>OY754311.1:31704515-32967015 GCA_963573325.1 Astragalus glycyphyllos | reverse complement strand
AAAATTATAAAGAAACAACCGTAATAAATGAAAAAAAGGGGCATCTTTCACCCACTATCGAAGGATTTGAACTAAGATTTCCAGATGGATAGGATAGGGTATTCGTATATCTGACACATAATTTAAATATGGAAATTTATCCTCCAAAAAGGGAAAAATGGAATGAATTGATCGCAAATTTTTATAAGATTTTACAATTTCTGCCTCCTCTAAGGAAGAGCTAAATTGTAGGAAAAATGGAATTTCCACTACGATGGCAAAACCCTCTGATATTATTTGAGAATAAAAATTCTTATTATACCCCAAAAAATGGATTTTTCGTAGAATCATTCGCAGAAATGATCAAATGATTCTGTTGATACATTCGAGTGATTAAACGTTTTACAATTAGTAAACTATATTTATTGTCATAACCTACATTTTCCACAAATGTAGATCTATTAAAATCATGACTATAAGCAAGTCCATAAACATACTCCCTAAAAATAAGTGGGTATAGGAAGTCCTGTTGGCGAGATCTATCTCGTTCTAAAAATACTTGATATTCCTTCATTTTAGAAATTCGATTTGGTCAAAGAATCAGAGATTCATTGGATTATCAAATGCTACATAGTGCGATACAGTCAAAACAGGGTATTCTATTATTTATTATATTCAAATAAAAAACAAATATGAATAGATACCTAGAAAACAAGTAAAAACCATCAATGGACTATCTACCCTCGCTTGGTCCATCTAATTGTTCGAGGACAACAAGCTAGTTAGAAATCCTTTATTTTTCGGACAAATCGCTCTTTTGATTTTGGAAAAAAATATCTTTATCAATATACTCTTTCTTCTACACATTTATCGCTAGCCCATGGCATAATTGAGAATAGCTAATAGTTAGGACTCATAACAAAAATCCAAAATCCATTCGTGGGAAAAACTTTTTCCACAGCAAGCACTAATATTTTTTTTAACGTAAAATTAGATGGGGTAATCATTCAAATAAAAAATGAAAGCTTGGATACACGCTTGATAGTAAATCAACTACGATCCACTTGCAAGTGGATTTAATAGATTATATCTTAGATGGCATATTTTGGCGTTAGCATGTGTGTTTGTTAGGTTTCAGTGAAAAAATGATGGTTAATTTGTGAGGGATTTCCAAAATAATAGAAATCCAATAACACTAAAGTGAAAGAGAAATATGTTTTTTGTTCTAAAAGTGTGTCTTTTGGTGGCTTTCACTAGTGGTTGTGTCTTTCATGAACATTTGTAGTGAAAAGACACTTATCTTCATCAAATAGTATGAGTTGGTCTATATATATAGAACAACTTTACAAGTAGAAGGAATACACATATACATTGTTAATATATCTAAGACAACTCTACCGAAATTCAATATTCCAAATCACTCTTTCTTCTCTTATGCGCAAAGTTAGGGAACTATTGTTCTGTAAATACTATTGACGATAGTTTGGTGTGGGTGTGCAAACCATATCATGGAACTCCATTGTATCCTGAAGGGGATTCGCCGGTCATCCAATTGCATCCAATCTAGAGTGATTGGTGGGGGCAAATCGAACCTAAAGCTTAGTGTTACACACGCATTGGAGTCTTGCGGAATGATGAATTCACTTTCTTCTTCTTTCTTTATTGTACATTATATTCACAATTATTTGAATGATGATTTTATATGTTTGGTTGTTCTTCTTTGTTGCAGCATTATTCCCACCAACAAAATGTTCTCACATAATTTAAGGCTGCGAAACTTGTGACTATAACTTGTGTGAGATGAGGAGAGGTAGTCGTAGGAAACATATATTGACTTGGAGGGAAAGGTATGTTAGAAAAGGTTTGTTTGGTTGCAATTATAGGGTTACAAATTGTCGGGTCTTTTCTTTGTTGGAATATTTTATACCAATATCATAAATAATGTGCATATATTCTTTATTAATTATATTAGTTATTTATCAATTAGCAGCCTTGATTGATATGTGATCAAAATAAGTAAAAGGCTATATTGGATTTCTAATTATATAATCAATTAATTAATTATTATTGATATGGGCCCAATATGAGTAGATGTTAGTAATAGCCCATTAGAGAGATAATGTGAACCCTAATAGACTGTCACACTATAAGTAGGCTATGGTCCCCAATATACCGGACTAACCGCAAAATACACACTTATACTCTCCTCTCCCCATCTGAAGAGAGTCTAAGGCATTAGGAGTCCGGTTGATGAAGAACCATAAAACCGAGTAGCTGTTGCTCGTTTTCACTCACTTTCTTCTTGCAAGGACCCGTTCTCCGCTTCTTTGCTATGGATCCAGGTATTTATCTAATCCTTGATATATCAACATGTCGTAGATCCTAAGGTTATCAAGGTCATGGTTTTGTTCTTGATTATATAGAAACGTGTTTGTATGTCTTTGTTTTCCGCTATAGTATATTCACGATTATAAGCATGTCTTGTAGATAGATTAATTCCTACATTCTTTAGCAAGGAGGATTTTCTAAGTGGGAGATTTGAGGTAGGATAGATGAGGGCTTTGGCGTTGGTAAAATTATAATGAATGTAGAAGGGAGAACTTGTAATTCAGTGGGAAGAATAGATGGCGGATTGAAAGATACATGGATTGGAATAGTGTGTGGTTGAAGAGGAAAATTAAGTTTGAGTATCAACGGTACCATCGTAGCTAGGAGAATGCTAAGAAATATGTTCCCAAAGTGAGGAATAAGAGTTATTTTCATCAAAGTTTTTAAAGGAAATATGAGTTCATGAAATGTGACTTAGCAAGGCTCGCGAGTGCTCATATTATCCCAAGTAGGTAGCTCAGTTGGAGAACTAAGAGATATTGAAGGAGTGCACCAAATGAATGCAAGAAGGAGGTCACAGGTTCAAACCTGAGAAACTAACATCCCCCTTCCCACTAACATTGCCTATAAAAAAATAAAGGCTAAATACCTGTTTTGGTCCTTTATGTTTGGGCGAAGCTTCACTTTCGTCCTTTATTTTTTTTGTTCCGTTTTAGTCCTTTATGTTTCATTGTGCAAGAAAGTGAGGGACCAAAACGAAATAAATTAAAAACTGAGAGGGACCAAAATTAAACCAAACAAAAAAGCAGAGGACAAAAATGAAACAAATAGTGCTAATGGTAGGGACGAAATCGAAACAAAAATGAAACATAAAGGACTAAAACGAAATAAAAAAATATAAAGGACGAAAATGAAACTTCGCCCAAACATAAAGGACCAAAACAGGTATTTAGCCAAAAATAAATATATTTGAGTTTCTTTAATTCATAATAAATTGGTTTTAGCATCAATGAATGTTTCATTTTGTAATTTGGATATGTCAACATTATGTTAGAGATACAACATCACTCCAACAACTAGATACACCTTAATTGGGATGTACTAATGTACTAATAACCAATCAAACTTTTCTTTTTTTATAGGTAAATTTTACTTATTAATTAGTTGAAAGAGTGTTGGTTTCCTAGATTCGAATCAGAAACTGTCTCTTTCAAACTCGTTTAGTATGCTCTCTCAACTCACCAAACAGACTACTTACTCCTATCTGAAGCTTGGATAAAGTGAAAATAGGTTTGTCATCGATCCCAGTTGATATACTCAAGTTAGTCATTGGGACCTAAGCTATGAAGCCCCGATATCTATACCTGTCGGATACTTTTGGATACGTATCCTGTGAGTATCTTGAAATTTATATTTATTTTTAAATTAAAAAAGACAAGATCCTTATCGGATACTTGAGGGACACTTTGGAGATACGTATCCTAGGAGTATTCTGAGATGTCTCTTGATGAACCAGAGTTGGAAGCTATGTTATTTTTTGACGATGGAAATGGAGGAGAGGAGAATGACACAATTAGTGTTAAGTAGTGAATAGTAGGCAATTCTATAGAGCCTAAACTTCTTTCGGATATGACTTATGATGTTTTTTCCTATATTTTAAAATGGGCAGGGAAAATACATTTAACTATGCTTATTTATTTTGATCAGAAGTATCTTTTTTGTAAATGTGATCATATCTATTGAATATTATGAGCAATTGTCAATTAGTAAAGTGAAGTATTTTTAGTTATGTTTATATTTTTAAATTTTGATTTAATTTTTTTATTGAAGTATCCCTGCCGTAGCGTATCTTGATTTTCAAAATTTTTCCGTATCCAAGTATCGTGTCGCATCATATCCCGTATTGTATCTCATATCCGGACTTCATATTACCTAAGTTTTTGTTTTTATTTAAGATAAGATATGGAAATTTCAATAAAGAATGATGCTCATTATGCTATTTTGGCTTGCCCCTTTGCTAACTTTTTTTTTATCTTTTTCATTTTCCAACTTTTTTTTAAGGAAAGGAGTTTGTTATGATATATCTTGTCAAGCAAGCTTATAAAAGACCAAGATTCCATCCTTGAGCATGATGCTATGGTACCGTCCACAACACATCCATCATTGCCCTTTTTATTGTCAAAACAAAAATCATTGCCCTTTTTCACATGCTTCTCTTTTTAATCGTTGACATTTCAAAGTAATTAATACACCACCTTTTTCCACGGATGAAATAAATATATAAAGGAATATTAGTATTAGATATTAATTAATAATTTTAAAAGTAATAAGTGTGTTTTTTTCTTTCTGAATGTTAGGTTAAGTAACTTAGAAGAGATGTCCCTTAATATCTGTTGTCCTCAAACAATGAAATTGTGCCTAAGGTCTTGGATCATACAAAAGATTTAATTTGGGCCTAAATATGAAATATTTTGGGTCTAATTTCAATGCAGGTGACTTTCACTTTCACATGCTATTATGATGTCACTTGATTATAATTGGCTCTATTCAGTGAGAAAAGATTTTGATTGTTATCATTATCTCACTAATTCAATGAAAATTAGTCAGCTTAGAATACCATTTGTCTCCTGAATGAAAGTATCTTTCTTTTATTTTATGTTTGTTATGCAATTTCATTTGTCTCAGTCTCAAACATAAGGCTCTGTTTGGCAGAAGGTAGCGAATAAGCTAACTTATAGCAGATGATGTAGCGGATAAGCTAGCATATTTAAAGTGTTTGGTAAAATAATCGGTTAAAGTAGTTTATAAATATAAAATCACGTCAATAGACATCTGTAATTAATAGTTAAAAGGAGAGAGAAATTCATTTAATAAAGGATAAATGAGTAATTTAATCAAAGAAGTGAGGGTAAAATTGAGAGAAAAATGAAATGTTATAAGCTATAAGCTTAAACGCTACTTCAACTAGCATTTCAAAAACACTATATAAGCTACTGAAAAAACGCTAAAAGATGATCATGTCAAACACTTACAACTAGCTAATCAGCTATAAACTAGTGGATCAACTTAATTTGCCAAACAGAGCCTAGGTGTACTACAGAGCTTTAGTTCTACCTGTCGTAAATATCACTCAATTCTAAGCATTTTTTTTGGATTGCCAATTCTAAGCACTTTGTCAACACTTTTTTCGGTGGTTGAGCTCTCTATTTTAAAATCTTTCCGTCTCACAAGCAACCCTAGGAGAGCTCAAGAGATTATTCAAGTTGATTGGAAAGCCCCTTTTTGTGGTTGGTTCAAATGTAACACTGATGGTGGTTCTAAAGGCTCTCTTGGGTCTTCTTCCTGTGGTGGAATTTTTCGCGACTACAGGGCCTCTATTGTTGGCTGTTTAGCGTCTTTTCTGGGCAATGACACAACCCTTGATTCTGAGCTTTTGGCAGCCATGATAACTATTGAGACTGCTTATGATAAGGGCTGGCGCAAAATCTTGCTCGAATGTGTTTCTTCTTCTGTTGTTGCTGCTTTTAAGAACCCTGGCATTGTCCCCTAGAGATTGAGAAACCGTTGGGCAACACCTTGGGGCTTTGTTCGGATATAAACTTTATTGTCTCTCATATTTTCAGAGAAGGAAATAGTTACGCTAATAAACTAGCTGCTTTTGGTCTAGTTAGTAAAATTTATACTTGGTGGACTTTGCCTCCGAGCTTCATCTTAGATGATTTTTATCGTAATAGGAAAGGTCTTCTTTTTTTCAGAATTAGATGATTTTACCTTTGGGTTTGGTCTCCTTGGCTTTCTTCATTTATGCTGTAGTGCTGTTTCTTTGGATTGTATCTTTTCCTGGCAAGGGTTTCGGCCTAGTCCCCCATTGGTCCTGCTTGTACTACTTTTTATTTTTTTAAATTTAAGGTGGAGTGTTCTTTTTCCTTCTGATGATTTACTCTTAAGGAGAGTTTGCATCAGAAGGTTTTAACGAGGCTCTTTAAAACAAAAACCAAAAAAGCACTTTGTCAACAAAAACAAAAAATAACGTGGTTTTTAAGTAATCAAATTAACAATAACGTGGTTTCTAAGTAATCAAATTCTTGCTTAAAAAAAGTAATCAAATTCCACTCGAGCAAAAACTATTAAACAGGCTTTTTATGTTAAGTGGATAGACACATCCACTTGTCGAAGGATTAGGCCCAAAATTAAAAATTAATATATATGCAGTACTTAATAAAATGGGTAAAGTAAGATTCTTAAGTACCGATCAAAAATCAACTATTTCTATTATCAGAATATGCATAACAAATTATAAAAAAAATGTTATGAATATTATTATTAGTGGATGTCCACAATTCTTCTTCCATCATCTCATTATTTCCTTATGTAGTGGATTTTTATGATCGACTTCTTACTTTCCAATCCACACCTTATAAATAGGGTTCACCTTATGTGTAGAGATGTTTTTTGTGTTGAAGAGAATAATACAATGACTCATCTTTTCTCTTTCTCTCCTTCTTTTGTGCTTCCTTTTTCTCTATTTTAGTTTATTTCCATATCATGTTATCAGCACGAAACTATATTATATGATTGGTGGCATAATCATCTTGAAGATCTATTGCAAGAATAATTTTTCTTCCTCTTCTTCTTCTCATTATTTTTTAATTGTGATCTTGTTTGTATTTTATCAAATTTTATGTTATTTTGTATTTATTTATGAATGTTGATGAAAATTTGTGATATTGTTCTTGAAGAGCAATAACCTATAATCCGAGCATCCCCGAAGGATTGCACAAATAACTATTTATATGCATTATTGTTTATGAAGATTTCTGATATAGTTCCTGAAGAACTTAAAAATTTAATATCCAAGCATCCCTGAATGATTGCTTATAGTAAAGTTTATCTTGATCATCATTGAAGAAGTTTTGTGGGATAGTTCTTGAAGAACTAATAGTTTGGTAATCCAGTATCCTTGTAGTATTGCTAAAATTGTATTTTCTTTGATTACTATTTGTGAAGATTTGTGTGATAGTTCTTGAAGAACTAGGCATTTAGACTATGATGGAAGTCTATAATATATGTGGTCAAGTTTCTGAATAAATTGACTTTTACACAATAACTGCAATATAAAATATGTAAGTATATGATTTTCAAAAATATTTTGAAGTTGCGGAATCTATTGAAATTGAGCACCAAAGAAGCTGTTGACTCAAAATGAGAAAGGTCAACTAATGTATTGAACTTTATTCCCCAAAGTGAAAAAGTTCATATGAAGGGTTAAAATAAAATGTCATTAGTATTAGTGGTTATGCATTTCTTATCTCTAATTATGGTGTAGTGACTCGTGCATTATAGCAAACTAGACCCAGGACTCGTGCTACGCACGCAGTGGTGAAGGGGGGTGGAATATCGCTATTGATTGTTAGCACATGATGAAATCGCTAATAATTATTACGTGTAATAATAATAATAACAATAATAATAATGAAGAATAATAATATGTTTTCCTTGAAATTAGTGTGGTGCATGTTCTAAATTTTACAAAACTTATATATGTAAATGCAAAACAAATATGACATTAGTAGTGATAGTTATTTAGAGTAGAAATTAAATAAGAGCAGAAAATTGTTGAATACGTATGCCACATACTTATATTGCTTTATTAAGAATTATATTGTATTATGCTTTAGAAAGAATAATATTGATAAGCAATTTGAATTATTATTTATAATTAAAGTAATGGTTAAATATGTTTTACTTAGAATTGGTACTTTTGAAGTTTGCGTGTATAATACGAATTCAAATTTTTACATTGTTATAGGTATGGTATTTAGCGTTTTGAGTCGTGTTTTTGTATGGGGCCAATGCAGTTAGTGAAAATTATTATAACTATGGAGGTTGGGGTTTTCATCATTGCCTTGAAATGTGTCGTATCCTCTGACCCCATTATTCTCCCAAGTAAGACCCAACAAAAGGCAAAGTGATTTTTTTATTAGTAGCAAAAGGCAAAATGATAAATCATTGTAGTAAAACTTTTTCTATATCTAAAAAGTCATAGAAAAAATTAATACTATAAAATAAGCTATAATTTATAAAATCATTAGCAATAAGAAAATGACTGCATCTAAACTAAAGATGTTATTTTATAAGTGGCCAGTAAGAGTGAGATCAAACTAAATATGTTATCAATCTCAGTGTGGTTATAGAAGAATATCTAATATAATGTTAAATAAGAGGACATGAACCTAACAATTTCGTTTCGATTTTTTTAAACTCAAATAACAACCTAGGTTATATATCAAACAATTGTTAATCTTTAAAAGTGAGTATTATGAAGCAAGAATTCCGATAGCAAAATTGTATCTTAAATGGCTTCAACGGCGAAATGGCTCGAAGCACCTAATCATGGAATCATCAAAAGGTCATTCAAGTACAAATAAACAGGTCATTTATCATATAATAACATACAAACTTTAACAAAGATAAAATTCATACTCACAGATCCTTTGCGCCTGTACCTATAAGGCCTTACTCATATGTTTGAAAACTTTGCACCTGTACCCACAATTTAAGCAATGACATTAACTTCAATTTTTAATTTATTAAACTAATAAAATAGTTGCCACAACTAACCAATTTTAAAAGTATTAAAGCAATCAAAAGTCATTAAACTTCTGGTGCATCGAATTTAAGTGGCTAAAACACAGTGTATAAACATTCAATGGTAGGGAAAAAAACAGAACAAATCTAAATATATTATACTAAAAATATTAAGCTCTCCTAGGAATAACTGAAATTGATGTTCCACCTGCAACAAAAAGCATATATGATCACCGAGTGTATACCTGTGCATAAATGAAGATAAATAAATTTAGGAATCATTAAATGAGTAAAAGAAAACTCAATTCAGCCTTCCAGAAATGAAGGTAAATTTCTGGAGGGGCAAATGGCCTTGATTTCGCGAAACTGTATCAAATAAATTGTTAACCACCAAACCAATAAATTTGACACCACAACTCAAATTTCCTTTGCATGATTCTGAATCAGAACAAACCCCTTGGAACATGAAACGTACAGGGTAGCTTATATTACATGACAACAAAATTGTTGCAACAAAGAACTAAAACAATACCATATATTTTTCCTCAACTAACTTCAAATGCAAATAAAATAATTCTCAAGCTTCGTAAAATAGTTCCCAAAAGCACTTATCTAAAAGCTATAAAACTGATACCGAGAACCAAAAGATCACCAAATTAATTAAAGCTTAGAAGCATCAAAGAAAACAATCAATAACACTAAATAGCAAAACATAGAAAGACACTATTTTAGCACTTGATAACCATTGCAGCACAAATTAACCCATATAAATTAGCCAAGGTCTATTGCTATTACTATTTTGTATGAGCTCTATCTTTAGATTATTCTATACATTCCAATCCCATACTATTTTTCTGGACAATGAAAAAATCGCAGATTTACAGATTGAGTCAAGCACTCACACCCCTATGATTCAGCGTAATAAAAACATTGTAGCAAAATGAGAAAATAATCGAAAGAGCAATAGAGTATTCTACTTGCCTATAGAATACTGTACTACTGCTGCTCATTTAATCAAGTGTTATACACTATATATGGTATGAAACCATTCTCTACAATTATCATACTAATTGAATTACTGGAGAACATGCTAAGAGAAAGGCCCACTACCATCCTTTCTACATCCTTCCTCAATTCCCCAAATCTTTGTTTACTGTGAAATTAATACAAAAAGCTCAAAGTTAATACCTAAAAACCACAAATTAAAAATTAATGAAGCAAGGCATTATAGAAACTCACAAAACTAACACACATGGTTTCATTTTGAAATGATGATTTATTTTTTGAAATGATTTCATTTTTTTTATTTTAAATGCAACTTTTTTCTCAAGTTATTCTATCACATTAATTTTTTTTATCAAACTTCTATCACTTTAATTTAAATGTTGATTTCATTTTGTTCCTTCTTTTTCCAACGTAATAGTAATTTCAATTTTCAATTAATCTCATTTAATAAATTCCAAGGCATTATAAATTTTGTTCCTTCTTTATGTGTTCATATCTTTAGAAGCTTCCCATTTAACTCATTTCTCAATTCTCATATACTTTTCAAGGTATCATCTCCGTCATTTCAAACAAACCCTCTCATCACACTCACTCATGGCTTTTTTGATATCATTGGCCTGCCAAACTTGTTTCTCCCTACAGCTCTCTCTCTCTACAAATTTATTATGTAGTTTATTAATACTAATATTATTATGTTCTTTATAGGATATTCATATTAATAATAATAATAATATGTTAATACATGTATTAATAAATTTATTATATTATTTTCCAGCCTAATATATAATTTTGAAAGTCTTCTATTTATCTACATATTTGGTAAATTATATTATTTTAAAATGATGAACATGTGTCATTTTTTGGTCCTCGGTTTTAATTTTCGGTGCTAGATCTTGTAATTTTTAATTTTATGTAATTTTAATGAATAGGGCTATCGGTAAAGGTTATTGGAAAGCCACTAGGAACAGTTTCTCATTCTCATGCCTCACTCTCCCTCATCTTCGATTCTCTCACTTTCCCCTTACTTCATCTCCGTCACATGTACATACAAACCTCTCATCTCTCACCTCATCTCAAAATGTTCTCAGCTCACTCATATCCTCTTCTTTTGGCTCCTCCCTCAAAGAACGTCGTATCATCTCTCTCTCTTTGCTTCAGATTTCCTCGTCAAAGTTTCAGATCTCCTCCGCACACCTTGAAATCACTACTCACACCTTCAGTTTGGCCATGCAATGACGCTATTCCACACTATAATTTTTTTCAATTCAGTTTAAGCGTGTAGATGAACATGTGCCATTTTTTGCTCGTCACATTTAATTTTCGGTGCTAGATCTTGTAATTTTTAAATTTTTGTAATTTTAATGAATAGGGCTACTGGTAAAGGCTTTTGGAAAGCCACTGGGAATGGTTTCATTTTGAAATGATTATTTTTTTTAAAATTATTTCATTTCTTGATTTTTTTTTTGAAATGTATATATAAATCTCTCATCTTCCACCTTCTCTCAAAATGTTCTCACCTCACTCATATACTCTTATTTTAGCTCCTCCCTCTAAGAACATCGTATAATCTCTCTCTTTTTGCTCCAGATTTCCTCATCAAAGTTTCAGAACTCATCCCCAAACCTTCAATTCGTTCCTCAATTTTAATTTTCGGTGCTAGATCTTGTAATTTTTAATTTTCTGTAATTTTAATGAATAGGGCTATCAGTAAAGGTTATTGGAAAGCCACTGGGAATAGTTTCTCATTCCCATACCTCACCCTCCCTCATCTCCGATTCTCTGACTTTCCCCTTACTTCATCTCCCTCACATTTACATACAAACCTCTCATCTTCAACCTCCTCTCAAAATATTCTCACCTCACTGATATCCTCTTCTTTTTGTTCTTTCCTCTAAGAACATCGTACCATCTCTCTCTTTTTGCTCCAGATTTCCTCATCAAAGTTTTAGATCTGCTCCTCACACCTTCAAATCACTTCTCACATCTTCATATTGGACTTGCAATGGCGCTATTTCACACCATAATTTTTTTCAGTTCAATTTAAGCGTGTAGATGAATAGGGCTACCAGTAAAGGTTATTGGAAAATCACCGGGAATGGTTTCATTTTGAAATGATGATTTATTTTTTGTAATGATTTCATTTTTTTGATTTTAAGTGCAAATTTTTCCCAAGTTATTCTATCACATTAATTTTTCTGATCAAACTTCGATCACTTTAATTTAAATGTTGATATCATTTTGTTCCTTCTTTTTCCATCGTAATAGTAATTTCAAGCTTCAAGTTTCAATTAATCTCATTTAATAAATTTTGAGATCTGTATCTCTGTGTGTTCATATCTCTAGAAGCTTCCCATTGTAATATAGCTCATTTCTCAATTCTCATGTATTTTCAACGTATCATCTCCATCATTTCAAACAAATCCTCTCATCTCACTCACTCATGGCTTTTTTGATATCATTGACCTGCCAAACTTGTTTATCTCTACATCTCTCCCTCTACAATTTATTATGTAGTTTATTAATATTATTATTTTTATAGGATATTCATAATAATAATAATAATAATATGTTAATATATGTATTAATAAATTTATTATATTATTTTCCAGCCTATTAGATTATTTTGAAAGTCTTCTATTTATCTACATATTTAAAAAATTATATTATTTTGAAATGATGAACATTTGTCATTTTTTGGTCCTCATCAATTTTAATTTTCGGTGCTAGATCTTGTAATTTTTAATTTTTTGTAATTTTAATGAATAGGGCTATCGGTAAAGGTTATAGGATAGCCACTGGGAACAATTTCTCATTCCCATGCCTGACTCTCCCTCATCTCCGATTCTCTCACTTTCCCCTTACTTCATCTCGCTCACATGTACATACAAATCTCTCATCTCCCACCTCCTCTCAAAATATTCTCACCTCACTCATATCCTCTTCTTTTTTCTCCTCCCTCTAAGAACGCCGTATCATCTCTCTCGTTTTGTTCCAGATTTCCTCATCAAATTTCAGATCTCCTCCTCACACCTTCAAATCGCTCCTCACAACTTCAACTTGGAAATGCAACGACGCTATTTCACACCATAATTTTTTTCAGTTCTGTTTAAGCGTGTATATGAATATGTACCATTTTTTGCTCCTCACTTTTAATTTTCGTTGCTAAATCTTGTAATTTTTAAATTTTTGTAATTTTAATGAATAGGGCTACTGGTAAAGGTTATTGGAAAGCCATTGGGAATGGTTTCATTTTGAAATGATTTTATCTCTTGATTTTTTTTTGAAATGTACATACAAACCTCTCATCTCCTACCTGCTCTCAAAATGTTCTCCCCTCACTCATCTCCTCTTCTTTTTGCTCCTCCCTCTAAGAATGTAGTATCATCTCTCTCTCTCTCTCTCTCTCTCTCTCTCTCTCTCTCTCTCTCTCTGTTTTTGCTCCAGATTTCCTCATCAAAGTTTCAGAACTCCTCCCCACACCTTCAAATCGCTCCTCACAACTTCAGATTGGACATGCAAAGGTGCTATTTCACACCGATTATCTCCTTCTCACACCTTCAAATTGGACATGGAATGGCGCTATTTCACACCATACTTTTTTTCAGTTCAGCTTAAGCGTGTAGATGAACATATGTCATTTTTTGCTCCTCAGTTTTAATTTTTGTAATTTTCGGTGTTAGATCTTGTAATTTTTAATTTTCTGTAATTTTAATGAATAGGGCTACCAGTAAAGGTTATTGGAAAATCACTGGGAATGGTTTCATTTTGAAATGATGATTTATTTTTTGCAATGATTTCATTTTTTTGATTTTAAGTGCAACTTTTTTCCCAAGTTATTCTTTCACATTAATTATTTTATCAAACTTCTATCACTTTAATTTAAATGTTGATTTCATTTTGTTCCTTTTTTTCAACGTAATAGTAATTTCAAGTTTCAGGTTTCAATTAATCCCATTTAATAAATTTTGAGATCAGCATCTCTGTTTGTTCATATATCTAGAAGCTTCCCATTGTAATGTAGTTCATTTCTCAATTCTCATCTACTTTTCATCCTATCATCTCTCCGTCATTTCAAACAAACCCTCTCATCTCACTCACTCATGGCTTTTTTGATATCATTGGCCTGCCAAACTTGTTTATCCCTACAGATCTCCCTCTGCAAATTTATTATGTAGTTTATTAATATTACTATGTTTTTATAGGATATTCATATTAATAATAATAATATGTTAATATATGTTTTAATAATAATAATATGTTAATATGTTAATATGTGTATTAATATTAATAATAATAACAATAATAATATATGTATTAATAAATTTATTATATTATTTTCCAGCCTATTATATTATTTTGGAAGACTTCTATTTATCTACATATTTTGTTAATTTTAAAATAAGTTAAATTTTTTTATATATGTACTACTTATCTTTCATCTCCTCTTTCACTCATGTGCCTTTTCACTCTCCCTTTCATTCCTATGCCTCACTCTCCCCCATCTCTGATTCTCACACTTTCCCCTTACTTCATCTCCCTCACATGTACATACAAATCTCTCATCTCCCACATTCTCTCAAAATGTTCTCATCTCACTCATATCCTGTTCTTTTTGCTCCTCCCTCTTAGAACGTCTTATCATCCATCTCTCTCTTTTTTGCTCCGGATCTCCTTATTGTTGCGGTTAAAAGGTGTGCACGTATATACAGTCTAAAACAAGTAATATACTGATAAGTAGAGATCGTACCCACAGGGATTGGATTCATTTTAAAGAGTTTAAAATTGTAGTAATGCTAGTGATAAAAGGAAATAAAAAATAAAGTTGATGTGAGGATGGTGTATGTAAACAGAATGTAAATTAAAGCAAGTAAAAGATGTTGTGTTTCAATTGGGAGAGATATAGTTGAAATACTCTTTCCTAAGTAAATTCACTTTAAAAGCATTATGTTACATATGATGCTCATGCAATCATTGCTCCTGCAAAGATTGCACCTGCAATCATTGCATCTGCAATTATTGCATCTGCAATGGATGCTGTAATAAAATGACTTGTGCATTTCTGCAACTATCTTCAGAGTTTCATTACAAGTCTTATGTCTAAGCCCTAAATAAGTTCACCCTTGTCTTTTAAATCCTTACAGAATCACCCTATGGACTATGCTACCTTATGTCTAAGTCTAGCATGGTTTTAATAAAGTTTCCTCTTATTAAAACACTTACCCATATTAGTTCTTGAGTTCAAATCACAAACCATTTCTGTATTTATGACCCTACTTATTCTAAGTGATCAATCTCAAAATAAGTTGAAAGAATTATAGCACAAGAACCAAATTGCAAGGTCATCAATATAACTAATCAAAGTTTCATTACAAAGTTAAGGTATTCCAACCATAGAGAATTTAGTTCATGCTTAACATAATTAGGCACATATAAACAGAATGAGACATGTTTATAAGAAGGAAAGTACAAAGGAAGTGAGATGAGATAGAAGTTACACACATGAAGATCCTTTGAATATTCTACCTAGCTTATGTTGAGAACAACTCTCAACAATGGAAAACACCAACAAGAACTCCACGAGAAGAGAAGGAGGAAGTTGTCACTTTCTTTCCTTCTTTTCAAGCTTAGTTGAGTACCTCTAACTCTAAAAATAAAATGAAACTATCTACTAAATTATGGAGATTGAGAGAATATGATAACTAGTGATATTCTAAGATGTTTTTCTGAATGGAGGAGAGGGGATGTATTTATAGGCTTCAAAAAGTGCTTTGCCTTGGTCACCAAGCTGACTTTAGGGTTCCCTTTTTCCTTTGTCTTCAAAAAGCAAGATTGGAAGTCCCACTAACTATGAAGAGTGGTCCAATGATGTGTGGACAAGTGTACCCAAAAGGTTACAACTTGTTGTCCAAGAGGTCTGAACTTGACGCTGCAACCATCCACTTGCACAACTTGCACTTGCAACTTGGCATGCTGACGTCATCATCATGGTGCAGGAGCATTCTGTGTTGTGGCCATTGCAGGTGCAATGATTGTTGGTGCAATGCTGGTGCATTGTCATTTTGGCACATTGCAGGTGCAAAGTATCTGCTTTCAGTAAATTTGATCATTGCAGGTGCAATGGTTGTTGGCAACATCGCAAGTGCAATGTATCCTCTTTCTTCTGGACTTCTATTTCCTGTGTTGTAGGTGCAATGCTTGCTTGACCTATTGCAGGTGCAATGATTGCTGCAGCAATTGAACAAACACATAAAATGCCACAAATCATGATAATCAATGATGATGAGTTCCTAAATTAAAGATGCTATTTTTCTTCTGTTTTCCTTTAGTTGAAGTTATAAATTTACTGAGTTCTTTACAATAATTTAGATTTGAAAGCGTATATAACTCTATATAAAATAGAGTTATCACTCATCAAAGTTTCAAATCTCCTCCTCACAACTTCAGATTGGCCATACAATGGCGCTATTTAACACTATAAATTTTTTCAGTTCAGTTTAAGCTTGTAGATGAACATGCATCATTTTTTTCTCCTCTGTTCTAGTTTTCAGTGCTAGATCTTGTAATTTTTAATTTTCATTAATTTTAATGAATAGGGCTATTGATAAAGGTTATGGAAAGCTACTGGGAACAATTTCTCATTCCCATGCCTCACTCTCCCTCATCTCTGATTCTCTCACTTTCTCCTTACTTCATCTCCCTCACATGTACATACAAACCTCTCATCTCCCACCTCCTCTCAAAATGTTCTCACCTCACTAATATCCTCTTATTTTTGCTCCTCCCTCTAAGAATGTCGTACCATCTCTCTCTTTTTGCTCCATATTTCCTCATCAAAGTTTCAGACCTCCTCCTCACACCTTCAAGTCGCTCATCACAACTTCAGATTGGACATGTTATAGCGTTATTTCACACCATAATTTTTTTTAGTTCACTTTAAGCGTGTAAATGAACATCTATCATTTTTTTCCTCAGTTTTAATTTTCTGAAGTTTCAAGTTTCAATTATTCTCATTTAATAAATTTTGAGATCCGTAATTTTGTGTGTTTATATATCTAGAAGCTTCCAATTATAATGTAGCTTATTTCTCAATTCTCATCTACTTTTCATGTCATCTCTGTCATTTCAAACAAACATTCTAATCTCATTCACTCACGACTTTAGAATTTGAAATATTTTTATGAATTTAGACTTTGAAGTATTTTTGCTTAGTGATATTGTTTATTTACTTCTCTTCCCATTTTAGAGTACATGTTGCCATTCTAGATACCCACCTGTTTTATGTGTTGTCATCCTCATGTGCCAACACATATTTTCCTTTTTTGATAAATGACATCTCTAATTATGCAACATGTTAAACTCATATGTTGCCACATTTAGATTGACTGTCATTCTCTAAGAGTGACACCTAATATAGCCATGGACACTAATCTTTACCATATAAAAGCATATAATTATAGATAAAAAATAAATTATATAATTATTTACTTAGCAAGAAAAAAAGGTAACTTAACTTGCCCCTCTTTGCACACTTTTTTGCCTAAGTGAAGGTGAATGTAAGTGACTATATGAAAATATGACTTTAGAAAATTAAAGTAAATTTTTTTTGGATTGTGTGCTGAATTTAAGTTGTGATAGTGTTATGCATAATGAAATTTGTTAATGTTACCATATTCAGAGTATAATGAATGTTGCTAGTTCTAGTCATATATTTTGTTTGTCCACTTAGATGAAATGACAAATTAACACCACGCGCACACGCGAGTTCAAACTGGGGAGACGGTTTCTCCATGTCGCTGAAATTGTAAAGGCAACCAATACTGAGGAATTTCTACTCGTATATACTAAATGGTGAGAATAAATTTATTTGATATCTAAATCATTAATGTATTTGTTTTAAATATAATAACTAATTTTTAAATCATTTAGTTTAATTTATGATTTGTCAACTTTTAATTTTAATCAATACATAATTTATTTTTTTTGACATTCACTTCTCAGATTAAAATGGTTTAGTTTTCATTTCTAGAGTATTCCATTTACCTTTCATTTCTCAAATCTCTCTCATTAAATCAGCCAAAAAAATCACTTTAATTTAAATGCTGATTTCATTTTGTTCCTTTTTTTCCGAGGTAATAGTAATTCCATGTTTCAAGTTTCAATTAATCCTATTTAATAAATTTTGATATCTGTATCTGTGTGTGTTCATATATCTAGAAGCTTCCCATTGTAATGTAGTTCATTTCTCAATTCTCATCTATTTTTCATATTATCTCCGTTATTTCAAACAAACCCTCTCATCTCACTTACTCATGGCTTTAGAATTTGAAGTATGTTTATGAATTTAGAATTTGAAGTATTTTTGCTTAGTCATATTGTTTATTAACTTGTCTTCCCATTATTAGAGTACACTATTATTAAGGAAGAAGTTTTACCAAAATCTTGCATGTCAAACATGTGCAGCATAAATAAAAAAAGGGTGTAATTAATTTATGAATTTTAAAATTTTATTGTATATATGTATGGATGTGAAATTAAAAAAAGTTTGATAACACTACATACAGAGTTAAAATTGAAACCCAAGGACCTAGAAAATAAAGGCATGATCTGATGTAGTATAAGCCATAGCTAATCTCTCCCGGAATAGCAGAGGTCAATACCAATGCTGCCATCAAAATCAATCTCTAAACTGTCAAAGATTAACCTTCCATTTTTCCTTTGATAAACAGGATAAGCTTCACAGCTGATATATATATCTCCTATATATCACCCCTGGCTCCTCTACCATTTCCTCCACAGGTTCTCCCACTTTAGCTGAAATAAGCTTATGAGAAGAGATCTAATAGAGATGTATAAGTAAAGTAGCAAAATTGTTAACTGTACATTCCCTTATATCAATGTAACAGTAGAGAAGTTAGTTGAATTGCAGAAGAGTTAGTTACACTCTGCAAACAGAGTATATAAAGCAAATGTAAACACATGCTTCAATAAATAAAACAACAGAATATTCATTCACACACTTTCTCAATATGGTATCATTCGCTCCAGCACCGATCCTTGGAAATTCCTCATTCTCTCGTTTCCGCTAATCTTCTTCTCTGCTCATCGTTGAAGCTTCATCAATGGCTTCACCTTCTGATGAAGTGATCATGGCGTCACCGTCACCGGCGCTGTTGTCAACTCCTTCAATTTTTCAACAAGATTCCGTCAAAAGTTATTCGCAATTTATCACTGGTCCGAAGGTTAGTATCAAGCTGGACGAGAAGAACTTTCTGATCTGGAATCAGCAAGTTGCAGGTGTTGTCGCAACACATTGTCTTCTCGTGAATCCGCAAATTCCTAATCAGTTTGATTCCAGTGACGATCGCGCCATCAACAAAGTTTCTGAGGCGTGTGATCAATGGTTCGTGCAAGATCAGGCACTCTTCACCTGGCTTCTTTCCACAATTTCTGATACGATGCTTCCTCGCGTTCTGGACTGTCACCATGTGTATCAAGTATGTGACACGATTCACAAGCATTTCACTGCTCATCTTCATGCAAAGACTCGCCAATTGCGTGCTAAACTGAAGAGCACTAAGAAAGGAAATCGTAGCATCAGTGAATTCATCACTCGAATTCGTGCCCTAGCAAGTTCCCTTGCCACAAGCGGAGATCGCATCTCTGATCGCGATCTCGTTGATGTTGTGCTTGACGGTCTTCCGGAGGAGTATAATTCGCTAATTCTCTTTGCATTTTCCAAGTCGGACAATCTAGATCTCACTGAGTTGGAATCTCTGCTTCGGGTTCAGGAAGCACAGCTTGATAAGTTTCGCCAAGAGCTTGCTACACCGTCCGTTTCTGCCAATGTTGTGCACACTAATGCTCGTGGAGGTCATGCTGGTGGTCGCTTTGGTGGACGCTTTGGCCGTGGTCGCTTTGGTAGAGGACGCGGTCGTGGTCGTGGTTGCGCACCACCTTCTGGTGACAGACCTACGTGTCAGGTATGCACTAAACAAGGTCACACTGCTCTCAACTACTGGTGTAGGTATGATGAACACTATGTGCCTCCTGAGCCTGTTCCTCAACACAACAATCATGATGCTGCATCTCAAGTGCCTACTTCATCTAAACCTGCCTCTGCATCCAACACTGATCCAGTTCCCAGAGCTTTGGCTGCTTATACTGGTTTTGACCCTAATGCTGTAGAAACCTTCACAATTCCATTTGATGTGACTCCAGGTTGGTTCCTTGACACATGTGCTTCATTAAATTTCACTTCCATTGCACAATATCTTCACACAAGTGCACCATACAGAGGACACAAACATGTTTACATGGGAGATGGTCACCCTATAGCCATTCAAGCTGTAGGTAAAGCCACATTATACTCCAAACATCAACCTAACTTAACATTTAAACTCAATAACTTGTTGCTTGTTCCTAACCTTACCCGTAACCTTATATCCATAGGCCAATTCACTCTTGATAACAATGTTTTTATTGAGTTTCACCCATTTACTTGTCTTGTTAAATCCCAGGGGTCTAAACAGGTTATTCTCAAAGGTTATAGAGGTGCTGATGGCTTGTACTTTGTACCATCTCTTGCTGTAGTAACTCATCCCTCTGCTCTTGTCTCTCTCTACTAATGTTGCTTCTTCTAAGTCTGTGAGTCTTATTCCATCTACTAATACTGTCACTAGTAATGTAAGCAACTATAGCACATGGCATCATAGGCTAGGTCATGCCAATAGTAGAGCAATACAATCTGTTTTAGAAAAATGTAATGTTTCCTCATCAATGAAAAACTCATTTGAATTGTGTAAATCTTGTGCTATTGGCAAATCACATAAAACTCACTCACCACCATCAACTACACAGTATCACACACCCTTTGATCTCATTTACACTGACCTTTGGGGTCCTTCTCCCTCTCCCTCTAGTTGTGGATATTTGTATTACATTGCTTTTGTCGATGCTTGTACTAAATATACTTGGATGTATTTGATTAAACACAAGTCTGATGCTCTTTAAGCTCTCACTCAGTTTCTCACCCTAGTCAAAACTCAGTTCAATACCTCTGTCAAAGCTATACAGTCAGATAATGGGGGAGAGTTGTTACCCTTCACTAAACATTTAACTTCCCTTGGAATCCAAACACAGATTCACCTGTCCTTATACATCCCACCAAAATGGCTCAGTTAAGCGCAAACATAGACAAATAGCTGAAATAGACTTGACTTTATTAGCTCATGCTTCATTGCCAATAGCCTACTGGGATCACAGCTTCACCAATGCTGTGTATCTCATCAA
This sequence comes from Astragalus glycyphyllos, assembly GCA_963573325.1. Classification (NCBI taxonomy): domain Eukaryota; kingdom Viridiplantae; phylum Streptophyta; class Magnoliopsida; order Fabales; family Fabaceae; genus Astragalus; species Astragalus glycyphyllos. The sequence goes on along the minus strand of OY754311.1, from coordinate 32,945,826 downwards.
TAGACTCCCAACCTCTGCTCTTCCCACCTTTATTTCTCCCTATGAAGCTCTCCACAAAACTAGTCCTGATTACACCTCTCTTAGGTCTTTTGGTTGTTCTTGTTTTCCTCTTCTCACTCCTTACAACAAACATAAGCTACAGTTTCACAATCAAGAATGTATCAATCTAGGTCCCTCTCCTCATCACAAGGGCTTTAAGTGCTTGAGTCCTAGTGGTCGTATCTACATTTCTAAGGATGTTACTTTTCATGAAAACTATTTCCCTTACTCTACATTGTTTCCCTCTCTAGAGTCTTCACACTCCATCACACCTGAATCTTCTTTGTCAATTCCTGTGTTAGCACCTCCATTACCTTCCACAGAACCTAATTTAGATCCAAACCCTGTAGCTCAACCAACCACTACCTCCACCACTGAACCAACTCAACCTTCACCTCACAGAGATACTTCACCAAATCCAGATCCCTCCCCTGGCACAGACACTATCCCTGACAAATGTCTACCTTCACCTCACTCAGAACATTCACCTAGTACAGAACCTTCCTCTGAGCCCTCTAGATCTTCCTCTCCACCAAATATTCATCCCATGTTAACCTGGTCCAAAATTGGAAACTTGAAGCCTAGACTGTTTGTTGCTAATATAAAACCAACCTCTAGGAAGCAAGCACTTTTTGAACCACACTGGCTTGCATCTATGCAACAAGAGTATGATGCTCTCATGAGAAATAATACCTGGACTCTCACTACTCTACCTCCAAATAGAAAATCTATTGGTTGTAAGTGGGTATATAGGGTCAAAGAGAACCCTGATGGGTCAATTAACAAATATAAAGCTCGTTTGGTGGCCAAAGGGTATAATCAACAGCCTGGACAGGACTATGGTGAGACTTTTTCACATGTAGTTAAGCCTACAACTATCAGAATTATTCTCACCTTAGCTCTCACTTATAAATAGGATATTCAACAAATTGATATTAATAATGCTTTCATTAATAGTACTTTGAAGGAAGACATCTATATGCAGCAACCTCATGGCTTTGTGTGTTCTGATAAATCACTGGTGTGCAAGTTAAATAGGTCTTTATATGGTCTTAACCAGGCTCCCAGGGCCTGGTATGAAACTCTGCACAAGGCTCTCATTCAGTTTGGATTTAAGCATAGCCAATGCGATCACTCATTGTTTGTGCTAAATTCCAAAGGTGTTCATCTTTATGCTCTAGTATATGTTGATGATATCCTTATCACTGGTTCATCTGCTACACTAATTCAGGATCTTATCTCAAAGTTGAATCATCAATTTACTTTGAAACATATGGGCAAACCAGAATACTTCTTGGGCCTTGAGGTCAAGTACTTGTCTGATGGTTCTTTGTTACTTACTCAATCCAAATACATTCAAGATTTACTGGCTGGGGCAAATATGCTTCACTACAGTGCCATGTCTACTCCTATGGTGGCCAATTGCAAACTCAGTCATTTTGGCACTGATAAACTTCCAGATCCTACACAATACAGATCAATTGTGGGAGCTCTCCAATATATTACTCTCACAAGGCCTGAACTCTCCTATAGTGTGAACAAAGTCTGTCAATTTCTCTCACAACCTATTGACAGTCACTGGAAGGCAGTTAAAAGAATTTTAAGATACCTCAGTGGCACACACAGTCATGGTCTTCTATTGCAACCAACTCCACCAGACACTGCATTCTCTCTCAGAGTTTACTGTGACTCTGATTGGACTAGTGATCCAGATGATAGAAGATCTACATCCGATTCTTGCCTCTTCTTTGGTCCTAACTTGGTTTCCTGGAGCTCTAAGAAACAATCTCTTGTGATTAGGTCTAGTGCAGAAGCTGAATACAGAAGCATGGCCAATGCTACTGCTGACTTCCTGTGGGTGCAATCCTTGCTTGCAGAATTACAGATCTCTACACAATCTCCTCTTCTATTATGTGAGAATTTGAGTGCTGTGCATCTCTCTCACAATCCTATACTTCATGCAAGAACTAAACATCTAAAATTGGACATTCATTTCGTGAGAGAAAAGGTGGCAGCCAAGCAACTCTCTGTGCAGCACATTTCCAGCACTTTTCAACTGGTTGATGCTTTGACAAAACCCTTACCTGCTGGAATTTTCACTAATATGAGATACAAACTCAAAGTTGTTCAACACAAGAAACAACCTTTGGGTTTGTAGGGGGAGTAATAGAGATGTATAAGTAAAGTAGCAAAATTGTTAACTGTACATTCCCTTGTATCAATGTAACAGTAGAGAAGTTAGTTGAATTGCAGAAGTGTTAGTTACACTCTGCAAATAGAGTATATAAAGCAAATGTAAACACATGCTTCAATAAATAAAACAACAGAATATTCATTCACACACTTTCTCAATAAGATCAAAAATCAATATAAAGAAAACTTGATGAAGTCGCCGCAACAACAATCAAGGTCCTCCATGAAATTGCCATTGATAGCTGGTTCTCATTGTCATGGACAGCTTCATGTTGATGAGAGAATGGAAAACAAATTGTGAAAAAAAAAATTCAAACCTCTTTAACATCAAAAGAATGTGTTGTCGTAAAAACCTTTTGAACATCTCTAGGTAAAGATAAAGAAGAAGACATGAAGAAGGCAACAAAGTAAAAGTTCAATGTAGATAAATAAAGCTAGAGTGAAGAAATGCATTTATAAGAGAAGGCAACCAATGAAGTGGCAACAAACAGTTGCATGCGAAATCCGTAGGTGGCAGTTTAAGATAGTTACAAAATGTACCTAACACCGTTATAAGAGATTCTAGAAAGATGTGGCAATATAAATAAGTGACAGCAAAATTAAAATTACTATTAACATGTAGATGTTAAATGGAATGACTAAGAACACACAATAAAAATTACACAACTACACACTATGTTGTTCGAGGAACAATAGACCTTCAAATAACAACGAACACATGTCATTCTTAGGTTTTACAATCCAAACCAAACCCCACTAACAAAAATGTACTACACATGTGGCAACTTGGACAAACGACAACACAAAAAGTTAACATGCAGTTTTAGAACTTGGTAAGATGCTGAATGCATTGTTTTTTACAATTAATGATAGCAAATGCCAGATCGGTTACAAATTAGAACAACTCACTATGTGGTATTTTATTATTATTTTTGCTAGTGTCTAAGTTATAGGGTGGCATATATTTGTAGATATGTTTAATGGTGGCAATATTAGAGAATGACACAAAACACAACTATGGTGGCAATATTAGGTGATGACATAAAAGAAAATTTAACCACGCAATCAAATGAAGCAACTATGTGGTAAATTGATGAGAAGGCATCTAAATAAATAATATGACTAAGCAAAAAAAATTGGATGGCACATGTGGGAAGTTGCACACGTTTTGTGACTCCTTGCTTTAATACACTGCTTAGAGTCACACTTTACATATTTTGTCATGAATTGTTTTTCACCAAACCAGTTATTGATGATTGAACTTAACGTATTTGAACATCTAAATTTTTTCTGGACTCTAGAGTATCCCAAAATACACTGCTTAGTCTCTCACTTTACATATTTTGTCACGAATTTTTTTCATCAAACCGGTTATTGATGAAAGAAATTAGTGGATTTGAATATTTAAAATTTTTTCCGGACTCTAAAGTGCCCCAAAGCATATTGCTTATAAGCATGGCACTCTACATATTTTCACGCGTAATTATTTTTTTACCAAATCGGTAATTGAAGAACGAGGTTAGTGTATTTGAGAATCAAATTTTTTTTAACTTTAAAGTATCCAAAAGCACACACTATTTAACATCACACTTTACATATTTTGTCATGAAATTATTTTTTTACTAAATCGGTTATTGAGGAATGAACTTAGAACAAACATAGCGTATTTAAACCTCTAAAAAATTTACTAAACTCTAAAACACCCCAGAATACACTACTTGGAGTCACACTTTACATGTTTTGTCATGAATTTTTTCTTTCACCAAACCAGTTATTGATGATTGAACTTAACATATTTGAACATCTAAATTTTTTCTGGACTCTAGAGTATCCCAAAATACACTGCTCAGTCTCGCACTGTACATATTTTGTCACGAATTTTTTCACCAAACCGGTTATTGATGAATGAAATTAGTGGATTTGAATATCTTAAATTTTTTCCGGACTCTAAAATGCCCAAAACACATTGCTTATAAGCATTGCACTCTACATATTTTGTCGCCTAATTTTTTTTTACCAAATCTGTAATTAAAGAGCGAAGTTAGTGTATTTGAGCATCTAATTTTTTTTCACTCTAAAGTATCCAAAAACACACACTGTTTAACGGCTTTATTTTTTTACTAAATCGGTTATTGAGGAACGAACTTAGAGTATTTGAATATCTAAAAAAAAATTGGGACTCTAAAGTACCCCAAAACATATTGCTTAACGTATTTTTTCCACCAAATTGGTTATTGAAGAATGAACCTAGCGTATTTGATTATCTACAATTTTTTCCAAACCTTAAAATAATATTATTTTAAAAAAGAAAAATATAAAAAAATAATTGCCAAACCTGTGGAAGTGGTATAGAGATATTAAAAATTTTAGAAGCCAAAAAAATAAATCAATTGAAAAAGGTATACATATAGCTATTATGCATGGAAAACATGTGGATAATCTCAAGAAATAGAGGGAAAAAAAATTAAAGTTTGTGTGCCAAGATGTAAGTGTGTGTATACTAAATTGCTTGTATATATAAAGATTGAATATATATAAAAAAAATGGAGCTTCATACGTGCCAAAGATGGTGCACGTATTCTGACTCCTTTATTTATATATAGAGATACATTATTTTATATATCTCTAATTATATAGTTTTAATTTTGTTTATTGAAGAAAAGTTGTATGTCTTGAGTTCTTTATGTATAAAATGGTAAATTAGTTATATGCATAAGTTAATAATTTTATATTTTAATTTGAATGGACAAAGTTAAATACATTATTTTTTTAAATACATATGAGCGCGGCTAAAATTATGCCACAGTAAACTTGAAGTTTGCTTTGTACTTATAAAAAATTAAGTTTTAGCACTACGTTTAGCAAGGTTGTCCTAAAGTAGCAATGACATCTCATGATAAACTCTAATTATGTGCATTTTTTAGAGATATTTTTGAGCCAGTTTTATAGTATTTATTATCAATTAAATAAATAAGTGACTTACTTTGCTTTTTATTTTGCAGAAAGAAGAAAATAGATGAAAAGAATGAAAGTCAAGTTTAAAGTCACTCAAAATTATATATATATATATATATATATATATATATATATGTAATATGCGTGTGTGCACTTAATAAAAACAAGAGATCAATTTTTGTATCCAACCCATATTGTCCTCGGTAGGAAATTCAAGGCCAGCCCATTGTAATTGAATTTCTTGAAGAAAAAGTAGCACTATACCTACCTTTAGGGATGGCAAAAAAATCCGCACCCGCGGGTAAAACCCGTGACGGGTCCCGAGCGGATAGTCAAATGGGAACCCGCGGGTTGAATAAACGGATAGTCAAACTACCCGTTAGTAAACGGGGCGGGGCTGGGTAGCGAGGTACCTGTGCTCGCGAGTACCCGGACCCGTAGCAAAATATACTTAAATACCCCTCATATATATATATATATATATATATATATGTATGTATATATATATATATATACCTAGTTAAGAAACCCTAAATTTTCCCTACACTCACACCACTCAGCCGTCTCACACTCTCACTCTCACTTTGACCTGAAGAACTGATTTGTAATTCTTCCATTCTTGTTTTTGGTTCTTTAAGATTCTTCTTATAATGTGTGTTTTAAAACCCCTTTCATTTCTTTGTCTTTAAATACGAATTTCACACTAGAGTATTTCAATACTGTATGTTTAATTAAAAAAAGTTTATGTTTTTTTCTTCTTAGTGGACGCTTGAATTAATAATAGAAGTAACGTTTTCTCTGTTATAAGTTTTTGACTTTATTTATGTTTTGCTTTGAGTTTAGACCATGTTATTTCAAATTTAATCTTTTTAAAAAAATATTTTAATTAATTTACAAATATTCGTGGGTACCCACAGATACCCGTTAAGAAACATACCCATTTAAAACCCGCTAAGTGAATACCCATGTGAGTATAGTCCCATTTATACTAAACGAGGTGGGTAGCGGGTAATTGCTACCCGTGCCCGCCCGCCCCGTTGACGTCCCTACCTACCTTGGAGAGAATGGAGAGAAGTGCCGTGAACTTTGGCAATACACTTGCTTGTCACGGAAACCGAGGCGGTCAAAAATAATTAAAAAGGAAAGAAAAGAAAGAAGAGTCATACACGGCCAAATAAAGGAGAAGTGGAATTACCTCACATATGGCCCACCCATGTGAAAGCAAAGGAAGGAAAGTCTATATATGGTTGGCTATAAGGAGTGAAGAATTAATTGGCTGGGGGTAACGGGAGGAGAACACTTCAGCAAAAAAATTGAGAAGGAGATTTGAGAGAAGCCGCCGGCAACAACACCAGCAACAGACGCACACGGCAAGGAAAAAAGGAGCATTTGATATCTGTTTTTGACACCGTGAGAGTTTTGGAGTAGAATACAAAGACTGAATATAGGATCAGAATTTACTCAATCTCTGAGTTATTTTTATATTCTGTAATTCATGACTTTTAATTTTATTCCAATGTTTTTGAACCATATGGATAGCTAAATCCTCTTCTAGAGTCTTAGGTGCATCTTGCTTGATTAGAGACTTTTTTATGTTTTAATTTATACTTTGAATTCCCAATTTTTATTTCAATTAATATTATCCTATTGTTTTATTACATAATTAGGATTGACAATCCTTTGCATGTTTATAATCAATTAGTTGATTAGCGATCGTACTACAACTAGTTGGTGGACCTATAAGATAATTGAGACTATAATTAATTAATGGCCAAACTTTAATTTAGTCTTTCAATCACCCAACCTTTTTGTACTTTATGCTTTTCTTAAATTTAAATTCTAGCATAACCAAATTAGGGTTAATTTAGGAAAAAGAATATTAATCACGAATGACCAAACAGATTAATAGTTTTAGTAAAGGGATTGGTAATTGAGTAAAATAAGGGAATTCAGGTAGAATTAGACATAGAGGAATCAAAGCTACCAAGTGAAACCGAGACCCTAGGCTTTTCTCTATTGATCAAACTTTACAATTTAATTTCTCGCGATTTATTTCTTAGTATTTTAGTTTCTACAATCACCAACACTCGTTCTTCTAAATAATAATTAATCTTAAATAGTTTGGTACTTATTAATTAATCCCTGTGGAGACGATATTTTTATACTACTTCTGCAAGATCTCATATTGATATTTTTGAATGACTAAAATATTTTTCAATGTATTAAGTTTTTATCTATCATTTGTTCTTTATGCATGCTAATTATAAGATATTCTAAGTTTTTCGAGTGTAACTAAGATTATATGTGTGCACTTTATATTAAATTGTGTACTTGCAAAATGTAATTGAAGACTCTAGAAGAGCCAGTGTATTGTTTATTATCTAGAGAACAAAATTTTTTACACATTGATACTATATTATAATCTCTCAAGTCTCATAGCAATTTATTAAGTTTTAAGGATATCTGCCTAAATGGATATCATATTGAAATAAGAAATGATGGAGACGTTAAATATCTGTGTAATCCGTCTTCTATTATTGTTTGATTGACAAATTGTATACTCTTCATGTCTGTTTCTCACACCAGTCCTTTTCTGAAACCCATCAATTGTAGGAGATTGGTCCAATGTAACTTTCTACTATCTATTAACTTAAGAAAATCATTTTTCTTTTGCTAAGCTGCAATATAGTGATTTTAGCTATTTTAAGGGATTAATGTTAGCTATTTTAAAAAATGTCTTTAATGTGTTTGATAAAATGCGTGTATAAAAATTGCATTGACAGTGAGTAACTACAATTCTGAGGTTAGTACAAATTTAAGTTTGTTGAACATCACAAGGTTAGTCTTTGAACACCAAGGTTAGTACAAGTTAATTTTTTCATATAGTTCCTTAACATTGTTAGTGTTATGTTACTTAAAGAGTGAACATTTTTTCTATTAATCACTCTTTTTTCACACACAGAGGATTCTTGATAGGTTGGTGAAATTTTGAATAATAGAAATATATCCCTTGATGTTGAAGCTTTACAATTACACACACAGAGGATTCCCTATGAATGCACCTGATATTTTTAAGGTTAAACAGATATTTATCCACACACAAAAATGGTAAACACTAAACAGAACATAAATAGATAGTGAGAGAGTAATAGCAAACATGTATAAATACATACACAGAGACAGTTGTAAGTAACTCATAATCAATTCAGTTTTCTGTTGTGTGCTTTCATTCTTGTTTTCCAAGCCACCACCATATGACTCAATAAACTGATACATTAGAAATCACTCTTAGAATGATAGCTAATAGAGTATAAACCATAGCAAACACATCTCAAAATTAGCTTAATTTTGTTTGCAAAGTAATATGTATGCCAAAGTAGTGATGAAGCAGCATTTAAAAGACCTTCCCTCAACTTCATTTCATTCTTGGAGTGTTGATTGATCTCTTTTAGATATCCATGTGCCTCAAAAAGTAGATTGGACAATTGCTTTATTAAAGAGAAGAGGTCCTATGGTGAATTGAAAAGTGTCCTCAAAATGTGGCTCCCTTGAAGGAGGTTTCTTCATGGTTGGGTTTCCTAAGGTTGGAGTAATTTCTCATTCGTAATGCGGGAGAATTTCAATCTGCCACAATGCAGGGGTATTGAGTTCTGCGGCTTATCTCTTTAAGCATTGTAGTCTGTTTTGTATGCAGGAGCATCCAATGTAGGTGCATTGTTGTGATTCTAATGCAGGCGCATCCAGTGCTGGAACATTGAACAAACGCATCAAAATACAACATGGGGCACCAAAAGTGCCAAATGATCACAAGTCAGTTCCAAACCCTCTTTTACACTAAACAACACATATCAATTACCTTAACAACAACATTACTTAGAAACTCACATATAAATAAATCTATGTAAATAAGAGTTAATACTGCCTCCTTGGCATCAATGTGTTTATTTGCTCGAACTTGAATGTCGTCCATAGTTGTGGGGTTGTGGATGAAGAGGGCTTCACTGAAGGTTATCGTACGTAGGTCTTTGGGGAAGGGGAAGACGCAGTGTTGCCGCTCGGAATCAGCGTTGTGTCGCTAAGGATGGCTCGGCAACACTCACTCAGCTTGGAAGAGTACAAACAAGTCATGTTAATGGAGTTAGACTCGGCGGACGATGGCTGATTGGCTGCCCTAAGTAAGTTAGAATTCAGCAAGATTAAAATGGCCAATGCCTATAACAAAAATGTTAAGCCTAAACAGTGTGTCGAAGGCGACCTAGTTTGGAAAACTATCTTGTCAATTGGGGTCAAGGACCCAAAGTTTGGTAAGTGGTCGCCGAATTGGGATGGGTTGTATATTGTAAGTAAGACCTATGATAGAGGAGCTTACAAATTGATTTCATTATAGGGCGATGAGTTCGCAAAACAAAAATAAACGACAAATATCTAAAGGTGTATTATCCCACAATGTAGGAAAACATGCAAAAGTAAGGTGTTAATGCCCAATTGTTTAAAAAATGGCGTGCCACACACCAACGACCGATAGTGCTTACAAAATATAAAGTAAAAAATCTGCGGCTAACTATCAGAAGAGTCACGAACAAGACGGGGTAGTTGTAGTTGGCTAATCAGAAGTAGTAGCATCAGGAGGATCCATCCAGGTGTCATCTCAGCAGGGACTCCTCCCAATGGTATACCTTCAGGCCGGGATGGCTGAGCAGTGGGCAGGTCACCGCAGGATTGCTGGGAGGCCCTTCTAAGAGGAGGCGCAGGTCGTCCCATGATGTGTTGGCCCGACGTATATCATCCTTTCTTCTCTCTAAGTCATAAGCAAAGAAAGACTTTTGGGACTCCAAATCCTTGATGTGACGTTCCAGGGCAGTGCTCAGGAGATTTACACGATTTTGTTCTTGAATGACCTTAGTGAGTCTGAGGGTAGAGGCTTCACGTCGTGGACAGAATTTGTCTAGCTCCTGTTGAAGGAAAGTGAGTTCCTTGTTAATATCAGCAATATGACGCCAATTTGTCTCTTCCTCGGCCATGACTTGTCTTCTTTCGGCCTCCGTCTCCAAATAAGTGTTGGCATGCACTCGTTTTTCCGCCGGCAAAGTGGCAAGCTGATCCGATGCTTGTTGGGCAGTATCTTGGGTAGTTGTAGCGTTTGAGAAGTGAGACGAGATCTTAGGGAGCCGGAAGGCTATTTGCCGAAGGGCACTCCTTTGGTTCTCTAAGAGATTGGCTGAAGAAGCTAACCTAAATGCCAAAGACCTGGTTACAATGAGTTGGTTCGGATCAATAATGATGCCCCCTGAAAGGCCTCTTCCAATGTACCCAGTTCTATAGAGGAAATGGGAGCTATCTGTGAGAGGTCTTGGGAGGAGAAATACTGAGCTACCTCATTATCTGTCATGGAAGGGAGTAGAGGCGGAACATGCGGAGGAGAAGGACCTGAGGTTCTTGGCTCTAAGCGTCCCCACATCAGGGGTCTGAAACTATCCTGAAGGGAGTAGCTGGACTCTGATGAGAGTATGAGGTCAAGAAACGAAAATGAGAGTGACAAAGAAGATAGGTAAAGCCGAGACGTACCTTAGATCTCCTAGAGGGCCGATCGGCTGCGACAAAAGTGGACTTCTTGGTTCTGGCTGGAACGGACGGAACTTCCTCGACAATCGACCCCGTTTCCCTAGGGAAGATGATAGGTTGATCATCGTCATCACTATCTGCGTGGGGAAAAATACCAAAACCCATATCAGGAGGATGAACGAATGTGACAAAGTCACAACAACGAAAAGAGGGGCAGTTACCTGACGCAGGGTTTGAGGTCGCAACAACGTGTCGCCGAGTGAGAGTTTGGGATTTGGAGACGGTGGCACTGTTCTTCTTAGCAATGGGGGAATTTTGCTTGTAGTCGCTGGTGATGGGTCCTGGGCAGTCTCCTGGTAGGTTCGACCCAGGAATTGGGCATGATAGAAGTTAAGAAGCTTGGGAAACACCAGGCCTTTGATACCAAACCACCAGTTTGTAGAGAAAGAGGTCTCTCCCCCGCAGTTCTTGTAATGAGCCCAAGCACTATTGTTGACCCTGTCAAAACCATCCCTGATGATTTGAGCCACAGTCCCATCGGTGATGCCCTCTGGTTGCGTCATTCCAAATTGTTGGCACACAAAGATAGGGTGGTAGTATTCCGCAAACAATTCACTCTAGCGGTAAGCAAGTCTCTAATAACAAGCACGAAGTGCCAATTGTTGCGAACGACGGCACGTTCTGACATAGGTAGGCTCGAGTGAGGTCACAGAGCGTTGAAAATCCAAGTCGGGCCGATTCTTTTCTCTAGCATAGGAGACCAAGTTAGACGGGGGTATTTTCAAGACCCAGTGGTGGGGAGTCTTCCACGGTTGGGGCCCCAAGATTCTACTCGTAGGAGACGGGGGTATTTTCAAGACCCTTGGAAAGAATGTGGGGAAAGTAAAGATTTGCCCAAAGCTGAGGAACCACAGGAGACTCTAAATCTTGAGAATTTCACCGGGTTGTTGAATATGGTCAAGAAGTACGTACATCCCTCGATAGAGGCTAGCCAGAAAGAAAGACCCTCATGCATAAACTTCATCACTCAGCATTAGGGCGATAAACGGCTGGAGTTCTTGGACTATCCCAGCGGAAACTGTGCCGTACATGAATCTGCATAAGAAATACATTAGGAACGCCGCATGTTCAGTATCCGAAACGGTGGCGTCAATCTTCTTTTTCTTGGCAATAAAAGTGGGATAGCGACCCTTTGCATGGACATGTTGAAAGTTGACCTGTGGAGGAAGTTTGCAGGGATGGATCGTCGTGCCCTAAATAGGAAGGATGACAATGGCTACAGCATTAAGAAGAGTAGGAGTAAAAGTACCCCACGGGAAGAAGAAGATATTGAACTCCGTCGACTAGAAGCCCAAGAGAGGGAGGAGCATATCATAATTGCTAGGGATGTCAAAAGTAGAGGGACAAATGGTCTCGTAAAGGCCCCAAGATTTCCACTGGGGGGTATTGATGGGGGCTATTCTATCGAACCAATCCCTATAGTCGTTTGTGAGTTTGGCCCAGCCTCTACTCTCGGTGACTTTCGAACTAGCGTTAAACCATTTCTTGGTGATCGGGAGGCTTGGTTGAGGCGTGGAAGTGAAGAAGTTCTTGAAGGCATCAAAACCTTCACGGGCCTTGGAGGTGGTCGGTTGAAGGGTGACACCCTCTCCAGTGGGGGAGAGAAGCACTTCTTCGACGACGGGAAATGGTATGTATCAAGGCGTAGCGCCCAACGATGACGAGGCGGAAGGAGAAGAGTTACCATCGTTGTCGTTATCGCCGTGTTAGCCTGTAATTTTGACAGGCTACATTAAATGCAGTCAACGGGGTTTGACTTTGGTTTTCTCAGAAGAAGGTGTTGGTTTCGACACAGAAGAGTTGTATCAGAAGGCAAATTCAACAAAGCCTTAGACTTAACAAGAATTGAAGGGTGATATTTCGACGAGAAGAAGGCTGAGATTCAATAGCAGGTCAAAATCAAGTGCTCGTTGTTGAAGTTCTGGCAGTTACCCTAGTCGAAGGCTGAAGCAGTTTTCTTTTTTTAAATTCTCTGTACAGTTAGTTAGTTTTAGTGTTTTCCCTCCTTGTATAAATAGTAGTTTCTCATAGAAAAACGGGTCACAAACTCATTACAGAATTCTCACGCTCTAACTTCCAACACATTACAGAGAAAACGAGTCAGAGAAGGATGTATGATCTGTGTACCAACTCTCTTTTCAATTAATGCATTTTAATTTGCTTTCATTATTGCTTTTCTGCAATTTTTTCTTTGTTTTCACTTCGTCCCTATTTGAAGAACTTCGACGGTTTCGCGTGAAACTGGCAGTTATCTTCATTCTTTTCTTTAAAACCGCAAGAACACGCATAATTTTGGAAAAAACTTTAACACAAATGGTCTTAGGATTTACTAGTTGATTCTGCAAACAGAAGCAATTTCAAACTAGCGGTGTTTACCAAAAACTACGGTAAACACGCCGTAACTGTGGTCTTGACTATGAGAATTAGAATTGGAAGACATGGTGATAAGGGGCTGAAGAATGCAAGCAAACAGAGGGGAGTTGCAAGGAAGGTTTTACAAAATAAAGGCAAGCGAGGGTTTTCACAACTCTAAATGGTTATTTATGGCCCACAGAACGAAATGATTAAAGTGCTTGGGGAGCTGGTGCTGCACTGTTTCGCGGGAGAAGGCAAGCCATCAAACGTCTAATCAATGACGTAACGTCTAGCCATCAATACACAAGTCTTTTACTTACTTTTTCTTCATTTTATAGCTTTCTTTTAATGGTTTCTTAGTTTCGTAGATAATCCAAGCCACACGCCTCTCATACGCCTAACTTAGCACTCTCCGGAGGAGTCAGGGAACCCATAGTCGAGAAACAGAGTTCCTTCCTCGACGCAATCGCTTGAAGAAAGAGGAATCACAGACTATCCAAATCTCTAACCGAACCTACGGCTAGGATTGAAGTGTTTGACTACAACAAAGTGAAAGAGGAGAAAGTTACCTGAGTAGAAAGAAAGAGAGAAATACAAGTTTGGTGTAGTGTGCTGCAAAAATCTAGGATGTTACACCATTCTTATTCTTTAAAGAGTGTGAGCTTCATTTATATACTAAGAGGGGGATATGTTGTCATTGTGTAGACTTCGGCATGTCGAAAATATATGTTTGACCAAGCGTTAAGATTTCTTCGCTAGGGACAAAAACATTAAATGTATGGCACTATGAACGTTGTCTCTACATCTTTCTTTAATCGTACCATAGCAGTCGTGCAATGCTAACACTGTACTACGTACGAAAGTCCTTTTCAACTATCCTTCCTCTATCAGGTAATCCTAATGTGGTCTTGGCACTATTCCTTTGAAATTTCTTATATTTCATTCCCTTTGATTTCTTGTAACTTAACTTTGGTTTTATTAATATGCATTGACTAATTCCATTAAAAGGACAGCCAGAAGTAATTGTACTAGAGCCAAACAGTGTGAGGAAAAATAATATGCTATTATAAGCTTTGCACACGTATGGAAAACACTTTAAACAAAGTGAAAATAATCGTACGAGCTAAGTGAGAAAAGTTCACTTGCTAAATAACTCTCGTGTTTTAAAAGAAACTTTCTACTAACCACTAGTCTTAATCGATAAATTAATTTGTTATAATTAATTTCGAAATTATATAAGACTATTTCAAAAAGTTTACCTAGGGTTTATTTTTCATTTGCAATATTATTTTCTATAATTTTGAACTATGAAGAATAAATTAAATTAATATTAAATATATATATATATATATATATATATATATAAGTGTTATCTTCTTTTTGATGATACTTATAAGTTATTTAATTAATTGACAAATTAGTGCCATAATTGGATTGAATGGATCATCACAAAAAATAAACAAGGAAAAATTATACCAAGATAACTGAATAATAAAAATAGAGAAAATAGGTATTGCGAATAAAAGATCATTTATTATTGTGTGACATAATTGTCTATTCTTGTGAGTACATTTTTTATTTGTTTCAATTTAGTCTCCCACTCAAGGGCGGATCCAGGATTTTAAGATAGAGTGTTCCTTTTTTTAATGATTTAACAATTGTACGATTTTACAAAAAAAAAACAACGATAAAGAAATTTTCCAAAATAAAATATATATGTTTTAATCTAAGTCTAATTGCATTTTCCTCTTTCTCATAACTTGGAAGCTTTTGATGATATCTAAATCATTGACTGTGCTAAAAACAACATTCTCTCCAAAATGTCACCAAACAATCATTAGATCCTACGCAAAGGCCCGTAATAGATGCTCAATAAGATTCTAAGGCTATTACAATCATTTAAACCCACTAGAGACAATTTACAAGAATTATAATAAAGTACAATGCTAATTGAAGCAATACTGCTAGTACTACCTAGATCGACAGGGTAGGTACTTTGCAATGTAATGCAAACAGATATGAACAAACAACATGCTTGATTTTAATTTTACTTCAGTAGGTCAATTCAACATTGCGATAAACCTTTACTCTTGAAAGTGTGAGGATTGCGTGTCTCTCTTGCCACTCAGAGAGATCCTCTCGAACTTTGGTTGAACTGGCTTCCTCTTCATCTGCATACAAAAATATGAATTTAAACAAAAATTCAAATGATTGAATGAAAAATAACACTGCACCATTAAACGGTTAAAAAATTGAACAGCTCCTAATTCAGTTTTTCCTTTCACAAAAACAAACAATGCTGGCTTGCTATCGAATTGAACAAAAAATGAATTCAGAATTTAGAATTCCACAATCAAACAAACAATGAACAAAAATAATTCCAAAATCGAATTGAATTCCACAATCAAACAAACAATGAACAAAACAAAATTCCAAAATCGAATTGAACAAAAAACGAAATCGAATCGAACCTTGTTATCAAAAATCGATTGAAGAGGAAGCGCCGCCGTGAAGAGGAACCGTTGATGGGGCTTGCTATGTGGGTTTCTTCAGTTTCGTGTGGGTTAATGGGTTTCTCAGTTTTTGATTCGTGTGGGTTTCTGTTGTTGAAGAAGAAAATCGATTGAAGAAGAAAGAAAGGAACGAAACGGAAAAGGAAGAAGAAGAAGAAGAAGAAGAAGAAGAAGAAGAATCGAAGATAAGGAAGAAGAAAAAGGAAAGCGTGTGTGGGTTTCTGTTGTTGAAGAAGCAGGAAGCGTGCGTGAAAGAGATGAGACGAAAACGAGAGCGTGGTTTCTGTTTAAAGCCTACACGACGTCGTTTTGCTTATTCAGCTTAAGAAAAAAAACAATTCTATAAGTGTGTTCCCTTCGATTCGAACCTAGGACCTTTTGCATAAAATTTGGGTATATTACCACTAAGGCCAGGATGTTTGGGTGTTCCTGAGAACACCAGGAACACCATTTGAATCCGCCTCTGCTCCCACTGGCCACGTCATTTATTGAATCCTAGTCAGCCCTGACAATTAAGACGTCACGTCAGCAGTTAACTGCCAGCGTGACATCCGTTAGAAAAAACTAACGGCAAGGGCAAAAATGACACAAAAAAAAACATGAAAGACTAAAACGAGAAAAAAAAACATAAAAGGCCAAAATGACACAGACCCCAAACATAAAGGGCCAAAAGTGCAATTTAGCCTATTACTTAAAGATAGGTGATATAGACTGGTCACCTCATTGGCTTACTGATTTATTTTGATAAGTCGTGAATTTGGTGACGATTGGAGTTAATAGACATTATAGAATTACGATGGTTTTAATATGTAATTATCAATGGTTTACTAAAATGACTTTTGAGATTATAGAAGCAATTGGATCACATCAAGACAAAATTATAATATTAAATTAATGAATATCATTATGTCATGTTTCAAAAATTGTCTAGAAATTCCAATAGAATTTCGTCGTGTTTTGAGCCAGTCGGGTAAATTTTACCCCCGAATAAAATTTGAAATGACTTCGAATTTTGATGAAAATTATACGTGTACATTCGGTTTTAATGGCTTTAAAATATGTAAATGGCTATTGCAAGAGATAATGGGCTTCCATGTACATTCGGTTTTAATGGCTTTAAAATATGTAAATGGCTTAAGGCTAATCAATTAATAGTTCAAGATGTTTGTGGCTATTGCAAGAGATATTAAGTTGCCATGTACATTCAATTATTTTTATTAATTGCTTTAGCTCACCGTGTAAGCTAAATTTTACATTGATATGTTGTAATAAGTGGTTCATATGATCAAGTGATGAAAGTCTTCCAAGAACAGGTCTCCAAGAAAAGTGAAGGTTTACTATAAAATAACCTTCAAGAACAAACATATAAATGTCTGAAAGCCAAATCCAATTTGCCATGGATATCAATGCTTAAACATAAAATAGTATCAAGTCTCTCCAGTTACCCAAACCAATAAACACCCCTGTATATATCAACTATTAATGCTCCAATAAAATGGATGTCCCCATATTGGACAATATAATATTGCAAATGAGTCTTAATCACGTTTGAAGTGTGGTAGCCCAATCGGTTCCATAGATAAAAATTCTCGAATAAGAAAATGAGATAAAAAGAAAGATGGTCCAAGGGAGGATATAGAAACTTTAAAATAGTCTTCAGACATAATTGACATTTCAATTCCAAAAGAACAAATCAGGTACCTGAAAAATTATGAAATCAAAGAGATCTCAATGAATCATGTCAACGGAACCATCGTCCCTCCGCCGGAACAAGATCCCCAATTTCAGATGTGGCTTAGATGCAATAACATCGTCGCCTCCTGAATTCTGAATTCCGTTTGCAAAGAATTGGCCGTGAGCGTTGTGTATTCTTCCACCGCTCGCGATCTATGGCTCGACCTTGAGACTCGTTTCCAACAACAGAATGGCCCTCGGAACTTCCAGCTGCGCCGCGATTTCGTTGGTTGCCTTCAAGGATCTTCCTCTGTCAACGCCTATTACAACAAGATCAAGGCTCTTTGGGAAGAACTCAGTCAATCCGTTCCAGGTCACCACTGCACTTGCGGCGGCGCTCAACTGTTGGTAGATTACCTAAATTCTGAATACGTTTACACATTCTTGATGGGCCTAAACAAAAGCTACAGTGCCCTTCGTGGCCAAATCTTGGTGATGCGCCCTTTGCCTTCCATCACTCAAGTCTTTGCCCTTGTGCTCCAAGAAGAGACTCAACGCGAAGTTGGGCAACTTGCCATTTCTAGCACCCCTCAACTCGCCTGTGCTGCTCAAGCCACCACGAAACCATCACCTCGCAAAGATCGTCCCATGTGTACCCATTGTGGTCTTCACGGACACACAAAGGACAAGTGCTTCAAACTGAATGGATATCCCCCTGGCCACAAGAAGTTCATGGCATCTGCTAGCAATGTCATGGAAGGATCACCATCCAACACTCCCTCCACGGAGCAGTACCAGCAGATGATTGCATATATTCAGTCTCAGATTGCTAACAATGCTGCTGCTGAGGGGGAGACTACAGGTAAACTCTGCATAGGTATAAGCCTTTCTGTTCTTGCTAAATTGCCTAGAATTGCTAGAAAATTGTGGTTGGTGGACTCTGGTGCTTCTACACACATTTGTAACACTCTGTCACAGTTTTTGGATCACACACTGTTGCCCAACACATATGTGACACTGCCTAACAATCAAAGAGTTAGGGTGGAAGCTGTAGGTAGTGTTAAATTGAATGACAATTTTATTCTGCACAATGTCCTGTATATACTTGAATTTGCTGTAAACCTGATATCTGTTGGTGCTCTCTTGTATGCAAAAAAATATGATGTGTTTTTCATTGATGATGCTTGTGTAATTCAGGACAAAACACTCAAGACAGTGATTGGAAGATGTGAGCTAATACAGGGACTCTTCCCATTTACTGGTTGTGTGTCTCAATGTGATTTCAATATGCTTGATTCATCTAATTCCTTACCTTCTGTTGCTGATGTGCCTGCCCATTGTGAATTTACAAGCAATGACCAAATAAACTGTTGTAATTCCTTGTTTTCTTTTTTTGATAAACATGTCTCATGTAATACTGCTAGTGATCAATTAGATATGGCCAAATTATGGCATTCCCGTATGGGACACCTTTCAGATATTGTATTACAAACATTAAGCAATAAAGTTCCATTTCATATGAAGAATCTGTCTTGTTCTGATGAATGCACAGTGTGTCCTTTGGCCAAACAAAAAAGACTGTCTTTTGTGTCTAATAATCATTTTTCTGATAATGTGTTTGATGTTATTCACTGTGATACTTGGGGACCTTTTGCACAAACCACTCATGATGGCTTCAAGTATTTTCTTACAATAGTAGATGACCATTCTAGGTTTACTTGGATTCATTTAATGAGAAATAAGTCTGATGCTACTCACTTGATAAAGTCCTTTTTTTCATATGTTCACACTCAATTTGGAAAAACTATTAAGTGTATAAGAACTGACAATGCCAAAGAGTTTCTGCTCACTGATTTTTTTGCAGCATAGTGGCACAGAACATCAATTCTCCTGCCCACACAGGCCTCAACAAAATGCTGTTGTAGAAAGAAAGCATCAGCATTTGTTAAATGTGGCTAGGGCTTTGATGTTCCAAGCCAATATTCCGTTAACCTACTGGGGTGAGTGTGTTGCAGCTGCCACATATATAATCAACAGAACTCCTTCATCCAATCTACATGGTCAGTCTCCTTTTGAGCTTCTACACAGCAAGGCACCAGACTACTCTCTCATCAAAGTCTTTGGATGTTTGTGCTATGCTTCAACCATTGTTGCTCACAGAAACAAGTTCACTCCAAGAGCCATCCCATGTGTCTTCTTAGGATATCCACAGGGATACAAAGGATACAAATTGTTTGATCTCATTCATAAAAAATTCATCATATCCAGAGATGTGCTATTCCATGAGGCATACTTTCCATTCAAAAGTCACAATAACCTGGATTTGTTTCATCAGGATAACAACACTACCCTGCCTAATCTTGCTGATTTACCTTCCAATTTGGACCTTCCCAACCCTTCTAATGAAGCCACTGTCACTGGTGATGAACCTTCAAACTCACCAGATGACACCAATCTCCCTTCAACAACCACCACAACACCAAATGAGCCTGAAGTTCCTACTGCTCCTCTATCAACAGAACAACCTGAGATACCTACTGTCACTCCTGATACAAACCAAAACATTGTACCAGTATCTCCCAGGAGATCATCCAGACCTCATGTCCCACCTGCTTACCTACAGGACTATACTTGCAATCTCACTTATCCCATTCAACAAACCCTGGACTACAAGAAACTGTCCCCTGCCTATCACTCCTACATCATGCAAGTCTCCTCCATTTATGAGCCAGAATTCTTCCACCAAGCTGCTAAATTTCCAGAGTGGTGTAAAGCTATGGCAGAAGAAATAGCTGCCCTTGAGCTCAATAATACTTGGTCAGTTCAAACCTTGCCTGCTGGGAAACAGCCTATTGGTTGTAGATGGCTCTATAAAGTGAAGTATAAAGCAGATGGGAGTCTTGACAGGTATAAAGCTCGCCTAGTAGCCAAAGGCTACACTCAACAAGCAGGAGTGGACTTTAATGAAACATTCTCTCCCGTGGCCAAACTAGCTACTGTGAGGATTCTTCTTGCAATGTCTACTCAAAAGAAGTGGTCTATACTCCAGCTAGACATCAACAATGCCTTTCTTAATGGGGATTTAAATGAGGAAGTCTACATGAAATTACCTCCTGGCTATCACATCAAGGGAGAGCATCTAGTTTGTAAACTCAACAGGTCTCTTTATGGTCTAAAACAGGCTTCAAGACAGTGGTATTCTAAGTTTTCCAACACTGTGATTCTCAATGGATTTCACCAGAGTTCTGCAGACAGCTCTCTCTTCATTAAATGATCAGGTAGTTCCCTAATCATCTTGCTGGTATATGTGGATGACATTCTGGTTGCAGGTCCTGATGTCACTCTGATCAACACCACCAAACAATTTCTGGAAACACATTTTAAACTCAGAGTTGTGGGTGATCTTCACTACTTCCTGGGCTTGGAAATAGCTCACTCCACACAAGGAATCTCTCTCACCCAAAGAAAGTATACTCTACAACTCCTTCATGACACTGGATTCTTGGCTGCTAAACCACTGCCCACTCCAATGGACAGTAACACCACCTTCAATGATACTGATGGAGAGCTCCTGGATGATCCTACACAGTATAGACGTTTGCTGGGACGCCTCATTTACCTCACTATATCCAGACCTGACATTGCATACCCTGTTAACAGATTGAGCCAATTTATGCACCAACCCAGAACACCTCACTTAGTTGCTGCTCATCACATCTTACAGTACCTGAAGCAGTCACCAGGACAAGGTCTGCTATTCCCTGCCTCATCTTCATTACAAGTTCATGCCTACTGTGACGCAGACTGGGGTAGTTGCACTACCACTAGAAGATCAACAACAGGGTTCTGTGTCTATCTTGGCTCTGCTCTCATCACATTGAAATCAAAAAAACAAACAACTGTGGCAAGATCCTCAGCAGAGGCTGAATATCGTGCCTTAGCAACTCTCACATCAGAATTGTTGTGGCTAAAGCAGCTTCTCAGGTCTCTGGGCACCCAACTAGATTCTGCTTTGGTCTACTGTGATAGCGAATCTGCTATCCAATTAGCCACAAACAATAGTTGCAACGACAGGTCAAAGCACATTGACATTGATTGTCACTTTGTGCGTGAACACGTGCATTCCAACTTCATCAAATTGATACATGTTCCCTCTTCAGAACAATTGGCTGACCCTATGACAAAAGCTCTTCCAAGGCCCCTGTTTCAGGCACTTATCTCCAAGTTGGGTCTTCACAATGTCTTCAGTCCAAACTTGAGGGGGAGTAACAAGATATAATATCTCTCAGTATTATGAAATTACCTCTGTACCCTTCAAGATAACCTTAGTTTAGTTCAATTGGTTTAGTTCAACCAATGTTGAGTTAGCTTAAAACCTGTTGTACAGTTTCAGTTTATTTCTCTTTATCTGTCAGGTTGTTAGGATTCTGTTAGAGAGTTAGTTTTTTTTATCTCTTGTAAATCCCTCTGTATATAATCTTCTCTTGTACATTTTGTATGGTCAAGGAAATGAGAATGCAATTCCATTGTTCAATTTCACGTTTCTTCAAGAATTAACAAAAGTTTTTGGACCTATAGTCCAAACACCTAAAGGTGTGAAGCCAGTTGTATACAAATGGGCTTTTGTGCGAAAACAGAATGAGAATGGTGAAATTGTGAGATACAAAGCTTGATTTGTTGCTCAAGGGATTTCACAAAGACTTAAAATTGATTTTGATGATACATATTCTCCTATAGTGGATGCAAGTACGTTTCAGTACTTAATTAGTCTTGTAGCACAAGGAAAGCTCAATGTGCACAAGATGAATGTTGCTATAACTTATTTGTATGACTCATTTGATAGTCATAATTATTTGATGATCCCCGAAGGATTTAATATTCCAAGGCACACTTTTCGGATTCTCGAGATGATTACTCAAATTGAATCAGTCCCTCCATGATATAATATAATTTGAACGCATATAGTATAATCGTCTCAATTCATATTCTAAAGGAGGGGTATAAAAATGACATCACTTGTCCATATAGTTTTATTTTATGTAAAAATCAAGAAATGAATATGCTATGGTTTTCTATTATTGGAACTCTTGAAGAGCTTTCCAAAATTATAGATTACTCAAAAGAGTAGTTTTATATGAATGACCTCAAATTATATATGATGGATTTTTGAGGTCGAACATGTGATTGATCTCTACTGGAAAATCACAGAAGGATTCAAGATATAAAGAAATATTTTCATATAAATTCTTTTGAAAAACAAAGTCTCGTCTTGATTTAGAGAATAATTAGTTGATTAAATTTTTGTTTAACAAGTTATAGAGAACTAATTTGACTCACGATAAGTTATTTATATTGAGTACATAAGTTGAGTGACAAGAAATTAATAAATATCTTGGTCCCGAAGACTACAACCAATCACTATGAAAGCATAAATGCATATTCCTAAATGCTTCATCGCTTGATATGATAATATTATGTGATAAATAGTAGTAATATAGGTCATTACAAACCAATAACTTATGTGTAGAGATGTTTTTGTGTTGAAGAGAATAATCAATAACTCATCTTCTCTCTTTCTCTATTTCCTTTTATTTTCATAACAAAAAATCAATTATTGATAAGGAAACTAATTTTTTTAACTGAGTTAGTTAAATTCAAATATATATAAAATAATATATTAAAATGACTTTACATGAACTTAATTCGGAATTGCGTAACTCTTTTTAATTAAGTCTTATATAAGTTAAATTTTTCAAGGGAAAATGCAACAGTTAATCTACTATAGATTTATACAATCTAACCTCCTATGAAAATACCTATTGATTAACTTGACAAAATTGACACATGTCATTTTTGAGGGCATTTTTGCCGACAAAAAAGGGCACGTTTCCCCTCAAAGTTTTCATTTTTCCCAATTCACTTCTTATTTCAATCATTTTCTCTCTCCCCATCAATCATTCTCTCTCTCTAATTCTCTCACTTCTTTTCATTTCAACTATTTTCTCTATCCCCATTAATCATTCCCTCTTTCTCAAATTCTCTCCTTTCTTTTTTTTTCTTTCTATTTCTCTCTCCCCATTTTTTCCTTCTCTTTATTATCTCAACATTTGTCTTCCTATTTTTATTTTTTATTTTTTTGCAAGTAAATAGCTCGATTTTTTGAATTTATATACATTATTTGCTTTCCAGTTCAAACGAGAAAACATTTCAGGTGTTTGCTTCCCGCGATCGTTGGGTGCTGCCTCTTCACAGC
Organism: Astragalus glycyphyllos; assembly: GCA_963573325.1. Classification (NCBI taxonomy): domain Eukaryota; kingdom Viridiplantae; phylum Streptophyta; class Magnoliopsida; order Fabales; family Fabaceae; genus Astragalus; species Astragalus glycyphyllos. Next base: position 32,922,222 of record OY754311.1, on the reverse strand, counting down.
TCTTCTTGGTTTTGGAAGCCTCGCATTCCCTCCTGCGATGGTGTTTATTCTCCCCTTGGCCGGGCATTCGTGAGGTCTGTAATCCCCCCACTTTTTCTAAATAGTTATTAGAACATGTTTTAGAAATTACTTTATTTTAATAAAATGTTTTTGGGGCTTAGAGAGAGAGGCCTAGGTATAACACCCCAATTTTTCTAAATTAAGCTATGAAAGTATTTATTACATTAAAATAAGTTTACGATTTATATTATGATTCTTATTATTAAAATAACCTAAATACATCTTTGGTAAGTTTACAATATATATATATATATATATATATATATATATATGTTGATATAATATTATTATTATATTTTTATTAAGTTATATCTATATGTTACGTGTGTTTATTCTCTTTACGGAAATCATAAATTCATTGGTATCATGTTTTGGTACGTGAGATTATGTAAGGATCGCAAATGGATTTCATATGCTAGTGGAGAGTTATTATTCCTTTCATTTAGTTAGTAACCACCTATCTTTCTATTTGCTTCATTCTAAGTTAAGTAATTTCATAAGACTCTAGCATCTCACGCTTCACGACTTTTATGTTGGATATATTTGAATTAGGCTACTTAGGTGTTTGTTTTGATGAGTCACTCTTTTAACCCTTATTATCGAAAAATTCTATGGTACTGTTGAAATAAAAGTGGGTACCAGTACTGGTTGTCCTTCCAACCAATGGTGCGATTTCTGAAGCCATGTCAGTGCCTCACTTATCCACCTCATTGCTTAGTGGGGCCAACTAATGGTTTAAGTTTCATATCGATTTGCTATCCCAATAATAATAAATTTTGCAGTTTAATCCTTCCACTCATTTTATGTATTAAAATTAAAATATCAAAATAAATATTAAACTATTGAAGTGGGGCCAACTGATGGTTTAAGTTACATTTCGATTTGCTACCCCAACAATAATAAATTTTGCAGTTTAATCATTCAACTCATTTTATGTATTAAAATTAAAATATCAAAATAAAAATTGAACTCTTTAAATTCCTTTTCCTTGTTCTTATTATCTCATCGTTCTTCATCTCCCGCCCAGAAACCTTCATCGTTCTTCATTCTTTATCTTTTTTGCTGTTCGCTCTTCATCTCGCTATTGAAATTCCTTCTTTTGTTCTTATTCTCTCATCGTTCTTCGTCCTCACCTCCAGACAGAGACAGACGTTGTCCTTAATCTATCATCGACTTCCTCCTCAACTAAACCAGGAAATCTGAGCATTAGCAAATACTAGCAGAAGCAGCAGCAGCAGTAAACTCTATTCGAAGTTAATCAAAGGTGTAATAGTTGAAGGACAGGTAACACCAATGTCTTATTTCTGGCATTTAATCAAACATGTTAGGTATCACTAAACTAAACTAGGAAATCTGAGCATTAGCAAATACTAGTAGAAGCAGCAGCAGTAAACTCAATTCGAAGTTAATCATAACCCTAAATGAGACGATAACCCAAAAATGAAAAGTACGAAATAGTCGTAACCCTAACTAATAATGTAACGTTCGAAGAAAACATTTCCTTACATAGGCGATACCTATAAATGCGAAAAATCGGAAGTAGAACAAATATTAATCAAGTTTGTTGGAAGGAAAGACAGTACCGGTACCCATTTTTCGGGGACAATGCCGCAGATGCCCCCCTTATTATCATGCCACTCAAAAAGTTTGTATCCTTGTCATTCTTTCTTAACTCACCACATGGACAAGTATATGCATGACACCTAAAAGAGAAAGCCACCTCTCCTGCTTGTTTAGGATGCATGGGCAATGGAATTTTCACTATAAATAGCTAGTTCATTTCCTTGGCTCTCCATCATTGAAAACACAAACTCACTCCTTTCCTCTTCTTGAAAAACCTTCAACCATACTCATCCTTTGCACCTTCTTTATTTTAAAGCTTTATCACCTCAAAAACACTTAAACCAAGTCTAGTCGATCATACCGTTGTGTTCGTAGTTTTGTGGCGGTGTTGGTGCTTGAGTACGTGTTGGTGTTGCCGAAGTGAGTATTACATTCGTGCTATATTTTAGGTGGGGGCAAGATACCTTATTTGTCGGGACAGTTAGCGTAAGGTTTTTATTTAAATATGTGTTGAGTGAACCAAGCTCTACTAAAGTTAAGTAGTCAGCGATACCTAAAGATCATTTGGCTACTCTTCAGAGTTAAGGTTAAGTGAAGTTTAGATTGTCGATGACCGGTTAACATATAGGAAAGTTTATTAATGTGATTTGTTTTATTGTTCGATTCATTTGTTATGCTGTTTTTTGGTTTTCTTTGATTGTTTAAATTTTATGAAATATTTATGTGCTATTTGTGATTATTTGTTGGATTGTTGAATCGTCTTATTTATATAGTTAGGTTGAGAAACGTGATTTTTTTTTAAAATAGTAATGATGTTAAGATTTCATAGTGAACCTAGGTGTGGAAAGTGAATTAAGAGTCATAAAGAGATCTAAAGTGGAATGAATACTTAACCGTAGTGCAGGAGATAGTAAAAGGTACCACCGATCAACAAGATGAGTAAGGCATACGGGTTAAGATGTGATCAAACAAAATCATATAGATTGCATATGTGTTGTATGTCCACAGTCGTGTGGTATGGGACACACGAGGTCAAGTACCGGGTCGGGTCCTTAGTAGGACATATTTATATTTATGCCGGCCAGATGGAGTAATGATAGGATTATATTACTTTGATATCTTTCCGATAGGGAAAGCCTTATAACATCCGGACTCCGTAGTGACAGTCTGATGGCGTTCTTGACGGATGTGGGACGTTTGTGGCATCAGGATATGGCCAGAGTCAGTATATCGTATTGACACATACTCATAAATAGAGTCATAAACATAAGATATCAATAAAGGATATAAGGTAAGAAATAATTTGATGTGCTTGTGACATGTTTAAATTAAGATCTACCTTATCTTCCCATTTCTTTTGACTTATACATGTATCTTAGCCCTACGTGTTTTTCTTTTGTTTATTTATTGTAAGGTTTAGACCCAGTTTAGGAGGCGCTTGCAATCGAAGGAGATACTCTTCCTTCCACGATGGACGTCGAAGGCACCGAGGATGCTGGTGCAATATGACGGAGGAGTCAGGTGTCTCGTTAAGAGAACCTGCATTTTGTTTTAGCCAGCGTGTCAATCTTTTGAGTCCCGTTTAAGTCATTTAATTGATTTTGTTTTATATTCTTACTTTCTGCTATTTTGCAATACTCTGATATATGTGAGTGGCTTTAGTATGGCCACATAATTCGTAAAACTCTTAACATTGTGATTTTATATATGTGATGTATGTTTAACGATATGTGTCTTAAGTTTTAAATTTATCCATTTTTTGAGATTATGAGGTTAAGTATCAAGGGTTACTATGATGAGGAAGAGGTTCGTCTCAAGGTCTGTCGAGATCCCTGTGTTGATTGGTTGGGCGTTGGTGTCTGTCTTCCTCCGGATGGTGATTCTGCTCATGCTCTGGTTGGTTCACAGTGGTGCTTTACGCTACGAATTTCTTCAAGTTCCCCTGATGGATTAAGTCTTCCACTTGTTTAATTAGGTTGAAGAAGTCACCCGTGTGATGACCTGTGGAACTGACAGTGCGCCGAAGAATCGCGCCCTAGTGGATGGTTGGTCGATTCTGGTCGCACCATAAGGTTGAGTCCTTTAGTTTCCTTGTATATTCTGGACATGCTGGCATTGAGGGGAGTGAGCAGCATGCCTGCTAGGTGGTGTGGTTGTTTGCATTTGCTATTACAGAATCCATACGTGGGATACTGTGTTCTTCCTTTTCGCTCTCCTTTTGGTTTCCTTTGTTATTTCTTGTCTGTTTAGCTTCTGCTGCCTCTTTGGCATCGATGTGTTTATTTGCTCGAACTTGAATGTCGTCCATAGTTGTGGATGAAGAGGGCTTCACTAAAGGTTCCCGTACGTAGGCCTTTGAGGAAGGCCGCGACGAAGAACTTCTCATCGGGGTCGCCGACTTGCATTGTCATTTTATTGAAGCTTGCCAGGAACTTTTGAGCAACTCGTTTCGTCCTTGTATGAGATCGAACAAGTCGGATAGGACATCTTGCTTTCCTCAGTTAGCCGAGAACTATGCGGAAAATTGGCTGACCAGGTATTCGAAATTGGCAATGGACCTCGAGGGTAGATTGACGAACCAACGTAGTTCCGCCTATTTTGCCGTTCCGGCAAACATTTTACATTTGATAAAATCATCGCCACCACTGATGAGCATCTAAGTTTGGAAAGCGAAAATGTGGTCGTGGGGGTCACCATTACCGTCATAGGCCAATATGACAGTTTCTCTGAATTGCTTAGGGATCGTCGTAGCCTGAACTTCCCCGAAAATGGTTGGAAAACTCTCGGTGGAGTCCTCACTATGCCACGGGCCTGGGAACCATCTCGCAAGGCGGTTATCTTCTCCTGAAGTAAGCGCTCGTGGGCATCCAGGGCCTATGCACAAAGTTGTGTTGTTCTTGGTTCTTGCGTTGTTGCTCCTCATTTAATTGCTTCAGTCTCCTAATAGAGTTCTGCATTCGCTGCATTTCGTCTCCTGTTTCTAGAACTTCGCAAATGGTAATCTGATTCGAACTTCGCATTTCCACCATGGCTCTAGTGGAAGCACTTGGCTCTTTTCTTGTGAGACCGTTGGGAAAAGATTTTTATCGAAGTCCCCACGGTGGGCGCCAATGTTCTCATATATAAAATGGGGGGTGGTGCAACTTTTAAGGATATAGCCTTACTAAGGGGGACCTCCCAAAATACATGATCCAAGAGTCCTTAATAAAATAGTAGCTTGAGTTATTTATAATACAATGAGAGTCCTAGGGTGTTCCATACCGCTAGAGTTTGTCCTCCTGTGCATACTCTGCGCCTGCCACCGAGGTAGTCGTGCGGCCACTACTTTGGTACGAGCCAATGCTCAAGTGTCACGTCCTCTTCGTTTATCTTCTACGCGCACACGTCTTGGTTTGCTCAGGGTCTGTACGGCGACACATGCAATACGAAGAGGACGTGGGCGGCATATGCCGTACGAAGAGGACGTGGCAGTTGAGCATTATCTTCAGGAGCCCTTCTCGGTGTTTTCTGGACACTTGCATGGAAGCTAATGAAACGTGTCAACTAATTATAGATGTTAATATTACCTACTGTTCTTTACCGTACTTCTGACCTTGGAGGTCGGTCCGAGGTAGTTGGTAGATGTGGTCCTTGATGACGAACGTTCCGGTCGAGGTTGAGGTGTTGGTCCTGCAATGACACTCCAACGATCAAGTCAGTGAGGTAGTCAAACAGAGTATTTTTATGAGTTGAATAGCTTACCATTAATGAGCATTGAATGTGGTATTTATAGGTTTTGAATGGTGTTGACCTAATGATTAGGAACCGTTGGATGTGTTGGCTGCATCTGAAGTGTTGAATTATGGGCTCACCTAAGAGGATGGGCCAGTGAGAAAATGGGCCTCCGGGGACTGCAAATAGTAACAGACCAATTACCATAACACCTACTAACATTGAATGTGTGAATCTTGAGAGATAGGAAAACGAATATCTTATATTAAGCCTCGGATGATGACCTTGCTACCATGGTTTACTTTGAATCACATAAGAAAAAGAAAAACTACTTATTGGTAACATTGTATTAGAACAAGCTCTTCAATCATCCTCACTAAACTTTAACCGAATAAAGGAATGTCTAGGAAAGGAGATGCTCTTTCCCAAGACAACCCTTTGAACTCCAAAGAAGAATCTTGTGCACTACCTTAAAAAGCAATTTTGTAGGATGAGTAAGGAATTAGATGAAATGTTAAGTAGGAAAGCAAATTCTGGCATACTTATGGTGCAGTAAAGTAACCTTCTAATAATCCTTTGTTACCTAGAAATGCTTGTATAAGAGGGATCTCAGTTTGGTGAAGATGCAGACCTAAATTCAAAGAGAGTGCTGACTAGTTTTGAGCCAAGAGTGTTAGTATCTTTGAGGAGGCTTGATCAACAGTATTAACATTGCAGAGGATATTCATTTGCTAGAGTGAGCAGCCTCAAGTCCTAATAAATACTCGAGCACTTTCAAATCTTTAATACCAAATACAAAACCTCTCTATAATTGTTGTAGAGACTAGAAGTGTTAAAATAAGGCAAAAGAATCTATCAATTGAGTGAAAACTTTTTAACTTTCATGTTTATGCTTATTCTTGGGTACAACTCAGAGAGTGTAGTTGTATTTTAGAAAGCCTGATGTAGTTATTATATTATTTTGATTTAATAATTAGCTTATGGGGTTATATCTATTTGAGTTAATAATAGACTAATGGACATGATCTTATATCTTCTTACATCATGTTGTTGAAAGACACTCCATAATCTGCAATGAAACTTTGTAGCCATTCTGCTCAATAAAAAATAGAAAGGTCAGATTCTGCTCAATAGGCAACATCCTCTGACTCTCAAAGAAATAGCTGCTGTTGTTGTTCTATTAAGACTAAGAGAAGAGGTCAATTCTGATACCACCACCTCACCATCATATAGTTCTGGTTTGTTCTCAGAAGCTCTATGAATTTCAACGTGCTCCACAGCTCCTCCAGTGTTGAACATTTCCATTAGCCCTATTGCTGCAAATGAAATACTTGGTGCTATTTCCTGTCAAATAAATATTAGATTGGTTACTATGAAACCAAAGGAAGGTATCCAAAAAACCAATGAAATATGGTATTAGGTGAGAGTGGACTCTTACATAGATTGGACAGAAATGGCAACTATCCCCACAAAAATCTTCAAAATCACGAGTCAGGTTACACAGCACAACTTCACAGTTGGATAATGTTGTTTTTGAGTTTCCGAAAAATATTTTGGAAAATCAATCCACCAAAGAAATTACTGGGTTGAGTCGCGGACTAGGTCGCTCTCTTTAAGACGTTTCTTGGCACTGTTCAAAATTGTGCAGGCAGACTATCGACCACGATGTCCCCAGGATAAAACGGCCCAGTCAAAACTATTACGAAATATCACTGCACAGTGAAATTTCGCTCAAGAAATACACTTTCATATTATGGTCCGAAGACCACTCTAATATGGTACCTAGACCACTCTATAAATATGAGAGAAGAGAATAAATTAGGGAGATGAGAGAAAACTTAAGGAATGATTTATTGTCAAGTGGTGTGAGGAATGAAGTAAGGGAGGGTCCTATTTATAGGAGAAAATCCAACTTGCTGCGCAAGTAAATTGTTGGAGAAAAATGCTCAACAGATAAGAACGGCCTACTTGTTGCGCAAGTCAAGCTGTTGGAGAAAAATCCTCAACAGATAAAAACTGCTAGTTCAGCGTATTTGGTCAGTTCAACGAATCTGGACAGTAAGCGAGCGACGCACCAAAATAAAATAAAAATAATTCATTTTCGCAAATAATAAATTACACCTTACAGCCCAAGCACAAGCCCTGCCCGACCGAGCAGAGCCGGCCGGTCGGACAGACGACGGCAGTGGCGCACACGCGTGTGTGGTGGTCAATTTTGCGCGTTCTCTTCCTTTCACAAAATTGGGTACCCATTAGGCTCCAACCCAAGGTGTAAAGTCCACACTTACAAACACTCTTAAAGTGTTTACTCTATCCAATGTGGGACTTTTTCAATTCACAATTACCAAAGTTCCAACAATCGCCCACTTGAATTTAAAAAGAATTTTCAGAAGTAGCGTCAAACGCCTCCATAAAATTGTGCATAAGCAGAGGTGTCATACGACTTGAACTTTGCGTAGCGGTTAAGATTTAGATTCAACAAGAGTGACTCGTAGTCTTGAACTCTATCTCTAATCGTCAAAACCACACACAACCTTTTCCTTAGGTGTATTCTCAAAAGCCCGTACGTTTATGGCCCTACACGTCTACCCCAGTTTATTGAACGCTCTAGGAATTTCTGCCAAGAATTCCATAGGAAGTGGCCCCACGTCCACATTCACAAAGGTGAGTCTATCAAGAGTACTCTTGTAGCTAGGTACTCCACTCCACATAGAGTATAGATCTCATTAAGAGTTTCTATTATCTCAACCTTACATCGCTTCAGGAATCATGCTTCTTTACTTTTAATAGCATGTTCATCTCCTATCACTTCACAACTTGTTATTACCCATTGAACCTAATTATTGGGATCTCTAGTCTTTTAGGCCGGGTTACCATCGTGAGTGACTCATGGTTCTAAAGGCAGTAGTCCCATCCTTTGAGATGTATTTTGGACTTTCTCTCTGGCTAATCCTTTGATCAAAGGATCGCCTAAGTTCTAATCAGTGTGAACATGATCCACTCTTACAGCTCATTTTAAGAGAATTTCTCTAACAATGCTGTTCCTACGACATATTTGTCGCCTTTATCATTGTAATAACGATTCTTTATTTTGCAATAGTCGTGGTACTATCGTAATGGATCAACACAACTGCGTTGGTTTTTCCATAAGGAATCTCTGCTAGTAAGCATATCAATCAACTAGCTTCTTCACTGGCGGATGCCAATGCTATCATTTCAGAATCCTTAGTGGACTGAACCAAAATGATCTGTTTCTTAGATTTCCAGGAGACAATACCACCATATATATGATAAGTATATAGTCACTAGGTGCTTTTGAATCATATAGAGTATTCCAATCAACAATATTGTATCCTTCAAGTACAGCTGGAAATCTCTGATAATGTAATCCGAAATTCATGGTCCTTTTAAGATATCACATGACTCTTTCAATAGCGTGCCAATGCTCTATACTAGATCGACTATAAACCTGCACAGCATTCCCACGACATAGGCAATGTCGGGTCTAGTACAATCAGTGGAATACCTTAGGCTGCCAATGATGCTCGCATATTCCGTTTGTCTAACACTGTTACCAGTTGTTTGCTGGTGTTTTTAGCAAACAATCACTAGTTTTATTAGAAGGTTTGTGAGATCAAACTAGAAAAATCTCAAAGCAATTGCCTTTGAATTGCAAAAGTTTTTGTTTCAGAAAATGTAGAAAAAGGGGACGATTTGCAAATGATTAACAGAATTGAAAAGAAAAGAAGCAGTAAATGGTGCAGGAATTGTAAAGAAAAGAAGAACAAATTGCATTGAATCATAAAAATGGTACACGATCACATACAGGGATTCTTCCACTCGTTTTTCGCTCTGGCTTGGAAGTTAGAGTTTCAGGAATCGGGTGTGTATTGTGATTTTCGCGACCCTTGTTTCTTCTCAGAAACAGTTATTTATACAAGGGAAAAAGGGGGGAAAATTCGAACTAGGTAACTGCCTAACAATTTGAAAATAAGTAACTGCTCCTACTTTCGGCCAAGTAACCGCTCCTACTTTCGACCGAAACTGCTCCGTCACGCTTCGACCAACTGCTAGTCTTCAACGCATAACTGCCCTGATTTCTGTCTGTCGAAAGCCTGTGTCGATTTTCCTCTCTCTTGCTTTTGCTTCCCTGGAAACTTGCCGAGTTTACCTTGCGCATGACCATTTTCTTTGTCGAAATAATATGGTCTTTGTGAAATAAATATAAATCAAGCCATGTTGACCATCTTTAATGAAGCCTGTCGAAATTACAGGCTAACAAATTGCCCCCCAAAAATGTCTTTTTCGACTGAACTTGAGGAGGAAGAAGAGAAAGACATTTTTTGAATTCATCATCGAAATAACTTTGCACTTGAGTAAAATAGCTGTATACCTGATGTCACCACTGTTAAGTGTTGTTTCCATATTCAAACCTTGAACTTGAACAGCCTGTAGTTTCGGCCTTTGACCATGTTTACCGATTCTCTGTTCTACCTTTGAATGGTTACTTGGTCTTAAAAGACCAACTGCAATTCAGCGTTCATTTTATGCCTAGTTTATTTACCTTTTCGGCACTATGTAACTCACGAATGCCTATCTTGGCACATGTAACTTGGCAACATTATAATGAAATTTCTTCCATTTTATTCTTGGGCAATTTCTCATTCCGTGCTTTCGACAATGTTTTGGCAACTTAAATGCCATGTTTTTACGCTTTCTTTATATTTATTCCAGCGTTATTTTAACTTCGTGCAACGTTGGCTTATACTTTTTCAAGTATTTACCATTTATACGCAAAATCCTTTCATCAGCGCCAATCTCTTCGACCTCATATGCGCCGTTTGAATAAACTTGTAAAATTTTAAATGGTCCTTCCCAACTTGGGGACCATTTACCAAAGACTCTATCTTTTTTATCCATAGGCAATAGGACCTTCCACACTAGATCACCTGAATTAAAGGCTTTAGACTTAACCTTTTTGTTATAAGTTTTAGCTACCCTCTCTTTCTGTCGAATAAGCGTATCTAAAGCTAATAACCTTTCTTCGTCTAAATCAACCAATTCATCAAGCATCATATTCCAATAATAATCAGAGGGAATCTCCCACTGTCTTTGAATTCTTGTTGATTGTAGACAAATTTCAACAGGCAACACTGCATCGTGTCCAAATGTTAGCCTATAAGGAGTAGTGTTGATAGATTCTTTAGGTGAATTTCGACAAGCCCATAACGCTTGATCAAGGGTATTATGCCAATTCTTGGGTTTCTGCCCAACATGCTTTTTAATCAAATTAATAATAACTTTATTGGCAGCTTCTACTTGTCCATTGGCTTGCGCATAATATGGTGTCGAAGTTAATAACTTAAAACCAATTTCGGAAGCAAACTCTACCATTTTTCTACCAGTAAAAACTGATCCCTTATCTGTAGTAATGGTTTCTGGAATTCCAAACCTATAAATGATATGATTTTGAATAAACCTTATCACTGCTTCCTGATCAACATTGGCTAAAGGTATAGCTTCAACCCATTTGGTGAAGTAATCAATTCCCACAAGGATATATCTATGGCCCTTCGACGAAGTTGGCTTTATCTCTCCAATCACATCTAGAGCCCAACCTCTAAATGGCCAAGGTTTGACTATGGCATGCAATTCATTTGCAGGTACATGTTGTATCCCAGCATGCTTTTGACACTCTTGGCATCCCTTAGCAAATTCTATGCAATCTTTCAGCATAGTTGGCCAATACATTCCTTGTCGAAATAATAACCACTTCATTTTCTGGCCTACTTGGTGTGAACCACACGCTCCACTATGTGTATCGGAAACTGCTAAATATGCCTCATTTTCACTAAGACATTTTAATAGTACTCCTTCAGGAGTCTTTTTAAACAATTCGTTTCCAATTATCACATAGCTCAAAGCTCTGTATTTTACCTTTTTATTGGTATTTCTTGTGGGATTTTGCAAATATTCCGCAATAGGCCTTCGCCAATCATTATTGGTCATATTGTCAAGAGCAAGAATTTCTGCTAAGTCAAAGTCACCAAAAAATTGACGTTTTTCGACAACAGCTAGTTCCTCGTTTGCATTTGTATCTGTTGCCCCCCCAGTTGTTGGTGTTGACAATAGTGACGAAGAATAGTCATTAGAAATGATTTTATCCTTTATTTCAATTAACTCCTCTAGGCTTCGCTTTGAAACTTTATAGCCTGAAGCGATTTGTGCCAATTCATTTGCCACTTGATTATCAATTCGTGGTAAATGTTCTAAGTGAACAGACTCAAATCTTTTTAACAAAGCATTGGCAACAACAAAGTATCTGATAAGGTGCTCTTTAATGCATTTGTACTCTCTTGTCAATTGTTTGACAACCAACTTAGAGTCACCTTTTATTTCGACGTGACTTTCCCCCAGCTCAAGTAAAATTTCAAGGCCTACTATTAAAGCCTCATACTCAGCTTCATTATTGGAGCAAACATCTCGAATCTTAAACTTATACTTTGTTGGAATGTTAGTAGGAGATATTATTAAAATACCAATCCCAACTCCATGTTTATGGCTTGAGCCATCAAAATACAACCTCCAAGGATATACGTCTACAAAACTTAATGTTTCTTCAACAACAGAATGGTCTACTATAAAATCAGCAACCACTTGTCCTTTAATTGATTTTAGAGGTTGATAAGTTAAGTTGTATTCTGACAAAGCCAAAGCCCATTTACCAATTCGGCTATGCATTATTGGTTTCGACAACATATGCTTAATAACATCAAAATGCGAATAAACAGAAACATCAGCTGGTTTTATATATTGCTTTAACTTTGTACACGAGAAATACAAACAAAGGCACAACTTTTCTATAGGAGTGTACCTCGTTTCGGCATCATTGAGGACCCTACTGAGGTAATAAATGGCTCTTTCGATACCACTATCATCCTCTTGTGCTAACATGCTACCTATTGTTCTATCAGAAGCTGCTATATACAATTTGAGCACTTTGTGTTTAATAACAGGCGACAAAATTGGTGGTTTCATCAAATAAGACTTGATTTCGTCGAAGGCTGCTTGATGCATTGGTTCCCATTTGAACTCTTCTTCCTTCTTCAGTCTTAATAATGGCGAAAAAACTTGTGTTTTGCCACTTAGATTCGATATAAATCTTCGTAGGAAATTGATTTTTCCCAGCAACGACTGAAGCTCCTTTTTGGTCGAAGGGGCCTTCGTTTCCATAATTGCCTTAGTCTTATTTTGATTGATTTCAATGCCTTTTTTGTGCACTATAAAACCCAAGAAATCACCTGCACGTACACAAAAGGCACATTTTAATGGATTTAATTTCAATCCATATTTCCTCATTCTTTCAAAAGAACGGCGAAGATGGTCTAAATGACCACTTTCTGAGGAAGATTTAACCACCACATCATCTATGTATACTTGCATAAAATCATCAATAAAATCATGAAACATAGAATTCATGGCCCTCTGATATGTAGCACCAGCATTCTTTAAGCCAAAGGGCATTACTACCCATTCATAAACACCCAATGCCCCTGGACATCTAAAAGCAGTTTTCGCCACATCCTCTTCAGCAATGAAGATTTGATTATACCCAGAATAACCATCGAGCATACTAAGATAATCAAATCCTGCTGCTGAATCTATTAGCATTTCTGCCACAGGCATTGCGTATTCATCCTTGGGAGATGCATTATTTAAATCCCTAAAATCTATGCAAACTCTAAGAGTCCCATTTTTCTTTATTACAGGAACTATATTGGCTAACCATTCGACATACCTGGCAGTTCTGATGAATTTGTTTCTGAATAGCCTTTCGATTTCCTCTTTGATCTTAGCCAACACTTGAGGAGCAAATCTTCTTGGCACTTGCTTCACTGGTTTCTTCCCTGGTCGAATTGGTAATTGCATTTCCACTACTTCTCGACTTAACCCGGGCATCTCGTCGTAATCCCAAGCAAAACAGTCTTTGAACTCCCTTAGCAATGTAATGACTTGGGCTTTTAGAGAAACATCAATATTTGCACTAATATAAGTTGGCCTTTTTATTGAGCCATTTCCCAAATCAACTTCTTCTAACGTGTCTTGAGCTTGCATATGCTTTGTCAAATCTCTAGGATCCTTTTCAAAACCTAATGGATCATTATCATAGATACAATCAAGTCTTTCATCTATGACTATGCCATTTTCTTCATGTAACTCACTGGCTTCGACAGCCATTGTTTGTTGAATAATTTCGGCCTCCATAGCCGCTTTAAACTTGTTTTCGGCCATATAAGCCGTAATTTTGTCCCATGCATTGGGCACTGTCATAAGAACACTTTCAAGAACCAGTGTTCCACCCCGTTGGTCGAAAAACACCATCAGGATAGACACTATCATCTCCCATTATTTCTCTTTCCCAAACAAAACCATAATTTGGGTCAAGATGAACTGAGGCAAAAACATTATCCGCAGGAACGTATGCCTCATTAGAAGATGAACATGGCGCAATCTTCGCCATTTGTTTCTCAAAATTTTCCTTGGTAACTTGGTTCACATCAGCACGGAAGTAGCTCTGATCGGCTTCAACATACTCTACCAAACCATCTTCCTTCCACATTACTAAACGTTGATGCAAAGTTGAAGGGACAGCACCAACTCCATGGATCCACTCTCTACCAAGGAGTAAATTAAAATTCGCTTTAGAGGCTATCACTAAGAACAATGTAGTCCTCTTTATGGAACCAACGATTAAGTCCACCTCAATGGCCCCCAAAGAATGGCCAGTTTTGCCTTCATAGTTGCTTAAGACAATGTTATGTGGCCTGAGGTCACTATCAAACTTACCAATCTTCTTCAAAAGACCATGCGGCATCAAATTCACTGCAGCTCCACCATCCACTAACACTTTGTTAATTCCAACACCATTGACCTTGGCTTGGACATACAGGGGTTTCAAGTGGTTTTGCATACTCATATCTGGCTTCTCGAAGGTAGCCATTTGGTCTTTGACACAACCATCGTTCATCACATAGTAACACATTGGCTTATGATGAGCCATGTCCTCTGTGAAATCTTCTTCAACGTCATTTGGTACCGTGATAACATCGTACTCAAGAGGCAGTATTGATACCACATTGCAAACAACGTCGAGGTCATCTTCAGAATCATTGAAATCAGACTCCATGTCTTCATCCATGTCGAAATCAGCATTTCTTTCTTTCACTGTTGACAATGGAGGAAATATTCTTTCAAGAGCAGGCCTTCTTGGCTTTTCTGTTACCACAGCCTTGCCTTTGGCCTTATTCGCTGCACACACATGACTAGCAGCATCAGCATTCCTCTTTGTGGCAACTTCAGCTTTGTGAACCTAACTCTTTGCCACTATCATGCTGCGTGGAACTTGATTATTAGCCAAATGACTTGGAACCTGGTTAATGTCAAAGTGTGCCTTCTTCTTCTGCTGTCTTTGGTAACGACGCCACTGTGTTCTAGTCATGGGGTTCTTACCCTTATAGTTATTCTTATAATTAAACTTAATAGCATCAGTACCTGGCTTAACAGCTTTAGCACGTTGATTATTGGGTACCCACGCTTCGACAGGAGCACTAGCACTTGGGACAAAGGATTTACCTGTTGACAGCTTCAAATACCCTGGTGCTGAGGACTTCTCCTTAGCAATTTGTTGTTTACTTGTTGAAGGCTTTGCTGACACATTAGCCTCATAGCCAGGAAGATCTCCTTTTGCAAAGTCAAATTTTGGCCTGTTATCAAGCCATTTTCTTTTGCGTTGTTGTTGATCCTGATAACCTTCGACAGCTTTAGCTGCTTCTTTATCGAAGACAGCACTACACCTTGGGCAAAGCATAACTTCAGAGTTATTCCACTTACACCGATTGAGGAAATCTATCAACTCTTCCTCAGCCTTTGGGTACACAGCATGTATCTTCCCATCATAATCTTTTAGGGTCACTTCCTGTTTCTTACCTTCAGCATACATAAAACCTTTTAATTTCTCGGTGGCAGTTTTGACACACTTAGGAGGGTCTGCCATTTGAGCATCCACCATTCCTACATCAGCTTCGACAGGTTCAGAGTACATAGCTTCAGCCTTAGGCAATGGATCAACATCAATCTGCATAGGAGCTTTCATTTTCTTATCAGCAAATTTGAGTCTTCCTTCGTCAATTGCTTTTTGCACAATATCCCTGAAGAGCACACAACGGTCAGTGTTATGCCCCAAAAAATTATGGAACTTACAATAACCCTTTTTATTTCTTTGGTCAAGAGTTGGTATTTTAAGGCCTTTAGGCACTAATATTTGACCATCAGTTACTAAAAGATCAAAAATTTCATCACATTTAGTAACATCAAAAGTATAAGTCTTAGGCATAAATCTATCATTCTTAGGCTCTACAGGGTTATTCCCATTCGCAGGCCTTAATAATTTACAGGTATAAGGAGGACCAGGCTTAAGTTCAGCCACGTCTATCTCCTCCTCTTCGACATTACTATATGTAACATCGAATTCTTCTTCGACATATGCCACTTTCTCTTTTTTATGATATCTATTCGACCTAGATTTTTCTTCTCTAAGCCTCTCAACTTGTCGAACTCTATCAGCCAAATGAGCCATATCTCGCAAATGAGATGTGTCTAATTTCTTTCTAACTGAGTAATCAAGGCCACCAGCAGCCATTTCGACAAGCTCATGTTCAGGGACTTGTGTGAAGCAACGAGATTTCAACAGCCTAAATCTTTTTAAGTAATCATCAATAGTTTCAGGCATTTTGCGCCGAACACTAGCCAATTCTTTAAGACTAATTTTCGACTGGCCCATGTAAAACTGTGCATGGAATTCCTTTTCTAATTGCCCCCATGTGTACATAGAACCAGGGGGTAAGGTCGTGAACCAAGTGAAAGCATTTTTAGTTAGAGAATTTGGAAAGCATTTCATCTTCAAATTTTCATTTTGTGCTAAGTCCCCAGCCTCAGTCAAGAAACGAGCAATGTGTTCGACTGTGGACTCATTTGTATCACCACCAAACTTAGTAAACTTGGGAACTTTCCATCCCCTTGGTAACTCAGTTTGTAATACATATTCACATAATGGTGATACGAAGTTAGGCCTTTGTAGACCTATGTTAAGGCCATTTTGCGCCAAAATAGTTTCAACTAAAGTAGCTATATTGTTTTCTGCGCCAACATTGTGTTGTTGCACTTGTCGAACGACTTCATCAGCGTTCTGGTTTCTATTTACCAAAACTACTTCAGGGACGTGGTTTACTGCCCCTTGTAGTTCGCCTACAACTGTCGACGCTTCGACTGCAACTGCTTCTTGGGGGTTAACTGGCGACGCATTACCCGCAATAATAGGAACGTGCCTATTATTAACCGCTGGAGCCCCAAAGAAATCTGCAATCCTACTCATCTGATTTGCCAACATTTGGTAACTGTTATTGGTATTTTGAATCAATGGATTGAAAACTGTACCAATTTGTTGGGTAAGCATATTAACCATATCGTGATTACTCTCGTCTACTTGCTGTCTTAAGGCTAACAAAGACGTATTGGTTAATGCTGGGGGATTTCGACCAAATACGCTCTCAGAAGAGACATGTGTAGGGGAAAAGGTCGAAATATGTGGCATTCCAGTAGGCATGCCATACATTCCCAAAGGAAATGGGGGTAGATGCACGTTATTCAAACGTGGGTCTAAACCGTTTCCCATTGCCATGTAAGGGCTATGAAGCCCTGCACTTAACGGCAAAGACATAGGCAGAGATGCCATTTCTGACTGCGTTGAACCAACATTAGTCATTGATAATGAAGGAACGGCTATCGACGATGATGGTCCTGCGCTAATGTTTGCAGAATCCATTGTTGTTCCTTGCCCTTGTGAAACCACAGGGTTGGAACTAGATGCATTATTCGTACCAGAACGAACCATTTTACCACTTCTTAAGTGCATACAACAGCGAACACAAATAAGAGAGTACGAGAATGAACAAAATCAAAGGCAAAGTCCCACTGGGCGTGCCAATTTGTTTGCTGGTGTTTTTAGCAAACAATCACTAGTTTTATTAGAAGGTTTGTGAGATCAAACTAGAAAAATCTCAAAGCAATTGCCTTTGAATTGCAAAAGTTTTTGTTTCAGAAAATGTAGAAAAAGGGGACGATTTGCAAATGATTAACAGAATTGAAAAGAAAAGAAGCAGTAAATGGTGCAGGAATTGTAAAGAAAAGAAGAACAAATTGCATTGAATCATAAAAATGGTACACGATCACATACAGGGATTCTTCCACTCGTTTTTCGCTCTGGCTTGGAAGTTAGAGTTTCAGGAATCGGGTGTGTATTGTGATTTTCGCGACCCTTGTTTCTTCTCAGAAACAGTTATTTATACAAGGGAAAAAGGGGGGAAAATTCGAACTAGGTAACTGCCTAACAATTTGAAAATAAGTAACTGCTCCTACTTTCGGCCAAGTAACCTCTCCTACTTTCGACCGAAACTGCTCCGTCACGCTTCGACCAACTGCTAGTCTTCAACGCATAACTGCCCTGATTTCTGTCTGTCGAAAGCCTGTGTCGATTTTCCTCTCTCTTGCTTTTGCTTCCCTGGAAACTTGTCGAGTTTACCTTGCGCATGACCATTTTCTTTGTCGAAATAATATGGTCTTTGTGAAATAAATATAAATCAAGCCATGTTGACCATCTTTAATGAAGCCTGTCGAAATTACAGGCTAACACCAGTGCTCTTAAATGGTTTGACAATTAGATCGTATGGTGAGCAGGAAGGTTTACTACCAAAGTAGTTATATTTCTTTAAGATCTTCTCAATATAGTGAGTCGATCCAAAGAAATTCCTTTCTCGGACCTAGTATTCTTAATACCAAGGATTACACTTGCTTCTCTGAGGTCTTTCATATCAAAGTTGTTGCACCACAATGATTTCACATTATTTACAGCATGAATGTTTGATCCAAATATGAGTAAGTCGTCTACATAGAGAAATATGATAGTGCAAATGTCATTCTCAGTTTTGTAATAAATGCATTTGTCACTTTCATTCACTTTAAACTCATTCGATATAATCAAATTATCAAACTTCTCATGCCATTGTTTGGGAGCTTGTTTGAGACCATACAGAGACTTATCCAACTAATGACCTTGTGTTCTTGCCCAGTATTACAAAACCTTCAGGTTGCTCCATATAGATTTCTTCTTCTAATTCACCATTAAAAAAGCGATTTTTACATCCATTTGGTGTACTTCTAAATTATATATAGCGACCTGCGAAATTAGTACCCTTATAGATAACTATTGACAGATGAAAATTTGTCGAAGAAATCTATATTCTCTCTTTATCTAAAACCTTTGGCTACAAGGCGGGCCCCTGTATTTATCAACAGTACCATCGGGTTTTAGTTTCTTTTTCAAAATCCATTTACAACCGAACGGTTTGCAACCAGGAGGCAAGTCAAGTAAGTGCCATGTATTGTTACACTCTATAGAATCCATCTCATCATTTATGGCTTCTTGCCACAATTCAGCATCCAATGAAGACAGAGCTTCTTGAAGGCTAGTAGGATCCTCTCCTCTAATTTATAGACCGTATAGTTGGGTCCATAGTCTTTAGCAACACGTGCTCTCTTACCTCTTCGAGGCTCTATTTCCCTTAATATGTTGTTTTCAACGCTCCTAGGCATAGAAACTTGACCAGTTCCGGTGCCTCCACTATTTCTTGATTTAAAAGGGAATCTACTTTCATAGAAGTCAACATCATTTGACTCAATGATCACTTTTGCGTTAAGGTCTTAAAACCTATATGCTTTACTATTTACTTCATACCCAATGAATACACATTCACAGGCTCTACTTGCGAGTTTAACTCTTTTTGGAATTATGACATAAGCCAAACAATCCCAAATTCAAACATAAGACAAGATGGGTTGTCTTTGCTTCAAGATCTTTGAAGGAAATTTTTTTATTTCTTTAGATTCAGCAAATCTATTCATAACATAACCAACAGTTTATAAAATTTTTCACAAGAGAGATCAAGTGCTAGAATTCAGTAAAATAGCAAAAAACCAATTCAATAAAGATTTTTCATTCTATTGTACCATTCATTTCAGAAAAATATGGTGCAGTCGTTTCTTGTATAATTCCATTAATGGGAATCATACTCCGTTCCTCAATTGCTATAAAAGCTCTTAACCTTTCTCCTTAATTGATTTTCAAAAAGCTGTAATGGAAAACTTTGAATATGCCAAACACTTCACTTTTATTTTTCACAATGTATACTACAATGTAGTCAAAACAATTATAAGTAAAAGTGATAAACTATCGTTTTCCGTTTTTGGTTAACGTTCTATCTTATTCGCATATATCTTAGTGAGTCAAAACTAATACTCAGATTTCCATTCTGATTTATGCGAAGTCTTGACTGCAAAAATCACAATTTTTCTTAAGTTATTTAATAAAATAACATTTGAAAAATGTTATCTGGCTCTTATTGAAAAGAATTTCTTTGTCAAAGTCAAACACGTTTAAAAATTAATACAGTGTACAAAACTTCCAATAGAGGAAGTAAACACGGTGTTAAAAAATCATTGTTTAAAGAAAATTTTCACCAGACTCAGCATCATTTTCTTATTTTCAGCAACCTGTATGTTCAAAACATACTCAATAACCATCCACCAATCTTCGCATTCACCAACAATGTTGATTTCGAAAATTATAGCAACAAATTGCTATTCAGTCAGGTTAGTCTGCGGGGCAGAGCTTGGCCTGTTCATACACTTGCGTGTCGTAGGACCTGGTCTCTCGCAGTTTAAGCAATTAAATTGAGGAGCAGTGTCATTTCTAGGTGGGGGGTCTCATTCCAGTTGTTGTTCCTTTGAGCCTGATTACTGTTTTAATTTTTGAAAGGTTTTTTCAAAATTATATTGCAATATATCATAAAAGGTGTAACTTCTCAAAAATAATGTTATTGCTAAAAAGCAATTCTATGATTTAAAATCATTAACCGTTAGCGTTAACCACTAACGGCAATATGAATTAAGTAAATTCTTTCTTGTCGAGTAGGTTCCCAGGAAAGAGAGGTGGGTCACAACGGACACGCTTAAGTACCAAGTCTTTCCTAGCCAGAACTTTTCTAGAAGATCGTAATTCTCCTTCTATAAGATCGTATAGAGAAAATTATTCTCTTTCCAATGATAAATTATATACAGAAAACAATTCTCTTTCTATAGAAATTTATTCTCTTTCCATAGAGAAAATAATTCTCTTTCCATTAATAAGTTGTATAGAGAAAATAATTCTCTTTCTATTCAAAATATTTCTTTAGCTATTTTATCTCTTCTGATCAGCTGTTTCAGTGAGCACTTCAATGTCATCTTGTAATGTTGGCAACATCGCTCATATTTAATAAAAATTTATTTTGTTGCCATTGTTTTAGTTGACATTCTTGCAAATGAAACGATTTGTTGAAGTTGGAAACAGCAGAATCAGAACCAGTAATGTCTTTGATAGTCATGGCTAAATTTCGAAAAGTCTTCAAATTGTTGTTTTTGAGTTTCCGAAAAATATTTTGGAAAATCAATCCACCGAAGAAATTATTGGGTTGAGTCGCGGACTAGGTCGCTCTCTTTAAGACGTTTCGTGGCACTGCTCAAAATTGTGCAGACAGACTATCAACCACAACGTCCCCAAGATAAAACAGCCCAGTCAAAACTGTTACGAAATATCACTGCACAGTGAAATTTCGCTCAAGAAATACATCTTCCTATTATGGTCCGAAGACCACTCTAATATGGTACGTAGACCACTCTATAAATATGAGAGAAGAGAATAAATTAGGGAGAAGAGAGAAAACTTGAGGAAGGATTTATCGTCAAGTGGTGTGAGGAATGAAGTGAGGGAGGGTCCTATTTATAGGAGAAAATCTGACTTGCTGCGCAAGTAAGTTGTTGGAGAAAAATGCTCAACAGATAAGAACGGCCTACTTGCTGCGTAAGTCAAGCTGTTGAAGAAAAATCCTCAACAGATAAAAACGGCTAGTTAAGCGTATCTAGTCAGTTCAACGAATCTGGATAGTAAGCGAGTGACGCACCAAAATAAAATAACAATAATTATTTTTCGCAAATAATAAATTACACATCACAGCCCAATCACAAGCCCAACTCGACCGAGTAGAGCTGGCCGGTCGGACAGATGACGGCAGTGGCGCACACGCGTGTGTGGTGGTCAATTTTGTGCGTTCTCTTCCTTTCACAAAATTGGATACCCATTAGGCTCCAACCCAAGGTGTAAAGTCCACACTTTTAAACACTCTTAAAGTGTTTATTCTATCCAATGTGGAACTTTTTCAATTCCCAATTACCAAAGTTCCAACAAATAACTTCAGTGTTTAAATAAACACCAAAACTCATCAAGCCTATAAAATAAAAAATAAGCTATTGAAGCTTAATGTGAGAGTAGAGACAACAGTTGTGAAACCTTTTACTGCAACCTAACTTACTGCATCATCTTAAGAGACCCATATAGAAGCTAATGTGAGAGGCAAAACTTGTGAAATGTGCGGGTGTCTTTGCCTCTTATTCTGCTGTAGGCATTCGGCAATTGGGCATCAATAGCATTGCTTCCAAGAGGGTCTGTTTCAGGAATATTTAAAACTGATTAACAAACCAAAAATATCCCATCCCTAAAAGACCTAACAATAGGGTAAAAATTACAATGGAACTATATTGAGCCTCGAAAATTAAGAAGCGCTATTAGTAGACAGCTATAACCTCTCCCGCATGATTGAGATTTCAAGAATCGACCGACAGGGGCAAAGGTCATCCCTAGCTTTGCTTCCAGTTTCGCCATTCAAAATTAATAATATGTTATAGAAACGAAAACCCAATGATGGAGGAAGAAACAAAAATCAATGGAATCAATGAAAACCTAATGATGGAGAAAGAATAAAAATCAATAACAGTGTGTTAACACCCACCATGGGAAAATTGGGCAATGCCGGCCATTACAAGCTCGGGTTAGGCTGACAGAGGTATGAGTTACCAACGGCCGAAGGCCGTAAGTAAAGTATGGCTGAGAAAGGCTGCGGCCGAGGCAGAAAATACATGCTTGGAGCAAGAATTCAGCACATGAAGACACATCACGTTGGATCGGTTAAGGTTAAGGGACAGAAGACCCCGTGGAAAGCTGAGCGGCGAGAGTTTTACCCCACTAACTGTGCTAGTGAGGTCGTGGAGGAGTGGACTCTGAATTTCTAGGGGCTAGGCGTAATTAGAACCATTGATCATAATTAATCCAAGGGTGAGCAGATATAGGCTCGAGTAGTGGCCAATGAAGGCTCATGTATATGTATAAGAGTACTTGTACAGTTCAAAACACACATCAATCAATACATAACTCTTTTAGTTACTTTATCTTTATTTTTTCGTTTTCTTTTAATGTTTTCTTAGTTTCGTAGATAATCCAAGCCATACGTTCCTTTCACACTTAACTTAACACTCTTTGGAGGAGTTAAGGAACCCATAGTTGAGAAACAGAGTTCCTTCCTCGACGCAATCGCTTGAAGAAAGAGGAATCACAGACTGTCCAAACCTCTGGCCGAACCTACGGCTAGGATTGAAGTGTTTGACGACAACAAAGTGCAGGAGAAGAAAGTTACCTGAGTAGAAAGAAAAAAAGGGAGAAATACATGTTTGGTGGTGTAGTATGCTACAATCAACACTAGATCATGCAATTTTTCAATATCTGAAGAGTTCACGTTTGTGAGCCTCGAAACTGTAGTGGGAAGATGAGAACTGGGGCAGAGCTCATGTTCGTGGTGACTCTCGTGGTGGTTAGCGTTATCCATTGCTAGGGTTATGTAGATACAGTTGAGGGTAAGCACGATGAGAAACCGAGACAACATGACGGTGAGAGCCGATACAACGTGACGGTTAGAGTCAAGACAATGAGAGGCGAACAATGAGAGTGGGAGGGAGAGCAGGTGAACGCGAGAGGCCAGAGGGACTGAAAACGCTAAAGGATGTGTTAGGGCACTAATATCGGCGTGCTAATTTTGTGAATTGAATAGACTTTTAGCATCGGTTGTTTAAACAACCGATGTTAAATGTAGAAAAGAAACACCTTTAACATCGGTTGTTTAAACAACCAATGCTAAAAGTATGACACAAATAACTTTTAGCAACGGTTGCTTAAACAAAATATGTCAAAGGTATGACACAAACACTTTTAACATCAGTTTTCTAAACAATCGATGTTATAAGTAAGTACGAAAACTCAAAACTTCCTATTTTGCACTCTCAAATTGATAAATGGGCATTAACATTAACAAAGTTCTCTTTAACGTACGTTACTCTCAAAGCCATGAAGGGGCAGGTGATTGATGATTTATGTTCAGAATCTTGAACTAATATTATGAAATTTTTACCATCTTTAGTCTAATATGGATGATTGTTGTTCCATGACTGTTAATCCAAATTATGAATGTATAACTCTTATTAATTCCGTTTTGTCGTCTCTACCTTTATATTTATTCTCTTTCTATAAAGCTCCAAGGAAGGTGATTGATGAGATTGTGAAGCTTCAAAGAAGGTTCTTGTGGGGAGGAGACAGGGAAAATAAGAAAATGGCGTGGGTTAATTGGGACTTGATTTGTATGCCAAAGAATCGTGGGGGCCTTGGTATTAAGAATCTTGAAGTCTTTAATTTGGCGCTTTTGTCAAAATGGAGATGGAGGTTTTTAGTAGAGGGTGATGATTGTTTATGGAAGAAAATTCTAGTGCAAAGATATGGAAGGGTATCATCGTGGGATGGTTTGATTGAGAATGGAAAGGAATGGCAAAGTTCATCGTTATGGTGGAGAGATTTAAAAGTGTTGGGAGATGGTTCTCGTTTGGAAAAAAATTGGTTTCATGAATTAGCAAAAAAGAAATTAGGAAGTGGCGAATCGGTGATGTTTTGGACGGACATTTCGTTGGGCAAGGACTCTTTTGACAGTTTATTTCCAGCATTATTCAGCAAGATACAAATGAAAAATGCATCGGTTGCGGAGATGGGGGAGTGGGGTGCTGAGGGGTGGCGCTGGAATGAGCTTCCAGTCGCGAATTTCTCAGTTGTAGAGACAAATTCAGCTGCTGTCTTGGCCGAACTGCTGCTGGGTATTGGGCCTATGCGCGACATTGCGGATAGGTGGAGTTGGACTCTCGATTCCATGCTCGGTTTCACTGTTAAAAATTGCTATGGCTGGTTATTGTCCTTTTTTGCAGGTGAAAGAGGATTATTGGACGATCGGAGGGTGAATGCGTGTGTTAAATTGTGGAGGAATGATGTCCCTTCCAAAGTGCTCATTTTCTCTTGGAGACTTTTGCTAAATAAATTAGCCACGAAGGATGCATTGACGAGAAGAGGAGTGCTTCATTCTAATCAAGGCTTGGAATGCGCTTTGTGCTCCAATTACGAGGAATCGGTGCAGCACCTTTTTCTTGACTGTCAATCTTCTCGAGAAGTTTGGAGGTTGGTCGCGCAATGGATGGGGGTTGCGGTGGTTCCGGAGGACGTGTCGTTGACAACTTTGTCGCGTTTGGGAAGCATTTGAAGGGAAAGAAAAGGAAGAGGGTGAAGCATATTGTTTGGCTTGCTGTAATGTGGTGTTTATGGTCATCAAGAAACAAGAGTATCTTTAGGGGGGAAGTGGCGTCGGTGCCGGTGATTGTTGACGCTATCAAGTTCACGTCATGGAGTTGGTTCATAGCAAGAAGGGGAAGAAGGAGCGGGGTATCATGGAATGATTGGTTATGTTGCCCGATGGGGTGTTTCTTATCATTATAATGTAACAATATCCATATAACTTGATTTGTACTTGGTGTTTGGGGTACTCTTTCCTCCGTGGGTCTTTTTCCCATGATTGGGTTTTGGCTCGTGGAGGTTTTGACGAGGCCCCATCGGTGTATGGGTTGGTGCACCCCTTGTGCCCGCTTTTATAACATCAATTACTTATCTAAAAAAAAAAGGTCTGAAAGGTAATACCCCATATTTTTTTGTTGACAAAAATCTAGGATATTACACAATTCTAATTCTCTGAAGAGTGTGAGCTTCATTTATATATTAAGAGGGGGATATATTGTCATTGTGAAGACTTCAGCATGTCGAAAATATATGTTGTGACCAAGCGTTAAGATTTATTCACTAGGGAAAAAACATTAAATGTATGGCACTATGAACATTGTCTCTACATCTTTCTTTAATCGTACCATAGCAGTCGTGCAATGCTAACATTGTCTCTACCAGGTAATCCTAATGTGGTCTTGGCATATCTCATTCCTTTCTTACATCAAGTTGTTGAAAGGCACTCCATAATCTAGCAAATGACACTTTTGAAATTATATAAGACTATTTCAAAAAATTTTACCTAGGGTTTCGTTTTCATTTGCAATATTATTTTCTATAATTTTGAACTATGAAGATTAAATTAAATTAATATTAAAAATATATAAGTGTTATCTTCGTTTTGATGATACTTATAAGTTATTTAATTAATTGACAAATTGTTGCTATAATTGAATTGAATGGATCATTGCAAAAAAAACAAACTAGGAAAAATTATACCAATATAAATGAATCATAAAAGTAGAGAAAATAGGTATTACGAATAAAAAAACATTTATTATTGTGTGACATAATTGTCTATTATTGTGAGTACATTTTCTTAATTAAGAGTCTCATGCATGTTTTTGGATGTTGCAAAAACTCTGTTTGGAGGGAAGAACCACACGGACTGGCAAAGCTGGGTTTACATATGGCCAGCCAAGTTCCCCGGCGTAGATTAGTCACCGACAAAGCCGGTGAAAACTGCGCACCAAAAACACGGTAACAAAAAAAAAGTCTCATGCATGTAGCATATAAACTTATTATTTTTAGTTGTTGCAAGCCTCCAAGCTAAAACTAGTGTATGTCTGCACTATGCGGGAACCTGTTAAGACAAAACCAAAAAAAAAAATTAATAGTATAAAAATATTTTTGTTTGTTTGTTTTTGACAAAAAAATATTGAAGTTTGTTGTAAAAGACTAGATATAAAATGAGAGGAAAATGAAAATATGGATACCATTTTTGATTTTTTTGACGAAATACCATTGTTGATATTACCAACCACCGCAAAACCTGTGACAATATGGAAGGCATATTTCAAGGGGACTGGAAAGACATTGATTCATACACTTCATATGACATTCACCGTCATAACTAAAATGAACCTTAAAAGGTCTATTTGGCTCAACTTCTTGATATTGATTGATATCCTCATGAGGTTGTGTTACAACTAGCATAATCATTAGCATTATCACAATACATTTTTTCACATTACTCATTGCCATAACTCTTCTCTATTCTTATATTTCTCCAATCTCTACTGAGTTCTCAAGTTTGTGATGTCTTATGATTTACACAATAGCTTTATTTATAGGCATGCACAACCAATTCATTTTTAAATGTTTTTTGCATCGTTAATAAAAAGTAATAATAATATAATTTAAAAATACTTGTTTGAAACATAAACAATAACTAATGATATATAATTTTATTATTTATTTTAATTACTCAAATAAATGAGTTTTATAAAAACTAGAAAAATAATCGACCACAACAATTTTGAAAATAAATAAATTTCATGTTTATCTTTTAGATTTGGAAAAGAAAAAGAAATTTTGTCTTTCTTTGGGGATACATAAAGGGAAGAAAAGGCGTGACACCCCAGTTTTCATATGAAAATTGCTTTATTAAAATTTAGTTCTTATTACTTAAAGATGGGTGATATAGACTGATCACCTCATTGACTTATTGATTTATTTTGATAAGTCATGAATTTGGTAACAATTGGAGTTAATAGACATTGTAGAATTTGGCGCCCACCGTGGGGCCTGGTAAAACTTCTCCCACGTCCCACACCATGAACACAGAAGAGATGGAAGACACCCACAGCAACCTGGATTACTTATTGCGAACCACGCGGTGGCCTCAAAGCCGCAGGATGGAGTTGGAGCAACAAGGACAAAACCTGGCAGACCAGATCTGCAACCAAGAGGATATAATACGGCAACTGTGAGAGCACCTCAGGGACACTAAGAGGCTAGCCCAGTTCCTGGAGGAAGATTCTTTGAGGAGAGAGGAAAATAGCCAGAGGAAGGCACACCACTTGAACCTCCAAATCCACCGTGCTGTAACTCGGGTGCGCCACCAGCAGGAAGAAACCGCAATGGCCGAGGAGGGGCTGATTCTGACGATCGCCGGTGGCTTTGCCAGCGGAGGAGCCTCTGCTAATGCCAGAAAGAGGTACTCACGCTCCATCATGAATTTAAACACTGACAGTCCTTTCGTAGTGCCTGGGTATTCCACAGTCACATTCAGGGCAGAAGATTTCAAGAGAATCCAATCACATGACGGCGATCCCCTCGCAATAACTGTCACCATCAAGAACGTCAGCATCCGCCGGGTGTTAGTCGACGGAGGAAGCTCCGTCAATATCATGTACTAGAGGCGCTTGGAGCTTTTACAGATCCCGCAGGAAGCCGTAAAAAACTATCCCGGCACCCTAACGGTATTCACTGGACACAGAGCAGAAGTCCACAGCTACTTGGACATCGCCACGACCTTCAGAGATCAAGGACAGCAGAAAACAACGATACTGAGATACATGGTGATCACCACCCCAGCAGCATACGACCTCATCTTAGGACGACCGGCCCTGAACGATCTTGCAGCAACAGTGTCCTACCCGCAACTACGTATGAAGTTCCCCTTGCCGGACTGTCAAACACTCACTGTCAAAGGAGACCAAACAATCGCGCGCAAATGTTATGCCGAAAGTGCGAGGGTACAGACGGTTCGGGACCTGACAATACAACCCCAAGACATTGGGCTGTTAGATCTGGACACCAGGTTGTATGACCCAGCAAGAGAAGAAAAGCGCCCGAAACCAGCGGACGACCTCAAAGAAATCGTGAAAGGACCAGTCGCCCAGTAGAAGACGAAGATAGGAGCAAGATTACTGATAACTCTATTTTATATAGAGTTATTTGTGCTTTTACACTTAGAAAATTGCCCAAAATCAAGTCTATTATGTGTTAAATATGTTAGTATGAATAAAATAACAACATTTATGGTTTTCAGATAAGAGATATCCATAACTTAGCATTTTATTGTATATTGGTATGTTTGATGTGTCTGTTCAGTGCAGCCGCAGTTTAGTGCAACTGCACTAGTTGATGCAACTGCGCCGGGTAATGCAAATGCACTTGGTGCAACTGCACCACTCTGCACCGAAGCAGCTCACAACCCCACATTAGAAGCACCTCAATTCTTACCATTGCCATAATGCTTAGTTGGATTGCTGCTTGCTCAGAAGTCACATGGGAGCACATGGCCACTTGCAAAAGAGGTGCCTACAATCAAAAAGGCTTCACAAAAATCTATCTTACAAGACATGTGGCAACCATTTGTTGGACCTCAAATTAAGGATGAGTGTTGAAAGCCAAGCTGATCTTTAACTTTTAAAAAGTAACCATGGTTTGGTTAAACTTAATCAGCAAGGAAACCTCAACATGAAGGAAACCTCCAAGGCTATAAATAGGACTCAAATTCCTCACTTGAAGAATATACAAATTACCATATACCATACCTTATCATATATTATATAATCTTCTTTTTAGTTTAGTTTTTCTTAGTTTTCAAGTTTTATTTTCTTGTAGTTTCATAGTGTTAGTTTGAGAGGAAAGTGATAGGAAATTGACAACTTCTATCTCCACTTCTTCAAAGAGCTAATAGGTGCAAGAAATTGGTTGTAAGCAAATATATGCAAGAGTTTTCCATTTGTTACTCTTTTGAATCCTCTTGTACTTTTCTTCATTGCAATATGCTTTCATTCACTTATATTTGCTTTATCATGAGCTAAACTCTTTTGAGTTGGGATGTTCTAGCTTTCCAATGATCTTTTGAGGAAAGTTATTGTGTTTTCAAATGGTGCAAGCACTTTAGTTCTTGTGTTTAAATTCTTAATCTTGTTTTAAGGTTGATCACTTAGAACAAGTAGAGTTATATTCACTTAATTGGCTTATAACTAGAAATCAAGAACTAAGTAAGGATAAGTGTTTAATGAAGCTTTTTGTTAAACTTGTTTTAATGAAGTTAGCTTGTTAATTCCTTGTTAATTCTTAGCTTAAGGTTAACATAGTCCTTACATCAAAGTGTAGAGAACTTAAGATACAAGAATGTACTTATTTAAGCAACTTGGATCATCTGTAAGGGGGTGAGAGAGGCACTGACAACCCTACTCTTTACCGCAAAAAAACAGGATCATATAGAGCTTATAACGAAACTCTGACGAAATTAGCTGACCAGCACACACTGATGCAACTGCACTAAGTGCAATTGCACCACGAGAAAACACAATACACTCAAAAGTGATTTAACTTGTGAAAACATCCCAACTTTCATTCTCAACTGATTTCTTACACAATTTACTTGCTTTCTATTTAATTTATTTTCATTTCAACTTCAACCAAAACCAAACATTCTGAATAGTGTAGTTGCACTAGTTTACATCTCTTTTCAACAACATATACAAGAGTTAATCCAATCTATGTGGGTTCGATTTTTTATACTATAACTTGTGACTGTGTATACTTGCAGATGTTTTTCACACACCACTTACTCCCCACAACCGAACTCTAAGCATTTTCTACGAGTTTGAACCATTTTATACTAGTTCGTTCCATTTTGTACGAGTTCGTCCTAGTTCGTACCATTTCATATGAATTTGGACTAGCTCTAATCATTTTCTACGGGTTTGTACCTGTTCATACTAGTTCATACCATTTCCTACGAGTTTGTACCATTCCGTATTGGTACAAGTTCGTCCTAGTTCGTCATTTTGTATTCCTCTCGGACAACCTTGATGTCTTCGCGTGGTCCCCAGAGGACATGCCAGGTATAGACCCGAACTTTATCTACCGTCGTTTATCACTAAGTTCTACTGTTAAGCCTGTGGCCTAGAGAAAGAGAAAGCAAGGGCGAGGAGAAGACGCTGGCAGTGAGGGAAGAGACCGAGAAGCTAGCAAAGGCAAAATTCATCAGAGAAGTAAAATACCCCACTTGGCTAGCAAACCCGGTGATGGTGAGAAAAGCCAACGGCAGATGGAGGATGTGTGTGGACTACACGGACCTGAATAAAGCCTGCCCGAAGGACTCTTATCCGCTGTTGAGCATTGACATCCTGGTAGACAGAGCATCAGGATACAAGCTGTTGAGTTTCATGGACGCTTACTCCGGATACAATCAAATACGCATGTGTCCTACAGACGAAGAAAAGACAGCCTTCACGACCGACCGATCAAATTACTGCTACAAAGTCATGCCCTTCGGCCTGAAGAACGCTGGAGCAACTTACCAACGCCTGATGGATAGGATCTTTGAAGATGTGATAGGCCAAGCAATAGAAGTCTACGTAGATGACATGGTGGTAAAGGCTGAGATGGACGCAGCACATCTTGCCAATCTCGACAGGACCTTCCAGCTGCTGAAGAAGCACAACCTCAGGCTCAATCCCGACAAGTGTTCCTTCGAAGTACAAGCAGGAAAATTCCCCGGCTTCGTCCTCACCCACAGGGGATCGAAGCAAACCCTTCAAAATACAGGGCAATCATTGACATGCGGAGCCCGGAGCAGGCCAAAGATGTACAAATCTTGATGGGAAGAATCGTGGCGTTATCTCAATTCATGGCCCGATCGGAAGATAAAGTGAAACCGCTCTTCCAACTACTCGAGAAAAATACTACCTTCTAGTGGACCGAAGAATGCGAACAAGCGTTCCGGGAACAAGACAAACAGCAACGCCCCATCTACTACGTAAGCAAGGTGTGGCAAGGAGCAGAGGCGAGATATCAAAAAATCGAGAAAGCAGCATATGCAATAGTCTTGGCCGCCAGAAAGCTGAGACAATACTTTCAAAGTCACCAGATAATAGTCAAGACAGACCTTCCGGTCAAAAAAGTTCTCAGCAAGCCGGACCTAGCAGGCAGGATGGTAGCTTGGTTAGTTGAACTATCGGAATACAACATCAAGTATGAGTCAAGGGGACCGATCAAGGCACAAGCACTAGCAGACTTCGCAGCAGAACTGGTAAATGAGGGAACCGAAGTAAAAGAAGAAGAAATCTGGGTCCTCTCCGTCGATGGCTCCTCAAACTTAAGGGGGAGTAGCGCCTGAGTAACCCTCGAAGGGCCAAATGGAGTGTTGTTGATACAATCCCTGAGATTCGGGTGGAAGGCAAGCAACAATCAAGCCAAGTACGAGGCCTTGATCGCAGGAATGACCCTAGCTGCAGAAGTCGGTGTAGAAAACTTGAAGGAAAAAGCGACTCACTATTAATCACCGGACAGGTCACAAGAGCGTTCACCACCAGAGATGAGATGCTGGCAAAGTATCAGGAGAAAGTGCAGAAACTAAAAGAAAAGTTCAAAACCTTCGAGTTGACGCATGTACCAAGGGAGCAGAACAACAGAGCAGACACACTCTCCAAGCTAGCCAGCACCAAATCGCCCGACAATAACCGAACGGTCATACAAGAAACAGTCCAACAACCAAGCATAAACGAAGTTCAAGTCCTCACAGTAGAAGCAGGAGACAACTGCTGGATGACCAGCATCATAACCTACCTAAAAGGCGAGGAGCTCCAAGCGACGGAGGAAGAAATGCAGACACTGTCAAGAATAGCCAGCAAATACACTTTGCTCGGTTCCGAGCTCTATAAAAGGGGGTTCTCAACACCGCTGCTTAAATGTGTAACCCTTAGCCAGGCACAAGAAATCATCCGAGAAATACATGAAGGGGTTTGCGGGAGCCACATCGGCGGCAGGGCCCTAGCGGCCAAGATCACAAGAGCCGGTTACTATTGGCCAACCATCAGGCAAGATTCCATGGACTTCGTGAGGAAACGTGACAAGTGCGAACGCCACTCCAACATCCCTAGGGCTCCCCCCACCTACCTGTAGGCCATCTCTCCCTCATGGTCGTTTATCACATGGGGAGTTGACATCCTGGGACCATTCCCACCAGCAGCCGGACAGGTGAGGTACCTAATAGTAGCTGTTGATTACTGCACCAAGTGGATCGAAGCCGAACCAGTGGCTACGATCACTGCTCAAAGGGTGAAGAGATTCTACTGGAGGAAACTAATATGCAGATTCGGAATCCCAAAAACCATCATAACTGACAACGGGACCCAGTTTGCATCAGAAGTAGTGGCGGAGTTTTGCGCAACATGGAAGATCCAACAAGTGTTCGCCTCAGTGGAGCACCCACTGACGAACGGTCAGGCGGAATCAGCCAACAAGTTACTGCTGAATGGCTTAAAGAAACGACTAGACGAGTTCCTGGGCAATTGGGCCGAAGAGCTCCCCTCTGTGATCTGGTCCAACCACACCACTGTACAGTCAGCGACTAGAGAAACCCCCTTCAAGCTCACATACGGGAGCGACGCCATGATACCTGTGGAAATCCTGGAGCCGAGCCCTAGGAGGTTGCTGACTGAAAAAGACTCCAACGAGGAGCAATTGCGGACCAATCTCAATCTGCTAGACGAAGTCCGCGCAATGGCGAAGGTAAAGAAAGAAGCACCCAAGCAAAGGGCCACCAAAAAGTTCAACACCAGAGTGAGGCCACGAGAGTTCAGACCCGGCGACCTTGTGCTCAAGCATACAGTCACAACCGGAGCAGTTGGAAAGCTATCTCCAAACTGGGACGGCCCATTTCGAATCAAAGAAGTGATCGACAAAAGGGCGTACAAGCTAGAGAAACTGAACGGCGAAAACATTCCCAGGTCGTGGAATGCCACAAATCTCCGGTTCTACTATAGCTAGAATAACAATAATGTACTGTCTTGTAACGCCTGAATGAAGGCCGCAAAAGAAAATGTACGCTCCAAATTATCAATGAAATGATCTTTCACGTAAAACATTAGAATGCACCTAACAATCCCAGACGAAAGTCTCGAAGCGGTAAGGACCGAGCAACGCCTCGATGTTACTTTTGGGTCAAACAAATAAGTCCCGACAGGCAATAGGCGGGGCTGACGAGCCTCCGCCCCACCCTTGGGCGAACCTCACGGTAATTAAATGAAACTGACGCATTTGCCGCGTCGTGAGGAATCTTCTTAGACAAAAAGGAAAAGACTGGCGGGGCGCCTCAACACAACCAAAAGGTCAATGTTGCTCTAAGAAGGAATAACAAGTCCCAATAGGTGAAGACTGGATAAAACTGAAGTTCACCGTTGGTAACCAAACGCGCGCAAAGCCAACCGTTTGGCCAAAATAAACATATTCCCAGTAGGGCAGCCCCTTGCTGGATGCACGGGCTTTCTAATCATGAAATTCTAAGAAGCGACACCGAAGCGAGATACACTGATATCTCGAGCGTCAAAAACAATAAACGAAACCAACGAAGATCCCGGTTGGGAACGACCCATAAAACCGAGCGATATTTCATTAGATAACAAACGCAGAAGTTACATCAATCTCGCATAAGAAGGAAAAATGAAAAATTACATATGTTACAAACTAACGACTGAAACATGTTTTCTTGGCTCCACTACAACATTTAGACCCTATGGCAACGTCCGAAAAGTGTTCCAAAAAGCCAAAAAACCGTTGCCAAAACCCTATGGCAACGCTTTCAAACCGTTGTTCCTGCCGGCGTTACCTTTGATATAGGCAACGGTTATTTGTCACCAAAGGCAACGAAACATGAAAACCGTTGCCACAGCCAGATGAAACGCAACGGTTTTTGTTTTCTCGTTATGGCAACGGTTTAAAACCGTCTCCAGTTATGGCAACCCTTCTAAACCGTTGTAAGTTATGGCAACACGTTGAAACCGTTGCCATTTACGTTGCCATAAATGGCAACGGTTTCAAACCGTCTCCATCTTTTGCAACACTTAAAAACCGTTGCCGGATATGGCAACACGTAGAAACCGTTGCTATTACTGGCAAACACTGGATAACCGTTTCTGTCATTGGCAACACGGAAAAACCGTTCCCTGTTTATTTTACTAACAACGGTTTAAAAAACGTTGCTATTATTGGCAAACGCAATAAACTATCGTATTCATCATCCAAACTTCTTAATCATTACATTTCAAGGGAAAAATTAAAGTTGTACCTAATTAATGTATCCTAAATCGTACCAATTTAACAGACATAATGTATCATTATATTGCAAAAGTTATATTGCAAAAAAAACATAATTAATGTATCTTAAACAACATAATTTGTTACTTCAATAAGTACAAAAAACATTGCAAAAGTTATATTGCAATATGTTCCATTTCCAAAATAAAACTTGTCAAGTCTTCAACACATGTCTTCAAACTCTTCATCATCCAAGCCATCAAGACCAAGATCTATACCTTCATTATTTTCCTACAAAAGTAACAAAATTCGATTAATGCAATATACAATATCCGATCTTAACTCAACTATTCTAGCATATGGAAAAAGTACTCATAATTGCCATGATGTTTGTCAGCCATTTTTTTCAATACAAAAACAATCAAACATTGAGTAGCAGTAAAACAGTTTGAGATGGGGCTACAGGAGTTGTTGATGTTCAGAGCCTTAATGTTGATTTTCTCATTGCTTCTTCTCACAAGGTAGAGTTGTTTACATAATTTTGAATTATAGCTCTTCCAGACTTGTGGACCTACAGGAATTGGATTCTTATATGGTAAAATGGACCTCTTGTCTTCTATGCCTCCATTTTTAGGTAAGTTAGACACGGTGCTTTACTAAAACACGAAGAACTAATTAAAATAAGATAAAAACTTTCATTTTTGTTTTGGCACCATGTTAGCAAAGACTGTCTTTTAAAGCTAATGTATTCCTGGCAACCTCTTCCTTTACTTTGCATTAGAGCATGCATAATTTTTGTTTTCCTTATGGGGCTTCAAAAACTTTCCCTCTATTGTCACTAAAGTGGACCATGGTTCAGTATTTATAATGATAAAAAAAATAGATATAGCTGTCGAGTGTTGGATACTCTAACCTCTAACATGTTTTATTTGTCTTCTAACTACATCAACCCAATCAACTAAGCTTCTCAAGCAATAACAACAGACCTTCTCTTAACTAACAAACAGCCCCATCAATGTATTAAGACCCAAATGAGTGTTGGATACAAAAACAGATTTTCTCCTCATCTAACATCATTATTCTGTCCATAAATTTTTAAACAAAGAAGTTATAATCTTCTACCAAAGACAAACAGCGCACAATTATGAAGAGTAGAAGTAAAGTATTAGATACAAAAACAGCTAGTGAGATGTCAATATCAAAGTATGCAAATTTCAACATCAGACCACAATATGTATTTTTAGACCCAACACTTTCCCAGAAAGACAAACTTAGCAATCAAAGTTTAAAGACAATCAAAGGAGATACCAATAAAGTGACTCTTACTCTATGAGCTTCCGGGGCATGTGTTGATGTTGAAGAATGTGGAGCACTAGTAGCATCGGGCGGAGTTGAAAACAAAGCTGCCAAAGCCTCCAAATTCAACCCTGAGTTATTTTGATCTAATACGGTCCTTACTAGAAGCTGAAACTTGTCCTCCATCGCTTTCTGATTCTCTTGTAGTTTCTCTTGTACTTTCTCTTCAAGTTCATTCATCTTATTGGCATGTTCTTCTCTTAGTTGTTCTATCTTATTTGCATGTGCTCTCTTCATTTCTGCAACTTCTTCATTTCTCTTCAACATAGTAACTGTTACCGCTCTTCCATGGAGGCGCTGTCTCCCCGGTTTTTCTTTACCAAGCACATTTTGAAAAGCTTCCGAAGAAGATTGCCCAGAACTCACCAAGTTTTGAAGTTTTGTCTAGCACATTTAAAAAGCAATCACAGTTAAAGATATACATTATTATATTTGAAATGATAAATTCATTAAATTAAATTAAACTTACAATTGTATCATTTGTTTCTTCGTTTGATTGCTTTCCTTTCTTACTTTGGCGTGTTTCGATGAACAACTCAACTTGAGTAGGAGGCGCTCCATCCTCACTATTTGCACACTACCAAGATAATAAGCTCATTAACACAATAGTAAAGGTAAGGTCTAAAACAGAACCACGTGTAGAAAGTAGAAACAAGTCAAAATCTTAATTTTTGATTTACTAGGAGGAAACATGAAATAAATTGAATTATTGATTTACTAGGAGAAAACATGAAAATCTGAATTATTTATTTACCATTGTCTCCTTTATGCGAGCAAAGCTTACAGGACCAGTTCGATGTCTGCATTTTTGTTGAGCTATATTTTGAGCATTTTGCTGGCATGTTTCCTAAGCAATGGACATTGCAATTTAGTAAATTTGAGAAATGAATGTAAGGAAAAACAGAAATATCACTAATTCTTACTTGAACGGGCTGAAGGCTCCAATATACCATCAATGCTTTAAA
The DNA here is from genome assembly GCA_963573325.1 of Astragalus glycyphyllos. Taxonomy (NCBI): domain Eukaryota; kingdom Viridiplantae; phylum Streptophyta; class Magnoliopsida; order Fabales; family Fabaceae; genus Astragalus; species Astragalus glycyphyllos. The sequence goes on along the minus strand of OY754311.1, from coordinate 32,885,376 downwards.
GTGTTCCTCTGGTATGTCATCAGGACGATTTTTCAACCTCTCACGCAAGGTTTTATATTTGGTAAAATGCTTCTTTCTAATAGTACACTTATATCGCCTCCATGCCTCATCTATAATAGTATACACGACCTTCTTTCCTTTCTCAGGTACATTGTATTTTTCCTACAAAAAAGAAGCTTAATTAGAAAGCTCTAATTTATTAAAGTAAACTAGACATACAAATAGAACTAGATAAGTTATATTACATTGACATAAGCCCATATATTCTTATCTTTATCCGGTACAGCCTTCCAATTGGTGTAAATAAGAGGACACAAATCTGAACTCTTTGCAATGGTTCCCAAAAAGTTACTAAATTGGGAAAGTATGCTTGCATTTGGCCCAATGGGTTGTCCTAGTTCATTCAAGATAATCTCTTCTCTATCATTAGCTGAACGTGTATGAATTTTCACACATAATGTTTTCCCTCGAGTTCTTTTAGATGCTTCCCCTAATTAAAACACAAATGAGTCAATACAAAAATTAGTAAAAATAAGAGTAAAAAGATACCTACACATAGCCATTAGCAAAAATACGAGTCAATATAGAAATTTGTATACCTTTACTTGTATTTTCATTAAATTCCCCAACTTCCTCACTTCCATAGTTGATATCCCCCTCAATTGCTTGTTCTTGATCACTTTCTTCTTCTGATTCCTCCACTTGGTGTGGTTGCTGATTTTTTTCAATAAATTCACCAATTGACATTGATGGACACTTTGGGATGTACTTTTTTTTTTCAAGGATTGTTCTTCAATCGTTGTTCCTTGTCTTCCAAAAAGCATTGTGACAATCAATACAAGGGCATAGAATCTCTTTTCCTTGGGGTTTTCCTATGGTGTATGCATAATTTAAAAAAAACTCAACACCAAGAATGTAGTCTGGGCTATCTCTTGCTGATTTCGTCCATTCTTTATCCATTGAATTTACTAGAATAGTAACAAATAAGAAGGTTGAAGAATATCTATATCTAATTGTTAACAATTACATAATGAAAAGAACTATCAACACTACAATTATAATTATAATATAACACACATTCAAAACAGAATCATTAATTCTTAGCATGCTTACAAGTAACTAGAAAAAAATTATATCATAATGACATCAATGGATGAATTGTGGACTAATTGTTTGTGTGATGATATGGTAAAATTAATCATATTGCAACATAAAATGTTTTCAAATTAACATACATTAGTGTATAACTTAGTGTTTTCAAATTAATCATATTGCAATAGAATGCCATCTTGTTAAACTCCTTATAGTATTGATATCTTATAGTATTGATACATCTTAATATTTACTTTATAAAACTCCTTATAGTATTGATATCTTGTTAAACTCCAGCAGAATTACACAGAATCCAGACATCATATCTTATAGTATTGATACATCTTAATATTTACTTTATAAAACTCTTTATACTTTGACAAGATGTAAAAATACAATATCAGTAGTCATTGGAAATCAATTTACCTTTGACATAAAATTTGTAAACAAAGCAGAGATAATAGCTAACAAGAAAACAAAGGTGTACCTCAGATGCATGAAGGTGCTTGTAGATATCACGAGCAAGGGTTGCACAGAGTTGAGGATCTACGTCATCATCATCAATATTGAAAATTTTCTGCCCCTTTTCCAACTTAACAAGAATGTCTCTACTCTACTACATATGTTGCCTGCAAACAAATCAATCAATAATGAGTCAGATAGATGGAAATATATAAATCATATTTAGCGTTGTTTGTGACTTAACTATCAGATTATCAATAAGAGACAATCCGGACTCCTAAGAACCAATATTACCAGCTAGCAAGTCAGGGAACTAGGCCTACAAGTCTATTGGTTTTTTGATTGCTAGGTAGACTGGGTGTAAAATAATACTGTCATGTTTTACATTCCTATACCCATTTAGATTGTCTACAATCTACTGCTTTCAAGTTGCCTGGTTTTCCAAAGTTACCTATTATATGATATGATAATAATAAGTTCATAGTAGTACAATATGTAGATAAATTATATGTTAATTTAAGAAAATGAAGTGTTTTGTTAGGAAAAAAAGTATAAATATCAACGAGTTATATGATTAAAATATTTTTTAAACAAAAAGATTAAACATTGGCTCAAATTACACCAATTTTCATTGCTTTCAAACCATATTTTTTATTGGTTCTTTACTTGTTTTTATTGTTTATGAAATCAGCTTATTTTGTGAACAGAAAAGATCGAATACCTAACCAATTGTCGGATCAAATAACCGGTCTGATTCAGTTTTAAAAACAGTGAATCAAAGTGCTCCACGGTTTCGTATTCAGTAGCATGTGTATTCCACTGTCATTGAAAAATATGTATGAGCTTTCCACAACATTTATATTTATCTGTTTAAGTTATTTTATCAAATAAAAGTGAATTGAAACCATTTAATTCACTAATATGATGAACTATTTTGTCAAACTAATTGAACAAGCCTAATCTTACTCAGTTTTGATAAATAGCATTCTCCAATGTGGTGAACAAAACTGTCGTGTTCTCCAATGTAGTAGTAATAATAATAATGCATTCTCTTCTTTGAGGAGCATTCTCTTCTTTGAGAAATACATTTTCCTTAGTATGTATATTTACTAATCTAGAACAGCAATAGGAAACCCCCAAACCCAAAAAAAAATAACAAGAAAGATTCAGTGAAACAAAACCCCCAAACCCAAAAAAAAGCAAAACCCTAAATTGATTATAAAGAAGATAGATTATCCAAAACCGTAAATTGAACAAGAAGAAAGATTCAGTTAACCCTCCAAAACGATGAACAGTAAAAACAAGTCAATAACAAAATCAAACAATAACAAACCATAAAGGGTAAACCGAGAGAGCGAGAGAGAGAGAGAGAGAGAGAGAGAGAGAGAGAGGGAAACACACCTGAAGCTTGAAATTGTTGAAATCGTTGAAACCAAGAGTGATTTATGATTTAGGGTTCATGATTTCTGGTTTGGAGAGGGTGAAAGGATTTCTGGTTTGGAGAGGGTGGAAGGATTTAGAGGGTGGAACAATGGAGATGGTGGAACGATTTAGGGTTTGCGTGGGTTTTGTTCTTGTGAGATTTTTGCGTGGGTTTTGTTTTTGTGAGAGTTTTGCGTGAGTTTGAGTGAGTTTTCCGTGGGTCTGTGAGGGTGGAGAAGAACTGAGAGTGTTTTTCAGTGAGTTTAGTTTTTTTGGTTTTTGTTTTTTGGTTTAAGTTTTTTTTGGTTTGAATTTATTTTTGTTTGGCACCAAAATATTCAGAAAACGCGCTATTATTTAGCATTTTAGCGCCCAATTTTTTTTTGTTTTTTAATAATTCTTCCTAAGGCAACGTTTTTGGACCGTTGGGTAAAGCTTAAGTAGAAAACCGTTGCGATTGACCTTATGGGAACGGTTTTGAGCCATTGCCATTAAAAAAAATGAAAAACAAATGAATCGGCAACAGCTTCAAAAAACCGTTGCCATTGTTTGCTAAGGCAACGGTTTTTTTGACGTTGCAATTTTCGGCGTTGCCAAAGGGTCAAAATGTTGTAGTGCTCCATTTACCTTTGCAAGACCCACCGGGCAGCGAAGATGGTGGCGCATTGGAAGAACAGAAGAAGATTCTGCTGAGAATGTCAACAACACTCCTTCTAGTACCAGCGTTGATGTTGATAGTGCTGAGCAATTCGCGGTTGATGGAGACACTAACACTGAGCCTTCAAATGCTCCTCTGAGGAACAGAAGAAGACTGGGAGCCACCCTAAAACAAATGGTCTCTCCATTGGGAACACCAGACCCGTGGGAGAACATTCGAAGAGGACTCTTCCCCCAGCAATCCCCTGAAAACGCTCCAATTGGGGAGAGTAACTCGGGTTCACGGAGTGCCCCCAAACAGGGGTATCACTTGAGCAGAGGACCATCAGCAAAGAAGTGCCGACAAAGATCCAGAATTTGAAGAAAGCCATCGCCGCAGCGGGGCGGAGCTACCACCAGAAAAGCAAGCCGCTTGTACGATGAAAACTTGGAGAAAGAAAGAAGAGGACAGGAAACCACCCAGGAATGCCTGAACGAAGGATCACCCCCACCTCTATATATATAAAGAGGTCCAAAGACAGTTACTGCACCCCCACTTATGAAGGCACTAGAAACTACAAGTCAAACGAGAAGACCAATGCATTCAACGGTTAAAGGTCAAGCGGTCAGCACATCAAATCAAGACATTAAGTCCCATCAATAACTTCGGAAATCGAGAAACGTCAAGTCACCGGCCAAGTAACGCACAAGCAGTCGGAACTTCCCAAAACCAAAGAGCTAGGTGCCAAAGCACCAAGACCAAACACAATGAAGGGCTATTCAAAACCGAGCTCCACTTGTTTGAACGACTTCAAGCTACGCGCTCGCCTCTCGAAGGGCTCTGTTCTGGCCAGGATTACCTGGCTAGCACATCCGCTCGGTTCTTGAAGGGTTTTGCCCAGAGAGAAACCGGTCGGCCCCCCAAAGTCAAGCCGCATCCTCCCCCAAAAAGGAATGAGGCGCAATCAGAGGGGAAATATCCCTGATTTCCCTCCCCTGTCTGTAACGGTCAACTCGGCCATAGTTATGTATTAATTAGCATTTATGTACAGTGTAATATAAATACTGCCCCCTGAGGCCAATAAACGGATCCCAACATTCATTCTCTCAATTCGAATTTTCCACACACACAGACACACGTTCGGTTCTTTCTCAACAAGAGAAACCGACCGTAACAAGGTCTATTCCCCACTGGCTGAAGGGCCATGCCGCTGACAAGGAAGAGAGCTCGATCGGGGGGCCATGTCACATCTTCTAACGAGGTCGGAGGCGTCCTTCGTCATAGTCGGCCAGTAGTAACCCGCCCTGAGGGCCTTCTTCGCCAGAGCCTAGGCCCCCAGGTGCTGTCCGCAGATTCCTTCATGGATTTCATTGAGCACGTACCCGGCTTCCTCCCCTTCAACACACTTTAAAAGGGGTGTAGAGAAACCACGCCGGAAAATCTTCCCGTCTAGGATGGAGTAAGACGTTGCATGGCGTCGAACCGCAGTGGCCTCCTTGGGGTCGGCTGGTTCCACACCGAGCTCAATGTAATCCTTGATGGGTTGTATCCACCATGTGCCTTCCGTTACGACATTAACATCGAACACAGAGGCCGGAGATAGGTCGACTCTTGGTTTCGTCATGCTTTCCTGAATAATGCTCCTCGGATTGCCTGTTGGCTTTGTGCTGCCCAGTTTGGCTAGGACGTCGGCTCGGGCGTTCTCAGCCCGAGGTACATGCTTCAATTCTACCAGCTCGAAACAAAGGAGCAATTCTCGTACCCGTGTCAGGTATCGCTGGAGGATGGGGTCGTTTGTTACGAAATCCTTCTTGACTTGGGAGACTACTAGCAGCAAATCCGTATAAATAAAGTGTTTCCCCTTCAACTTGTTTCAGAAGTATCAGGGGTTTGGAAAGTATTTGCTTGAGCTCGGCGAGGGCGCTCTCGCACTCGGGTGTCCATTTGAACTCTACGCCCTTCTTCAGGACTTTGAAAAAGGGAAGTGAACGATTGGCCGCCCTGGATACAAACCTAGAGAGGGCGGCAATCATGCCTGTCAGCTTCTGTACTTCCTTCTTGGTGGATGGGGGACGCATGTCGGTCACGGCTCTGCATTTATCAGGGTTGGCCTCGATCCCTCTTTCAGTTAAGCAAAAACCGAGAAACTTCCCCTCTCTAACGCCAAAGGTGCACTTTTCAGGGTTGAACCTGAGATTATTTTTCCTTGCCTCGTCGAAAATTTCCTGTAAGTCGGCCAGGTGCATTTCGTCTGCCTTGCTTTTCATATTCATGTCGTCGAGGTAGACTTCGATGACCCTGCCGATTTGGCTACGGAAAACCTTATTCATCATTCGATGGTAGGTGGCCCCAGCATTCTTGAGCCCAAAGGGCATGACCCTGTAGCAGTAGTTCCCCTGGCTCGTCATGAAAACAGTTTTCTTCTGGTCCGAGGGATTCATTGCAATCTGGTTATAGCCGGAGTAGGCATCTAGGAAAGACAAAAGTCGGAAACCGGATGCGTTATCCACGAGCTTGTCAATGCTTGGGACGGGGAAGGCATCTTTGGGGCACGCTTTATTGAGATCAGTGTAGTCTACACACATTCTCCATTTTCTGTTGTTCTTCTTGACCAACACTACATTGGACAGCCAGGTGTACTTCACCTCTTTTATGAAGCCCGCAGATAGGAGGTCGGCCACAGCCTTCGCTGCTGCTTCGACCTTCTCCTCGGCATCGCTGTGCCACGCACTTGGCTTCGGGCTTGACTGCCAGGTGATGGCATGCCACTTTGAGGGGGATCCCGGGCATTTCAGACGCGGACCAGGCAAATAGGTCGGCATTTCGTCGTAGACACGCAATTAAGCTTTCCCTGATTACTTTGGTGAGGTTGGCCCCCACTTTGACAGTCTTCGTGCGGTCATTTCCCAGCGGAACGTCAAGGAACTTACCCTGGGGCTCGGGGCGTTTAATCTTTCTCTTGAGTTCTCTTGCCAGTTCGTCGTCGTCCTCGTCCTCCGAGCTATATCCGGATCGTAGCGGGAGTCGACCTCGGTGAGGCACACCTGTGCAGCGGTTGGTGGTAACTCGGGGACCTCTTCTAGCCGGCGCTAGGTGCCTTTGAGAGCAAGGTACTGGCATCTTTCTGCGGAGTTAATGTCGGCCAAAACCGTTACGATGTTGCCCACCAGTGAGTGCAATTTCATCTTCAAATGTACTGTGGAAGCGACGGCATCGAGCCGGGCCAAAGTCGGTCTTCCCACAATGCAGTGATACGGGGTGATCAGTAGCACTACTAAGAAGGTTGTCCTGACAGTCCGAGCAAGCTTCTTGTGACCGTAAGTCACCATGATGTCGAGGTAGCCTAAAGGTCGTGCCCGTTCATCCCCTAGCCCGGACAAATCAGTCCCGAGGTAAGGATTTAGGTTGGCAAGAGATAGGCCGATCTTGGGGAGGAGGTATTGGAACATGATGTCGGCGGAGCTCCCTTGATCTACCAGGATTCTCTTTAATTGGACACCAAGCATGGAAGCCGAGATAATGAGAGGGATGAACTCATTTGGTTCACCTAACAGATAGTCTTCGTCGGAGAAGAAGAGGGGCTTCCTGGATGAAGCCGGGGAAGAGGCGGCGCCAGAGGTCAAGCTGGCGATTTCTTTCCATTTGCGCTTCAGAGTATTTTTGGTTTCCGTGGTCGAGATGGATGAGCCACCCGAAATCACCATGAGGGAGTGATTCCTCCCACTGTGGTCGCCAATGTTCAGTATCGGAGTACGGATTAATGGTCCGAGTTGGAGTGCTTCGCGAGGATTGAAGGTTGACTTCGGATGGACGGATGTGGACCTCGGATTGGCCGAGGTAATCTTCTCCTGCGCCTCGGGTGGGGTACCTGCAAGCACTCTGATGCCTAAGTCAGCAAGGGAAGAGAAGAGGTATTTGGGGAAAGAAATGAGTGCGTACCTAGAAACGGAGGGTTGCTCAAGTATTTATAGATAATGGCGCCGTCCCCATGTCGTTGGATCCAGTCGCATGAATTTTGACCGTTGGATGCGGACGGTTATTGACGTGGAGCCAACATTTGCTTTTAGCAATAAGCGCGAATTGGGCCAAGCCCAAGTGGTGGGGTTTTGGCCCAGTCCGGAACACATTTTATGCCCTTCATAGAGCTATTGCTTTGATAGTGTTGCTTGAAAAATTCTGTGCAAAGAAAGATTTAAGTCCACTTCTTCAAGCTTTGGAAAAATTGGTTGCATGTGTGTTTGAAGCTTAGTACTTGAAGTTTTGAGAAGCAAATCGTGTTTTGGGAGCTAGCTTAAGGTCTTTGGGAAGTTCTTGGTAGCTGTTTTGGGAAGCTAGGGAGCTTTAGAAGCATTGTTGGTGAATTTGAGTGTTCTACTTTGTGTTTGTGCTAACCTCTTCTATCAACAAGTGAGTTCATGTTTAGCCGATTTTGCCTCGGCCGATACTTGCCTCAGCTGATCTTGCATCAACATATGATGCACCTCAGCTAGTTATCTTTGTGTAGTCATATTTGGTCAATTAGATCTTAAGTAGTTAATTTTCTATTTTGGTGACCAAGGGCTAGCCCTCAACACTCAGCATTAATTCCTTAGCATTATTTAAAATCTGGTAATTGGTTTTACATACATTATTATTATAAAAAAAATCATAAACGGTGAAATTGTTAGGCTGGATATCATGTCTTGGGTTTGAACTCAGGACCTCACAGGTGTATGTTAGTTTCAGTGACACTTGTCATTCTATGTAAGAGAAAAAAATCAATCCTTGTAAAAAAAAAGAGTAAAGACCCAAATTAATAATTTCCTCGCGGGACAAATTGGTCCCTGACAATTTTTTCAGGGCACATTAGTCCTTCACAATTTCAAAACGAGACACGTTAGTCCCTCCGTCCCTTCAACCGTTAACAACTCATCTAATGTCTCCTATGGGGCACGTTAAGTGTCATCGTGTCACATTAAAAACCACATAAGATATTATTTTGGCCAAATAGGACCCTGGCGTTACTAATTTGAAAATTTTAAAAAAAGGGACAAATCAGTCCCTGCGCGTTTTGGGACAAATTGCTCATTGGTTATCTTCAACCTTAAATCTCTGTTTTCTTAAACCAAAAACCATTTTTTACGCACATAGAGAAAAGGACTCACAAATAGAGAGAGAGAGAGAGAGAGAGAGAGAGAGAGTGTGTGTGTGAGAGAGAGAGAGAGAGAGAGAGAGAGAGAGAAGGAGCAGGCGGTGGGTGCTTTTCACTATTTTTCTTTTTGATTTATGATTTGTGTCATGTACGTTCATTGGTATTAGCAACCATGGATCTCAATATAAATTGGAAATAAAAATGACACACAAATCATGAATCAAAATGAAAAATATTAAAAAATGCCTACTTTCTGCTCTCTCTCTCTGTGTGTGTGTGTGTGTGTGTGTGTGTGTGTGTTCGTGCGTGTGAAAAATGGTTTTTAGTTTAAGAAACCAGAAATTTAAGGTTGAATATAACCAGAGACCAACTTGTCCGAAAAAGCGCAGGGACTGATTTGTCCTTGTTTTTAAAAAATTTCCAAATTTGCAACGCCATGGACTTATTTGGCCCAAAATACTATCTTACGCGACGTGACACGGCGGCACTTAACGTACCACGTAGGAGACGTTAGATGAGCTAACAATGGTTGAAGGCGCTGATGGACAACGTGTCCTGTTTTGAAATTGTCGGAAACCAATTTGTCCCGCTAGAAAATTGTCGGGACCAATTTGGGTTTAAAAAAAAAAAAAGAAACCCTAAAGTAGTTCATAAGTCCTAGTTCGTAATCGCGGGGAAGGGAGGAGCGTAGGCTGAGAGAACCTTTCCGGTAAGTGTTTTTCCCTATCCCTATCTTTACTTGAATCGTTACATCTTCTTCTAATCTTATTTCCTTTCTATTAACAAATCTTTTTCAACTTGCTGTATACTCGCGAGTAAGGTTTCTGAACGAGAGTCAACATGCAAGTATCTATTTCCAATATCTTTCTATTCACTGTTTCCGTTCCACCATAAAGTTCAGTCTGTGAATCAGAATTTAGGGTTTGAAATTTCGTTATCCAAATCGAAATTAATTATCAAATAATTTGTGCGTTTTATTCAGGCCAGTGATAGGTTTAACATCAATTCCCAACTTGAACATCTTCAAGCTAAATAAGTTGGAACTGGTTTAACATCAATTTCCCCCTTTTTCATTTCAATTTTTGATTTTTAAATAATTTATTCCTTTTTTTTTTGTTTACAGTGAATGGGCAGTTAACATTCAGCGTGATAGTTATGCATCATATATGGGACACTTTCCTTTACTGGCATACTTTTCCATTGCTGAAAATGAATCAATTGGAAGAGAACGCTATAGTTTCATGCAGGTAATCTCTCTTCTTTTTTCTTCTGTCACCTTCAATGAACTTATTAACTTCGGCTTCTATTTTACCCTCTGTTATAATAGAATATATGCTTTGGAGCTGCAATTTGCCTTATTGATTTCATTGTCCTGCTTTTGTTCTTTTGAGATACATCTCCCTTTGTTTTGATATACTGTTTGGCCCAACGATTAAACGTGGACAGGCCCACAATCAAGCTTGGAGCCTGATATCTGGTGTTTCCGTTTCTATTCTTTTGTTCTTTCTAGTTGAGTTCTTCCTTGGATCCCAATCAAGTTTGCGTCCTTAAAGATTTGATTACATGTTAGCAATTAATCAATCAAGGGATTAGGGTAGTGTCAATGTTATACCTTCAGAGTCGAGCTAGGGTGTTCGGGTTTATTGCTTGCTTGTAGGAGGTAGGGCTTAAGTTTAGGATTCATGCTTGTATTCTAAGTCAACGGAGCCCTAACCTAAGGTTTCAAGTATACTAACAAGTATACCATACACATAAACAGAGACTTATTTAGTATTTTGTTCTCAATTAAGTGTTTTAGATGTGATATTTAGAGCCTTGGAGGCTAGAACTCATTTACTATTTTGGTTTATGTTATGTTGAATTATTAGTAGCAATGAATTTTTATGATTAATTATGAATATGTGTTTATTTTTTAGTATTCTTAAGGTTTCAAGTATACCATACACATAAAAAATTAAGAATACTAAAAAATAAACACATATTCATAATTAATCATAAAATGTACTGGCGGAACTTTACTGGCGCACCCAAAATCTGCCGGAAACATCGTAAAATCCGCCGGTAATTCACTGGCGCTAATAATCCACCGGAAAACACCAAAATCCGCCGGTAATGTACTGGCGGATTAAATCCACCAGAAATTGCCCGCCGGTAATGCAAGTAATTCTTGTAGTGTGCAGCTTCATATATCCTTCTTCAGATAAGCGTTTTAGCATTAAGCCTTTAACATCCTTCTTCAGATAAGCGTTTCAGCATTAAGCCTTTAACATCTTGATGTACCTACATCCCCCTAGCCTATAACTATATTGAAATCAATATCACAAACATCGGGTCAGTACAGAGATACTTTCTGATCTTCTTATGTATTAAGTAAGTTGGTAATCTAACAAAAAAAAAGTAAGTTGGTAATCTAATTCTAATCTGTTTTACATACTTTAGTTAGCAAAGGCATGCCACAAAAGCCGAATTTAATGAGGTACCTAGAACAAAAGATTGGTAATGCACACCCACACATGCACATGTTTAATCATGAGCATATTTTACATTAGAAAACACTATTTCCTGCAACGTCTTCTGTGCAGCGCTTTCATGCATAGAAAACTTGCAGTTATTCAAAAAAGGGACAAATATCAGTTTCAAAAAACTGCATGCATAGCGTAGGCATAGAGTTGCTTGCCACATAGAGACCAAAACTACGATGCTGCCTGCCTTCCTATTTCAGCCTAGCACAAAAAAAGAAATTAAAATGATTTGGTTTTTTCTTTCTTTTATAACACCAACATAGGAGTAAGTAGGTTACTGAAAATATTAAGAACTCTAGGATCTTAGCTACTTGTCATGGCATAGGAATCAGCATTTTATGAACATTGTCACTATCATTCACTTGTTTGAAACAAATTGGCAAAATCATTCATGAAGATGTATGAACACTGTGAAGGAACTTACCACACATGTTTGATCAATTCTTCTATAACTTCCTGAGCCTTCTTGTCAACAACATTAGCAGATAAATTGGAATAAATCAATATGTGGAGTTACTATCTCATCGGGAGTATTGCAATTAGCAACAAGATATATAAACTAATTTGGTAGTGCATCAGCGAACACATCACAAACAACAGAAAACAGAACTAAGACTCAGCCAACAACATCACTATCACAAATCTTTTTTCAAATCAAATACACAAATGTTAATGATATCATTAGACAAAAACACAACGACTGCATCAAAAAATTATCACAATACAATATCTTTGCAAGTCCAATGATATGATGTGCGACTTCAAAGATCATATTATCTCCTAAAACAGCAAAATCAACTCCAGAACAACAATTCTATCAGAGACTCGCATGATTAAAGATTCAGTTTAGCAAGTGATTGCCTATCTAACAAAACAATGAATAAAATATACATAGACTGTAAAATTTATCTAAATTCCTCAATTGAAAACACTATATCATTATCAAGAATTATATTACATGTAAATAAAAACATTGTTGCAGGAGAATATAATCACACCCGTAATTTCTTTTCACAAATAAGAAACAACATAAAAAGCATCATATATTACAATAGTTAAAATTGTTGTAGTTTTATTTAAGCAACAAATATGTCAACATTATAGCCAAGGAAATCAAAAGTGTTATATTATTTACTAACTTACATAGTCAATGCATACAAGTACCTATTTCCAATCAATGAGAAATAACAAGCTAACATACATGTATCAATAGGAACAGCATTGTTTCACACTATCTGATCAAAGAATTCCTAGTATCACTAATCCATCGCACAAATGTTAATTGTGATTTGTTGTATATTAGTCTAATCCATGACATACTTGTACTTCAACCTTCCAAATCATGCAGTTATATCATTAGAGAATAGGAAATACAATGATAAATATGCATGTTCTATTTAAAAAATTATTCTCAATGCACTGAAGGGGGGATTCACATAATTTAGAGATTCTTAAGTATAAATTCTTTATCAGTAATATTGAGAAAACCACTTTGGCATTTCAAAGCATCTTAGAACAAAAAAGGGAACACTAGAAAGATTTCTGGTGTTCTCGTTGCTGGTGATTGACAGGGACTAATTTGAAACTAAAATAAAATATAGTGGACCAAATTGAAACTAAAAGAAAACACAAGAGACCAAATTCAAACAAAACCAAGAACACAATGATTTCTTGCAACAAATTTATCTAGTGTTATACTAAATCAAATTACAAAAAATTGGTGTCCATTTCGCTCAAAATTTCATAAAGAATCTGATTATGTAAGTTTTAGGACCAAAAAAGCGTTTATAAGAAAAAGTGATTCTGGAAAACCATGGTTGAAGATGAAGATGCAAAAGCTTCAAGTCAACAATGGTAAAATGCTCAAAACAACACCAAATCAAACCAAATTTGTTCCTAACTTGAACGAAATTTCACAAGGATCACGAATTCACCATTGATTTTGCACAAAAAAGTAGCACGACATATCTGAAAACATGTTTTTGGCCGAAAAACGGGTTTGGATTTTGTGAGAAGCTAAAATGCTCAAATCTCAACCAAATTGTACCAAACCAATTGCAAAATGCTCGAAACTACTACAGTAAGTGAATGAAACCAAGAGATTTCAATGAAATTGATGCAAAATCAATCACGAAAATGAAATCAGAAATGAAAAAAGAAATAGTTGTGTTTTTTATTTAAAAAAATGAAATGCCACGTCATTTAATGAAATATACATCAACAATGACACTTAAGATGTCATGTCAGTCGTTAACTGTCAGCATGTCGTCCGTTAACTTTTAGGACGGAAAACACCATTGAGGGACTAAAATGTAATAGAAATGGAAGATGAAGGACCAAAACGGGACCAAAAAAAGATAAGGGATCAAAACGAAACCTAGACCAAATATAAATGACCAAAAGTACTATTTAGCCTATATTATATAAGAAAGGGTACTGTTTTTTTAGTTATTCTACTGTCAACATCATATTCATTCCAATTTCAATATTAAAAAAAATTAATTTTTTTTGCCTGTTTTAGGTTTTAAATTTAATTATTTAAATTTTAGGGTTGATTAGATAATGTTACTTAACATGTTTTAGGGCTTGCTTAAAATTAATTATTTTTTACAAAGTTTTAAATTTAAATTTCATTATATATATATATAAACTTTTTATGGTTATAAGAATTTTTTTGTGAGTTGCGCTCCGAGGCTCCCCAGTATCAGAGTCGACCTCAAAAATCTAAAAAGATTCTTTGTGGTTTGAATGGAAATGTTATCAAAGTTCTATTATTATAATAAATACCGATAAAATTTCTTTTGAGATAGATGTATAGGAGTCATTAAAGACCAAATTTAGATTCGCAAATTAGTTATGTGTGCAAAAGGTATTAACAACCCACCACAACTTTTCTAAGAAATGTAACCTTTTAATTAATTGTGCAAAGAAGTCTTACATATAGAAAATATTTAGTTTACTCTTTTAATATGAAAAGATAAAAATGAGGATTGAAAAATGGACTTAATGAAATTCGTTTTTTTCTTCGCTTGACAAAAGTGGCCCTTGTCACCTCTGACGTATCTCTGGATAGGGAATCAAATGCCACGTAGTTGTGGGGATAGAAAATATTTGTGTGTTGATGTTTTTACTAATGTTTATTTATTATTTTGTGAGAAAAATTGATTTTGTCGATAAGTGAAATAGATAATGTTTAGAAAAAATTGTGGAGAATAGAAAAAGGAGGGGTGTAATTAGCTGTGATATGATTTTTCTTTAGAAGAAGAATCAAATTTAGGTTCGCCTCCATGGTAAGAAAAGCTTGCAACTTGGGGTAAAGGGTGTGCTAAATGAAATGAAAATGGGTGTGAACAACATAGTAAATTAGATAAGTATAATTCATGAAGCACAAATTTAACAATTCATCTTATTACTGTTGTCTAGGATGAGCAAGCTCTCCTTTCTGAAAGAAAATCATATAATTTATTCTTCTCAAAAATACTCTAGTCTAAATGTTATTTACCATTTAATTCTTCCCAACACACAAATTTAAAGTTCCATACAATTCTAAGACAATAACAAATCTCATCTAATTCAACCTTACAATAAATTAAACTTTGGGTTTTCATTGCAAAAAAAGATATACATTCTAAGTTATTTTATTCAGATGTTGTTTCCAGATAGGCTGTTGTTTATTGTCCTATTAATGTAACTATTTTATTACGAGTTACGGTAAGAGTGAAAAAAAAGGTGGTTCAATAAACCCTAATATGATTTTGAAATAGAAACTAGAACAACATAATAAACATAAAGAGGGGAGAGGATTCAATCAAAATAGATAAAGTATGATACATTTGAAAAAAATATTTCTTTTACTGATATACTTAAGCAAAATAAAAATGGCAAATCGACAAGCCTAATTGTCTTTAACATGGCAACAAAATCCTAAATTCTATTAACTATACCCAACTAATACATTAAGATTCTGCTACAAAAACAACTAATTCCACCAATAGAAGACATTTTTATCTGTAAATTGAAATCGGATAACCAAAAAACTTCTGGTTAATACAAATCTCTCCCATTGATTGAGTATTTAAATCAATAAAGGCTATTTTATTGTAATATGATTAAAAGAATATATCAGTCACCTTTACTCCAATAGCAGGCCTAATGCAAGATAGTGGTCCGATAGAGAAAAGTTTTGTCCAGGATTCCTTAACACCAACCAAGTTCACCCAAAATTGAAATATGAAAAGGAGTCAACATTGAATACTTCGATATCACAGCAATGGACCTATTTAACACCACCAAGTATCTCTGCGGATGCCTAAGATCAACATTATCATGCATTTCTAAGGGTAAAGGTGTTGAAAAGACTAACTCATTGTTTAAGTCAAATGACACGAGATATGTTCCATGATCATTTGCTCCTCCCAACCAATGGCACACCCCATTCAAGCACACCGTATTTGCTATACTAGTCTTGTAATTAAAAGGCATATCCACGTCAATTTTCCTCCAAGAGATACTTCTTAGACTGTATATCTCCCACAAAAGGTTGGGACACGTTTGCACATCCTCTGTATCAATATTCAAACCAATAGAATGATATTGATTAAAATCCAAACAACGAATCAACTTGTAGTCATCTCTAATAAGGCCAGAGCCAAATCCAAGAAGAGTTGAGTTCGTGCTATAATAAGGTGGAGACCCTTCATGGTTGAGGGGAGGGACCCTAAATTCGTTAAGGCTAGGAGGAAGGACCTTAAATTCCTTAGTAGATGGGTTCCTTAACACAATCACTTTTTGATCCCCACTTGAGAGACAAAGAAAACCATTGATACCATAACCCCAAATTTGAAACCCAGCGACATTCTCTTGAAAGGGAGGTGGCAAATCAAATTTGACTTTATTTTGAAACCCCTCACCCTAATACAAATAAATTGAGTGAGGATAGTCGGGATCCACCAGGAGGAGATATGTCTCGTCATACAATGAACAATGTGCAGATATGAAATTTTTGAGAAACATTTTCATGAAATTAGTGTTTTCTAATAAAAAAGCCCATGATTTGTGTGTGCAAGTAAATCGCTTGATGGATCTTAGGGGATGTTTAGATAGAATAGAGAATGATACATCATCAGGTAAATTGTTACTAACCATCGCATTCGTTGGAGCTTTACAATTTCGGAACTTCTCAAATGTAAAGCAGCAGCTCTCCCGAGAAAATAGTACAAGAGTGCAGAGCAAACAACTAAATATGGGTGGACAGACAAGCAGAGAGGTGTAATAAATTTAATAAATAAAAAGATATAATTTATATTGTTTAAAATATTTAGTGATAATTTTCAAATCAGAATAAGACCTTGTCATAAAATGTTTAACAAATATTTTCATTTTTGGTGTGTTTTACTTTAATTTTCGTAAATGCGAAATCTCTCTTAACATCAGTGGCGGATCTTAGTTAGGGCCCAGGTGGGCCAAGACCCACCCAAAAAAATTGAAATTACTATAATGCCCCTATTTTTTAAAAATGACTACTAATAGATAAATGTTTTGCGCTATACTTAATGACTTTGTAGCGCGGTGTAGTGGTTAAGTCTACTATAAGTTTGGTGAGCGGCGCCGTATATGAATCCTGTTGCTGCCAGTTTTTTTGTCAAGATGCGCCACTGCTTAACACCAGACAATGAACTATAAAAATTCGATTTTATATTTTTTTTTTATATTTTTTTTTGGTTACGGATTTTATATATTTTATACAATCTTAACTGGCAGAAGTTATGATTCTTTTAGCCGTTACTACGTTGTTAATGGTCACCTATTTCAAATGAATTAAGACGTATGATGTCTCATACACAGTATAAAGCTTCCAGTAAGGATATTCCTGCTTTCTTTCTCCAAAAAATTAATGTACTCTCACAAAACATACTGCATTTAGTGCTAGTACTCCGTTTTTACGAAGTATTTTTTAAACTGGTCCTTCACTCCATTGATTAGAAAAACATGCGCAATATGTTTGGTGCATTTCATATTCAGGTTTTTATCTGATATGCTTTGCTTTTGTTCAGCTACCAGCTTACTTTTTTGTATTTTATCATCAATATTTTACCAAATTTTGTATAAGTACATTTTGGACTTTGGGTGCTTTACATTAGTATTTGCAAGATTACTCCGAAATTTCCTAAGCCTGGTTGATTAAGCAATCAAACAGCATGAACAAGACATGCTAATTCAATTGAAATATACAGATATGTAAGGTTTTTTTTTTACCCCCACTATTTACCAATAAAACCCCACACTATATTTTTGGACAAAAATACCCCTGGAAAAAATGAGTGAATCGGATTTATGTTTGTAATAGGTATATACGATTTGGGTTTTTCCAAAGCGTATTTACCTATATACGATTTGCCTGAAAAAATTCCCATCGTATCTACCTAAGGTGAGGTAAATACGATAGTAGAAAAAAACAAAAGCGTATTTACCTTGAGTGGGGGTACATACGATAGTACATACGATACATGTAAAATACAAATCGTATTTACCCATGGGTGGGGGTACATACGGTTTGTATTTTACAAATCGTGTTTACCTATCACTGAGGGTAAATACGATTTGTTAAAATACAAACCGTATTTACCCTCACCCATAGGTAAATACGATTTGTGTTTAAATTGACGGCCAGATTTACTCCCCTAGCCCAACGGCTATTTTTTCAACGGTGTAGATTGCACGGATAGTATCAACAGTTGATATTCCACAAATTCTATAAATACCCACACCACCCTCATTCTTTTCACACAAAAATTTCACTCTCAATTACTTATTTCACACATCCAGAATGCAGATTTGCCTAACATAACGGTCTGACGAGAATAGGCTCTGCGGTATACATCATGGGGGCAACATCACCATGAGAGAAGATGGCGTCTACTTTTGGAGTCCGAAGCCGGTGTTATGTAGAATCCACCGCGCCATGGGGTTTGACGGTTTGAAGGATAAAGTGTGGTCAAAAGTTCAAGTGACCGGCAACGACCGTGACGTCACTGGTATCACTTATCGTAAACCGGATCGTGGGGACGATGGCCGCATTTCCTTCTCGTCTATGTCTATCAAGACCGACGAAGACGTGGCTAACATGTTCAACATCCATGACACGCTTCAGGGGTATAAGCCGTTGGAGCTGTACGTGGAAACACAACGGAGTGTGAATGAGATTTTACGTCGTCTGTGAGATCCGGAATATTAGGGTTTAGTTTTTTATGTTTTATCTTTTATGTAACTTTGTTTTATCGAATTAATGAAATCGAAATATTAAGGAAACTCGAACGAAATAGTAATAATCAACTGATATGAAAATAGTTTAAACATAGATCATCAAGAAAAGTAAAAACATAAAAGTACAAATACAAATAGCCCTAATCACGCCTCGGTACTCTTTCCAACAACTGCGATAGGTGAATGTATGTCTGACTATGCATACGGATCTCGCCTGTACGAAGCCCCCTCGTAATCACGTTTGTCACACTCTGTACCCAATCAGCATAATCATCGTCCTGTGGTGGTGATGGTGGTGGTCCAGCTGCCTGCTCTGGCGGTGGTGCAACCGGCAAGAGTCTGGGAATAGATGCTGACGTACCACTCTTTGTAGTCTGCAGCAACCTGACCCAACTCCTGAGCAGGATGAGTCGTCTGAAGCACCTCGTACACAATGGGCAAATAGGCAGAAATTTGGAAGATGCAGTCCGCATGGCTAGGACGACCGGTGAGAGGGGGACGTGGGATGACCTGGACGTACCCAAACTGACGAAGGCACATATCCGGCATGTACGGAATAGTGATGTCTCCCCAGCTGAGGTGTGCTCTGTACAGTGAAACATGCTCAAAGGGTCTAACCGCCCGATGGCCCTCAAACGGTCGCCAACATACATCATCAGAGGTGAGGGAATCAATCCTCTGCCTGTAATCCTCCAACTTCTGTGCATCCGTCTTTTTTCTCTTCCACACATCAGTGGGCTGCCTCTCCACCAGATGAAGAAAGTACCATAAAATCCAGCTCTGAAATGCAAAGATAAATAAATGAGTTAATTAAATTAAAAACTAATTTAATTAAATAAAAAACTAATTTAATTAAAATTTATTACCTGTAATAGGGAGGCATACCCAGCTACATGTTTGGCCTGGTCCAATGATGCGTAGTTCAGCTGGTCATACAGGAAAGCAACTGCTCCTACGCCCCATGCATATGATCCAGCACCGGCTGTAGTAACGTCCTCAAGTAGCAGCAGCCACTTGGCCTCAACCCTGTCATATGTCTTCACAGTGAAGATGCTCCAGCTCAGAAGCAGAAGGATCATCGCCCTAAGAGCAGGAGTCATGTCATCAGCAATGGAGGAGGCAGCAACTATCTGCTAGAGCCACTCAAAACGATAATACGGCCCTAAACCAGCTCGACACTCAGTAAGGGCCTGCTCATGAGTCACCCCTAGATATGTCTTAGCGAGCTGAACTGCCTGCTCAGTGGTGACTCTAGTGGGTGGAGATCCGTAGGATCTGTCGGGGATGGGAAGATGCAGCAAACAGGAGATGTCATCCAAAGTAATCATCATTTCACCGAATGGTAGGTGAAATGACGAAGTCTCCTGGTGCCATCTCTCAACAAAAGCGGACAGCAGCTCGTGGTCCACAGTGGTATGTCCTGTCTGAATGAGCGGGGACAAACCTGAAGCTGAGAACCTCTGCCAAAACTGGATGTTCTGGGAATACAGCAGTAGTCTCTTGGCTAGCTTGTTACCATGGTTGGTAACCTTCAGTTTACGCTCATATGTCTGTATTTAAAAAAAATAAAGAAAATATTAGGCTATGTAAAAAATTAAATTCAACTAAAAAGATAATGTAAAAAAATTAATTCAACTTACCGGCGTCTTCAGAACACGATAGCAAACATGAGACTCCAGCCAAGAGAATAGAAAAGGCTGCTCCTGATGGTCATCGTCCTGATGGTGCTGCTGCCTGCTGATGATGGTCATCCTGCTCCTCATAGAACTGCTGATGGTGGTCCACCTCCTCATGGTGCTAAGGCTCAGCCATATACTAGTCCTCCTCCTCCTCATATTGATGGTGCTGCTGCTGCTCGTACTGATACTCTAGGGACTCCGGCAGTGGCAACTGTCTAGCCTCGGCGAGCCTACACCTGGTGGACGCGTGTCCCGCAACTCTCCGGCGTGTGCGTGTACTGGGAGCAGAAGACGATGAGGATGCCTGCTCAGTCCGTCGAGAAGACACTGAAAAAACAAAAAAATAAATTTAAAAATAAAAAAATGAAATCGTATTTATCTCAGAATAAGGTAAATACGATGCGACTTTTTAAGGAAAATCGTTTGTATCACTGATGAAGGTAAATGCAACTTACTGTTTTTGAAGCTTCTGGGAGGAAATCGTATCTAGCTAAATACGATGCGAAATTTGCTGGAAATCATATCTATCTCCTGGAAGGTAAATACGATGAGCTCTAAAATATTTCTGGTAATATCGTATGTAAGTGAGAAATCGTAAATGTTTTGTAAATTTGTAAATTTTTTAGGGGTATTTTAGTCTTGTCACAGTATGCGTGGGGGTATGGAGCCAAATGGTGGGGTACAAAAAAAAACCAATAAATAAAAATAAAGCCCAAAAGCAAAAGCAAACTTGGTGGCATGTATATCTCATGTAGAATGTAAGGAGGTTCAAACAGAAATATTGTATACATTATATTGCCAAAGTTTCCAACATATAAGCTAATTCTACTTAAAAATGGAGGTTAACCATCCAAATGGAATAGAAACCGGAGCAAAAAAGAAAGTATATAAAGCATTGAAATAAAATTGACAAAGCAGGGATTCATATATGATATATCTTTCTTTCTAACATAATTGACAATAAATATAACATTGGAAATCAACACACCGATTTGTAAACAAATGATTTCATTACATTCAACTTGGTACTACAATCCTAAATCTTAATACGATTGTGTTATGGCGAAAACCCATGCCGATAGCAATTATAAGCTTGCTAAAGATAGCAATTATAAGCTTGCTAAACATACACGAGATGTTATGGCAAGCTTATAATTGCTATCGTGTATGTTTGTCATTGCTGATGAGATTGAATAATATTACTAACCAATCATAATGACGCACATAATAAAACAAATTTTCCTCCATGTACAGAAGACTCCAGTAACTCATGAGATTAAAATCATCATGACTAGTCCTGCCTTAACTTTCAAAGAAAAAAGTCATAGGAAGCCAACAATGAAGTAGAGTTACAGAATTTTGAAAATATGGAGTACCTGGTAACTAGCAATATCCTGCATGGACACTTTTGCATCTGCATTTATATCCTTTGAAGAAGTAAGAAGAGTACCAAAAGTATCCATGTAAATAATCCAAGAAGGCACTTCTCGCACACAGTACAAATTATGCTAGGTGGAATGCAGGTAAACTACAAAGCACAATTAAACATGACCCATAACCTTTGTACTGCAGAGACAGGGCTCAAGCCTGAAGCAACCAAATAGCATGAATAAGACGGATTAATTTGAAGTGTATAGATATATAAATAAAGCAAAAAAACCAACCTGGTGATGCATATCTCATGCAGAATGTACGGAGGTTCAAACAAGAATACTTTATACATTCGTTTATTGAAGTTTCCAACATATAAGCAATTTCTACATAGAAATGGAGGTCATTCATACCATTGGAAAAGAAACCGAAACAATATGCAAATAGAAAGAAAGCATATAAAGCATAAGCATTCAAATATAATCGATAAAGCAGGGATTTATATGATAAATCATTCTTTCTTACATAATGGATGATAAATATAATCTAGGAAATCACACTAAATGATTTCTTAACATTCAACTACGTAATACAATCCTATATCCTAATAACCATACCCATAAACCTCTTAACCATACCATAAACCTCTTGGATGAGATTACAAAGACAATTAATTATTTAGTACCCTAATAATAGGAAAGAGGTTCTTCTTATAAATTGTTGTCCGGCAACCAGCCATGCTTTTAAAACCAACCTCTTCAGACGTTTGGGTATTTAAATCAAAACAAACTAGGTCACCATCTTTTGTTCTGAAGAATATTTCACCGTTTTTCCCCGCTCCAATAGGTCGCCTAATGAAAGGTAAGGGTCCGATAATAAAGAGTTTAACCCATGATTCCTCGACGCCGAGTTCCCCTAAAATTGATATGTGAAAAGAAGCGGTCGTTGAATACATTGAAATCATAGCAATTGACCCATTTAACACCATCAAATCTCTCTCGGGTAACTCAAAATCATCACCATCATGCATATCAAAGAGTAGAGGTGTAGTAACAGAGAACTCACTGCTCAAATTAAATGACACCACGCACTTTACCTCGTCATGAGTTCTACCCAACCAATGGTACATCCCATTCAAGTATACCTCAAAATATCCTATACACTCTGGCACATTTAAAATGAGTTTCCTCCAAGAGTTACTTCTTAGACTATAAATCTCCCATAAAGGGCCCGACTCTGTTGGCGCATTTGCCAAAGGAGCTTCAACCTCGACATTATGGGTATATCGACTAATTGTAACACACTGAATCAGCTTATAGTCATCTCTAACGTTGTCATAACCAAACCCATAAAGATAAAACATGGTGGTGTTTGAACCTAGAACCACAGAAGGGCTAGGAGGAATGTGAATGCATTCATTAGTAGCTGGATTCCACAATATACCACTTTCATAGTTAACAAAGATACAAATAATGCCATTAATACACCCAGAAAATTGAAGTGGCCATTCATGTCTATGTTCCTCGTGAAATCGACTTGGCAATTCCAATTTGACCTTATTTTCAAACTTTTCACCACAAAGCAAATACAACATGCAAGGAAAGTCATAATGCGCTGGAGTTGGCGCTGTTTGAATTAGAAGTACACGAGTGTCATCGAAGAGTAAGCAATGTGCAGAAATGAAGTTTTTGCGGAACATTTTAATGAAATGAGGGTTTTGAAGTAAAATAGACCATGATTTTCGTGCAGATGTAAAACGCTTGAGAGATTTGAGAGGAAGTTTGGAGAGAATAGAAATTGCAAGATCTTCAGGTATATGACTACTAACCTTCTTCGAATTTGGCGGAGCCATGGTCAAAGAGAGTTCTCAAATTTCTTCTCGGTTGTAATGCGAATGAGAGAGTTGAACCTAGAATGCATAGCAGATGAGAGCGAGAGTGAATGAGCCATTTACATTTGGGGCTTTGCAAATTACAAATAGTTTTTTCATTCTGCCATTTACATTTTAATGACACTAAGGGTGTGTTTGGATTTAGGAGAGAAAGATGGAAGAGAGAGTGAGGGAAGAGAGAAAGAGGGAAGATAGAGTGAGGGAAGAGAGAAAGAGTCCCTTTCTCTCCACTTTCTCTCCACTTATGGAGAGATTACAAAAAGCACTAAACTAATCTTTCCTCCCTCTCTCCTTAACCAAACATCCCAAAGTCACTCTCTCTTCCCTCACTCTCTCTTCCCTCTTTCACCCCAAACAAACACACCCTAAATTATAAATTCCGAATATGTTTAATTCCTGATTGAAACTTTAATAGTAATTAATAATTAATAACTTAAATAAAGGGAATACTATTCATTTTTTCCCCAATGGTTTTATACATGGCTGTGACAAAAAACAGATACCTCGTCAATTTTAGAATAATTGAACCTTTTGGTCAATCCAGGCTTGGTCGTAACCCTTTTATGATATAATTTAGGTTCAAATAGTGATTCAGAAATCCAATCACAATTTTGTTTATACTCTTCGCAAAAGTGCCATGTCATTCGCAAAAAACATTCGCTAGAATTTATCACTACATTTAGCATTATACTTAAAATAATATTCTTGTATATTCAATATTTTATGGCGTGTGATTACTTTGGTGTGACCTCAAGGACATGCATGTGTTGCCACAAAAATACATTCTCTAGTTATGAGTTGCCTTCCTATCACGTACACACAATGTAATACTACCATAGTTATTAAACCCAGATCAGATCAAGACCCGATGCGATGACTAGTTCGGGTCGCTAACTGGATGTGTGTGCAACAGGCCTGGTGCAACCCAATCAGTTTGGTGGTTAGCCTGATGATGACATGACCAGTTTGTGTGACTTGACTAAACTCATTTTGGGTTAGTTAAATATTGTAAAGGTACTTACAAAAAAACATCTACAAGGTCGAACCCTTGACGCTAGGATGCATGTTGGTGTTTTAACAACCAGATCATGAAGCTTCCCTGTTTTGGGTTGCTTGGGACAAAATTTGCAAACCGAAGAATGACGGAGGCCTCGGTATCAAAAATTTAGATTTATTTAATGTGGCTCTTTTAAGTAAGTGGAAGTGGCGGGCACTTGTTGATGATTTCGCTCCTTGGAAAGGCTTATTATTTCATAGATATGGAAGCTTCAAGGATGCCTTTATACAACGGTCGGAGGGTGCATTAAGAAGAGGTGTTGTTGGGTCTATTTGGTGGCGCGATTTGATGATGCTTGATCTCGCGTTTTCTCCTCTATCTTTTTTCGGCCAGTAGGTTTCTCGTAGGATGGGGAATGGCGCTTCGGTGGATTTTTGGAATGATGTTTGGTTGGGAACTTCTTCTTTTTCTCAGCTTTTTCCTTCTCTATGGACGGGCCGTGAATCAAACTGTGTGGTGGTGCGGGACTTTGGAGGGTGGAGGGATGGAGTTTGGCGGTGGAATGAATCTTGGCTTGTATCTCAATCGCGTGTTAATCATTTGGAGGCTGCATATCTTCAACAAATCTTGGCCCCAGTGACTCTTGCTCAAGGGATTGAGGATACTTGGATATGGAAGCTTGAGACTTCGAAAAAATTTACCGTCCGTTCTTGTTACAAAGAGATGCTTCGGGAGGTAATGGGGAGCGATCAAAATGAATTACATAAGATGTTGGAGAAGTTATGGAGATGTGTCGCTCCCTCCAAGGTTATTGTTTTTGGATGGCGCTTACTTAGGGATGCTCTTCCAACTCGCGGAAATTTGCGATACCGACTTGTTATCGCACCGGACGATGAGGCTCTCTGTCCATTGTGTTGGAATGAAGTTGAATCGCAGTTTCACCTGTTTTTGAGCTGCACCTTTGCATCGGATATTTGGTCGCGGGTGTGCGTTTGGTGTAGGATCGACCATGTGGGATCCAACAGCTTGCTCGAACATTGTCTTTGGTGGGGGAAGCTATCCAAAGGTAAAAAGGCCAAGAAAACAAAACACTTAATTTGGTTGACCACCTGTTGGAGTATTTGGTTGGCTAGGAATGCTCTTATCTTCAAGAACGAGGATCCCAACATTAAATCTATCATGTCACGCATCAAGCAGTTAACTTGGAGTTGGTTGGTCTATATATCTCATTGTAATTTAAATTTTGATATTTCTGCTTGGTGGCTTAATCCACTTCATTGCCTAAACAATATGTAACTTTTGTTGTTTGGGTTTGAGCACCCCTAGTGCTTTTTTCAATGAAGTATTGCTTATCTAAAAAAAAAATAAGCTTCCTTGTTTCATTTGGTCTTATGTATTAAATTTAAATCATGTTTCTATTTTTATTTAGAATATAAGTATCAAATGCCTTTAGTAGCTTCCTTTTTTTACACATAAGTATCAAATACCTTTATAAATCATAATTATTTAACACCTAATATTTTATATCACATTTTATATATATTAGATTATATATATATATTATTTATAATATTAATAAATATGAATAATTATTAATTTAACAAAAACATATTTTAATATTCAATTAATTCAAATTTTAAAATATTAACTTATGTTATCATATATTTTTCAAATTTTCATACTATATAAGTATTAATTTTACTTATATTGAGTCAATGTTGTTCAATTAGTGATCCCTCAATTTGACTAGTCACCCACTAATCTAATACCCTAACTGAATCAATGACTGATTCAGATTTAATAACGCTGATACTATTTTTCTTTACCAACAAAACCATGAAATAAAGAGTTGTTAGAAGAACAAAATTTAGACTCTACTGGAAATTGCACCCAAATTACTCATATAATTATTTCTTACAATGATAATCTCAGTGAAAAGAATTGAATGTTACTTTGCTGGTGTTGCCCTCTTCATTTTGTTGATAAGCAAACTTCATTAATTCAAGGCTGTTAATTTTCATAGCCCCTTTTGGACTTCCTACCCCCATATTTCGAAATAGGCTTAAATATGTTTTAGGTCCCTGTAAATATAGCGTGTTTTGATTTTAGTCCCAGCAAAAAATTTTGTTTTAAAAAGGTCCCTGTAAAAACAATTTTTTTAAAAAAAATATTTCTGTTAGTCAAACGTTACAATAAAATGAGTTGACTAACGAAATTCTGATGTGTAATTTTTTTTCATTTTTCTTTTATTTTAAAATCTCAGTTGGAATTACACATCTTCAACCTCTCATCTCTAACACCTTTTTCTTAATAAAAACCCTAACCCATCCAGATCTAGGGGCGCTGCAAAATTGTTATCCTCCCTCTTGTTGTGTAGCTTTGAACCTTAGCAGCTCTTCATCTCTGTGACATCCGTGGCTAACGAGGGCGGGGAGTGATCGCCGGCGCCCAAAAAGGTGGCATGGCAAGGAGCTGCTCCTGGCAGCTTCAAAGCGAAGGGGCTCGTGAATGAATTGAATACGCACCAGAATGAGAGGGATCCTGAGGCTGTGCAGGTATGGGACTGTACAGTTGAAGGAAGACTTAAAAGAATTAATTTGGACTACCTATTGTTGCGTTAAAAACACACTTAGAGCAAGTGTACTCTTTCGCAGAAGTAGTATAAAAGATTATCGTCTCCACAGGGATTAATTAACAAGCACTAAACTAGTCAAGATTTATTATTATTTAGACGAACGAATATTTAAGTGATAATTATAAAAACAAAATAAAAAGGAATAAATAACATGAAATAAAATACTAGAATTAATAAATGGAGAGAGGTCTAGGGTCACGGTTTCACTTGCAAGCTTCGATTCCCCTATGTCTAATTCTACATGAATTCCCTTATTTTATTCAATTACCAATCCCTTTACTAAAGCTACTAATCCTTTTGGTCATTCGCGATTAATATTCTTTTTCCTAAATTAACCCTAGTTTGGTCATGCTAGAATTTAAATTCAAGAAAAGCATAAAGTACAAAAAGGTTGAATGATTAGAAGACTAAATTAAAGTTTGGTCATTCATTAATTATAGCCCCAATTATCCTATAGGTCCACCAACTAATTGCAGTACGGTCGCTGATCAACAAATTGATTATGAACATGCAAAGGGTTGTCAATCCTAATTATGTGATTAAGTTAATAGGATAATATTAATTGAAATAAAAACTATGAATTCAAAGTATAAATTAAAGCATAAAAAGGTCTCTAATCAAGCAAGATCCACCCAAGACCCGGATTTAGGTATCCATAGGTATAAAGAACAACAAAATAGAAATAAAGTTCATGAAATACAAAGATAAGAATAACCCGGTAATTAGAGAAATTCCTGGTCTAAGTCTTCAATCTCTTTATTCTGCTCCAGAGCTCTCCCACATTGTCAAGAATTGGTACCCCAAAACCTTCTTTTTTCCTTCTCTCCTCCGCGTCAATATTTATGCGAATTCCTTGTATATGCGGCTGTGTGCTATCTCTTTTAATTTCTGTGTTGCCGTCCCTTTATAGTCTCCAAATAAAACCCTATAGGGTATGTTTGGGAGGGGGTTTTGGGAGGGGAAGGGAGGGGAGGGCATTTTTTTTCAATTCTAAATTAAGGAAGCTATAAAATGTCTCTAAACATAAATCAAATGTGATTAAAAAGGTTATATTGATATCTATCAACTTGTTCTTTTAATTTTTAAAAATCTCAAACACATATTAAAATATAGACAAATTTTTTTCAAGTCCTCTCCTCTCTTCCCCTCGCAAAACCCCCTCCCAAACATACCCTATATATTTGCTTCCTAGGTTACTTGCTCTCCACTCCTTCCATCACGTTTGCTTCCTCTCTTTCTTTTCAATTCTTTCTGATGCCTTTCTTTCAATTTGATGTGGGCTTTACTTTTTCAATCACGTTTGGGCCACCTTCTTAATCTTTCAAAGTCAAACATACACACATATATATAAATATATATAATATTTATAAAATATTATATACATATATATATATATATATATATATAGATATTATTTGCATTTTCATCCTTCATTCTTTCCTACAAAATATAGAGCAAATTTAGTCAACAATTTATATAATCGGTAATAATTGCTCTCAAAAGTAGTCCAAAAATATCTCTAAAAATGCACTAAATTGGAGTTTATCACCTATACCAACAATGTGGGTCCCATAAGAACTCCATAGTTAACCGTGTTTGACTTGGAGTAGTAGTGGGATGAGTAACCTTCTGAAAAGTTTCCTAAAAAGCATGCAAGTGAGGACAACGCATGCTGAAAAGACACGTGTTGGTTTGTGCGACGGTCAAGAGTTCTGCAAGCAGGATGTTACAATCTCTCTCCCCCAAATCGATTTCTTCCCCTTTCATGGCCAAAGCCCCACACCATTCCTTCCCCGTCAGAGACTCAGAGTGAGAGAGTAGCATAAATTCCCAAAAGTGTAGAAAACCATATTTTGCAATAAAAATCCAAATAAATCCCAATTTGTTCTCTTCTCTATCCAAACCCGAAACAAAAATCCATCACTTGGAAACGTTGGTGCTCCAACTGATACTTTTGGAAGGTTCAGAATATGACAGACCAAGCATGAAGAGGATCTTCCTTATCTTCGGGAAAATACTGGTTGAAGAAACTCAATTTGGCGAACAATTTTTCACAAGGTTCTCTTACTCTCTTTCCAACATAAGAATCTCGTTCACTAAACTCTGCTTCACTATGTCTCTACACCTTATGAACTCCCTCACACACACCTTCAATCGCACCCACTCTCTTTGATTCATTCTGGAACTAAACTCACTACGGATCGGACAAATACCCATCACTTGTTACTCATGACCACCATCACCATATTTTTCTATAGAAGGATTTTGGAATTTAGGGATTTGGCATCTAATCAGTAATTTAGAATAAAAATTAATGACATGGCAAGCCAAATCAGCTATAAAAAATTAGAAATGAAAAAAAAATCCACATCAGAATTCCATTAGTCAACTCACTTTTTTTTGTAACATTTGACTAACAGAATGACTTTTTTAAAAAAATTTATTTTTGCAGGGACCTTTTTAAAACAAATTTTTTTGCAGTAAAACACACTATATTTGTGGGACCTAAAACATATTTAAGCCTTCGAAATAACCCAAAAATACCCCTCCCATTTTCATAAATATTTACTAGGATTTTCAAAAAAATTACAATTTCCAAATTTATCTTCAAAAAGGTATTTCTGGAATACGATTTTTAATTTTTTCCGGAATTACCTAACCAACATAAATCTGGAACTATAAAATGTATTCCGGATTAATGTAAAAAAGGATAATTCCAGAAGTTGTTTTTTCCAGATATATGTATAACACATAAATCCAGAAATTTAATTTTTTTACATTCTGGATTTATGTGTTATAGCTCTAGAAATGTAAAAAAGGATAATTCTAGATTTTTTACAGATATGAAAAATATGAATAATTTAACGATAAAACATGTCAAAATAACGAGTACTAAATATAACGAGCATAAAATACATCAAGGGTCAAGCTCCAAATCAGACAAAGCACTCCAAAGAAGCCTATATGAATGATTAGTACGTGGAATATGTCGTCAGATGCAATGACCTCCCATATACGTGCAACAACAGATTGGACTCTATTCTCTAGAGTCTATGGACCAATCACAGGTGCTAGAATGTCCTCATCTGGAAACCAATCTGTAGCATCCCCAAAGGCACGGTAAGGCGGGGAATCTGAAGTCAATAGATGTCACAAGAAAGGGGGTTTGAATCGTGACTCTTTTTAAATTCACCTGAAACAATGAAACTATCTTCACAAGTATGATTAGATATTAATATAGTGAGTACTTTAGGTTAAGAAGAGTGAGTGAAAATATCTTCTTAACAGTTCTAGTAAGTTGAGAAGATTTAGACTCAACTGTCTTCTCAACTATAACAGAGTTGAGAAGGGTCGGTAAATTCTGTCTTCAACACTTACTGTTAATCCCTCAACTTCTTAGTTCTTGGTACAAGTGGGTGTGTG
Organism: Astragalus glycyphyllos; assembly: GCA_963573325.1. Taxonomy (NCBI): domain Eukaryota; kingdom Viridiplantae; phylum Streptophyta; class Magnoliopsida; order Fabales; family Fabaceae; genus Astragalus; species Astragalus glycyphyllos. The sequence goes on along the minus strand of OY754311.1, from coordinate 32,854,851 downwards.
TGATATATTAACTCTTTTAAACACATCAAGAGACTTCCAAAGTATTTCTTTGTTTAGGAGAGACATGATAATGGTTGAAAACACTGTTTTATCTTAAAACAGTTATTAGCAGAGAAGGGTCAGCAAGCTGTCTTCTCAACTTTCATAAAGCTTCTCCAAGAGAAGAGTTTTCTCTTACAGATTAAAACAACTTATGGAAAGCAGTAAATAACACAATGATATATAGTGCTTCACCTAAAACCCTGGGCTACATCCACTCCTCAATCCCAGTGAGTATTTCCACTATTTTCCAAATAGTTTACAACTTTTACACCTCCCTAGGCTAAAAGAACTCTTGGTAGTTTTCTTCACACAACTCTACCTACTGTTTATACCCCTAATAAGATCCTTATGATCTATTAGCCTGCTTCTATCACAGAAGAACTCATTTCTCAAGTCCTACAGCAACACGTACTACGTACTTGAGAAGATTTCCTACAGGTTTTCTGTTTAAGTGTTTGGGTTTGTGGGATTTCTAGAGCTTGGTTGATACAAATGGAGTATTCAATAAATGCAGCAACACAAGACTTAATACATACTCAGAGATCAAGTGAATCCTTTCAGTTTTGTAGCAGCTGAGTATGGATGATAGAAAACTTTGACACTTGAGAAGGTTGGAAGATTTGAGCCCAATGTACTTTCACACCGATCAACAATGGCCAGGAGCGTTTATTTATAGCTGAAATTATGTGTAATATCCACTGGTCCATGGAAAAGAGTCGTTGGCAAAAATATATGGTCGTTTATAGCTATTGGAGAAGCTGTCTGTTTTAATAAAGTTGTGTTTATGCTTTTCTACAGAAGACAGTTGTTCCCAGTTGTCGTGACTCTTCTCAGCTGTGACTCTTCTCAACTATGACTGTTGTTGAAGATGATGCTTCTTAAGTTGATGCTTCTCAAGTTGATGTTTCTGCTGAAGATACTAGCAGTATGACCTTTGTCAACTTGACTCTTCTCATCATGACCCTTCTGATGGTCATGACTATTCTCAACTTGACTCTTCTCGTCTGATGCTTCTTATCTTCTTTCTTATGGTTCTGTCATGATGCTTCTTAGGTTGATCCTTCTTGTTTATACTTCTCATGTTGCCACATATATAGATGAAACTTCTAATGATGATCTTTCTCGAGTTTACCATGTGGTCTTGATCTTTTGATCTTATCAAGAGAAAGTTCCTTCTTTAAGAATATTATGAGCAACATTCTCTTAAGTATTCTCACATATGATGCTTCTCATAAGCATATACCTTCTTGAGATTTGCTTGGTTATTCCTGTTCTTATTTGTTCACTCAAGAAGAAACATTAGTAGCATACGAAATCAGATAACTTAAGCTTCTCACATTTGAGGTTTGTTAATCATCAAAACTAATTACGTATTTTGCCTCAACAATCTCCCCATTTTTTATGTTTGAGAAAATTCATTGAGATGGATTAAGTTTTCTGATATTGTTTAAAATTTTCTAAGGCATGATTACTTTTTACTCCCCCTGAATATGTGCATATAGATTAAGAGTTTTATTTCACACAATTCAGAATGATACAAGAACATATCAAGAACATGTATTTTACTCAGCTCATCAAAAGAATCATTAGCATGATTACAAGAGATTTATGTTCTTCAGCAGATATGCCTAAAAATAAAAAACAAACAATGAGAAGATTACTTCTCAACAAACAGTGTCTAGTACACACAGATGCTTTCTAATACAGAACATTCAAAATACTCCTAAGACCTAGTAACTTAATCTACTCTTGTCCCCTTTTTGGCTAACATCAGAAAGGTGGAGGCAGAAAGAGACATTAAGAGACTACTTAGATGGGGAAGACCCATCAAAAGAGGAGAAAGTTGCAGGTCTTGGAATGTCAGGAAACTGGGGGGCAGAACCAAATTCTGGAAGGATCAGATTTGGAGCAAGTGTGGTCAGCCCTTGCTGCAGAATCCATGTTGCTTGACCCTCAAGTACATCGTTCAGCAAACCCTTCATCCTTCTCATCATCTTTTCCATCTTGGTCATCCTGTTTTCAATAGTTTCAGAAGCAGGTGGGCTTTTCTCGTTAGATTCCTCATCAACCTTCTCTGATGCAACACTAGAAGGTTGACCAACGTTGAAAACGGAGGAATCCAGAGATCCAAATTTAGATGGCATGTCAGAAGGGTGAGTTTGGGTGTTGATGGAAGGGAATATTGGATGAGGGGAGTCATTTTGTGGTGTTTGTCTGAGGTTCAGAAATTGATTGATGTTTGAGGAGGTTATGGTGTTGGTGGTTTTTAGAGGTGAGATGCCATGTTCTATGTTGATGGCAGCAAGTAATTGTTCAAGGTTGTGGGAGGTGACACATGAGATGGTGGGATTTGGTGATGGTTCAGTAGGAGGGGCAGTTGCAATAGGAAGAGGTTGAGGGTGAGAAAGGTGGGACAAAGTGTTGTATTGTGGAGACATGTGAGAAAGGTGGAAGTGTGGGCATTTGTTCATTGAACATTGATGGGATTGGGGTTTGTATGATAGGTGAGGAGGTGTTAAATTTAGGCTCCCCCTGAGGTGATGCTGAGATTGGTTGGGTTAAGGGTTCAGAGACATTACCATCTAGATTGTCTTGAGCAGAACCAACTTGCTCAGCTTCAGCACTTTCACTCTCCTCAGCATCTACACCTTTCTCAGCTTGTGCAGACACTTCCTTCTCAACTCCCTTGTCAACTTGTCCTTCATTTTCTTTGATTGCAACCTCATGTTGTGGTTCATCAGTGATCTCAAAATTCAAATCGAATGGAGTCATGCCTTCAAGCACCACTGTACTTTCAGAACCATCTCCTCTTGATGAGTTGAGGTGCAATTCCTCAGTTCTTTCTTCGGATTTATCACCACCAGAAACTCTTTTTGGTGTGTTCATTCCTTCTTCAGCAGCAGCAACTTCAAAGCTTTCCACCAGATTGCTTGTTACCTCCTGTTCAGCAGGTTTCCATACACTTCTTACTTTTCCTCTTGAATAGACTTTGGTCAGAGGAGCCATAACTTGTTTTGAGGAAGAGTGATTTGAATCACTTTTCTTATCTATGACAGTCCTTTCATCATTAGACATTTCTTGAGGACCCTTCTCAAGTACTTCTGACACCTACTCCCTTGAGATTGATCCTTCTCAGCAATCTCTTCATCTTTCAGAACCTTTTCATTCATATTTTCCTCATTCTCTTGGGAGGCATCCTTCTCACCAAGATTTTCTTTATATTGATCCTTCTCAACATCATTTGTCTCTACTTTTTCACTATTCTCAGGTTCTGTTTCCTCTTCAGAACCCTTCTCATGTGTCTTTTCCTTCTTCTGAGGAATGGGATCATTCTTCTTCTTACTCTTTGTCTCCCTTCTAATTACTTCAGCAATTATTTCTTCTATCACCATTTGAGTAGACACACTGGGCTGTGATTTTGTTTTCTATTTCTTTTTCTTTCTATCCTTCTATTCTTCTTCAATAGTGACATTGCCATGAGTTTTAGATTTTTGGTAGTGAAGGACTTGCTCTCAATGACTCCTTCATCAACAGAAATATGAATCAGAAAGTGATTGAATACTCTAGTGAGAGCCTTGCCATATGGTAGAGATGTGGAGGATTTATCTTCCCTGATGGCATTGATCCTGTAGTGGATCACAAGGAAGGGAAGACTGATGGGTGTTTTAGTGATGAGATGATAAAGATCATGCAGTAACCAGTAGTTACTTTCTCAAAAGACCCAGCCCTAGGTAAGAGAGTATGAGAACAGATATGGTGAAGAATTGATAACTCTCATTTATGATAGTTATCAAGGTATTTCTAAGCTTAAATTATTGCAAGTTCTTAATCAAAGTAGTTAGTTGTGTTATAAATATTGTGTTTTAAAAGAGTATAAGGTGAATTCCTGGGTTTGTGTTGATTGGCACTTAAGTGCCTCATTTGTGCTTTGATATGTGTATTTTATTGCTGCAACATTAGATGTCACAGCATCAGCGACTATGCGTCAGATGAGACAGAAAGAAGGAGGGCGCTAATTTCATGGATAGCGTCAGCTGTCAGGAAGGACAGTACCTGCGCATGAGTGTTAGTGCTGGAATATTCAATTGTGCCATTCTATTGTGGGCACATGTACCCTTTTGAGCACACAATAAGACAAAGGGCGCCTCAAAATTAGGGTTCCCCTAGGATCATGTGCCCTTGCACTATAAAAGGCTGCCTCTCTTCCTCATTTACTACACTTGGACGAAAGGGGAAAGTATAGAAATAGCTTTCCTCCATTGTCACACCAAGCTTACCTCAAGTTGCAAAACAAGACACCATTACTGAGATCAATGCTGCAGCAATCACAGAAGTTGATGGTACTTGGGAGAAATTTACTTTAAGAGCTGATTCTGTACCTCCATGATTCACATTTTGGAGCTCACATTCGGTTCATCCATCTTAGTATAACTTCATCCATCTTAGTATAACTTCTCACCTTCTCATCCATCTTAGCATTTATGTTTAAGTTAGCTTTCTTGTGTTGTTCGTTCATTATGAGCTAAATACTCATAGTTGGGATGCTTAATCTGATGTAATGAAGTTCTAATGTAGTTAATGAAATATGTTTGATGTTCGCATTTTATCTTGTGTACGATAATATTTCCATCTTAGATTAGGAATGGCCAACTAATCTTAAGTAGCATTTATGAATTCAGAAATGGTTTGTAAATTTAACTCACAAGATAATATGGATTGTGTTCATTAAAAGACATTTTAATGTTCCTTGCTTAAACCCTAGACATAGGAGGGCAAAATCCATAAGGTGAATACTGTGGGTGCCTAAGCAGCCTAAGGTGGACTTATTTAGGGCTTAGACATAATCTCTTGTAAGGAAACCCTAGTGTGAAGTATGAATCCTAACCATGTGTTTAAGATTGGGGGCTGATATAGGGAGAGAAGGGTCCTTCAGAAGGGTGTTCTTAACTTCTAGAGAAATTTCCATCAGCACATACCAAGAGTCATCATACACTTCAGTTCCTTGATTAGGTATGTTGAGTGTTCTTCCAAGGGAGAGAGAGGATACAGTAAACTCCCTGTTTTTGACCCAAGATGTGATGGATGGAGGATCATATCTGATGGTGGCATATGAATAGAATTCCCTAACTCTCTCTTTGTAGACAAGATCATCTAAGGCAATGAACCTTTCCCATTTCTGTTGAGTGAGCAATGGAGTAATGTGCCAGCCACACCTTTCAATTTCTTCTGGATAGTAAATTGTTTCAGGGACAATAGGTTTTGAATCCCATTTTGATCTTTCTGGTTCCTTTCTCTTCTTCAGAGGTTGACCTTTCTTACCACTTGGAGGAAGAGGGATCTCAACCTTCTTTCCTTTTTCCAGCTTCTTCTTCTCTGGAACCTTCTTTGCAGCAGTTTTAGCAACAGGTTGAGAAGATCCAACCTTCTGCTCTGTAATAGTAGGTTGCTCTGCTCTAACTTCAGAGGGATTTTCATCTTGCTCAACATCAATAGGAGCATCAGGAGAGATTCCAGTGGTGTTCTTCGATGCGGAATGGAACTTTACACGCATTGATCTTCTTGGATAACCACTTGGAGTGTGCTTCATTTTTGAAGGGTGTGATTTGAGTGGTTTAAAGTCAACGGGTTTTTGAGGGGGACCAACGAGAACGAAATTAGGAATGTTGGATTGGGTTTCGTATTATTTGTTTAGGAGAGAGGTGATAATGGTTGAAAACACTGTTTTATCATAAAACAATTATTACCAGAGAAGGGTCAGCAAGCTGTCTTCTCAGTTTTCATAAAGCTTCTCCAAGAGGAGAGTTTTCTCTTACAGATTAAAACAACTTATGGAAAGCAGTAAATAACACAATGGTGTATAGTGGTTCACCCAAAACCCTGGGATACATCCACTCCTCACTCCCTGTGAGTATTTCCACTATTTTCCAAATAGTTTACAACTTTTACACCTCTCTAGGCTAAAACAACTCTTGGTAGTTTTCTTCACACAACTCTACCTACTGTTTATACCCCTAATAAGATCCTTTTGATCTATTAGCCTGCTTCTATCACAGAAGCACTCACTTCTCAAGTCTTAAAGCAACCCATGCTACTTGAGAAGGTTTCCTACAGGACGAATTGGCTTGCAAACCCTTCTCCTAAGCTTCGCAAAGCTATCGGGGAAGATCGAAGATCTTTACTTGAAGGAAGAAGATGACCATCGAGCTTCATTGAGGATATCTGCTTCGAGTATTGTTGGTGTTGTTTGTTGAAAGTTGTAGATGATCTTGATCTGGTTGTAGATCTAGAGGCTTGAAGGTGAAGTAGAAGCAATAATTGAGGTTGGGTGTGGTTGGTGTGATGATTCAAGTCCCTTTTTGCCGAATTAGGGTTGGCTTGCATTTCAATTCGTTTCCAATTATGGAGTTGTTTTACCTCTTTAGTGTTAGTCTAGCTGGACCGGTTCATGGTCTCTCTGTGTTTGGCCTTGGGCCTGTCTTGTACTGGACTTGTGTCTTTTAGTTGTTCTTGTTTTAATTTATCCATGTACCTCCCACATTAGCTGGGCTAGTGTTAGCTCTCGAGTTGTATTGGTTTGAGCTGGCCTTGCCCAGTTTCATCTAATCAAACAACTTTTGAACCAAAATAAAATAAAATGGAACAACATCAGGATTATTTGGGGCAAACGACATCCTAGTTGAATATAGTTGTTGATAATGTTATTTGTCCCTGAACAAAATCAAATTAAAATTAAGTCATTAATCTTATATGTTATATTATTTCAACCATACAGTGAAAATAATAAAAAATAAAAGATAAATAGAAGATTTCATGGTGAGTATGATGACAACAGATTCCTCCATTATTTGGAAGGTCTCTTAACTCTTAATATAATAATCAGTTTATAATCTCATATCATAACATTCTGATGTAGCTAATTCCCCTAGCCTATAACTAATTGAAATCAACATCACTAACACAGGGTCAAACAGTTACCTTTAGTAAACTTGTAATTATTTAAAAATGGGACAAATATCAGATTAAAAAACTGCGTGCATATAAAATTAAGCATAAGCATAGAGTTGCTTGCCAGATAGAGACCAAAACTATGCAGTTAAAAAAAAGATTGAATGTAAATATCAAGTAGATGCATCATCAAAGTTTGTTTTAAATGTTGCTACTATCGATGGTATTCAAATGCAGTAAGCTAAATGAGATCCATTGAATTGGATACTTAGTCACAGTCACTGATGGGTGTGAAACAATCCTTCCAAGCAATCCATTATATCTTTGCAAAAGCAAATACAGTCCTACCAATGAATAACAACCACATCAGAAGAAGAAAAAGTTAAAGCTTATTGAAAAATAAGAAAAATAAGGACAAAGTTTGCCGATCCTTTCCATTGGTTCCTCCAAATTTCAGTTCAATTCAAAGTCTGGTATCACTTTATAAATATGTGTGTTGTGGAAATATTTAGATGTTGTTTGGCCACCTTTTGGGCACTATTTGCATCGAGTGGAAATGTTACAACCAAAGTAAAAGTCATATCATATGAGAGAATAGTACACACAATGGGTCAAGCTTGAGAATCACTCAATACCTACTGAGCACTTGGCATATATTCTCATTCATAGCAACATTCTGGGTCCATGACATTCTGGATATCCTAATCTATAAATTTAATTTTAAACAGAAAAATAAAGACACAAAGACATATATTTCAGCTCTTATGTTTTCACACTTAGCATTAATTAATACATGACAGGGAGTGGGAAACAAATATTAGAGTGAATACACACAAATCAATTTCAATTTCAACCACAATGAACTTCCTAACAAAGATGACAATATAAATAACAAAGATCTTGAGGTGCAGCTACCTTTAACAGTGGTGAACTGTGTGAACTTGAAATTTATTATGGATATAAACCAATTAGAAAGTCGATGATTGAATTAACTAAAGAAAGCAACAACCAACAACACAGTAGGTGAGGTGGATTTTGGGCAGGGAGCGAGGGAGCAAGTTCAAACCACCAATGTAGCAAATTAGTTGCACTCAACTTTCAAAATTTTCACATTTTACTATACAAAATTGGCTAATCATCAGATTCATATATTAGATTAACCATATATCATAATCATGTTAATTACCTGTGACACCCTAAATTTCATAAGACATAACTTCCAAATATTTAACATGGCACACGAGTTTTTAAAGATTCATACATGTAAAACAAAAATCTAGCTTTACCTAATTAACTTAACCAATAAATAAAACCCCTAAATCTAGGACTCCTAACGAGCAATTCGGATATACTCTTCAGCTTAACAGTGTTATCTGTTACCTGGAAACATCACCCCAAACATAGTGAGTTTTACAACTCAGTAACAAAGAATATATGAAAAATATCTACTTGATGTTTACAGCCATATCCGTGTACGAGATATGGAAAATCCTCTCTGCAACATAGAAAGTATAAATAACATACAAATGTTTTTCGTTCAAATACCGTTCTCAGATAATAACCAACAAAGAATGCGACGTATGAGACAGGACTCACTTTGCATAAAAAAAATTCATAATAAAACTTCACGCACGTACATCACGAATATCATAAATAGGACAACTTATTATACTGTGTGCACATAGACCACATTATCTCTTCAAATTAACTAACATAAAAAATGACTTACATAAATCTTTAAAAAAATATCTGTTCTAATATATGTAGTATATAAACTACTCCCTTTTAATTCTTTTTAAGATAGCTACAACCATGTTTAAAAGAATTTGAATTAAATTTTTGTTATGAGTGAGAATACTATAGAAGGAAAAGATGTTGCTGAGTCAGAGAACGTGGGGAGCACGCGGCAGGAAAGGGAGTGGACCAGAAATGCTGGTGTGAGACGCAGTAGCAGGAGCAAACGGGACCACCCCATGTGGGGTGAATTTGTGAAGCACTAGTCTATATGTAAAGGGTAATTGGGTAGAGGGAATTTTTATGCTATTAGTGAGTACTTGATTTCTCTTTTCTCTCTCTCTACTCTGTACCAACATCACACTATTTGCATTTTACTCATGAGCTGTACCTCAAGCTTCTGAATTAGCTTTCCATTTCCATTAATAATACAAGCTCATTCCACGATTTCATTTCTAGTACCGTTACAATTTTTTATTGTAATTTTTAAATATAGCATAACAAAATGGATTGTTTGTAAGTGAGTCAAAGAATTAATTAAATTTGGGCTAGTGAGTGAGTGATAGTTGGGTTTTAGTTGGAGTTGGGAAAGTAAGTTAGTAAGGAAGATTGTAAGTCAAGAAGTCTTAGTGTTACTTGCGATTTGGTTTGGTTCGGTTGGTGAAACAAAAACCACAGTCCAAACCGAAACGTGCGGTTGATTGAAAAACAAAACCGAATGGATTTTGCGGTTTGCGATTTTTTGCGGTTTTCGATTTGGGTTGGTTCGGTTTGCGGTTTTCTATTGGATTGGTTCGGTTTTGAACACCCCTAACGGTAATCATATATAAGCCGTATTATCTCTTCGTCACGGCAAAACGGTAATCTAACAGGGCTATGAGCATTTCACTAATAAGCTGCATTATCTCTTCGTTGCAGCTAACGGTATTCCACAACAATAACAACAAATCCAATACATGATAATAAAAATTTGCACTTCATAGATTAGCTATTCACATAGTATTCTATATCATTCTATACCATCGGTAATTCATGTAACAATCATGTTTGATCAGACTTTAAAACAAATAGGAATCCATTCTACACAATTCTGGTGCCATCATAGTCATAATCATCTGTTCAGAATTTTCAGCAGCAATACATTAGAATAGTGGATCAGGATCAGTTGCTGACTTAATAATAGCTATAAATAACATAAATAGAAGCATTTTAAAAAAATTAAAGAAACTACAGCAAGATGATAGTTGTTCTCCCTGATAACAGAATAGGAGGAGAAGTATTTCACATTGTATGAGCAAAGAATTCCAAGTATCCCTGATACATTGCACAAGTGTTAGCTGTGATTTCCTGTATATTAATTTGCTAATCCATGATACATGACATACCTGTACTTCAGTCTTTAAAATCATGTAGTGACATCATTAGACCATAGAAGATACATTGATCTATTCTGCATATTATTTATAGATTTTAAAGTATAAATTCTCTATCAGGTATATTCAGAAAATATAATGAAAATTACACAAAAGAGATGAGAAGACCATTTAGGCACATTTCAAAACATACTGCATTTAGTACTAGAACTTCGTTTTTACGTATTATTTTAAACAAATCATTCACTCCTTTCATTTCCAAAACATGTGCAAAATGTTCGGTGCATTTAAAATTCTGGTTTTATCTGAAATGCTTTGCTTTTGTATAGATATATAAATATAAATAGAGCACAAAGCAAACCTGGTGGGATGCTCATCTCATGCAATATGCAGAATGTATTGAGGTTCAAACTGTTGGAATATTTTATTCCAATATCATAAATAATGGGCATATATTCTTTATTAATTATATTAGCTATTTATCAATTAGGAGCTTTGATTGATATGTGATCAAAATAAGTAAAAGGCTATATTGGATTTCTAATTATATAATTAATTAATTAATTATTACTGATATGGGCCCAATATGAGTGGATGTCAGTGATAGCCCATTAGAGGGATAATGGGAACCCTAATAGGCTGTCACACTATAAGTAGGCTATGGTCCCCAATATACAGGACTAACCGCAACACACACGTTTACTCTCCTCTCCCCATCTGAAGAGAGTCTAAGGCATTAGGAGTCCCGGCTGAGGAAGAACCATAAAGCCGACGAGTAGCTGTTGCTCGTTTATCACTCACTCCTTCTTCTCAGGATCCGTTCTCTACTTCTTTGCTATGGATCCAGGTATTTATCTAATCCTTGATATATCAACATGTCGTAGATCCTAAGGTCGTCAAGATCATGGTTTTGTTCTTGATTATATAGAAGCATGCTCCTATGTTTTTTTGTCTTCCGCAATAGTGTATTCATGCTTATATTATTAATTCCAACAACTGGTATCAGAGCACACGTCTTCTATGTTGATTTATTGGGATTACAGCTTTTGGTTCTACTGTATCATGTCTTTTGTGTTCTTCTGTTTTGTTTCAAAATTCTCCAATATTCTCATATATTATTCGACTTCCATGCATATAGGCGTCGATCACATGAATACAATTTTTAGATCGATTGTTACACAAAAAGGGGGATTTTTTTTTAACGTAAAAGTTTCCAGAAATTGAAAGCATCGTTCTTTTTTATTTTAAAAGGAAAGGATTGTCATGATTGAGGATAGAATATTTTGTTGCATTCACAATTATTATTCACGATCACGATTGATTCATTCTGATTCCTGATTATATTCACTCAATGTATTTTGTTGAATTGGATATATTATGTTTGATTGCTTTAATTGTTATTCAATCATATTTTATAATATTATTATATCAATTCAATGCTCCTGATTGAATGAGATATTGTGGATGGGTTGATTTTCTTGCCTATAATGTATGATAGATATAACGATGATAATCAAGACTATTAAAATAGTAATAAGAAAGTATCTCACTAATATTTATCTTAAGTTATATTCAATTTTATTGAATTCTAGCATTGCTTATTATTATTGAATAATTTGCGTTGTGGTGTATGGTTATGACCTTAGTGTTTCGGTGTTGTAATTTATGCGTTTATTTTTTTTTCGGGCCGACCTGCGAGTCGTGATTTTAATTTAAATACGGTCTGCGCACCGTGATTTTCTCTTTATTTATTTTATTTTATGTCTAATATTGTAATTGATCGAGAAAGGCAAAAGGGGACAATACCATAGAGAACGCCACTTGGAGAGGCCGTTTTTTCCGCTGAAGAATTGTAATTTTTGTAATTTTATTCTTTTGCGTTTAGGAGGCCATAACCGTACATTCAGTTTTTTTTTCTACGCTTATGTGTAGGATATATGTGAATTAAGACCCTTTCCCATATTTTATTATTAGCATAAAATTGTCTAGTATATTTTAATTGAGTTGGTTGAAATAACACGTTGCCAAAGTAACCTCTGTTACGTAGGTCAATTTGATTAAATTTACAAAAGATGTAGTGTGAAATTATTCATGCGAGTTGTTGTCGGCCCAAAGGAAGGCGCAACTTGGCCGAATAATAACATGCATGTGATGGTAAATGTGTGGTGATTATAAAGTTATTTATCCATGTGAGCAATTGCGGTGCCCAAAGGCAACCATTGTTTGACAGGACTTATCACCAATATTTGATCATTGCGTTGAGAGTACTGCTTGCAGTTAGTCTTTGCAATCCAAAGATTGGGGACTAATGGTGCGCTTAGTATCTTGTTTGGGTCTTTATATTCACAATTAAAGTTATTTTTGCACATCTAATAATTATTTATAATTTGATGTGCTACTAATGTTGATTGTATGTTTATTTGTTCTTTTTTTAGTTGCTGTTGCTAGCTCTCCAAATTTTGTTACTCAAATTAACCAAATCCCTATGCTGAATGGGATGAATTTCAAGTCTTGGAAGGAATCCGTTGAAATCGTTCTCGGATGTATGGACTTAGACCAAGCAATGAGGGAGGAATGACTCATTCCCACTCCGGAGAACTCTTATGAGCTCAAAATTGAGAAATGGGATCGGTCCAACCGAATGTGCCTCATGATCATCAAGAAATCAATTCCGGAAGTTTTCCGGGGCTCAATTACTGAGAATGAGAATGCTAAAAAGTTCCTGGAATCAATAGAGAAATCATTTGAAAAAAGTGATAAGGCTGAGATAAGTAGCCATTTGGCCAAACTTACCTCTATGAAGTATAATGGTAAAGGGAACGTAAGGGAGTACATTATGGAGATGTCCAACCTTGCATCAAAACTCAAGGCACTAAAGATGCACATCCCTGATGATGTGATTGTGCATTTGGTTTTGATCTCTCTTCCTGCACAATTTGGACAATTTGTGGTGACATATAACACTCAGAAGGACAAATGGTCCCTCAATGAGCTTATGTCTCACTGTGTGCAAGAGGAAGAGAGACTGCGGAGGGGAAGGACTGAAAGTGCTCATTTGGCTTCAAATTCTCAACACAAGAAGAGGAAGAAAAATAATGTTACTGCAGAAGGTTCTTCTAAGAAGAAGCAGCAGAAAAACCAAGATAAGGGCTCAGCTTGTTTTTTCTGCAAGAAGGCAGGACACATGAAGAAGGATTGTCCTAAATACGCCGCATGGCGTGTAAAGAAGGGTAAACCTCTCACTTTTGTTTGTTCTGAAGTTAATTTAGTTTCGGTACCTAAAGATACTTGGTGGGTAGATTCTGGTGCTACTACTCACATTAGTATGTCCATGCAGGGTTGCCTGTGGAGCCGACCGCCGAGTGATGCTGAAAGATTCATCTATGTGGGCGATGGCACTAAAGTTGCAGTTGAGGCTATAGGAACTTTTAGACTATTTTTAAAGACTGGTTATTATTTGGATTTGTTTGAGACATATGTTTGCCCGTCAATTAGACGGAATTTAATTTCAGTTTCGGTTTTGGACAAATCTGGTTATGACTGTTCATTTAAAGATGCCAAAGCTAGTCTCTCTTATGGTCCAAATATTATTGGTTACGGGTCTTTAATTGATAATCTTTATATGCTTGATGTTAAGCATTCCTATAACCAAATATTGCAAATAAGTTCACATGGTACGAAACGAAAATTAAATGAGAATTCCGCCACTTTATGGCATAAGCGCTTAGGTCACATCTCTAAACAGAGAATTCAGAGGCTTGTGTCGGAGGATATTCTTGGACCCTTAGATTTGTCTGACTTTCAAGTCTGCATAGAGTGTATTAAGGGCAAACAAACGAACAAAAGGAATTTAGGTGCCGAAAGAGCTAAAGACGTCTTAGAACTAATACATACAGATATTTGTGGTCCTTTCCCTACAAATTCTTGGAATGGGCAAAGGTACTTTATTACGTTCATAGACGATTACTCGAGATATGGTTACCTATATTTAATTCATGAGAAGTCTCAATCTCTAGACGTTTTCAAGTCTTTCAAAGCTGAAGTAGAACTTCAATTAGGAAAGAAAATTAAAGCTGTCAAATCGGACCGTGGTGGTGAATACTATGGTAGATATGACGGATCAGGTGAGCAACGTCCAGGGCCCTTTGCAATTTTCCTCAATGAGTGTGGAATCGTTCCGCAATACACAATGCCGGGTAAACCCAGCATGAATGGAGTTGCAGAACGACGAAATCGGACTCTTAAGGATATGGTGAGGAGTATGATTAGTCATTCTTCATTACCAAAGTCACTTTGGGGAGAAGCATTGAAAACTGCAGTTTATATCCTCAATAGAGTACCAAGCAAAGTAGTCGCTAAGACCCCTCATGAGCTATGGACTGGAAAAAAGCCCAGCATTAGGCACATACACATTTGGGGGTGTCCAGCTGAAGCCAAGCCTTACAGGCCGCATGAAGGTAAGTTGGGCCCTAAGACAGTTAGTTGTTATTTTGTTGGGTACGCAGAATACTCTCGCGGGTATAAGTTTTACAACCCCACTACAAGAACATTTTTTGAAACGGGAAATGCAAGATTTCTTGAGGAAGTTGAGTTTGGAGGGGAAGGAAACATAAGGAGTGTTGCTTTTGATGAAGAAACTGTTACTGACAATAGTCAAGTATTAGTACCTGTCATTGTTCAAGCAACAGATCCAGAAATAAATGAAAATTTTATTCCTAACATTGCTCAAGAAGAAGACAACATTGAGTTTCCTCCTCAAGCACCACCAGAAGTTCAAACTCAACAACCTCAAGAGGTGCCAGTAAGAAGATCCACTAGAGAGAGGAGAAGTGCAATTTCGGATGATTATGTTGTATTTCTTCAAGAACATGAGGAAGGTATTGGCTTGACTGAGGAAGATCCAGTCAACTTTAGTCAAGCCATGAATAGTTCTAACTCTCTTAAGTGGATTGATGCCATGAAGGATGAGATGAAGTCAATGGCTGACAATGGCGTTTGGGATCTTGTCAAATTACCTGACGGTAAGAAACCCATTGGTTGTAAATGGATATTTAAAACCAAGAGGGATTCCAAGGGTAACATTGAAAGATATAAGGCTCGTCTTGTCGCCAAAGGCTTCACTCAAAAGGAAGGCATTGATTACAAAGAGACTTTCTCTCCAGTTTCTTCAAAAGACTCTCTCAGAATTATTATGGCACTAGTGGCTCATTTTGACTTAGAGCTGCATCAGATGGATGTGAAGACTGCGTTTCTAAACGGAAACATTGACGAAACAATTTATATGGTGCAACTAGAAAACTTTGTTTCAGGTGATCCCAAGTCTATGGTATGCAAACTTAAGAAATCCATTTATGGCCTTAAACAGGCTTCCCGTCAGTGGTATTACAAGTTTCATCAAGTTATTACCTCTTATGGTTTTCAGACTAATGCGGTTGATGATTGTGTATACCAAAAGTTCAGTGGGAGTAAATTTATCTTTTTGGTATTATATGTCGATGATATCCTATTAGCAAGTAATGATATAGGCTTATTGCACGAAACTAAGAGATTTCTCACGAAGAATTTCGAGATGAAAGATCTTGGGGACGCCTCCTTTGTCTTGGGTATCCAAATCCTTAGAGATCGCTCTCGGGGTATATTGGGATTGTCACAAAGGAGCTATATCGATACAGTTTTGGATAGATTCTTCATGAAAGATAGTAAACCGGGAGATACACCCGTGGCTAAAGGAGACAAGTTCAGTCTCAATTAGTGCCCCGCTACAGATCTTGAAAAGGTAGAGATGCAAAAGGTTCCTTATGCTTCGGCTGTGGGAAGTCTTATGTACGCTCAAGTTTGTACTCGTCCTGACATAGCATTTATAGTGGGAGTTCTTGGTAGATATTTGAGTAATCCTGGTATGCAACATTGGACAGCGGTGAAGCGCGTGATGCGCTACTTGAAGAGAACAAGAAACTACATGCTTACGTATCGGAAGTCGGATAACTTAGAGGTCATAGGGTATTCTGACTCTGATTTTGCGGGATGCCCGGATAGCAGACGTTCCACATCTGGTTACATTTTTCTTTTGGCTGGAGCGGCCATTTCCTAGAAGTCTGCCAAGCAGACTTTAGTGGCTCCTTCAACCATGGCAGCAGAGTTTGTGGCCTGTTTTGAGGCATCAAATCATGCTTTGTGGCTGCGAAATTTTGTCTCAGGCCTAAGCATCATTGGAAGCATTAAGAGGCCATTGAAGATTTATTGTGACAATAGTGCAGCCGTCCTATACTCTAACAACAACATGAGTTCCACAAAGTCGAAATTCATCGACATCAAGTATCTTGTTGTGAAGGAAAGAGTTCAAGAGAAACAAATTTTGATAGAATATATAGGGACCAACTTTATGCTAGCAGACCCACTAATCAAAGGCTTGACACCTAAAGTTTACCACGAGCACATTGCTCATATGGGTATTGGTTTTGAGATTGCCTTAGATTAGTGGGAGTCTTTTTCTTGTTTTCCCTTATGTTCTAGAATTTTGGCATTGATACAGACTTTATGTTATTTTGACTTTCTGCAGAATTAAGTTGTTATTATTAAATGTGTTTGTATCATATTATATGCAAAACAAATTTTGCATTTTCAGCAACTTCAGTTTGATCTCACTAAAGACTTAAGTTGGACCAGTTGGAAATAGGCATGACATGAGATCACATTGCATGAAATTTCCACGCCACTCATCCATATTGATCTATGTCATCGAGTATGTTAATATGATGGTCATCGGGGTACAGTCACAAAAGACGTTAGTGACGACAGCCGCGGTGGTCTCATTGTTGATATATGAGGTGGACCATATTGTATAGGAAAATCTAAAGATAAATAGCATTCGGATGCCGGCCTAAAGTATTATGATATAATTAGTATAATATATTGCCCAAGTGGGAGATTGTTGGAATATTTTATTCCAATATCATAAATAATGGGCATATATTCTTTATTAATTATATTAGCTATTTATCAATTAGGAGCTTTGATTGATATGTGATCAAAATAAGTAAAAGGCTATATTGGATTTCTAATTATATAATTAATTAATTAATTATTACTGATATGGGCCCAATATGAGTGGATGTCAGTGATAGCCCATTAGAGGGATAATGGGAACCCTAATAGGCTGTCACACTATAAGTAGGCTATGGTCCCCAATATACCGGACTAACCGCAACACACACGTTTACTCTCCTCTCCCCATCTGAAGAGAGTCTAAGGCATTAGGAGTCCCGGCTGAGGAAGAACCATAAAGCCGACGAGTAGCTGTTGCTCGTTTATCACTCACTCCTTCTTCTCAGGATCCGTTCTCTACTTCTTTGCTATGGATCCAGGTATTTATCTAATCCTTGATATATCAACATGTCGTAGATCCTAAGGTCGTCAAGATCATGGTTTTGTTCTTGATTATATAGAAGCATGCTCCTATGTTTTTTTGTCTTCCGCAATAGTGTATTCATGCTTATATTATTAATTCCAACAACTGGTATCAGAGCACACGTCTTCTATGTTGATTTATTGGGATTACAGCTTTTGGTTCTACTGTATCATGTCTTTTGTGTTCTTCTGTTTTGTTTCAAAATTCTCCAATATTCTCATATATTATTCGACTTCCATGCATATAGGCGTCGATCACATGAATACAATTTTTAGATCGATTGTTACACAAAAAGGGGGATTTTTTTTTAACGTAAAAGTTTCCAGAAATTGAAAGCATCGTTCTTTTTTATTTTAAAAGGAAAGGATTGTCATGATTGAGGATAGAATATTTTGTTGCATTCACAATTATTATTCACGATCACGATTGATTCATTCTGATTCCTGATTATATTCACTCAATGTATTTTGTTGAATTGGATATATTATGTTTGATTGCTTTAATTGTTATTCAATCATATTTTATAATATTATTATATCAATTCAATGCTCCTGATTGAATGAGATATTGTGGATGGGTTGATTTTCTTGCCTATAATGTATGATAGATATAACGATGATAATCAAGACTATTAAAATAGTAATAAGAAAGTATCTCACTAATATTTATCTTAAGTTATATTCAATTTTATTGAATTCTAGCATTGCTTATTATTATTGAATAATTTGCGTTGTGGTGTATGGTTATGACCTTAGTGTTTCGGTGTTGTAATTTATGCGTTTATTTTTTTTTCGGGCCGACCTGCGAGTCGTGATTTTAATTTAAATACGGTCTGCGCACCGTGATTTTCTCTTTATTTATTTTATTTTATGTCTAATATTGTAATTGATCGAGAAAGGCAAAAGGGGACAATACCATAGAGAACGCCACTTGGAGAGGCCGTTTTTTCCGCTGAAGAATTGTAATTTTTGTAATTTTATTCTTTTGCGTTTAGGAGGCCATAACCGTACATTCAGTTTTTTTTTCTACGCTTATGTGTAGGATATATGTGAATTAAGACCCTTTCCCATATTTTATTATTAGCATAAAATTGTCTAGTATATTTTAATTGAGTTGGTTGAAATAACACGTTGCCAAAGTAACCTCTGTTACGTAGGTCAATTTGATTAAATTTACAAAAGATGTAGTGTGAAATTATTCATGCGAGTTGTTGTCGGCCCAAAGGAAGGCGCAACTTGGCCGAATAATAACATGCATGTGATGGTAAATGTGTGGTGATTATAAAGTTATTTATCCATGTGAGCAATTGCGGTGCCCAAAGGCAACCATTGTTTGACAGGACTTATCACCAATATTTGATCATTGCGTTGAGAGTACTGCTTGCAGTTAGTCTTTGCAATCCAAAGATTGGGGACTAATGGTGCGCTTAGTATCTTGTTTGGGTCTTTATATTCACAATTAAAGTTATTTTTGCACATCTAATAATTATTTATAATTTGATGTGCTACTAATGTTGATTGTATGTTTATTTGTTCTTTTTTTAGTTGCTGTTGCTAGCTCTCCAAATTTTGTTACTCAAATTAACCAAATCCCTATGCTGAATGGGATGAATTTCAAGTCTTGGAAGGAATCCGTTGAAATCGTTCTCGGATGTATGGACTTAGACCAAGCAATGAGGGAGGAATGACTCATTCCCACTCCGGAGAACTCTTATGAGCTCAAAATTGAGAAATGGGATCGGTCCAACCGAATGTGCCTCATGATCATCAAGAAATCAATTCCAGAAGTTTTCCGGGGCTCAATTACTGAGAATGAGAATGCTAAAAAGTTCCTGGAATCAATAGAGAAATCATTTGAAAAAAGTGATAAGGCTGAGATAAGTAGCCATTTGGCCAAACTTACCTCTATGAAGTATAATGGTAAAGGGAACGTAAGGGAGTACATTATGGAGATGTCCAACCTTGCATCAAAACTCAAGGCACTAAAGATGCACATCCCTGATGATGTGATTGTGCATTTGGTTTTGATCTCTCTTCCTGCACAATTTGGACAATTTGTGGTGACATATAACACTCAGAAGGACAAATGGTCCCTCAATGAGCTTATGTCTCACTGTGTGCAAGAGGAAGAGAGACTGCGGAGGGGAAGGACTGAAAGTGCTCATTTGGCTTCAAATTCTCAACACAAGAAGAGGAAGAAAAATAATGTTACTGCAGAAGGTTCTTCTAAGAAGAAGCAGCAGAAAAACCAAGATAAGGGCTCAGCTTGTTTTTTCTGCAAGAAGGCAGGACACATGAAGAAGGATTGTCCTAAATACGCCGCATGGCGTGTAAAGAAGGGTAAACCTCTCACTTTTGTTTGTTCTGAAGTTAATTTAGTTTCGGTACCTAAAGATACTTGGTGGGTAGATTCTGGTGCTACTACTCACATTAGTATGTCCATGCAGGGTTGCCTGTGGAGCCGACCGCCGAGTGATGCTGAAAGATTCATCTATGTGGGCGATGGCACTAAAGTTGCAGTTGAGGCTATAGGAACTTTTAGACTATTTTTAAAGACTGGTTATTATTTGGATTTGTTTGAGACATATGTTTGCCCGTCAATTAGACGGAATTTAATTTCAGTTTCGGTTTTGGACAAATCTGGTTATGACTGTTCATTTAAAGATGCCAAAGCTAGTCTCTCTTATGGTCCAAATATTATTGGTTACGGGTCTTTAATTGATAATCTTTATATGCTTGATGTTAAGCATTCCTATAACCAAATATTGCAAATAAGTTCACATGGTACGAAACGAAAATTAAATGAGAATTCCGCCACTTTATGGCATAAGCGCTTAGGTCACATCTCTAAACAGAGAATTCAGAGGCTTGTGTCGGAGGATATTCTTGGACCCTTAGATTTGTCTGACTTTCAAGTCTGCATAGAGTGTATTAAGGGCAAACAAACGAACAAAAGGAATTTAGGTGCCGAAAGAGCTAAAGACGTCTTAGAACTAATACATACAGATATTTGTGGTCCTTTCCCTACAAATTCTTGGAATGGGCAAAGGTACTTTATTACGTTCATAGACGATTACTCGAGATATGGTTACCTATATTTAATTCATGAGAAGTCTCAATCTCTAGACGTTTTCAAGTCTTTCAAAGCTGAAGTAGAACTTCAATTAGGAAAGAAAATTAAAGCTGTCAAATCGGACCGTGGTGGTGAATACTATGGTAGATATGACGGATCAGGTGAGCAACGTCCAGGGCCCTTTGCAATTTTCCTCAATGAGTGTGGAATCGTTCCGCAATACACAATGCCGGGTAAACCCAGCATGAATGGAGTTGCAGAACGACGAAATCGGACTCTTAAGGATATGGTGAGGAGTATGATTAGTCATTCTTCATTACCAAAGTCACTTTGGGGAGAAGCATTGAAAACTGCAGTTTATATCCTCAATAGAGTACCAAGCAAAGTAGTCGCTAAGACCCCTCATGAGCTATGGACTGGAAAAAAGCCCAGCATTAGGCACATACACATTTGGGGGTGTCCAGCTGAAGCCAAGCCTTACAGGCCGCATGAAGGTAAGTTGGGCCCTAAGACAGTTAGTTGTTATTTTGTTGGGTACGCAGAATACTCTCGCGGGTATAAGTTTTACAACCCCACTACAAGAACATTTTTTGAAACGGGAAATGCAAGATTTCTTGAGGAAGTTGAGTTTGGAGGGGAAGGAAACATAAGGAGTGTTGCTTTTGATGAAGAAACTGTTACTGACAATAGTCAAGTATTAGTACCTGTCATTGTTCAAGCAACAGATCCAGAAATAAATGAAAATTTTATTCCTAACATTGCTCAAGAAGAAGACAACATTGAGTTTCCTCCTCAAGCACCACCAGAAGTTCAAACTCAACAACCTCAAGAGGTGCCAGTAAGAAGATCCACTAGAGAGAGGAGAAGTGCAATTTCGGATGATTATGTTGTATTTCTTCAAGAACATGAGGAAGGTATTGGCTTGACTGAGGAAGATCCAGTCAACTTTAGTCAAGCCATGAATAGTTCTAACTCTCTTAAGTGGATTGATGCCATGAAGGATGAGATGAAGTCAATGGCTGACAATGGCGTTTGGGATCTTGTCAAATTACCTGACGGTAAGAAACCCATTGGTTGTAAATGGATATTTAAAACCAAGAGGGATTCCAAGGGTAACATTGAAAGATATAAGGCTCGTCTTGTCGCCAAAGGCTTCACTCAAAAGGAAGGCATTGATTACAAAGAGACTTTCTCTCCAGTTTCTTCAAAAGACTCTCTCAGAATTATTATGGCACTAGTGGCTCATTTTGACTTAGAGCTGCATCAGATGGATGTGAAGACTGCGTTTCTAAACGGAAACATTGACGAAACAATTTATATGGTGCAACTAGAAAACTTTGTTTCAGGTGATCCCAAGTCTATGGTATGCAAACTTAAGAAATCCATTTATGGCCTTAAACAGGCTTCCCGTCAGTGGTATTACAAGTTTCATCAAGTTATTACCTCTTATGGTTTTCAGACTAATGCGGTTGATGATTGTGTATACCAAAAGTTCAGTGGGAGTAAATTTATCTTTTTGGTATTATATGTCGATGATATCCTATTAGCAAGTAATGATATAGGCTTATTGCACGAAACTAAGAGATTTCTCACGAAGAATTTCGAGATGAAAGATCTTGGGGACGCCTCCTTTGTCTTGGGTATCCAAATCCTTAGAGATCGCTCTCGGGGTATATTGGGATTGTCACAAAGGAGCTATATCGATACAGTTTTGGATAGATTCTTCATGAAAGATAGTAAACCGGGAGATACACCCGTGGCTAAAGGAGACAAGTTCAGTCTCAATTAGTGCCCCGCTACAGATCTTGAAAAGGTAGAGATGCAAAAGGTTCCTTATGCTTCGGCTGTGGGAAGTCTTATGTACGCTCAAGTTTGTACTCGTCCTGACATAGCATTTATAGTGGGAGTTCTTGGTAGATATTTGAGTAATCCTGGTATGCAACATTGGACAGCGGTGAAGCGCGTGATGCGCTACTTGAAGAGAACAAGAAACTACATGCTTACGTATCGGAAGTCGGATAACTTAGAGGTCATAGGGTATTCTGACTCTGATTTTGCGGGATGCCCGGATAGCAGACGTTCCACATCTGGTTACATTTTTCTTTTGGCTGGAGCGGCCATTTCCTAGAAGTCTGCCAAGCAGACTTTAGTGGCTCCTTCAACCATGGCAGCAGAGTTTGTGGCCTGTTTTGAGGCATCAAATCATGCTTTGTGGCTGCGAAATTTTGTCTCAGGCCTAAGCATCATTGGAAGCATTAAGAGGCCATTGAAGATTTATTGTGACAATAGTGCAGCCGTCCTATACTCTAACAACAACATGAGTTCCACAAAGTCGAAATTCATCGACATCAAGTATCTTGTTGTGAAGGAAAGAGTTCAAGAGAAACAAATTTTGATAGAATATATAGGGACCAACTTTATGCTAGCAGACCCACTAATCAAAGGCTTGACACCTAAAGTTTACCACGAGCACATTGCTCATATGGGTATTGGTTTTGAGATTGCCTTAGATTAGTGGGAGTCTTTTTCTTGTTTTCCCTTATGTTCTAGAATTTTGGCATTGATACAGACTTTATGTTATTTTGACTTT
Source organism: Astragalus glycyphyllos (assembly GCA_963573325.1). Classification (NCBI taxonomy): domain Eukaryota; kingdom Viridiplantae; phylum Streptophyta; class Magnoliopsida; order Fabales; family Fabaceae; genus Astragalus; species Astragalus glycyphyllos. The sequence goes on along the minus strand of OY754311.1, from coordinate 32,831,687 downwards.
CTGCAGAATTAAGTTGTTATTATTAAATGTGTTTGTATCATATTATATGCAAAACAAATTTTGCATTTTCAGCAACTTCAGTTTGATCTCACTAAAGACTTAAGTTGGACCAGTTGGAAATAGGCATGACATGAGATCACATTGCATGAAATTTCCACGCCACTCATCCATATTGATCTATGTCATCGAGTATGTTAATATGATGGTCATCGGGGTACAGTCACAAAAGACGTTAGTGACGACAGCCGCGGTGGTCTCATTGTTGATATATGAGGTGGACCATATTGTATAGGAAAATCTAAAGATAAATAGCATTCGGATGCCGGCCTAAAGTATTATGATATAATTAGTATAATATATTGCCCAAGTGGGAGATTGTTGGAATATTTTATTCCAATATCATAAATAATGGGCATATATTCTTTATTAATTATATTAGCTATTTATCAATTAGGAGCTTTGATTGATATGTGATCAAAATAAGTAAAAGGCTATATTGGATTTCTAATTATATAATTAATTAATTAATTATTATTGATATGGGCCCAATATGAGTGGATGTCAGTGATAGCCCATTAGAGGGATAATGGGAACCCTAATAGGCTGTCACACTATAAGTAGGCTATGGTCCCCAATATACCGGACTAACCGCAACACACACGTTTACTCTCCTCTTCCCATCTGAAGAGAGTCTAAGGCATTAGGAGTCCCGGTTGAGGAAGAACCATAAAGCCGACGAGTAGCTGTTGCTCGTTTATCACTCACTCCTTCTTCTCAGGATCCGTTCTCTACTTCTTTGCTATGGATCCAGGTATTTATCTAATCCTTGATATATCAACATGTCGTAGATCCTAAGGTCGTCAAGATCATGGTTTTGTTCTTGATTATATAGAAGCATGCTCCTATGTTTTTTGTCTTCCGCAATAGTGTATTCATGCTTATATTATTAATTCCAACACAAACAGGAATAATTTATACATTAGATTATTTAAGTTTCCAACATATAAGCAATTTCTACATAGAAATGGATGGAGGTCGGGTCATTCATAGAATTGGAATAGAAATCAGCACAATATGCAAACAGAAAGGAAGTATATATAGCACTGAAATAAAATTGACAAAGCAGGAATTCATATTGATAAATATTCCTTTCTTACATACTTGATAATAAATAGGCAAAATACCATTCGGGGTCCCTTAACTTATTTTCAGTTTTCGAATAGGTCCCTTATGTTTTAAGTGTAACGAATAGGTCCCTTAACTTTTAAAATTGTTGCACCGTTATCCTTTTTTTGTAACTTCCGTTAAACTCGGCTACAAAAAAGTTGAAGTGGCAAGCGGTGCTGACGTGGCTTGTTCCAGCTTGAATTTTTTATTTAAAAATTAATTTTGTCAAAATAAATAGTTTTAATTAAAAAAATTGATTTAAAAAAAAAAAAGAAAAAATTCTGGTTCATCTTCTTCAGCAAACACTGTCCATGTTCTTTGTTTTTTACAGAAAACCATTTCATCTTCTTTTATGTTCAGCTTCTTCCATGTTCATCTTCTCGTAAACCTTAATCTAGAGATCCTAAATCGAACTTGCAAGCGTTGTTGTAAAATGAAGACGAAATCCCAAATCGAAATCCCTAATCCGGAAATCCCAAAACAAAGACGAAATCCAAATCGCAATCGTCGCGAAATTGAAGTGGAGTGTGAGCAAGAATGGTGAAAACGAATTGAAAACGAATCTGGGTTTCCAGAAACGAAGTGGAGTGGGAGCAAGAATCGTCGCGAAATCGTCCTAAAACTGAAGTCCAGAAACAAATTGAAAACGAATTTGGGTTTTCCAGAATTGGGGAAACGAATTGAAAAATGGGTTTTCCAGAATTGATTTTCCAGAAGAAAGAATGGTGAAAACAAACTGAGAGAGAGGAAGAATGGGAGAAGACGAACAGAGAGGAAGAAGATGAATTGAGAGAGAAGAAGAAGACGAATTGGTGTTTTCAATGTAACCTTCGATCCTATTGGAGCTTCACTCATGGATTCGGTTCTACATGATGCACTGTACATATGTGTCAAACAAGTTGATGGTAGTGTGTTGCTCCATTGCCAATCACAGGTCACAGGTGGCTTCGGTGCATCAAGTTACTTGTTTGCCAATCACATTTTGTTTATTTTTAATTAAAGTTAATTAAAAATAATGACTCATCAAATTAAATTGCCACATAAGCACAAATATCAGTCAACTAGACAACTTAACAGCCACATATGCATTTTTGTAACGGAGTTTAACAGAAGTTACAAAAAAGGATAAAGGTGAAACGATTTTAAAAGTTAAGGGATCTATACGTTACACTTAAAACATAAGGGACTTAATCGAAAACTGAAAATAAGTTAAGGGACCCCGGATGGTATTTTGCCTAATAAATAGAACCTAGGAAATCGACACTAAATGATTTCTTAACATTCAACTAGGAAATACATTCCTATATCCTAATAACCAAGCCAATAAACCTCTTAACAATACCCATAAATCTCTTGGATGAGATTACAGAGACAACTATTTATTTTATACCCTAATAATTGGAAAGAGGTTCTTCATATAAATTGCAGTCTGGCAGCTAAACACACCTTTAAGACCAACCTCTTCAAACCTTTGGGTATTTAGATCAAAACAAACTATGTCATCATCTTTTGTTCGGAAGAATATTTCACCGTTCTTCCCCGCTCCAATAGGTCGCCTAATGAAAGGTAAGGGTCCGACAACAAAGAGTTTATCCCATGATCCCTCGACGCCGAGTTCCCCTAAAATCGATATGTGAAAAGAAGATGTCATTGGATACTTTGAGATCATAGCAATGAACCCATTTAACGCCATCAACTGTCTCTTCGTTCTCTTTGGTAACTCGGAATCATCAGCATCATGCATATCAAAGAGTAAAGGTGTAGTAACGAACATCTCACTACTTAAATTAAATGACACGAGACAATTTACCACAAGAATTTCATCAAGAGTTCCCCCCAACCAATGGCACATCCCATTCAAGTACACGACTGAACATCCTAATTTGTGGGGCACGTTCACATCAAGTTTCTTCCAAGAGTCACTTCTTAGGCTATAAATCTCCCATAAGAGGCCGGACCCCGTTGGCGCATATGCGAAACCAGATTCAACTTCGACATTAGGGGTATATTGTTGAAATACAACATAACGAATCACCTTATAGTCATATCTAGCGTGATCATAACCAAACCCATGAACAATAAATATGGTGGAGTTGGAAGCTAGACACTGAGAAGGGCTGGAAGGAATGTAAATACATTCTTTAGTAGCTGGATTCCAAAATATACCACTTTCATTTTGAACATCGAAGAGACAAATAATGCCATTAACACAGCCAGAAAGATCAAGTGGCCATTCATGAGTATCTTGCTCATGAAATCGAGGTGGCCATTACAATTTGACCTTATTTTCAAACTTTTCACCAGAAATCGAATACAACAAGCAATGAAGGCCATAATACCATGGAGTTCGCACCGTCTACTTTATAAGTACAAAAGTGTCATCATCGTAAAGTGGGGAATGTGCAGAAAGGAGCATTTTTATGAAATGAGGGTTTTGAAGTAAAAGAGATCATGATTTTCGTGCACAAGTAAAACGGTTGAGAGTTTTGAGAGGGAGTTTGGAGAGAATAGAGAGAGCAAGATCGTCGGGTATATAGCTACTAACCTTCATCATCGAGTTTGGCGGAGCCATGATAAAAGGGATGAGGAGTCCTTCTTACTCTTAGCGGTGGTGTGAATACTGTGAATAAGAGGTTTTGAATGGCATAAATAGTGTGAATTTAATGGGAAATTGGGAAAATACAAATATTTTATTCATTCTGGCAATTACTACATTTTAATGACCCTAAATTATAGTATTCCATATATGGAAATTGCGGCTCATCAAGTACACTCATTTGACTTTGCATCGCATATATTTGGTATTGCTCGATAGCAGCACCAGAAATTGCATTTTTTCAAAATATTACGTCATGAATGTCATTAAAAAATTTATTTGATTTTGAATTTACAAAGAGAGTGAGTAGTATTCAGCAGTTTCAAGTGTCACAATCAATTGGCATTCACAATTTCCATTGTGCATCAAATCCTGATATGAGCGATTAATGGTTTCGCATTTTTGTTTCAAATATTGATTGTATTAATGGGTATATATGTGATTTAATTTCATTATTATTCAGATTTTTTGTGGAACGTTTATTATTATTATTATTCATATTATTGTGGGAGAACAAATTTTATTTGAACGTAATTTCATTCAAATGTGAAATGAACTGGCTATCTTTTTTTTTGTTCTATCTTTTTTCTTTGAGAAATGGAATTGGCTATCTTAAGAACACCATAATTCGAATTTCAATTACAACCTTGTAATTGAGTCACTAAATTTTTTTATGACACGCTGATATTATGGCGATGAGTGTTTCAGAACTGTGAATGGTTGATATGGATAGTTTCGATCTGGAAGTCCATGATTACAAAAAAGGCTTAAATATGATTCAGACCCCGTAAATATAGCGTGTTTTGGTTTAAGCCTCTACAAAAAAAAATTAAATAAAAAATCCTTGCAAAATGCAGTGTTTTGATGTTAGTCCTTCTGTTAGAGTACTCTTAGTGTGACGTTAAAAAATTAAAAACTTGTCTGCCACGTGTGTTTTTAAATACTGACTGTAGATTAAAACTCATTTATCTCTCACCACTCTCTTCTCTCTCACACAGGCCACCATGAACTGAAACTGTTCTTCTTGTCTTTGATTTTCCTCTTAGTGTTGAAAACAAATTCACTCTCACTCACCTTCAAGCAACCAAGCAAAACACTCTAAATCTAAATTTCAATTTTTTTTTCATGTCATATTTTCATTTTTTCATTCACCTACTTCGCTTTCTTCCCCTTTTTCTTTTTCTCTCTCTAAAAAATCCCACAACCTGAAGCTCTATTCGCTCTCATTGTTCTTCTTCAATACCGAATCTGAACCATACCCATTTACCAGTCCCTTGATCTACACCACCCTCTCACTTATACAACCCCAGATTTACAGTTTCAGGGTTATGAAAGAAGCAATGTGAGAAATAGTTCTTACCTTTTGCAATGGTGGCTGCCATTTATGAAACCCCATTAACCTCATCCAGAACACAACAACAACACTCTGAGAAAGATAATGTGAGATTTGAAGGAACCTTCTTCCGAATATGTGTGTTTCTGTGTTTGGAATCAATTTGGGGATTTAGGGTTTCTGGGTTTGGGGATTTATTTGGTGGTAATAGTCATCAATGGTGGGTGGAAGAAATGGAGAAGATGCCTTCTTCTGGCATAAAAGAATATTGAGAGAGATGAAGATGGACAAGACGTAGAAGATGAAGAGTAAAAATTAATTAAAATAAAAAGTAATGACATGGAAGTCCAATCAGCAATAAAAATAAATAAATGACAAGTCAGATATTTGTTAGCCAACTCAGCATTTTTTGTAACGTTGATTATCAGAAGGGCCTAAATCAAAAATCTGTATTTTGCAAGGAGTTTTTTTTAATTTTTTTTTATAGAGAGCTAAACCAAAACATGTTATATTTGCAGGGGCTTAAAATATATTTAAGCCTACAAAAAATTAAGATGTATTTGAATGTGTGTTTTAATTTATTTATTTATTGTTGTGAGCGACTGAATGTATATGGGGATGGCTGGATTAAAACAGGAAATACTGATTTTGCAGTAATGTCTTATAAATTTAGATTGTTGTCTTATTTATCACAATAAGTGGGGTAAAATATATTCACTCCTATCTCCAAGGCACTTCTCCATGTTTTCTTCAACTGCTACAGCGCCTAAGTGTTCACTTTCATTGTATGCTTGCTCTCAAAGCAAACTCCTTTACTCGGCCAACTCCCCATGCCTACTTCTCATAAATGTAGTAAGGTGGTTATCGTAACTTGACTTTGTCTTTTCCATTATATTTCTTTTCATAAATTATATAATTATAACTTAGACATTTAATAAATAATTATATGAGCACATTAAGAAAAAATAATAGCTTCCAAGCCTATAGAGACTTAGCTGCCACGTCGAGCTGATTTTCCTCAACCGAGTATTGCCTCGGCCGATCTAAGGTCAGCCAAGTAGGCACCTCAACTACCAATCCCTTCAATCATAACCCTTCCCCATCCTACAAATTTAAAGTTTGTGTTTAATCATAACCTTTATAATTACTTATATTTACACGATGTCTTGATGTCCTATATTTTGGAATTTGGACATTAATGAGTAGTGTTTCAGTGTCAGTGTGATTCTTCGAGTCGTGTTTGGTATCCATAATAGAATATGTGCTATAGCATTGCACCCCTATCCCAACACTTAACCCAAATATGCCATGGAATAGATTTGTATTTTGACTTCCTTCTCAAAACTAGGAGAGCAGGAGCAATATTTTTTAACAAAAAGAAAATTCTGAAAAACGTGAACTTTGATTTCCAGCAATATTTTTTTTAACAAAAAGAAAATCTGATGCATTATAATAGAAATCAAGGCTAAATAAACTTTTATTGCAGAGTGCTTGTTGAGAACTTAGTCCACAAAATATCATCTCGCAAATAGTTATCAGAATAATGAATCAATTGCTAACTTAACAACAACTATAATACTACTGAACAATGTACAAAACTAAAATATATTAATGAAAAGAATGACAATAGATTCTAAAAGACTTTGCTTCCTTTGTCCAAATCTTCTTTTGTTTTTGGGTATACTCAAAACCCAACAAACAACACATGTATCATGGCCAAATAAAAACTATTAATCATTGATTCCTCCATTTAAGAAGGTTTTGTTTATACCTTATTATCTGACAACCCTTAAGATTTCCTTTAACACCAATCTCTTTAAGTGTTTGGATATTTGGATCAACACGGATTAGTTCATTATCTATTTTTATCAAGAAAGTACCTCTCTTCTGCGGCGGGAGTGGCGCACCAAGGGAGACTCTAATAGTGGAGAGCTTAATCCATGTTTCCTTAACACCGAGTTCACCTAAAAGCGTACCTAATTCCGTGGGATTAGTCGTACATACTTTGTCTCTAAAGATGTCATGTTTCATGAGAATGTATCCTACTTCACTCGTCCTCAACTTCATGGGAGAGCATTCATGATGTAGAATCTGATTCCAAGTTTTTGGTCCTACCTGAGTCACCTGTGACTTCTGTCTTAAGTCCTACTACTGATCCTGCTTCCACAAGTCCTACAGTTGAGTCTCCCAAGTCGCTTGTGAATCTTGTGTCAAGTTCTACTACTGATTCTGCTTCCACAAATACAGAATCTGAGTCACCTTGCATAATTAGATTCCTTATGAAATTTGGAGCGAAATGGACCCCAATTTTTTGTAATTTGGTTTATTATAACACGAGATAAACTTGTTACAAAAAATCATTGTGTTCTTGGCGTTCTTGCTGTTGTTCTTCAATTTCATGTGTTCTAGCTGCTGGTGATTGACAGGAACTAAATTGAAACTAAAAGAAAACATAGGGGACCAAATTGAAACTAAAAGAAAACACAGGGGACCAAATTGAAACAAAACCAAGAACACAATGATTTCTTGCAACTAGTTTATCTCGTGTTATACTAAACCAATTTGGTGTCCATTTCGCTCAAAATTTCATAAAGAATCTGATTATGCAAGTTTTTGGACAAAAAAAGCACTTATAAGAAATAGCGAGTCTGGAAAACTATGGTTGAAGATGAAGACTCAAAAGCTTCAAGTCAACAACGGTAAAATGCTTAAAACAACACCAAATCAAACCAAATTTGTTCCTAACTTGAACGAAATTTCACAAGGATCACGAATTCACCATCGATTTGCACAAAAAAGTAGCACAACTTATCTGAAAATGCATTTTTAGCCGAAAAATGGGTTTGGATTTTGTGAGAGGCTAAAATGCTCAAATCTCAACCAAATTGCACCAAACCAATTGCAAAATGCTCAAAATTACTACAGTAAGTGAATGGGAACCAAGAGATTTCAATGAAATTGATGCAAAATCAATCACAAAAATGAAATCAAAAATGAAAAAGAAAATAGTTGTGTTTTTGATTTTAAAAAGTGAAATGTCACATCATTTAATGAATACACATCACCATGACACTTAAAACGCCATGTCAGTCGTTAACTGCCAGCATGGCCTGTGTTAACTTGTTGACCAAAAAAACCACTGAGGGACCAAAATATAATAGAAATGGAAGATGAAGGACCAAAACGGGATCAAAAAAAGATAAAGGATCAAAACGAAATCTAAAGCAAAGATAAAGGGTTTTGTTTTTTCTAGTTATTCTACTGTCAATGTCATATTCATTCCAATTTCAATATTAAAACATTTTAATTTTTTTAGCCTGTTTTCGGTTTTAAATTTCATTATTTAAATTTTAGGGTTGATTAGATAATATTACTTAACAATCCAGGGGGTGTGGTTGAGCGGTTGGGGCTCATCCTCCCTTAGCCAAGTGTTGAGGGTTCGATCCTCGCCTTTAGTATGAAGCAGCTTTAAATCCCTGGGCCAACTGTCCCACCCTTCGAGGTGCCTCCAATCCAAAGCGAGGAGATTAGTCACTGCGTTCGGCGATGGATACCCTAGTTTCGACCAAAAAAAAAGATAATATTACTTAACATGCATTAGGGCTTTCTTAAAATTAATTATTTCATTATATATATAAACTTTTTTTGGTCACAAGAAATTTTGTGAGTTGCGCTCCGAGGCTCTCCAAGATCAGAGCAAACCTCAAAAATCTAAAGAGATTCTTTGTGGTTTGAATAGAAACGTCATCAAAATTTAATTCTAAGGATAAATACCGATAAAATTTCTTTTGAGATAGATATATAGGAGTTTTTGAAGACCAAATTTAGGTTCGCAAATTAGTCATGCGTGCGGAAGGTATTAACAACCCACGACAACTTTTCTAAGAAATGTAACCTTTTAATTAATTGTGCAAAGTGGTCTTACATATAGAAAATATTTATTTTACTCTTTTATTTTGAAAAGATAAAAATGAGGATTGGAATGGACTTAATGAAATTCATTTTTTTCTTCGCTTGACAAAAGTGGCCCTTGTCACCTCTGACATATCTCTGGATAGGGAATCAAATGCTACGTAGTTGTAGGGATAGAAAAAATTTGTGTGTTGATGTTTTTACTAATGTTTATCTATAATTGATTTTGTTGATAAGTGAAATAGATAATGTTTAGAAAAGATTGTGGAAAATAGAAAAAGGAGGGGTGTAATTAGCTGGGATCTGATTTTTCTTTAGGAGAAGAATCAAATTTAGGTCCACCTCCATGGTAAGAGAAGCTTACAATTTGGGGTAAAGGGTGCGCTAAATGAAATGAAAATGGGTAGAACAACATAGTTAACTAGAGAAGTATATTTACTCAAAAAGTACAAATTTAACAATTCGTCTTATTATTGATGTCTAGGATGGACAAGCTTTCCTTTCTGAAAAGAAGATCATATAATTTATTCTTCTCAAAAACACTCTAGTCTAGATGTTATTTACCATTTAACTCATCCCAACATGCAAATTTAAAGTTCCATACAATTCTAAGATAAGAACAAATCCCATCTAATTCAACCTTACAATAAATTAAACTTTGGCTGTTTCATTGCAAAAAAAGATATACATTCTAAGTTATTTTTATTCAAATGTTGTTTCCAGATAGGTTGTTGTTTATTGTCCTATTAATGTAACTATTTTATAACGAGTTACAGTAAGAGTCAAAAAAAAGGTGGTTCAATAAACCCTAAAGACTATTTATGCAATTGAAATAGAAACTAGAACAACATACAAACATAAAGAAGGGAGAGGATTGAAACAAAATAGATAAAGTATGATACATTTGAAACAACATTTTTTACTGATATACTTAAGAAAAATAAAAATGGCAAATCGACAAGTCTAATTGTCTTCAACATGGTAACAAAATCCTAAATTCTATTAACTATACCCAAAAGACTTTTGGGCTAATACATTAAGATTCTGCTACAAAAACAACTAATTCCACCAACAGAAGACATTTTTATCTGTAAAATGTAATCGGATAACCAAAAAACTTCTCGTTAATATCAATCTCTCCCATTGATTGAGTATTTAAATCAATAAAGGCTATTTTATTGTAATATGATTGAAAGAATATATCAGTCACCTTTACTCCAATAGCAGGCCTAATGCAAGATAGTGGTCCGATAGAGAAAAGTTTTGTCCAGGATTCCTTAACACCAAGTTCACCCAAAATTGAAATATGAAAAGGAGTCAATATTGAATACTTCGATATCACAGCAATGGACCTATTTAGCACCACCAGGTATCTCTGCGGATGCCTAAGATCAACATTATCATGCATTTCTAAGGGTAAAGGTGTTGAAAAGACTAACTCATTGTTTAAGTCAAATGACACAAGATGTGTTCCATGATCATTTGTTCCCCCAACCAATGGCACACCCCATTCAAGCACACCGTATTTGCCATACTAGTCTTGTAATTAAAAGGCATATCCACGTCAATTTTCCTCCAAGAGTTACTTCTTAGATTGTATATCTCCCACAATGGGTCGGGATACATTTGCACATCCTCTGTATCAATATTCAAACCAATAGAATGATATTAATTAAACTCCAAACAACGAATCAACTTGTAGTCATCTCTAATAAGGCCAAAGCCAAATCCAAGAAGAGTTGAGTTCGTGCTATAATAAGGTGGAGACCCTTCATGGTTGAGGGGAGGGACCTTAAATTCGTTAAGGCTGGGAGGAAGGACCTTAAACTCCTTAGTAGATGTGTTCCATAATACAATCACTTTTTGATCCCCACTTGAGAGACAAAGAAAACCATTGATACCATAACCCCAAATTTGAAACCCAGCGACATTCTCTTGAAAGGGAGGTGGCAAATCAAATTTGACTTTATTTTGAAATCCCTCACCCGAATACAAATAAATTGAGCGAGGATAGTCGGGATCCAACAGGAGGAGATATGTCTCGTCAAACAATGAACAATGTGCAGATATGAAGTTTTTGCGAAACATTTTCATGAAATTAGGGTTTTCTAATAAAAAAAGCCCATGATTTGTGTGTGCAAGTAAATCGCTTGATGGATCTTAGGGGAAGTTTAGATAGAATAGAGAATGATACATCATCAGGTAAGTTGTTACTAACCTTCGCATTCGTTGGAGCCATAGAATTTCGGAACTTCTCAAATGTAAAGCAGCAGCTCTCCAGAGAAAATAGTGCAAGAGTGCAGACCAAACAACTAAATAGGGGTGGACAGACAAGCAAAGTGGTGTAATAAATTTAATAAATAAAAAACTATAATTCATATTATTTAAAATATTTAGTGATAACTTTCAAATCAGAATAAGACCTTGTCATAAAATGCTTAACAAATATTTTCATTTTTGGTGTGTTTTAACTTTAATTTTCTTAAATGTGAAATCTCTCTTAACACTAGACAATGAACTATAAAAATTCGATTTTATATATTTTTTTGGTTACGGATTTTATATATTTTAACTCATCATATAAATTTTCTTAGCTAAAATTTAAATTTCATTTTACTATTTCTGGTTTTTGACTATCTTTTATCTTGAATGATTTTCTTATTTTGAGAAAAAAAGGGTTTTAAAATACTTATCACTACGAAAACCTATAATATTTCACAAAGAATAAAAACAAAAAACAAAAAATCAATTCAAAAGATTTATCGCTGTCCGTGTCCCTATCTACAAAAAAAAGTCTTATAGATTATCCAAAACGTTTGGAGAGACATTTCACTCATCTCATTTTCGGAGAAGGCTTGGTAATGAACTTTCTTCCTAACTTAATTTGAAAATTCTCCAAAAGCCACCCAAGATGCCTTAACAAGAGAATATTTACTGATGAAACACAACTTGAACAGTTGATGATATTTTTATGGTCCAGGATGGAGAAGTTCTCTTTCCTGATGAAGATCATATTATTTATTCATCTCAAGTACATTCTAGTCCATATGTTATTTAACTTCTAATTCTTCCCTAACCTTCAAATATAAAGTTCGACACAATTATAAGCCAAGAACAATTTCCTTTCTTTTATCCATGGGAATAGAACTCGATATCTTGAGGTTTACAACACTCGCACATTATGAACATCAACCATTTGCATACGTTTATCTTTTTTTTTGGTACATACTCGAGTTTTTCTATTTACAATAAATTAAAGAGAAGGAATGCTGCAGTGCATCAACTTCTCAATGTCTTTGGAGATTGTAACTGTGAATAACACAAACAAATGGTGCAGCGCACCAATGATTCAGAACATCCACTTCATAAATTGAACTATCACAATATATTGACTATCCGCAATTCAAAATGTTTACGTCTATATCTGCTATCAACTCTTTTCCAACAATCTCTAACAAGGATCATTTCTCTCCTTTAAAGCCATCATCTTCTCGAGTTCTTTTGTAGGCTCCATACCATTTCTTGCAACTTGTGCACGTTTTATATAAGTAATAAACATTCCTTAGTTGCAGTGTGATAAAATCAGCATAGCAAAAGTTAAATCCATTTCAAGTCCTCATAAATGACCGGATCTTCATGACACATGGATACTCTGCTTTCTTAATTTCAATGTCATATCCATCAAAGCCTGATGCAATTGCTTCCGTGACAACCTATAAAGAGAAACACAATTTAGTAACTTGATTTTATCAATTTCTGCATAAAGTTGATTTGTGCCAATGCCTCTTAGAAGCCGCAAAGCATTCTAATTAATTTCTAGTTAGACACGTAAGTAACAAATGTGGACAAACCTTAATCTATCAGTCACAGAGGATGCACGTGATTGGTGTCTCAAACAATAAATGATATAATAAATAGGTGCATGGATTTTTGTTATGTATAACCAATTGAATAGAGAGGAAGAAAGAAACATAGTACTTTTTCAAACAATCTGCCACATATCCAAGTGAGCTGCTTCAACAGTGTTGCGGTATACAAAGCATTACACACAACTTCAACAAGACAACAACGCAGTAACATCCTCCTCACTAAGCTCTCCATCAGCCACCAAGTAGCACCATCCTTCATCAATATTTCAAATTTAGTATACATGCAGAGAAATTGATGTGAAAAAATCCGCCCTCAGAAAACAAATTGCTCTCCATGCAAAAATGAGTTTTCAAAATGTCTTACAAACAACCATTAGCAGATGCAACATCTAGGGTAATCAAAAAGACCTTATCTATTCCCCATTGCTTTAACCAATCAAATAAAGTGGCCTCCAATCCAATACCACTATGTGGGGCTTTACTCGACATTAAGTTTAGAACCTTACTATACAGCTTCCAACTTTCATCAGCAAAGTGAGCAGTCAAGCAAATATAACCCTCCCCCAAAACCATTGTCCAACAATCGGAAGTCAAACACACACACTCTACTTGGGACCCTAGACATCACTTCCTACAGTTTGTTTTTCTCAATGGGCATTTGATACAATATTTCTACAAGTCATGTTAGCATCAGGATTTAAATAATGAATCCATTTTCTAATTCTTTCATATTCCACAAAACTAAAAGGAAGGTCATGCGAAAAATGAGTTCAGCAAGCAACTGGCGAAAGTGTTAAGATTAATCTTTCTCACACTACTAGTGACTCTATTTGCATCAATATTCACATTTATTTATACCTTACCAATAGCGATATGGCGGTGTGAAGTCCCATAATTATTGTTAGTCTTAAGGTTTTTACCAATTTTAAAGGCATGACTATAGTAATTACACACAGCTTTTTCAAACCCCTTCTCATCTTTACCAGTTGAAGTAAAATGATTCAACACATATGACATTGTTTTCTTAGGAATCTCGCCATCTCTAAATTCCGTAAAAGAAGCTTTTGAAACAACTTCATCATCTACATTCACAGTCCTATGAATAGACTCCATAGCAGAATATAAAATGAGGAGATATACCGCGGACTTCAACTGATCAAGATCAAGCTTTGATGACTTTTAAGAGGAAAATCAGATCACAAAAGTTGCAAGCTCATTCTATTGTTAAATGTACAACACAAATCAGCAACAATCATTAAAATCCGAAAGCTCATAAACACATCCACACCCTTTTATAGTTAGGATTGCAAATCAAATCATATATTGCTATTATTCTAACTATATACAGAATTATAAGATTCTCAATGCATGAACTTCAAGGCATATTTGAACTCATGAATAGCTTTTATCATGTGATGGTTGCTCTAGTTGATGGACCTTATGACCTGCGAAATATCTTTTCTATAATGGACCTTATGACCTGCTGAAATTGCTATTATTCTGATTACCTACTGAATGTTATTTATTCAGCTTAATGAGGTTTGAGTGTTGAAGTGTGACGTGGTCAAAAGCTACATGTCAGTTCTATTCAATGATCCAAAATACAATTTGTTGACCAATCTATATAAAATCTGGGTCATTGCAGATTGGTGTTCTAAAACAGGTAGCATTTCATAATTAAGTTGTAAAAAGAAGAAAAAGTTATTCCATGGGGATGTGAAAAGGAAACCAGCACAAGACAACCACAACTCTACTCATCAAAGAAGCCAATTTCTTTATTAAGAGAGTGCATACATTCTATGTTCTTACAATTAAATATTCGATTAAACTTTCACTGCTTTCATTTCATAAACAGAATATTCAATTGTTGTTTGTTTGATAAAGAAGGAACTACCGGGAGTGATTAAACCTTGCATCGCTTTCATTTCATAAACAGAATATTCAATTTTTGTTTGATAAAGAAGAAACTACCGGTAGTACCTGATGGGATACGAATCTGCACAAACTCTTGCACCAAATGAAATTGGATACTTTTCCAGCCACACCCTAACTCTTAACACACATGCTGAAGTATGATTAACCAAAGCAAAATATCCAGAAGCCAAATATGATTCCCCGCCTCAGAAGCAAAATACCCAGAAACCCAGAAGCAAACGGAGGGAGGACGGAGACGAAACAGCCTGTGCTAGGGAACCTGTGATATACTTTGGATGTAACATCAAGTGCAATGGCTTTTGCTTCACGTTTACCCAACCCAAACTCATTTAGCGCAGCAAGCTGAAAAATATGTTTGATAAATTAGAAAGTAATATGTTTTACTCTTCAATATTGAGTGTTTAACCAAAGGAACAACAAACACAATATATAAGTCAAGTTTTGGAACAAATATCAATAACACATTTTTCTAGTTGTAATAATTAAATGAAAAATAGCTATGTTTTTTCATCAATTTTTTTAAAAATAAATCTTATTTATAACACCTTAGAATCAAAATATTTCAAAAACTGTATCTAGAACATGACATATTACAATACCAGCTAATACCATCTCTGGCAGTGAAACCCTTCCAGAGGTTCTTAACTCAAATTTTGCAGGCCCAAACTATGCAAGTATGTCTGGCAATTTTTACTTCTGTGATAAGCACTAAACCCTCTGCAAGAACCCATCTTCACCATGTTGTTGAATTTTGATTTAAGTATAAAGGATAACTTTTGGGGTAGCATCTTTCATTAGTCCCCCCCATTTCAGGAATGCTGATGAAGCTATTACCAGGATCTGGTTTCAGAACTCTCCTTTCCTTCATTGATTGTCTCTCTTTGCTCATTTCACTCCATTGACCCGTACTTGCATACATGTTGGCAAGAAGAACATAATCACTGCTATGGTCCGGTTCCAATTCCAACAAATGTTTCCTCACCATCTCACCAAGTTCAACATTTCCATGAATTCGACATGCTGCCAACAGTGTCCTCCATATAATAGCATTGCACTCTCTTTCTACTGACATGTGCTTTATCAACTTGTATGCTTCCTCAACTAAACCAGCACGTCCCAAAAGGTCTACCATGCAACCATAATGCTTTATTGTGGGTTGGATGTCATAGTCTCTTTTCATGATATCAAAATATTGTCTTCCTTCGTCAACCAGTCCTCCATGGCTACACGCACACAACACTCCCAAGAAAGTAACACTGTCTGGTCTCTCAACATTCTCTTGTAACATCTTTGTAAAGAGTGTTAAAGCCTCTTTTCCATTACCATGGGACGCAAGCCCAAGAATCATGATATTCCATGAAACTAAGTTTTTCCTTTTGATGTTGCTAAATGTTACATAGGCTTCTTCCACTGCTCCATACTTTGCATACATGTCAACAAGGGCATTGAAGACCATTGTACTACTTTCAGTTTCAGTTTCACTAAGATGAGCAGTTGTATCTTGTAGGAAGGAACAATGAACCCATCTCCCAAAATCAAGTGCTCCTATTGTACCGCACGCCGAGAGGGTCACTACCAAAGTGGCACCATCAGGTTGCATACCACTGTGCAGCATTCTGGTAAACAAATCAAGGGCATGATTATAATTTCCACAATACACATGACAGTCCATAATAGAATTCCAAGCAACTAAATCTCTTTTTGGCATTTCCTCAAACAGTTGGTGTGCAGTTTCAACCTCGTGCAACATACCATACATATGCAATAGAGAATTCCTAACATAACAATGAGTTTCAAAACCAAATTTCAGAGTACTACAATGCATTTGCTTCCCGAGTGTAAGTGATCCCAATCTACCAATAATTTTAAAAAGGAAAGAAAAAGTGAAACTATCTACTTCTCTTACCCGGTGCATTCTGTTGTAGAAATGAACGGCCCTTTCAGGTTGGTTAGAATTCCCAAAACCCCTAATCATGGTGTTCCAAAGAAATGCATCTGGTTTATGAATACTGTGGAATACAGAAAGCGCGTAATTCATATCTCCATTAGATGATACCGCACAAAACATTATAATATTACCTGCGAGGAGGAGATTCTGATGAAAACCGGTTTGGATTATACGAGAATGAGTCTGTTTCAAATGGTTCATGGTGGAACAACGTTTCAAAAGAGTCATGAGACTTTGTTCAGCTTTCCAAAACGCAGCATCTTTCGGACTCATTAGACTCCTTTTAGCGGTTGAGTATGATGTTATTGAGGTTGTGAACGGAGGGAGACACGACGCGGTGGTGCTGGAAAAAGAGAGGGAGAAGAAGATGAAATTCGAGCAGAATTTGAGTTGTACTTCGTGAGGTACTTGTTTTGAGTTGTTTAGTTTCAGGATCTTTCCTGTGTGCAGCTCTTTTGCTCTGCTTAAGGTATGCTGCTTTTGTTTCTTCATACATAAAAATAAAATGACAGCATTCGTGCGTATGTACGGGTATACTGCTAGTTATCAACAAAATCTACCATCTAGACCATAATATGGATTTTGGATTCACGGAACAAAACCATGCCCACTTTATTAAAATATGTGGGATGCATGTGGTGGTAAATTTTGTATGAAAACTGCGTTGTCAAATTGAGAAAGGAGGTGACGACTAGAGACAAGAAAGTGGGCATGGAAGTTTTGGAGTTGTAAAAGGAGAGTTAGGGGTATTTTAGTATTTTTATTCGAAGAGGGGAGGGGATGTGGGAAAAGCCAGTAGGGAGAGGAGGGGTCAAATGAAAACCCCTTTTTTATCAAAGAAAAAAATACTTTTTTGGATCCTTAATACAAATAGTTGGGATAAAGTGGAGCGTATTGAGTCTACTAACGCCCAAACAGCACCTGTGTGTTTTATCACTGAACGATGCTTTCGGGATAACTTAACACTTTTTTTAATACATATACTTCAAATTTTCAAGTACTTACCACATGATAGCGTGGTACATTTTCAAATACTTGACATTTATATTTCGGCTCATTTGAGACCTTCATGTTTATTAGCTTATAAACATCTCCACGGTAAAACTTTTCTTACCATAAAGACACCTCAATTTGGGGACCACCTTCCAAACTTGGGATCTTCAATTCCAATTGGTAAAATAATTTTCAAACAAAGTCACCTTCACTTATTCTTTAGGATATATTGAGTGTAGCCTCCACAAGGGTTTTGATGGTATGGATGAGGATGAGAAACATTGGTGTGGGCTGAGTTTGGATGGTATGGATGAGGATGAGAATAAAAAGAAATATGCTCAACGTGACATCACTTATTCTATGGAAATATATGGAAGTGATTTAATGCTATGACACCTGAGGAGAGGTTTGTCTTCAAGACACAAATTGATGAACTCTGCATTTCCTACCACATCTTCTATGGTTCCACTATCATCTAAAATTAAGACAAATGGTGCACCAAAGAAGAAGAAGAAAAAAATGCATGATGTGAAGCATGACCCTTCTAATTAGGAGCATGTGGATGAGGCAATGAAGAACACTCAAGACTCTGTTAGTAAACCATCACAGCAACTATCACTATCACAGGGGACTTCAAACAAACTCTCACAACGTTCATCAAAGCGATCCTCTCAGCATGATACACCTTTATTACCATGGGTTCCTCTACATTTCCACCCCTACGTTGCAGATATTATTGATATAGAAGGGGATGGAAATTGTGGCTACCGAGCAGTTGCTGTTGGACTTGATTTTGGTGAGGATAGTTGGGTGTTAGTTCGGCAATACCTAATTCAAGAAATAGGCTCACGTTATGATCTATATGTTGAATTATTTGGGGCTAACCGACTTGCAACTATTAAGGAGTCATTGTTTGTTAGAGATATGGGGAAGCAGGATGAGGACAAGTGATTGTCGATGCCTGAGATGGAGTGCATTATAGCTACCAAATATAATGTCACCCTAGTTTCATTATCGTTGAGAGAGTCATATATTTATTTGTCGTTAAGAGGTTCATATTCGACTAGTAAGAGTCGCAACATCATCTATATTCTTTTCGTGAACAATCTTCACTAGGAGTATTTTGCGCTTTTGCCTGAGTGTCCATTGCCTCCAGTTTCTTTTCAGTGACAGCATTTTTCATCTAACGAGACTACTACATGGTTGGATCCTTATACAGGGTGTATCCAACTATGGGGGTCTTTATCTCCGATCCCCAAACCGCCACCTCATCCACCGGTGGTGGTAGACTTAGCAGCTGATTCTGATTGAGGTTATACTAATATTTAACATTTTTGTTTTGTATATTATATTCCTTATGTATTAGATTTATTTGCCTTAAAATTGTGAATTAATGTTGAATTTAATTAATTAATTAAAAAACAAATTTATCTATTTGTTAGATAGATTGAATTTGGTTCAATGGATAATAACAAGTTGTGAAGTGATACAAGATGAACAAACTATTATAAGTAAAGAAGCATGATTCCTGAAGCGATGTAAGGTTGAGGTAATTGAAACTCTTATTGAGAACTATACTTTATGTGGAGTGGAGTACCTAGCTACAAGAGTATGATCTTGATAGACTCACATTTGTGAATGTGGAATTGGGGCCGCTTCCTATGGAATTTTTGGTAGAATTCCTAGAGCATTCACTAAAATGGATAGACGTGCAAGGCCATTAAAGCACAGACTTTTAAGAATACACCCACAGAAAAATTTGTGTGTGGTTTTGATGTTAGAGATAGAGTTCAAGACTACGAGTCACTCTCGTTGAATCTAAACCTTAATCACTATGCAACGGTTCAAGTTGGAAAAAACCACTATTATGCATAATCTAATGGAGGAGGCGTTTGAGACATGGCTTTAAAAAGATTTAATGGCTATATTAAATAATTCTATATATGTTTAGTTTTTTTAAAAGTGCGGATGATTTCAAGCATGGCGGAGACCTCTCAGTCTCGGCTATGGTGCTTCTCCAGTTCTCCGTTGTTAATCAAATTTATTTTTCTCAGAAGCTTTTAAATTGGAGCTCCTCATTATAATTGATATATTTAAAAGCTTCTTGGCTTCCAGTCAGTAATAAGATGCCATGGGAAAAAAAAATAAATCATCCAACAAAAAAATAAAAATTCTGAAAACCAAATGCATTAACAAAAACAACAATCTCCAACACTGAATTGAGAAAAGCTATGAACTCAATAAAATTCCTACATATAAATGAAAATTTGTCATCTTAACATCAACCTCTCAATCTCATTCATAAATCAATGATGCAATAATTTAGTTTTCCAACAAGTATCCTATCTGGAACTTCAAAATTTATTCGTCAGCATTCGATCTAAGATGTTTGATATGTGTTTCTTTAATTTCATAGTTTCATAATAGTGATTGGTAATTAAGTTGAAGCCTTCAAGGGAGAGAAGAGAGTCACCGAATCCTTTTAAAGGCATGTGTCTTTCTATTATCAAAAGTAAAAGAGATTGCCATTTATTAGCCTAATGAAGAGGATACCGACTCTTTAATAATTTCCTAATTTCCCTTGGTCAATTTTATTTTCCTAATTACCTGACAGTACAACTGAGAAGAAGTTTGAGAACTCTCTCTCTCTATCTCTCTCCATGGCTATGGTTCTAACAAACGCGAAGAAGATTAACAATCATATACCCGACGATCTTGCCTTCTCTATTCTCTCTAAACTGCCTCTCAAATCTCTCAAGCGTTTTACATGTGCACAACAATCATGGACACTTTTATTTGAAAACCCTTATTTCATGACAATGTTTCGCAAAAGTTTCTTATCCGCAAATCATTCATTGTACGACGACTCTTGTGTCCTCATAAAGCATGCGATGCGAAGTGTTGATTCCTTGTTGTATTTGCTTTTCGGTGATAGGTTTGAGAATAGGGTCAAATTGGAAAGGCCACTTCAATTTACAGAAGAAGAATCTCTTTATTGGCATTTTCCAGGGTGTGTTAATGGCATTCTTTGTCTCTTTGATTTTCATGATAGAAAAGGTATGCTGTGGAATCCAGCTACTCAAAAACATATTAACTTTAACCCAAGCCCCCTTGAGTTTCTATCTTTTGACAAGGTTTTTTTTTTGTATTCATAGATTTGGCTATGACCATATTAGAGATGATTATAAAGTGATTCGATGTGTTATGGTTTCTGATGTGGCATATATTCCAATATGGGAGATTTACAGCCTAAGGAGTAACTCTTGGAGGAAACTTGATGTTACTTGGAGGAAAATTGATGATAAGGATGGGCCCCAGATTTTGGGAAATTCAAAGATATACTTGAATCGGGTATGCCATTGGTTTGGAAGGATTGGTTATTTTTCTTCCGATGAGGTAAAATGTTTAGTGTCATTTAATTTGAGTAGTGAGGTTTTCGTTACTACACCTCTACTCTTAGATATGCATGATAGTGATGATTTTGAATTGCAAAAGAGCCGCTTGATGGTGTTAAATGGGTCCATTGCTATGATCTCAAAGAAATCAAAGACGGCTTCTTTTCGCATATCAATTTTGGGTGAACTCGGTGTCAAGGAATCATGGGTTGAGCTCTTGATTATTGGACCCTTCCCTTTCATTAGGTGTCCTGTTGGAGCAGGAAAGAAGGGTAAAATATTCTTCAGAACTAAAGATGACGATGAACTAGTCTGTTTTGATTTAAATACCCAAACGTTTGAAGAGATTGGTCTTAAAGGTGTGGTTCCTTGAGAGGCAACAATTTATAAGAAAAACCCTCTTCCTTTTCCAATTGGAGGAGTAAATAAGTATTTGTTGTTCCTATCTCAGCTAAGACGTTTATGGGTATGATTATTTTTATGATTTAGGATTGTATTACCAAGTTGAATGTAATGAAATCATTTGTTTACAAATCGGTGTGTCGATTTCCCATGTTATAATTATTGTCAAGTATGTTTGAAAGAAAAATATATCATATGAATCCCTTATTTCAATGCTTTATATACTTTCTTTCTATTGGCATATTGTCCGGTTTCTATTCCATTTGTATAAATGGCCTCAATTTTCATGTAGAATTAGCTTATATTTTGAAAACTTTTGTATAAAATATTTCTGTCTGAAGCTCAGTGCACACTCTGCATGAGATATACATGCCACCAATTTTGCCTTTTCCTTTGTGTTTTATTTTTAGGCTAAATTGCTCATGAGTCCGTTAACTTAATTTTAAGTAACGATTTAGTCTTTTATCTTTTTTTCCCAAATCCGTCCTTTATGTTTTAAATTTTTAGCAACTAAACCCTTTTCTGTCAACCTTCATCCAACTCTGGTAACTATGCTTAGTCCATTAAAGTGATTAAACAAACCCATTCCTGCAGAATCGGAGAACCCAAATCAAAATTGAAGTCAAATCGAAATCGAAGAACAGAAACCTAACCCTTAAAGCCAAATCAAAATCTGCATATTCAATGAAACCGAGCAGAAACCCCTTTTCAGATCCCCTTTTCAATCTCTTTGCTTCAATCGTTTTTGGGTATGTTTCTGGATTTTCGTTTCTTGAAGAACAATAATGGATTTTCGTTTCTGGATTTTCAATCTCTTCGCTTCAATTTCTGGGTATGCTTCAATTGCATTCAGCTTTTGATTAGATAATTTCCAGAAAATTCGGGAGAGGATATAGCAAATGAGAAATTAGGAGACGAACTCAGAGATGATTTCCAAATAAATTTCTACATATCTTGGAGTTAATTAATGTTGCACATGTTACAGAAATTTTGGTTTTTTTCTGCATTTCTATATAGATGGGAAAGATGGTTTTTGATTTAATTTTAATTGAGTTTTTTGATAATAGATTTTTTTAAAATCTATTTTTAAATACCACGTTAGCACGTTATAGCCACCTTAACACTATAACAGCCACATCACTTCTTTTTTAACGGAGTGAATGATGATTTAACTGAAAAGGATAATCATGCTAAAAAATTGAAACATAAAGGACTGATTTGGGACAAAAAAAAGATAAATGACTAAATTGTTATCTTAAATTAAGTTAAGGGACCTTGAGAGCAATTTAGCCTTATTTTTATTTTTCAGTTTAATTAACATTTCTTGTTCACCCTGTTTTGTTACTTAATCAACCAGACTTAGGAGGTTTTGGAGTAATCTTGCAAATACTAATGTAAAGCACCCAAGTTCCAAAATGTACTAAACAAAAGTAGGTAAAATATCTCTTCTAGAATGCTAGCCTGTGATCCTGCAAAAGAAGTGGGAATAATCCCTACATGCAAATATTTACGTCCACTTTTCAGCCATATGAGCGGCAAAAAATTTTCCATGCATTAAACTACGCAATTTTAGCAAACTTTCCTGTACCTATACACCTTCTATAGTTGTACAATATCGATATATTAACTATGCAAGGAAGGTTCAGTGGGTTAAACAGGAACTCAAATAAAAACTTTGACAATCAGTGCGTGTTCACACCCACATCACAGAGATAAACGTAATGCTCTGTACCAAAAATTATCAAATACGCATTAAACATCCCATCCGCATTACATATACTCATTTTTGCCTCCACATAAGTCAATTAATCCCTAATGGAAGCAGATTCTTGCCAGCAAAAAGCAATTATAAATAAAATGTTTAGGCTCCAACACTGTTCCCTCAACTTGCCATGCTATGCATCTATCTACCACAAAATCCAAAATCCAACGTTGACAAAAAACCTCATCCGCTTGCTTTACAGTTATCTGATTTTATAGTTGGGCCCACTAAAACTTTACATTTGAAATTAGATACACATATTACCTCCTTCCTTCAAATGGTTAGCTTTGAAATTTCAAAAAGAAAATTTTCTTTTTCTTTGGCTTTGCAGCAGAGGAGAGACAGAGAGGGAAGCGAGAGAGACAAGCAAAAGGAGGACAAAGCAAGGCTTGACGATATTTGCAACTGCTGACAGCAGTGAAGCCTACGTCCACCACAACACTGCTAGATCTAACGATTCGAAGTCATCGTCGTTGCCGCAAGGATTCGAAGGCTCACGGCATCGTCAAGAAGGCACTCGCTACCAACAACCAAGACAACTACTGTCTCCTTGTCGCCATCAATGACCGCCGTGGTAGGTTCTCTTTTTTTTTATATATAAAAATTCGGGGAAGCGGTAAATTTTTATTAATCAAAGTGACACTAATTATGATCATTTTACAATTGTCCCCGAGGGGATTTGAACTCAGCACCTTAAGGATAAAAGGCTAAGCTCTTATCACTGAGCTAGAACCTCAAGTGTAACTGCCGTGGTAGGTTCTCATCTCAATTTATTGTTTTTTTTTTTTTGGGATTCGCCGATCTCTTTTTTTTTTTTGTAAAGTTGTCTTCAAACTTCAACCACACCAGAAATGTATTTCAACGTTGGTGTGGGCTGAGTTGGTAATAAGAGAGGTTCAAGAAAAGAAAGATCGCAAAGATCTATCTATCGTAGCTTGAGAACGAATCTGATAGGAGCATATCAAATCGGACTAGAGCTTTAAGGCCAATTTCAAACTCAATCTAAGTAAATAAACCCAGTTTCGAGCTGGATCTGAGCAATAGTGGCTGAATTAAAACTGATTGGAGATATGCAGAGATAGACAAGGATGAAAGAAATATTGTTGGTGATGTAGGGATGCAAAAGGAGTTGAGAGTGATGAAAAGTTGAGAGTATGGGAGACTGGGTGTTCTGGACTGGGTCGGCCCACTCCATCCAAACGCTGGCTGAGATCGGCCCATTAGCGAGGCCACAAAGGTTGACCTACAGAGGACATCTCAGATCGGACCGGCTCTCCGCGAATTCCTGACACTATATACATAGATCTTACCTCAGCTGATAGGTACACACTATTTACCCATACTGTTACTCTTATCATTGTAACACCCCGCAATACTAATTAAAGCGTCAGTCAACACATAGGCAATGATAATCAGAGTATAACGAACTACTATGGATTCAGACACAACTAATCAAAATAACGGGATCAACCCACTTCTAGCATAAAAAGTCTCGATCCGAGAACCATAACATGCTAAAATACAAGTCAGTAGTAATACAAACTCGAGGTAACTAAAATAGAATCCATAGCAGATAAACAAATCCTCTAAACTCTGATCAACATAGACAAGTATAAGGATTATACAAAATACAACTAAGCATAATGTCTAGTCATCGGACTCTACTAGATAGCAATCAACTCAAACTGCTTCTTCACTTGGTACCTGTAAATCACAAAACAACAACTGTGAGATTACAAATCTCAATGAGTGACTCCGAGACCACTTACAGTTCCTCTTATTCATTCCTTTTAAGACTCATTATCTTTCCATCCCGAATAATGCGGGAGCTCCCATTTGATCCGGGAAACTCCAATTCGGTTATATCAATAAATTATTTTATCATTTTCTTTGGCTTAGCATAATCAGTGAAACCAAATCTCACGAGATCACGGAAACTCCAATCCAACATACCAATGAGGGATAATACGAGGGCCTTGGCTTCCAGACTCATGACTTCCCTCCACCAAGTATGCTAAATAACTGGGATCGTCATCCCTTAATTACTTATGTATCATAAAATAAATAAACATAATCATCAGAATCATTTTGGAACACGTTAAAGGTTCTCACTCAATATTCGGTATTTCAGCCCATCAACAATTCATTTAACATAGCAAATAATATCGAAATTAAGCAAACAAATATTCATGGCTTAAATATGTTTTTAGTCCCTGCAAATATAGTGTCTTTTGGTTTTAGTCCCTGCAAAAAAAATTCTTTTCAATCAATCCCTGCAAATACACACATTTTCATTTACGTCTTTCCTACAAATACACACATTTTCATTTACGTCCTTCCGTTAGTAACACCATTAGTTAAACGCTGATGTGTCCAACAGTAATCTTACTTGGCTCTGCCACATATTTTTCATCATTTTTATTTATTTTTAGATTGCCTATATGGAATGACAAGTTGAATAAATTCCTAAATCTAATTAGGGTTCATCTGGGTCTGGAAAAATTCTCAACTCT
The DNA here is from genome assembly GCA_963573325.1 of Astragalus glycyphyllos. Lineage (NCBI taxonomy): Eukaryota > Viridiplantae > Streptophyta > Magnoliopsida > Fabales > Fabaceae > Astragalus > Astragalus glycyphyllos. Next base: position 32,805,862 of record OY754311.1, on the reverse strand, counting down.
CTTCAAATTCATCTACATCTTCATCATGCTCCCTTCATCTTCAACCCGCTCTCGGCTCAGGTGAGCCACGACCACCACCATCGTGTGAAGCTTTGTCACTGTTGTCATTCTCTCTCCACCCATCTCCTCTCTTCATTCCTAATATCCATGGATTTTTCTTTCTCTTCCAAACTGACCTTTTCACGTCTTTCTTCCAATTTTCTTTTACTCTTTTGTCTTTAAAATAAAGGGAAATGTAAACCATATAGTTTCCGTGTTGGTTCATACCAGAAGTTCTTACCCATCATGGATGGGTTGAAAACCCATTATTGTATTCTCAAGTTCTTACTTCATAGTCCAATTTCTGGGTTAAGTAGGTGCCGCAAAATTGAAGGGGAAAATAAGGCTATAGTTTAGATCTATTTTTGCTCTCACTTTCTCCCTATTTTAGATCTCTATTTTTTCTGAACGCTTTTGATTTATTGATGGAGGGGCTTTTAATTTGTTGCTAGAATTGCAAGGTGTTTGGGATGTGGTTTACTGATTTAAAAGAGAATATTCCAGTAGCATGGGTTTAACGTGGTGGTGCTTGGATGAGATGGGGAACAATGTGAACAATCCCTAGTTGAGATTCACGAATTTCTATGTCAGCATTTTAAATTCGACACATCAGCAATAACTAACGGAGTGAGTAACAGAAGTACTAAAATGAAAAAACTTGTATTTACAGGGATTGATTAAAAAAAATTGTAGGGACTAAAACCAAAAGACGCTATATTTGCAGGGACCAAAAACATATTTAAGCCAATATTCATTCATACATTTCATTAGACAATATTGTTGCAGTAAATTTTCAGCAAGTATGCATAAACTTCGGAAAATTATTTGACCGACCAAACGACATTGAAATTCAACAAATGACCCTATTGAAGAATATGGTATCCATAGAAGATAAGGAAGAAAGGATTATGAGGCTCTAATATTCATAAAAGGGAATTGAGACAAATGATATGAGTGTTTCTAAAATGATTACATGAAGCCTATTTATAGGCATATACCAACTAATAACAAACTCACTTATAACTACCAACTATCTCCCTAACTACTAACTAACTATATATCTAATAGACCCCTAGATGTCTATTTTCTGAATGGGACTTTTGTTTTGCAAAATAATGAGCCAATTAGTACAATTTTCAAAAATAGACAGAACAGTTCTCAGATTTGGACAGAATCTGCCCGCTGATTTTAAGCAATTCTAAAATGAGTCTACTTTCTAACGGGGCAAGAATTGTTCAAAACGGAGTTCAATTGAGACCACAAAACCCAAAACGCTGAACCTATACCCAGTTTAACTTCAAAAATTTGACCCAACTTGGTATACTCATAACTCGAGCTACACAACTCCAAATGCAACCAAACCATTATCAATTTGACAAGCATTAAGTTTAGTTTCAAAAAAGGTGAACCACATAATTTTTGAACCTCTAGGTTTTCCCAGTTACTGTATAACCGAAGCTACACCCAGTATAGTCCTACATTTTTTATCTGACTTGTGACTGCAATTTCTCCAATTATACTTATCCAAATTTATTAAACTTAGTGCCTAAATTGTAGCAAATTGTGTCTATTTTCCAGAAAAGAAAACCTTAAAATTTTTGGACACACAAAAAGTTCAGAATTACAGAAACACTGAAGCTATGTCAAACAGTCCCAAACAGAGTTTCAGCACAACATTATGCACACTTAACACCACCAATCACCAAAATTCAGCAACCAATTCAATTCATGCTGTAAATTCAGAATACACACACTACATTTTAAAATATATAACGTGGTGAGAATACTCACCTGGTTGACGAACTACTCGAGACTTTAACGAACCGAAACATAAAACTCACGAACCGAACTCCTAAGCTCCCGAATAACTCTAATTCGATTTCCAACTTCCAGTTACTGAACTACCCTTAAATGAGCTCTAATCCTTAGAGTACCTCCAGCGGGAGGTTCGTTTGCGGTTTGTAAGATTTAAGAACCAGAACCAAAAATTGTGTTGTTCACAGTTGGAGTAGTGACAGCGTGGCGAACCAGTTGCGCAAATAAGCAACGGATCGTAGAAACGAAAATACAGTTTTTACTCTTCAAAAAGCATTAAAAAAGCCCATGCTTTTCCCACATCCCTTCCTAGTCACCCCACACCCCCTAACCCTGTGAAATGACCAAAAGGCTATTAATGAAACGCACATTTTCTCCGATTCGATTACGGGCAACCGAATGTATTCGGTTAGGCACAACCGAAGGTGTATTATTTGACACACACCCCATTTTACACTATTCAGTTGACCTCAACCGAAAATATTCGGTTGATGTCAGCCGAAATGTCTACTATCTTGGATCCATCACAACACAACCAACAAAATACATCTCACACTTCACTTTTCCCTTTCAACTCAACTCAACAACTCACCTTCTCCTTCTCTTTCAGCTCAACTCAACAACTCAACAAGCCTGATGAAAGCAACTCAGTCAGCTCAACTCAACAACTCAACAAGCCTGATGAAAGCAACTCAGTTTTCCCACTCTCAGCTCATTCATCTCCCTCTCTTAACGTCTTCCTTTTAAGCAAAAAATCACAACCTATTATGCAAAAAAATAAAAAATTGTTTGAAAGAAAGGGAAGAGAATGAGAGGGAGTACCAGGAGCAAAGTTTGTTGAGGATGAGGTTAGGCATTGAATGTCTGAAATGGGTAATAACAAGTTGAAGAAATGGGTAATAACAAGGTGAAGGCATTGAATGTCTGACCAAAAAACATGGGTAATAGAAGTGAAATAGAAATGGGTAATAGAAGTGAAATTTCGCTTTCTGAAATGGGTAATAACAAGGTGAAGGCATTGAGAATGTCTGAAATGGGTCATAGAATCTTCAAATAACATGGCGAAGGTGAAGGCATTGAATGTGGTGTTTGTTTTCATAGAAGAGGTATTGTTATTGATCTCTGTCAGTAAGAAAATGCACTATTCGGTTGAGGTCAACCGAAATTTTTCAGAAGACCTCAACCGAATCCACTTGTTGTCCTTCGTGGGGATGTTTTTGATTCGGTTGGCCTTAGCCAAATATATTCAGTTGGCTTCAACCGAATCACACGTAAACACGTTCTCTGCGTAAGGGTATTTTTAGAATATTTGGAGTTAAGGGGTGTAGGTTGAGTAGGAAGGGATGTGTGAAAACCCAAATCCTTAAAAAAAAGAACACCAATACATTGAAGGACCCAGATATGAGAAGGATCTGATCTGTACAGTACTACAGGAAGCCCACATATTGGTACCAAGTGTGGTAGAGAAGAAGATGCAAAGGGAAACAGAGGAAGAGGCAGAAGGCGTGTGGGATGTGTTGAGGGAGCACCGGCAGAACAATCGAGCTATCCAATGAACCGGACTACCAAGAGACTTGGATGCCACATCTCCACCCAAAACCTTAAGGTATTAGGTGTATGGGTCCCCTCTCTTATATGTCCTTCATCTAGCTCATTCCTAACCGATGTGGGAATAACCACTCACACTTGAATTTTCAACAGCATGGTGTAAAAATTAATGGCAAAATCTGAGATTACACTGTTACATGTGCAAGGTTGTAAAAACAAAAACAAAGCAGTGAAACAGAGACGGTAGTTAAAATGTTGAGTAAAATATCTAGTAGAACACTCTAGAAAAAACGAGGAGCAAAAGAAGGTAGCTGACGAAGGAAGTGGGATAGTTTAATGATATAAATTAATTATTAATTAATAATTTAAATTAAAAGAAAATTAAATATATATAAATTAATATTAAAAGTGAGATAATGGGTGGGGTCCAATTTGGGTTATTCAGAGTTCACCGTTGGAGTGACAATTGAGTAAAGTTCTAACAATTGATGTGCATTGTGAATCCCATTAAGAACCCATAAGTGAGAGCACCGTTAAAGATGCTAACTTCTGAATTTGGATAGATTCTTCTCAAGTTTTCAAGAAAAGCAACATGCAAAGCCAAAGTTTCAAGTTTTGTCAAAAATAGAGCTTGAATATCAACCATGGTGGAAAGAGCTAGAAGAAGAATGAACTTTCGAAACTGATATCAATAGATAGAGCTCGAAAAACTGAAGAGAATGGTCGAAGAATAACTTACATGCAAAGGGGGTTTGATTGGATTCTATACTCTTCTTCCTCTTCATGCCTCACACTTCTCTCTCTACTCTCTTTCTATCCTAAAACTCAGAACTGGCTGAATGAGAGAGTGACCATGTGTTTGTGTTTTAAATTGAAAAGAGTGAGCATTAAGTGGGTCAGCTGAGGGTGTCTTAAAAATATTGCGAAATGACTAAAACGCCCTTTTCTTCTAATTCCCTCTTATATCTATTTCCTACCCAAACAATCACACACAATTCACACAATTGTACACTAGTCATTTAATTTAACCAAATAATAAATAAATCCAAGAATCATGGATAATAAAGTTGCTCAATCGATTAGACACTCAAAATAATTATTTTGGGATGTTACAATACACCCCAACTTGAAAAAATTTTGTCCTAAAAAATTGTTCAAGTCTTACCTCAACTGAAAAGATAGGGATATTTCACCTGCATGTTGTCCTCCACTACCCAAGTCGCTTCATCGGGTGAAGCACCATCCCAAAGCACTTTGACGATAGGAATCGATCTCGTCTGGAGAACCTTTTCCCCACGTTCTAATATTTGAACTGGATATGGCTGGAAAGTAAGATTAGGCCTAATCTCAACCGTCTCAAAGCTCAACGCTTGACTCGGGTCAGAGATATACTTCCTGAGCTAAGAAATGTGGAATACATCATGTAAACCAACTAGAGTTGGTGGCAAAGCAATGCGATACGCACTGGCCCAATCCTCTCTAATATCTGGAAAGGTCCAATATAGCGAGGACTGAGTTTCTTGACCCGTAATGCCCTGCCAACACCAAGTGTGGGAGTAACTCGAAGGAATACATAATCACTCTCATTAAACTCCAACGACTTTCTCTGTCTGCCCGCATAACTTTTCTGGCGACTTTGAGCAGTTTTTATCCTCTCTCAGATTTGATGAATCTTCTCGGTTGTTTCTCTAACCAACTCTGGCACCAATAATCTTGTCTCACCCACCTCCCACCAACAAAGAGGTGTACGGCATTTCCTCCTGTATAGTGCTTCATATGGGGCCATTCCAATACTGGAATGGTAGCTGTTATTATAAGCAAACTCTCTAAAAGGTAGGTGATTCTCCCATTCGCCTCCACTATCAAGCACACATGCCCTAAGCATGTCCTCCAATGTCTGAATAGTTCTCTCAGTTTGCCCATCACTCTGCGGATGGTAGGCAGTACTCACATACACTCTGGATCCAAACGCTAAGTTCAGGGCTTTCCAAAAGCGAGAAGTGAATTTAGGATCTCGATCCGAAATGATGCTAGATGGGATACTGGTGTGCGAAAAATGTGTGCAAGTATACACAGTCACAAACAAGTAGTATAAAAGATCGAACCCACAGGGATTGGATTAATTCTTATATGTTGCAAAGACTTGTAAGCTAGTGCAGCTACACTATTCACAATTTTGGTTGAAGTTGAAATGAAAATAAATGAAAGGAAAGCAAGTAAATTGTACAGGAAATCAGTTGAGAATGATAGTTGAGATGTCTTCACTAACTAAATCACTTTTGAGTGTATTGTGTTTTCTTGTGGTACAAATGCACTTAGGTGCAGCTGCATCAGTGTGTGCTGGTCAGCTACTTTCTTCAGAGTTTCGTTACAAGCTCTTATGATCCTGTTTTTTTGCGGTAAAGAAAGAAGTTGTCAATTCCCTTCTCGCCCCTTACAGATAATCCAAGTTGCTTAAATAAGTTCACTCTTGCATCTTAAGATCTCACTACACTACTTGTAAGTAGGGGTGGACGGCAGTCGGGTTGGGTCGGATTCGGGTCAAAAACAGTCCATCCGACACAATCCACGGATGGGATTAGAAGGCCTAGTTCCGACCGTTTACGTATACGATTTTGTCGGGTTCGGATTATCGGGTTTTAACGGTTGGGCGAGTGGGTATATACGGGTTCAATTCCTCTTCGTCGTGCTCTCACTTTCTCTCTGCATTTTAGCTTATCGTTGGTATAGAACCAGTTGAACGCGAACTGAGAAATAGAGAAAGAACAGAAGCTGATGCAAGCTAAGAGATGATAAATAGTAAATAGATAGAGAAAGAAAACTATAAACATAAAAAAGTAGAAAGAAGTCAGTGGAAAGAGAAAGTAATAATTTTGAAGCATTGGGCAGAGTAATACTTTTACCACCTCTCACGATTTTCAAGATACAAGGCTTTTAATAATAATATAATCAATCCGTCAAAAAATAATAATAATATAATCAAATAATAGGCAAACACTAGCATTCATCGGACGGATTCGGTTTCATTTGGATATCAAACACAGAACCGTCTCCGACCATTTCAATCCATATTAATCCGTATATTGCCATTTCGGGTTCCACAACCCGAATACACTAAACCGCATTCCTCACTTATATTTCGGGTGCATCGGGTTGCGGACGGGTTATTGAATTTTGTCCACCCCTACTTGTAAGGACTATGTTAACCTAAAGCTAGGGATTAACATGAAATTAACAAGTTGACTTTATCAAAACAAGTTTAACAAAGGCTTTATTAAATACTTATCCTTACTTAGTTCTTGATTTCTAGTTATAAGTCAATTAAGTGAATATAACTCTACTTGTTCTAAGTGATCAACCTTAAAACAAGTTTAAGAATTTAAACACAAGAACTAAAGTGCTTACACCACTTGAAAACACAATAACTTTCCTCAAAAGATAATTGGAAAGTTAGAACATCCCAACTTAAGAAGTTTAGCTCATGATGGGCATAGCATAGCAAATATATTTGAAAGAAAACATGTTGCAATAAAGGAAATTACAATAATATTCAAGAGAGTAAAAATTACACCAAATGAAATTCTCTTGCCCATATTTGCTTAAGAACTAATTTCTTGCACATATTAGTTCTTTGAAGAAGTGGAGAGAGAAGTTGTCAATTTCTTCTCACCTTCCTCTCAAACTAACACTAATTTAAACTAAGAAAATATGTAAAAAGAACTAGAAGAAATAAACTAGAGAACTAGGATGGAAAAGAACAAGAAAAGTATATAAAGTATGTCTTCAAGTGAGGAATGAAGTCCTATTTATAGCCTTGGAGCTTTCCTTTATGTGAGGGTTTCCTTGCTGATTTAAGTTAACCAAAAGGTGTTAACCATGGTTACTTTTCAAAAGGTGAAGATATACTTTGAATCCAACACTCAACCTTAAAGAGAGGTCCAATTATAAGTTGCCACATGTCCTTTAAGATTGATCCTTCATGATGGTCTTTTGATTGTGGGCGCCGCATTTTGCAAGTGGTCATGTGCCCCATGTGACTCTTAAGCAAGCAGCATGCCAACAAAGCATTATGGCAATGGTAAGAATTGAGGTGCTTCCAATGTGGGGTTGTGAGCTGCTTCGGTGCAGGAAGGTGCAGTTGCACCAAGTGCAGATGCACTGTGAGAATTGTTTCTGGTGCAGATGCACCTGACTGCAGCTGCACTGAACAAACACATCAAACATACCAATATACATGCAAAATGCTAAGTTATGAACATCATTCACCTTAAAACCATAAATGTTGTTATTTTATTTATACTACTATATTTAACACATTTTATACTTGATTTTAAGCAATTATCTAAGTTTAGATACATGAATAACTCTATATAAAATAGAGTTATCAGATACCGTGCAACCTCACAATGTTCTTAAGGTACTCATCTGCTAGCTTGGATATCTTATAATTAGAACGAACCGGAATGAAGTGAGCTGACTTTGTTAAACGATCCACAACTACCCAAATTGAGTCATTCCCTTCTTAGGACCAAGGTAGCCCCATTACAAAATCCATGGAGATACATTCCCACTTCCACTCTAGGATATTCAATGGTTGCAACTGACCTGAAGGCTTTTGGTGCTCTACCTTGACCTTCTGATAAGTCAAGCATCGAGGCACAATCCGCAAAGCTTCTTATCCCGCGTCTATAAATACAGCACTACCCCCCGAAATCAGGGCGCTTCTCTCATTTGTACCTCTCACTTACTTCTGATCGCTGACTTTGGCATGAGAGTGTCTACATGTACCCAACCCTTTCGAGTCCAACCTCGGAAGAAGGCGACGTTGACAAGGACAACCTCGAAGGATTCCGAATCAGAAGGCACTCATCGGACCTCAAGCAAAGAAGAAGACTATACAGAGACATCAAACAACAACTATTGACTCAGGATCAGAGATCCGAGGTCACGTACTGAACAACATTGTACATATCATTTATTGGTATTGCATGTTTGCAACATATTAGCGGCCACTGCACCCCGTGCATCGCACGGGTGATCGCCCTAGTTGTTGATCAAAAAGTAAGCTGGTAGCTGAACAAAAGAAAAGTATATCAGATAAAAACCGGAATATGAAATGCACTGAACATTTTGTGTATGTTTTTTTAATCAAAGGAGTGAAGGACATGTTTAAAATACTTCGTAAAAACTGAGTACTACAGCTAGTCCACAAGAGTACGTACTTTTTTTTGTTTGGATAATTGTTGGCTACCCACGGAGTGTCAAATTTCGCACTGGTTGTAAATTTACAACCAAAGACTATCTTCGCTCGTACTTAGGATCAAATTTTGCATTGGCCAACACTGAGTTTGTCCACTGCGGGAATCGAACCCGAAATCACCGGGTCGACCTCCGTGTCCCAGGGTAGATTAAGTCACTAGGCCAACAGTGTCAGTTAGTACTCAAGAGTACTTTGACATACCTTCATGTATTTACGTTTTAATAATGAATGAATTACAATGAATGAATTACAACTGAGAATAAGTTCAAACTGGAAAGGCCACTTCGATTTACAGAGGAAGAATCTCAAAATTGGTATTTTCCAGGGTGTGCTAATGGCATTCTTTGTCTCTTTGATTCTTATGATAGCTAGAAAATGTATGTTGTGGAATCCAGCTACTCAAAAATGTATAAACTTTAACCCAAGCCCTTTTGACAAGGCTTCTATTTGTATTCGTGGATTTGGTTATGACCATATTAGAGATGACTATAAGGTGATTCGGTGTGTTACTGTTGTTCGATGTACCCCTAGAGATGAAGGTGAAGCTGATTTGGCATATATTCCAATAGGGTCAGGCATCGTATGAGAGATTTATAGCTTAAGAAGTAACTCTTGGGGGGAAACTTAATGATAAGGATGACCCCCAGATTTTGGGATATTCAAGGATATACTTGAATGGGATATGCCATTGGTTTGTAAAGATTGGTCATTTTTCTTGCGACGGGGGAAAATGCTTAGTGTCATTTAATTTGAGCAGTGAGGTTTTTGATCAACTAGTTTGTTTTGATTTAAATACCCAGACATTTGAAGAGATTGGTCTTAAAGGCGTGGCTCCTTGGGAGGCAACAATTTATAAGAAAAACCCTCTTCCTTTTCCAATTGGAGGAGTAAATAAATAATTGTTGTTCTTATCTCAGCTAAAAGGTTTATGGGTATGATTATTATTAAGATTTAGGCTTCTATTACCAAGTTGAATGTAATGAAATCATTTGTTTACAAATCGGTGTGTCGATTTCCCATGTTATAATTATTGTCAAGTATGTTAGAAAGATATATCATATGAATCCCTATTTTATCAGTTTTATTTCAATGCTTTATATATTTTCTTTCTATTTGCATTTTGTCTGGTTTCTATACAGACATCTAATGTATAAAATATTTCTGTTTGAACCTCAGTGTACATTCTACATGAGATATACATGCCCCAAGAACTTGGAAGCCCCCTTTCCCTCTGGCCAGGAAACACTTTACTTCCTGGTCTGGAATTGGTTACTAAGAGATGACTAGGAACTCAAGTATTTTTTGATATTATCAGCAACTTTTTCTGTTCTCATTTCCTGCAGAAAGAAGCCATTATTGTAAAACTCGCTAACTGATAAACATAGTTTTGCTTGCTAATCAGTCTCGAATGTTAACTAATAAACCAGTAACTTATACATTGAAGACAGGTCCCTGGCTAGCTGCAAATTGTCTTAGCTGCAAATTGCATCACACCAGCACGTGAATTTTTGGATTCCTACTCATCAACCAGTACATAATATAATAGCTCAATAATAATAAATCAATAAATGAAAAACACCAAAATTTCAATCAACAAGCCAAATCTGGGTTCATCGTTGGGTGTTTGGGGTTGGGATTTGATTTGATTCTTTGAAGGTGCTTGGATTTTGCGTTTGCAAAAAATTAGGGGAAATGTTTCTGTTCAATAGTTTTGGTTCAAATCATTTAGGTTCACTAATTGAACCGACCTTAACAGTTCAGTTAGTGAACTGTGTTTGAAATAACAGTTCGATTCTACACTTTTTGTAAAAGTTCAGTTAATTTTAGTTTTGTTCAGTTCGGTTCAATTTACGGTTCAGTTTTTTAGTTCTAATGAACAGTCCTATTCACACGTTTCTTTGTTGTCATTCATGACTTTCATGGTGATGGTGTATTTCAAATGAATTCTTAGTTCTTTGAGAACTCTATGCAATAAGATTCCTTTGCATATACCTTGGGCCATTGTGACACCCTTTACCCCGAAAGTAGTTATAGTTGAAAAAGTGTGAAAAGACGAATAAATTTGTTTTTGAAATAAAATTGTCAATCTATTTTCGAGATAACTTTCGCAAGTAAAAGATGTTTACAACATTCTTAAATCATCATACAAAATGATTTACAATAGTACTAAATAAAACATTTCTTTAAATATAATATAATAGTACCAATCATAATCTTAAATATAATATAGAAAATACAACCATAGTCCTGATGTCACATGATCAGAGTAATTAACCCTCAATCCAATTAAATACAAAGAATACCATCAACGCGTGGTAACATACTATAAGCTATTAGGTGATCCATAGTGATCACATCTTCACCGAAACACGATCCTAGAAGACAACTCCGACGGCACCTAGAACTCCATCTAAAAAGTGGTGCACAGGTGAGAAAGAGCGTCCAAACCATATAAAGAACATAGGACCGAAACTAAAATAGGAAGGACTATCACACAACAAGCAAACAATCAACAATAATGGTTACAACTCTCATAATACACATACACAAATAATCCTTAACTAATCTTCAACTAATACTAGTGTCGCGACGACCTCACGTATGGTCCTAGGACTACAAGCAGCAACAACAACAACAGGGTCAAAATATCTTGCCAGATACTAATTCACAATCATCATCATCAACAACAACGACGACAACAACAACAACATCTATAGGACCAGGATACCTTGCCTGAACGGGATACTGAACGGGATACCATGCCCGATAATGCCCTACAAAACAACTATAGGACCAGGATACCTTGCCTGAACGGGATACCATGCCCGATAATGCCCTACACAACAACAGCTATAGGACCAGGATACCTTGCCTGAAAGGGATACCTTGCCCGATAATGCCCTACAAAGAACAACATCAATAGGACTGGGATACCTTGCCTGAACAGGATACCTTGCCTGATAACGCCCTATGACGAACAGCAGCACGAGGACTCTGAGGACCGGGATACCTTGCCCGAACGGCATACCTTTGCCCGATAATGCCCTACAAGAACAACAGGACTGAGACACTCGAACGAGATACCTTGCACGATAATGCCCTAAAGAACACCCAAAAGAGGACTACGAGGACCGGGATACCTTGCCCGACAACGACCACGACAACGACCACGACAACGACAATGACAACAACACCTATTGCCATCACTATTCTTTGAGGTACGACTTGCCCATACTGCGACAAGGTTCCTCCTAGAATTTAATTTACTAAGGTACGACTCGCCCCTACTATAGTGAGTCCTTGCCCACACTGCGACAATGTTCCTTAAACAACTCTCGATCACGAAGATACAACTCGTCCATACTGCAACGAGTTCTTGCCCATGCTGCGGCAAGATTCTTCAACACGAACCAGCTTGCTAATCAGCGACGAAGGATAACTTGTCCATTGTGCGACAAGTCTCCCATAACAATACAATTAACGCAAATAAAAAACGCCACTATTACAAACGTCAAGTCGTTTAATGACTTTACCGGTTCCAAGTCAAACTTGGCTACATTGACAAATATCGAAATATCGATCGGGAACTTAAAACTTCGTATCATTTAGTCTTACCTATCGTTCTAATCCATGAGTACATTAGACATTAACTAATTATTTGACTTTTCAAGCTAACACTTCATGAGTAATACTCAAGTGATATGAGCTCATTAATTCGTACTTATTATTTCGTTCTTACTCTTAAATCACCCTCACTGTCAACTCAATTTTACGCTATTGGTGACATACTAGTCACCCAAATCAAAGAACATCATTCAACATAAACTTGACATATTCCTTTCCTAAACTTGGCGTACTAGCTACATCCACCACAATATTAAAATCACAGTCATCCAAATTATTCACATGCCACTTAAATTATTACAGTTATCCTTAATTATTACAGTCATCCAACTTAAATAAATAATAAATAATAAATAACAAATAAAACAGACAAATGTGCGATAACCAAAACCATATTAGCTCTATCCCCTATTACCCATATAGAAAAGAAACCCTTCCCCCGTACCTGATATCGAAGTGTCTGCTAATAGCGAATCAAAGAGATATTTTGAGCTCTCGAACATGATTTAATTCCAACAAGAGTATGTGTGAGTCGAACGCTTACACGAAAGAGTGCCTCAACAGATAGTTTGAAAACCGAGGGAGGGGACGCGCCGTGATGTGCGAAAATCGTGCTTGAACATGGTGGCTAATGGCTATGGAGTTTTCTCCCGGAGTTGGTGGTGGCAGAAACACGAGAAGGAGGCTGAAATCGGTTGAATGGAGGCCGGAATCGAACTCAGAGCGTGATTTCGAGTGAAACTGTGGAGTTTCGGAGTTGACCGTGATGGGAGGAGTGAGAACGAAATGGAGGAAGAATGGGTTAGGGTTTTGCTGGTTCAGCGTGAGGAAGGAGAAGAACAGTGAACCGGGTCGGTTTTGTGGGCTCGGGTTGCGTTTCTGCGAGTGGCTTGGGGCGTGTGAATGCTGAGTAAGTGATAGGGGGTGTTAGTGAAAAGAAGGGGCTGTATAATTAAAAACGTATAAAAAATCCATTTTTAAAGCTCAACTTAACTACAGCTATTATTTTAACATCTAAATAGACCAAAATAATTTTCTAAATAAATAACCTCTCAAATACTACTATTTTAACAAAATAAAATAATTTACTAATAACCAGAATATATTATCAATAGTGTATAAAAATACATTTAAATGCGATTTCAACTAATTTTAATGACTCAAGTACACACAAAATAAAATAATTTAATCTTATCTATTAAAAATAATTCATAAAATGATCACATAATAAAAAGACCACAACGCACGAAAATCGGGGTGTTACAGCCATGACCTTATATTCAGTTTCAGACATAGAGTGCTACTTGTTAATTGTCACAAATCCCCATGATGCTTACTGATGCGCATACTCAAATATACATTTTACCCTTGACCCAAAATAAATAAATAAACACAACTTTTCGTGTTGTAAAATCGTGAAGCAAATTTCAAGAAACTCACTTACTCTTGTAGTATTAACAGACAATTGCGATATTTTTAACAAAATTACTATTTCTAAGTGACATATTATGTACCGAGATACCTATTAGTTTTTATTGTTATTTTTATCTAACTTTTTGCTTCAAGAGGTTTTATAAGTATAAAGATGAAAGGTAAGGAAGACTTTTTACTAGTGTGACTTCATCTTCTTTATAATGTCTACAATGAATTTTTAATTGCACAATTTTGCCTATAATCAATGAAGGATAGGAGCTTTCACAATGACCACACCCTCACACAAACACTCAAACATCATCACAGCTACGTCCATATTTTGAACATTAATAGTGTTTCAGTGTCCATGTACTTGTTCGAGTTGTGTCCACTGTCCGTGTCAGAATCTGTGCTATAGCACTCTACCCCTATCCCAACACTTAAAACAAATATGCCGTAAAAGTAAAGTCACAAACAAATGAGACAGTACTAACAACAACTGAATAATAACTATGTATTACAAGGAATAGACAGAATAGATTTGTATTTTAACTTTCTTCTCAAAACAAGCAGAGCAAGAGCAATATTTTTTAACAAAACGAATATCTGAAAAAGAAAATTTGATGGACAATAATAGAAAACAAATTTACTCACAGAATCGAAAAAACGTAACTAATAAAACGCAGGAACATCTAATGATATTTACAAAAAAGTAATGGCTTATCAGAAAGATTTAATAAGATTAATAAAAAATAAGATTAATAATTAATTATGTAATTAGAAATCCAATATAGCCTTTTACTTATTTTGATCACATATCAATCAAGGCTCCTAATTGATAAATAGCTAATATAATTAATAAAGAATATATGCCCATTATTTATAATATTGGAATAAAATATTCCAACAATCTCCCACTTGGGCAATATATTACACTAATTGTATCATAATTCTTTAGGCCGGCATCCGAATGCTATTTATTTTTAGATTTCCCTATACAATCTGGTCCACCTCATATATCAACAATGAGACCAACGCGGCTGTCGTCACTAATGTCTTTTGTGACTGTACCCCGATGACCATCATATTAACATACTCGATGACATAGATCGATATGGATGAGTGGCGTGGAAATTTCATGCAATGTGATCTCATGTCATGCCTATTTCCAACTGGTCCAACGTCTTAAGTGAGATCAAACTGAAGTTGCTGAAAATGCAAAATTTGTTTTGCATATAATATGATACAAACATATTTAATAATAACTCAACTTAATTTCTGCAGAAAGCCAAAATAACATAAAGTCTGTATCAATACCAAAATTCTAGAACACAAGGGAAAACAAAAAAAGACTCCCACTAATCTAAGGCAATCTCAAAACCAACACCCATATGAACAATGTGCTCATGGTAAACTTTAGGTGTCAAGCCTTTGGTTAGTGGGTCCACTAGCATAAAGTTGGTCCCTATATATTCTATCAAAATTTGTTTCTCTTGAACTCTTTCCTTCACAACAAGATACTTGATGTCGATGAATTTCGACTTTGTGGAACTCATGTTGTTGTTAGAGTATAGGACGGCTGCACTATTGTCACAATAAATCTTCAATGGCCTCTTAATGCTTCCAATGATGCTTAGGCCTGAGACAAAATTTCGCAGCATCAAAGCATGATTTGATGCCTCAAAACAGGCCACAAACTCTGCTGCCATGGTTGAAGGAGCCACTAAAGTCTGCTTGGCAGACTTCCAGGAAATAGCCCCTCTAGCCAAAAGAAAAATGTAACCAGATGTGGAACGTGTGCTATCCGGGCATCCCATAAA
The DNA here is from genome assembly GCA_963573325.1 of Astragalus glycyphyllos. NCBI lineage: Eukaryota > Viridiplantae > Streptophyta > Magnoliopsida > Fabales > Fabaceae > Astragalus > Astragalus glycyphyllos. The sequence goes on along the minus strand of OY754311.1, from coordinate 32,790,343 downwards.
ATCAGAGTCAGAATACCCAATGACCTCTAAGTTATCTGACTTCCGATAGGTAAGCATGTAGTTTCTTGTTCTCTTCAAGTAGCGCATCACGCGCTTCACCGCTGTCCAATGTTACATACCAGGATTACTCAAATATCTACCAAGAACTCCCACTATAAATGCTATGTCAGGATGAGTACAAACTTGAGCGTACATAAGACTTCCCACAGCCGAAGCATAAGGAACCTTTTGCATCTCTTCCTTTTCAAGATTTGTAGCGGGGAACTGATTGAGACTGAACTTGTCTCCTTTAGCCACGGGTGTATCTCCCGGTTTACTATCTTTCATGAAGAATCTATCCAAAACTGTATCGATATAGCTCCTTTGTGACAATCCCAAGATACCCCGAGAGCGATCTCTAAGTATTTGGATACCCAAGACAAAGGAGGCGTCCCCAAGATCTTTCATCTCGAAATTCTTCGTGAGAAATCTCTTAGTTTCGTGCAATAAGCCTATATCATTACTTGCTAATAGGATATCATCGACATATAACACCAAAAAGATAAATTTACTCCCACTGAACTTTTGGTATACATAATCATCAACCACATTAGTCTGAAAACCATAAGAGGTAATAACTTGATGAAATTTGTAATGCCACTGACGGGAAGCCTGTTTAAGGCCATAAATGGATTTCTTTAGTTTGCATACCATAGACTTTGGATTACCTGAATCAAAGTTTTCTGGTTGCACCATATAAATTGTTTCGTCAATGTTTGCATTTAGAAACGCAGTCTTCACATCCATCTGATGCAACTCTAAGTCAAAATGAGCCACTAGTGCCATAATAATCCTGAGAGAGTCTTTCGAAGAAACTGGAGAGAAAGTCTCTTTGTAATTAATGCCTTCCTTTTGAGTGAAGCCTTTGGCGACAAGACGAGCCTTATATCTTTCAATGTTACCCTTGGAATCCCTCTTGGTTTTAAATATCCATTTGCAACCAATGGGTTTCTTACCTTCAGGTAACTTGACAAGATCCCAAATGCCATTGTCAGCCATTGACTTCATCTCATCCTTCATGGCATCAATCCACTTAAGAGAGTTAGAACTATTCATGGCCTGACTAAAGTTGACTGGATCTTCCTCAGTCAAGCCAATACCTTCCTCATGTTCTTGGAGAAATACAACATAATCATCCGAAATTGCACTTCTCCTCTCTCTAGTGGATCTTCTTACTGGCACCTCTTGAGGTTGTTGAGTTTGACCTTCTGGTGGTGCTTGAGGAGGAAACTCGGTGTTGACTTCTTCTTGAGCAATGTTAGGAATAACATTTTCATTCATTTCTGGATCTGTTGCTTGAACAATGACAGGTACTAAGACTTGACCACTGTCAGTAACTGTTTCTTCATCAAAAGCAACACTCCTTATGTTTCCTTCCCCTCCAAACTCAACATCCTCAAGAAATCTTGCATTTCCCGTTTCAAAAAATGTTCTTGTAGTGGGGTTGTAAAACTTATACCCGCGAGAGTGTTGTGTACCCAACAAAATAACAACTAACTGTCTTAGGGTCCAACTTACCTTCATGCGGCCTGTAAGGCTTGGCTTCAGTTGGACACCCCCAAATGTGTATGTGCCTAATGCTGGGCTTTTTTTCCTCTTCTTGTGTTGAGAATTTGAAGCCAAATGAGCAATTTCAGTTCTTCCCCTCCGCAGTCTCTCTTCCTCTTGCACACAGTGAGACATAAGCTCATTGAGGGACCATTTGTCCTTCTGAGTGTTATATGTCACCATAAATTGTCCAAATTGTGCAGGAAGAGAGATCAAAACCAAATGCACAATCACATCATCAGGGATGTGCATCTTTAGTGCCTTGAGTTTTGATGCAAGGTTGGACATCTCCATAATGTACTCCCTTACGTTCCCTTTACCATTATACTTCATAGAGGTAAGTTTGGCCAAATGACTACTTATCTCAGCCTTATCACTTTTTTCAAATGATTTCTCTATTAATTCCAGGAACTTCTTAGCATTCTCATTCTCAGTAATTGAGCCCCGAAAAACTTCCGGAATTGATTTCTTGATGATCATGAGGCACATTCGGTTGGACCGATCCCATTTCTTAATTTTGAGCTCATAAGAGTTCTCCGGAGTGGGAATGGGTCGTTCCTCCCTCAGTGCTTGGTCTAAGTCCATACATCCGAGAACGATTTCAACGGATTCCTTCCAAGCCTTGAAATTCATCCCATTCAGCATAGGGATTTGGTTAATTTGAGTAACAAAATTTGGAGAGCTAGCAATAGCAACAAAAAAGAACATACAATCAACATTAGTAGCACATCAAATTATAAATAATTATTAGATGTGCAAAAATATGAGTGGATGTCAGTGATATGGGCCCATTATGAGTGGATGTCAGTGATAGCCCATTAGAGGGATAATGGGAACCCTAATAGACTGTCACACTATAAGTAGGCTATGGTCCCCAATATACCGGACTAACCGCAACACACACACGTTTACTCTCCTCTCCCCATCTGAAGAGAGTCTAAGGCATTAGGAGTCCGGTTGAGGAAGAACCATAAAGCCGACGAGTAGCTGTTGCTCGTTTATCACTCACTCTTTCTTCTCAGGATCCGTTCTCCACTTCTTTGCTATGGATCCAGGTATTTATCTAATCCTTGATATATCAACATGTCGTAGATCCTAAGGTTGTCGAGATCATGGTTTTGTTCTTGATTATATAGAAGCATGCTCCTATGTTTTTTGTCTTCTGCAATAGTGTATTCATGCTTGTATTATTAATTCCAACAAGTGGTATCAGAGCCATGGTTCGGCTTGGTGGGGGAGCGGGTTGTGGATCCTGGTTTGGATCAAGTATAGTGATGTGGGTGACTCACACTTGGGGGGAGATGTTGGAAATTCAAGTGTGAGTGGTTATAAGTCCCACATCGACAATGAATGAGCTATATGAAGGACATATAAGAGAGGGGACCCACTTACCTGACGCCTTAAGGTTTTGGGCGGATATGTGGCGTCCAAGTCTCTTGGTAGTCCGGTTCAATGGCTAGCTCGTTGTTGCTCTCGGTGCTCCCCCGGACTCCCCAACACAAAACCCAACAAACAACACATATATCATGGCCAAATAAGAACCGTTAATCATTGATTCCTCCATTTAACTGTTTAAGAAGGTTTTTCTTATATCTTACAACCTGACAATCTCTAAAATTTCCTTTAACACCAATCTCTTCAAGTGTCTCGATATTTAAATCAACATAGAATACATCATTATCTATATTTCTCATGGAAGCATCTCTCTTCTTTCCTACGCCAGTAGGTTGCAGCGGCAGCGGCACACCAGGTGAGGCACTAATAGTATATAGTTTTATCCACGATTCCTTGACGCCAAGTTCACCCAAAACTGATATCTGAAAATAATCTGTCTTTATATACTTTGAGATCATGGCAATTGACCCATTTAATATTAGAAAATGTCTTTGCACCCACTTAGATTCAAAACTTTCATGCACACCTAAAGGTAAAGGTGTAGTAAAGAACACCTCAGTACTGAAGTTAAAGGATACTAAGCATGTTTCAAGATTTATTTTACCCCACCAATGACACATCCCATTCAGATACACCTCTCTCCCTTCTATACAGAGATTATCTCGTATAGGCATATCGATGTCTAGTATCTTCCAATTGTTGTAAATAAGGACCTGCAACAACGAATGAAGAATCTGAGATGGTACCTGCAAAAGAACGAACGTGAGGAAAAAACAACCGGAGGCGTCTTGCGACTGCCCTTAAGGATTTATCTGCCTCTACAGCGCAAATCCCCCGAGGGTACAACCGGTCTCGTCTGAGATCACTGGTAGCTATTGAATAATGTGGCATCCATTGAAGATAAGAAAAAAGAGATTAAAGAACTCTAAAATTTATCAAAATGAAATTGATAAAAATGATAAGGGTTGTATGAAATGATTACATGAAGCCTCTTTATAAAGGCATAAAACTAACTACTAACTAACTCACTAATTACTAACAACTATCTAACGAACTATCAAGAATTAGGGAAAAGAAAGTGAAAACCCTAGCAAAAACGAATTTCCGAAATCAAATTGGGGAAAACCCAAGAATAACGAAGAATGATGAAATCAGAATCAAGAACGATCAACAAGATCAGAAAAGCGAAATGCAGCTAAGAGCACAAAATGCGAAATCGAAAATGCAAACGCAATGGAGAATCGCAAACTCTGAAATTGCAAAACGCAAAAGAGCGATCAAGGAAAATTGCGATATCAAGAAACGAAAGTCGCAAATGAGGAATCAAAGGCAAATCGTGAAATGAAAAATCAGAAATTGAATCACAGAACAAAAAATGCCAACTGAATGGTGAATTGCGAAATATTGGTCGCAAACGCCATGAACAGAGAGGGAAAGAATGTAAAGAAACTGTTTCTCATGGATGAACAAATCAAGAAATGGAAGCAAAAAAAGGATGCAAATGGAAGAAAGAATAAATCAGAAAAGGAAATGAATGAAAAGAAAACTAATAAAACGAAAAAGAACCTGCAGTGAAATGCAACGGAAGCAATCTTCATGGAGGATACCATGTTTGCTCTGATACCATATTGAATAATGTGGCATCCATTGAAGATAAGAAAAAAGAGATTAAAGAACTCTAAAATTCATCAAAATGAAATTGATAAAAATGATAAGGGTTGTATGAAATGATTACATGAAGCCTCTTTATATAGGCATAAAACTAACTACTAACTAACTCACTAATTACTAACAACTATTTAACAAACTCATTTGTAACTACCAACTAACTATCTCTCCAACTTCTAACTAACATATATCTAATAGTAGCGACTCAGGTATCCGAACTGCGAAGAATTTTTGGCGTCAGTGAGTGGCTTTGGTAACAGGAGATGAACTCAAGAATTTTATTTTCTTCTCTTTCATAGCAACCCAATATCCAGTTTACTCCCCAAGGTTTTCACAATAGTGTCTGAACTCGTGCACTCGATGCCAATTTCACTTTGGAGTCTCACAAACATTGCTCAAAAATAATTTAAGAGAAAATGAATTTTCCAATAGCCTCTCCCATCACACCCCACTTAGTCATGCTCTTATAGAATCATTTTATACAAAATTTGTTTGTTTTGTCCGTTGGCACATTAATCATGAAATTAACTTCAATGAAAACAAGTTATTATTTCATTGGATGCCAAAGTTATACTCATGCATAAAGAAAAAGAAACCAACGGCTACTATTGTAATGAAAAGTCTTAAAGTTAAATAAATTATGATATGTAACCTACATATCAAAACCGTAAGTTATAAAATACAATCATTATACCAAACGGCTGTATAAATATATAGCCAACGTGATTATTATATATAATTATTATATTATCAATATAATGTAATTTACACTTGAATGTCATTATTCCAACAATCCCCCACTAATGGCAAGTAAGTGGAAAAACATATTTGAAATTTTATAGAAAATAGAATTTTTGGATAGACTCAAGTAAAACCAAAAATATAATTATAAAATAATATGTCGGTAAATAAAAATTTAGTATGTCCAAAGCCAAGCAATGGACTTTCCCACTTTTGAAATATCTCTTAAAATAAATAAAATTACAACAATTTCCCACATATTTCAAAAGTTGGAAAAGAAATAAATAAAGAAAGTTTCCTGGGTTAACATCGTAGGTGTAATGCATCGGAGCTGTATAGCAAGCTATGGAACCAGTCCTAGATAGGTAAAACATGACATACAGTGAATTGGTTTAGCAAGCTATGGAACCCAAGACACATGTTATATGCTAGAGGTTTTACTATCACATTACACCCCCACATTCTTGCCGTTTTCGCGGGGTGCGCTACTAGGCCCTGCGCGTGCTCGGTGTTCATGAGTGCTCTAGAGACCTCGCCAGGATCTCATGCAAGCGGCCCCACTTGACACTCATATAGGTAATTTCATCAAGTGTATGCTGCAAGTCATACACCACCCATAAGGGCTATGATAATCATTAAAAGCTTTAAGCTTAACCTCTTTACCTTGCAGACTAGCACTATCACAATAACATCGTAACACCATATATAGGAAGGGACAAGAATAAAATTAATTACATGAATTAATTTCCAGTGCTAGTAATATCAAGAAGTAACTTGTTTTTACCACATTGAACCTTCTTCATGGGATCTCCAATCACAAAGGGTGGGTTACCATCACTTCTTGATTTAAATTGGCTTAAGTCCCATTCCCCTCGATGTTTCACAAATCATTTTCTTCCCTAGGGGTTTTTCAGAAGATTATTCACTTCTGATTTCACATAACTTGAGGATATAATCCTTTCGCATATTAGTAGTTACTTTACACAGTTATGAAAGACACTATTTCTTCCATAAAGGAATATTGACCAAGACGTCTCTTAGTCAATCAATCTCATATATCACAATGTCTTGAGTAATATACTCAAACTCAATCATCTTTGAGTAATAACCATAATCTCTATAAGGTAATTATCCAAGTCTACTTAGACAATTTCTAAGTGACAACCATTCATAAATAAATCCACTTTTAGATTTATTCTCATGTGAATCAAACTCGTCTATCATCACTGTATCACTGCAATACAATGGATATTCACTATGTATAGTAACATAGATGCCTCTATAGACAATTTTATATAAATGCTTAGATAATTTCTATGCCACATCACCATAACATACTTATGCATACAGGTCTGCTTAGATGATTCCTAAGTGACAACATTTCCATAAAACATTTATAGAGTTTCACAAGTATGTTAATAATGTTTCATGCATTCACATATTAGTAAGTGATCTCAAAATATGCATATCACATATATCCAAAACAAACTTCTCATAATTGATAATTATCCACAACATCTTTGAATCTAAAATATTGCTAGATATAATCACTTTGAACATGTCAATAAGTGATGTCATTTTCTATCTCTTAGGGAATCAATTTTTTCTCGCTCTAAAAGAAGACACTTTTATGATCTTTATTAATCCAACAAAAAGTGGAAACAAAGACACCAAGAATCCCAATAATCACTTCTATTAGTTGTATAGGTCAAAACAAAAACATCTACCAAAACTATACCAACTAAATCACTTGGACATTCTAATGCAATTTTTATAAAACTTGATAATTTAGTTATCAACATAGCATGTCTACACTTTGAAGACTCAGTTTTTATAGAAAGCATGAATCCAAGAATAACCCCCACAATGCGTCACACAACATAGCGTTCCAAAATCAATAGTAATACATGTATCACATATTAATGAAAATATTACTTGGGGGGTTCAAACTCTAAATAAAACAATTTGTTTCATATTATTAGCTAGAAATCATTAGCATATTTTTGCACATATAATTCATCCGATAGGATCAATCTCAATTTCTCAGTCTCACATTGCATAATACACAAAACATGCTTACATTAAAATCAATAAACTGATTATGCAAAATCCGTCCAATAAAATTGATGTACATTCTCAAATAATGTAATAAGTTTATATCTATTTTTCTGTTGACTAAGTTTTAGAAACATAAGGATATTCAATGAATTAACTTCAAAGCATCTAAACTTCTAAAGAAGTATCTCAAAAAAAATATTTTGGTCATAGCATCATTATACTATTGTACTTCCTTATGAACTACCAACAGAAATTTCGCTTATTTATAGCATGTCTTTCACATCGAAGTTAGAAGACAAAATTATTTATATCATTAGTAAACCCATCAACACATAAGCAATAAGAAATTCAACAATGAAATCTCAAGAATTCAATTTGTTAAAGATGCAATCATACTTACTGATACTAATATCAAAGATACAATCTCAAAACATAGACTAATTACAATAAGCAAAAGCCCAATTTTGTCATTCTAAACTTATGTGTTCTAACTCTTAAACATGGGGATCAATTGAATGAAAACACACATAAAAATATTCAACACATTATCACACTAAGCACATCAAGAAAATAAAATCTCTCACTCTTAAATTGTTGCCAAAAGCAAATCCACAATTTCAAATGCTTTCAATAATATAATATTTTTAAAAAGAAACTTCTCAGTATCACCTAATACAATACCTTCATGTATCTAATAGTTGTTCAATGTATCACCTAAATCTAAAGAATTGTTAGATTTAGTCACTTGAATATAAATATCTAAAAGTGAAACTCCAACACTACTTGTTCATCACATTTACGACATATCCTTATGCAGAATTTAAAAAACTGTTTTGAAAACTCAAGTTTAAAATTTTGTCAGGTAGATGTCCCGTACAATTGAGCAAAAAATTGAACCAAACAGAGAGGAGGTACTAATTAAATTCAAACTTGAAAATACCATAAATCTACACGATCAACTCAAAATGAGTATAAGTTAGGAGACCGACCTGATCCATAAACACAGTTTTCTCTAGTATTGATACGCCCAACTTTTCCCTCGTCAGTGGTTGTTTCCATTTCCTCACATAGAGTGCAATTGTTGCTTGTATCGCTTCTAATATCTAAGGAATGCAATCCTTTGGTGCGCATCCCAACTCAACCATTCTCAAGTTCATTCTAATTTGAATATGAAAATACGAGGAAAAACAGCTACAATAATAATAATAATAATAATTATAATAATAGTAATTGGATAAAAATAAACTGAAGTAAAAGGAAAGGAAAGAATAGAAATTAGCCGCTATCGTTGAATGTCTGCAACAGTCATTTCGAGAAGCAACATTATTCCATCAATAGTCTCGGTTTTGATAACCCGTTGTTCACGCCGCCACATTATCGTCACAATGCTAAATTAGTGGTGTTTTCCCTTGCTCCATCGCTTTTAATCGATTGCAGGATAAATCCTTAAGATTGTTGTAAATAAGGACCTGCAACAACGAACGAAGAATCTGAGATGGTACCTGCAAAAGAACGAACGTGAGGAAAAAACAACCGGAGGCGTCTTGCGACTGCCCTTAAGGATTTATCCGCCTCTACAGCGCAAATTCCCCGATGGTACAACCGGTCTCGTCTGAGATCACTAGTAGCGACTTAGGTATCCGAACTGGCAAGAATTTTTGGCGTCAGTGAGTGACTTTGGTAACAGGAGATGAACTCAAGAATTTTATTTTCTTCTTTTTCATAGCAACCCAATATCCAATTTGCTCCCCAAGGTTTTCACAGTAGTGTCTGAACTCGTGCACTCGATGCCAATTTCACTTTGGAGTCTCACAAACATTGCCCAAAAATAATTTAAGAGAAAATGAATTTTCCAATAGCCTCTCCCATCACACCCCACTTAGTCATGCTCTTATAGAATCATTTTATACAAAATTTGTTTGTTTTGTCCGTTGGCACATTAATCATGAAATTAACTTCAATGAAAACAAGTTATTATTTCATTGGATGCCAAAGTTATACTCATGCATAAAGAAAAAGAAACCAACGGCTACTATTGTAATGAAAAGTCTTAAAGTTAAATAAATTATGATATGTAACCTACATATCAAAACCGTAAGTTATAAAATACAATCATTATACCAAACGGGGCTGTATAAATATATAGCCAACATTATTATTATATATAAATATAATGTAACTTACACTTGAATGCCATTATTCTAACACCAATAACCACTTCTTAGGCTATATATTTGACAAAAAGGTTTAATCCCTATTGTTGTTGAAAAGTAATTCATATCACGAATTACCTTATAGTCATCTCTAACATGATCATAGCCAAATCCATAAAGAGCAACCTTATAGGCGACGATTGGAAACCCAGGAAAGCTACTAGAAGTAGGAGCCACTCTAAGTTCCTTGGTAGTTGGATTCCACAATACAACATTTTTATTCTGAGTCGTAAAGACAAAGAGTACCATTGATACAAGAACCCAAAATACGAATATGATCACTTTCCTGAAATTGAGGTGGCAAATCCAATCTCATCTTATTCTCAAATCCCTCACCAGAAAGCAAATACAACTCAGAGTGATAGTGGGACATCTGAACGTTCTTTAGTAAGACTAGATAAGTGTCATCGTCTAATGAATGCTTTCTAGATAAGAAATTTTTGGTGAACATTATCATGAAATAAGGGTTTTCAAACAAAAGAGCCCATGATTTCTGAACACATATGAATCGCTTCAGAGATTTTATCGGTAGTTTTGAGAGAATAGAGATCATCATGTATATGATTACTAACCTTAACATTTGTGGAAGCCATATAAATTTCTCAATCTTTATGAGATTGTTGTACACAGAGCTTCTTGTTGAAGATGGATTATGAATTCAGAGGAATTTTGGTTAGCGTACAAATAGATTGACGGTGGAATTATATACTGTTGAAAATTGAAATTGACAATTTTGATAGTGCGCACACTCTTCTAACTACTTCAACTCAATCAACAGAAATTTCGGTGCAAATCAATCTTTTTTTAACTGAAAAAGTAAATCAATTTTTTAACGTTAAAAATAAGTAAGTAATAATTATATTGAAGATTAGCTATCATTTAAAATAATATTTGGAACGAATCTTATAATTATATAGTATCTATCTATTATCAATTATCTTTTTTTTTGACAAAATCTATTGTCTATAATATTATATTCTTACCAAAAAAATATTATATTTTATAACTTTTTTGGGTATAAACTGGGTATTTTTTAGGCAACTGCAGAGACTAATCCCCGAAGATATGTTTGGATGGATGGTTTAGGAGGGGAGGACTTGATTTTCAATTCATTTTTTTGGTGAATGACTTGATTTTGAATTCTAAATTCAGGAAACTATAAAATATTTCTAAACAAAAATGATGTATGATTAATAACATTATCTATGATAGTATTCTTTCAATTTTTTAAAATCTCAAATAGATATTGAAATATACCTCAAGCCCTTCAAAGTCCTCCCCTCTAAAAAACCCCCAAATCCCTCTCCCAAACATACACTTGGAAAAGATGGTTCGGGTCTCTTTAAGCTGAGAAAGAGCTTTCCACCATTGTGGTCCTACTAGGCTCGATGAATTAGTCTTTACAGTTGCTCGTACCTAACTTACACAAATAAAAGTAGCAATATGTTAAGATATGATATTTCAAATAAAAATGTATCCTTAAAACTTGCATTCAAAAGTTGAATTTTTTTTTTTCGAATTTTTTTAATTTTTCTCAAAATTTTAATTCTAGACAAAAGTAATTCTTAAACAATAATTCAAATTTTGAAATTTTTAATTTTTCTTCTTGTTGTAGGTTTTAAATTTCATTATTTAAATTTTAGGGTTGTTTAGATAAAGTTAGCTAGCATGTTCTAGGGCTTCCTTAAATTTAATTTTTTTTAACAAAGTTTTAAATTTAATTATATATATATAATCTTTATTTATTATACTAGGGGGGAAAGACGGGCCCTCCGGGCCCGTCTTTCATGTGTTGGTGTGTTAGTGAGTGGTTTTATTTCTTTTTTATTTTTTAATTAGAATTAAAAATGTGTTGGTGAGTTAGTGGGTAGTTATCATTAAAATAAGGGTATTTTGGTCAGAAAAATCTGACACCAAAATGATAGTTTATTTTGGAATTCCCTTTATTAATAGTTATAGATAATAAAACAAAGAAAATATGCTAAAGAGAACAAAACGAAAACTAAGAACAATGCAACAACCATTTTACGCTTTACTTTGAAACACCCAGACTGTGTTGTACTGTTTCAAAGTTAGTGCTTTTCTTACCTTTCGTTAGTTTTCCTTTGCACCAAATATCATCCCTCTAAAACAAGTTACACTTTGTAATTGGGGAACCATAACCATAGGCCGCTTTGGCTTATGTTACTAAGTCTTTTCCCTAGTAACTCTTACTAAATAATAATAGTCATTGGATTCTCAAACTTTTAATGAAATTTAATTTAATGATTAGTATTGAATAAGGGCATTGTTGTCACAGTTATTATTTGTTTTAATTAAATTAAATAATTAAATTAACCATTAAATCAGGCCCTATTTTTTAGGGACAGTTACAAAACTGAATCAGAATTTGTTTCCACGTTTCTTCTCTTTCACGTTTCCTCTTTATTGCTTTCATGTTCTTTTTTTTTTTCCACCTTCTTCTTCTCTTTTCCACATTCTTCTTCTTTGCACGCCATTGCATCACGCAAAGGAAGTCGCAAAAACGGACTCACGCAAGGAAATAGGCCGCGACGCACACTAGTGATGCAAAAATGAACACCGTTGAACCACACCATTGAAGCACACTCTTCCTTTATGTGACACCCTAAATTTTTTAAGACATAACATCCAAATATTTAACATGACACATGAGCTTTTAAGGATTCATACATGTAAAACAAAAATCTAGCTTTACCTAACTAGCTTAGCCAATAAAAAAATGGCCCAAGTCTAGGACTCTGATTGTGATCTGGTTACCGACACTCTACATTGTACTTCTGACGAGAAATCTGGATATACTCTTTAACTTTCCAATGTTACCTGTTACTTGGAAACATCACCCCAAACATAGTGAGTTTTACAACTCAGTAACAAAGAATATAAAAAAATTATTTGATGTTTCCAGCCATATCCGTGTGCAAGATATGGAAAATCCTCTCCACAACATAGAGAATATAAATCACACACAAGTGTTTTTCACTCAAAGACAATTCTTAGATAATAACGTAAGAAGGACAACAATATAGGACAAAACGATAGTCATAAGCCGTATTATCTCTTCGTCATGGCAAAACGGTAATCATAACAACCAATCCAATACATGAAAATTCAATTTCTCACTTCATAAATTAACTCCTCACATAATATTCTAAACCAAAGATAATTCATATAACAATCACGTTTGTTCCGAATTAAAACACATAGGAATTCATTCTACACAATGCAAATGTCATCATACTCAATCATCAAAGCAAGTTTTTTTTTTTTTGCAACAAACTAGGTGTCTCCACTAATACTTCATCAAACTTAGAAGTTCCAAAGCCTAGAGGGTAGATAATCATTGTATTTTTTTTTATTAGCACAAATGGATGTAATCCAGCTATAATGCTACAACAACATCAAAACAAAGTTTCAGTTTTTATCTACAACTTGCAAGTAGATTTTCTCAACTAATCCTCAATGCAAATAAGCTATTTCAGAATCTATTTCGTATACAATGTTCTCTAGTTTTCAATGGTTTGGAGCTCATTTCGATAGGATCTTTGTGGAGAAAGATATGAACAAAACACCAATAGGATATCAAAAATGAGTTTTAGGAACAGCAGTTAGTATAAATTAGGAATAAAATATCAAATGAAATCGGATAATTTTTCCAAATTTTCTGTAGATACCTAGCTCACATACTAACGTAATGCAATTTGTCCCATGTCAAAATTCAAAGACAATAATTCAAGAAAAATCACGCACCAAGACTGATTTGTGAAGAATTTTCAGTAAATTTGAATTCACCAACTTACAACTTCAAAGAAAATATTTCTCCTCATCCAAGTATACAAGTACTCAAGACTTCAATCAATTATGACCTTATTCAATTATTAAGCCAGAAAAATATGAAAAAGGAAGTTCACTCTATACATATATACACTTAAGGTCAACAAGCAACTAGTAAATGTATCAACTTCAACCAATAATCAAATTAACACCCAACAATTCACATACTACTTCTAACAAACACCTTGTAGGCAATCCAACAAGTCAATTTCCTCTAACACACATACAACATCATTTTCTTTCAATCTTCAATCATTCAAAATACACAACAATTATCATTCATAATATTATAAAATCATTCATAAGTTAAATAGAAATCTAAGCACACTTTAGGAGAGGTTTTCAAGTGGATTCTTTGTTACCTCAATCAAGATTCTAAGAGATGATGATGATGATGATGATGATGATGATGAAACTCTCAAGTGGGTATTGGATTTTCCCTCTTTCATGGAACCCTGTCTTTCTTCAAACTCCATCTCACTCCCTTGTTCTTCCTCCATAGCTCTTGTTCCCTTGAGATCTTTCTCTACTTTGCATTTCCTCTTCTTCTTCAAAGCAAAACCTCAAGTTTTCTCTTCTTTCTTTCTTCCCTTCTCACGATTTCTCTCATTCTCTCTCTATTCTCTCTTCACTTTCTTTTTCTTTTGTTTTGTACGCAACTCTCTCTCCCTTTTGGATCTTTCTCTATCTTTTCTTTCTAATTTTATTTCTTTATTTTAAAAAAACATTTTACTAACCACACCCCTTTATTACTTACTACCCTCTTTTAATTTTATATCTACTTGAATTTTTTTATTTTATTATTTTTTTGGTTATTACACTTTACGCCATTGATGTCTCATTATGCAGGTTGATTTTTTCTTCTTCTTCTCGTTGCCAAGCTGGTTTCGCTGCACTTAACCAGTGTTATGCAAAACTGTGGTTAATTTGACATCTAACAACAATTATGCATATCTGCTTCTAGTGGCCACTAACCATTGCTATGCAAATGTGTGGTTAGTGACATCTAACCATTGGCATCTAACCACAGTTATGCATATATGTGGTTAGTGGCCACTAACCATTATTATGCACATTTGTGGTTAATGACATCTAACCATTTTGGTACAAATCTGTGGTTAATGAACTATATTTTTTTTGGTGTGAAAAAAAAAACACGCAGATTTTTTTTGATAAAAGATGAAATGAGAGGTGCTTTAGCAAGAACAAAAGTGAGATGAATTTGTTGCAGTGGTGAATTCGTCTCAGAAAATACAAGAGAGATGGAACGAAAGTTTGAATCGTGATAGTAACGTTTTAATTTTGTTACCGTATCTGAAGCGAAATTTTAGCCAAAAATAACTCCCAGAAAATAGGGATATTGATTAAACATATTTTTAATTATTAGATAAGTTACCTATATACCCCTTTAGTAAGAATTATTAAACATTTCTTTAGTACCGTAAGTCATACTCACCATGGGCGCCAGTAACAGCTTTTGTCAAAAAAAATATTAACTAACAGCTAAAAGGTTAATGTTTTAACTAAAAGCCAATTACAACTTGAGCTAATACTCATTTGGTTGAATTTGAAGTATATCAATTGTATTATGCTAATGGGGGTTAGATATTTTGGTCTGTATAAAATTTTGGTTTTAGTCTCTCAAAACAATTTCAGGACTAGTGCTTAGAAGCACCATGAAAGGTCCCAAAAAAGTGTAATTAAAAGCTACGAAGGCCAAAAACTGATAAAAAACTTATTGTAAAAAACAAAGGTAAAAAAACTTAGGGGATAAAAGTAGGTGAAATTTTTTTAGAGGGACTAAAATCTTATAAGAATCAAAAACATATTTAATCCTAGATTAATTGTATTATTCTTTTTGATAGAATAATAATTGTATTATAATCACATAGAATATTAATTTACTTAGGCAATGCGGGATCTAGTGCAATTAGTGGCATACCTTGGTGGTGCTCACATATTCCATTTGTCTCACACTATCACCGGTGTTATTTAAAAAGTTTGACACTTGGATCATGTGGTGAACAAACATGTTTACAATCAAATTAATTATTTTTTTGACCAACAATCAATCAAAGACATTCCTTTCTCGAACCTAGTAATCCTAATACCAAGTATTACACTTATTTCTCTGAGGTCTTTCATATCAAAGTTGTTGCACAACAATGATTTCACTTTATTTACAGCATGAATGTTTGATCCAAATATGAGTAAGTCGTCTACATAGAGACATATGATAGTGCAAATACATTTGTCACTTTCATTCACATTAAAATCATTTGATACAATCAAATTATCAAACTTCTCATGTCATTATTTAGGAAGTTGCTTAAGACCATACAGAAATTTATCAAACTTAAAGACCTTGTGTTCTTGCCCAATAATTACAAAAAACCTTCAGGTTGCTCCATATATATTTCTTCTTCCAATTCGCCACTAAAAAACAAAAACAGTTTTCACATCCATTTGGTGTACTACTAAATTATAAATAGCGGCCAACGAAATTAGTACCCTTTATGGATGTAATTCTAGTAACAGGTGAAGATGTGTCGAAGAAATCTATATTCTCTGTTTGTCTAAAACTTTTGTCTACAAGGCGGGCCTTGTATTTATCAACAGTTCCATCAGGTTTTAGTTTCATCTTCAAAATCCATTTACAACCTATCGGTTTGCAACCAGGAGGCAAATCAACTAAATGCAAGTTCTTGTTAGACTCTAGAGAATCCATCTCGTTATTTTAGGGTTCATGACTTCCCCTTTCCAAGTGCGCAATAACTGGGGATCGTCATCCGCTTAATGTCTTATGTTTACTTGGACACTTGTGTCCTTTACTCGGCCTTGGCCATATTTTCTCTCTTGGTAAAAGATTAAATCGTTTCACCATTACCTTTATGACTCAATATGATAGTAATAGCAATATCAATTAACAAGCAATACATCGAGTAACTCATTCATAGAAACTATAAGGTTTAATAACAGCGAGTACAGTTGAATGTCAATCATTTCACATGAAACTTCAGCAGGTATGCATAAACTTTAGAATGTTATTTGACCGACCAGACGACAACGGAATTCAATAAATGACCCCTCTAAAGAAAACTAAGGATGTCTAGTTTTTGACTATAACTTTTGTTTTGCAAAATAATGAGCCAATCAGTATAGTTTCTTCAAACAAGTTACAACGTCTAGAAAAGGAGACAACTACCGTGACCTAACTTGCAACCCTCCTAAAATGATCAATACTTACTCAAATTACATGGAACTTGAGCCTAAAACGTATCCAATTAAGTCTAGTTTTCAATAAAACAAGAATCTTTCAAAAACGGGTTCAAATGAAACAACCATGCTCGAAATACTGAATATATCCAGATTGTTTCCAGAATTGTAACCTAACTTGTGTCACATATAAATCGAGCTATACAACTCCAAATGCAACCAACCCTGTACCAAATTAACAAGCATCAAGTCTAGTTTCTAAAACGGTAAACCACAAAAAAATTTGACCACTAGATAATTCCCATTTACTGTAAAACCGAACCTATACCCAGATACCCCAAACATTGAGTTTAACTTCAAAATTGGCATAAAATATTCATCAACTTCAACAATCCAACACATTATCAACACATCCAGTACCAATCAAAGATATTTAAAGAAAACACAAGCATAATTTCGAAGAACTCACCTTGAAATGAAGAGAACAACAGTTTCGAATTTACCTAATCAACTAAAATCAAAACAGATTTCAATCTATATTACTATTTTAGTTAGTTTAACTCAATTTCATTTATCCTAGTGTACATAAACCTGAGTTTATATTATTGTAACTAGAGTTAGCTAGTGTGGTTAGTGGATGTAAATCTGAGATAGATAAAGGATGTGAATCACAATTGTAAAGTCAGTTTTGCAGTTAATGAAATTGAAAGAGATTCCATTTCTCTCTGGTTGAGTTTGTTAGATCAATATGGTATTAGCAGAAATTTCTTCACCGCTCAACCGTTCTCTCGCTGCAATCTCTATCACTCACCGCGCCTGAGATTCTACTCACCGTGGTCTTATTCTTCTCCGATCATCAATCATGACTACTTCCAGTCAAAATCATGATGATCCTTACTACCTTCACCCGTCAGATAATCCTGGCTTGGTTCTCGTTTCGCAACCGCTCACCGAAGACAATTTCAGTTCATGGCGTTGTGCGATGCCATGGCACTCGATGGCAAGAATAAGTTCGGTTTCGTGAACGGAACTCTCAAGAAACCTGCTTAAAATGACTCCAAATACCGATCCTGGATTCGTAACAACAGCATTGTTTCCTCGTGGCTGCTCAACTCAATCTCGAAAGAAATCGCAACTAGCGTCATCTACTCCGATGATGCAGCGGCGATCTGGAACGATCTGCACAACCGCTTTCAACTCCGAAATGGACCTCGCGTGTTTCAATGGAAGAAAGATGTGGTCAATTGTATGCAAGGTACGTGGGAAGAATACGGGGAATTTCGTCCCGTTCACACCTGTACTTGCGGTGGCGTTAAGCCCCTTCTTGATCACATACTGAGTGACTGCGTTCTCACGTTCCTCATGGGGCTCAACGATAGCTTCTTCAATGTGTGTGGCCAAATCTTGCTAATGGATCCTCTACCAACCATTGACAAAGTCTTCTCTCTGGTTTCGCAAGATGAGAAACAACGGCAAGTCACTGCTCCACCTACCACGGCAGAATCTCCCCTCGCCTCTGTTACTGCTCCTGCACCTAAATCAAACAGGCGTGAGCGTCCTCTCTGTTCACATTCTGGTGTGCTTGGACACCTCAAAGAGAAGTGCTTCAAATTACACGGTTATCCGCCTTCATACAACAAGAAGCCTACAGCAACCAAACCTACTGCCAGAGCTAACAATGTTGATGATAATGCCTCCACCTGTGGCACCACTACAGTTTCCAATCACCAATATCAGATGATGATGCAGTTCATTCAGGCTCAGATGGCCAAGGCAGCCACACCTGAATCCGATCAAGTGGACACATCGTGCGTAGGTATGATCCTATCCATTCTAAACACTGATGAGCCACTCCTTTATAGCACTTGGATATGTGACTCAGGAGCCACCACACACATTTGCCACATACTTTCTCTATTTCACAATTTTAGACCTATTAGTGGCAAACATGTCACCCTGCCAAACCAGAATAAAGAACCTGTAGCTGGCATAGGATCCATCATACTATCACCAACCATCACCTTGCACAATGTTCTCTACATTCCCTCATTTAGTGTTAACCTAATTTCTGTTAGACAACTACTAAGTAAAGAAGACATGTCACTAACCTTTTTTGCCAAACGATTTCTGATCTAGGGCATCAACCTGTTGAAAGAGATTGGTGAAGGAAAGTTGGAGCATGGACTTTACAAAATACACTCATATCCTACCTCTGTTAACACAGTTTGTACTTTAAATAAATCTGGTAACAATACTTGTATTACTGATAGTAGCCAAAATTCACTTGTTTGTCAATCTGTTTTTGCACATTCACACCAGAATGTCTCATTGTGGCATTCTCGGCTTGGTCATTTGTCTGACATTGTTCTGAAATCTGTTAACAATAATATACCTATTGTTTTGCCTCATAACTTTAGCACTAGCAATTGTACCATTTTCCATTTAGCAAAGTTTAAGAGACTACCTTTTAGATCCAATCATAACATGTGCAAGAGTCCTTTTGATCTAATTCATTGTGATGTTTGGGGGCCATATAACAAGCCAACTTATGATGGCAAGGTTTATTTCTTAATTATTGTGGATGATAGTAGTAGATTCACATGGTTGTATTTGCTGACTGCAAAATCTGAGGCCACTGTCAGAATCAAGCAATTCTTTGCTCTTGTTAAGACTCAATTTAACAAGACAATTAAATGCATGAGGTCTGACAATGTCAAGGAGCTTGCATTGGTTGACTTCTTGCAGAAACAAGGGACTCTACATCAACTCTCATGCCCATATAGGCCTGAGCAAAACTCCGTCGTTGAAAGAAAGCACTAGCACCTGCTTAACATAGCTCGTGCTCTCATGTTCAAAGGCTGTCTTCCTCTCAAATTTTGGGGAGACAGTGTCTCCACTGCTGCTCACATTATCAACAGAACTCCATCTCCCACCCTTGATAACAAGTCACAATATGAGCTACTAAATGGCACAACCCCATCCTACTCACACCTAAAAGTCTTTGGATGCCTAGCCTATGCTGCCACTATACCCCACACCCGCACCAATTTCACACCTATAGCCTCCCCTTGTATTTTTTTAGGATATCCCCTAGGATACAAGGGATACAAACACTACAATCTCACTACTAGAAAATTCCTAATTTCTAGAGATGTTGTATTTCATGAAGATTCCTTCCCCTTCAAAGAATACACTCACTCACCTGATCCCACTCACAATTTTCCTCACCTTGTCCTTCCCACTGAGAGTACAATTGATCACTCATCACCTTCCACATCCTCTATACCTGATCCTGTGCTTCCCTTAAGTAGTTCACCACCCACTGCTCACTTTGATGATGACACTGTCCTCCCTCACAGTCCATCACCTGAAGCTAGCACAAAAACTATTACACCGGTACAAAATACACCCCAACCTGCCCTTGGCAGATCCACTAGACCTCACATAGCCCTAATCTACCTACAAGACTATGCTTGCACTATTCCTCAATCCCCTACCCTCACATATACCAAACTGTCACCTACTTATCATGCTTATATTACCCAAGTCTCTGCCATCCCAGAGCCCCTATACTACCGTCAAGCAGCAAAATCAGTGGAGTGGTGCAAAGCAATGCAAGAGGAGATCAATGCATTAGAAGCCAACAACACATGGACACTCCAGACCCTTCCTGCAGGGAAGAAAACTATTGGCTGTAAGTGGTTATTTAAAGTGAAGTACAAGGCTGATGGGACTCTCGATAGGTATAAAGCTAGACTAGTTGCTCAAGGTTTCACCCAACAACTAGGTCTAGATTTTGTAGATACCTTCTCCCCAGTAGCTTCACTAACCACTGTCAGAGTTCTTCTAGCCATAGCAACTCAGAGAAACTGGCAACTTGTCCAATTGGACGTAAACAATGCATTCCTTAATGGCGATTTGCTTGAAGAGGTGTACATGAAATTGCCATTGGGTTATCCTAGCAAGGGGGAGAAAAAGGTATGCAAATTAAATAAATCATTGTATGGCTTGAAGCAAGCCTCTAGGCAATGGTTTCAAAAGTTCTCTTCCACTATCATGCATCATGGATTTGTTCAGTCCACTGCTGGCCCTTCTTTGTTCACTAAGGGCAGTGGTGATTCCACAGTCATTCTACTCTTGTATGTTGATGACATAATCCTTGCAAGTCCTAGTTCTGCCACTATTGCAACCACGCAGCAACTGCTTCAAAGTCTCTTCAAAATCAAGCTTCTAGGACAATTAAAATATTTTCTTGGCTTAGAAATTGCCTCCACTAAGGGCATTTACCTATGTCAACGAAAATATGCACTGCAATTGTTGTCTGATACAGGTTTTTTGCAATGCAAAGCTCTTCCAACTCCCATGGATGCCAACCTTGATCTCAACAACACTGCCAGTGAGCTACTTTCTGATGCTTCTCAGTACAGGCGTCTCATAGGTAGACTTATGTACTTGACTATCTCCAGACCTGATATAGCTTATGCTGTCAATAAGCTTAGTCAATACATGACTGAACCTCAAGAACAACATCTCCAAGTTGTGCACCATGTCAAAGAAGCAACCAACCGTTTCTCGATCTTCAGCTGAGGCAGAATATAGAGCTTTGGCTCTCCTCACCACAGAACTTCTCTGGATTCAGCAGCTAATGAAGACGTTTCAGATACAAGTTACATCTTGCAAAGTGTTTTGTGATAGCAAGTCAGCTATCCAACTTGCATCCAACCCCACTCTCAATGAGAGAACCAAACATATAGACATTGATTGTCATTTTATCCGACAACACATTCAATCCAAGTTCATCAATCTATTTCATGTTGCTTCTCAGCACCAACTTGCAGACCCTTTCACTAAGGCTCTGCCAAGGCCTCTGTTCACTAAGTTAATCTCCAAGTTGGGCATTTTTGATCTTTATATGCCAACTTGAGGGGGAGTATTACTATTTTAGTTAGTTTAACTCAATTTCATTTATCCTAGTGTACATAAACCTGAGTTTATATTATTGTAACTAGAGTTAGCTAGTGTGGTTAGTGGATGTAAATGTGAGATAGATAAAGGATGTGAATCACAATTGTAAAGTCAGTTTTGCAGTTAATGAAATTGAAAGAGATTCCATTTCTCTCTGGTTGAGTTTGTTAGATCAATTTAGAATGTGGATTGGGCCTAACTCAACCCTACAAAACCGGCTTTTAAGGTGAGGGATGCTCCCACTTATAAACTCTTTTTCAGGTCATATCACATCCGATGTGGGACTCTTAACACACACCCCTCACGCCCAAGAATAGACATCTGGAGCGTGACCCGAGTGGCCCAAGAATAGACATCTGGAGAATGACCCGACAACGGGTGGCCCAACGGATCTTGGATAGGCTTTGATACCATCTTAGAATGTGGATTGGGCCTAACTCAACCCTACAAAACCGGCTTTTAAGGTGAGGGATGCTCTCATTTATAAACTCTTTTTAAGGCCATATCACATCCAATGTGAGACTCTTAACAATCTAATCAATTGTTTTGATCAAAACAGATTTCGATCAAAACAGTGGGTTATTCTCAATTCTCAATCTTCAAGTTGATAATCTAAAATCAAAGAAGTTGATAATCTCAATCGAAATCTGTTTTGATAAAGATTGAGAATAACCCACTGTTTTGATCGAAATCTGTTTTGATTTTAGTTGATAATCTAAAATCAAAACAGATTTCGATCTTCAAGATTGAGAGTAACCCACTGTTTTGATTTTAGATTTGTCCAAATCTAAAATTAAATTCAAACTAATCTCAATCTTGAAGATCGTAATCTGTTTTGATTTAATTTATAGGTTGATTACTTGATTCAAACTTTACCTATTTGAGATTAGTACAAATCTAAAATCAAAACAGATTTCGATCTTCAAGATTGAGATTAGTACTTTATATTAACGTACTTTGTCAAAAAAAAAGATATTAGTGCTTTATATATATCTAATAATAAATTATATATTAACATTTGCGTATATTAAGCATACCTAGTGTTGCTGTAGTGGTTAATGAGATTCCTATGTGCTGTATGACCATGGATCGAATCCCACGGCATGTGGTTTTTGCTTTTGTTAAGAAAAAAACCTTTTAGAATAAAATTTTACCAATTTAAAAAAGTCGTAAATGTGGGATTCGAATACAGAATCAACTACGTAAAAGGAATGATTCTCTACCACTGGACAAAGAGTCAATTTTACGAATTTTGCACACCCATAATATATATTCTAAAGTTAAACTTTCAATGAATTATAAAACTAGTTATATCAAAAAACAATTCAGACCTACCACGTGACTCTCATTACGTGGGATGACTATTGATCATTAGAGCTGGCAAAATGGGCTACCCATCCCCCGCAGCGGGTTGGCCCACATCAGGCTCGGGCTTGGCCTGGGTTAAAAATCGGGCCCAACCTCTATAGCCCAAGTCCAGACCTACAAGGGTTCGGGCTTTTCGGGCTAGCCCATTTTGACCAACTTACAGTATGAATTCTATGATGTATAAACGATGACCATTGAACATTTTATACTGTGAATTCTGATTAACATTTTTAGTCGCATTGCTCTATAAATCTAAGTCTACTTCTTTAACTTGCGGGTTACCCGTGGCTCAGCCGGGCTAGCCCAATGCGGGGTCGTGTTTATTAGGGATGGGCTTAAAATCCCGGATATAAAAACGAGTTCGATTTCTCCAGCCCAAGTCTTGTATTTTTTTGGGCTAGCCTGGCCCGTCGGGATTGGCCCATTTTGACATAAGAATAAATTTTAAATATATACCAACATTTTCAATAGCATGCTAAAACATATTTTTTAATTATTTCACAAAAAAAAAGTACTTTTACCAACAACTTTATGCTATTGCTAAAAAATAGTTTTGTTATTCTCAACAATTTTTGTTGTTGTTGTTGGGATAAGTTTATTTTTTGCCAACGGCATTATTGTGTTGTTGGTGAAGAGATGTGTTTTTCACAACAATTTAAGTTGACATTGAGATAAGTATATTTTTCTCAACAATTATGATATTGTTGGGAAATGAACTCTTTTATCTCAACGACTTGAAATGTCGATGCCACACATATATTATTGCCAACATCTTTGTTTTTGATGGGAAATAGTCCCTGCCAATTCCCTTTATTCTTGTAGTGTGTGTTATTAAGTATGTAGTGTTTTGTGTAGGTGTCTATATGGTTGTGATCTGAAGGGAAAATAATCAAGGAAATGACCAGTTTGCCCTTGAATTAATCACTCCACCCTTATTACTAATACACTACCCCAATGCAACATAATCCTACATTCAACAATAATTCATTTTAATTCAATCAATCACACTATCATTTAACCTCATTAAGCAATTATATTTGCTATCAGATATTCAAGTATGATAAATTACTCAAATGAGTTAACTAATTAAATAAAAACACTTGGTAATTTCATTAGTTGAAATTAGCCAAATTGGGGATGTTACAATACATCCCAACTTGAAAAATCTTTTCCTCAACATTGATCAAGTTCTATCTGTGTAATCGACACGAAATCAACTCATCGATCTCTCGACTGTACATGGCTTTCCAATCGTAACACTAATAACCAAGGACCTATATGTGTGCACGCAATTAGTTTGGAAAAAAAGAAACTTACTACCTACGCCACACATTCGCCTAACCCTTTTTATTCAAAATCACAGAATAAGAAAACTTAATTGTCTTAAAATGGGTCTATTCTTAGCCCAAACGAATATGAAAAAGGGTTTTCTTGTAGCTTGATTCAACTGAAAAATTGAATTTTGAATGAAATGCCCATTTCACGTTATTTGACTTAACGAAACCCAGTTTAAAGATTAAACCGTGAAGAGAAAAAGATTTGGGATGACACTTTTGGTGCACAACCAAGACCATTGGTATAATCTTCCCATCCTGAAAATCGTGAGAGAACTAAGAAAAATAGAATCGTGTAGGGCATACTCTAATTTCATTAAATCCTTACCAGAATTTGGTAGGAGATGGGGTAGAAAGCACATTTTAACTCGGTTGACATCCTTTGTACGAGCCCTTTAAACAACGTTACTTCACCTTGGTTGAACACCCTCAGACAAAGGAACACAGTTGGCCGACAAAGGCTTCAGATAATTAATGAGTGACCTTAGAATCAAACACCACTTCACCTTGGTTGAACACCCTCAGACAAAGGGGCATGCCGAGGCAGACAATAAAGTAATCTTACGAGGATTGAAAAGGAGGCTGGACAACTCGAAAGGCTCACGGGTAGAAGAGCTGCCCTATGTCCTCTGGGCGTACCGTACGACTCCTCACTCTACAATGGGAGAAACACCTTTCCGGCTCACGTATGGAACAGAAGCCGTAATACCAGTTTAAGTTGGGGAACTCACCAAGAGAGCCCTACACCCCCTCAACAGCGAAGACAATGACGAAGCCGTTTGACAAGAACTGGACCTCGCCCAAGAAGTGCGTGATCAAGCAGTCCTTGCCGAAGTAGTGGTCGAACGCGGGATCGCGAGAAGGTACAATGATAAAGTCGTTCCGAGAGAATTCGAGGTCGACGATCTGGTCCTGCGTCAGGCTGACGCCGAGGGGAAGAATTCCAGACAAGGTAAGCTGGCACCGAACTGGGAAGGTCCTTACAGGGTAATCGCCAAGACTGGCAAGGGAGCCTAAAAATTGAAAACCATGGAAAAGGAGGTGATCCCAAGAATTTGGAAGACCACAAAACTCCGACGTTATTACAGCTTGTTAACACCCAAAATAAATAGGTCGTAAGCCGAGGATAAAAAAGAAAAAAAGGGAGTATGGCGTGTAGGCAAGCCGTATGACAAGGGGCAGAAAAGGTATTTTGCCAAGGAATAGTGAACCTAAGAGGGTCCTCGGGGTGTGTTAAATGGAAGGAACCCCCGAGGGAGGACTATGCCCGTGGACCAACAAGCTAAGCCGAGGGAGAGTGACCACCCCATTTCATAGAGTGCCAAGGCCTCGGTGGCTCAGACGCTCGGACCATTACCTAAGGTAGGGAAAGGATAGCCGAGCCACCATACGGCCGAGGCAGGATGGGGGTTACTTAGAAGGCAGGACACGGCACGAAGGAAGAACGTGGGAACGGTTGAAGTTCAAACGGAAGAGCGAGGCCGAAAAACGTGGAGCGACGAGCACTCACCCCACTAATCGTACTAGTGGGGATCGTGGGCAGTTACTTCGCTGCGTAGAAGGCCTAGGAAGCAATGAGAACCGTTGATTTTAGATCGATCCAACGACATGCAAATGTTGGCTAGCTTAGTGGCCGACGAGGGCCTGTGTATATATATAGCATTAGAATGAATTATAAAGGATTCACATCAATTAAATCAAACTCTACGTTTATTTCATTTATCTATTTTTATCGCATTTCCTGCTTTTACTTTATTTTTATGCATTAGCCGTTAGTAATCCAACACTCGCATCCCTTCTCACCTTGCCTGACCCTTTCTTGAGGAGTTAGGAAACCCATAGTCGAGGAGCAGAGTTCCCTCCTTAGCGCAATTGCTTGAAGAAAAGGAATCAAAGACTGTCCAAACCTCTGGCCGACCTCACGGCTAGGACCTAAGATTTTGATGACAACAAAAAATTGGCACGCCCAGTGGGACGGGAAAAGGTGAGCAACGCCTCAGTTTGATTCGCCTGGACTAGATTACAGTTGGCGTATGCACTTGCCCTCTGGCAGAAACCTAAGTATGGAGCCAGCATCGGCATCGAAGAAGGTAACTGCCACGAAAATGAGAAACACTGAGCCAACGAGTGTTTCGGAGGCAACACCCCTCACGGTTAGCGCTAAGTCTAACGACGGTTCCCCACAGCATTGTGAGGAGCCTGTGGTCATGGCCACGTTGTTTATCCTACAGCAAATCGACATGGGGATTCATGATATCATGTATCAATTGTCCCACCAATTGGCTAACATAGTAAAACCTATGGTGCACAATGAGGTGCAACAGGCCAAAGAAGTGGAACAGAGACGTGCTGCGCAAGCCAGTAGCATCGTGAACTATGTTGTCTCCGACCAATCACAGAGAGGACAACCTTCTTCTCTCGGAGGACCGCACTAGGCCCCGCCATATATCATCCTTGCTGGACCTCAGCAGGCATCTTCCTATAATCCTATCAGAAGCATGCATCAGTGTCCACCGAATGGGACCATGACTGCGACTCAGCAGGCGTACTCTCATCAGATAATTCCTAACCCTGCGATTCCTCAGCCGAGTACTTTTGCCACTGCCAACACTGGGGTCAGTTTTTGGCGAATGGCACTAACGCGGCTTCTCTTCAACAGGGACAGGTGCAACTGGCTAGAAGGCCGCCGAGGCAGCAGGCCTGGTGGGTCTGCCGCAAGGATCATCCTATCTATGTTCCACCGTGGCTAAGTATCCGGCTTACGTAGGGGGCAAGCCTTCGCCCCGGAATTAGGGATTGGCAGGAACAGTGGTTTTTGCCCAAGTCAGCAGCCATGGGTCCAGAACCCACCTGGCTCGGCAAATCTACTTCCTAGTCAGCCGTACCCTGGTGAACCCAGTACCTACTCGGCAGGTTCCTATATACAGACACAGATGAATGTCACCCCAGTGGAGCAGCCATGGAATCAAGTTCCAACTCCCCGAGGCACGCAGGCACTTGTACTAGGAACTGGCCCTGCTAACCTGGCCCAAGTAGTACCTGGGCAGCCATGAACTATTGCGTAAAAATATGACAGTGCAAGTGTACACTGTCATCAAGTAATATAGAATAAGTAAAGTTCGTTCCCATGGGGATTAGCTTGCTTAAATGATGTTTAATTGATTTAACAAAGTAGTGATTTGGGGTAAAAAGTGAAAGACACAAATATTTGGTAACATGCACAATAATAAAAAGGTATCAGGGTAATAAAGATTAGATGATTGGAACAAGTTGAGATACATTCACTTTCAGTAACTTCATTAAAATGCAATTAATGGTATGTTAAGTGCTGCAGCATTAGGTGCTACAGCAATGGATATATGTGTTTGTGATTAATTCCTATTGTGTTTGTGATATGGAGATATTCTAAGATTTGTACTTCTAATAAAATTTTCAATAAAAGAATAATTATTTATATTATATAAAAATTTATTTTAAGTAGGTTATATATTTTTTCATGAACAATATAAAGTGACTTCTCAAAATAATGAAAAAGATTATTATCTTTAAGAGGTTAAAAAGATGTGTTAAAAATGTTAAAAAAACCAAATACTCTAAAAGTGAAACTAACCTATTAATAGTTTAATTAATATTTTAAGATGTTTATGGCTATTGCAAGAGATAATGGGCTTCCATGTACATTCGGATTCAAAGGCTTTAGACTATGCAAATGGCTTAAGGCTAATCAATTAATAGTTCAAAATATTTGTGGCTATTGCAAGAGATATTGAGTTGCCATGTACATTCAATTATTTTTATTAATGGCTTTAGATTTTGAGTTGCCAATAGATACTGAGTTTCGGGAAATATGGTGTTCATAAAAAAATCTAGTGCTCTATTGCTCTCAAAATGATAACATAATACTTTGTTTGCTTTTCAGAATGGGAAAAATGATTATTTTTAAATGATTGAAAATATGTATTAAAAATGTCTAAAAAAACTAAATATCCTAAAAGTGAAAAGGATATGGAGCGTCATTAAAACCTTCTGATGCAAAAAACAAAATCAATCAATAATTAGTTCAAGATGTTTATGACTATTGCAAGAGTTAATGGACTGTCACGTACATTCAATTACCTATATTAATTCCTTTTGACTATGTAAGTAACATTAAGTGATGTTTCAGGAAATTCGTACTTGTTTGTAACTAGTATCCTGACCCCTGCAATCCACGGGAAAAATTTGTATTGAGTAATATATAATTCAAAGATATTGTAATTTAAAAAGTATTAAATGAGTTTTAGTAACATGAAATAAAATTTGTTATGGTTGATAAATAATTAAATCGAGTTATATGATATTGGTTCCATTAAATGAATTGAAATACCTTTATATGCACTATATTACAATATATTAATTTTATTTAGGATTGTATCACAAAAATTTTAAATAAATTTACATTCATAAGAAAATTCTATTCAGGAAAATAATGAGAACAAAAAAAATCAGGTCATATGTAAGCCTGTGCTACGCACAATATATAGTAAAAAAGACTATAAATTTTATGTTTTTTGACTCAAAAAAATATAAATTCTACGTTAAAATCATATTAATACGAAATTTGATAATGATACATAACAATTCAAAGAATACGAGAAAAAAAAGTGCATTAGAAAAAAATACTTGTGTTTCTTTTGGCTTCTACTAAACGCAAATTAGGATTACCCCTACTCTTGGCATTGGCTGGGGGTTGCGTGCTAAGAAACTTAGTCCTCGTTATATTAGACCTTTTCAGATCATTGAAAGGATTGGACCTGTTGCTTATCGTATTGCCTTACTACCATCCTTGTCAAATCTTCACAACGTGTTCCATGTATCCCAACTCTGGAAGTATATTCCTGACCACGTCAACTATTGAATTTTGAAACAGTTGATCTTCGAACCGATCTCACCTTCCAACCTTATCCCTGCCAGATTCTCAATCGCAGAGAAAAGACTCTCTAAACAAAGACCATTCCGATTATTAAGGTTTTATGGTAAGGGTTTGCACTTGAGGAAGCAACTTGGGAGCTCGAAGAGGAGATGATCCGCAAGTTTCCGCATCTTTTTCATTAGGTAAGACTTCACAAAGTTTTGAGTTTGCTTGAGAGATGCATGAACATGTGATTTATGACATTGTTGCTACGATTCATGTGAATATGAAGTAATTTGAGCTGAGTTTGGTTGACTGGGAGAAGTTAGGAATCAAACTAAGGAGCTGGAACACACAATTTTTTGCAAAACAACACCTGCAAAAAAGTGTAATTTCTCCTCACTTTGAAGGCTAATTCCATTCACATCCTAAACTCAACTTGATCACAATAATTGTTGCCCTGTTTTCATAAGATTATACCTACTCTTATATTATTGTTTCTTGATGAATAATTACAATATGGAATGATATGAATACTACTTCCTCTTACAATTATATGTATGGTGATGGATTCATACCATATGTTGAGATCGTGTGAGAGGTATAACAATACTATATATATATATATACATATATATATATATATATATATATATATATATATATGTTGGAAACAGAACACAATGAAACACGTGAATGCACCAAAAACACGAAGACAAGCCATGATCAAAGCTGGAACTTTAATCTTGTTTTATTGCTAGAATTCCAATCAAGCAGAACAATCCGAGCACAACAACGATTGCAAATGAGATTCATAAATCGAAGAAAGGTGAAAATCATACGCTCACTCTCTCACAGATGAGGAACAGTCGCGATAACAAGTAAGAAACAAAATTAAGATCACACACACACACACAATTTGATCACCGAGTTCAGAATCAATGTGATTCTTACATCTGGGGGACTAAGCGAATGCTTAGGTCCATCTTGAATTGAATCAATTTCTTGAAGTGTTTACAATTTGTGATTATCCCCAAATTGAACCTCCTCACTTCCCTGAAACCCTAGATTCTCGTGTTTCACTCTTCTCACAACCCTGAGAACTGAATCACACTCCCAGAATTAGTTATGCAACAACATATATACCTGCTAATAACCTATAACAGAAAGAGAATAGCTCTAACAAAAAACTAACTAATTCTGGTGTAGGATAAAGTTGTTATGCAGAAGTTGTTACAAGAGAAACATCAATAGGAAAATGAATTAATACTGATTGTGTGCCACATCAGCAACAATCTCCACCTTGGCACACCAATATTTGACTCAATTCTGAACCCCAAGACATTGCTTAGCCCAGCTTCCACACTAGCCATTCTCAACATTCAACAAATTCAAGCAATGCTTGAACTTGGCTAGAGGGACTACCTTTGTAATGAAATCTCTCGGATTATGTGCAGTATGCACCTTTTGCAAAGATGTATTGCACTTTGGTTGTCACAATAGACCTTTACATTCTCTTGAGCTATCCCTAGCTTATTCACAAGCCCTTTTAGCCATAGGGCTTCCTTCACAGCTTCTGTGACTCGTATATACTCAACTTCTACAGTAGATAGGGCTACAACATGTTGAAGAGATACTTTCCAACTCACTGTGTTCCCACATAGAGTAAAGACAACCTGTAATAGACCTCCTCTTATCACGATCACCAGCAAAATCAGAGTCTACATACCCACGACTCCATCTGAGTTCTGATCCTCTTTGTCGTAGCTGAGACCATCCTTACACTTCCCTTTAGGTACCTTAGAATTTGTTTGACTGCCAACCAATGTTGTTGGCCTAGATTAGCCAAATATCTACTCACTAGACTTAAAGCATATGCAAGGTCAGGTCTAGTACACACCATGACATACATGAGACTGCCAACAGAACTTGCATATGGAATTTTCTCCATATGCTTTTGCTCCTCCTCAGAATCAGGACAATCGGATTTAGATAACTTGAATTGAGAACCAATAGGAATATTTGTAGTCTTAGCATCAGTCATGTTAAACCTGCTTAGGACTTTCCTTAAGTAACTCTCATGTGTTATTAGGAGCACATTAAAGTTTTTTTCCTATTGATCTCCATTCCCAAGATTTCCTTGGCTGGTCCTAAATCTTTCATCTCAAATTCCTTTCCTAGAAGGTTTTTAAGTGTGTCAGTTTTCTGCATGCTCTTACTTTCTATAAGCATGTCATCCACGTACAAGAGTAGATAGATGTAGTCTCCGTTATTCAACTTCTTGTAGTACACACAACTTCACGTTCAAGTATTCATGTTCTGGTTCATCTTGTTCAGAGTTAGAACTTGTGTCATTTTCCCTTGCTTGTCCATCAACATGATTGTCAACTATTTCATCATCTGTTGATTTGTTTTTAACTCCACCTCAAGCTGAAATTCCTTGTTTTTGTCACCTTTTTCAAGTACCTCACTGCATTGCTCTCCCTCTGTCAATTTTGACTCATGAAAAATAACATCTCTGCTGATAATACTATTCTTTTCATCAATTGACCAGATTCTATACCCCTTCACTCCTTCAGGGTAGCCCTTAAACAGACCCTTCTTAGACCTCGGTTCAAGCTTGCCCTCACTCACATGGAAGTATGCAGAGCACCCAAATACTCTTAGGTGCTTGAGATTTGGTGCCTTGCCCTTCCACACCTCTTGTCGAGTCTTAAAATTCAAAGCTGTTGAAGGACTTCTATTGACTAGATAACAAGCGGTATGCACTGCTTCACCCCAAAAGTTCTTAGGTAGCTTTGCACATGAGCGCATACATCTAACTTTCTCCAATAGAGTTCTATTCTATGAAGCCCCGATACTCCAAAATAGGCTACGTACCCGTGTCGAATACGTATCCAATACCGATACTTTTCGGATACTTACGGATACGTATCCTGGGAGTATCCTGAAATTTATATGTATTTTTAAATTAAAAAAGACAAGATACTTATTGGATACTTGAGGGACACTTTGGAGATACGTATCCTGGGAGTATCCTGAGATGTCTCTTGGGTAGTAGACTGTATATCTTTTGTGACATGTTCGTAGGAGGAAGAATATATTTTAAAATGGGCGGTGAAAATACATTTAACTATGCTTACTTATTTTGATTATCTTTTTTGTAAATGTGATCATATCTGTTGAATATTATGAGCAATTGTCAATTAGTAAAGTGAGGTATCTTTAGATTTGTTTTATATTTTTAAATTTTGATTTAATTTTTTATTGAAGTATCCCTGCCGTATGGTATCTAGATTTTCAAAATTTTCTCGTATCCACGTATCATTTCGTATCGTATCCCGTATCCAGGCTTCATAGGTTCTATTCAACCTTTCAGCCAAACCATTTTGTTAAGGAGTACCTCTCACAGTGAGATTCCTAAAGATTCCATGTTCTTTGTAAAATCTATTGAATTCCTCATTACAAAATTCTAGACCATTATCAGTTCTAAGTGCTTTGACTTTTAAACCACATTGTGTTTCTACTTTCTTTTTCCATTCAACAAAGGTACTAAAAGCCTCATCTTTAGTTTTTAACAAATAAATCCAAACCTTCCTACTATAGTCATCAGTGAAGGTTATGAAGTACTCCCACTGTTCCTTATTACTTGTCACTTTTGCAGAAAAATTTGTTTCTAGTTACTTGTCATTTTCAAAGTCAAATGCAACATTTATTATTGATTTATCAATAATGCCCTTTTATTTATTGCAGAGAGATAAAAAGATGAAATACGATAATAAATCATTAAGGGTAATATAGGTAAAAGATAATTAATTGTATCAAAAATAACAAAATTTATTAGTTTCATTGGTATGTGTAAAAGGCTAAAGAGTGACAAGTAAATAGGAATGGAGGGAGTACCTTTTTCCACCATGTGAAGGTGTCTGAGTTGGCCCTCATAGGTCTGAATGTATATAGCCAAGCCACTCCCCTGTTTTGTGTACCCATGTAGCAAACTTAACTCTTGTTTGTTTCCCAAAAACACTGTTCACAAAACCTGCACATACATATTATTCTTTACCCTGGTACCCTTCATCACTACCCTAGAGCCCTTCATAATTTTTAGAATTGAGTCTTCACCTCTAAATGTGAAACCTGCAGCCTCTAAAATGCCTAGAGATATCAGTGAACTTTTAAGGTCAGGAACATGTCTTACATTAGTTAGCTTCTTCACTGTACCATCAGCCAATATTAACTTCACATTTCCAATTCTAATGACTTTACAAGCTTTGTTGTTTCCCATCATAACTTGACCTCCATTGTAGGGTTTGTAATCTACAAAACTCTCTCTTCTAGGACACATATGGTAGGAGCAACCAAAATCTAGCACCCAGCATCATCACCAGAGGTTGTGGCTGCAACATTGGACTCACTTCTCCCATCATCTGCAGCAACCAATACATCATCCCTATTGTCATCATCAGTGCTCAATGCTTGACTTTCTGTGTCACTAGCAATGTCCAGATTTTCACAGCGTTCTTCTCCTGCAGCAAACAACACTTCACAACTGTCATACCCATCAGATGCCACTGATGCAGTTCCTGCATCATCACTATTCTGTTTCTTCTTATTGTTCTTGTCAGGACAGATTCTTTTGTAGTGACCCTCTTTATTGCATATGTAACATTTGTTATGCTTAGGTTTATATTTGGATCTAGACCTATTCTTTCCCTTCCCTTCTTTCTTTTCAGTTCTTCCTCTTACCATCAAATTTTCACTTTGATTTGTATCCTTATGATCAGTCTTCTTGGAATGTTCTTTTGAAAAAAGAGCACTCTGAACTTCCTCAAGACTAAGTGATTCTATCCCATAGATGAGAGTATCAACCAAGATATCATACGAACTAGATAGGGATCTAATTAACAGTAGAGCTTGATCTTCATCTTCAATTTTTATATCTATGTTCTCAAGATCTAAAATCAGTTTATTGAACTCATCAATATGGTCTCCAATGGATGTTCCTTGACTCATCTTAAAAGTGTATAGTTTTTGTTTGAGATAAAGCCTATTTGCTAGGATTTTGGTCATATATAGGCTTTCTAGTTTCAACCAAACAACAGCGGATTTCTCTAAGAACTTTATCTCCCAAACAAAGAATTATTGCATTATAAACTTTATTCAACATTTCTTTCTTCTCTTTTGCAGATAGTGTATCAGGAAGTTTGTTCTCACCTTCAAGCATTTCTTTAAGACCTTGTTGCACAAGAACATCACCCATCTTCATTCGCCACAGGCCAAAGTAATTTTTACCATTGAATTTTTCAATGTTAAACTTCGCCATCTCCATTGAATTGCAGCTTTCTTCTCCAACGTTGCTTTGATACCAGTTGTTGGAAACAAAACACAATGAAACACGCGTGAATGCACCAATAACACGAAGACAAGACAAGATCAAAGCTGGAAATTCAATCTTGGTTGATTGCCAGAATTCCAATCAAGGAGAACAATCCGAACACAACAACGATTGCAAATGAGATTCAGAAATCGAAGAAAGGCGAAAATCATACGCTCACTCTCTCGCAGATGACGAACAGTCGCGATAACAGGTAAGAAACAAAATTAAGATCACACACACACACACACACAATTTGACACCCGGTTCAGAATCAATGTGATTCTTACATCTGGGGGATTAAGCGAATGCTTAGGTCCATCTTGAATCGAATCAATTTCTTGAAGTGTTTACAATAGTTCTCTGAAACCCTAGATTCTCGTGTTTCACTCTTCTCACAACCCTGAGAACTGAATCACACTCCCAAAATTAGTTATGCAGCAACATAATACCTGCTGATAACCTATAACAGAAAGAGAATAACTCTAACCGAAAACTAACTATTTCTGGTGTAGGATAAAGTTGTTATACAGTAGTTGTTACAAGAGAAACAACAATAGGAAAATGAATTAATACTGATTGTGTGCCACATCACAGGATAATTAGCATATTTGGAAGAGGAAGTCATAATCCCAAGTCCAAGGCTCTTATTTGCATTCATCACAGGTTGTCGAGTGGGGGTTCTCTGCTGAAACTGATAACATTATAGTAAGGTGTTACGGAACAACGAAAACTTGGAAACAATACCTCATGTATTGTTCAAACTGTTTTCCACTAATAACATGAAACTGGATTAATAATTCACGTCAGCCCATCGAGTCATTATGACTTTAACTTTTGTTTACTTCTCTTTATTCTCCTTTAACTTCTGTTAACTTTCATTAAACCATTACAAATCGTCTATGTTCTTCGGTAATCTCGCGGCAATGGCACCTACATGAAGATAACTCTCATTAGATGTTTTTATGTTGGAATGTGATCGATCTAATGTATTAAAAAGGGCTATGTTAAAGCTTATGTCATGAATGAATGGGATGTAAATAATCTGTATGGGCTTTCTTTTCTGTTTATCTTTCTTTTTTTTTTTATACCAAATGTAAGCCATAATATATATCAAGCATTCAAATTAGTCCTTTCTGTTTATCCAAGAATACTTCTAGAGATAGTCCTTTCTGTTTATCGGTAGCTATTTTCCTTGTCACAAGAATTAATGGGTAAAAGAAGTATTAAATTCTTGTTAATTGAAAATAGTTTGATATAAAATCTGACTCTCAATACGAGAGGTTTTACAAATCAGAACGTTTTACAAGTTATTCATAAAATAAAAATAACTTTTACGGAATGCCACTAATGAGCAGGTTACAAATCAATTAAATAGCTTGCTTACTCTCTCAACACGAGAGGTTTTACAAATCAGAACGTTTTACAAGTTATTTATAAAATAAAAACAGCTTTTAGGAAGAATATTGAGGTTTCTCTGTTCTTGGCTCTGCTCTTAGCGTTGACTAATGAGTATGCACTTGAAGTGTAATAGTATTTATCAAAATATTCTCTTTAGTATTTGATACTTCTTATGACTTGAGAGGATTTCTAGAGAAGTTAATAATATTTGCATGCTTGCCATTCTTATTCTCTGAAGAGTGTGAGCTTCATTTATATACTAGGAGGGGGATATATGTTGTGTGTAGACTTGGGCATGTCGAAAATATATGTTGTGACCAAGCGTTAGGATTTCTTCACTAGGGACAAAAACATTAAATATATGGCACTATGAGCGTTGTGTACCATAGCAGTCGTTCAATGCTAACATTGTACTATGTACGGAAGTCTTTTTCAGCTATCCTCTACCTGGTAATCCTAATATGGTCTTGGCACCATTCCTTTGAAATTTCTTATATTTCATTCCGTTTGATTCCTTGTAACTTAACTTTGGTTTTATTAATTTTTAATATGCATTGACTAACGCTATTAAAAGTAAAACCTGAAGTAATTGTACAGGAGCCAAACAATGTGAGGAAAAATAATACAGCTTTGCACACATATGAACACTTTAAAAAAGTTAATGATGAGAGAGAAAGCTAGAGAGAGAGTGGAGAAACGAACGCCCAAGGGAGGGGACGAGCCGGTCGCATGATGGAGGAGGAAGGGTGGACAACGGAGGTTGGCAAAGGGTGACGAGCAGAGGGGAACGAAGGGGAGGTGGAAAGCGCACTGTGGATATCGCATCGCGATCCGGTAGGATTGATGGTGGCCAGTGCACTTCGCTCTGTTTTTCCAATTTTTCGGAGAGGTGTTGGGCTCGGAATATGTTTGCGGTCTTCTCCAATCATGGAAGGGTTCACGATGTGGTTATTCCGGCCAGGATGAACGTCAACGGTAGAAGGTTTGACTTTATGCGTTTCTTAGACGTCATGGATCCCAAAAGAATGGCCATCAAGCTGGATAATTTGTTCGTGGAGGATTTGAAGATTCACGTTAATCTTCCTAGATTCCAAAGGGAGTTGAATCAAAGGGAGATTAATCAAGTTGTACCTAATCCGGTGGTTCAACGTCCTAAAATTCCCAAGCAAGTATGGAAACAAAAGGAGACAAT
This sequence comes from Astragalus glycyphyllos, assembly GCA_963573325.1. Lineage (NCBI taxonomy): Eukaryota > Viridiplantae > Streptophyta > Magnoliopsida > Fabales > Fabaceae > Astragalus > Astragalus glycyphyllos. The sequence continues at coordinate 32,753,088 of OY754311.1, read as the reverse complement.
GATTCCTTCACATAGTAATAAGGGGGGTGAAAAGGGGAGCGATGTTGATTGGAGCTGTGAAATTCCTATTGAATCAAACCTATCTCAAGCCATGGTGGGGCAGGTTATTATCCCCGGCAAATCCTATGCGATTCAGGAGGAATTTATCAGACAAGGGGTATTCACGATCAAAGCTATTCCAACGGGTTCAAATTTAGTTCTTCTTGAAGGTGATAAGGATGATGATGATTTCAGTGGTTTTATTGAAGATGAGCGGGATTGGTTTTTTTTAGTGGTTCAAATGAATTTTCCCCTGGAAACGTCAGATGTTAACTCCGAACGGGTAACTTGGCTCAGTTGCTATGGGATTCCGGTTCATGCTTGGAATGTGGAGTTTTTCACTAAACTCTCTGCTTATGTGGGTGTCTATATCAACTCTGATGATAATACAGATAGAAAGAGATCATTCGACGTGGCTCGTATTATGGTTCGTACACATGCTATTGTGATTGTAATTCAAGTGACAGTTATGTTAGTTGTATAATAACTGATTTGTTTGTTATAATAGTTAGTTAGTGGCTGTTACAAGTACTGTAACAGCATCAGGTGCTATGTGAGGTGCTGCAACAGCACCTAATCCTTTTACTTGTATAAATAGGAGATAACTCTATCTCTCTAGTAGTAGAATGAAATAAAAATTCCAATTGCTTCTTCATCTATATGCTCTTAATACTGTGAGTACAGTGTGTGTAGTGAGTGCTTGATTGTAAAGTGTATATAACAAGTGCATTACTTGTTCCTTAGTGTTTCTTGAAGCCAACAAATTGGTATTCAGAGCACGTTTAATTCTGGGTGTGGGAAACACGAGAGTTAGTGAGGAATTGTGCAAGTTCTTGGCATGGGAAACACGAGTGTGAGAGAGTATTTGAAGAAAGATCAAATACGCATAAGAAAAAGATGAAGTTAAGCATGGATGGTGGAAATTTCCAAACGAATCTACCAATTCTTGATGGCAAGAACTGGGAGAGATGGAGCCTACAAATGGAGTCGTTGTTTGGGTTTCAGGATATCATGGAAATCGTGAAGGATGGAATCAAGGAGCCTGCTGAAGGAGCAACTGAAGCACAGTTGGCAGTTTACAAAGAAAATAAGAGGAAAGATCACAAGGCTACGTTCTATCTTCGACAAAGCGTGGATGAAGGCAATTTTGACAAAATTGCTAAGTGCAAAACAGCAAAGGAGGCATGGGACAAGCTGGAGATGTGCTATGCTGGTAGCCAACAGATCAAAGAAGTCAAGCTTCAAGCCTTGGAAAGACAATATGAATTGTTACAAATGAATGACAATGAGAAAATCGCTGATTTCTTCAAGAGGGTAAAAAGCATTACCAATCAAATGGCAACACAAGGTGGAACCTTAGAAGATGGTAAGATATGCAAGAAAATCATGCGTTCTCTTCACGAGAAATATGATTATATTGTATGTGCTCTTGATTGTTCAAAGAATGTGGCTAGTATGAGTCTAGAGGAACTCCAAAGCAACTTAGAGGCTAGAGAATTGACATTGTTGGATAGGGTCAGCAAGAAGAATGTTGAGCAGGCCCTACTAGCACAAAATAATAAGAAATGGGGTGATAAAAAGAAATGGAAAAATAAAGAGCAGTGGAAAGGAAAGAAAGATTCCAAAGGTAAAGAAGGTATGAAGGGTAATGCTAGGTCAGAATCTTCTAATCAAGGAGGAGAAGGATCTTCCAAAGCCAAAGGAGGATCCAAGAATCCTGATAAGAAGAAAATACAATGTTGGAACTGTGATAGACTTGGCCATTATGCAAGTGAGTGCTGGAGTGCAGATGGAAAAGGAAAACAGAAGAAGAATGAAGGTGAGGAGGCTTGCATAGCAGCACAAGAAGGTTCAGATGAAGAAACTGTGATAATGATGGCAACAACAACTGAGGAACCAACAAAAGAAGACCTGTGGTTTCTTGATACAGGTTGTTCCAACCACATGACTGGCCATAGAGAATGGTTGGTTGATCTCGACACTACAAGGAAGAGCAAGGTCAGATTTGGTGATGGCAGAACTGTCACTGCAGAAGGCATGGGTAAGTTGGTGATCAAGAGAAAAGATGGTGGTAATGTGATCATTGAACAAGTGCTATATGTGCCAGGCATGAAGAGTAATCTTTTGAGTCTTGGCCAATTGATTCAAAAGAGATTCCAAGTTACAATGAAAGATAACATGTTGAAGATGTTTGATTCAAATGAAAGGTTGATATTGAAAACTCCTCTTCGCAAGAATAGGACATTTCAAATCAACATGAATGCTGCTAAAATCCATTGTTTAAAGGCAACAGAATCACTAGATGATTGTTGGTTATGGCATGCCAAATTTGGGCATCTCAATTTTAGAAGCTTGAATCAACTTGGTACAAAAGAATTGGTAAGAGGTTTGCCAATTACAACAGTTCCTGAAAAGGTTTGTGAAGCTTGTATGGCTGGGAAGCAAACCAGAAACACTTTTGTGAAGCACTTGCCACCAAGAGCAAAGGATTTGCTAGAAGTAGTGCATTCTGACATATGTGGTCCATTTGAGGTGGATTCTATAGGAGGTAATAAGTACTTTATCTCTTTTGTTGATGAATTTAGTCACATGATATGGCTCTATTTGATTAAACAAAAGAGTGAAGCACTTGAGATTTTTAAGAAATTCAAAGCTCTGGTTGAAAAGCAAAGTGGCAGGCCTATTAAGACTTTGAGAACAGATGGAGGGGGAGAGTATACCTCCAATGCCTTTGATGAATTCTGTGAGAATGAAGGCATAGTGCATGAAGTCACTGCCCCATATACACCTCAACACAATGGTCTAGTAGAAAGGAGGAATAGAACCATTTGTGATATGGCTAGAAGTATGTTAAAGGAGAAATCAATGCCAAAGAAATTCTGGGGTGAGGCAGTTTGCACAGCTGTCTATGTGTTGAATAAGTGTCCCACAAAGAAGTTATCTAATGCAGTACCTGAGACAGTTTGGTTTGGCAAGAGACCAATGGTAAGCCATTTGAAGACATTTGGAGCTTTGTGTTTCAAGCATGTCCCAGATCAATTGAGAAAGAAGCTTGAAGACAAAAGCACAGCAATGGTTCTAGTTGGATACCATCCAACAGGCGCCTACAGGTTATATGATCCTATCAAGGAAAGGATAGTACTGAGTAGAGATGTGAAGGTGGTAGAAGGTGAGAGTTGGGACTAGAATAAGCAGGGCATCGACTTACAACCAGCAAGTTCAATTGTGATTGACATAGAAGGGTTAAATGATGATGTTCAAAATGAAACACCACTGGACAGAATTGAAGAAAGGCCTGCAGCTGCTAGAACTCAGAGAGTCAGACAAGCATCATCAAGGTTAGAAGGCTATGAGGTACTTTCTGATAACCAGATCTCAGAAGATGGTGACATAGTATATTTTGCTCTCTTTGTTGATTGAGCCATTAAACTTAGAAGATGCATTGAGTAGCAAACCATGGAAACTAGCTATGATTGATGAGCTGAATGCAATTGAGAGAAATAAGACTTGGTACTTGATAGAATTGCCTTCAAACAAAAGGGCTTTAGATGTCAAGTGGGTCTACAAATTGAAGCTCAATCCTGATGGGTCTGTTGCTAAACATAAGGCCAGGTTAGTAGCAAAAGGTTTTTTGCAAAGGGAAGGAATAGATTACTCAGAAGTATTTGCTCCAGTAGCACGAATTGAAACCATAAGAATGGTACTTTCACTAGCTAGTTCAAGAGGTTGGACATTGTGTCAATTGGATGTCAAGTCAGCATTCTTGAATGGTCCAATTGAGGAAGAGGTTTATGTAGTCCAACCACCTGGATTCAAGGTAAAGGGAAAGGAAGGACTGGTGTACAGGTTGGAGAAAGCGCTCTATGGCCTAAAGCAAGCTCCAAGAGCTTGGAATAAGAGGATCAATGCATTCCTAGTTCAGATTGGGTTTCACAAGTGTTTTGTTGAACATGGTGTTTATGTCAAATTCAAAACAAGCAGGTCAGATTTCTTGCTATTATGTCTCTATGTAGATGATGTGCTAATTACTGGTGCTAATCCTAAGGAGATTGAAGAATTCAAATCAGTTATGAAAATTGAGTTTGAGATGACAGACCTAGGAAGGTTGACATACTTCCTAGGTATGGAGTTCATTAAATCAGATAAAGGTCTTCTAATGCATCAAAGAAAGTATGTTAAAGAAGTGTTGAAGAGGTTCAAAATGGCTGGCTGCAATCAATCTACCACTCCAGTAGATGCTAATGTGAAGCTAGATGGTTGTGATGATGAGAAACCTGTAGATGCAACAATGTTTAAGCAAATTGTAGGTTGCTTGAGATACATTTGTCACACTAGGCCAGATATAAGCTTTGGTGTTGGCATGATCAGCAGGTTTATGGCAGCACCAAAAATGTCTCATTTGATGGCTGCTAAAAGACTGCTGAGGTACCTGCAAGGTACAACAGATCACGGCATTCTGTTTCCAGGGAATACAGAAAGTTCAGACAATGCTTTGGTGGGATATTCTGATGCCGATTGGTGTGGAGATAGGATTGATAGAAGAAGCACATCTGGCTATATCTTTCAATTCCTAAACGCTCCAATTTCATGGAGCTCAAAGAAGCAATCTGTTATTGCTTTGAGTAGCTGTGAATCAGAATATATTGCAAGTTGTTATGCAGCATGTCAGGCCCTATGGATTGATTCTCTGTTGACAGAATTGAAGATTGAGACTACCAAACCTTTGAAGTTATTGGTTGACAACAAATCAGAAATAAACTTAGCAAAGAATCCAGTGTCTCATGGCAAAAGCAAACACATAGAAACCAGATTTCATTTTTTGAGAGATCAAGTGAACAAAGGCAGAATTGAGCTAGTATACTGTCCTACAGAAGTGCAGCTAGCAGACATCCTTACTAAAGGATTAAGGTTGGATCGTTTTAAAAAACTAAGAAGGAAGATTGGCATAGTACCAATTAGACACTTGAATTAAGAAAGAGTATTGTGATTGTAATTCAAGTGACAGTTATGTTAGTTGTATAATAACTGATTTGTTTGTTATAATAGTTAGTTAGTGGCTGTTACAAGTACTGTAACAGCATCAGGTGCTATGTGAGGTGCTGCAACAGCACCTGATCCTTTGACTTGTATAAATAGGAGATAACTCTATCTCTCTAGTAGTAGAATGAAATAAAAATTCCAATTGCTTCTTCATCTATATGCTCTTAATACTGTGAGTACAGTGTGTGTAGTGAGTGCTTGATTGTAGAGTGTATACAACAAGTGCATTACTTGTTCCTTAGTGTTTCTTGAAGCCAACACATGCAACTGGCACGGTGAATACGGTGATTCAGGTGAAGATTAATGGTGAGAAATTCAACATAAAAATTCTGGCAATGGTGGTGTGTTAGGGGACGAAGAGGTGGAAGACGGCGAAATTAATGACGCTGTTAATGGTTTCCGCGAATCAGTGAAGGTTTTTACGGAATTGTTGGAGGATTGTGATAATGGCAATAATGATGAAGTGAGAAATTTGAATTCAAATTCTAGCAATAATTGTAATAACGGCAATAATGAGGAACGGGTTGGTCAACACGCAATTATAGGTGGAGCCCAGGATCAAAATTTGAATTCAATTTCAAGCTTTGTTGAAGGGGTACAATCCCCCAGCTACTCATTGGACACCTCTAACCCTTAAATATTTCCAAAATATTCTTACGTGAAAAATCCCCTTTACGCGCTGCATTTTAATTGGTTCGGACCACGGCCATCCAAACCAGTTCGGTAGTTAAGCATCCGAACCCCAATTAATGTTGTTGTTCTTTTCTTCTCTTTCTTTTCCTTCTCATTACCACATAGTACACACACATACACTGTAGTTCACGCTCAAAATCAAGAGCAGAAACTGAGCTCGATTTGATTTCAGAGTGGGTTTCGATTTGATTCCAGAAAGAGGGATTGGATTTCCGAAATTCATCTTTTGATTTCAGAAAGAGAGGGAGCGCTAGATAATTGTAAGTGAAGAAAGTTCCATGGAATAAAAAGGCAAATATGGATCATTGAAATTTTCAACCTTTCCACCACCATCGAACTCATTTTCCCAGAGAGAGAAAAGAAAACCCATCTACTAATCTTCATTCCAAGATGATAACTTTCCCTTTCAGATCTAGTATATCAGATCTCGTACATCAGAGAGAAGTTAAAGATGCTTAAAGGGAATTTGAGAACTTGGAACAAGGAGGTTTTCGGTTTTCATGATTTGAACATAGAATCCTTGGTGAGAGATTTGAATTCGTTAGACCAAGTTCTTAGTGAAGGGTGGAATGGTGACGTCATCTTGAATAGAAAGGAAGTCTCGGCTAGCTTTTGGAAAGAGATTCGGTTGAAGGAGGCGATGTTGTCTCAAAAATCCAGGGCCAAGGGGATTAAAGAGGGGGATATGAATTCAAAATATTTCCATTCTTTAATGAAGTAGAGAAGAAGGAGGTGTAATGTGGTAATTATTAGAGATAATGGGATGTGGTGGAAGATGTTGACGAAGTAAAGTCCTTTGTTAGGAAGCACTTTGAAGATGTTTTTGCAGAACCGAGCCTTAATCGTTCAACTCTTGGCGGTCTTCATTTTGCTCAGGTGTCTAGTTCGGGTTCTGGTATGTTAGTGGCGCCTTTCACCGAAGAAGAGATAAGAGCGGAGGTGTGGAGCTGTGATGGAGACAAAAGCCCGGGACCAGATGAATTTAATCTTAGGTTCATCAAATTGTGTTGGGATTTGTTGAAGCATGAGGTGGTAGATTTATTTAATGAGTTCCATGCTAATGCCTTTCTCCGCTATACCGGCCTCTATTATTGCTCTAATTCCTAAGAACAGCAACCCTCAAGGCTTAGGGGAGTTTAGGCTTATTTGCTTGATTGGTTATTTGTATAAGATTTTGGCGAAGGTTTTGGCTAGTAGATTGAAGAGAGTTCTTCCTAGTATTATTTCTAATTGTCTATCAGCTTTCTTGGGTGGGAGACAAATCTTCGATGGAGTAGTGGTGGTGAACGAGATTGTTGATCAAGCAAAAAGAAACAAGGAGGAATGCTTATTTTTCAAGGTTGATTTCGAGAAGGCCTATGACTCAATATCTTGGGATTTCTTATTTTACATGTTGAATAGGATGGGATTTTTGAGTATTTGGATCAAATGGTTGGAGGCGTGTGTTTATTCTAGTATTATGTCGGTGCTTGTAAACGGCAGCCCTACTTGTGATTTCAAGGTGCATAGGGGTTTGAGGCAAGGGGACCCCTTGTCTCCTTTTCTTTTTCTTATTGCGGCTGAAGGTTTGACGGCTTTAGTAAACCAAGCGGTGGCGAACGGATCCTTCCAAGGGTATGTCGTTACTAACAATTTGAGATTCATTATTATGCAGTTTGCAGATGATACTATGTTGATGGGGAAGGCAACAAGGGAAAATCTTTGGTGCATCAAGACTATATTGAGGAGCTTTGAACTTGTTTTCAGGTTGAATGTCAACTTCCACAAGAGTAAACTTATAGGTATTAATGTGGAGGAGAGTTTCTTAGCATTAGCCTCAACTTTTCTGCATTGTAGAACGGAATCCATCCCGTTCAAATTTTTGGGGATTCCGGTTGGTGCTAATCCGAGGAGGGCAGCCACATGGAAACCCGTGATTGATATGCTACGCAAAAGACTTGCTTCGTGGAAGGGTCGTTCTCTTTCTATTGGAGGGCGGGTTACTCTCATCAATTCGGTATTGAATAGCATTCCTCTTTATTATTTCTCTTTTTACAAAGCTCCAAAGTTGGTACTTAATTCTATGGTGAAGATTCAAAGGGACTTTCTTTGGGGTATTGATGAAGGGGATAGAGGTATGTATTGGTTAGCTTGGGATAAGATTTGTCGCCCAAAGAAGGAGGGAAGGCTTGGAATAAAAAATTTTGAATTATTCAATACGGCTCTTTTGTCCAAGTGGAAGTGGCGGATGCTAGTGGATGACAATGCTAGTTGGAAGGATTTACTTTTGCACAAACATGGAGATTTCTCATCAGTTTTTATTCACGGGTCTGTGGATGCTATTACTAAGGGAGCGAAAGGTTCCATTTGGTGGCGTGCTTTGATTCTATTGGATAGTGTTCAATCTCGAGTGATAGGCCGCAAGTGCACGGTTCTATCGCGTAGTAAAAATATCGATCCACAGGGAGTAAAGTGTGATTACTAATCTAATTTTCAATGTTGATTAGCTGAAAAGGAATAGTTTGATAAAAAGGAGTATATTTTTGTTGATTAAAATTCAGAATATAAAAGACGCCTTGGGATTATGGTTAAATCACAATGACGGAATTAAACAACCCCTTAACTATCCTCTATATTATTTTGAAATTGTTTTTACGGACAATGTATTCTTTTGGTGTAATTCAAGTTTCCTTTCGGAATACGAGAATGTGTCTCGAAACAATGATCAAGCCTATTCTCATGGTTGATCATCGCAGAGACCCATTAAGCACAACCTTATTGTCCCAAGACTAGCAAAGCTATTCTCATGCTTTGCATTGTCTTGTCTAATCCCATTTGTTCCAATATCAAACTTCACCTCTCGGTACTTCGTTTGATATTTGTTTTATAAAATTTGTACGATGGAATTAGATTAAAGATCAAGTTTTAATAAGATAGAGTTTAGTCTTGGAATTGTTTAGGGACCCATCATTAGATTGTTTCCCACAATCCCAAGACTAAAGAAGTCTACTCACACATGATCATAGTAGACAAGGGAGTAGAAGAGAATGACATAAAGGTAAATAACAATAAAGTAAATAACAGAATGTAAATGACAAGAATGTAAATAAAGCAATAAAGTACTGAAATGTAAAAGAACTGAAATGTAAAAGTGCTAGAAGATAAATGGCAGAAAAATAAAGAACAAGAAAGTAAAAGAAAGCAAGTAAACAAGAACTAAAATGAGAGCAAAAACTTAGATAAACTTTGAGTGTAAATTTCAAGTATGCAAAGGTGAGATTACAACTGAATTGAGGTCCTATTTATAGCCTAGGATCAGTAGACAAACACTTAAATTCGAATTACAAGCCATAATGCAGAGAATGGGAAAAGCTTGTAACAGTTGCTGAGTCTGATGATGCGCTACGGACCGTGGCCAGCCACACGGGCGCCCGTGGTAAAATCTGTGACGAGAAAACTTTCAACATTCCAACGCAACACGGGCCGTGTGGTGCAACATGGGTGCCCGTGTAAGCATCAGCCAGGGAGTGATTTTTCATGCAAATTGATAAACTCTAATTTAGTGCATTTTTTAGAGATGTTTTTGAGTCATTTTTAGAGTAATTATTATTGATTAAATAAATAACTAACTTAAATTACTCTATATTTACAGAAAGGTAGAAAAAGAAAAATGACGCAAATATGGGCTGAAATTAGAAGAAAGACTAACAAATAAAAGAAAACAAACCCAAAGCCCATTAATGCAAGAAGGCCCATAGTGATAAAAAGAAGAAGATCCTCTTGGAGATTTCAATTAAAAGTGATGCACATGTGACTTGAAGAGAAAGAAAGAGGCATGGAGTGGAGAGCAAGCAACACATATTTAGGAAGGATCTAAATCCTAATATTTAGGGATGAACATATCTTGCAATTAAAAGTGGAAGCAATCTTGACTTGATCCTTTGCTTGGAGAGAAAGAAAAGGAACTAATATAAAAGGAGAGCTTCACTTGTGAATAGGGGTAGACACCATAACACAAACAAAAACCACTCACGCAAGAATTAAAATAGGCAAGCCGTCAACGCAAAAAGAACACAACTGACGCATACGACTAGAGAGAGGAAGATTTTGGTTACCTGTTCTTGACACCGTGAGAGAGCTCTGGAGCAGAAAAAGGAGACTAAATACCGAAGATCAGAAATTTCTCTATTCCGGGTTATTTTTATCTTTGTAATTTATGACTCTTAATTTTATTTCATTGTTCTTGAACACTATGGATACTTAAATCTTCTTCTAGGGTCTTAGGTGGATCTTGCAAGTTTAGAGACTTTTATGTTCTAATTTCATAGTTGAATTCTAGTTTTTATTTCAATTAATATTGTCCTATTGTTTTTATCACATAATTAGGATTAGCTACCCTTTTCATGTTCATAATCAATTAGTTGATCAGCGACTGTACTGCAATTAGTTGGTGGACCTATAGGATAATTGGGGCAAAAAATAATGCATGACCAAACTTTAATTTAGTCTTTCAATCATTCAACCTTTTCGTACTTTATGCTTTTCCTGAATTTAAATTCTAGCATGACCAAACTAGGGTTAATTTAGGGAAAAGAATATTAATCGCGAATGACCAAACGGATTAATAGCTTTAGTAAAGGGATTGGTAATTAAATAAAATAAGGAAATTCAGGTAGAATTAGACTTAGAGGAATCGAAGCTTGCAAGTGAATTAATTCTTGCATTTTATTATTGTTATTTATTTCCCTTTTTTGTTTGCTCCATTACAATTCAAATATTTGTTTGTCTAAATAATAAATAATCTCGATTAGTTTGGTACTTGCTAATTAATCCCTGTGGACACGATATCTTTTATACTACTTCTGCGAAAGTGTACACTTGCTCTAAGTGTGTTTTTAACGCAACACAAATTCTAACTGTTTTGATCCTTTGTGAATCTCTTATCCTTGGGACTTCATTGCTATGCTTTTTAGTGCTTGAAATACTTCATTTGCTCTACAAAATACAATTCAAATAAAAGCAGTAAAATAGTCCTAAAAGAGAAATAAAAATACTAAATAACTACTTGAAACAAACACTAAAATAGCAACTAATTTGGACTTATCATCGAGCTAGTTGGTTTGGCCCTTGTTTGAGGAGAAGGATAGGAAACACAGTGGGCTCATTTATGCCGGTTTTTCCTAACCTTTATGCCGGTTGTGATCAACAATCAGTTTCGGTTCTGAATTTAGGATCGTGGATTGGTGACAGGTGCCAATGGATGGACCCTTGGTTATGTGTTCAGAATCCGATTTGTGCAGAGTAAGCGCGAGAGTTGAATACAATTCTTCAAGACGTGATCCCAGCTAGGGAGGACCGTGATTCTTGGGTGTGGACACAAGATGCTTCTAAGACTTTTTCGGTCAGCTCTTGTTATAGATTCTTGGTTGCCTCTGACGTTGTCGTAGGCGTTGGGAGCGAGGCATATGGAGTCCTAGATAAATTGTGGAAGACTAGCACTCCGTCAAAGGTTACCATCTTTGGCTGGTGTTTGATTCGTGACTCGTTGCCTACGAGGGATCTTCTCTTTCGCCGGCATGTTATTCAGTCTGAGGCGAAGGCTATGTGTCCTTTTTGCTTGCAACATAGGGAAGACACTCAACATTTGTTTTTGGAGTGTAGTTTTGCTCATGAAATTTGGTCTTGCGTTAGTGATTGGTTGGGGGTGGGTGCAGCAGTTACATGATTTGAATTTAATCGATCATTTGCGTGGGATGGGCAAGCTTTGCAAGGGGAGGAAGGCCAAGAAATTCAAATTCTTGATTTGGTTCACTACTTGTTGGTGCATATGGTTGTCACGTAACGGTCATGTAATTATCTCTTGTTGTTTGGGTTCGAACACCCATAGTGCTCCGTTAATGAAATTGTTGCTTACGTAAAAAAAAACTTTAAACAATTGAAAATAATCATACGAGCTAAGTGAGAAAAGTTCACTTACTAAATAACTCTCGTGTTTTCAAAAAACTTTCTACTAACCAATAGTCTTATCCAATAAATTAATTTGTTGTAGTTAATCTAGCAGATGACACTTTTGTAAATTATATAACACTATTTCAAAAAGTTTACCTAGGGTTTACTTTTCATTTGCAATATTATTTTCTAAAACTGGTGTACGTCTGAACTATGTGAAAACCTGTTAAGACAAAACCAAAAAAATTTGATTTAATAGTATAAAAATATTTTAGTTAGTTTGTTTTTGACAAAAAAATAATGAAGTTTGTTACATAAGACTAGATATAAAATGAGAAGAAAATGAAAATATGGATACCATTGTTTAAAAGCTTTGACCAATGCAAAACCTTAGACAATACTTCAAGCATGCTTTACCTGCAAAAGTATTTTTGCGAAGACATTTACCGAGACACTTACTAACACAAGCAGGATCAACAGCAAAATGAACCTTAGAAGGTCTATTTGGCTCAACTTCTTGATATTGATTGATATCCTTATGAGGTTGTGTTACAACTAGCATAATCATTAGAATTATCACAATACATTTTTTCACATCACTCACTGCCATAACTCTTCTCTATTCTTATATTTTTCCAATCTCTATTGAGTTCTCAAGTTTGTGATGTCTTCAGTTTTACACAATAGCTTTATTTATAGGCATGCACAACCAAAATTCCTTTTTAAAAGTTTTCTGCATAGTTAATAAAACGTACTAATAACATAATTTTTTTTTTGAAGCAAACGCACTTAAGCCATTTCATTCATTAGCAAAGTTGTGATACAACGAGGAATAACCTGATGCACTTGGTGACTAGCAAAGGATTGAGCCGCCCTAGCTAAGCTATGAGCCACACAATTGGCTTGTCTCCTAATATAACTGATGGAGCAGTTATTTAAATTGTGAAATAAACGATTACAATCGAAAATAATTGAGCCAAACTCATGCAAAGAAGTGGACCCATGATGAAGAGCATCCACGACAACTTTACAATCAAGCTCCAAATCAACTACAGTGACATTCATTTGTAGCAACCATTTTAGCGCCTCTAACAGGGCTATTGCCTCAATCTCTGAGGGTGTCAAATAACCATCAAACCAGCCGAATACCGCACCAATGAGAGTGCCCGTATGATCCCGGAGACAAAAACCATAACCACACCTAGATTGTTACTCGAACCACGCCCCATCTATATTGCATTTGAGGCGTCCAGGAACCGGTTTTATCCAATGTTCAAGTACTGTAGCAGCGTGATGTTGCTGCTGGTGCGCGCTGTGATGAAGGAGCTGCTGCTGGTGGCTGCACCAGTCAATAACAACCTTGCGCGCGTCGTGGAGAGCAAGGGGAATTGGTCTTTCGGTCGCGTTCCACACCATATCGTTTCTCCTCTTCCAAATACACCATAAACCAGCTGCAAATAGTTGTCTGTCATCGCTGTCCAAAGTTTGAAGGAGAGTAAAAAACATTTCAGCTATATTATCTACCCTCCCATACCATAGTGTCATCACCAAGAGCAGCCTTCCTTGGAATGCGTAAAATGGCAGCAGCGTCATCCTCATTAAAAGTCTCATGTATAAGATTAGCTCTCCATTCATTTGTATTAGGTTCAATAATGTCGGAGACAACTCACAAGTTATGATTGGAATGCAAGCCCGACGTGATAAAGGGGTGTTGAGACCCTCGCAGCCATGGATCCTCCATATGCGAACCTTAGAACCATTACCAATCTTCCATCTCAATCCTCCATTGACTATAGCCCGTGAAGCACAGATGCTACGCCAAACAAAACTTGGGTTGTGGCCAATAGATGCCCCCAAGAAATCCCCTCTAGGGAAATATTTAGCTTTGAAAACTCTAGATATAATAGCATCTGGGTTTGTGAGAACTTTCCAACCTTGCTTCCCTAGCATTGCCAAATTGAAAGTGTGGAGATGTCGAAACCCCATGCTGCCATGTTCTTTCCTCATGGCTAATTTGTCCCATCTCAACCAATTAATACCTCTGCCTTGAGCTCTATTCGAACCCCACCAAAAAGAATTCGTCATGCGCTCCATTTCATCCCCAAGAGAGGTGGGGATCAGAAATGTGCTCATACAATAAGAGTGGATTGCTTATGCCACAGATTTGATGAGAACTTCTCTACCGGCCTTGGATAAATGCTTCCCTGTCCAACTTTGAACTTTGTGCCATACTTTGTCTCTAAGGTAATTGAAAATTGCCTTCTTCTTTCTTCCCACCATTGAAGGAAGGCCTAGATACTTACCGGTACCAAGGCACTTAGTCACGCCCAGCTCACAAGAAACCAAAGTACGGGAAGCAGTTGTGGTGTTCCTGCTAAAAAATATTTCTGACTTTTGTTTGTTAATTGCTTGGCCGGAAGCTACCTCATAAGTAGTTAAGATATCATTCATCACTCTACTTTCTTTCTCATTGGCCCTGAAAAAGAGAAAACAATCATCAGCAAATAACAAATGTGTAAGGACAGGAGCGCCCCTACACACTTTGATACCATGCAAGTCCCCTCTCCCTTCCGCCTTACGAATAAGACTAGTAAGCCCCTCAGCAGCAAGAATAAATAGGTACGAAGATAAAGGATCCCCCTGCCGCAAACCTCTACCCGGCTTCACCGGGCCTACACTGTCATCATTAACAATTATTTGATATTCAACAGAGGTCAAACACATCATCATCCAACCCACCCATCTACTGTTGAAACCTATCTTTAACAGGACAGCCCTCAAGTACTCCCAACTAACTCTGTCATAGGCTTTGCTAATATCAATTTTAAGAGCAACCTCCCCCTCTTTCCCACTCACCTTACATTTCATGTGATGAATAGTTTCTATAGCAATCATGGCGTTGTCCAAAATGGATCTATTCTCAACAAAAGCAGATTGTTCGAGGGAAATACATTTAGGTAGTAACGGTTTCAACCGGTTTGCAAGCACCTTAGACAAAATTTTGTACACACTATTACAAAGGGAAATGGGGCATAAATCTTTCATAGGTGATGGACTTTGTTTTTTAGGAATAAGGACAACATTAGTATCATTCAAGTGAGGAGGAAAGTACCCTTGTTCAAGCCAATGAAGCCCTGCGTGGTAGACTTCATCTCCACAAAGATGCCAAAACCGCTTGTAGAAGGCCGGATTCATACCATCCGGACCTGGAGCCTTATCCTTGTGCATTTGGTGCAGCGCCTGGCCAAATTCTTCACGCGTGAAATCTTTTAGCAAAGCCTCATTATCCTCATGCGAGAGGACGGAAGGGATAACATCAATGACAGGCACGAAGGCGGAGTTGTTCACGTGAAAAAGAGTGTCAAAATAATCCTTCACGGTGCTTGCAATGTCCTCGTGGTTAGTGACCTGCGAACCATCATCTCTAGTCAATGATTTTATCTCATTGTGTCTCTTCCTGGCCGAAGCCACAGCATGGAAAAAACGGGAATTGGAGTCACCTTCTCTAAGCCACAATACTTTAGCTCTTTGCTTCCAAAATGCTTCTTCTTGCGCAAGAAGCCGGGTAAGCTTTTGGTTCACTTCGTTGTACCTTGTGGCAGCCTCATCATTTGTGTCAATGTGCAAAGCTTCCAACTCTTTTTTACACCGATCTATGTCCCCACGGAAGCGCATTCTAAGAGATCTCCCCCACATATTCATCTCTTCGGTACATGCTTTCAATATGTTCACCAAGTCTATGTCACCACCAACACCCCATCCTCTCATCACCACCTCATCTAGGACATCCTCCTCCAACCATGAATTCTCAAACTTGAAACTTCTTCTACGGCGCCTACGGCCTTCACCATAGAGACGGAGCAAAATCGGACTGTGATCAGACCTATCGGTGACTGTGTTGCAAAGTCTATAGAGAGGAAATAAATGTAACCAATCATGAGAAGCCATCGCCCTGTCTAACTTGCGCTACTTGAAGTCCTCTGTACCCCTCCCTTTACTCCTAGTAAACTGGGGCCCCTCCAACACCAAGTCGGTTAACTGACAATCAGATACAGCTTCCCGAAAACCACGAATCTTCCACAGTGGATGATCACAACGCCCCCTTTTCTCATCATTTGAAAGTAAATCGTTGAAGTCCCCAATAACACACCAAGGAAGAGAAGTGTCCGCTGCAAGTGATCTCAAGATATTCCAGGATTCCCTTCTTCTTTCGGTTTCAGGACAACCATAAAAACAAGTGAGACGCCAAAGAGGACGCTCATCATTAGAAACTTTGACGTTAATAAAATGCTGGGAATAGTTAACAATCTCACATCCAAAAGGTTGCTTCCAAAAAATAGCTAGACCACCACTTCCACCAATACTACTAACCGCAAAAGAGAAATCAAAACCCAACCGAACTCGAATAGCTTCAATTTTACTTGCTTGTACCAATGTCTCACACAGGAAAAGTACATCCGGACGAGGTCACAAAGAGACGAAATTGCGCTCGGGTTGCCCAGGCCCCGGCAGTTCCATCTTAGAATACTCATTGCTCCTGCCGGGCCTGCTTGCCAGGACCCACCACTAAAAAAGGATTGTGTTGCACGGTATTTTTTGGAGCACCTTCAATATTGTTCTCACTGCCTTGGTCACGTGATATAGCATGGGTATCCATGCATGACTCTTCAGATTCCCTGTGTTTCTTCTTCTTGACTTCATTAATGACTTCAACCTCGCCTTCCTTTTCTTTCATTATAGCATCCGGTTGAATAACGGCCTCATTATTCCCACTAATACCAGATGTACCAGATTTTTTGCTGCATTTAAATAGTTTACTAGGATCTTTAAATGCCTCCACCATGTTATGCGCAATTGTGGAATTCTCATTAACGAAACCGCCAGAATTTAATGGGTAATTATTGGATGGTTGAACTCATTGATTGTGCCTCATATTACGTTGCGCATTTACTCCACCAGGCACCACCTCCTCGCGCAACCAGCTAGCTCCACCGCCGCCGCTATTCCCCTGGACTCAGCCCTCAATTCAGGTCCCCAGCCACGTTCACCGAAGTCATCTCCAATCGTCAACAACAAAGGGCAGAATTCGTCACTGTGGCCTAGCAATCCACATAGATAACAAAAAGCACCGAGTTTCTCATATTTGAATGAGACGACCACTGAGTTACAGCCTTCTTTCCTGATCTTCTTTGTTCGCAGCAACGGTTTACGAACATCAAGCAACACTCGTAAGCGCATAAACGACCTCCATGAACCAGAGGTATTCTTGGTATCATATTCCAATAAGTCACCCATACATGCAGTGAGACTCTTCCCAACAGCTTCGGACATGAAACCCGGTGGGAGATCGTGGACTTGAACCCAGAACGGAACCACAAACAAAGGCATCTGGTTAGGCAAAACACCAACTTGCATAGTACTTAGAATGAGGAGGTGCTTATCAAAAGACCAAGGGCCACCTTTGAGGACTCTTTGCACATCAACCTTATGATAGAATTGGAAAGTATACAGGCCTGGATCCACCTCTCTGATCAGAATACCTCCTAACGGACGCCATATACCAGCCATCCTGTCCCTCATAACCTGAAATCTTATTGGGCGATCAGTAAGAAATCTGCCAATCAAGCATAAAGACAGATCTTCCACACCAGTATTATCATCCTCCTCAGCTACAGGAATCACGACGTCCTCATCTTCAACCTCCAGCGTTAGACGCTCCAACGCGTGAGTGGGCGCGGCCATGATAAACCCTGGCAACAAGAACGGCGGCGCTTGAACTGATGTAGATAGTGCAGAGATGAAACTCAACCACTTAGGGCAAAAAGTTCTCACAAAAGGAGAAAACCACTTAGGGAAAAACAAAACCAGTCTCTAGGATTAGTCAAAACATGATTTTCGTTCAGTACACCAGTCCTGCATCAAAATTTCTTTCGTTCAAGACGTCGTTACTGCATCAAAAATAAGTTTGGACGCAAACGGGAAGAGAACCGGTGAGGACGACAGCGCACGACGGATGTCCTAGCAGAGCAGACAGTATATAGTAATATTTTTATTAAGATTTGATATACTAATAACATAATATAGAAATACTTGTTTGAAACATAAACAATAAGTAATGATATATAATTTAATTATTTATTTAAATTACACAAATAAATGAGTTTTATAAAAACTAGAAAAAATGATCGACCACAATAATTTTGAAAATAGATAAATTTCAAGTATATCTTTAAGATTTGGAAAAAAGTAATTTACTCTTTTTTGGGATACATAAAAGGAAGAAAAGGTGTGACACGCCAGTTTTCATATGAAAATTGCTTTATTAAAATTTAGTTATTATTACTTAAAGATAGGTGATATAGACTGATCACCTCATTGACTTACTGATTTATTTTGATAAGTCTTGAAATCGGTTTGTGTTTTGCTTAATTACTCAAACTCTGTGATTTGCTTATGTGATTCGTTTTATGATTCAGTTTTGCTTAATCACTTAATCATGATTCTGATTTTCAACTTTCATTATTCAAACTATTTTATCGCTTGTTTAATCTAGTTTGGATAGGAATTGATAGAGTCTATGACTCTTGTTTATAGGATTGATAGAATTCAGTTATGATGTTAATTGTGATACTGACACTTGTTCGCTATCACGATTGATTGAACACACTGTTTTGACGCTTGCTTTAAAACGGCCATGCTAGTTTATAGGTCATGCTAGTTTTCATGTAGTATCTCATATCATGAAACATTGTAACATGAATTCATCCAATAAAATATCTTTTGATTTCTACAATGCTTGTCAAATTGGCAAATCACATCGTTTGCATGCACCACCATCCACTACACAGTATCACACACCCTTTGAACTTATTTACACAGACCTTTGGGGTCCTGCACCTATGGTCTCTAGTACTGGTCATTCTTACTACATTGCCTTTGTGGATGCTTCCACCAAGTTCACATGGATTTATTTCCTTATACAGAAATCTGATGCTCGTATTGCTTTCACTTTGTTCCATAAACTTGTGCAAACTCAATTTTCAGTTGTTGTTAAGGCTTTACAATCTGATGAAGGTGGTGAGTACTTACCATTCACCAAACATTTGGCTAACTTGGGTATTGGGCATAGGTTTACATGTCCTTATACTTCACACCAAAATGACACAGTGGAAAGAAAGCATAGGCACATCACGGAGATGGGGCTCGCTCTCCTTTCACATGCCTCTCTCCCTCTAACCTATTGGGACCATGCTTTCACCACCTCAGCCCATGTGATCAATAGACTCCCCACTCAAGGCTTAGATTCATTCTCTTCTCCATTCCAAGCCCTTTACCATGTTGTGCCCAATTACCAACAACTTAAAACTTTTGGTTGTGCTTGTTTCCCTCACTTGAGACCCTATAACAAACACAAATTTGAATTCAAAAGCACTCAATGCATTAACCTTAGTCTTTCCTCTGTCCATAAAGGTTACAAGTGTCTTACCTCAGATGGCACTCAATGCATTAACCTTCAATGAAGAATGTTTCCTTTATCCCGCTTTATTCCCAGACACATCATCACCTCCCCAATTCTCTGTTGAAACTTCTAGCTTACTTATACGCTGTTATTCTGCTCATCCTTCAACTCCTCCTACAATCACTAGTCCTCCCACTCCAGCCACTACCACTCAATCTCCAATTGCTCTAACACTAGAATCATCATCTCAACCAACTCCCTCCCCATTACCCACATCCACCACTCCTGACCTAATCACCTCACCACCACCAACAGTTCCTGCTACCAAAACTCATCACATGGTGACAAAGCTTAAAACAGGTTCCCTTAAACCTTAAATATATCTGGCTTACCTAACTCCTACTACTGTGAAACAAGCAATGAGTGCTCCACAGTGGCAACAGGAAATGAAAGCAGAAATTCAAGCTCTTGTAGACAACAAGACATGGGCCCTCACCACATTGCCTCCAAATAGAAAAGCAATTCGATGCAAATGGATCTATAGAGTCAAAGAAAACTCTGATGGGTCAATTAATAAGTACAAAGCTAGACTTGTAGCCATCGGCTACAGTCAAGTACCGTGGCAAGACTTTGGGGAAACTCTACAAGAATTTCGTGTATTACTGGCTGACCCAATCCCCCAGTAATGGTTAAAATCCGCTAGAAAACTTACTGGCGGAATCCTTTTCGGATATCAATGGGGCCAATGCGCATTTTAAATTCGGCCAGTAATTGCAGTTTCTGGCGGATTCAACACATTACTGGCGGATTTGAAATTCGGCCAGAAATTGCAGTTACTGGCGGAATTTTAAATTCTGGTCAATGCGCATTTCGAGGGTAGCTTTGTGGTTGATAATTCCGCCAGTAATTGCATCTACTGGCGGATATTTAAATTTTAAATTTTATAACCAATCCGCCAGTAACTGCAAATACTGGCGGATATGTTTATTTAAAAAATATTTTTAATATCCCAACCAAATTCTGCCAGAAATGCATAAAAAATCCGCCAGTAAACATACTGGCGGTTTAAATCCGCCAGAAATGTTATAAGATCAGCCAGAAACGTACTGGCAGGCTAAATCCGCCAAAAATTGCCAAATTCCGCCACAAAACTTACTGGCAGACTGATTCCGCCAGAAATGTTCAGCCAGTAATGCAAGTAATTCTTGTAGTGACTTACTCTCCAGTCATAAAACTTGCCACCATCAGAATATTGATGTCTCTTGTAATCGCCAACAAATGGGACATTCAGCAAATAGATATCAATAATGCCTTCATCAACGGCAACCTTGAAGAGGAAATTTATATGGTTCAGCCACCAGGGTTCACAAGCGGTGATAAAACTCAGGTGTGCAGGCTCCACAAGTCCATCTATGGACTCAAACAATCCCCTAGGGCCTGGCATGAGAGGCTCAGACTTGCTCTTCATCAGTTTGGTTTCACACCTAGCAAGTGTGATCTTTCACTCTTTGTTCATTCTTCTCCTGGAATTCAGCTTTTTGCACTGGTTTATGTTGATGATATCCTCATCACAGGCTCATCTTCTTCATTGATTCATGATTTAATTCGCAAGTTAAATACTACTTTTGCTCTCAAACACTTGGGCAAGCCAGACTACTTTCTGGGATTGGAAGTCAGATACCAAACAAATGGCTCAATCATTCTCAATCAGACAAAATACATTAAAGATTTGCTTCATAAAGCTTCCATGATTGATTGCAAAGGAATCAGTACACCTATGGTATCTGATGTCTCAGCCTCATTGTTATCGTTCTTTGGTTGGAGCACTGCAATATGTCACCCTTACAAGGCCTGAGATTGCTTACTTTGTTAACAAAGTTTGCCAATTCCTGGCTGAACCTCTTGACTCACATTGGAGAGTGGTTAAATGCATCTTGAGATACTTAAGTGGTTCTGCTAATCATGGATTATTACTGAAGCCTGTTTCCACAACATTCCTTTTGAGTCTTCGTGCATATATTGACATGGATTAAGACAGTGACCCTGATGACAGGAGATCCACCTCTGGCTATTGTGTCTTCTTAGGCCCAAATCTCATTTCTTGGAGCTCCAAGAAGTAAACTCCTGTAGCAAGATCAAGTGCAGAGGCTGAATACCGTGGTCTTGCCGATGCCACAACAGGGTTATTATGGACCCAATCTCTGTTACGTGAACTCAGAGTCTTGCATCAAGCACAAATCCTCTTGTGTGACAATCAAAGTGTTGTAGCAATAGCACACAACCCTGTCTTGCACTCAAGAACAAAACATCCTGAGCTAGACATTCATTTTATTCGTGAACATGTCATTGCCAAATCTGAAGATTGTTCATGTTCCTGCCTCTATGCAACTCGCAGATATACTCACCAAACCCCTTCCCTCTCCACAGCTCCTCGATCTCAGAAGCAAGCTTAAGGTAGTCTCTGCACTCTACCTTCAACTTGAGAGGGGAGTGAGTTCCCAAGTCAACAGAAGAAGAGAGCACAGTTGACCAAGTCAAGGCTGCTGATGTGTTAACTAATAGTGTAATTTATTAGTCTCTTGTACAGCTCACTGCTGACTAGGCTTTGACTGTTAATAGATGTAACAAACTATAAATATTTGTATCAACTGATTCAATGAATGAGAGAGTTATTCCGTGACAATTCAATTCTGTTTCTCTACACTATAAGGGTAGATAGCAGGTTCTGGTTTGTAACATTTTTATTATCCATGTCTACGTTTCTAGATTGCAATTTGGAGTGAACTAGTTTGCATGTTTTCATTCCCAGGTTGCAATTTGCACATATAATTGGCTAATATCCACGTTCGATAGATTTTATGAGATTTATATTTCACAACTTGCGGCCCAGTGAGGCAAACTGCCAGAGTTGTATACTGTGTTCGGTTTTGCCTTGTATGTCTTACTCTTCCTATGAACAATTTTAGGTTGTGCGCATTTCTTTTTTACTTTATGTGAAGTTCATTATAATTTAAAATCAATAAGTAAATCTGAACTGAAATATTTGCTACCAAATATCATGATTATTATATTGTTTATATTTAATGTACTATCTCATTTTAATGCTGCATCATTTTCCTGGGGTCACATATACAGGACAATCTTGATGAATTAATAATTGATAACTCCTTCTGAGCTAAATGAAAAGAGGAACCGAGTGTGTTATGAGGTGTGAATGTTATAATTCTTTGTAACTCTTGGAGTAAGGTATTTGTGTTTGTAAGGAAGATACATTTTGGGAGTTTCAGACCAAAAAACTTGTGGGGTGGGTTTTTTAGTTTCAGACTAGAAAGCTTGTAACATGGTAATCTTGATTAAGTTATGGTGGAATGTTCTTGCGGCGTTCTGTCCAACAATACCCTTATAGGCAATCCCAAATATTGTGTTGTTACATTCACATTTGGAATCGGTTATAAAGATTACTGATTCCAAATGTCGTGATGTTTTGACAATATAGAATGGGTAGCCGCCTTGTAGATGGACCTGTTGGTGAATATCAACTTGTCGTAAAATAGTTTTGCATCTTCGTTCGGCAACTCATCTTCAAAGGGGACGTCTTCATCTTCATATGGCCTAAAAGCATCAAACACCAACTGATTCATTGAATCAAATTGGTCATCATGATGCACATGCCCGCCACAAGTTTGGTTAAAATCAAAATCCAATAGTTTGGTGGAAATACATTGTGGTACAAGTGAAGGCTAACATTAGTTATCATAGATATCTTGATACACTTGCATTTTATACACGGACACCTTATGCCTCCCTCAGATATACAAATGGATTTCTTCAAGGCCCTCTTAACAAAGTCTTTGTGCCTATTAACATTTGCTTACATCCAAGTACGATTCATCTTCTAAAACGCAAACACTTAAGTTGTCAAATACTAAATAAGTTAGAAAAATACAAATCACTAAATAAAAAAATATAAATAAAAATACTTCATCCAAAAGACACCTTAAGAAAATATACTCAAGAAGTTACAAATAAAAATCCTCCCTTTAGATTATACCTCATATGCTTGCCAGCTTAGGAGTAAGAAAAAACAAGCAATGGGTACGCTCCTTTTTCATTAAGCTGACCCACAAAGAAGCAGAAATTGAGACCAATAACCCAATTTTCAACATGGCTAGCTAGCCTAGCCCCACATCCCCATCATCACACAAAAGCATATGGCATTATTAGAGACATCTACATTGATAGTGATTGAAGTGGAATCCAATGGATACGATACAATATAAGGAGTGAAAAGAAAAAACAGAGGGAATAGTAAAGAGGAAATGTGAATTAAATAATATAGCACAACATTATTATTAAGCTAGAAAAAAGATAAAAAGAGGACACACAAAAGCTTAACTTTTTGCCTTAGGAATTTGAGATCTGAGATTTGAGAATTTGGCAATGAAGTTCTTGTTCCAGTGTCCCTGCTGCTCATGCTTTTGTTTCATGAAGCCAAAGGCTGGGAAGGCAAAGGTGAAGGCAGTCAAGGAGGTGAAAGAAACTAAGGAAGGAAAGAAGGAAACCAAGATTGAAGAGAAGAAGGATACCAAGATTGAAGAGAAGAAGGAAGAAAAGCAAGAGTAACTTGTAATGTAACTTCATTGCAAACTTTCTATTTGGTTGTTTAGTGTTAATTTCTTTCCTTGTTGCTTATCATTAATACTCTAGTTAAGCATGCACCATTAACAAATTAATTGTGCCTGCTTTGTGCTACTAATTAGCATTGAAATATTGAAATGGCTTTTGATTATGGGTTTGAAAATGAACATTTGCCTTTGTAATTAACTGCTTGAAGTGGATAATAAATTATCATTTCAATTATGTATATTTTCCTTCTTGTGATCTGATCTAGTATCCTTTTTAGTCTATGTGTTCCTTTCTCTCTCTAAAAATAAGTGTGTTCCTTTATATCATGTTTATCATCAAATTATAATTCACCTAGTCATGCTCATTTCAAATCCGATTCTTGTATATGTAATTCATATCACTACTTTTAGGATAATGATAGAAAAGGGAGAACCGGAACCAAATGGTATCTTTAAAACCGAAATTGTTATGTTAGGGGTTTGGGTGGGTGTGACTTTTTGGTTTTTTGTTTTGAAAGTCAATTTCAAAACTAAAACATGTTTGTGTAAAATGGTTGTGAGTTTGTTTTTTTCTTAATTTCAAAACAGTTTTCCATCTAAACTCAAAACCACAAAAATAGGTTTTATAATTTTTGTTTTTGTTTTTATTTCATCCATATCTGATCATCAATGTATGTGACCATCACCAACTACTACTCTGGCCACCGCCAACCACCACTAACTACCATCGACCACCGCAAAACACTCTGGACCTCACGGTTGTGTGTGAGTTTCGGATGACATTTGTTACTCCTTCTACAAACTAAAAAATGAGGGGGGAAAAAGAAGTATAAATTTTAATAAAAGAGATTAGAGGTCATTAAATTTTTATAGCGTAAAAAAACATTTTTTAAGAAATAAATATGGGATGCTTCTAGGGTGTGGGATCCATTAAGGCCCTCTCCGGTGAACCATTATAATTAACCGTAGAATATAGTGTAAAATACTATGAGTGGTTAAGATGAAATAAACCATTATTAAATCTCAACCATTGATAAATTTTGTAGTATATTCTGCGATCAATTTAAGTGGTTCACCGGTGAGGAACTTAATCGATCCCTCACCTAGAAGCACCTATAAATATGTATCACATTTTTGTTTATTTTAATATATTTTATAAAGAATTTTTTTATTACATTTTTATAGACATAAATATGCACGAATCCTCTTTTTAAGAAATAAATATGTTTTAATCTCCATGATTGTCAATATAAATAACACAGTTTTGAATTCATACTATCAATTATAGGACGATGAAGGATACACTAAATATTTAAGACAAAGTTCTTTTTTTTTTTAGAAACAAACTCTTAAGATAATTCATTCAAATAATATATGTAACATGATACAATTAGGGATGTAGTTAAAAACTTTAAAGCTAGCAAAAGACCACAAAGCTCTAGCTAAACTATGAGCCACTCGATTGGCTTGTCTCTAGATAAAACTTATTCTAAAATTTGGTATTCCCAACAGCTCTTCCCTGCACTTAGTTAGAATAGCACAAATTCATTATTAGGAAGTTCACTCCCCTCTAGACAATCAACTACTTGTTTACAATGTAACTCAATATTAATGCTATTATAACCCTCCTCCTTGAGCCATCTTATAGCTGATAAAAGGCCAAATGCCTCTGCTTCTATTGGGAATCATGCTAGATTTGAGAATCACATGATTCTCTTACACTCGACTATCAATTTAATTATTTCCAATGTGACTTTAGCTGGAAATAGTTCCAAATCCACTATGTCCTTCTCTATTGCTGAGTTTTTGATTATAAAGATCTTCAATGTCATAGATAATTACAAAAAATCTTCAAATATTAAAGAGATTATTTGAATCCACCTGCTCCTTACAGGATAAAATGCAATACTGATGGTGCTGCCAAAAGGTGTTGGTCGATGTTGCTTGTGGCAGTATTTTTAGGGTCAAGAGTGTTGTCTTCCTTGGTTGTTTTTCTGCCTACAAAATGGCAACAACTATGTGCTTCATGCTGAAACCATTAGGGCTATGTTGGCAATTGATTGCTTTTGAAATAGTCTGGAAGTTTATGTGGTTAGAATGCGACTCTCAATTAGTGGTTTCTGCTTTCAAGAATTGCAAAATAGTTCATTGGAAACTTAGAAACAGATGGAATAACTATTTACACTTGACTAGACAAATGAATTTTGTTTGCACTCATATCTATAGAGAGGGTAATGCATGCGCCGATAAACTTGCAGGTCATTGAATTAACTAGAGTCCTAAGTAACTAATCAGTGGGTTACAAACAACCTAAGTGTAGTTAAAGACTAACTCAAATACAGTAATAGTAATAATGATAAGTATGAAGTCTAAACTTCTATAAGTAGAAAGACATGGAATTTTCAAAATGAGTGAAAATAAATAAAAGACTTAGTATGGTACTCAACTTGTTGTACTAGAATAGAGCCGTATTGAATACTAGAATAGAGCCGTATCAAAGTCACACATATCCTCTTGACAAGAAAAAGTCGCACATTTCCTTGTCACATGCATCCAAATTTTTATTAAAAATTAATATGTATCACGTGCTAAGCTAAGCCACCCAATCGGCATTACTGACATAATAATAGTCACATATATATCAAAGACAAATACATAGATAGATAGATAGATAACTTAGAACGAAGAAATGATAGAGTAGGATACAACAGAAGATGGCGGCAAGTAGCAACTCAGATGGAACAAGAACACCTCTATTAGATTTAGAAGCAACACCAACAACAACAACAACTGATAATAATGGATGGTGGAACAAAATCATTGACATAGAGGAAGCCAAGCATCAGCTCCTATTTTCACTGCCAATGATTCTTACAAACTTGTTCTATTACTTGATCACTTTGGTTTCTGTCATGCTTGTTGGTCATCTTGGTGAGCTTCAACTTGCTGGTGCTACTCTTGCTAACTCATGGTTCAGTGTCACTGGTGTGGCTGTCATGGTAATTTCACTCTACTTTTTTCAATTCTTATGCACAATCAATCAATAAGCTAACTTCAACATGTAAAAAGAAATTAACAAGATCTAAGTCTAAAACTAAATGTTTCTTTGAGTAAATACCTTAATCTATGCTCTTTCCTTTATTTTTGTATTAGGTTGGTTTAAGTGGGTCACTGGAAACACTATGTGGGCAAGGATTTGGAGCAAAGGAATACCAAATGTTGGGAATTTATCTACAAGCCTCTTGTATTATATCTTTTATTTTTTCAATCATTATATCCATTATTTGGTTCTATACAGAACACATCCTACTGTTTCTTCATCAATCTAAAGACATTGCCAAAACAACTGCTCTCTACATGAAGTATCTTGTGCCAGGACTATTTGCATATAGCATCTTACAAAACATTTTAAGGTTTCTACAAACACAGTCTGTTGTAATGCCACTGGTTATCCTTTCAGCTCTCCCAACATTACTTCATGTTGGGATTGCATGTGTCTTGGTTTATTGGATAGGACTTAGTTTTATTGGTGGACCAGTTTCAGCTTCTATTTCATTGTGGATATCAATGATAATGTTGACCTCTTATGTCTTGTATTCAAAGAAGCTCAAGCAGACTTGGAGAGGATTTTCAATGGAGTCATTTCATTTTGTATTTACAAACTTGAAACTAGCTCTGCCTTCTGCAGCTATGGTATGGTATGAGTTTCTATCAACCTTTCACTTTATCATCCATTTTTATGATTGATCTTATAAAGTTAAATGAGGACCAGTAGTAGAGCTGTCAATTTTGGCCCAGTCTAACGGGCTAGCCTGATGACCCATTGGACCAGGCTAGGCCGGGCAGCCGCCCAGTTTCACAGCTCTAACTAGTAGCCTAGTTTACAAAAATTTTGTTGCAATTGAATGTAAGATCCTTACATCAAAAATTTTACTATTTGTTTTGTAATGTGCAAGTTTGGAGTATTGGGCTTTTGAAGTGATGGTTATTCTAGCAGGATTATTGCCTGACCCAGAAATAACAACTTCATTGATTGCAATATGGTATGGTCTCTTCTATAGCTTTATATTTTTGTTACTATAATGGAAATAAGAAATATTCATGTAATTCATTATTGTTAATTAATCTTAAAAAAATAATATATGCAGTACAAACACAGAACTCATTGCCTATATGATCACTTATGGTCTTAGTGCTGCTGCAAGGTTAGTTGCTCTAACATACTCTCTTTGTTTGGCATTGTTGCATACTCCCTCCAGTACTATTTATAAGAAAAAAATGTAATTTTAGATTCATTGAATAACTGATATATCTGATCTATTTATAGCACAAGGGTTTCAAATGAGTTAGGAGCAGGCAATCCAGAAAGAGCTAAACATGCAATGGGAGTAACTCTAAAGCTCTCTCTCCTACTTGGTTTTTGTTTTGTTATGGCACTTGTATTTGGTCATGATATATGGATTCAGCTATTTAGTAGTAGTTCTTATATTAAAAAGGAGTTTGCTTCAGTGACACCCTTGCTTGCTATTTCTATACTACTAGATTCTATCCAAGGTGTCTTATCAGGTTTGAATTCATCATCATCTCCATTAATCTTCAATTTCTTTACAACTTGATCATCAACATGAGGTGAGAGAATGTGTTAAATGTTGCAGGGGTGGCAAGAGGATGTGGTTTGCAGCACTTAGCTGCTTATGTTAATCTTGCAACTTTTTATCTTATTGGTTTGCCAATTTCATGTCTCCTTGCATTTAAGACCAACTTGCAGTATAAGGTAAAATATTTATTGCATACAATGATACAATGATTATGTTTTGTATTGATTTGTTTAATCATTATTGTGTTCTTTTGAATTTACAGGGTTTATGGATTGGTCTGATTTGTGGGCTAGTGTGTCAAACTGGGACTCTCTTATTTTTTACAATGCGAGCCAAATGGGCTAAACTTGATATCACTGGGGACAAAGATAAAGACCATCCAATTGTTGTTTAACTGAATGAATGTCTGCCAATTGGGGCTGAATAAAAGGATGATCATAACTTCTCCTAAGAGCCAATAATACTTGTTTTGTTTGATTTTGATGTGACTATGTATCTGAGAGATAAATTTATACCAAACAATCAAGTAAATCTCATTTTAAATTTAAATAATTGTGTACTTGAGTTTGGCTTTTTTTTTTTTGGTAAAACCCCCCCTCTTCCTTATACCCTCATATTACGTTTTATCCCTAAAATATCCTTCACTTTTTTACCAAAATTTAAATTGAAACTGATTTTTTTAAAACTTTCCGGAAACACCTCAAAGGAGGATAATTCCAGAAGCCATTTTGATGAATTTTTGGAAAGTTTTATGAAAATGGCTTCCAGAATTATCCTCCTTTGAGGTGTTCCGGAAAACTTTACCATAATGGCTTCAGAATTATCCTCTTTTGAGGTGTTTCCGGAAGCCATTTTGATGAATTTTTTCGGAAACACCTCAAAGGAGGATAATTCCGGAAGCTATTTTGATAAAGTTTTCCAGAAACACCTCAAAGAAGGATAATTCCGGAAGCCATTTTGATGAAATTTTTCGAAAATTCATCAAACGATGGATTTTTGGATTTAATGGCTGTGGTTTCATTACAATCCGAGTAGGTTGCCTGAAAACCAATTTTTTAGCCTAAATTATTCACCCGACGTACAACATCGTCACGTGTTAACGAACTACACACTAAACAGAACCAAAAGACGGTCGATATTCATATCTATTTTATTTTTCTAAAAAAAAATTAATTTTAATTTTTTAACTGATTTTTCACTTTTATTTGTTAATTATTTTACAAAGCGGATTTATCTATTTATTTGATAAATCCGTTTTGAAAATATTCAAAGCAGATTCATTAACAAATAGGTAAATACACTTTTAAAAATAACAAAAACAGATTTAACCCCCACCTAAGGTAAATCCGCTTTGTTATTTTTGAAAAATGGATTTACCTATTATTAGATAAATCCGCTTTGCAATTATAAAAAACGGATTTACGTAAAAAATTTCAGTTGAAAACGGATTTATCTAATTGAGAGCTAAATCCGTTTTGGAAAAAAACAAAAATGGATTTATCTTCTATTAGACAAATCTGAGCAAATTTTTGAGCTGAGGGTATTTTCTGTTTACCAAATTGTGTGAGGGTAAATTCTCAAATGGTGGGGTAGAAAAAAAACTCATATTATGTTAACACAAAAAATCTCTCTCAATTTCTTTTGCAGCTTGTTATGCATGCTTCTCTTTGTCAAAACTATTAGTTGTGGAGCTGTTAGACCTAACAATTGGCATCCACCAGCTGGCCCAAGTCAAAGTGGTACTCTATAGGAAGGAAATTAGAGATGATAAGAGTTTAATTCATTATGTTTAAAAAAATATTGGGCTTAATTATACTTTTGGTCATCTTATTATCACTCATCCACGATTTTGATTTTAGTCCCCCAAATTTTTTTCTACGATTTTAATCCCCCATTTCTCCAATTTATAAAATCTTTGCTCCTCTAAAATTTGGTCAAACATTTGCTGACAAGGTATTCACTTAACTGACATGACATGCCACGTTGGAGTGCCACATGGACTTTAAAACTAAAAAACAATCATATTTTTAACATAAAAATTTATTTATTAAATAACTAATAATAACTAAATAAAAAAACACATATTTTAGAGTGCTTTTCCTTATTTTCATGGATCGAATTCCTAATCCTTACATTTTCTAAAATTTAAACACAAAATTGAAACACTCTAAAAAGAAGTGTTTACAAGTGTTGCGACAGAATTTGCGAGGGATGCGTTTACAACGGAAATTTATATCACAAACAGTTTGCGACGAGCGTTTATGCAATAAAATTTTGTCCGTCGGAAATTCCATCGAAAATGCTCATTAGCAACAGATTTTCCTGCATTTGTGACAAATTTTTCCCTTGAAAATCAGTGAATTTCTTGTAGTGTCTACTTTGTTGCTTGTGTTGCGGTGTCGAAGCTCTGTGTCTATTGTTTTTCTCGTGCTGCAATGATTAAGCATTGTTTTGTGAGCTTTTTTTACTTTGCTACATGCCTACGTACTTTTTTTGAAACAAAACCTACGTGCTTGCTGGATAGGTTAATGTGTGGACTGAAATGGTAAACACTTGTTTGTTTTAGTAAATTAAAACACAAAGAAGTCCCACATGAGAAAGAATAGACACTTTAAGAATGCTTATAAATGTGGAGATTGACTCTTTGGGTTATGTCCCAAGGAGTACCGAATTTAATGAAAGGGAGAGAACACATAAAACATTGATCACCACCACACGCACACGCCGCCATCGTCTTACCGGCTTGGCTGTGCTGGGCCTAGGCACGGGCTGAGTGCTGTTGTATTTTTATCCAATTTATTTTTTATTTTGTGCGTTTTCCTCAAATAAATGTGTTGCTTATTAGCCAAGTTGCTAACGGTCATATTTGACCAGATCAAGTAGATGTTGCGCTTAAACGTGACTAGATTCGTTGAACAATCATATTTTACCAGATCAAATAGTAATAACGATTTTTGCTCCAACAGCTACTTGCTCACCAAGTCGCTAATCTCTCCTATATATAGAGACCTTTACTTATTTCAAATCTCCCCGAAAACTCGAATTAGTATTGAGTTTTCTTCTGTTCTCCTATTTCGTTTTCTTCATAAATAAGAATTTTCTTCATGTCATATTCAAGTGGTATTCGAACCATAATATGAGGGTGTATTTGCAGTGGAATTTCGAAGCAATGGAATTTCGAAACAGTTTTGACTGGATTGTTTTATCCTAGGGACGTCAGGGCTAATAGTCTGCTTGCATAAAATGGTGCAACAAAACGTCTTAAAGAGAGTGACCTAGTCCGTGACTCAACCCAGTAATTTCTTCAGTAGATTGATTTTCTTAAACAATTTACTGAAACTCAAAAATAACAATTTTAAGACGTTTCGAAATTTATCGATGACTACCGAGGACATTACTGGCTCTAGTTCTGTTGTTTGTAACTTTAACAAACAATTTCACTTTTTAGGAATGTCAATTCAAATGATGGCAACAAAATAAATTTTTATTTTATATGAAAAATGTTGCCGGCGTCTTAAAAGATGATATTCAAGTGCTCACTTAAACAGTTGAACACAAAAAAAAATGGATAAAATAGTTAAAGAAATATTCCTATAGAAAGAAAACTATTTTCTCTATACAATTTAGGTTTAAATATGTATTTAGTCCCTGCAAATGTCCCTGTTTTTCGATTTAGTCCCTGCAATTTTATTTTTTTTAAATACGTCCCTGCAAAATAACTTTTTTTTGAATATGCCCTTCCGAAAGTTGGAATTTTAAATACGTCCCTGCAAAATAACTTTTTTTTAAATACGTCCCTGCAAAATAACCTTTTTTTTGAAATACGTCCCAACAAAAAAAAAATTGTGATATTTTGCAGTGACGTATTTAAAAAAAAAGTTATTTTGTAGGGACGTATTTAAAAAAAAAGCTATTTTGCAGGGACGTTTTTAAAAATTTTATTTTGTAGGGACGTATTTAAAAAAAAAAGTTATTTTCCAGGGACGTATTTAAAAAAAAAATTTGCAGGGACTAAATCGAAAAACAGGGACATTTGCAGGGACTAAATACATATTTAAACCTACAATTTATCAATGGAAAGAGAATGATTTTATCTATGGAAAGAGAATAATTATCTTTATAAGAGTGAATTTTTTAATTCATATTTATTGTGAATTTGAGGTCTCATTAATTATTTATTCACATCTTTTGTTGCTGTTAATGGTTAACACTTAACAGTTGATAAATTTATATTGTAGAATTGGTTTCTGATCTCATCTTTTTTACCAATAACATTTTTAATAGTTATTTAGAAGTTTTGTTTTACTTGATATATTGCAATTTAATT
The DNA here is from genome assembly GCA_963573325.1 of Astragalus glycyphyllos. Taxonomy (NCBI): domain Eukaryota; kingdom Viridiplantae; phylum Streptophyta; class Magnoliopsida; order Fabales; family Fabaceae; genus Astragalus; species Astragalus glycyphyllos. Next base: position 32,720,379 of record OY754311.1, on the reverse strand, counting down.
TTTGACTAAACTTTCAAGAGTCTGAATTGTAATCAGCCTCAAAAGAACAACAACTAGAATGGGAACTATCCAAAGTCCCCAGATCCTAAGACTTAACCACCACAACCTAGAAATGATGTTGTTCCTCCATTTAATTGTTCTAATTATGGGAGACCAGATCATATGACACGCAAGTGCAAGAACAAACCAAGTTCGGCTCCGCAGGCTAACCTGTCTAAAGAGCAATTGTTATGATTTTTGAAATCAACATTGTTGGTAGATCTGGAGGGCTGGTGGATGGATACTCGCTTCGCTTGCGATGGATGTAGTGATCATGCTATGTTTAAAACAAACACAACTGCTGAAAATAAGAAAAGTATGTTGAACCTGGCAAAAATCATTTTTAAAAAAATGATGATATTATCATTTTAAAAAATGATAATATAGCTAATTTAGTGTACTAATAAGGAAATGTTTATTCCGTCTATCAAAAGTTTTGTACACCAGAACTAAAAATAGTAATTTTGTTGAGAAAGAGTCTGACAGTGAAGGCATGCTTAAACTTGATGCTAAAAATCATTAAAATGTCCCATTCTGTTTACATGTGTGATTTTAGTATTTGACTTTTTTTTGACGAGTTTTAGTATTTGACTTTGTCGTGTGAACAAATGCATTTTTTTAATGTGAGCAACGTAGGATTAATTCCAAAGTTATTGATAAATTATATAAAAAATGTGATTTTTGTAGTCAAGGTAAAAGATTAAGATTTCGCATAAATCAGTAATTAGAAAATCTGAGTATTCAGATTTAATTCACTCATATATATGCGAATCAGATGCAATGTTAACTAGAAATGGAAAATGATAGTTCATCACTTTTGTTTACAATTGCTTTGACTACATTGTAAGTATACATTATGAAAAATAAAAGTGATTTGTTTGACATGTTGAAAAGAATCGTAACAGAAATTGAAAATCAATTCAGTGGAAAGATTAAGAGTTTTCATAGTGATTGAGGAACTGAGTATGATTCCCATTAATTAAATGGAATTATACATGAAACGATTACACCATATTTTTTCTGAAATGAATGGTAAAGCAGAAAGGAAAACAAAACTTTTATTGAATTGGTTGTTGCTATTATGCTTAATTCTAGCGTTGCTTTTTTCTTGTGAAAATTTTTACTAACTGCTTGTTATGTCTTGAATAGATTTCCTGAATCTAAAGAAATAAAATTTTCCTTATGAGATCCTGAAGAAAAGACAAACCTACTTGTCTTATTTTTTAATTTTGGGTTGCTTGGCTTATGTCAGGTGTTGTGCAAAAAGTAGTTGTGCAGGTATACACAGTCGCAACAAGTAATACAGTGATAAAGTAGAGATCGTACCCACAGGGATTGATGTTAATTTAAGAGTTTAAGGTATTAACATTTAGTGAAACAAGCAAAATAGTAACCACAAGTTTTTGGACATGAAAAGTAAGGGTTGTAATGTGAGTAAAAGTAAAAAGGTTCAAGTGTTGATTAAAATGAGTTGGATTGTCTTTTATTAAGTAACTCCTTTAAAGTAAAGCGATATAACATTGGACACTATAGCACTAAGTTCTGTAGCATATGATGTTGTGTTTTTCAGTCACTGACGTCAGAGTTTTGTTACACCCCTATATATTAAGAATCCATAGTGTCACCTTATGAACTATGTTTTCCTATATCTAGGTTTAAGCATGGATTGCTCTAAGTGTCCTTAAAACAACCACTCATTCATATCAATCTTTGAGTTAGAATCATAAACCATTATTGTATTTACAAATGTATAGTTGGTCAATCCCAAAACAAGTTTGAAAGTATTAGCGCACAGAGATTGAGACGCAAACATCACAATACTAAGGGCCATTTCGATAGAGCTTATTTTGAGCTTATGCAAAACAACTTATGCAAATAAATAAGTTTTTATGTATTATTCATAAGCTTATTAAGATATTTTATGGAAAAACAACTAAAGGAGATATAATTTTTGTTAGTGGGAACTTGTGAATCAACATAAAAACTAATTTATTTCCATAAGTTATTTTTCATAAGCTCAGAAATAAGCTAATCCAAACGGGCCCTATATCAACAATACTAAAAATTAATTACAAAGCTCAAAGCAATCCAACTACTAAGCGTTTAGCTCATGGTGAGCATTATCAACATAATACAAACTAGAATGTTCATATTACCGAAATTAGAAGTAGAAGAAACAGTTGCAAAAGATGCACTACGTGAACTCCTATGCATGAGACTGGTTGATAACGCTATAGCGCAGCGCTTCACGGCGTAGATATAAAGAATCTTTACTTGAAAAATTATAAACTTCAATGGAGAATCAATGGAGGAATTTGTGTCAAAACTTTTCTCCAAAAACTCTTAGTATTCGAATGGAGTGAGGTATGGCTGATTGAGAAGAAGAGATATCCTTTGTATTTCATAAAGTGGCTTTTTCAAAAAGGTGGGACAAGACAACCCACCAACCAAAATGACCAAGAGGAGACACGCGTTCTTGCTAGCAAGTGGTTGGTGGCTTCGTCATCCTAGGGAGAAGAGAATGAGGCGTTGACTTGACATAAAGGTGAAGGCGTCAAAACATTACTTTTTCCTTAGATCCTCAGCTGGCCCGCTGTTTTGTAACGCTATAGCGCTAAACACTGCAACCCTGAACAAAGACATCAAAATTCTCACAAAGGCCACCAATGTGCTAAATTATAACAAATCATCTCCTAACCCTTCTTAACATAATTAAACCTATATTTATATATTTAACATGGATTTTACTTAGGAACATCCCTTGATTTAAATGTTAAAAGCATAAATAACTCTTCTAAATAAGAATTATCATCAAAATCTCGGATCTAAGAAGAGTTAAACTCGCTAGTAGAGCCTGTGATTGTGTATTCCTTGGGTATGAAATAAATAGCAAAGCATACAGGTTTTATGACCTGAACGCTAAAGTGATCATAAAGTAATTCCCTTTTAAATCAAGAAATAGTGGGGCAACAAAACTAGTCAAGTTTCTGTGCTAACGAACATTGAAAACAATGAACAAAGAGAAATAGAACATCGATGAGGTAAGAAAAAGCACTTGTTGCTGAAGAATTTGGAACCCATTACACGATCCATATACTAGAGGAGGATTCAGCTAGCATTCAAGAAGCTTTGTCTTCATTGGATGCAGATTCGTGACAGTAGTCATACATGATGAGTTGGATTATCTAGAGTCTAACAAGACCTGACATTTAGTAGACTTGCCTCTTGGTTGCAAAACTAGTGGTTGTAAATGGATTTTGAAAAAGAAACTAAAACTCAATGGAACTGTTGATAAATACAAGGCTCTCCTTGTAGGCAAATGGATGTTAAAACTGTTATTAGTAGTACACCAAATGGATGTCAAAGCAGTTTTTTTTTTAAAAAATGAACGGGAAGAAGAAATCTATATGGAGAAATCTGAAGGTTTTGCAATTCTTGGTTAAGAATATAAGGTTTGTAAGTTAGATAAGTCTTTATATGGTCTTAAACAAGCCCTTAAACAATGGGATGGAATATTTGAAAATCTAATAATATCGAATGAGTTTAAATTTAATGAAAGTGACAAATGTACTTACAATGACGTTTGCACTATCATATGTCTCAAAGTAGAAGACTTACTCATATTTGGCTCAAAAATCATGTTGTAAATAAAGTGAAATCAATGTTGTGCAACAACTTTGATATGAAAAACCTCAGAGAAGCAAATGTAATCTTTTGTACAAAGATTACTAGGTCCGAGATAGAAATTTTGTCGGATCACTCTCATTAAACTGAGATGATCTTAAAGAAATGTGACTACTTTGATTGTAAACCCGCTTATTCACCATATGATCTAAGTGTCAAACCTTTAAGAACACTGGTGAAGGTGTTAGACAAACAGAATATGCGAGCAACATTGGCAGCCTAAGGTATGCCACTGATTGTACTAGATAATACATTACCTATGTCGTGCGACTGTTGTGCAAGTTTACCAGTCGACCTAGTATAGAGTGACATGCTATTGAGAGAGTCATGAGATACTTTAAAAGGACCATTAATTTTGAATTGCATTATCAGAAATTTCAAGGTGTACTTGAAGAGTACAACGATGTTGATTGGAATACTCTATCAAATGATTCTAAAGCAACTAGTGGCTATATATATTTAGTATAGCTAGAGGTGTTGTCTCCTGGAACTCTAAGAAACAGACCATATTGGTTTAGTCCACTATGGATTCTGAAATGATAGCATTGGCGACCGCTAATGAAGAAGCTAGTTGGTTGGATGCTTACTAGTAGAGATTCCTTAATGGGAAAACCAGTGGCATTTGTGTTGATCCACTGTGATAGTACCGCGATTATTGTAAAAATGGAGAATAGTTACTACAATGATAAAAGACGACAAATATGTCGTAGGCATAGCATTGTTAGAGATTACCCTCAAAAGGAGCTGTGAGAGTGGATCATGTACGCACTGATTAGAACTTAGTGGATCCTTTGACGAAAGAATTAGCTAGAGAGAAAGCCCAAAATACATCACAAAAGATAGGAACTACTTCCTTTGAAACCATGCGTCACTCATGATGCTAACCTGACTTAACAGACTGGAGATCCCAAGAATTAAGTTCAATCACTAGAAGAAGAAAAACACATTTTTCTGGTGGATTGCTTTCATCGGTACGGTTCTGACGGAAGTTTGGCATTTTCGGCGAATTTTTTCCGCCGGTAAATTTCCGGCAGAAAAAATAGACTTTCCGAAAGATTTTTTCTCTCGGTTCGTTTTCGGCGGACTTTTAAAAAAAAAATCCCCCGGAAATGCACATTGTCGGCGGAAAATTTCAGCCAGAAATTACCGAAGGAAAAATCTGTGGGTATTGTGCGTTTCAGACGTATTATTCAACATTTTAAAAAAAAATCCGCCGAGAACGCACATTACGGCGGAAATTATCGGTGGAAAAATCCGCCAGTAATGTGCGTTTCCGACGGATTTTTCAAATTATTTTTTTTTAAAAAAATATTGCCAAAAACACACATCACCGGCGAATTTTCGCCGTCGGATCCGTCCGAAAATGCCTATTAATAAAACATTCTCGTATACTCTTCTCATTCTTTCATTCCACTCTTTATTCCTTCTCATTCTTTTCTACATTTTCCCTGTCTTTTCTTTCTTCTTCTTCTTCTCATACTCTCTAATACTCATAAACTTCTCCATATATCTCTCATCTACATTTTCCCCTTTCTTGTTCCTTCTCATTCATCTTCACTCCTTCATTCTTATTTCTTCATTCTCATTCTTGTTTATATTATTACTTCTCATACTCTCCCTCATTCTTTTTCTTTCTTACTTCTTTATTCTCATTCTTTCCTATATTAATTCTTCTCATACTCTCCTCCATTCTTTCCCACTTCTTCCTTCTCATTCTCTCCTATATCATTTATTTTTTCATATCCTCTTTCATTTTCATTCTTTCTTACTTCTCCTAAAATTAAATACTAAATTGAAAATTGAAAATTTCGAAATTTTAAATAATTAATTTTTAAAAAAACTGTCGAAAATGTGCATTTCCGACGGATTTTCAATTTTTTTTAAAAAACAAAAACCGCTGGAAATGTCTGTTTCTGGCGGATTTTTAAATCCGCCGGAAACACACAATTCCGGCGGAAAAAAACCCACCGGCCCTGGTGACGTTTATTTATCATTTTATCTCTGACAAAAGAACCAAACAAAATTAATATAAACATACACCCTTGTTAGTTAGTACTCTCCAAAAATTAGTATTTATTAATTATATTTTTAACCTTATCCTCCCTTTTATATAAAAAAAAAAATCTCTCCATATTAAATAATTTTTCTTAAATTCCAACTGCGCAAACCCTATGTCCCTCTCCGAAATTAATATTAATATTTGTAAGCTTTTCTTTTCTTTTAATTTTATACCTACCCTGACAAACTATTAGAGATGGTTTGTTAATACTTTGTTAGTAGCTAATTATTACAATTAGTTATGTTAGTTATTGTTGTTTGTTGTTAATTTTTCATTTTCCATACGGACTTTATAGGTATAAATAGAGTCCATTGTATTCATTGTTAAGTAAATTACTCAACTATCAATAATATTTGTCTCAGGAAGGTAGCTCAGTTGGCGAGCTAAGAAACATGAACGAGTTGCAAAGTTGCAAGAAAGAGGTCCAGAGTTCAAACCCTGGAAACTAACATTCCCCCACTCCCACTAATATTTGCTTATTAAAAAAAACTATCAATAATATTTGTTTATTACATTTCTTTACTTTTTATTCCCTATGAATTCCTTATGAATTCTATCAAGAATCGTAATAAAAACCATGCATTCTTTTTTGTTGCTTATCAAACCAATGCATCTCTATATATAATACTTCAGCAGTTCTCACGATTACAATTTGGCGCTAAAATTTAATGTCCAATGATTGTTTTTGTTCACACACTTACATATTTGTCTTATTTATTTTAAATTAAATTATAGACTGAATTATTTAAGTTTTTGTTCCTGCAGCCCCCCATATTGACATATGTTTGTTAAATTGCTTACTACACATACATTCTATTCACCTTTGATATTGTTGTCCATCTTCTATGTTGCCACATATTTGCATATTTAATTTATTTTTAATTTATTTGTATTGAGCACTTTAAAGGTAGTCAACAACGAAAAATAAGCACTTTAGAGTCAAAAAAAATTAGATGTTCAACTACGTAAAGTTCGTTTATCAATAATCAGTTTGATGAAAAAGAGTAATAATTTTGTAACAAAAATACGTAAAGTGCGATGATAAGCGTTGTGTTTTGAGCAGTGTTTTAAGAATCGGGCATGCTGGCGGTTGGTTCAACCCCATTTGAACCGCAGGGTGATTGAACTGTTTAGAACCGGGTTGGACCGGGCTGAACCGTGGTCAACCGCTTTGAACCGCCAATTGGCCCGAGTTGAACAGCCCGAAATACATTTTTTTAATATTTTTTACTTACTCTTTCTCTAAAATTTAAAAACTTTCTTATTTCTTATTTAATTATTACTCATCCGGTTCAACCATGGTTGAACCAATTGAACCATGACCCGGAGGTCTCTCCGGTCCGATTTTAAAAACGTTGGTTTTGAGATACTTTAGCGTTTGAAATACAAATTAATTGTCCAAATACGTAATGTGTATTCCTCAATAACCGATATGATGAAAGTAATGATAATTTCATCATAAAATACGTAAAGTGCAATGCTAAATTATGTGTTTTGGGATACTTTAGCGTTCGGAAAAATGTTTAACTGTTCAAATACGAAAAGTTTGTTCCTCATTAATCGATTTGGTGAGAGAAAAAATTTATCGCAAAATACGTAAAGTGCGATGCTAAACAGTGTGTTGGGATATTTTAATATTCATAAATTTTTTTAACTAATTCAAATACGCAAAGTTTGTTCCTCAATAACCGGTTTGGTAAAAAAATAAAAATTTTGTGACAAAATATGTAAGATGTGATGCTAAGCAGTATATTTTGTGGTACTTTAGCTTTCGAAAAATGTTTAACTGTCCAAATACGCAAAGTGTGATGCAAAACAGCGTGTTTTGTGATACTTTAGCATCCAAATAAAACTTTAGATGTTCAAATTTGTGAAGTTCCTTTCTCAATTACCAGTTGGGTAAAAAAATTAATAATTTCGTGACAAAATACTTAAAGTGCGATGGAAAGTAGTGCGTTTTGGGTTACTTTAGCTATCGAACAAAATTAATTGTTCAAATACCCAATTTTTCTTCAATGATCGGTGTCGTAAAAAAATTTTGTGACACTAACCCGTGTAACTCTTCCTTTACAAATTTCACCACTTTAAAAAAATTAATTTCTTTTTATACTTCTTCTCTTTCTATTTTTTATGACCATATTTTTCTGAACCTTTAAAAAAATAATTGATTTTTATACTTCTTCTCCTTATATTTCTGTACCTGAAATATCTATTAAATTTATTTAGGTCGGTCACTACGAAATCACGAATATTTTTTTTTAGCATTTAATTTATTTCTATTAGTTCTAGCATTTAATTTATTGATTAAGTTTTTACATCCTCCAACTTATACAAGTTAATAAACCTAAACCAACTCACATTTTTAGGTACCTGCAACACAATATTTTTTTTCAATATTATCAACTTAAAATAGTTTAAAAAATCAATGGGTTTCACCGATAGAAATTATACAGAGGTAATGTCTTTGTCTCAATTTCAATGAATAGTAATAGATGTCAATTTTAGCCTATTTTATTCCGAAATCATTTCAAAAAAGTTTGTAAATAGTCGTGCGTATCACGGGCACAGTGGCTAGTATATAGTAAACGAACTTTCTTGACTTCCAATTTTATATCTCTATCAATTGCCTTCGAGTCTCGGCCCGCGGGATAAGTTCACTTCACAGCTCACATACATTACCCTCAACCATAATAAATATTCTCTGTTGATGAATAATTGAATATCAAATGCTCTTTGCCATTTTTAATCAATAATCTATAATTTGTCATAAAAAGTGTACTGCAAATTTCTTTTAAAATGAACATGACACTGTTATGAATTTGTTTTCTTTTTTGTACAAAAATAATATGCATCAGTTTTGAGAAAAAGGTATTTAACACCATTAAAACCAATTGATTTGATTTATTACTCTTCTTTTTAATGGACGGTTGTTAGGTGTTAAAAGGAATTCTTACACTATACTGTATTTTCAAGTATAGAGGACTTACGGGAATTGTGTTCAAACTAAAAGAAAAAAAAACTTTTAAAATGCGTGCTTAAAAATCCACTTGTATTTTTTATCGTATATCGAGCAATGAAAATAAAAAGAATGGGGTGTGAGTTTGGTGGTTTTTCTCAGTGTTATCAGAATCGTACCAGACCGGCGGGTTCGATCGGCCCGACCAGGACCCGAAGCCTTGTCCGGCTCGGTCTGTATGTTGATCCGGTTCTACACTTTGACCAACATATATTTTGCACCTTTTCACAAAAATGACTTACCTAGGGTTCAAACTCCTCCCCTAGAATTCAACCTTGGCACTTGCAACCAAGTGAGCCACACCTTAATTGATGTGAAGGTGTTGCTTATATGATATATATATATAATCATTTAGCGTTAAATTTTTTTGCCAAGCTTTTGATTAACCTTCCATTTATGAAAGTTGTATTTTTTTTTGCTTTTATGTTATATACTTATATACTTATATAATATATTTATATCTCTTATAAAAACTAATTATACAGCCCATTAAAATAGCATTGCTAATTATTTTCCACCATTGTAATACACTACTATAGCATTGTTCTATTATTAAATTTAAATATTTTATCATTTTACTTAAGTATAATTATAAATATAAATACTTTCTTTGTATATATTATAATTTTTGAATTTATTTAATATAGACCGGCTCATGCGATCCGACCAAAGAGCCGCCGGCCCGACCAAAGACCCAATGATCTAGTGCCTTGACTAGCTCGATGACCGATCCGGTTCTGATAACATTGGTTTTTGATAACCATAATTTTTGAGAAGACTCTTTTATTTCGGGTACGACGAGGCTGAAGACTACTTGCATGCTTTAGGCAGAGCCGCGAAACGTCTTAAAGAGAACGACCTAGTCCGCGATTTAGCCTATTTTTATTCGTGTTCGTCATTGAAGCAACAATTGTAAATAAAATATTAACCAACATCGTTGGTCAGTGACATAAGCTACCCTAAGACACGGGAGTCGATCCGGTGCTCTCGAGTTCAATTTTCGCAGTAGACAAATTTAGTATTGATCGGTGCAAAATTTACTATTGCATTCATAACACGTAACGCAACGCATTTTACACGCTTAATCGTACATTATAAATAATTCATCACTACAACACAACGGTAACGAGAAGAAAAGTTTCCCTTTATATATCACATTTGTGTTTCATCACTTTTCCAAACTCACTTCTCACTCCCATCTCTCTGGTTTATGAACATTGTTACTAGATTATATACTATATGTATATAATTTATTAATCATGGATGTTGAGAAACATATTTGCTTCTTCTTGTTTTTCTTTACTTTACTTTCAAGCTCCCAAGCCTATACATTCTATGTTGGTGGAAAAAATGGATGGGTTTTGAATCCTTCTGAGAATTACAATAGCTGGTCAGGAAGGAATAGATTTCAAGTCAATGATATTCTTGGTAACTCTCATCTCCTCTTTTCAAACATCAATTTTTGTAATTAATTAATATGAGTCTCTTTGATTTCTGCTTTGAAAACAGTTTTTAGTTTTTAAAAGTTTAAAAAACAAAAAAATCTGTTTGCCATGTGTGTTTTGGAAAATTGTTTTTAAAAACTATTTCTATTTCTGTTTTAAAAACTAAAAACACAGAACTTGTTAAAGCTATTTCTGTTTTGTGTTCTTGCTTTTTGCTTGTTGTTGGTGATTGAAACTAAAAACACGGAAAACTCACTATTTTCATAAATGGCAGATTTGTAAATAAATGCAAACATTTCTAATTCAATTCACTCAAGTGGAAGTATTCCCTTACATGCATTCTTTTACTGGCGTGTACGTTCTGCTTTTTTTTTTTTACCAATGGTTTGATTTAATTCTTTCTCACTAAAACGAGACCATTCATTTTTAAGAGTATTAATTTTGGCAAACAATTTTATTAAATATTTATCTAATAAAATATTTTAAATCAACACTTACTTATTTTTTTACAGGCAAATATTAATGATTAGTAATTAATTAGGAAGTGAGAAAGATGTTAGTTTTCAGGATTTAAAACATGTACCTCTTAATCAAACTCATTCTCATGTCCCTTAACTCGCCATATGAGCTACATTTTGAGAAGAAAACAAATGTCTGTCCGACAAAGGTTGGTTCGAGAAGTTTTTGTGTTCAGATCTCATCCTAATGTCTCTAGTTCGAGTCTTGAGTGTAGTAAAAATTGTATTGGGAGAAGAGAGACACACGGACAAGCAAAGACAAGTAAACATTGTCCAGCCTGCTTCTCCGACGTAAACTAGTCAGTAGCAAATCTGATGAATACTATACACCAATAACATCGTAAGAAAAAACATCACTAGCGAATTTGTCTCTCATCACTGGTTGCATTGACAATTTCACTTACATGAGGACGTCGGCTCCGGAGTTCAAACTCGAATGCCACTGTGTAAAATTTGTCATTTTTGTTTAAGCTAACCAATATTAAAAATCTAACATATTATAGAGACAAATTCCAATAAAAACAAATTTTGCGGTGCTAAAATAAATAAAAGGGCTAAAAATCTTACATAATCACTTTTATTTAATTTGCTTAGTTTTAATTTGTGAGTTTTTATATATTTTGTGTTGTAGTTTTTAAGTACAAGAAGGGGTCAGATTCTGTGTTGGTGGTGAACAAAGAGGACTATGACAAGTGCAACAAGAAGAACCCCATCAAGAAATTTGAGGATGGTGAGTCTCAGTTCGAGTTTGATCGATCTGGTCCTTTTTATTTTATAAGTGGCAAAGATGGTAATTGTGAAAAGGGTCAGAAATTGATTGTTGTTGTGTTGGCTGTGAGACAACCACCTCCTAGTTCTCCTTCACCACCAAAAACACCTTCTCCTAGTTATAGTCCTCCCACTGTCCCATATACTCCTCCTAAAGCTCCTTCCCCTGTCAATGAACCTCCATATGTACCAATTACACCTCCCAAAACTCCTTCACCTATTAATAGTCCTCCCAATGTTCCTTATACTCCACCAACAACTCCTTCACCTAGTCATCAACCTCCTAAAGCTCCTTCCCCCGGCAGTCGACCTCCACATGTACCATTACCTCCCAAAACACCTTATCCTATTTACAATCCTCCCAATGTTCCTTATACTTCTCCAAAAGCTTCTCCCCCTTGCAATCAATCCCCTTATATTCCAACACCACCAAAACCACCTTCACCTATCAGTCAACCACCCTATTCTCATACACCACCAAAATCTCATTCCCCTAGCTATAACCCTCCACATATACCAACTCCTCGAAAAAACCCATCTCCTATTTCTCAGCCTCCATATGTACCAACACCACCCAAAGCTCCTTCTCCTATAAGTCAACCACCCTATGTTCAAACACCTCCAAAAGCTTCCACTACAAAAAAAAACGCTTATTTGCGAGGGACATTAGCGAGGGAATAACATTCCCTCGCTAAAACTGACTTTAGCGAGGGAATTAGCGAGGGAATGTGATTCCCTCGCTAAAACTGACATTAGCGAGGGAATTAGCGAGGGAATTTGAAAATTTGACCGTTAGCGAGGGATTTAGCGAGGGAATTTGAAAAATTTCCGTCGCTAATTGTTTGGAGGGAAAATTCAGTCAAATTCACGCGAATCAAGGAAATTAGCGACGGAATTAGCGAGGGAATTAAAATCCCTCGCTAATTAAAGTGGTTTTTAGCGACGGAATTTGAGTTCCCTCGCTAATTAAAGTGGTTTTTAGCGACGGAATTTGAGTTCCCTCGCTAATTTTTTTAACTTTTTTTTACTTAAATCTGTCACTCACTCACTCACTCACTCACTCACTCTTCTTTCTCACTCTTCTTCTCTCCTCTTCACCCTTCCTCTTCCCTTCCTCTACTCTCCACCACCACCACCATCACCACCACACAACCAACCAACCACCCTCACTCTTCTTCTCTCCTCTTCACCCTTCCCTTCCTCTTCCTCTACTCTATCTCTCTCACCTATAAACCCTAACCCACCACCACACAACAACAACCACCACCACACAACCACCACACAACAACCACCACCACACAACAACCACCACTCGCGACACCACCACCACCACCACCACCACCACCTTCTTTCCTCTTCCTCTCTTCTCTCTCTCTCTCTCTCTCTCTCTCTTACACAATTTCCACTTTCACTCTTCTTCTCTCCACCTTCTTCCACCACCACCACACCACCACCACCCACGAGACCACCACCTTCTTCCAATCTCTCCAGTAGCATCTCCTTCGGTCGCCACTCCGGCTAGTTCTCCGGTGTCAGCTCCCATCTCTTCGGCTACAACTCCATCTACTTCTCCCACTAGTTCTCCAGTATCAACCCCCCTATCTCCAGCCGCATCTACTCCAGTGTTTTCTCCGGCCACCACTCCAGAGATTTCTCCGCTCTTAGCTCCCATATCTCCATGACCATCTCCTCTGGTGTCCCTTCCTGCAACAAGTTCATCACCTTTGTCCACTATTGTGTAAAAATAAGTGTGCAACTGCACACAGTCAAAGAAGTAGTAAAGTAATAAAATAAGGATTGTACCCACATAGACTTTAATCAATGCTTAATTTGGCTTGCAAATTAGTAAAAGAAAATAAATAAAACAAGTTATCGTAACCGATATTTTCATCGGTATGAAAAGTAAAGGATTGATGGAAATTCAGAATGAGAACATGTTGGAATGTCTTTCCGTATGCAAATTTATAATAATGGTTCAATGTTATAGCATCTGGGTGTTCTAGCGTATAGTACGTGCTTTTCGCACACCTTTTTACAGGGCTTTATTAAAAACAATTATGTCTAAGCTTTAATTAATTTCACCTCTGGCTATTACGCACCCACAATATCACCCTATGGATTTTGTCCTCCTATGTCTATGTTATAAACAAGGATTATTAAAGTGTCCTTTAATAACCATAATCCATATTAACCTTTGAAATAAGTTCATAAACCTTTTCAGAATCTGCAAACATGTGCTCATATTAACTAACCATTTCTAAAATAAGTTTCGAAATATTATCACACAAAAGGTTAAAAATGCTAAACATCAAACATTACATTAAAACCACTAAAACTTCATTATATAGTTAATAGCATCCCAACTAAAAGTGATTAACTCATGGTGAGCAACAAACATAAGAAAGATATCATAAAGACGAAACCTAATGCCATACTACTGAAAATTACAAGGAGTAAAAAATACTAAAAAGAGTTATATTGTCTAGGCTCCAACTTTAGTGAGCTAGAGGTACAAGAACGGGTTCCAAATCAAAGTGATACTCCAAGTATGAGAGCTTCTGTGATGCTGCAACACTGCTCCCAACACTGTAGTGAAGAATTTCCAATTCAGTGATTAAAGGTAGCCTAGCACGAAAATGGAGTTAGAAAGCTATGTCTAAACTCTCCTCCTTTGAACTAGCATGATCAATGAAGAAAACCAACTGCTTAAAATACTACTAGGGTTTAGTGACCCAAGAAAACCCTATACCAGGTGTCATTTGTCGTGATATGTGCCTATACGTACACTGTGCCCATGCAAAGAGAATATTCTCAACATAAAAGTATTGGTCCCACAAATCAAGACACGTCTTTCCTTTCTAACAACAGCAGGCGTTGAAATCAGTGCATACGCGCTTTCTCTTTCATCCGACGCAGAAACTTCAATGTTGTAGCATCACAAAGCTACAACACACTAGCAAACATGCTAAAACATAAAATGGGGCACCAAAGTGCCAAATGATCACAAACCATAGTTTATCCCGCATTTACACTAAACAACTATTTCTAACTATTAAATCACAAATTTACTTTAGAACTCAATGATTTAAGTCTAAGAAGTATAAATAACTCTTATAAATAAGAGTTATCACACACCCAAACTTAAACCATTGATTGTCCTCAAGTAATGACACTTGACAAAGAATAAACAAACACAAAGGCATAATTCAACTGCACAATTGTTTCAAACACAGCGATCACTTATTCATTTTCTCTCTTCTCCTTTTTTTGTAGGTTAGCTACCTTTTGACTAAGACCAAAATTTGCAAAGTCAAATTTTGGCAAAATCTTTGTTAGCCAAGACTAGCTTCAGCATCAGATCATTCCTAGCTAATTAAGTCCTTACCTAAGTCTAGAGTAATATTGTAGAAGCAGCAATAATCCAATCAACTATCTAGCAAAGTTCAAATAACAACATCCAATACATCATCACTAAGTTTATCCCAAGTAGAAACAATTTTTACTACTGAATGAACAAAAACTACAACTAAACATACCTTTTATTAACAAGTAAACATCACATAACATAAAGGTCCTCACATCACATATCATTCTCATCACATGATTATTAAGCTTATGTCTAACATGTGTTTGTATGTAAGTTTGCAAATGTGGCCTGGAAACTTGGATTGGACCACCAAATTCTTTGCTTCACAATTTTAATTTTGCAACTTTTTTCAGCTCGAGTTCAAAGTTAGAGAAATTCTTAAGCACCCTTAAATTTTGTTAGGTATTGTGGTATCGATACTTGTTGGTAAAACTAATTTAAAATTTGTTTATAAAAAATTAATTTAACATTTAAATTTATTTTAAAATCAGTAAATATAAAAAATTGACATGTCATTAAATGGTTGGATGATGGGTACGATACCTACCGAAACTCTAGGGTAACAAAGTTTTCACCTTAAAGTTATTAGAACGGAGGCAGAGTAGTGATGACATTGACACTTTCTAATAAGGTTACTTTGTAGTCCATATTGTAGTCCATATCTAAACTTGAGCCTGTATCTGCAAGTTGACAGTATGTTTAGTGTTCATCCCTAGGCATGGAAACAAAACCCGTACCTTCAAGGACCCGCCCAAACCCGCCCTTATTTGACGGGTTTCCCCGTTTTGACTGGGTTTGGGTTTGGGTTTTCTCTCGCATCTATTACTCTCACTTTCACTATGCATAGAAAATATATAACATAAATGCCATTATAATTCAATTAAAAAATGATCTTAGATTTACTCACTAAATATTACGTAATATATAGCTTCACACTGCCTTTCCGATATGCTCAGGCGTGCCTAAGCGGTCAAATATTGAAGGCTTGGCCTATCTGTTTCTAGCCAAATGAACAAAGATAGCCTATCATGTGCAGCAACCTCTAGTTTTGGAACCTAAACCATTTGGTTCTTCTTTCTACCCTTCCCTTTATCATCTCTAGAAAAAATGCCATATTGATCCCCCATTGTAGGGAAGGGGTCTGTGTCTACTGTCATCTCAGCAATGCCCTTATCAGCCAATTTGAATGTCCCTTCCTTTATAGCCGTCTGAATGGCCTTTCTGAAGAATCTGCAATTAGATGTGGCATGATTGTAAGAGTTGTGCCACTTGCAACACTTTTTTCCTTTCAATTCCTCCAGGGGTGGTATTGTGTGGTCATCAAGGAGCCGAATATGCTTGTCTTTCAAGAAATAATCAAATATCTAGTCTACCTTAGATATATCAAAGGAGTACTCCACCTTGCCCTCAACTTTCTCTTTCTCCCTACCTTTTGCAGGTTTTAGAGCCGGACAAGTGTAAACTTTACCCTTAACAGTCTCGGTTGACATGATGTCTGTCGTGGGATCGGAAAATCAGAGTCATCTCCTGCATCCATCATGGATACTGGGTGTGGACCTCTGCCTCGGTTAGCTCTTCTCTTTTCTTTCTCTTGTATGAACTGCTCAATTTGAATAGCTCTTGAGGTTAGGCTACTGAGGTCAAAACAGGCTTGACCACCAGCTTTTCTTTTAGTCAAGGTTGCATTCCAGTGATGGCCATGGCAATGTATTGTGTTTCAAGGAACTGCACGGTGCATCTTCTTGAATCTTTTTATGATATTAGTTATTGGCTCATCAACCTTTTGTCTCAAGTTCATGAGATAGGCTGCTGTAAATTCTGGTTGTGGCCAGTACAATCTATCATGGAAGCACCTTTCCATGTCCCCCAGGTTTGAATATAGTTTGGTGGATGAGAGGAATACCATTTGAAAGTTGTTCTTGTCAACGATAAAGGGAGCAACTATAACTTGTATTACTTACTTTGGTTTCCTTCCCCGCATTGAGCCGTGAATTGGCCAATGTGTTCCATAGTCGGTTACCATCTTCTCCAGAAAAGGTGGCAAAATCAAGAGTTTTAAATCCCCTCGGCAAAGGCACCAGTATAACCACCCGCTCAGGGTATGGCTTCTTATACAGCAACCTATCTAGAGGCTTCAACTGCACCCCAAAAAATTTCTTACTGGATTCTGCAATCATATTTGGATCTAGGAATTGGGACCCTGAGGACCTGGGAACAACTGTGATAGCGTTCCAAGTGTTCACGTGCACTGTATACTTGCTTCCCACGCAAACTCTTCACCTTAGCCAAAATATCCCCAGCTATTCACTCCATTTGCCCTTGGCCACTAGCTCCTCAACTGAGTTATCTTTTAGTCGAGCTTTCCCTTAGCCGAGTTGCTTCTGCTCAGCAAGCACCGTAATTTCTTTGGCATTTTAGACCATAAGTTGGCTTTAAGAACATTAATCAGGCCTTTTTGCCAAGTTCTCTTATTCTTATCTATCTCTTGCCTTCTTCGGCAAGTACTTCTTCATTGACGCTCCTTGCTAGCTTCACTATAAGTTAACTCCCCTCACAATTGATTCCCTCCTTCTGGAGAGGACTTGTTGTTCAGCGCATATCTCTTCCTTCATGGTCATAATTAGCTGAGGCTACCAATATTAACTATGTGGTTGCTCTCATAGGAAATAATAGGAAATAGTAAGGAAAATAGGATAAATATAAGCCATTTGGCAATTTATCCTTCCTTGTTCTATATTGACACGCCTCGACTCATGTTCACTCAGCCAAGTCTTTACCTAGGCTAGGTCCTTCCTCGGTCAACCACTTAGTAGATTTTGGGTGTTAACATGTTTATATTAATTTAACAATTCATAAATTATCTTATATATATTTTGTGGTTGGCTTAATGTAATCAAGGCATCTGATGGCTTAGTAGTATTTGTGAGGGTTTTCCACTCTTAGGTTGCAGGTTCGATTAGGTTCCATGTTCAACCCCATGTAGAGGCAAAAGGTTTTTTTTAGTACAACTATGTCACACATTGTAATGCGAGTGCCATGTGGCAATCACCCATTGGGTGTTGATGTGGTATGTCAACCAAGTGGCAATGCTGATGGGGAATGGTGATTTGGCATGTTAGTACCATGTCGCACAATCATCCAATGGTATGTTGACATGTGGCGTTGACATCATCCCTGTTTGTCACGTCACCTTTTTTAAACTAAGGGTTAACGACAAGGACGTAACTGAATGCGTTTTGCTTTTGCAGAGACTAAACTAAAATTGTTAGAAATTCTATCTAACTTAGAATTACAGGGACGAAACTAGATCATCTGTATATATGCAGGGACGAAACATATATTTAAGCTATATAATTTAAATAATTATGAGGTTATGATTTTGTTAGTTTGCCTAGGGTGCCTAAAATCCAAGGACTAGCCCTGGTCAAGTTGGTTCATGAAATAAACGAGGTGAACTATACACAACTGTAGTTTAGCTAGTTGGTTTAAAGAGCTCAATTCGCAGCCCAAATTTGACTCATTTGATTCATCAACTAAGAAGTTCAACAACTTAATTGATTATTGAATTGAGTATGAATTTAATTTATATACACAATATGTGTATAAGTGTTTTACACTATCTACCAGTTACATGTTGACACATTATTAAAAATAAATTAGTCAATGGGTAACCAACTATTCCTTAAATATGATTGATTGTGGTTGTAAAAACATATACATTATATGTGTATATAAATTAAACTCATTGAGTATTGAACTATTCATGTACTTTTTCGATTCCGTGTAAGCCTTAAATTTTATTATGGAAATCGAATGGGCTACAGCTTACATCACTAAGGATTTGGCTTAGTAATAGTTACTAAATCATTGGTTATTATTCACGGGGGTATTTTGGTACTCTCTAATATTCTGCCTAATAATTAAATAATTAAATATAATTACCAATGAAAATAATTCATATTTTTAAGGCATCACATTTAATGTCACGTTTAATTTTTTCCTATTATTTCTCCCTTCCTTTTTTTTTCGGCAGCCTTCCCTCGTCCTTCTTTCTACGTTGTATTTTCACGCTTAATTCTACACTTTCTTTCTTTCCTTCTGCATTTTATATCATTCACGCTTTATTCTTCCTTTCGGTCCATTTTCTTTAACGTTGCACCTTTTTGCACTAAATCAACGCACATGGTGAAATGAACTTTGTGTGATATACACACACACATACGTGGACCTCAAAAATTGATATTGAAAAATTAGTAGTTGATACAAACCAGATTCCTTGCTTATATGACACGGAACAATCGATTGTTTGCTTGAAGCAAACAAGATGAAATCGATTCTTGACTCATAAAAACGGGAATGGGAATTGATTGTTTGCTTGAAGCAAACAAGATGAAATTGATTGTTTGCTTGAAGTAAACAAGATGAAATCGATTGTTGACTCAAAAAAATGGGAATGGGAATCGATTGTTTGCTTGAAGCAAACAAGATGAAAATCGATTGCCTTGCTTATATGACAGAGAACAATCGATTAGTGGCTTGAAGCAAACAAGATGGCAATCGATTTATGGCTTCAATAATAAAGAGAACAATTGATTCCTTGCTTAGATTACCAAGAGAGAAATCGATTCATGACTCTATAACAACAAGAGAAAATCGATTCTTTACTTAATAATAACTAATAACTATCCTTCTCCTTTTGTCTCTCGCTAACATGCACAACACTATCAGCAGTATACATTTGCTATGGCGTGGTTAGAATATATATATATATATATAACCACAAACTTGCTATGGGGAGGTTAGAATATATATGCTGTATATATATTCTGCCTGGGCGTCACATATCGTTGCATTAAAAAAAAACCAACACTCCTAGCCCAGTGGTCTGGGCTCCCTCTGGGACGTAGTGGGGGTCGATCCGGTTTGCTCCCGAGTTCGATT
Organism: Astragalus glycyphyllos; assembly: GCA_963573325.1. Lineage (NCBI taxonomy): Eukaryota > Viridiplantae > Streptophyta > Magnoliopsida > Fabales > Fabaceae > Astragalus > Astragalus glycyphyllos. Next base: position 32,700,542 of record OY754311.1, on the reverse strand, counting down.
CCCGCCCACGTCAAATAGGTGTTGGCCAGCAAAATGGTTAAGAGCCTCAAGTAGCGAGCGCAGATTAGTCCTTCGTTGAAAGCGTTGGGACACTGCGTGGGTAGCCAGCAATGGTCCAAACCAAAAAAAAAGAATATATATATATATATATATATATATATATATATAAAACATTTATCACATTGGTTAGATTAGTAGTATACATTTATCACACTGATATTGAAAGATTAGTAGTATACATTTGAATGTTCATTTATCACATTGGTTAGATTTTAAGAATAGTACATAAAACACAAAAATCTGAACAAACCACAAATTCACTATAGTGTGGTTAGAAACCACGTTCAACGGATTTGGCCAACAATTTTCACCAAAATATCTAGAATCATACCAACAAAATTTACACCATTTGTTTAGATGCACTTTAATCATTTAGTAGTATACAATATTATGGCTATCAATAGATCAAGGGCTATTATCATTCTTGCACTTGCATTCTAACGGTTTGACTGGTTTTCCTTCGTTGGGGAGACAGTAAACACGTTGCACGTCTTCCAACATTATAGGTAGTGCTTCGTATTTGCTCAGTCGCAATTGACTTTGATCGGGTTCCATTCAGCATAGTGTGAACCATCAGCATTGTGTGAACCATCAGTGGTTATTCCGAGAACTGGTTATTTCATTCAGCATTGTGTGAACCATCAGTGGTTTACATTTATGTCTGTACCTCGTAGGTTTAGCTTCCCTAGCACTCCCAACCTCCTTTTTGTTCCTTCTCGCCATCTTCACTGAAAATAAAAGGAACCAGTATAAGAAATTAAAGAAAGCAATAAATGTTTAAAAATTAGAGAGGAGATGTACCGTTTTTAATAAATAGAAAGCAATAGGCAAAATATCTCTGGAGGTCCCTTAACTTATTTTTTGGTAACGATTAGGTCCCTTATCTTTTTTTTGTAACGCCTAAGTCCCTTAACTTTTAAAAACGTTGCACCGTAGTCCCTTTTAACGTTTTTTTGTTAACTCCGTTAAACAGTCTCTTAGTTGACTGTTTGATTGCTGAGTTGACATGACACGTGGATTAAATTATAATTTTAACATTTTATTATTAAAAAAAAAAAGACACATCATCTCCATCGCATCTCACTCCTCTTCTTCTTCCATGAGACCATTCTTCCTCCTCCTCCTCCTCCTCCCATTTTTTTCCTTTTCTCGTTTCTTCTAGACCTCCTCATTTTCTTATAGTAGATGCATCATCAAATTATTATAGTGCTTTCAATCTAAGTGGAACATCTAATGTTTTCTTAAATAAACAAAAGAGAAAGAATTTCCGTTCCCTCCTGAATATTGAGTTTTCAAAATGCAGATGGTATAACCTCACCAATCTCAAAATAGAACAATTGAAGTTTATTTAAGATTTGGAAAAAATTGCTCATCTAGGAGTATTGCTTATGAGGCCCGAAACAAGGGACTATGAAGTTTCTGGAAAAATTGGAAATGGAAAATTCCAGATTTGATAAAATTGCTTAGAACAAGTTTATTTTAGAACAAGCGACTGAGAGAAGTTAATTTTATGAAACTTCACCATCTCCTGAACATAGGGCCTCGTCCCCAAACAAATCTCCTGCACATAGGGTCTCACCCCCAAACATAACCCTAATTTTAAATAGCAGATGCGCTGAAAACAGGAGAAGAAGAAACGAAGTGACTCACGCGAACAGAGAAGTGCTCCATAGTTGCTGCGAATTGCGAACTCCTACAAAGCAGAGTGCAGAACTTGCTGCAATCGTGACTCTCCATAGCACCGTGGTCTCATGGAAGAAGAAGATGAGTGAGATGTAAGGGAGATGACGTGTCTTTTTTTATTTTTTAATAAAATGTTAAAATAATAATTTAATCCACGTGTCATGCCAACTCAGCAGTCAAACGTTCAACTAAGAGACTGTTTAACGGAGTTAACAAAAAAACATTTAAAAGGGACTACGGTGCAACATTTTTAAAAGTTAACGGACCTAGACGTTACAAAAAAATGTTAAGGGACCTAATCGTTACCAAAAAATAAGTTAAGGGACCTCCAGAGATATTTTGCCAAAGCAATAATAATGACAAAATTAGAGAATATTTATCAGTTGCTTCCTAGCCTTAGTATTACACAACACGGATAGTTTGCACCTAACCACATATGAACTTAGTATAGGTTAGTTGCTTCAAAATCAAAACAAGAAAGAAGTTAGCTATGTTCTGGTTTATGTTCAAAATCAAAACAAGAAAGAAGATGTACAACAACAGGTTGCTTCTTCACGATCAACATATGAACTTAGTATAGGCAGCCTATACGAATTAACCAATTTCCAAATCACATGAACAATATAGTCATATGTTATTATATATAGCTAAATTGATAATTCAGAATTAACCAATAACCACACCCAGCCTATAAAAAAGTAGCTTAAACATTAGAAGCCAAGAACAAAATATAGGATGAATCCGAAGAGCATTTATTTGAAAACATTAGAAAACATACTTTATAAAACTTAGAATTAGCTATGTTCCACTGATAAATGTTTTCAAATTTATTTGTTTTCTTTAAATAGTAATTTTTACCCGTATCTTCTCCACCATGCCAATATTCCAGCTCAAATGAGGCCAACTAATTAACTGAACTTTAGCATGCCAATCCTTACAGAAGCTAAACAACAATCTTTATTTGTCATGATAAGTGAAAACGAACAACTTCTTTTCTATATAAGCTTAAAGCTTTCATTTCTGGCCTTAGAATTACACAACATGAATAGTTTGCACCTAACCACATATGAACTTAGTATAGATTAGTTGCTTCAAAATCAAAACAAGAAAGAAGTCGTTAGCTATGTTCTGGTTTATGTTCAAAATCAAAATAAGAAAGAAGATGTACAACAACAGGTTGCTTCTTCACGATCAACATATGAACTTATGGATTAACCAATTTCCAAATCACATGAACAATATAGTCGGTTTTTCTAAACAATATAGTCTGTTTTTCTAAACAATTTAGCTGAAATATTATAAGCCAAGAACAAAATATATGGTGAATCCTTTATGAAGAGCAATATCGTTTATTCTAAACAAAAACTAGGCAGTAACTTCACAATTTAGTTGTGCACTTTATCCCTCTAACTTCACAATTTAGTTATGCACTTTATCCCTCTAACTAAATTGTTAATCTAACCACATGAATACGGTATTTTGGTTAATCAATTACTAACCGCCATATTGAACAACGTTGGTAGGTGCCGTTACCTGCAAATTCGAAAAGCATAAAACCAGAAAACCCCTATCCAAGAATCTTTTATCAGTTACATACATTATTTGAAGCACAAAAAACTAACCTTTTTCAGATTGCGAAGTGGTTAGAGACGACGGTTGCATCTTCGAACTCGTTTCGATTCCCAATTGCGTTGTCGATCTCGTTTTTCAGCGTTCTGGTTGGAAAAACACGGGAAAAAAAGACAAACGCAAGATTCAAACACAATAATTGATATGTAAAACGCAGGTTTGAGTAGAGGAAAAAGAAAAAACGAAAACTTAAAAACCCACCTTTACGCAAAAAGCCACCTTCACGCCTATTGTTTCTGGGTAGACGAACCTATGTTTTGTTCTTCACGCCTAAACCTGCGTTTTGTTCTTCACGCCTAAACCCGCGTTTTGTTCTTCGGGGCTACGAAAGATTCTGCGTTTTGTGGTTTTGGGGGTTTTGCGATTCTGTTTCTCTCTCTATTCAGGTTTCTATTTTAATTACTAATTATTAAGGCCTATTATTATGGAGGAAAAAAGGGGATTGGGTAATCAGTTTTTTTCCTAATTTTAATCATGGATCTTACCATCTTGCCCTTTAGTAATAGTTACTAAACATAATGTTTAGTAACATAAACTAGATTCGAAATCGAATGGGGCTTTTTTGACAATTAAATGGAACGTGGCTGATACAAGGAACTTCATAAATCATAAGTCCTTTACAAATTAATGAGGTGTCAATATATTAATAGGATACCTAACATACATTATGTTCATTATTGTTCACACAAAAAATCAATCTCTCTCAATTTCATGTGCAGTTTGTTATCGATGATTCTCTTTGTCCAAACTATTAGTTGTGAAGCTACTGGACCTAACAATTGGCAACCACAAGCTGGCCCAAGTAAATATTTGTGTTGTACTTTACATACGCACAGGTAGCATCATGCTTTATATATTGATTAATAAACTTAAACAACACTCAATTAGTTTGCACATCCAAAGATAAATTGTTAGTAGTAAATAAATTGTAGAACCTAAGAGAATAAAACAATATATTTGTCTATGAAAGTAAACACAAATTAAAAACAACATGGGGATTGTTGTTGGATGTGGTTGAATGGATTCAGGTTGCGCAAGGTAGAAGAAGGAAGGAAATAAAAAACCTACTTGAAGTTGCTTGTTGTTTGTCGCTGGAAGTAGTTGAATGGATTTAGCTTGCACAATACCCATGCACGCGCATAATTTTCGTCGTGTTTTGTCTTTAATCATCTCAAATCGAATTTGCCTAAAACCTAATTTTGTATATTTAGTAAAGTTATTAGTGATCTCAAACCGAAAATGTTTTACTATATAGTTGAAGAAATACTTATATGCAATAACTATTTAGAGTGTGATTGGTTTTAAATATCTAAGGTGTAAGTTTACTCTTTCTTTAAAAAAGAATGTAATTTTACTCTTTCTTTTTTGAAAAAATTATTTAAGTGATTAAGTGTATAGGTGTTTTCAAAATACATACATGTCTTTCATGGTGTGCTTGTAGGGTTGGGATCCTCTCTATTTTTCAAAAGAAATGGAGGGTTGCATAACTACAGTTTTGATGTACAAACACACACTCATAAAATAAAAGATTAGATATTTATAATGGACGGAGCTACGGCCAAGGGTGGGATGGCTCGAGCCCCCCCTGTTTTTGCAGCAAAAAATTTTTAACACCTATTAATAATTCTCGATAATTAAGAATAGGAGTGAGCAGGGACGGAGCTATGTATACCCTTCCCATGGCTCCAGCCCCCCTGTTTGGATGTTAATCTTTTTGCATTAGTTAGATAATAATGAAAAAGTGGCATGATATATGTGAGTTAGTGCAAGTGGCCTACAGGCCTAGTGTTGTTTTTTAGCTTTAAGCCTTCAATACCAGTTTGAACTATTGATATAATGAATTAATTAGATCTAGAATAGCTTGAGAATATTTACTGAATAGGGAAAGTTGTAAAAAAAACGCTCCTGATTGATAAATAGAAAAGAAGGGATAATCCACAAATAAATTTTTAGAAAAATCAATAACTAAAAGACTGAAAATAATTGATGGAAGACAACATTTATCATTTCCTAACAATTAAAAATACCGATTTAATGGAGATAAAGTCTACTAAAATTGATTAAAACTACTTTAATAATCACACTTCTTGTTACTACAGCTGCTACAATGCAAATCTTTTTCAGCCATGAATATAATCAAGATTAATTTAGATTTTCATTTTCTTATCTCGCCCCTACAGCCTTCTGATCCTGGCTCCGTCCCTGGGAGTGAGTGAGTGGAGTTGCTAACTCATGCTTCCACCAACAGTACTCACCGCCTTACCGTTACTCAGCTTTTGTTTAAAATAAAGCTAATTATTTACTCAAATAATTAGTAACAAGCTAACTTGGTGTTTACTTCTAATTGGTATCAAGTTTGTTAATAATATGTTCCAGCAAATGCATTGGCTTAATCAAGTTAATTATCTACTGCACATAACTGGTCTCTCGTTATAGTTATTGGAATAGAAAGATATGTTCTAATTTGGTGTTAGTCTGCAGACTGCACCCATTTATCTGATTTCAGTTCAAAAATAAAGAAGAAATAAAATGGGACTTGGTGGAGACGGTAGTAGCACAGCGGTGGAGACCGCAGTAGTGACTATGGCAGAACGACGACAATGGCGTAGTGGCAACCAACTGTCGTATGTTTAAGCGGAGGAAAGCAGGAATCCTTATGTATTCAAGCTGATTTAGAAAGAGAGGGACACAGATAGATGGGAGATTTTAATTTTTTTCACTAGTCCCCCCCACCAATAAATTCTGGCTCCCTCCCTGATTGAGATGATCTCCACATGTGTTTGTCACTCCGTTTATAGACAACAAAAACTTAAATGTCAATCAAATCTCAATAAATTGCCTAGTGGAACATGAAAGAGTGTTTATATAACGAGTTAAGGCCCTAGGTTCATGTAGAGCCGGTCCAAAAAAAATAGTAATAGTGGAGGAGCTCTAAAGCAAATTTTAATTGAAACCTTTTTTAAGTGAAAAAACTTAGGGTTTCACCTTTTTATCAATATCAAAAGACCTTTTTTCGTATATAAACTAATGGCAGATATAAGTTCTTTGGTAAGCCTAAAGTTAAAGATTTAGTGTCTTACCGATGATTCTGTCATAAGTTAGTTTCACTGATTTTCATGAAGTTCATGGGGTAAACATAATTTGGAATAAATAGTCATTTTAGTCCTTGAATATATGAGGTGTTGTTATTATAATCTATAACGATAGTGACTCACACATTGAAAGATCATTTACCCAAAGTGATTATTGAGTCGACTGGCATTGAACCAACGTGTGTATAATTTCTGTGTGTTATTGAGCCGACATGCAGTGAACTGATGTGTGGTTAGAGTAAAAACAATCAACCCGTCATTGTTCATTGGATCCCTCATTTCTGCTACCGACAAATTTATCAAGAATCAAAAGAAAAGCATCAGATTTATTACCCAAAAATTTAGGATCATTTGCACAACTCTTTTTCACGTTTAAAAACAAGCTAATATTTAAAAATAATATTGAAAATTAAATTTGACCGTACAACATTAACATAACATACACACTTGTTACTTGTTAGTTACTCTCCAGATCTCAGTATTTAATATCTATATTTTTAAGCTTATACTTCCTTTTGAAAAGAAAAAAAATAAAACCTCTTCATATTAAATAATTTTTTTTGAATTCCAACTTTTTTTATGAGACTTCTTAATTAATTCCAACTGTGCAGACCCTCTCCATATTAAATAATTTGTAAGCTTTTCTTTCCGTTTAATTTTATACCTACCCAGACAAACCCATGCATAGTAAATGACCTTTGTTGACTTCCAACTTTATATCCCAAAAAATCAATTCGCCACAGCCCACCACACGTATTACTCTCGAGTCTTGCCCAAAGGATAAGTTCTCACTTCACAGTTCACATACATCACCCTCAACCATAACTAATGATGCCTTTCTTTGATGAATTATTGAATATATCAAACGCTCTTCTTTATTTTGGCATCCATAATCTACTATAGTTTGTCCTAAAAAGTGTACTAGAAATTTTCTTTTAAAAAGAACATAACACTGTTATAAATAAAATATCAGATATTCGACCCCGACAAACGACAATCCTACTATTTAATAGTAGTAGTATAATATACTTTAAAAATGAACCAATCTTAACATTTCTATCATCATTTAAGAAAAGAAAAATGCCACTTGTACCATTACATTCATAACACGTAGGAGAAACGCCGCGCGTTTTACACGCTTGACGGTACATCAAATAATTCATTCATCACTACAACGTACATACACAACGGTAATAAGAGGAAAAGTTTCCCTTTATATTTCCACTCACATTTCATCACTTTTCCAAACTCACTTCTCACGCTCCAATCTCTCTCTAGCTATATTTTGTTTTTTCTCAAGCTTCCCCTGCATAGCTCTCTTGTTGAGAAATATGTATATAATTTATTAACTAATCATGGATGTTGAGAAAAATATTTGCTTCTTCTTGTTTTTCTTTACTTTGCTTTCAAGCTCCCAAGCCTATACATTCTATGTTGGTGGAAAAAATGGTTGGGTTTTGAATCCTTATGAGAATTACAATAGCTGGGCAGGAAGGAACAGGTTCCAGGTCAATGATATTCTTGGTAACTCTCCTCTCCTCTTCAAACATCAATTTTAATACTTAATTATGTGCATCTTCATTTTTATTTTGCTTAGGTTTGAATAATGAGTTTTTATATATTTTGTGTTGTAGTTTTTAAGTACAAGAAGGGGTCAGATTCTGTGTTGGTGGTGAACAAAGAGGACTATGACAAGTGCAACAAGAAGAACCCCATCAAGAAATTTGAGGATGGTGAGTCTCGGTTCGAGTTTGATCGATCTGGTCCTTTTTATTTTATAAGTGGCAAAGATGGTAATTGTGAAAAGGGTCAGAAATTGATTGTTGTTGTGTTGGCTGTGAGACAACCACCTCCTAGTTCTCCTTCACCACCAAAAACACCTTCTCCTAGTTATAGTCCTCCCACTGTCCCATATACTCCTCCTAAAGCTCCTTCCCCTGTCAATGAACCTCCATATGTACCAATTACACCTCCCAAAACTCCTTCACCTATTCATAGTCCTCCCAATGTTCCTTATACTCCACCAACAACTCCTTCACCTAGTCATCAACCTCCTAAAGCTCCTTCCCCCGGCAGTCGACCTCCACATGTACCATTACCTCCAAAAACACCTTCTCCTATTTACAATCCTCCCAGTGTTCCTTATACTCCCCCAAAAGCACCTTCCCCTAGCAATCAATCACCATATGTACCAACCCCTCCAAAAACCCCTTCCCCTAATTACAGTCCTCCCAATGTTCCTCATACTCCTTCCCCTACCAATCAACCACCCTATGTTCCAATACCACCAAAAACTCCTTCACCTATTAGTCAACCACCTTATTCTCCAACACCACCAAAAGCTCATTCCCCTCCACATATACCAACTCCTCCCAAAAACCCCTCTCCTATTTCTCAACCTCCATATGTACCAACACCCCCAAAAACTCCTTCCCCTATAAGTGAACCACCTTATGTTCCAATTCCAACACCTCCAAAAGCTCCTTCTCCTGACAATCACTCTTCACATGCACCATCACCCCCTAAAACCCCTTCTCCCAACTCTCAACCTCCATACACTCCAACACCACCTAAAACTCCTTCTCCAAGTACATCTCAGCCACCTTACGTTCAAACACCTCCAGGCACCCCTTCTCCTATATCTCAACCACCAAATACTCAAACTCCAAGATCTCAGCCACCTTATATTCAAACACCTCCAGCTATAGGTACACCTTCTCCATCTTCTCAACCACCCCTTCTTCCAACTCCTCCAAAATCTTCTTCTCCTATCTCTCATCCCCCAATAGCACAAACACCTTCTAGCTCTGGGATAGCACCAGTTTCACCATTTCCATTGTCTCCTTATCCTTCCACCAACTCTCCTTCAACATCACTCCCACCATCTCATTCACCTTCTTCAACTTCACCTACATCACCCACTCCGGCTACTTCTCCGGCCACCACTCCCACAAGTTCTCCAATATCTCCAGCAGCATATACTCCGGCAAGTTCTCCAATGTCAGCTCCCATCTCTCCAGCAGCATCTCCTTCGGTCGCCACTCCCGGGAGTTCTCCGGTGTCATCTCCCATCTCTCCGGCCACAGCTCCAGCTAATTCTCCTGCTAGTTCTCCGGTGTCATCTCCCATATCTCCAGCCACTTATACTCCGACAACTTCTCCAGCCACCACTCCAGAGATTTCGCCGCTCTCAGCTCCCATATCTCCAGGAGCATCTCCTCCAGCGTCCCTTCCTGCAACAGCACCGTCACCTTCGTCCACCAGCTCGGTACCACCAGGAACTCCGTCTTCACCTTCGTCCAATGAAACGACGCCAGGCCGACAGAATGGGGTGTCGTCCACAACTCCATCAAGGTTATGGACATACTCTGTTACTATTTTGGTCGCTGCTGCTCTCACTACTATTCTTGGATAGAAATATCAAACATATACATAGTTTCTGAACATTTTTTTTATAAATATAGTTATTTGGATATAAGAGATATCATTCTCATCTTATGATTATTAATGTTATCTGAATAACATGTGTATGTATGTATTGTAAGTTTGCAAATGTGGCTTGGAGACTTGGATTGGACCACCAAATTCATGGCTTCAAAATTTTACTTTTGCAACTTTTTTGTTACTCTAGTTAAAAGTTATTGCTTTTTTCCGAAAGGTTTTTTTTAAGCAAAAAGAGAACACATTGGAACTATGAAGAGCTTAGTAGAAGGAGGAGGAGTATCAAGTTCCACCACAGAGTACAAAGGGTCAAAACCAAAAACAGTGGCTAAAAGTCATTACACCATCATCAACACTTCCTAAGGGATTCTCTGTAATAAGAGCTCACTCAACATAGTAAGCCATAAAAGCTACCACTTGAAAACAAATATTACAGCTACACAGAATAAAATTGTCCATCAAAAAGGAAAGCAATACTAAGCGTAATGCAAAAGTTCATCACATCAGAACCATATAGAACTTCCAGCAGAATTAAACGATATCTTTGGTGAATTTTGATTGATGTGATTGGCAAGAATATGGTCGGTTAAATTAAATTTAACTTTAGTAATACAATGTGTCACTATATTTTATACTATATGTTACAAGAGCATCTTAATCGGACCAATTTAATATTGAACAGTCTTTTAAATAATTCAGCTAGAGTGGGTCCTTAGATTTTTTGTGTCCTAGTCATACAAGAAAATGCTACTTTCATAAGCTTTTAAATAATATCCTTATATGAAAAAGATTTTAACAATTATAATAATTTAGAAAATATTCTTATAACAAGTGATACAGAGTTAGTTAATGTTGTTTTTTAAGTCATACATGCATTAAGAAAACACTTTTTTTAAGCAAAAATACCTTAATATCTTATATATTATAATATAACTATTTTTTGGCAAAATAATATCATATAACCTATAACTTAATATCTACATTTGATATAGACACATCAAATAGGGATGGGGCATACCGTCGGCAAGAGTCATGGCCTACAGACTATAGTTCTGTAGCTCTAGTATGGTGGAAAAAAGTACCATGTAACGAAAAGACTTTATCCAAGTGTAAGGCCAAAAATCATAGAGTGATATAGTATCTACATTTGTGAGGTGACATCGTATAAAGTCATATAAAGTCCTACATTGTATCGAATCATAGATCATAAACAATATGTAAGTTAAGAGACATATATATATATATATATATATATATATATATATATATATATATACACACACACATAATGTTTTAAGATTTTGGATGAAAGAGATGTGTCAAATCCATTTATATATTTGCTCTTGACCTGATATAGAGATTTCCAAGGTGTTTTAGATTCCAATGTGACCCAACAGTGGCATCAAAGCCAATGGTTAGGGTGACTGACGAGTGCGACTCCTTATATCGAACTACCCAACAATGTTGGTTAGGTGGTGAGTCCCGTTGATGAATGTGAACTAACGACAGTGCACGTGTAAGTCGATGACAAAAGTTCTGCTTGAGGGGGAGCAAACTAAATGGATGACTGAACTCACGCTTTTAAGGGGAGATTGTTAGAATATCAAGTGAGTAAAAATTCTCACATGATGAAGATGATGAAGATAGAATGTTGAGTAATATATAAGTGAAGAGACTCATGCAGCAAGTGTGAGTAAAAAGTCTCATGTCCTTCACCGTCCCTCCGTGTTTTTTGCGTCGCCTCTATTAAAAAATCAAAGATTAATTTGTTATGCATTATTAATACTTAATTTCAACCAAAACTGTTGGCCCAGTGGCATAAGCTATCCTGAGACACAGGGGTTGACCTAGTGTTCTTGGGTTCAATTCCTGCACTAGACAAACTCGATGTTTCCCGGTGCAAAATTTACTCCTAAACACGAGCGAAGATTAGTTATTCGTTGTAAATGTTGGGACAATATGTGAGTAGCTAGTAAATGGTCCAAAAAAATACTTAATTTCATTAATTGATTTATTAACCAATTATTGACATTTCTCACTTTACACTAACGTGAATCTCTCACTATAATGTGAGCTGCTCATTTTAGAGGAGCCAGATCCCCTATCAAGTATATGATGCTTTCAACGTTCACCTATTCACCATAATATTCACAAAACAAAGAACTTAATATTTTTCGTAAAAAAATTCATTGCTCTTAGCAGAAGTTGGCAAGTGTATCATAACATCAGTTTAGGTTCGGGTGCATGCAGGTTGGTGTTGCTTCTTGCATTCATCTAGACTTAAGAGAAACCTTTCCTTTTCATAAATTGTATTTCTTGTGTAACTAACAATTGTTTCCTCTAAAAAAAGATGGCCACAACGGAGAGACACAACATGAGTTTGATGACAAATTGATAATTGATAAGCACTACACTACCAAGGCTTCCAGCAAGGCAAAAAGAGTAAAAAGACCAAACAAACCAAGAGTGTGTATGGTTATTATAGATATTAAAATACAAAAATGAGGGCTACAAAAATGTTTTGGCAAATAAAACCATTGCCCATCATGTCAGAAGAAGAACCACCTCCGTTGTCGACGATTCTGCAAGAGTAACATAAGATGCATGTTATGGAAGTATCATCACTAAATCTAACACTAGGAGCGTTATTATAGATTATAGATAGTAGAGAAAGTAAAAATATCATTAAACACGTTATATTCCTTGTTTAGTCTTTCTAAATAAATGTACAACTATTGAGCTTTAAGAAATAGAGTCTTCTCCAAAGTTTCAGCATCTGCTTGATATCTTTTACACCATGTAAAACCACAAGTTTTGAATTGTAGAACACCCATTATGCCATCAGAAAATGTCACTTATTATGTTACGAAAAACTTACATATACACTTTTTACTTTTTTTCTATTTTCTATTTTCTATAACAACAATGTACTAGTTAGATGTCACAAATAAATCCATCATCTCCCCCACCCTAAGCTCCCACCTCTTTATGTTTCGTCGTTATCTTTATCTTTGACTTTTACAAATATGAGCATGAAATTCCAAATATAAAGTTATAAGTCTCTATCGTCATCATTGTCATCAACATATATAATCAATGAATATAAACAAACATGGAGAGATAGTTAGAGAGAGAGAGAGAGAGAGAGAGAGAGAGAGAGAGAGAGAGAGACCTTTTCCTGCTTTTGAGGTTTTAATAAGATAGGTTCAGAAAGAACTTCATCCTCTATATTCTGAATGTATGGCTGCACCTTTTCCTCCAACATCTCATTCAACTGTAAGGTCAAATTAGGCATCAGGCACTTGCACAAAACATACAAAATGCACATGGAAGAATAAGATGTTATTCAGAGAAATTGAATATATATATATATATATATATATATTAAGGCAATTAATAATTCTGAAAGTACTCTGTGGACATGAAATTTTGTAAATTATAGACAACTCTGCACCCTCAATCTCAAAGCAAAAAAAGAACATTCCTGTGCATTATCAATAAAAGCTGTACATGCTGTTGTGTACATAATTTCAGTGCACGAAAATCCTAGATTAGGATATATGTTAGTTCTGATTAGTTGATCCTTTTAGCACGAGCAAACAAACAGGACATCGAAAGTGAAAAAATCACCAACCTTTTCTTCACGCCATTTAGTCTCCCACTGTGCATCCAATATCTTATCAGACATTTCTTTTTGGGCATTGAGAAGAACATTCATTTCATAGATCTTTTCTGGTTTTTTGAGATCCTCCTCACTCCATGATGATGCATTCAATGGAACATCCAGCTCCTGTCAATTTTCTCGGTTAGTTTACATCTCATTTCAAAGCAGATAGTGCCTACATTTACATTACTTGTCAAAACTATTCCATTGGATAATACGCATACACGTACATATGCAATCAACTGGAGAAGGGAGTGAACAACCTAGTAAGAGATTAATTATCACTGCTGAGCAAGTGAACATATGCTCAAAAATGACGCCTTTAGGAATGTGAAATTCCTAATAGTGCATTCCACACATCAAGCTCTACAACTACTAACAGACTCCTATAACTACCAACCAGCTCTAACAACTTAAGCTGTTTGCCTCTCGTTCTATACACCCAGAGGTTTAGTTCCAAATTTTTTAAACTTTCTTCTTCCTATAGTAGACTTTTAATACCTTTTCAGCTGACCCATCATTCGCTTGTCTATCACATATCCATTTAAATTCTTGGTATTTACGTTTAATTCTAATGATTACGCACCAAAATGAATCTTCAACTTATATGCACCAAATAAATGCAGTCTTTTTTATTCCTTCGAGACATGAAGCTTTACCACAAAGCACCCAGGACCCAATAGCTAAATTAATGAATCTATTAAGTTTGACAACATTTCATGCATCGAGCATTGCAAAAAAGGTCCTCAAATCTCGACTAAGCACTTTCAAACTATATAGCTAGCACTTTTCTATGATCCAATGGTTTTATGTAATACTCACATAAAACTTTTACCCACTCAGCCGTAACTTGTGAATATTCCGTGGCCGCATGTTTTTGGTGTCCTCTCGGATGTGTTTCCCTTATTTTCATGCATTTGAGCCATTACTTTACAGAGCAATATGCATATGTTTATCTCCAACAAATTTTCCATTGAAAAGTTTTCACACACACATCAAGTTGCCTTTTGGGGAGCTCAAATAACATTGTATTAGGTTAAACCATTCCAGGTGGGTCACCTAGGTTTGACTAGTTCACTGCCAAAAAAAATGAGGCTTGTTTAGACAAGCTTAAGGCCAAGTTCACAGGTTAACTAGTCGAACTGGCCACACTAGTCTAGTTCATACAGCTACAGTTATATATTTCCATTCTAGACAACTGAAAAGGGAAAGCATTCAACAGGTACAATTATCAAAAGAACATTATTATACAGCAGAATTTATGCACATCATTTCAGCATAGACAAATTTGAGTTATCATAAAAACAAAAAAGGAATAACTAGCAAATGTGCGATGAAGATAGTGAATACATACACCCCAATTCGGTGGTCTTGGCGGAGGATCAAGCTTCATAACCTCAGTCTCCAGTGCCTTCTTAGCCTTGTAGTAAGGGACATTTTTAACTATGACAGGATCATCCCTTGCTCGATCAGGATCTATAGATATTAAGGCCTGTTATAACGGTATGATTCAAAATTAAAAGGAAAAAAAAAAGATAAATCTGAGCAAGAAACAAGAAGAAAATTGAGATGCCACAAATTTGACTATATGAATAATACAAATATCAAGCATCAGCTAATAAAATAGAAAAAAAAACATTTTGATTGTCACAAAAATAGTAACAAATAATCACTTTCCAATTTTTCAAACGGATGAATCTCAAAATTTCCATATCTACATTTACTCTGTTAGGGTCCACAGCTAAGTATGAGCCAAGCAACAATATTTAGTGCACAGTATCAGAAACTTACATCCTGTAGATACTCCCACCCTGGTTTCCTCTTGGCCACCTCATCGCGGAGCTGATTGTACCGCATGGACTCCTAAACACACTCACAAAAGAACGACAAATAAAATTAAAAAAATAAAATAGAAAGATAGCTTTATTGGTTTCATCAAATGCTATTGAGCATAAATGTAATAGATAAGGCCAGTAGGCCACAGCTCCACTACCAAACATGACATGTGTAATGATTGCTGCTTTGGGCCTTAAACCCTAGAGAAGGCCAGTAGGCCAAAGTTCCATTAACCCTGATTTTTAATGTTGCTCTATTTCAAAACACATTTTCAAGTTCACAATCCTCCATGTAGTCCAGTGCACCATAGATAGGTCAAAAATGATTAATATGAACAAGCAAAGAAGACATACAATTGGAGAAAAAAAGGCATGTTGAGACCAGTAAGCCGAAAAATTAATATATGAATAGTTGAACTGAAATTGAAAAATGGGGAGCAATATGAACCAACAACCTTGTACTGCCACCATATATTCTGCTTCGAATTATCTCCATAGGTAAATCCACCCATAATCTGTGGAAAGCTAATCAGCCAAAATGCAGCAATACTGGGATCCTTCATGCTGTCCACTATGTGCTGAAAATATTTATGAAGAAAAAAGAAATTAAGATTCAATGTCAAGTAAGAATGAGAATCTCAAGAGAAATTAATTCTATTTTACGTCTGGGATCAAGGTTTGTTTTAGAAGTATATGAGAGTATTCTACATTATCTTGTCAATTAAAATAACAATAGCAATTGCTCGGATAGAATTAGGATAGAATCAATTTAGAAATAACACTGACCTCATAAGGATAATCCATCTTCTCCAAGACATTATAAGCTTGCCACGGGGGCTCCATAATCTGAACAAAGAAAGGGTTCTTAAAAAGGGTAAACCTATTGAGATTTCAAAGATAATACGTATGTTTAAAATACTCGAAGAAAAAAGTGTCAAGGAGTTTTAAAAAATAAACTCACATCATCTGCTGAGATCCTAACTTGCAATTTGTGTTTGCATTCAGAACAGCCCATTACACCCTGTGCGTTATCAATAAATTCTTCAACCAAAAATCACAACACAGAATTGACATATAAAATTACTAGACTAAGCATGTTGACTTGTTGCGACATATTATCAATCTCAAAGTAGCTTTTTTTGGGTGGGGGATGAAATGATCCTATCCATGAAGACAAATATGTAGGGTGGAACTGGAAAGTTTTATGCCAATGTCTAGTAGCCCTGGAATTTATTCCATACCGTTCCATCACAAGTTGGACAGTCTTTTGATGGTAATGGAGTCTGAAGATCCAAGGAGGAGGATGGTATATGCACTAACTCGGCCCGGTTGTTGACAATGGCATCTGCAACAGATTCAGCAGTAGCTTTCTCTCCGCTAAAAGTGAATAAGTTGAAGAAGAAAATATATGTTTATAAGTTAGAAGAGAGAACCATCTAAAATGATGATCAAGTATTTGCTAAAACGAATCAAAATGGAGGGAACTATCTACAAAATTAAATGCACTATCTTACATACCCAATTTCATACGCATCTGATAGACATTTTCTTATTTGAATTTTTAAAAATTAAGTATAAATTTGAGGGATACAGTCAACCTCCAAATTACAGAATTTAGTGAGCAAGGTCTTCCTTAGGAGGCCTTCCAAAAGACCATTTTAGAAAAAATCATTCGAATCTTTCACTTGCACAACAGTATATTACTTAAGAAGTTTCCTTGAACTAATTAGACAAGTAACCATGAATGACCACAAATGTCAAAGATCGCAGAGCATTCTAATACAACTAGAATCTCAGTTTAAGAGATTTAAATCATTTGCGCAAGGTTACACATTTGTGAGATTATTATTAAAAACTTCAAAAAGAGCACTAAATAAACAACAGGTTACACGGTAATAATCCCTGCAACATCTAAATTCATCCACATGAAGAGGAACTTACTTCTTCAAGGTGATATTCTTCACTTGATAATTCACCCTTCCACTTCCATGGCACATGGTACACCGCAACGCCTGCCATCCATTACATATATGACATTCCCTGCTCTCAATACACAGATTTAGTTAGATTTCAACAAAAAACAAAGCAAACAAACAGCCCTACACTGATCAGATATTAGACCCATCATATACTCAAGTGAGGAGACAAGAAAACCATCTATTAATACAAAATAAAACAGCACCTTTGACATATCACCTTCCTCCCTAGGTTTAATGCAACGTCATAAGTCCCCAAAGTAGCTACAGCCTACAATCAAACCATGCAGCAACACTCATCAAAATAAAGATAAAAGATAAAAAACAAACCAAAGAACTAAAAATGGGAATGCTTCCAGACAATACAATTCCCACATATAACTCAACAATAATGCTAGCAACACACTCTAAAACACAAAATGCATGTTCTATATAATGCTATACTCTATTACATTTTCAAAGTGACTAGACTTGGATGTGAATTTCATCAAAGAGTGATATAGAGAGTATATTAGCAGCATTTATCATGTAAATTATAAAGAAATAAAATTAAAAAAAAAAAAAAAAAAACCAGTTTACTCAAATTACAAGTTTAAGGAAAGAGTTCCCCCCAAAAAAATAACATTCAGCACAGGAATAGACCTTAATCTCCACGTCCTCAAATACTCAGAAATTAAGAAACAATTTCCATCAAAACCCACAAGCCCAGAAATGGGGCGTCAACAAAAATACCATAATTTTCCCCAAAAATAACGAAATTGAGTAAATAGAACGAATTGGGTATGACCCCAGATAAGGGAAAGGGAAAAAGCAATGATTTTTGGGTAAAAGAAAAGGAACTAACGAAGACAGAAGCAGCAGAGAGCTTGGAAATGAGCTCAGGGACACCGAAGCCACGAGGAGCGGAACCAGCAATGTTGAAGGCAAGAATGAAAGGAGAGAAGACAATCTTAAAAGGGAAGCCGACCACATCGCCGACGGTTTCTCCATAACGTGAATTGAATTCATTGTAGCGATCTCCTAAGTAATTTTTGACGAATTCACGGAAACCGGGTTTGGCCATGGCGCCAACAATGAGAGAGTGAGTAAGAGTGAGAGAGGCAACAGGATATGGAATGGATAGATAGACTTATTGAAAAGAGAACAGTAATAAATTCCACTAGCTCCGAATATATTCTGTTTAATGTTGTTGTTATTTTAAGTGTTTTTAAGGATTTTGTCAAAAAAAAATGTGTTTTTAAGGATTTAGTTGTTTATGTTACCCACATGAACAAAAAAACAGCAATGCTAGATGTTAAGAAAAATTTAGCAAGAAATTAGAAGAAAGAAGGGAGATAGGGTTAAATATAAGAAAAAACCTATATCTAATTGGTTTTACAAAAATGCATTTTAGAGGCCGAAAGGTAAAGTTGCTTTTTTACACCATAGGATTTGTGTATGTGATGCCCTTTGTGAAATTTAATTTTTGTAACGTTCATAATGTCTTTGATTGTACTTATCTAGTACATATGAAACGTGCTTTAGAAGTTTCGTGAATAGTCTAATTTGTTAATGAGGGTCTTTGATTCGTCATTGATGTTCAGAACCGGAGGCTTCTCGAGAGAGGTTTGTACCATTCGTTTCGCATTAAAGATCATTTCTCAAAAGAGAAAGAAGAGAGGGTAAGGAAAAAAAATCACATGGTTGATTGAGAAATTTATTAAAAATTATCAACCAAATTTATTGATGGAGATTAATTGACAAAGTTGCTAGTGAACAGAATTCTTTTTTCATCCCAAAATGAACGCGCCACAATTTTAAAGAAAACTCTTCCAAAATAATTGTAATATTTAAATTTCAATCCAATATTATTAATTATTATTTTTTCAATTTTACCCTAATTAGAGTGTTTTTAAAAATTTGTTATTTTGTGCATCATTACAAAAATGTAAATATATATAGATAATAAAGATGATTTGATAAAATCGCTATTTAATTACTTTTATTTTATAATTTTTTAAAATTTGTGTAAAATGAACAAATTCGGCGGTCAATTTTGAAATATTTTAGTTACATAATGAAAAATACTAAATGTTTGGTCAAATATATTTCACCTAACACCTAAAAAATAAACGTTTAATTTATCTATAAAAAATTAATATTGGTAAGTATGCATACATAGGGTCTATGCGGTGTAGTTGGTTCGATTTTGAACTAAAAGTTCATTCGAACCGTAGAGTAAAAAAAAACACATTGTTTAGTTTAGTTTGTTAGGTTTCTTTAAGAAAAATAGAACCAATTTGATCCGATCAATGCGATTTGAATTAGTTTGGTTTTTTACAATAGAAAGAATAATTTAATCTAGAGTTAAAATTTATTAATTTAATTATAAAACTATATATTATTATATTTTATTCTCATATAAACTTTTTTTTATCAGAAGGTTTTAATAAGGCTCCATAACCCTTTGTTTTGCTATAAAAACAATTTTCTGTGGGAATTTATTCTCATATAAACTACCGAATGCAAAATATATAAACTACCAAACTTAAAATGTATACATTAAAAAACAAAAGCTGTCTGGAAAACATAATATGTACAAGTTGTAGAAGCTACAAAAACAACTTATAATTCATACCGAGTAAGTCACATGTAGTAACTAGTAACACTAAAGTAAATATAAAACCAAATCAGAACTTTAGTTTTAATTCATGAAGTTTGTGGAATGCATACTTTAATTGAATGAAATAATAAAAGCATAAAACTTAAAGCTACAAGAGCAGAATATTGATCAATGCATAAGCAACTTCATTGATGATTTTAGGCTAAATTATAGTTTTAGTCCCCCTGTTTTCAAAAATTCAGACATTTGGTCCCCCTATTTTAAAACTCAGACATTTAATCCCCCTATTTTAAAAAATCAAAGACATTTAGTCCAAAGAGGGATTTTCAGTTTTTTTTTGGCTGATTTGGCATCCAATTAAAAAGAATTGCTGACGTGGCACTCATTAAATGAGTGCCACATCATTTAATGAGTGCCACATAGACACGCCACGTCAGATATTATATTTATATTACCTAATAACAAATTAAGTAAATAACAACAAATCAAATAATTAAACATTTAAATAAAACAGATTATTTAAAAATCAAAGAACCCTAAATTCCCAAATCCATCGTGAGACTTCTTCTTCTTCTCTTCTCATCGTTAACTTCTTCTCTTCTCCAAATCTTCTCAGCCTCCATCTTCTCCTCTTGTTGGTCGATTCTTCTCTCTTCTTGGTCGATTCTTCTCCTCTTCTCTCATGAAACAAGAAGATTCACGCGATTTCTACATGGGTGCCTCCATTGAAGCTTCCAGTTTGTCTACGAATTCGCATTTTACAGGTTCACCAAGGCCGAAACATTTGTGTGACTGCAAGGTTGAATCTCCATTGATGACCTGTTTTAAGACTGGACGTAACTATGGAAGAAAGTTTTGGGGGTGTGGTTTATACAAAGTGTATGGGTTTAAGATGTGTGAGTTTTTTATTTGGCTTGATGAAGACTATACTGAGGAAGGATTTACGAAATTGGTTAATTAAGTTCAGGAATTATGCAAAAAGGATCAAGATGCACAAAATGACATCATGCAACTCAAGACTAAGCTGGATGAATTGAAGAAGAAGAATGAAGTGTTGAAGAGGAAAAATGAAGGAAAAAAAGCATCAATGGTGGAATTGAAGAAGACATGTACTGAATTGAAGATAAAGAACCAGTTTTTTTTTGGTTTAATGGTGGTTGTTTTAATGGCAAAATAAATAGTGAATTAGATTTATGTATTTCAATTATGTATTTGGTAGATTGTGTTTAGTGTGGAATAGTTTGGTTAGATTGTGTTTAGTGAAGTTGTAATGTGTATTGTGAAATGAAGTTATTTGAAGTGCTGCAGATTTTAATATGTTGAGTAAAAACTGTTGCAGATACTTTAAATTGATGTTATTAATTGGATTGAAACTGCTGCAGATTACCAGAAACTGATAAGTAGAAACTGCTGCAGATTACTTTAAATTGATGTTATTAACCAGATAAGCAGAAAACGCTGCAGATTTATCAATTTAATTTAAACTGCTGCAGATTACTTTAAATTGATGTTATTAACCAGATAAGCAGAAACTGCTGCAGATTTATCAATTGAATTTAAACTGCTGCAGAAACTATGCAGAAAGTGTTGCAGAATTATAAACAAAATGGATAATTAATTGGACAATTGCTAAATGTGTCAAACTTTCATTGAAACTGCATAATTAGTAGCCATTAAATTAAGTACAGAAACTGCACAATCCACAAGTTGAACGGTTTGTACATTAGATGATCAAACAACCTACAAAAGAACTACACAAGTTTGTGCATTACATCACTTTCTTACAACACATGACCAAAATACATGACCAAACTAGTTTCCAAAATACTAAGCCTAAATATGACCAAACTAGTTTCCAAAATACTAAGCCTACTTTCCAAAATACATGACCAAACTAGTTTCCAAAATACTAAGCCTAAATATGAACCACTATGACATCCATTCATTGAGTTGATGGAGTTGCTTGAGGTGCTTCATTGTCTTGAGTCAAAATAGTTTGAGGTCCATTTCCTCTTGCTCTTCCTCTCCCTCTCCCTCTTCCATTTCCTCTTGCTCTTCCTCTCCCTCTTGCTCTACCAGTTCCTCCTCCTCTCCCTCCACTTGCGCTAGCTTCCTCTTGTTTCGTCATTGTCCTCTTAACCCTCTGTCATAAGTACACAACAATAATCCAGAATTAGATGACATAAAAAATAGTGAATTAATGGTCAACATGTGTTTAAATAATTACCTTGTTTCCTCCCACTGGGATCACTCTATCTGCCTTTGTCTTCCCTTTGCAGCTCCTTCTATTGTGGCCTAAAATCCCACATTTTTGGCACTTCACAGTAGGTAACAATCTTGGGAGTCTATTAGGATCTCTTGGCTCATCATTTGACTTGTTTCTCACTTTCTTAGGCCTGCCAGGTGCTCTTCTCATTCTTGGTGGATGAATTGGCTCAGATTCAGTGAGTGGCCAGAGCATAGGACCATTTGTTGGCATAATCAAGTATGAATAGGTGGCCAAGAAAGTAGACTTTCTATAAAATTGTGCAACATAATTCTCAGGAGGCACATTGTTATATCACATGCAACAAATAGCATGTGGACAAGGGATCCCAGTCATATCCCATTTCCTACATGCACATGTCTTTTCAAATAGATTGACGCCAAATTGATCAGTCCCATTGTCAACAGTAAAAATGGCATGGTGTTCATCATCACCATGCCAAAATGGTGACCAACCATCAGCAGCTTTCTTGTTCTTTTCTAATGCTATTTGAATCTTAGGGCAAATATCACCATTATATATTTGAATAAGTGTTTTTTGCTGCACAATTCTGTTTGTTAAGTAGTATTTCAACCCTTCTAGCAAAGATATAATTGGTTTTTCCCTATGGTCTAATATGACACTATTAAATGCCTCACACATGTTATTTACCTGAAGGTCACATTGTGTATATAGCTTGTAATGTGACCTAGACCAAGCAGCAGGAGGCAGCTCCATCATATCCTTCCAAGCAACCTCATTCGAGTTCTTTAATGCCTCCATTGATCTTTGAAATTGTGGTATTGTTGTAGCCCTTGCACAATTCCAGAAGGCTGTCTTCATTTCATCACCAGGATATTTCTTTTTCCAATTGCCATACAAATGTTTGACACAAAGCCTATGCTCTACTTGATCTCCATAATCAGCTATAGCAGGAACAAGTCCCTGCATAATTATGTAAGAAACATTATTAAAAAAGAATTATTAAACAGAATTATATAAACAGAATTATTACCTTTTGTTGGTCAGAAATGAATGCATATGGCTTTGGGTTTATTTGATTCAGATCCTCCAGTAATAGGTTGATGAACCAGGCCCAAGAGTCCTTTGTTTCAGCCTCCACTACAGCATATGCCATCGGAAACATCTGATTGTTTCCATCCTTACCAATAGCTGTCATGAGTTGGCCTCCAAATTCTCCTTTCAAAAAACATGCATCCAAACCAATTAGAGGCCTACATGTCCAAGCAAAGGCAGCTTTAGATGCCTCAAGGCATACATAAATCCTCTCAAAAATTGGTCCATTAGGTCCCCTATCACACTTGATTATTACTGTTGAATTAGGATTTGATCTCATAAGCTCCTCTGCATAATTTCTAAGGTTCAAATATTGTTCAGAACTTGCACCTTGCAGTTTTTCCATTGCCCTTCTCTTAGCTCTATATGCATGATCATGTGACAATTTCACACCCCATCTATTTTTAGCCTCTGCTATTAGACTCTTCACTTTTATGTATGGTGAATGGCTAAGAATGGAAACAAATTTCTTAGCTAACCATTCAGTTTTAGCCAACCTGTTTCTTGCTGTTCTGAAGCAAGTATGCCCATCCTTAAAACTAACAAGCGGCCAATAGTGAGTTGCAACCCTTTGACTAAACCTCATATGGAAGGGACACCCCCTCATGCATTTGACCACAACTCTTGTAGTATCATTCTTTTTAAACCATAGGTGTTTCTTTTGCTATATTCTGTAATCTTTAACAGCTTCTATTAATACTTTCTTACTCTTGAATATCAGACCTACCTCAAATCTAACCGGGTCACTACCTTTGGGTGGCTTGAACTTGGGAAAGGAGTGTGTCAGAGGTTCCTCACCATCACTACCTGGTGGGGTGTCTAACTCATCAAAATCAGTTTGACCTTGTCCCTCAAACTCAGCAGCAAAATTGATATTAGAGTCCACAAATGGATCAGATTTGCTTCTCTTATTAGTTATCTCATTAACTATTTCAGTAGGAAGTATTGTGGTCCAATCCCATTCTTCATCTAAATCACTATCCAATCGTAAGTCACTATCATCACTGTCAGAATTTGCAGAGTATTCATCATCTTCTAATTCACTGTCATCTTCAACTTCCACACTAGTCTCCTTCTCTTTTCCCTTTTCCTTACACTTTTCCTTCTCCTTCTCTTGTTCCTTTTCACTCTCTCTGCCAGCAGCCACTAGTGGGACATCTACAACATGTTCTACATACACTTCAACTACCTCAAACCCCTTACAATCTTTAATAAGCTTCAAGACATGACCATCATTATTTAGTGGCCTCAAACCATGTTGAATGCTAACTTTTGGATCCCTATACCAGAGGCACTTAAAGGTTAGATAACCTAGGCTCTTAACCAACTTTGACAACTCAATATAAGACATCTCATCAACATCCCAACCCTGAGACATTTCATACACCACTCCCCCACCATATACCTTACTAGGGAAATTTACAAAATAGCCCCCATGATGTATTTTTAATCTTATAATTTGGAATTCTGGTGGCCTATAACAAACAACAACAGTAAAAAAAAGTATCAAATAGGGGACCACTTTTGTATATGACAAAGTAAGCATTACAATAAAAGCACATGTAAAAGTATCAAATAGGGGACCACTATCCTAAACTTAATAAAAGCATCAGTCAAGTAGCACAAATAACAAACACTAAACAACAAATTTTGCACATTGGATGCTGACACAGTGAAGAAAATCAAATGTGGTAGTTCCAATACCTCAAATATAGCAATATCAGTCAAAGATAACATTTTCTGAATATAAGAAACCCATAAACCCACAATACCTAAATCCCAACAAAACAGATTCCATTTTCAACAAACACTAAACTAAAAACCCTAATCGCTATCACAAAATACACATACCTGGTACAATACTTCACATCTTCTCTTGTAGCTCCTCCAACGCCTGGAATCTTCAACGTATTTGCCATCGCTTGGTCACAGATTTAGGGTTCGAACGATTTGGGATTTTTGTTGTTCTCAAATTAGGTTTACGATTCAAAGCAAATTTCGTGAAAAGGAAGTTGTTAGCTTGAAGAAGAAGTGGAATATTGAAAAGAAGAAGTGGAAGAAATCGATTATTGAAGAAGGACAAGAAATCGTGAAGAAGAAGATGAACTGGTTCTTCGTGGGTTTAACATTTCCAGCGTTTTGGTTCTGATGTAGCTTGCTTTCTATTTTTGATTTCAAGACTTTTTTTGTTTTAATCATTAATCATTATAATTATAACACTAACAATACTTTACATTATAATTATTTGATTTGTTATTTACTTAATTTGTTATTATAATTATTTGATTTGTTATTTACTTAATTTGTTATTAGGTAATATAAATATAATGTCTGACGTGGCGTGTCTATGTGGCACTCATTAAATGATGTGTGCAAGCTGAGTCAGCTGCCACGTCATTTAATGAGTGCCACGTCAGTAATATTTTTTTAATTGGATGCCAAGTCAGCAAAAAAAAACTGAAAATCCCTCTTTGGACTAAATGTCTTTGATTTTTTAAAATAGGGGGACTAAATGTCTGAGTTTTAAAATAGATGGCCCAAATGTCTGAATTTTTGAAAACAGGGGGACTAAAACTATAATTTAGCCATGATTTTATTGAATACACAGGCAAGCTATATATAGAAAGCTAGGGGCTTACCATATGATAGAGTAGTATAGTAACTACACTTATTGTACATCATGTAAAGGCTAAATATTTAGTTACAATGCTAACCATAGTTAGCTGCCTTAGTTAAAATCTAACCTCACATATATATTGTGCAAGTCACTCTTGTAATTATTAGTTCAGCAAAATATCAATATTCAGTTTATACACTATCTGTTTCTCTCTCTTGCTGAACCCGTTCCATTATGGTGTTGCCAAGTGGCTTCAGTCTCAAGAGGGGGGGGGGGGGTGAATTGAGACTTTAAAAAACTTTTCCCCTTTTTAACGACTTAGATTAATTTTCGCGCAGGTTTATGAAGTGAACGAATTAGAATATAGAACAGTAAAGCACGCACGAGATTTATACTGGTTCGGTCACCTCCCAGTGACCTACGTCCAGTCCTCACAACCCTTTGTGAGATTTTCACTATAAAAACAAAGCTTTCAACTGGGTGCTTTAATACCCTTACAGACACAGGCACTCTTCACCAAGGATACCCCACCTTGTGCAAGAGCCCTAAACAGCAATTACAACAAGAGATACCACACCCTTGTTACAATCAGAAACCCTAGAGAGATACCCCACTCTCTAGTAAAAAACCCAATACAGTATTACAAGAAATTACAATAACAATGAAATAACAAATACCTCTGAGAAGGTGAATATGACAACTTGAAGATCCCCAACCTAACCCTTGAGAGAAATCAGCTCACAGTGATGAAGAACGTGAAATAGTGATTGTGATAGAGAGAAGCTTCGCGTTTTGCTTTTAATCGTGAAATAAAATTGTAGGTTGTAATTTTGATCGTGAAACCTAGGGTTCTATTTATAGAGATAGGAAAAATATGACCGTTGAAGCACTTTATGTTATAAGTGACTAATCGATTTATGGCTTGCAAAACATAAGATAATAATCGATTAGTTGCTTTAAAGAAAATAGCTCATAAGTGAATAATCGATTATATGCTTAAATAAAGGGAGATAATAATCGATTATGTGCTTCAAAAAACAAGTTGTGAATCGATTAGTTGCTTGATAAGATATAATGTTGAAATCGATTATGTGCTTCACAAATGCAAGTAGAAAATCGATTTCTTGCCTATGGAAATAGGTGAGGAATCGATTTGGTGCTTTTATAAGGCAAGTAGATAATCGATTGTTTGCTTTACAAAATGAGGTTTCACCAAATTAAGAGGAGAATCGATTATCTTCTTTATAACTATGAGCCATGAATCGATTGTGGGCTCTAAAACAAGTTCAATCGATTGCTAGCTTTAAGTTCAAAGGTTGTGAATCGATTTCTAGCTTTAAACAAGCTATGAATCGATTTCTAGCTTTAAAGTTACAAGCTATGAATCGATTGTTAAGAAAAAAAAAATTCTTTTAAAACAAAAAACCAAGAATTTATTTCTTTTAAGAACAACAAGTGCCTAACCTATTTATCAATCGAAAACATATGTTAGGTTCATTTGTGTGAGTGATATTGTGTTTTGTGATTTGAGCCGATTCTCGGAAGCGGTTTACAATTCATTCCTAAGACGACCCAACTTCCTAGGGACTACTACCCTTGACACACTTACTTCTTGAGTTGGTTGTGCCTTGGAATTCCACTTGTCACTTTGTGTTAGATTGCTTCATCATCAAAACTTAACCTGCAACACAAGATATCCACATATGGTCCTAACCGTTTCTGTTAGCTCTTCCGCCGCTCTTCTTCTTCTCCGATCGTCTTCTTCGTTCAACCTATCATGTCAACCGATCCTGTTGATTTGTCACAAACCAGTGGCAATGGTACTCAACCCGAGGCAAATGAAGCATTTGTGTTCAAGAAAGCTCCGAAGCTTGCAATCAAGCTGGATGAGAAGAATTTCTTACTCTGGAACAAGCAAATCGAGAGTGTTGTGAAGATGCACAAGCTCCAGCGGTTCCTCGTGTCTACGATCGTCCCTCCGCAGTTCGAATCGGAGTCTGCTCGCCTCGACGGCCAGATCTCTGCCGCCGACTCTGTGATGCCTCGCGTCCTCACCTGTGATCACTCCTACCAACTCTGGGAGAAGATCCATGATCACTACTATGCGCATCTGAAGGCTCGCGCACGCCAGATCGAGAACTCAAATCGACGAAGAAAGGAACACGATCCATCACTGAGTATGTGGCTCGCCTTCAATCCCTTGCTAATTCCTTGTCCGCGATTGGCGTCACAGTTTTCGATTCAGATCTGTGCGACGCCGTGCTCGACGGCTTACCGGAAGAATACAGTAACTTCGTGATAATGATGTATGGTAAAACTGAGCCGTTGAACCTAACTGCCTTGGAATCGCTCCTTCTGGTTCAGGAAGCACACTTTGACAAGTTCAAACAGGAGCTTGCCATCACTAATGCCACCGCCAACATCGCGCAAACCACCGGCAACAACCGCTTCCAGCGTTAAAACCAGAACCAGAATCCTAATGTTAGATACAGTTACTCCTATGCTCGCGGTCGTGGCCGCAACAACAACTGTGGCCGTGGTCGTTCTCGTGGTGCAAGCAACAACAGGAACACCGTGCGTCCAGTGTGCCAATTGTGTGGTAAGCCTGGTCATGTTGTAGCAAAATGTTGGTATCGATTTGATGAAAACTTTGTTCTTCGTGAAGCAACAGAATCGTCACGCACTCAGCAATCTGATCAAGCTAAGCCAGCCAACACAGAGAACACAGAAGATACTGATGTGGTAAATGCCTTTTTAGCTTCAGGTGCCTCTGATGGCACAAGTATGAATTATGTTCCCCTGTTTATTAGACCAAAACCATGGAAATTGGATTCGGGTGCCTCACATCATATAACTCCTGACGCACACAATTTACACACAAAAAGACCTTATAAAGGGACACGAAAGGTGCGTGTAGGCAATGGTGCTGATACACCTATTAATGCCATAGGAACAGCAAGATTTAGGTCGTCATTTGCACCTAAGAATGTGTTTATGCTGAATAATTTGTTACACGTTCCTGGCATCACACACAACCTCATCTCTGCATCACGTTTTGCTACTGATAACAATGTGTATTTTGAGCTGCATCCTACTGAGTGTATTGTGAAATCACAGGCCTCTAGTAAGCCGTTGTTGAGGGGTCATGTTGGAGATGACGGACTTTACAGTTTCACGGACCTACAAAGCCTTAAGAGCCCACCCGAGGATCCTCCTTTAGCTCTCATGGGAATAATAGATGACAATTTGCATACCAATACTTGTAATAAAAACAGCTATTCTTTGTGGCATCACCGACTTGGTCACGCCAACAGTCGTATTGTATCAATTGTTTTGAATATGTGTAATGTGAAAACCTCACCCAAGGACACTTTTGAATTGTGTACCTCATGTTGTCTTGGTAAATCACACCGCTTATATGCACCACCTTCACCTACAACACACACCTCACCATTTGAGCTATAGTGCACACGAACCTATGGGGACCATCACCCTCTCCCTCTAGTTGTTGATTCTCTTACTATATTGCCTTTGTTGATGCATGTACTAAATACTCTTGGATTTATTTTCTTAAGCATAAGTCGGATGCCCTTGATGCCTTTAGACTATTTCACAAACACATCCAAACTCAATACAAAGCCCAACTAAAGGCCATTCAATCAGATGGGGGTGGAGAGTTTAAACCTTTCACTAAATATCTCAATGACCTTGGTATTGCCCATCGTTTCACTTGTCCCCATACCTCACATCAAAATGGCTCCGTTGAACGGAAACACCGTCACATAACCGAAATGGGACTTACTCTCCTAGCTCATGCCTCCCTCCCCATCACCTATTGGGACCATAGCTTCATCACCGCGGTTCACCTAATAAACCGTCTCCCAACACCCACTCTACCGAACACAATCTCACCTTATCAAGCTCTAACTCATACTTCACCCACCTACAAAGACCTCAAAGCATTTGGTTGTCTTTGTTTTCCCTTACTTACTCCCTATAACAAGAACAAACTCCAATTCAAAACATCAAAGGTGTCAATCTTGGGATCTCTCCCCAACATAAGGGCTATAAGTGTCTAAGTGCATTCGGGAGGATCTATATCTCCAAGGATGTCATCTTTCATGAAGCTAAGTTTCCCTATCCCGACTTGTTTTCTACACCACAAAACAACAACAACACCAATCCTAAGTGTAGCGACCGAAAAATCCGAAAGAGGGATCCTTCGAGGGTGTCGGATGAAGCCGCCATCAAGGTTTAAGTTTAAAGGGGCAAACATTGATAAATCCCCTAAAAGGTCTATACGAACCAAATATGGGTTCGGGAGTCGGTTATGCGCGGGGAAGGTACTAGCACCCTACGACATCCTTCCTAAGGAAGGTTACCTTTAATTAAATGTGTAAAAAGATTGTTAATTCAAACGTAGTTATTTTTACCCTTTTGCAAATTAAAAATAAAAGACTTGATAAATGGTTAGTTGTTTTCGTCATTTTTGAGAGATAGAAAAGAAATTATTTAAAACTAAAAAAATGGTTTTATTAGTGCAATTGACAGAGGTCGGCCGCCCTCTGCTCCTACGTATCTCCTGGTAGAGAATCAAATCACACGTAGTTCTTGGTAGAAAATATTTGTTTGTTTGATATTTTTTATTTCCGAGAAAATGGCTTTTGATTGAATAAAATAGGCAAAACATAGTAAGTTGTAAAACAGAAATGAGGGAGGTGTAATTAGCAGCAGGTGTGCTGTTCTATTAAAAAAAGAATGTGCGAATAGCTAACAGTCCAGCTTCATTTTTTATGTTTTTAAGGCCTGACCTGCGGATGGGCTTGAGCAAGTGGGGGCGTGATACTAAAACACATGGGGTGTAATTATAAGGC
This sequence comes from Astragalus glycyphyllos, assembly GCA_963573325.1. Lineage (NCBI taxonomy): Eukaryota > Viridiplantae > Streptophyta > Magnoliopsida > Fabales > Fabaceae > Astragalus > Astragalus glycyphyllos. The sequence continues at coordinate 32,669,747 of OY754311.1, read as the reverse complement.
TGATTATAAAATTGAAATAAAATAAAAAGAGGAAAGACATTCTATAAGGCAAGTAACAAAATGTACAACCCTAATTTGCATTCCTCCATACTCTCAGCGCCGCAGCAAGCTTCCAGAGAGAGAAAGTGAGATCTTTTGAAAGTTTGGGGAGAGAAAGAGAGATGGGTGACGCGGTGGTGATTCGCGCCGGAAGGGGGCTGACGTATGACGGCAACGACGGCTTGGTGGCGGCGGTGACGTGAACGCGGAGGTGAGGGGAGGACGACCTTGTTCCTGCGGCAGCGAGGAGAACGACGCCACGATGGTGTGTGTTCTGCGAAATGACGGCGACGCAAACGATGCGACGGAGGGGAAGGTTGGCGACGGAGTTTCGGGCGACGACCACCGTACGTGGTGGTCGGAGGTAAGTTCTACCATTTTGTTTCGTTTTTTAATTCTCTTTTCCTCCTACTCTTCTTCTTCTGCTGTATTAGTTGTTTTTTGGCTTTTTGCTTACTGATTCTTCTTCCTTTTTTTAAAAAAGGGATTTCTAAACAACTCTGATTTTGTTTCAAAGATTGCCTAATTTTCTTAACTTTTGAAGGTTGTTTGCTGATGTTGTTTTTTGATTAATCAAATATAGACCCTGTTTTCTTTTAAAACCATATTCTGTCCTTGATCTCTATTTACAAACTTAATAATTTTTGACTACCCTAAATCCAATATTTTAAAGAAAATCAAACGCAACAACAGAAATTTGACATTGATTTTAAATATTATCTGGGCTTCTTATAACCGAGCCTATCCAGTGTTTATATCTCATGCTTTGTAAATTATTCTGGTAAATAAAAAACATATAAGAGTAAAACAAGCTACCAACCTAAACTCCAGCCTCTGTTTGCCTTTTAGCCACTGCCTTGCTGTTATCGATACTTGACTGCTACTGCTTCTACTTGACTGCTGCTGTTGCGTTTCCGAATTTTTTAGCTGCTTAGTGATTAGTGTTTCAGTTTAAAACCCTAATCTTTTTGCTCTGAATTCTGTGTCTTTTTTCTATTGATTCCTCTTCCCCCTTTGTTGTCTGAATTAGCCTCCCTTTATAGGCGAATATTGAATTCCATGATTCTGATAATATTTTCCTTCCTTTTTCAGGTTTTGGACCTTTGAGGGGCCTTGCTCAGCAAGCAAGAACAGCAAGAACAGGCCCAGCAGCTCATGCTCAAATAATGTGTTTTTCTTAGTTTTTATATTTTTATTATTTTCGTTTTTCTTAATTTTTGGTATTTTTTAGATTACTTTTTTGGACTTTTGGACAATTGGACACATTTGTAATATTACTTTGATTTTATTTAATATACATGTATTTTTATGCTATGTTTCTTCTTTAACGAGATGAATAACTAAGTTGGGCTAAACCCAATAATGAGAAAGAAACTACAACCGAACTCAATTGCGTAAAGTATCAAGCATAGGCCCAAAACTTGAATTATATTGACACGTGTTAATTAAGTCGAGACCTGCAAACTACCTACTATTTACAATCGTGCTCGAAACATATATACAAGCTAAAACAAAAATTGTAATGATAAAATAAGAGGGCGGACAAAATTGGGGTATAACACTAAGCCTCTTCCTACCACATACCTCCCCACTCTTACCAACAATTCCAAAGAGCCCACACCCACATCCGAGTCTAATGTACCTTCACCACCCCTCAACTTTGAAACTCCGCCACCAATACAACTCGAGCCTAGCTCACCAACACCAAGCCCACCACCCCCTCCTCCACCGGATCCTCAACCACCTCCCATTGGCAACACTCATCCTATGGTAACCCGTTCTAGAACCGGTAATCTCAAACCCAAGGTCTATCTAGCCTCCGTTGAACCCACCTCGGTTAAACAAGCTATGGCCGACTGATAACTCTATTTTATATAGAGTTATTTGTGCTTTTACACTTAGATAATTGCCCAAAATAAAGTATAATATGTGTTAAATATAGTAGTATGAATAAAATAACATTTATGGTTTTCAGATAAAGATGTCCATAACTTAGCATTTTACATGGAAATTGGTATGTTTGATGTGTTTGTTCAGTACAACTGTAGTTTAGTGCATCTGCACTTGGTGCACTGCACCTGAAGGGAAGTTAGTGCATCTGCACTTGGTGCAACTGCACCTTCCTACACCGAAGCAGCTCACAACCCCACATTGGAAGCACCTCAATTCTTACCATTGCTATAATGTTTAGTTGGCTTGCTGCTTGCTTCAGAGTCACATGGGGGCACATGGCCGCTTGCAAAAGGAGGCGCCTACAATGGAAGATCGTCATAAATAATCATTCACAAAGACATGTGGCTACTTCCTATTGGACCTCCCTTTAAGGTTGAGTATGGGAATCAAAAGTTTATCTCCATCTTCTGAAAAGTAACCATGGTTAACACCCTTTGGTTAGCTTGATCATCAAGGAAACCCCCACATAAAGGAAATCTCCAAAGGCTATAAATAGGACTCAAATCTTCACTTGAAATATATATAGATTTTTACTTTTTGTTCATAGTCTTTACTAGCTTTTCATAGTTCTCTAGTTTATTTCTTCTAGTTCTTTTTACATATGTTCTTAGTTTAAATTAGTGTTAGTTTGAGAGGAAGGAGAGAAGAAATTGACAACTTCTTTTTCCACTTCTTCAAAGAACTAATAGGTGTAAGAAATTAGTTCTTAAGCAAATATATGCAAGAGTCTTTCAATTGTTGTAATTCTTACTCTTTTGAATTCTCTTGTAATTTTCTTTATTGCAACATGTTTTATTTCAATTATATTTGCTTTGATATGCCCATCATGAGCTAAATCTCTTAAGTTTGGATGTTCTAACTTTCCAATGATCTTTTGAGGAAAGTTATTGTGTTTTCAAGTGGTGTAAGCACTTTAGTTCTTGTGTTTAAATTCTTAATCTTGTTTTAAAGTTGATCACTTAGAACAAGTAGAGTTATATTCACTTAATTGTCTTATAACTAGAAATCAAGAACTAAGTAAGGATAAGTGTTTAATAAAGCTTTTTGTTAAACTCGTTTTAATGAAGTTAGCTTGTTAATTCTATGTTAATTCCTAAACCTTAGGTTAACATAGTCCTTACAAGTAGTGTAGTGAGATCTTAAGATACAATAGTGTACTTATTTAGCAAATTGGATTATCTGTAAGGGGGAGAGAGAGGAATTGACAACTTCTTTCTTTACCTCAAAAAAAGGATCATAAGAGCTTGTAACGAAACTCTGAAGAAAGTAGCTGACCAACACACACTGATGTAGCTGCACCAAGTGCAACTGCACCATAAGAAAACACAATACACTCAAAAGTGATTTAGTTTGTGAAAACATCCCAACTATCATTCTCAACTGATTTCCTGCACAATTTACTTGCTTTCCTTTAATTTAATTTTCATTTCAACTTCAACTTCAACCAAAATTTTGAATAGTGTAGTCGCACTAAATTACATTTCTTTACAACAATATATAAGAGTTAATCCAATCCCTGTGGGTTCAATCTTTTATACTACTTGTTTGTGACTGTGTATACTTGCACACGTTTTCACACACCACCGACCCTAAGTGGCTTGAAGCCATGCAAGTTGAGTACAAGGCTCTCACTTCCAATAACACTTGGGTTCTTATGCCTCTTCCTCCAAATAGGAAAGCTATTGGGTGTAAATGGGTCTTCAAGGTTAAGGAAAATCCGGATGGAACGGTAAATAAATATAAAGCAAGGCTTGTGGCCAAAGGCTACAACCAACAACCGAGAAAAGATTTTGGTGAAACATTCTCCCCGGTTGTGAAACCTACTACTATTAGGGTGCTCCTCTCTTTAGCTCTCACCTACAAGTGGGACATCCAACAAGTTGATATAAATAATGCCTTTATTAATGGTTTCTTACCGGAGGACATTTATATGACACAACCACCGGGGTTTGTAGACAAAGACAAGACTCTTGTGTGCAAGCTCCAAAGGTCTCTCTATGGCTTGAAACAAGCCCCAAGAGCTTGGTATGAAAGATTATTCAATTTTCTCATCAAATATGGGTTCAAAACAAGTAGATGTGATCATTCTTTATTCATCTATCAAAAACTTGGGGTTCAATTGTATGTCTTGGTATATGTGGACGACATATTGATTATGGGCTCCTCCTCAAAACTTGTTCAAGATGTCCTTGACAAGCTTCGTTCTACTTTTGCTTTCAAGCACATGGGCAAGCCAAAATACTTCTTGGGCCTTGAAGTTGCATATCAATCTAATGGATTTATCATCCTCACTCAACAAAAATATGTTCAAGATTTACTTGAGAGAGCAAAATGGTTGATTGTAATGGGGTAGCCACTCCAATCGTCTCTACCACCAAGTTGACCAAAAATGGGTCGGATGTCTTCAAGGATCCTCATCTCTACCGTTGTATAGTGGGGGCTCTCCAATACATCACTTTGACTAGACCGGAATTGGCTTATAGTGTCAATAAAGTATGTCAATTTCTCTCCACTCCACTTGACTCTCATTGGTTGGTAGTGAAAAGGATTCTTCGTTACTTGAGTGGTACTTGCACCTTTGGGTTAGTCTTTCAACCGGCTTCATTGGATTGTGCTCTATCGTTGCGTGTCTACTCCGATTCCGATTGGGCAAGTGACCCGGATGATAGACGTTCCACTTCCGGCTCTTGCCTATTCCTTGGACCCAATCTTGTTTCATGGAGTTCCAAGAAGCAAACATTGGTAGCCTGTTCTAGTGCCGAGGCCGAATACCGTGGTCTTACAAATGCAACCGCGGATCTTATGTGGCTACAATCTCTCTTAAAAGAGCTTCATGTTCAATTTCAAACACCAACATTACTTTGTGATGATCTTAGTGCGGTTCACATGGCTCATAATCCAGTTCTTCATGCACGCACAAAGCATTTAGAACTTGATATTCACTTTGTACGTGAAAAGGTGCTCTCAAAAGATCTCATTATTCAACACATTCCGGTGCATGCACAACTTGCGGATATATTGACAAAAGCTCTCCCAACCGCATCTTTCCATCCATTAAGGAGCAAACTCAAGGTGTCTTCACTTCATCCCCCTTGAGCTTGAGGGGGGGATGATAGAGTAGTATAGTAACTACATTTATTGTACATCATGTAAAGGATAAATATTCAGTTACAATGCTAACCATAGTTAGCTGCCTTAGTTAAGATCTAACCTCACATATATATTGTGCAAGTCACTCTTGTAATTATTAGTTCAGCATAATATCAATATTCAGTTTATACACTATCTGTTTCTCTCTCTCGCTGAACCCGTTCCATTACCATAGACTAGAGTACAACTCAATACAACAAATAGAAATTAAAGAAAAATTTGCCAGCTACCACGTCTATAGCTCTAAGTGAATTCTCTCACTCAAATCTTAGCACATGGGAATTGACGAGAGAATAGAAGGTTCTAAGGGATCAACAACTAATCATTGGAATCCAAACAGATTTCTCACTTCACTTTTTGATTTAAGCATAATATCCAAGTTCTTCACATGATTTCTCATTTCACTTTTGGATTTAAGCATAATATCCAAGTGTATCTGCTATAATCATCCAAAGTAGTAAAAAATTATTTGAGGCCATGGATAGAAGGTGTGGAAATAGGTCCCATATGTCAAAGCGAGTCATCTCATAACATTTAGTAGCTTTATTAGAACTTAAATCATAGGGTAGTCTTTTGCATCTAAAATAATGACAAATGTCACAAATAGATCCCTTATCAACACTAACAAAAGGAAAATCAAAGTGCATTGATTTCATTTTATTATTTAAAAGATGTCCTAGCCTAAAATGCCATTAAGCAGAATTAGGCAGTATCTCAGTTCCTCCATCCCCAACATTGGTGGAATTTTCTCTACATTCCTCAATTATCAAATATACAAGCCCCTCATGCATCCCCAGTATCTCCCCTGTTTTCAAATCTTGTATGATAGATACATTTCACATCAAGAAAATTCACGTGTATGGAATCAAGCATGAGTTTGGTTACAGAGATTAAATTCAGGGAAAACTGAGGGACATATAAGACATTATTAATACTTAAGGAAGGGAAATGTGAATTGTTCCTTTGAACTTGGTCAAGGCAGTGTTGCCTTTTGGCAATCTGACACTAATAGATTTAATGGGAGCATAAGTTTTGTAGCAGTTCAGAGAGAAGCGAATATGGTTTGTAGCAAATATGGTCTACTTTATGCTTAGGGGACACATCTTGCAGGAACAAATCTCTAATTAACCCAACTTCTTCCTTGCTCTTGTTATAAGGAAAATTTATTACTCAGTGACTGACCAAAAATGCTAAAAGGATATAGTAGTTTGGTTAAGATGTCATGTCTAGAAATGTCAACGGAGCGAGAGGGCGACACAAGCCTTGTTACTTGCCATGTAGGATGAAAATGTCCATGTACATGCGTCATACCCATGTGGATATTCGCGGATACAATTTTTTGCGGATAACGTATATTTAAGGATACCTGCGGATATTCATTAAATCTACTTCAAAATACTTTTCTATAAAATAAAAAAAAATTTGTGCACCAAAAATAACCTTTTTAATATTATTTTTGCTATTCATATAAGAAAATAAAGCTTTTGTCCTACTAAATATTTTATGACTTATATTAGTTGATGAAAGGACATAAAGGCACTTAATTATTTTGTTAGACATTAACTATAAACATTATTAGGTAATTTTAGTGGGTACGGGTACCTCATAACCCGTCCCCACCCAGTTAACTAGTAGGTAATGCAACCACTAATCTATTTCAAGGAGAAGCAAATAATGTCAGTGGCTCTATAATCCATAATCCAGGAGCCTAACTGACTGACTAGAATTAGATGCACTAATTAAGGGGTGATTACCTAACTTTGGTTGCTCAAAAGAAGGCATACCATGTTTAGTCACCAAATTGGCCCAACTTGTTGAAGCTCCAGAGACTGAGTTCCCATGGAACAAGTTAAGAAGCTCCTCATATTGCTCTTGAGTGATGATTCCTGATAGCACAACTCTTCCCTCTAGGGTCTTCTTCTGTGCTAGAAGCATTTACAGTAGTTCTCTACCAGTTTGGGGGGAACCCGTGCTTCTTATAATAGTTTTTATGGTCTGTCCACTCTTCCTACAATGAGTGCATACCTTGCCTTATTATAACCTAAGGTATAGCCACCATTTGGTCTCATTTGACTTCTTCTAGTATCAACGTTACCTGCCAATATCTTACTTTCATCACTGCTGGAGATTGTCATTCATGTTGTATCACCAAGGAATTTTTTTTGTTAAGATTAGACAAAGGTTGCATGAGCAATATTTGTGACTCAATTATTGCAAAATTATCATTTAGGCCGGTTAGAACGAATTGTTTCGCTCAAATCATGTTGTTTGTGTGCCAAACTTACCCATGTCAAACAAAGACATTTTCTAGACAGCTACAAGTTGATTCAGGCGTATAAGATTCCAATTCCTCCCATAAAACCTTTATTTCAAAAAAGTACTCTATCATAGAAAGGAAGCAAGAAGTGTACCATGAGTCAATGTTGAGTTCCAAAGGGTCGTGTCACTAACTCGGTCACATGCTGCAGACGCCTTAGCACGCGCCTTGCCAGTGACTTGGCAATGTATCTTGCATTTGGGCCATGCACTTTGGTGTGTGACTCAACATCTTCATCACTTAACTTTAACATTAATTTCAATTTTAGGTTTGTGACCGTCATGGGTACTAATGCTAAGTAGGTTTTTATTTTTTAATAGTATATCAATAATATAGGAGGTTCGATCATACGAAAAAATCATCACACAAATTGATCAGTTGATTGAAAAAGTGACCCTAACAAATTCAAATCAAAGCGAATTTTTTGTTTCACAATTTAGTTTTGGATCGATTTGCCATTTCTGTTTAGGTTGGGTTGAATTTGAACCCTCTATCCTACACACATAATAAATTACCGATATATTTTCTTTAAAAGAATGTTATCATGATTAAACTACTTGTGTCAAAAAGAAATTTCAACTACTATATCTCAATTTTTTATCTTAATAAGTTTACTTTATTTTTTATGGCAAAAAATCATCATTTGTAATCCTATTGTTTATGTTCTAGTATGATTCACCCGTGCCAGCACGGGTCGACATTCATTTGTAACTTAAAAATTGACAATTTTTTTTAGGAATTAAAAAAACAGATGCTGTATATTTAAGTGCGTTGTGTGTTCCATTAAAGTAAAGGTTTAGGCCATCAAATCTTATCAGATTTGTCTCATATATATGAAAGTAAATGATGTTTGGCTTAACGTAAATTTTGTTAAAAATTTAAAAAGGTAAACTTAGAAATACCTGAGAGACATCCGCAACATTGTTGTTGACACTAGCTGAATCCGCAGTATGGGTATTTTCAATTAGGAGGACTTCTACAGGTGCCTGAATATCAATTCAAAAAAGAACACATTCCTAAAATTTAAACCCTTTGGAAAACATACATTTCCGTTTTAACATCAATTGTACAATGTTCCAATTGAAATCATTTCTCTGTTTTACCTCAGTATCAACCCATTTGAGCTGGTATTGACCAATGAGGTCACGATCATCAGAAATATTCCTAGCCTTGTATTGGCGTCTGTACCGACTTGCAGTCGTACCCTCAGCATGAATTTTAATCAGGACCTCCTTACCTATTAGGCCTTTCACCTCAATAGGAATATCATCTCTACCAGCATCGTGTAGTGAGCCAAAAAAGTGAAATAATTTCACCAACTTCAGACAGTATCCACATAGAATTAACCCGAAGACATTAACGTCAATAACAAATAAATAATAATTAGTACTATGAATAAAGATAACAATTGTCTTATGTCGTCAACGAACCTGAATTCATGACTCATAGACGTCATCGCACGACCGCTCTATCAGTGCACGCATATTATGGTCAAAATCCACCACCTCCACAGAGTCGGCATCGTCAACGACGTTCAACTTCAGAAAATACCTGAGATGGAAATCCAAGTTTATGATTTCGATCACAATAATGAAATGTATTTCATTATGGAAATTAAAAGGGTTGACTATGGGAATGTCGTCAATGGATGGTTGTGATAGTTTCTTGCACCTGAATCTTCTAAATGGATGGTTCTGAGAATGTATTATACCATTGAATGGTGATATTCGGTCCTGATTTTTAGGGATTTAACAAACTCTCATTTAATTGATTTAATGATAAACAGTATTTTGTTGTTAGAAAAATCCATGGTAGTCGTAGATACTTGTGCAGCCGCAAATCTGATCAAGCTTGGCCGTTTAAAACAGAGCCGCAATTTTATGAAATGTTAGCCGTTGATATTAGTTTCGCAAAACCTGTTTTTATAGTCGTCCGTTGGATCATATGTTGTTGATGACGTGTTACCCATGTGTGGTATAAAGGCTGACTTGGACTTTTGAAGAATCTGACGTATTTAACATGAATTATCTACATGGACGCCTACATGTAGTATTCATGGTTTAGTATAATTAAGATTAAGATTAAGATTAAGAATTAAGATTAAGACTGTCAAAAAAATCCTATTGTCTATGTCTATTGTATAAAGGAGCAACAAATATTCCCATACCACAATTATTTGTGTTTTAGTATAGATAGATATAGCTTATACATCAAGCTCAATTCACTCTCAGGAACTCTCTCTTTCTCTTGGCTGTTTTCTCTCTCTAGAAAATGGCAGCAGCGATTGGTTTGAACGGCGTAAAGGTGGGGACGTCATCGTCTCAGGCGTACCTGGAAGGGAAAGCAGTGAAGGAGACGAGAGCTCTGATGGCCGAACTCTGTCGCCACTTCTACAATTTGGGATGGGTTTCGGGAACTGGTGGTAGCATCTCCATCAAAGTCCATGATGATTCCATTCCCAAGCCTCAACAACTCATACTCATGTCCCCTTCTGGTATTCTTTTACTTTTTCATTTCTAGAACTCACACCTTGTAAATTACAATCAAAATATTTAGTGCCCATCAACTGTTTGACATAAGTTGTATACTAGTCGTAATTAGTGTATTCTTTTCAAAATTAATCTGATTATGCTGGATTTTCAATTCAAGGTTTTTAATGGTTAAGAATTTGAGATGATTTTATCTGCAAGAGAAGGTGAAATTCCATTATGTAGTGAATTGAATAGTGATCATTGCTTCTTTTTGATTTTGTTGAAATATATGTGCAGCTGTTCAAAAAGAAAGAATGGAACCGGAGGACATGTATGTGTTATCCCACGATGGTTCAGTCTTGTCTGCGCCATCTCCTAAACCTTACCCGCATAAGCCTCCCAAGTGTACTGATTGTGATCCACTTTTCATGAAGGTCAGTTTGGTTGGTTTCTTTCACGCTATAAATTAGTGTAATGTCTGAGTGATATATTATAGAGTTTCATCTGCACATTATTCTTTTGAGATTTCGAGTGCTAATGTGACATGATTCTGCTATGCAGTTTAAGTATTTTAAGAGATGGTTTTATATGTACAATTAAGTTAAGTTTGTATTCACGGTGTCTCTTTAAATTTTGGGAGTAACCACGTAAGGGTCAATGGTATTGTATATTTGGACTTGTGATAGTATTAGTCAACCTTAAGTCTGTAACATTCGGTTGATAAGTGCTCTATACCCTTTTGCTTGACTCACATCTGATAACTGCTATAATATCTGTATATTTTCACTTCTAACAGAAGATGTATATCATTTGGCAATTGAATGGTGTGACTGTGAAGTTTTCATTTGGATACTTTTTTGGGTCAAATATACAATTGGCTGCTGACCTTAGAAACTCACAATTCTCTTGTGTTTATTTTTATCTTCATTGTTTTTTCTTGCATAAATTAGCAATTGATATATGTTTCTTTGTCTTCCCTTCTAGGCATATGAAAAGCATGATGCTGGGGCTGTTGTTCACAGTCATGGAATAGAATCTTGTCTTGTAACAATGATCAATCCTTTATCAAAGGAATTTCGAGTAAGTATTTGTACGTGGATGCACTTTATTTTTGCAATCTTTTGGATCTTTGCAAAAGATGCACATTCAAAATGATGATACACAAATAGTAGTTGCCATTTTATCTTCGAGTGGGTTTGGAGATTTGTAATAGAACATGCAGCTGAATGCAAAAAATATTCTTACTGCTTGAATGTAAGACTATTTCTGAAATACTAAATTCCAGGCAGGCAAAAATCTTGTGAAAGAAAAGAGTGTCTTTCTTGTACTTAGATATTGAAAGGGAGAAAATATTCATGTTTCCGATAATATGATCCCGTATTTGCATGGGACGTCCTTCTTGGAGGTATAATTAGCTCTTGATTGTGTTATCCTCTTGTTATGAAAGTCTCTCTCCAGTCTTCATTACTCAAATTTTTAGGGAAAAATTCTGCGCGCCACTGAAAAGTAGTGAAATAATTAACAATCTGGAGAAAGTCTAAAGTGGAAATATTAACACATGATCAAGATTTTGCAGATCACCTCTGTCCTCTTTGAATATATTTACTGGCTATTTTCTTAATCATGGCAACTTTCTTGAAGATTTTTGGCCTATTTCATGCACGGAGAAATCTATACGCAGAAACAGAAAGATTAGTTTCACTTATAGTGCCGAAAAAGTTACGAAGGACATTTGGGTGGGTGACGGATAAGGCATTTATATGTTCGGCATACATAACATTCTTGCAGGGCTGTTGTTATAGCTTATTACATATTGCTCTAAGAAAATTAAACATACTTTTGAAATGGTTAATGTTCCTCCTTCACATAGTATGTTTTCTCCATGCTTTTGTGTTCTCTCTCTATTCTCATTAAACAATTTTGAAATTATACATACTTTTGAAATGGTTAATGTTCCTCCTTCACATAGTATGCTTTCTCCATGCTTTTTGTTCTCTTTCTATTCTCATTGGATTCTGGTTGTCTCCACGAATTGTAGATCACTCACATGGAAATGATAAAAGGAATCAAGGGACATGGTTATTATGATGAACTAGTGGTCCCCATAATTGACAACCAAGCCCACGAAAATCTACTCACAGAATCTTTTGCAAAAGCTGTATGTTTCCTTCTGGTTGTTTTGCAAACATGTTGTATACATTTTGGGAACTCCGTATGATTTTCATTCTAGTTTTTCTCCAAATCATATGCTTTATGACTTAATTATTCTATTTGTTCCCATTTTGTAGATTGAAGACTACCCAAAAACAACAGCAGTGCTTGTTCGCAACCATGGGGTATTTGTTTGGGGAGACTCATGGATCAGTGCTAAAACTCAGGTTTTTGTCCTCCACAGTCCCCAAGAAGATTGCAAATAAATTTATATTGGATGTCTATTTAAGCGTTCTGCATGGAGATTCCGTAAAATATAATACTTTGAAAAATATGGAAAAGCTTTATTTTATCTTAACTTTTTGGCTTACCTACACTTTTGACCCCCCTATTTTATTCAAATCCGCAATTTTGATCTCCCATTTTTAGAAATTTCTGTTATGCATTTCAATTTTATTTTTTTAAAAAGTAGAAATAGCACGGTGTGTATGTGTGTGTGTGTGTGTGTGTGTGTATGTGTGTGTGTATGCGTGTGTGTGAAATGCAGGTTCAAACTCTATGCAATCCAGAAAAAGAACAATGTCTGATAGTTCTTGAATCGAATCAGCTGAGAGAGTGAGGGATAAATTTCTGAGTTTGTTTTAGAATATTAAAAATATTTAATTATTTAAAATAAACATTTGATAAATTATAAGAAAATGTTTTTTAATATTAAAAGTGACATGGAATGCCAAGTGCCAACTAGGCTAAGTGAAAATGCCACGTCAATTAAAACAGTGACACATCAGTTTTTGAGAAGACCAAATTTCGTTTGGTCAGCAATTCAGAATTTAATAAAATGGGGGACTAAAATTGTGAAAAAGAAAATGGGGGGATCAAAATCGCGGATTGAGTAATTAAGCCAAATTGTTTTGGGGGTGGGGGTGTGGGGTCTTAACTATCCCATCAAATAGGTTGAAGATTCATTAAATTGTGTAATATTGTTACATTACCCTGCCATAATGTAATGTTCTTCTAAGGCCAATAAAAAGTAACCCATCACAAGTACCACCTCGCCCTGGGGGTGCATTTACTATTATTGCTTTTTGGTAATTTGATGTTTCTTCTCCCAGTCTGAGTGTTACCATTACCTCTTTGATGCTGCTATCAAACTTCATCAAATGGGATTGGACTGGTCTACTCCTAATCATGGTCCGATACAAAGTGCTAGACGGGGTTTAAGTATTGCTGGGGAGTCAACTCTGTCAGTAAAGGCAAGGAAAGATAATGGGGACGTAGATCCATTTCCAGTGAGTTCACATAATCCTCCCTTTTTTGTTTGAAGTTTGAGTATTTCTATTTGCTTAAATTCCTGAAACTAAGATCCTCTATCTTAACAGTCTGATAATACTGACATATCCTGCAGTTGTTGTCTTATAGTTTCAGATTAAATTTAATAATTTCAAATTGTTTTGTTAATTATCCTCGCTATTTGGATTGCAGCGTTGCATTGTTCTTGACATAGAAGGAACTACTACTCCCATATCATTTGTTTCAGAGGTTCTTTTCCCTTATGCCCGTGATAATGTTGGGAGGCATCTATCTGCAACATATGATACGCCTGAGACTAAAGCTGATATCAAGTTGCTTCGCTCCCAGGTAAGATTTATATGGCTGTATGATTAAGGTATTCATATTCCTCTAGTTGGAGTATATGGTAGGTCTTGAGTCATATCAGTACTAATACATGGAATGTTATGCCATATTGACAATGAAATGATATGGAGATGAGAATGGGATTCAGTTTTGCCTTTTGAGCTACAAACTTCCACGAATATTAAATATTAAAGACACTAATGACTAAGTTGTTTATATCATTCAATTTCTCTTCAAGTTATTATATAGTTTTGACCGTAAAGTCAAATAGAAGTGCTCCATCCCAGGAGAAAAAAAAATAAACAAGAAAGTAGGGGCCTGTTTGGTTTGAGAAAACAGTTTTTTGTTTTCCTTTTTAGTTAATAAAATCTCCTTATATTTAGTTTTTTTTAATGTTTTTAAAGTTTGATCTAGGAATTAATGGAAACAATAGGATTCTTTTTACTGTTTCCCATAGGAATATTCGAATGCAGGAAACGAAATAAAAGCAAGGTGGAAGGAAAATATTTTCCCAAGTTTTGTACATATATTTGAAAACAAACAAACAAAAAATGTGGCATTTTTGTGATTTAGTAAATTTAGCTAAAGGAAATATACTTTTTTTTAGTTGATATAATTTCATATTTTCATTGGTCATAACAAAACTACCACCTGACTTTGTAAAGAAACTACGGATTGCTAGGTATTAACTTATGAAGACACATCTTAAAATTTCTTATGTGGACTGTTTGGTAATAATACAGAAGTAGGAAGGCCAGGGAACAGCCAACCTTCCCCAGTGCAGTTTTGTCCCAGACAAATGGATAATAAGCTTTCACGAGTTTAGACACAGAGATCTTATGTATATGTTACATTCAGATAATTTGGATGTTGACTTCTCTTTTGTTGTGATCACAGGTTGAAAGTGATCTTGAACAAGGGATTGCAGGTGCTGTGCCTATCCCCTCAGATGATGCCGGGAAAGAGGAAGTCATTGCAGCTCTAGTTACTAATGTGGATGCTATGATCAAAGCTGATAGAAAGCTCACTGCCTTAAAAGAGTTGCAGGTAGTTAAACCTAATGTTGCCGAATTCTTCTATATGTTGAATTGATATTTTTGAAATTACTGACAATTAGCTATGCAGGGTCATATATGGAGAACTGGTTATGAGAATAATGAGTTGGAGGGAATAGTTTTTGATGATGTACCAGAAGCTCTAGAAAAGTGGCATGCCTTGGGCATAAAGGTTGTCTTCAATGATTCTTAGCTCTATACCTCTTTGGTTCACTTGTTAACTTTCGAAATGATTGTTGCTAATTATTTTCCTGCATTTTGACATTAGGCATCTTTGATGCATAAGCAAGATGCCAATGTTTGGTAAAAGGGTACAAGATGACCATAAATTGAGATGCCCTCTATTACCTAAAGGGCAGAACGTGTCTGGCTGTGGAGTGTATGATGCCTTTACAAGCTCATGAGAATTTTATTTGATTTTCCTATTATATCTTATTTATATTTTTTCTACCTTGGGTTTCGATTCCGTCCCCACTGAAGCAAAATTCCTTTGTAAAACAAGCTTAACATTGCCAGCCACCCATTACATCCTTATCTTGTTTATCCCACCATAATACCTTTTTTTCTCTTTCTGTCACATGTTGACTCACCCATGGACCCACTAAACTGGCATCACAGGCCTACTATCAAGTATTGAGGAATACGTTCAAGGAATTGGCCTGAAGAGACAATTTCAGCTTTAATAACATACAAGACATGAATGCCATACAGTATAAATATAGAAATATAGTAAATTTGTAAATTGTGATACATATAACATTAGTATAACATTAATCTAAAATACAGATTCAAATACATACATTTCTGTTGGCCAAGAATGAAACATCTTGAGCAATCATATTTTATTTGCAATCTTTATCTGGTGTTTGGAGAGAATATTTTCTTACATTTCAATTGCTATTTCTGATCTATGCAACAGGTATACATATATTCTAGTGGGAGCAGATTGGCACAAAGGCTAATATTTGGAAAAACAAACTATGGAGACTTAAGAAAATATCTATCTGGGTTTTTTGACACCACAGTGGGGTAATGCTTATGTTGATTTTTCCCCTTGATGATTTCTGTCTGAAGTTGCTTATATTCATACAAAACTCTTTTACAGGAACAAAAAGGAGACAAGAAGTTATGTGGAAATTTCTCAGTCACTTGGCGTTGATAACCCGTCAGATATTTTATTTGTTACTGATGTATATCAAGAAGCTACAGCTGCAAAGGGCGCAGGTACGAGCATTTCTTTTCAATCTTAACTCATCATCTAGTTTGAGCTAAATTTAATCCAACACTTATAAAACTTGTTGCAATATCTATAAGCTATATAAATTTAATCCTTTATTTTTGAGCTAATTTTTTTTGTTCACTTGCAGACTTGCAGTGAAGACCATATAAATTTAATCCTTTATTTTTAAGTTTAATTTGATTTGCTATCGGGGTAAATTTTTTTATACTTGGGGATAACTAGATAAATCAACTTGATTTACATGAAATAGAATACTGATATCAATTTATGTACCCAAAAAAAAAATGATATCAATTTTGGATCAGTAAATGCAATACAGTAATTGTAGTCCTTCAGCTACTTGCACACCACTTGCACCTTGGCACACTCTGGCAGATTGATTTGTGTGCATATCTTTTGGGCTAAATCCTAGCCAAGATCAAGATTTAGCACCCTGCACTATTGGCAATGGTGTGACTGAAGCCCCCTATTGGTGTAGAATAGAGAAATTTCTCTAGCCTTTCCAAAGATTCAAGCTATATGAACAAATACGTATCTGCTTATTTTGTCTGCTCATGTATTTTTTGACAATTGCCTATGTTCCAGGTTTGGAGGTGATAATTTCTATTCGACCCGGAAATGGACCTCTCCCTGGAAACCATGGCTTCAAGACAGTCAAATCCTTCTCGGAGATCTAAGTGTTGCTGCAGTCATATTTAGTTACATATAATGTGTCATATGATAATTATGGATAATTGTAACATTTACCTCCTGATATGAAATAATGCAATTCAAATTTTCCTAGTTCAGTTAAATGATACTACAATAGTCCAGTATTTTTAAACAAGGCACATTCTTGTTCACATGAGGCATTAATTAACAAAAAGACTTGTTAGGATCGTTGTCGACTTGTCATGGAGATTGAAGGGGAGAGTGTGTGGGGTGGGGTGGGGTTGAGGGGGTGTTAAATGTCATTTTATTATCATTTAAGACGATTTCTTCTCTCTTAAGAAATGTCATTTTATTAGTATATTATTTAATTTACTATTTGGAATTTATTAATTTTTTCAACTTTCTTCTTGTATCGCTTTACTGAATACTGATAATTCTTGTATCTCATCATTTTAGTTATTTATATTTTTACATTGAAAATTATTTTTATGCTATCAACACATTTTATTCTCCTTAATTAAAATCATTAAGTTCGAACATTTATGAAGAAATGTACGATTTAATGCATAGCCATTTTTTTTTACAGAAGTTACACATTTCTTACATTATTCTTAGATTTAGATTTGTTTCCAGCACAAGTCAAGATTCCTGCTGAAGTAATTGTCAAAAACCAAAAAAGATGTCTGAGGAAGAAGTAAAAGAGAAAAGGCCCCCTTTAACCTATGACCACACCTCTATAGACGTTTTTTAGGTAAACACCTCTCTAGATATTTTTGTCAATGCTTAGCACCAAATAGGGAATTTTCGACACTTAAGGAATATTTTTATTTATGCATGGCCTTTTTTTATCCTGCCGTTTATTTTGAACTTTGAAGTT
The DNA here is from genome assembly GCA_963573325.1 of Astragalus glycyphyllos. Lineage (NCBI taxonomy): Eukaryota > Viridiplantae > Streptophyta > Magnoliopsida > Fabales > Fabaceae > Astragalus > Astragalus glycyphyllos. The sequence goes on along the minus strand of OY754311.1, from coordinate 32,652,208 downwards.
TGAAAGAGTTCATTTCTATGGAGCATTAAATTAAGTCACAAAAATAAATTTAAGAAATGCCAAAATCAAAGTCCTAGTCAAAATATGTACCTAACAAGCTTTCATCCATAACTTGTGTGGTATATTCTGGCAACCTTGTCTCTCCAAAACATTTTGTCACAACCACATTTTCTTCATGACTTGTTTGTTGATCTTCCATTATTCATATATCCCCTTTTTCTACTTGCATCCATAGAGTAATGAAAAAAGAAGAAGAAGAAATCTCCCATCTCAATAAAAAATAATCATTATACTTGCTTGAATAAGGAAAAGGTGCTTGAGTTAGATCCTTAAGGTACACAAAAAAAAAGTACTCATACATAAATGGTTGATTGTCGTCGCGATAAAATTTCAACACCGCATGCACCACCATTCTTCTCAACATGTCTTACTCTAACCGATCGTCATTTTGTGTCTCCCATTGTTCTTGCAACCGCAACCGCTATAAAATGACACTTCTTAATAGTAGTAGATGGGTAAAATGTCGCCTGGTTCTTTTAACAAGCTGCAACCGCTATTTAAAACCTTGACCAAACTTTTACCCTCCACATTGACTACCTTCCTCTAGCCGCCACCATCCCGACCGGCCGCTAGAGACAGGTGCCCCACCTTAAGATTGTGGATGGATATGCCCATATCTTAGTGCTCTGTCATGTGGTCATAGCTACTCGGTCTTTTCACAAAAAAGTAAAGTGGTGTAAGATACCCTTGAAGTAGAAGATGTTTTGAGTTGCATAAAAACTAAGAGAGAAAAAGAAGTTGGTGGCGGTTTATTGTTCAATGCATTAGCAACAGTTGGGTCCAACCTAGATATACCTAAATGACAAAACAAAGTCTAAAAAGCAAAGCAAGAGGAGATAAAGAAAAAATAAAAGTGGTCTTCACGTTTTCTCTGCTTTTGTAATTTATAGTATATGGTTTCTTTTCGGCTTCACTTTCTCTTAACATGATCATTGTAACAAAAGTCCCCACTCTCTCTCTATCTTATCGTCTCTCTTGTCATTTTGTCTTCCCTACAATGCTTACCATTTTGTGTGTTTTGTATTTTGGTGGGGAAAATTGATTTTGAATAATGAATAAAATTAAATGTATAATATAGATGAATTTCTGTAAATAATTCATGAGTAGAATAATAATTTTGAATAAAACCACTCAGGGAATCAAAAGTTATGAATCCCCATTTTAAGTTAAAATCAACTGTAGAGGTAAAAGCAATTTTAGTGTGTATTCGAACGAGCAATGGTGTATTCACGTTCAGCTAGAACCGCGACAAGATTTCTAAGATAACGTAGAAGCTACACATTGGAGTTTTTGGATTTCAACGACAAAACAAGGCTTGGCGTGCGTTTATGGTGCTCGACGAGTTCAACACACACTAATTTGATTTTGAGACCACCAAAACATACAAAAAAGCGATTTATGTTTCCAAAATCACTCTTGTCTCTACCAAAAAAAATCCAAACATACACTCAATCTAACAAAATTTAAATCAATTAAATGACAACCAAAGAGAGGATTAAAAAAAAAGAAGCAAAGGGAGAGATACAGTTTTCTATGCTACAAGTTTATAAATTGATAAATTGATGGTAATCTCATAGTACATTTATTTGAATTGTTCTAAAAAATAGAACTTGTATACACAAATTTGTGGATCCCTATAATTGCATGATTTCAGAAAGATAACTGTTGTTCATAACAATTTTTATGATCACCACAACCATAGGTCCTCTTCTACAAATACAATTTTTATGATATCAACACACAAACATATATACATACATTAGATCCTGTATATAGATTGTAACAAGTATCTATTACTGACATTATGCATAATTTTGTTCTGCAAAAAATACAAAGAAGGAAAATATTTGCTTTATTTGGGATAGTTCTAAATTGCGGTTGCAATTATGTTGTAGTCATAGTCATTTATATTACTGTTAAATACAGTCGATGTAGCTGCAATTGCAGTTGCGAAGCCGTTGCAAAGACCTCTAAAACTGTTATGTTATGGTCCCAATTGCGGAACCGCAATTTAGAACGATGATGAAAATTGATACAAGAATAGTATTCCTAGTCCTACCAAAAAAATTAAAAACAAAAAAGAAAAAAAACTAAAAACAGAAAACACATGATCATAAGACTATGTTCAGTGCAAAGAAGAGGGACCCCCTCAAATTTTTAAGTTCAGTGCAGCTTTCTGTGATGATGACAACATAGGACTATGTCCTTCAGAAGATTGATTTCTAGTACAATGTGTCCCTTTTTTTCTTTGCCTTCTTTGGATTCTGTTTCTCTCTGAACAAAGGTCGTTAGTGTGAAACAGAAATCACACACACACAGACACACAAAATGTGAACAACTTTATAGATTTAATTCATCACAATCAATTTAAAAGACACCCCATATTATGATTATTCCTAAGATATGATTTATAACAAAAATTACTAACAAAATATGAAGAGAAAAAAAATTCATTGAACAAAGAAACTTTTTTCTTCTTCTTTCATTTATGGAAAACATAAAAAAAAAAGATAGCAGATATTTTTAGAATAAAGAAGAAGAAGAGGGCCTTTCCATTTAATGGAAAGAAAGCCACTTTTACAATTAAACCAAGCTATGTACCTTGTTGATGAAAATCAATCAAAACCCATACAATCATTTTTCCTCAATCATCTCAAGTTACAATCTTTAACACTAATTCCTCAAGAGGGTGATTCTGAAACTCTAGGAGAACTAACAGGAAAGAGAGGCAAAAGCTGTGGTTGAGAATCTCTAGGAGTAGTAATAGGAGAAGGATGTAGATAATAACCTTTTTGAGCAATAGCTTTATCTTCCTCAGAAGAATTTCCTAATGAAGGTGAAGAAGAAGATTTATCAAAAGGGTCATCATCATTCAATGGTGTAACAGGACTAAGAACAAGAGAAGGAAAATCAAGCAAGCTTGGTGATAAGATCTCAGGTGGTTTAAGTGGTGAAGAAGAAGAAGAAAATCCAACAGAATTGTTTGCAAAATTTGGCATAAGTGTATTCAACATAAGACTGTTTTTGATGCTGTTTCTTCTCTCATATAGCTTGAATCCTTGTTTTTTTGGTGCTGTTTTAATTGGTGGGATGTTGAAGTTTCTTGAAGGAACTAGATCTTGTTGTTGTTGATGATGATGTTGAGGTTGTTGTTTTGATGATGATAAGGATGTTTTTGGTGTTGTTGTTTCTGATGAACCGGTTAACATTTGAACTACTTGTTTGAAAGTTGAGGTATCAGCTTGAACAAAAGTTGTTGGATAAGGATTTGAATTATCAGATCTGGGAGTTGTTTTTGGAGTGAGAGGTGGTGTGTTATTGCTGCTACTCATGCAATTGCTTACATTGCTTTTTGGTGAGTTCATTGGAGAAGATATTTGGTAATTCTCTCTTTCTTGATGAATTCTTGAGCTGATTTCCATTGATAGTTGGGAAGGGAAGGGTCTCTCTCTCAAGAAATTATGAGAGAGGAAAAAAAGGGTTAGGGGTGGTTTGGGTGGAGATTGGACAAGAAATATATGAAAGAGTGAAAAACAAGGTTTTGAGGAAAGAATGAGAGGAGGTTTGGTTATTGTGACTATGTTTTGTTTTCTTGTGCCTCTCCCTCTTTCTAATATACTGCTTTTTTGTTTTCTCTTTCTTATACTACTATAACTTTTTTCCCTTTTTATATATCTCCTAAAAATTGAAATTTCATGGATTAAGGTTTTAAATTGCAATCGTAATTAACCAACACCGTTAATTTTAGTGGCTTAATCTATTCGGGGATATGGGAGGTCGACCCGATGCTCTTAGGTTTGATTCCTGCAGTAAATAAACTTGGTGTTGACCAGCGCAAAATTTAATTTAAGTACGAGCAGAAATTAGTCCTTCGTTGAAAGCGTTGAAATACTCCGTGAGTGACCAACAGTGGTTCGTGTCAAAACAAAAATTGCAATCATAATTGCAGAGAATCATAGTCAATTGCGACTAATAACTTCAATTATAGTCGTATTGTAATTACATGGACATAAAGTAATATGATGTCACGATTTAGATATAGACACAAAACTTAACATAGAGCATCATAGTTTTTTCTTGAGCAAACAGAATAACAAGTACCACAAACACTCACACACGTAAGATGAAGATTTCTTATTCAAATTCAAATAACCATAAAAAAATATCCAACCTAACAATCGGTCCTGCTATACCTAAGAAAATTGGGGCATCAAAATTTGGTTGGCCAAATTTATACCCAAAATTTATCTACTATAACTATATACCATTTAACCACCACCAAATTTACTAACTTATCCTTCTTCCATTAGTTACAACATTAGGGTAAAATGGTCATTTGGCCACTAAAATACAAAACAAAAAATTCAGAATCCTCTCCAAAGCCCTCAAAAAATTTTGTCATCGGAGTACCCTCCATCGGCGACCACCGTGCCGGAGGTCATCTTCGCCGCTTCTGCTGCCGGAGAAGAGGAAGAAGACGATCAGTTTTATTGAAAGAAAAAAAACAATATTTAATAAAATAGAAATTTGGTAAAAAAAATAAAAAAGCCACATGGATAACAAAAAATGTTAATGTATTAGCTGATTTGCCACATAGATTAAAAAAATACATGTGTCAAAGCCAACTCAATTTCCGTTAGCCCAGTCAGCATTATTTAACAGCAGGGACTAATAATGAAAACAGAAAAATAAGATAGGGACCAAAACGTCTATTTCGTTAATGTAGGGACTAAACTTAGAAAGACCCGATTTTATAGGGACTAAAAATATATTTTACCCTACTTAATAATTAAATAACCTAAAATTTACTATTTACTATAATCTCTCTATTAAAACTATTAATAGAGAGCGGCAACAGGAGTGCCAAAGAAGCGCCAACGAGAGTGCATCTTTTACCTTAAATTTCATTTTCCTTTTTCTTCCTTTTTACTCCATCTAAAAATTTACTATTTACTATAATCTCTCTAATAAAACTATTAAAATCAAAATCAATTTAACCACTAAGAATTGTAAAAAAAAAAACACTTTATCAACTGCCAAAATTTGTAAAATCAATTTTTTATATTTAAATGTATATTATTAAATTATATAAAAAAATGAGTAAAAACACGTGGCAACAGGACTGACAACGGGAGAACCAATTGGAGTGCCAACAGGAGCGTCAATTGGGACACATATAATTTTCCTTTTTCTTCCTTTTGCAAATTTCAACGTATTTATATTTTCATAACAAATTATAATAAATATAGTATTATCCGTGCGTATACACAGTTAAAATACTGGTAAAAGGTAGAAATCAAATGAATTGGTAAAATTGGGAATTTTGGCAAAGAGAATCAATACCAGACCACTTGAGTGGTCATCATTTTGGAGTTAAATATAATTATAGCATTGACTTCAGAGCCAAACAGCAGAGACTATATTGTATTCTTGATGGGATTGAGGATGATGAGTGATGTTGATCAGAACACCCAATTATTCAATCCTAGATTGTATTTTTTGGTTTTGCTTTGTGCCACTTTCAAGCAGCGCGTGGATCTCACGTACAAATCATGTGTGAATAAAGTACTCACTCTACCATACATTACTATCTAACCAGTTTTAGAAGTGAAGTTTACTACCTGCCCACCTCATTCATACCTTAGACAAATAATATGACAAAGGAAGATAAATTAGGATGATGACGCAATTTGTATGAGAAGTTCAAACTTTGAAAAACTATTTTATCATACAACAATTTTCTTTGAATTTTATATAATCAACAAGTTCATATTGTTTATACACACTTGCACATGGTTTTATAATTTTCATAATTGTTATTTTTTTTCCTGTGATCTATTTAAGTTTTTTTAGTAATTACCTAAATAGGTTCTCCATGAAAAACACAAAAAATTTAGTCACTATACATGAAAAATACCAATTGTAGTTAAGAATATCAAATGTCGACCAAATCAGCCTTTCATAGAGACTAAAATATCTCAAATAATTATTTTAAAATGACTAATTTTATCTATATTTACATCTTTTAGCACCAAATTAATACTTTTTATTTTTGATGGACTAAATAGGTTTTCGTGTTTTTTTGTTTGGACCAAACAATAGGAACTTGTTGACTATATTGTTGGAATTAATAATACAAGCATGAATACACTATTGCGGAAGACAAAAAAAACATAGGAGCATGCTTCTATATAATCAAGAACAAAACCATGATCTCGACGACCTTAGGATCTACGACATGTTGATATATCAAGGATTAGATAAATACCTGGATCCATAGCAAAGAAGTGGAGAACGGATCCTGAGAAGAAAGAGTGAGTGATAAGCGAGCAACAGCTACTCGTCGGCTTTATGGTTCTTCCTCAACCGGGACTCCTAATGCCTTAGACTCTCTTCAGATGGGGAAAGGAGAGTAAACGTGTGTGTTGCGGTTAGTCCGGTATATTGGGGACCATAGCCTACTTATAGTGTGACAGTCTATTAGGGTTCCCATTATCCCTCTAATGGGCTATCACTGACATCCACTCATATTGGGCCCATATCAATAATAATTAATTAATTAATTATATAATTAGAAATCCAATATAGCCTTTTACTTATTTTGATCACATATCAATCAAAGCTCCTAATTGATAAATAGCTAATATAATTAATAAAGAATATATGCCCATTATTTATGATATTGGAATAAAATATTCCAACAATCTCCCACTTGGGCAATATATTACACTAATTATATCATAATTCTTTAGGCCGGCATCCGAATGCTATTTATCTTTAGATTTCCCTATACAATCTGGTCCACCTCATATATCAACAATGAGACCACCGCGGCTGTCGTCACTAACGTCTTTTGTGACTGTACCCCGATGACCATCATATTAACATACTCGATGACATAGATCAATATGGATGAGTGGCGTGGAAATTTCATGCAATGTGATCTCATGTCATGCCTATTTCCAACTGGTCCAACTTAAGTCTTTAGTGAGATCAAACTGAAGTTGCTGAAAATGCAAAATTTGTTTTGCATATAATATGATACAAACACATTTAATAATAACAACTTAATTCTGCAGAAAGTCAAAATAACATAAAGTCTGTATCAATGCCAAAATTCTAGAACATAAGGGAAAACAAGAAAAAGACTCCCACTAATCTAAGGCAATCTCAAAACCAATACCCATATGAGCAATGTGCTCGTGGTAAACTTTAGGTGTCAAGCCTTTGGTTAGTGGGTCTGCTAGCATAAAGTTGGTCCCTATATATTCTATCAAAATTTGTTTCTCTTGAACTCTTTCCTTCACAACAAGATACTTGATGTCGATGAATTTCGACTTTGTGGAACTCATGTTGTTGTTAGAGTATAGGACGGCTGCACTATTGTCACAATAAATCTTCAATGGCCTCTTAATGCTTCCAATGATGCTTAGGCCTGAGACAAAATTTCGCAGCCACAAAGCATGATTTGATGCCTCAAAACAGGCCACAAACTCTGCTGCCATGGTTGAAGGAGCCACTAAAGTCTGCTTGGCAGACTTCCAGGAAATAGCCCCTCCAGCCAAAAGGAAAATGTAACCAGATGTGGAACGTCTGCTATCCGGGCATCCCGCAAAATCAGAGTCAGAATACCCAATGACCTCTAAGTTATCTGACTTCCGATAGGTAAGCATGTAGTTTCTTGTTCTCTTCAAGTAGCGCATCACGCGCTTCACCGCTGTCCAATGTTGCATACCAGGATTACTCAAATATCTACCAAGAACTCCCACTATAAATGCTATGTCAGGACGAGTACAAACTTGAGCATACATAAGACTTCCCACAGCCGAAGCATAAGGAACCTTTTGCATCTCTACCTTTTCAAGATCTGTAGCGGGGCACTGATTGAGACTGAACTTGTCTCCTTTAGCCACGGGTGTATCTCCCGGTTTACTATCTTTCATGAAGAATCTATCCAAAACTGTATCGATATAGCTCCTTTGTGACAATCCCAAGATACCCTGAGAGCGATCTCTAAGTATTTGGATACCCAAGACAAAGGAGGCGTCCCCAAGATCTTTCATCTCGAAATTCTTCGTGAGAAATCTCTTAGTTTCGTGCAATAAGCCTATATCATTACTTGCTAATAGGATATCATCGACATATAACACCAAAAAGATAAATTTACTCCCACTAAACTTTTGGTATACACAATCATCAACCGCATTAGTCTGAAAACCATAAGAGGTAATAACTTGATGAAATTTGTAATACCACTGACGGGAAGCCTGTTTAAGGCCATAAATGGATTTCTTTAGTTTGCATACCATAGACTTTGGATCACCTGAAACAAAGTTTTCTGGTTGCACCATATAAATTGTTTCGTCAATGTTTCCATTTAGAAACGCAGTCTTCACATCCATCTGATGCAGCTCTAAGTCAAAATGAGCCACTAGTGCCATAATAATCCTGAGAGAGTCTTTCGAAGAAACTGGAGAGAAAGTCTCTTTGTAATCAATGCCTTCCTTTTGAGTGAAGCCTTTGGCGATAAGACGAGCCTTATATCTTTCAATGTTACCCTTGGAATTCCTCTTGGTTTTAAATATCCATTTGCAACCAATGGGTTTCTTACCTTCAGGTAACTTGACAAGATCCCAAACGCCATTGTCAACCATTGACTTCATCTCATCCTTCATGGCATCAATCCACTTAAGAGAGTTAGAACTATTCATGGCCTGACTAAAGTTGACTGGATCTTCCTCAGTCAAGCCAATACCTTCCTCATGTTCTTGGAGAAATACAACATAATCATCCGAAATTGCACTTCTCCTCTCTCTAGTGGATCTTCTTACTGGCACCTCTTGATGTTGTTGAGTTTGAACTTCTGGTGGTGCTTGAGGAGGAAACTCAGTGTTGACTTCTTCTTGAGCAATGTTAGGAATAACATTCTCATTCATTTCTGGATCTGTTGCTCGAACAATGACAGGTACTAAGACTTGACCACTGTCAGTAACAGTTTCTTCATCAAAAGCAACACTCCTTATGTTTCCTTCCCCTCCAAACTCAACATCCTCAAGAAATCTTGCATTTCCCGTTTCAAAAAATGTTCTTGTAGTGGGGTTGTAAAACTTATACCCGCGAGAGTGTTCTGAGTACCCAACAAAATAACAACTAACTGTCTTAGGGTCCAACTTACCTTCATGCGGCCTGTAAGGCTTGGCTTCAGCTGGACACCCCCAAATGTGTATGTGCCTAATGCTGGGCTTTTTTCCAGTCCATAACTCATAAGGGGTCTTAGCGACTACTTTGCTTGGTACTCTATTGAGGATATAAACTGCTGTTTTCAATGCTTCTCCCCAAAGTGACTCTGGTAATGAAGAATGACTAATCATACTCCTCACCATATCCTTAAGAGTCCGATTTCGTCGTTCTGCAACTCCATTCATGCTGGGTTTACCCGGCATTGTGTATTGCGGAACGATTCCACAGTCATTGAGGAAAAGTGCAAAGGGCCCTGGACGTTGCTCACCTGATCCGTCATATCTACCATAGTATTCACCACCACGGTCTGATTTGACAGCTTTAATTTTCTTTCCTAATTGAAGTTCTACTTCAGCTTTGAAAGACTTGAAAACGTCTAGAGATTGAGACTTCTCATGAATTAAATATAGGTAACCATATCGCGAGTAATTGTCTATGAACGTAATAAAGTACCTTTGCCCATTCCACGAATTTGTAGGGAAAGGACCACAAATATCTGTATGTATTAGTTCTAAGACGTCTTTAGCTCTTTCGGCACCTAAATTCCTCTTGTTCGTTTGTTTCCCCTTAATACACTCTATGCAGACTTGAAAGTCAGACAAATCTAAGGGTCCAAGAATATCCTCCGACACAAGCCTCTGAATTCTCTGTTTAGAGATGTGACCTAAGCGCTTATGCCATAAAGTGGCGGAATTCTCATTTAATTTTCGTTTCGTACCATGTGAACTTATTTGCAATATTTGGTTATAGGAATGCTTAACATCAAGCATATAAAGATTATCAATTAAAGACCCGTAACCAATAATATTTGGACCATAAGAGAGACTAGTTTTGGCATCTTTAAATGAACAGTCATAACCAGATTTGTCCAAAACCGAAACTGAAATTAAATTCCGTCTAATTGACGGGCAAACATATGTCTCAAACAAATCCAAATAATAACCAGTCTTTAAAAATAGTCTAAAAGTTCCTATAGCCTCAACTGCAACTTTAGTGCCATCGCCCACATAGATGAATCTTTCAGCATCACTCGGCGGTTGGCTCCACAGGCAACCCTGCATGGACATACTAATGTGAGTAGTAGCACCAGAATCTACCCACCAAGTATCTTTAGGTACTGAAACTAAATTAACTTCAGAACAAACAAAAGTGAGAGGTTTACCCTTCTTTACACGCCATGTGGCATATTTAGGACAATCCTTCTTCATGTGTCCTGCCTTCTTGCAGAAAAAATAAGCTGAGCCCTTATCTTGGTTTTTCTGCTGCTTCTTCTTAGAAGAACCTTCTGCAGTAACATTATTTTTCCTCTTCTTATGTTGAGAATTTGAAGCCAAATGAGCACTTTCAGTCCTTCCCCTTCGCAGTCTCTCTTCCTCTTGCACACAGTGAGACATAAGCTCATTGAGGGACCATTTGTCCTTCTAAGTGTTATATGTCACCACAAATTGTCCAAATTGTGCAGGAAGAGAGATCAAAACCAAATGCACAATCACATCATCAAGGATGTGCATCTTTAGTGCCTTGAGTTTTAATGCAAGGTTAGACATCTCCATAATGTACTCCCTTACGTTCCCTTTACCATTATACTTCATAGAGGTAAGTTTGGCCAAATGGCTACTTATCTCAGCCTTATCACTTTTCAAATGATTTCTCTATTGATTCCAGGAATTTTTTAGCATTCTCATTCTCAGTAATTGAGCCCCAGAAAACTTCCGGAATTGATTTCCTGATGATCATGAGGCACATTCGGTTAGACCGATCCCATTTCTCAATTTTGAGCTCATAAGAGTTCTCCGGAGTGGGAATGGGTCGTTCCTCCCTCAGTGCTTGGTCTAAGTCCATACATCCGAGAACGATTTCAACGGATTCCTTCCAAGACTTGAAATTCATCCCATTCAGCATAGGGATTTGGTTAATTTGAGTAACAAAATTTGGAGAGCTAGCAACAGCAACTAAAAACAGAACAAATAAACATACAATCAACATTAGTAGCACATCAAATTATAAATAATTATTAGATGTGCAAAAATAACTTTAATTGTGAATTAAAAGACCCAAACAAGATACTAAGCGCACCATTAGTCCCCAATCTTTGGATTGCAAAGACTAACTGCAAGCAGTACTCTCAACGCAATGATCAAATATTGGTGATAAGTCCTGTCAAACAATGGTTGCCTTTGGGCACCCCAATTGCTCACATGGATAAATAACTTTATAATCACCACACATTTACCATCACATGCATGTTATTATTCGGCCAAGTTGTGCCTTCCTTTGGGCCGACAACAACTCGCATGAATAATTTCACGCTACATCTTTTGTAAATTTAATCAAATTGACCTACGTAACAGAGGTTACTTTGGCAACGTGTTGTTTCAATCAACTCAATTAAAATATACTAGACAATTTTATTATTAATAATAATAAAATATGAGAAAAGGTCTTAATTCACATATATCCTACTGTTAGCCTGTAATTTCGACAGGCTTCATTAAAGATGGTCAACATGGCTTGATTTATATTTATTTCACAAAGACCATATTATTTCGACAAAGAAAATGGTCATGCGCAAGGTAAACTCGACAAGTTTCCAGGGAAGCAAAAGCAAGAGAGAGGAAAATCGACACAGGCTTTCGACAGACAGAAATCAGGGCAGTTATGCGTTGAAGGCTAGCAGTTGGTCGAAGCGTGACAGAGCAGTTTCGGTCGAAAGTAGGAGCGGTTACTTGGCCGAAAGTAGGAGCAGTTACTTATTTTCAAATTGTTAGGCAGTTACCTAGTTCGAATTTTCCCCCCCTTTTTTCCCTTGTATAAATAACTGTTTCTGAGAAGAAACAAAGGGTCGCAAATCACAATACACACCCGATTCCTGAAACTCTAACTTCCAAGCCAGAGCGAAAAACGAGTGGAAGAATCGCTGTACGTGATCGTGTACCATTTTTTATGATTCAATGCAATTTATTCTTCTGTTCTTTACAATTCCTGCACCTTTTACTGCTTCTTTTCTTTTCAATTCTGTTAAATCATTGCAAACCGTCCCCTTTTCTACATTTTCTGAAACAAAAACTTTTGCAATTCAAAGGCAATTGCTTTGAGATTTTTCTAGTTTGATCTCACAAACCTTCTAATAAAACTAGTGATTGTTTGCTAAAAACACCAGCAAACAAATTGGCACGCCCAGTGGGACTTTGCCTTTGATTTTGTTCATTTTCATACTCTCTTATTTGTATTCGCTGTTGTATGCACTTAAGAAGTGGTAAAATGGTTCGGTCCAGTACGAATAATGCGTCTAGTTCCAACCCTGTGGTTTCACAAGGGCAAGGAACAACAATGGATTCTGCAAACATTAGCGCAGGACCATCATCGTCGATAACCGTTCCTTCATTATCAATGACTAATGTTGGTTCAACGCAGTCAGAAATGGCATCTCTGCCTATGTCTTTGCCGTTAAGTGCAGGGCTTCATAGCCCTTACATGGAAATGGGAAACGGTTTAGACCCACGTTTGAATAACGTGCATCTACCCCCATTTCCTTTGGGAATGTATGGCATGCCTACTGGAATGCCACATATTTCGACCTTTTCCCCTACACATGTCTCTTCTGAGAGCGTATTTGGTCGAAATCCCCCAGCATTAACCAATACGTCTTTGTTGGCCTTAAGACAGCAAGTAGACGAGAGTAATCACGATATGGTTAATATGCTTACCCAACAAATTGGTACAGTTTTCAATCCATTGATTCAAAATACCAATAACAGTTACCAAATGTTGGCAAATCAGATGAGTAGGATTGCAGACTTTTTTGGGGTTCCAGCGGTTAATAATAGGCACGTTCCTATTATTGCGGGTAATGCGTTGCCAGTTAACCCCCAAGAAGCAGTTGCAGTCGAAGCGTCGACAGTTGTAGGCGAACTACAAGGGACAGTAAACCACGTCCCTGAAGTAGTTTTGGTAAATAGACACCAGAACGCTGATGAAGTTGTTCGACAAGTGCAACAACACAATGTTGGCGCAGAAAACAATATAGCTACTTTAGTCGAAACTATTTTGGCGCAAAATGGCCTTAACATAGGTTTACAAAGGCCTAACTTTGTATCACCATTATGTGAATACGTGTTACAAACTGAGTTACCAAGGGGATGGAAAGTTCCCAAGTTTACTAAGTTTGGTGGTGAAACAAATGAGTCCACAGTCGAACACATTGCTCGTTTCTTGACTGAGGCTGGGGACTTAGCACAAAATGAGAATTTGAAGATGAAATATTTTCCAAATTCTCTAACTAAAAATGCTTTCACTTGGTTCACGACCTTACCCCCTGGTTCTATGTTCACGTGGGGGCAACTAGAAAAGGCATTCCATGCACAGTTTTACATGGGCCAGTCGAAAATTAGTCTTAAAGAATTGGCTAGTGTTCGGTGCAAAATGCCTGAAACTATTGATGATTACTTAAACAGATTTAGGCTGTTGAAATCTCGTTGCTTCACACAAGTCCCTGAACATGAGCTTGTCGAAATGGCTGCTGGTGGCCTTGATTACTCAATTAGAAAGAAATTAGACACATCTCATTTGCGAGATATGGCTCATTTGGCTGATAGGGTTCGACAAGTTGAAAGGCTTAGAGAGGAAAAATCTAGGTCGAATAGGTATCATAAAAAAGAAAAAGTGGCATATGTCGAAGAAGAATTTGACGTTACATATAGTAATGTCGAAGAAGAGGAGATAGACGTGGCTGAACTTAAGCCTGGTCCTCCTTATACCTGTAAACTATTAAGGCCTGCGAATGGGAATAACCCTGTAGAGCCTAAGAACGATAGATTTATACCTAAGACTTATACTTTTGATGTTACTAAATGTGATGAAATTTTTGATCTTTTAGTAACTGATGGTCAAATATTAGTGCCTAAAGGCCTTAAAATACCAACTCTTGACCAAAGAAAGAAAAAGGGTTATTGTAAGTTCCATAATTTTTTGGGACATAACACTGACCGTTGTGTGCTCTTCAGGGATATTGTACAAAAAGCAGTTGACGAAGGAAGACTCAAATTTGCTGACAAGAAAATGAAAGCTCCTATGCAGATTGATGTTGATCCGTTGCCTAAGGCTGAAGCTATGTATTCTGAACCTGTCGAAGCTGATGTAGGCATGGTGGGTGCTCAAATGGCAGACCCTCCTAAGTGTGTCAAGACTGCCACCGAAAAATTAAAAGGTTTTATGTATGCTGAAGGTAAGAAACAGGAAATGACCCTAAAAGAATATGATGGGAAGATACATGCTGTGTATCCAAAGGCTGAGGAAGAATTGATAGATTTCCTCAATCGGTGTAAGTGGAATAATTCTGAAGTTATGCTTTGCCCAAGGTGCAGTGCTGTCTTCGATAAAGAAGCAGCTAAAGCTGTCGAAGGTTATCAGGATCAACAACAACGCAAAAGAAAATGGCTTGATAACAGGCCAAAATTTGACTTTGCAAAAGGAGATCTTCCTGGCTATGAGGCTAATGTGTCAGCAAAGCCTTCAACAAGTAAACGACAATTTGCTAAGGAGAAGTCCTCAGCAAAAGGGTATTTGAAGCTGTCAACAGGTAAATCCTTTGTCCCAAGTGCTAGTGCTCCTGTCGAAGAGTGGGTGCCCAATAATCAACGTGCTAAAGCTGTCAAGCCAAGTACTGATGCTATTAAGTTTAATTATAAGAATAACTATAAGGGTAAGAACCCTATGACTAGAACACAGTGGCGTCGTTACCAAAGACAACAGAAGAAGAAGGCACACTTTGACATTAACCAGGTTCCAAGTCATTTGGCTAATAATCAAGTTCCACGCAGCATGATAGTGGCGAAGAGTGAGGTTCACAAAGCTGAAGTTGCCACGAAGAGGAATGCTGATGTTGTTAGTCATGTGTGTGCAGCGAATAAGGCCAAAGGCAAGGCTGTGGTAACAGAAAAGTCAAGAAGGCCTGCTCTTGAAAGAATATTTCCTCCATTGTCAACAGTGAAAGAAAGAAATGCTGATCTCGGCATGGATGAAGACATGGAGTCTGATTTTAATGATTCTGAGGATGATTTCGACGTTGTTTGCAATGTGGTATCAATACTACCTCTGGAGTACGATGTTATCACAGTACCAAATGATGTTGAAGAGGATTTTACAGAGGATATGGCTCATCATAAGCCAATGTGTTATTATGTGATGAACAATGGATGTGTCGAAGACCAAATGGCTACCTTCGAGAAGCCAGATATGAGTATGCAAAACCACTTGAAACCCCTGTATGTCCAAGCCAAGGTTAATGGTGTTGGAATTAACAAAGTGTTAGTGGATGGTGGAGCTGCAGTGAATTTGATGCCGCATGGTCTTTTGAAGAAGATTGGTAAGTTCGATACTGACCTCAGGCCACATAATATTGTCTTAAGCAACTATGAAGGCAAAACTGGCCATTCTTTGGGGGCCATTGAGGTGGACTTAATTGTTGGTTCCATAAAGAGGACTACATTGTTCTTAGTGATAGCCTCTAAAGCGAATTTTAATTTACTCCTTGGTAGAGAGTGGATCCATGGAGTTGGTGCTGTCCCTTCAACTTTGCATCAACGTTTAGTAATGTGGAAGGAAGATGGTTTGGTAGAGTATGTTGAAGCCGATCAGAGCTACTTCCGTGCTGATGTGAACCAAGTTACCAAGGAAAATTTTGAGAAACAAATGGCGAAGATTGCGCCATGTTCATCTTCTAATGAGGCATACGTTCCTGCGGATAATGTTTTTGCCTCAGTTCATCTTGACCCAAATTATGGTTTTGTTTGGGAAAGAGAAATAATGGGAGATGATAGTGTCTATCCTGATGGTGTTTTTCGACCAACGGGGTGGAACACTGGTTCTTGAAAGTGTTCTTATGTCAGTGCCCAATGCATGGGACAAAATTACGGCTTATATGGCCGAAAATAAGTTTAAAGCGGCTATGGAGGCCGAAATTATTCAACAAACAATGGCTGTCGAAGCCAGTGAGTTACATGAAGAAAATGGCATAATCATAGATGAAAAACTTGACTGTATCTATGATAATGATCCATTAGGTTTTGAAAAGGATCCTAGAGATTTGACAAAGCATATGCAAGCTCAAGACCCGTTAGAAGAAGTTGATTTGGGAAATGGCTCAATAAAAAGGCCAACTTATATTAGTGCAAATATTGATGCTTCTCTAAAAATCCAAGTCATCACATTGCTAAGGGAGTTCAAAGATTGTTTTGCTTGGGATTACGATGAAATGCCTGGTTTAAGTCGAGAAGTAGTGGAAATGCAATTACCAATTCGACCAGGGAAGAAACCAGTGAAGCAAGTGCCAAGAAGATTTGCTCCTCAAGTGTTGGCTAAGATCAAAGAGGAAATCGAAAGGCTATTCAGAAACAAATTCATCAGAACTGCCAGGTATGTCGAATGGTTAGCCAATATAGTTCCTGTAATAAAGAAAAATGGGACTCTTAGAGTTTGCATAGATTTTAGGGATTTAAATAATGCATCTCCCAAGGATGAATACGCAATGCCTGTGGCAGAAATGCTAATAGATTCAGCAGCAGGATTTGATTATCTTAGTATGCTCGATGGTTATTCTGGGTATAATCAAATTTTCATTGCTGAAGAGGATGTGTCAAAAACTGCTTTTAGGTGTCCAGGGGCATTGGGTGTTTATGAATGGGTAGTAATGCCCTTTGGTTTAAAGAATGCTGGTGCTACATATCAGAGGGCCATGAATTCTATGTTTCATGATTTTATTGATGATTTTATGCAAGTATACATAGATGATGGGGTGGTTAAATCTTCCTCAGAAAGTGGTCATTTAGACCATCTTCGCCGTTCTTTTGAAAGAATGAGGAAATATGGATTGAAATTAAATCCATTAAAATGTGCCTTTTGTGTACGTGCAGGTGATTTCTTGGGTTTTATAGTGCACAAAAAAGGCATTGAAATCAATCAAAATAAGACTAAGGCAATTATGGAAACGAAGGCCCCTTCGACCAAAAAGGAGCTTCAGTCGTTGCTGGGAAAAATCAATTTCCTACGAAGATTTATATCAAATCTAAGTGGCAAAACACAAGTTTTTTCGCCATTATTAAGACTGAAGAAGGAAGAAGAGTTCAAATGGGAACCAATGCATCAAGCAGCCTTCGACGAAATCAAGTCTTATTTGATGAAACCACCAATTTTGTTGCCTGTTATTAAACATAAAGTGCTCAAATTGTATATAGCAGCTTCTGATAGAACAATAGGTAGCATGTTAGCACAAGAGGATGATAGTGGTATCGAAAGGGCCATTTATTACCTCAGTAGGGTCCTCAATGATGCCGAAACGAGGTACACTCCTATAGAAAAGTTGTGCCTTTGTTTGTATTTCTCGTGTACAAAGTTAAAGCAATATATAAAACCAGCTGATGTTTCTGTTTATTCGCATTTTGATGTTATTAAGCATATGTTGTCGAAACCAATAATGCATAGCCGAATTGGTAAATGGGCTTTGGCTTTGTCAGAATACAACTTAACTTATCAACCTCTAAAATCAATTAAAGGACAAGTGGTTGCTGATTTTATAGTAGACCATTCTGTTGTTGAAGAAACATTAAGTTTTGTAGACGTATATCCTTGGAGGTTGTATTTTGATGGCTCAAGCCATAAACATGGAGTTGGGATTGGTATTTTGATAATATCTCCTACTAACATTCCAACAAAGTATAAGTTTAAAATTCGAGATGTTTGCTCCAATAATGAAGCTGAGTATGAGGCTTTAATAGTAGGCCTTGAAATCTTACTTGAGCTGGGGGCAAGTCATGTCGAAATAAAAGGTGACTCTGAGTTGGTTATCAAACAATTGACAAGAGAGTACAAATGCATTAAAGAGCACCTTATCAGATACTTTGTTGTTGCCAATGCTTTGTTAAAAAGATTTGAGTCTGTTCACTTAGAACATTTACCACGAATTGATAATCAAGTGGCAAATGAATTGGCACAAATCGCTTCAGGCTATAAAGTTTCAAAACAAAGCCTGGAAGAGTTAATTGAAATAAAGGATAAAATCATTTCTAATGACTATTCTTCGTCACTATTGTCAACACCAACAACTGGGGGGGCAACAGATACAAATGCAAACGAGGAACTAGCTGTTGTCGAAAAACGTCAATTTTTTGGTGACTTTGACTCAGCAGAAATTCTTGCTCTTGACAATATGACCAATAATGATTGGCGAAGGCCTATTGCGGAATATTTGCAAAATCCCACAAGAAATACCAATAAAAAGGTAAGATACAGAGCTTTGAGCTATGTGATAATTGGAAACGAATTGTTTAAAAAGACTCCTGAAGGAGTACTATTAAAATGTCTTAGTGAAAATGAGGCATATTTAGCAGTTTCCGATACACATAGTGGAGCGTGTGGTTCACACTAAGTAGGCCAGAAAATGAAGTGGTTATTATTTCGACAAGGAATGTATTGGCCAACTATGCTGAAAGATTGCATAGAATTTGCTAAGGGATGCCAAGAGTGTCAAAAGCATGCTGGGATACAACATGTACCTGCAAATGAATTGCATGCCATAGTCAAACCTTGGCCATTTAGAGGTTGGGCTCTAGATGTGATTGGAGAGATAAAGCCAATTTTGTCGAAGGGCCATAGATATATCCTTGTGGGAATTGATTACTTCACCAAATGGGTTGAAGCTATACCTTTAGCCAATGTTGATCAGGAAGCAGTGATAAGGTTTATTCAAAATCATATCATTTATAGGTTTGGAATTCCAGAAACCATTACTACAGATCAGGGATCAGTTTTTACTGGTAGAAAAATGGTAGAGTTTGCTTCCGAAATTGGTTTTAAGTTATTAACTTCGACACCATATTATGCGCAAGCCAATGGACAGGTAGAAGCTGCCAATAAAGTTATTATTAATTTGATTAAAAAGCATGTTGGGCAGAAACCCAAGAATTGGCATAATACCCTTGATCAAGCGTTATGGGCTTGTCGAAATTCACCTAAAGAATCTATCAACACTACTCCTTATAGGCTAACATTTGGACACGATGCAGTGTTGCCTGTTGAAATTTGTCTACAATCAACAAGAATTCAAAGACAGTGGGAGATTCCCTCTGATTATTATTGGAATATGATGCTTGATGAATTGGTTGATTTAGACGAAGAAAGGTTATTAGCTTTAGATACGCTTATTCGACAGAAAGAGAGGGTAGCTAAAACTTATAACAAAAAGGTTAAGTCTAAAGCCTTTAATTCAGGTGATCTAGTGTGGAAGGTCCTATTGCCTATGGATAAAAAAGATAGAGTCTTTGGTAAATGGTCCCCAAGTTGGGAAGGACCATTTAAAATTTTACAAGTTTATTCAAACGGCGCATATGAGGTCGAAGAGATTGGCGCTGATGAAAGGATTCTGCGTATAAATGGTAAATACTTGAAAAAGTATAAGCCAACGTTGCACGAAGTTAAAATAACGCTGGAATAAATATAAAGAAAGCGTAAAAACATGGCATTTAAGTTGCCAAAACATTGTCGAAAGCACGGAATAAGAAATTGCCCAAGAATAAAATGGAAGAAATTTCATTATAATGTTGCCAAGTTACATGTGCCAAGATAGGTAAACATGGTCAAAGGCCGAAACTACAGGCTGTTCAAGTTCAAGGTTTGAATATGGAAACAACACTTAACAGTGGTAACATCAGGTATACAGCTATTTTACTCAAGTGCAAAGTTATTTCGATGGTGAATTCAAAAAATGTCTTTCTCTTCTTCCTCCTCAAGTTCAGTTGAAAAAGACATTTTTGGGGGGCAATTTGTTAGCCTGTAATTTCGACAGGCTTCATTAAAGATGGTCAACATGGCTTGATTTATATTTATTTCACAAAGACCATATTATTTCGACAAAGAAAATGGTCATGCGCAAGGTAAACTCGACAAGTTTCCAGGGAAGCAAAAGCAAGAGAGAGGAAAATCGACACAGGCTTTCGACAGACAGAAATCAGGGCAGTTATGCGTTGAAGGCTAGCAGTTGGTCGAAGCGTGACAGAGCAGTTTCGGTCGAAAGTAGGAGCGGTTACTTGGCCGAAAGTAGGAGCAGTTACTTATTTTCAAATTGTTAGGCAGTTACCTAGTTCGAATTTTCCCCCCCTTTTTTCCCTTGTATAAATAACTGTTTCTGAGAAGAAACAAAGGGTCGCAAATCACAATACACACCCGATTCCTGAAACTCTAACTTCCAAGCCAGAGCGAAAAACGAGTGGAAGAATCGCTGTACGTGATCGTGTACCATTTTTTATGATTCAATGCAATTTATTCTTCTGTTCTTTACAATTCCTGCACCTTTTACTGCTTCTTTTCTTTTCAATTCTGTTAAATCATTGCAAACCGTCCCCTTTTCTACATTTTCTGAAACAAAAACTTTTGCAATTCAAAGGCAATTGCTTTGAGATTTTTCTAGTTTGATCTCACAAACCTTCTAATAAAACTAGTGATTGTTTGCTAAAAACACCAGCAAACACCTACACATAAGCGTAGAAAAAAAAACTGAATGTACGGTTATGGCCTCCTAAACGCAAAAGAATAAAACTACAAAAAATTACAATTCTTCAGCGCAAAAATGGCCTCTCCAAGTGGCGTGCTTTATGGTGTTGTCCCTTTTTGCCTTTCTCGATCAATTACAATATTAAAGTGAAAATAAAATAAATAAAGAGAAAGTCACGGTGCGCAGACCGTATTTAAATTAAAATCACGACACGCAGGTCGGCCCAAAATAAATAAACGCATAAACAACAACACCGAAGTACTAAGGCCATAACCATACACAACAACACAAGTTATTCAATAATAAGGTTGCTATTCAATAATAAGGTTGCTGATATATTATTGAGTATAAAAAAAAAATCATGCCAAATATACGGACCCGAATAAAGCAAGTATTGATATAATACAATACAAAATCAGATTGCATATCTAGATCCATAAACAACCATTATGTATAAAAAAAATATTATATATACAAATCATGTAAAACAGGAAATAACCCATTGAAAAAGAATACCACTTTATACGAATGATAAATCGTCAACGCTATATACTTCTAATATGTTTTCCAATGGTGAGAATTATCCCTTTGTTAGAAACTTTAGCGTTTTTTAAAAAAAACTTTTAACTTTGAACAACCACTACAAAAATGTTCACGTGATACAAGAATATGAAAGAGAAAAAAAAAACCATCTTTCACTGAAGTTAATCCCAATAAATCAACATAGAAGACCGCTCTGATACCACTTGTTGGAATTAATAATACAAGCATGAATACACGATTGCGGAAGACAAAAAAAACATAGGAGCATGCTTCTATATAATCAAGAACAAAACCATGATCTCGACGACCTTAGGATCTACGACATGTTGATATATCAAGGATTAGATAAATACCTGGATCCATAGCAAAGAAGTGGAGAACGGATCCTGAGAAGAAAGAGTGAGTGATAAGCGAGCAACAGCTACTCGTCGGCTTTATGGTTCTTCCTCAACCGGGACTCCTAATGCCTTAGACTCTCTTCAGATGGGGAAAGGAGAGTAAACGTGTGTGTTGCGGTTAGTCCGGTATATTGGGGACCATAGCCTACTTATAGTGTGACAGTCTATTAGGGTTCCCATTATCCCTCTAATGGGCTATCACTGACATCCACTCATATTGGGCCCATATCAATAATAATTAATTAATTAATTATATAATTAGAAATCCAATATAGCCTTTTACTTATTTTGATCACATATCAATCAAAGCTCCTAATTGATAAATAGCTAATATAATTAATAAAGAATATATGCCCATTATTTATGATATTGGAATAAAATATTCCAACATATATAAAATTCAAGTTTTTGTACAACACTACTAGTGTCCAATAGGAACTTGTTGATTATATAAAATTCAAGTTTTTTTTTACAACACTACTAGTAGTCAATACAAGAAAAACACTAATTACCCACGACAGAAATCGTCGGTAAAACCAAAATTATGTCGATAATGATAGGTTTTCGATGGATTTCTAACGGGTGAAAAACTGTCGATCGGTATTGATCTCATTGATACCGACAGTTTATTTCGTTTACCGAGAGACTTTAGTCCGTAGATAATTTTAGTGGGTTAATCGTGCATTTCTTGTAGTGTAATGATTAGTACATCACATAATACTTGGGGTATGCTAAAAGTCACATATGCATCAAGTAAAAGAAGAAAACTTGTACTAAGCAAATACTTCAAGCAAGAAGGGAGTTATAGTTTTGCTTTTGATTGTCTATTGGCTTTCAAGACAGGAACTTAGTTCAGACATATCTTATCTAAGATTATGTAGCAATCCATAAAAAAAAAAGTTTATGTAGCAATGTCACGAGTGTTGACAATAATTAGAGACAAATTTTGGTGCGATTTAATGTAATTGGCAAGCCCTTTAATCTTCTTTTCTCAGACCTTAATGCTGATCCTGTAATAGCACAAGGTCTTATTTACTGTTAGATTTTATTGGTGCGATTTAATGTAATTGGCAAACCCTTTAATCTTCTTTTAGTGTTTGATTTTATTATGATTAACAACAGATTAATTAGTTTACTTTATTATGATTAACAACTGTTAAAAACTTGTAATTTAATAATTAAGTGTTTGATATTTCTAGATTAGTTTACATTGAGAAGAAATATAATATAAATAATTGACGGTTTATACCATGCAGAACTAGATTAAATTAGTTTAAAGAGAATATATATGTCACATTTTTTAAACATTTTGTTGGATGAAAATTTAAAATGAAAAGGAAGGGTATCAATCTATATAATTTAAGAAAATAGGGATAAATGCTCCATATTACGTCACTACACACCTGCATAGGAAGTTTAAGACCGAATCATAATTTTAATAAATTAATAATATTGAAGCGTGCTTCATATATTATATGAAATTATGAAATATTAAAGGGTTATTACGTTATATCTCAATACTGAATGCAGTTTTAATTTGTTATACATGTTAACCAATTAATATCTAATTTTCTTTGAATTGAAAAAGTCATTAAGTAGCAGCTGTTTTAAGCAATTAGAATATGGTAGTCAATGTATTCCCTGTACAATAAATAAATAATTAAAAAGATATAATTTTTTTTGACCAAATAAAAAGATGTAATAACTATGTAAGATTATTGCACTATACATTTTTTTTTTATAAGCATTGCACTGTACATGTATGCCTAGTTCACACATAATACTAATATTCTCAGAGATAAGACAGACGAGACTTTCGATAGAAAGATCATTTGTGCAAACCATTTGTATATATGATGAACAGAAAAAAAAAAAATTCTCAAGAATAAATGAAGAACTCAATCTGTACTCAGCTGGTATTAATTCTTCATGAAATGATATCGATGTATAGGTGTGGCATAATTTGGAGCTTTTTAATCCACAAATATTCATGCTCCAAGCACTAATCATTATTCATTACTATATAATAACAATATAACATTGTTATTAAAATAAGTTAATTGAATCATTATTTGCATCTTAATTGCTCATGTGAATCAGTTCGGTTCTATAAACAAAATGCAGCAAGAGCACTTATTTGTGGGATTCCATGACTTTCATTCTCCAAAGCTAGTAGTGTGTAATTTCATATGCATGCATTGTCCACTTGAGTAAGTGGTTTATATTGTTCTTTCCACACTTTAAAAAGAAAAGGGGAATCAAATTCTGAATTATATTATTATATATTTACATTATTAAGAATGAAAAAGATATAGAGCTGCAAAGAAGTGAGGTGGGGGGGAGGAGGGGACCAAATGCCAATAAGACTAAGTCACTGCTTTTATCACTGGTTTTTATTACTCTTTAAATATATAATCATCATTTGGATTGTGGAATAATCCCTTTAAAAAGCTCCTTCAGCTATGCAAAATTATGAGCTTTTCAACATCTTAAGTGCAAAACAAGAAACGTAGTTACTAGCCATTCATTGTATTCAAATGCATTGAATCCTCATGCGTGGAAAGAAATTAATAAGGTTAATTTTTTTATTCGCGGATAAAGTGGCAAGTACCGTACTTAGACTTACACATACAAAGTGAAAATCTCGAGTTCGAACTCAGGTGACCATGAAAAATGTCCAACTTAACAATGTTAACTTTGTCAGTTGTGTTAGGTCTTATAAACTACAATAACTAGTATATAAGAATATGTATTATTTAAGAAGATCTAAATAAGTTTTTGAACGACCTTCAAAGAAACTATAAATTCTTGACCAAAGAAATTTGTAATTGGTTCCAAGACTTTTAAAAAATTTGTAATTCATTGAATTTTAATTAGCTCATTGGCCTTTTCAATAATTTGTAATTAGATTCTGAACTTTAAGTAATATGGAACCGATCCCTAAAAATTTGGACCTAATTACAAATTACTTAAAAGTTGAAAGACCTAATTACAAATTAGTTAAACGTGACCCAATTACAAAATGTTGACAAGTTTAGGGATTCAATTGCAAAGTTTTTTAGTTTAGAGATCTCTTTGACAATTCTCAAATAGTTCAAGTACTCGACAAGTAATTAAACCAAATTTTCTCAACTCGTGAAAGAGAGTTTATGGTATTTAGGATTTTTTTTAAAAAAAAAAGCTTTTCGATAGTAATAAATAGAGAAAAAGTTTAATTTTAACCAAGACCGTTGGCCCAATGACTTAATCTACCTTGGGACATGAAGGTTGACCCAGCGCTCCTGGGTTCGATTCTCGCACTAGACAAACTTAGTGTTGGTCAGTGCGAAATTTGGTTCTATATAAACACGAGTGGAGATTAGTCTTTTGTTAAAAGCATTGAAATATTTCGTGAGCAGGCAGCAACGGTCTGAAACAAAAAGAAGAAAAAATAATAATTTGCTTAAATGTGAAATCAGTGATGAGTGAAGTCTACAAAAAGGGTTGATGAGATACTGAAATGGGAGATAGTTTAAGTGTGAAGAAGCTAAAATGGACTTGAGAGGGAGAAAGTGAGATACCATGTCCACCTTCAAGTGGGAAATGAGTAGGCATTGATGAATGACTAGCAATTGAAGAGATGACAGGGCGCAATACCAAACTATATATATGTAATATCTTAAACAACAAAAGAGACTATACTAAAGTCAAGTCATGATCTATTTTTTTGAAAATGACTCTATATGGTTCCTTAGCTCTTGTGTTGGAGACACCTGATTGGAGAACTATTTTCAAATTGATCATCAATCAATGACATTATTAATGGAATCACCCCATTTGTTGGTTACAATAGGAAGATTTGCCTTGTGAGAAACAAAACAAAACATCTTCATTATTATTTTTTTTGACAAAACAAACATCTTCATTTTAAAACTCCTTATTCTTACATGAGTCAATTTGAAGCTTCTACAAGTAAACAGAAGGGTAAATACTAAATAGACTACTTGAAGACATTATTAATAAAATAATAACTATAAAAAAAAAATATTCCATCTTTTTTTCTCATAGAAAACAACACTATTTAAGATTCTCTTTTCAAGTATAATTTCTCTACACTTGAAAAGAATTTCTCTACACTTGAAAAGAGAGTCTTAAATAGTGGAACTCAAATGAATTTCACTGCAACAGGTGTTGAAAGAAGAGCGTTAAAAAGAGTGTTGCTAGCATTTTTTTGTTAAGTTATATTTGAAAGTTATTTAAGCTTTGTATTCCAATGCATGTAAACACTAATTCCACGAGTCGAATAAGATCCACATGGCTACTAAGCCGTCTTTCAAGATTATTAACGTTCTATACTTTTAAGACTGTTTTCATATACAAAATAAGGGTGATACTACTCTAAAGGAGATAGCCTTACTAAGAGAGACATCCCAAGTATAAGGAAAAAAATCATTTATACAAGCGTACACTATTTATACTAAGTAAGGGACCCTACAATCTTCTATACTGCATGGTAGTATTGTCAGTCTCCTGCCACCGAGGTAGTGTTGGATGACCACTACTTCTGGTACGAGCCAATGGTTGTCTGCCTTCCTTGCCCGTCTTCTAGTCGGGCACGTCTTGGTGTGTGTGTGATCAGTACGACGGAACAAGCGGGTATAAATGTTCCCTCTAGTACTGTTCGCGCTTGCTCAGGTGTCCATTGCCCTCCTCGAGTAGCCCTCCTTGGTTGTTGGTAGCTTTCCTCGGTCTTTGAGCTCCCCTGGCAATGATCTAGATACCCCGATACAAAGACATAAACTAGAATTTGAGATAACCAATTAATCTGTAAAAGACATGTATCATCTCATTGAGATACTCTTGTATGTGTGTGTGTATATATATATATATATATATATATATATATATATATATATATATATATATATATATATATAAAACACCCCAATTAATAACTTTATATAGAAAATGAAATTTATTAATCTGACCGTTGAATAGCGTGATATTGTCCTTGTGATCATGTATAACAAATTTTAAAAAAATTGTATACTCATCGGTGTGTTATCTTACGGCACACATTTGCTTATATTTTAAATAACATATTAACCATCGAAATAGAGTAGTGCGATGAACAGTTAAATAATTTCAGATTTTTATGAAATTTAATACATATGATCTCAAAGATAATATCACGTTATTCAACTGCCGAATTGATAAATTTTACTTTATACACAAAGTTATTAATTAGTGTAAGTCACTAAGTTGACACCTAGTGTCAAAATATCTTAGCTTATATATCCCAAGGCCATGTAATATGTAGCTTTGAAGACACAAAACAAGTTAAAATATTTCATGCTGCCATAACTTTATCAAACCTTCAGTTATTTATTATTCATCATCCAAATACTACCATGTGCTGCTTTCATGTCTAGTGTGTGTCTAGTACCAATTGGTCAAGACAAATCTATTCCACCAACATAAAAAATAGACGGTGATCAGTTATAAACAATTGTTGTTAATGTGTCAAATGCAATTAACCAAAGAGGGATCCACGAAAATTAGGGAAAAGCTCACAATAAGAAAGTTAATTTATTGGACGGCTTGACCACATAAAAAGGAAGGGCTATTAACAATGTAAAGTATATATAATTAGGTGTCACATTGTTGGTTCATATGCAAATTAAGGTGAACACAAGAGCATATGGATAAGATGGTAGAGGTCTTTTCCAACTTAACTAAGATCATGGGTTCGAATCCAGCCTTAGGCATACAACAGTGTTAAATATATTGAGAGAGAACTTTGCTGCTTATTGTGTCCTACCTAACTCGAGGAATTAGTCTCTACAATTACACATAGAGGATATCCGGTTTATAAAAAAATATGCAAATTAAGGTGAGAACATAATTATACTAGCTAAGAAGAGAATCCTTAATTACTTTCAACATTGAAGGTCTGGCTTTGCAGACTCCGCCAAACTTAGACTTTAATTATGTCACCGTCATGGCCGGTTTTATATATATAGTGCTACATATTTATATATCAAACTTTTTTTTGACACAATTTATATATCAAACTTATATTTATATTATTAAAAATTTTCTATAAACATTGAGGTATTATAAATTTTGCATGAATCAAAAAATAATTATTAATTTATTATGCTATTTTATTTCAACGAATCTAGCATTTTATGTAATATATAAATAAATATCATGTGATTTTTTTTTTGACAAAAAATATCATGTGATTGATATTTTATAACCAAAGTTTGATCATGTCTCATATATAATTTTAAAAATTAGGGAAAGAGACAGACGGATTGAATTCTTTTTCCAATCTCAACAAGGTGATGCCGAAAAGTTTGACAATCATGGTAAGCCAGTTCTCACCCAAAAAAAAAAAAATCTTGGTAGGCCAGTTCATGTTGTTGTTAGGCAAATTCTACAACATTCGTCTCTCTCCTTTTTCATCCATTAGAAATAAAAAAAAAAAAACCTATTTGCTTGCATACTTGTAGTTTTTTCTAGTAATACAAGAAGCCAGTGAGGGACTGAAGGTAAAAGGAGTGGATTTAATTCCCAATTTTTTGTCTTGTCTTTTTTTTGGTAGTAGTAGTACACTTGGGGATTACTTAGGGCTAGTTTGGGTGGAAACCCAAAAATTTATTTTTCATTAGTTTTTATAAACTGATGACAAAAAGACCCAACTTAAAACTTTCTTAATTAAAAAAGAAAAAATAGGAGTTTTCAAAACTTAAATGACGTCTCTCCTTGTAGTTGTAATAGAAACTTTAGACAAGAAATTTGTCTCTCCCTCGTGAGAAATCAGCGGTTATCTTCTATTGAGAACTCGTGCTCACACATTATCAGTGAAGAGTAACCAGAGGTTTATGTTTAATTAACAAACGCCAGAGCAGATTCGGCTTCAATTCGAATTCGATGTCCAAAAATGCAATAAATGGGAGCCAAATTATATTTATCTTCCGGTCGAACTCTGGATTAGTTAGCTAGAGCCCCTTTCCCCTAGACAGCAAAGCGGAGTCAAAGACCTCTTCGCCAAAAAAAGAGGTTACTGTTTAATTAGACCTTTTTTCAAATAAAAAAAGAAAAGAGTCTCGCTAAAAGTTTTTAATGCAAACCTCACTCTTATACAAAACCTTATTTTTTTTATTAATATGAAGATGTATTTGGAACTCCATTTAAACATTGCAGTAATAATTGTGTTCCTATTTTTTGGTGATAGTAAGGCAGAAAGCGACAGGCACGCAGGCCCAAATGAGAAACCTAGCGGGTTAACTACTCCTAATATCTGCCTCAAGCACTGAGGCCATAAAAGGCGGAGGCGTGTCTAAAAAGCACAAAGAAACATTAACTCTAAACTGAACTTTGCCATGGAGTGCGCCGCAGTGTTGGCTTCCTTGCCAATATGCTTCCACTTCACCTCACAAAGCTTTTCCGCCACGACAACAATTGAGGAGACCAGATGGGCCAATAGATTCGAGGGATGAACTCCATTCACGAGAAGCTTGACATCTTTGGCGCTGTCCGATTCAACCACCAGCTTACTACAATCCTGATCGCAAGCGACGCTGAGGCCATGAAAGATATCACGGAGCTCCGCCACCAAAACCGAACACGGATGCAGCTTATGAGCAAACGCCCAGACCATCTTCTCTTGAGTATCTCGTAAAATACCCCCACAGCCAGCTATGGTGCCCATCTCGGTAACTGAGGCGTCACAATTGAGAGTCTGGAAGAAAGGAGGGGTTTTTCGCCAATACAAAGGCTTAGTGAGCCAATCAGAAGTCTGGCTACCACCAAGTTGAGTCAAGCGGGATTCCGTGCCACTATTGCATTCACACGATGAAGTGTACGTTGGAACATGCTCTGAGAAGAAGATTGAATCTGGTTGAAGACAAAATCGTTTTGCGCAGACCAGATCACATCCAAAGCCACTTCGAATGTGAGGCTCCAGTTACTAACGGTATGACCCTTCCTTTTACCCTTTATGTTAGTAGCAAGCCACGAAAACTAGACTGAATTAGAGAAAAACTCTGTGTTTGTTCTGTGCAGGAGCTGCATCCACAACGTAGCAGTGTGTTGGCAGTCTTTGAAACAGTGCATCAGGGACTCACTCTGGATGTTGCAAAGGAAACCAGTTGAAGAACTCGTCAAGTGACATCGTAGGCGCTCAAGGTTTGTTAAAAGCTTCCCATGCATCGCTTTCCACAACAGAAGGCGAATCCTTTCAGGCCACACAAATTCCAGATACACGGAAAGAGATTATGATGCGGTACCGGAATGGGCTTATGGATGGAGAGGAAAACAGATTTTGAAGTGAACCTACCATCAGGGCTAGCTTTCCAAAGGATCTCATCAACCCCCCGTTGAGGAGAAGGGGTGGGGAGGGTAGTAATTAAATTAGACACAGGTTGTGGAAGAAGGGGGAAAATTGATCAATATCCCAACTTCCATCCACCTTTATCATGTTATTTATTGTAATATCTGGTTGTGTAATCTGGCCATTTTGATGCACTTTGTCAATTAATGGGCTGTAATCCGGGAGCCAATCATCGTGCCAAAATTGAATCGAGCTCCCATCGTTTAAAGTCCATTTAATCTCATTGCAAAACGCTAGCCAAATGTTGCATAAATCACGCCATAAATTGGAGCCAGGGCACTGAGAGTTAACATAAGGCATAATAGAATTTCCGCACCGGTGCTTTCTACACATGATTGAAACCCACAAAGTATTAGGCTTAGTGCAAAGGTTCCACCCGTTTTTAAAAAGAAAGGCTTGATTTACCAATATAGTCGGTCTAAAACCAAAGCCACCTTGCTTTTTCGGGTTACAAACCATATTCCAATTAAGAAGATGAAATTTCCGTTTATCCTCCTCCTCCCTCCAAACAAAAGAACGACACTTTTTATCCACTTCCTCACATATACTAGATGGAAGAACCGCAGCTTGCATAACATAAGTGGGGAGGGCTTGATTTTGACTGACTAAATTAGTAAATCAAGCCTTGATTCGAAAAATATATATATTTAATTATATTAAGAAAATTAAATGAAATTAACTAATAAGGGTCTCAACATCCTCCATTATTGATTGCACTGACAAATGACAACTTCACTGAGATGAGAACGTCGCCTCCTGAAGTTGAAATTGGGTGTAATTGTGAGATGACGTATGATGTTTATTTGTCATTTTATTAATCAATTCTAATTGGCTGGCAACACCTTACTATGTTTTTTTAATACACCTTACAATTTGTTTGATGAAACTCAATTATAGCTTGTTGCTTACTTGAACACCCCTTTTCTCTCTTTCAATTCAAGGCAGAGTAAACACACGTTTACTTAGTCAAACTAAATGGCCCCCACAAGGCCATTGCTTTCGAATGAAATCTCCATCTTGTTGCACAAAAATCCAATTATTGATAACACATGCCCGTGAGAGCAGTATTCTATATCTAATGTAGGAGTTTACTTTTACGGTTCATTACTATTTGGTTGTGTTTATCCCCAAGATATCTGATCCCAATGGAGAAATTCCAGAGATTACATTACTTTGAGCTGAGTTGAGGACTTGAGGTGCTCAAGCAGATTAAGATTCTCGGCAGTCAATGATGGGTAGAGTCGTGGAGTCCGTATCGGGCGATCCGGATCTACTGACTGCACAGTTGCAAGCACTCTAATATAATAAGTAATTTTTCCGCTAAATGACAAAAATAAAGTTGACGCGCAAGACACAGACTTCCGCTGACTGATGCGCTGTCGTCCTGATGCGTTATCGCGCTGCCATTTTTTCCTTCAAAAACATAAAAATTAATTTTTTTACTATTTAATAAAATCTTTTTTTTTACCAACCTACTAACAATCGTCAAAAAAAATTCAACTATTATCAAAAAGTCTAAAATAACTTTTTTTAATAATCTAATAATTTAGTTAATATGATTAACTGAATATTAAATAATATACAATTTATTATTTACTATAATCTACTGAAACTACTAAAATCAATCAATTTAACTACTAATAGTTGTCAAAAAAAATTGAACCACTAAGAAAAATTTCAAAATAATTCTTTTTAATATTTTAATGATTTAATTAAACTGATTCAATTAATATTATATGATCTTTTTGTCAAAAAAATTAATATTATATGATCTAAACGGGAGCGAAAACAAGAGATTGATAACGGGAGCGGCAACGGGGGAGGCAATAGGAGAGGCGCCGGGAGAGCAACAAGATCGCCAACGGGAGCGCCAACGAGGGTACATATCTTATATTAAACCTCATTTTCTTTTTTTTAACTTGTTTCAACCCAAGTATTTTAATAAATTTGAAATATAGCCTTTTATCGAATTTTCCTTTTTTCTTTTATTATATTTTACAATTTTCAACGTATTTATAATTTCATATCAAATTGTAACAAATACAATATTACCTGTGCGGATGCACATGTAAAATACTAGTAAACTCTTTACACACAATGTGAATAACCTGAGTCAAGAAGCCTTCATTCTTTTATTCTTTTGAGATATTTTTTTTTCTAATTTTATTTTTAATGAGAAGAACAAAATAGTTGAGCTAAGCTTTCATGTACATATATACCTTAAAGAATTGTGTGAAACAACCTTAAAAAAAACGGATAATTCCCCTGTTTCTTAATTGTCTTTGGTATTTTTAGTTTTTTTTGTTACAAAACAATCATTCTTCGAAAAAAAACAATGTATAATTATCAAAAAGTTTCAAGCACGCTCTTTTATATTTATTGAGTGTGTTAAAGACCCGAGATTAGTATAGATTGAAACTCACAAAGGATTAATGCTATTCCCTCCGTCTCATTTTATCTGTCATTTAAAGTTATGTTTAGGTATTAAGAAAATGATTAACTGCACTAATTTTTATGACAAAAAAAAGTGGTAGGATTAAAATACCATCACGCTTTCAACTCATTAGTACTCCCCCTTTTCTTGATTGGAGCAAAGACACACCTATTCATACATTGAGAATTGAAATACATGTGGAAGGAGCCATGAATTACTTGGAAATATAAACAAAAACTAATGAGACTAAATATTGGTGGGAGAAAAGTGTCATAGTAAATTAGGGTATTGTTGGAAAATAATAATAAGAGTAATGCTAAAGAAATAATAATAATAATAATAATAATAATAATAATAATAGTAATAATAATAAATGCTGTATCGGTATTCTAAAGTGACAAATAATTTGAGACAGAGAAAAATGGCAAACACGACACTTAAAATAAAATGGAGGGAGTAGAAATGAAGGTATTTTGATACTAATTTATGTAAGTTTAGTATCAAAATACATTCATTTCTAAAGTAACGAGGAAAGAAGGTAGTTGTTCTGAATTGAGCTGAGCCCATGTTCAAAATGGGGCCCAATAATGGCCCAAGCGCACTACGAAAAATCCCACCTTCGCAATCCAAGCGTTGCAGCCCATCAACGACTGGGATCGTGCGGCCGGATCCAACAACTGCAAAGTACGACATCAACAGGAGCTCTGCCAACCATTCCGACCGCACGACTCGAGTTCAAAATAAGATAGAGAGAGAGAGAGAGAGAGAGAGAGAGAGAGAGAGTCACTAAGATAACCGGAACTCCAGAGTAGTGTGTGATAAAACGGGTATGGGCATGATTAATTGCAGTCAACGAAAGGGAGCCATTGTTAATTGTTAATAATGATGATTATGAATGGATGTTGGAGTGGAGAAGAAGATGGGGTTGATTGGGGACCACTGTAGACTTTGTAATTCTGTTGTATAATAATTTATATTACACCTATTTTTTAATTTTAATTTATATTACACCTAAATTTTAATTTTAATTTAGGCGTGCAAGTTCAAATATGCTTGAATACTTTTCAGACTTTCCCTATTTTTTTGGTAAACCAAGACATCATAGCAATTATCGGAGATCCAGTTAAGGAGTTGACCTCCCTCAACAAATGTTTTTCTATACGTACCAGCCAGAGATCGAACCCATGGCCAAATAGTTAAGAGACCCAAGTATCTACCATTTGTGTCACATCATGTTGATTCAAACTTTCCCATTTTATTACCGCTTCTTTGGCTTGTTTGAAAGTCATAAATTTATGTTATCATCATGACATGAGTAACATCTAAGAAATCTATTCAAATTATTAGGGATTTAGGGTCATTCATTTTCCACATTAGAAGGCCATGTGTTTGTTTCTCTTTGTCTTAATTTCAAACATATTATTATTACTATCCATCATTCAAATCATATTCAATTGATCAAGTCAAAAAGTGAATTAACTCCATGTTCATGTGTAGTCATGCAAAATAGCTGGTTGTGAGAGGATTACCCTTAATGCATTGATTACATGGGGCAACACTAAATTAGGAACCGTTATAGCCATTGGTACCACAAAATGTAGGTCAAGAGAAGCTTTCTCTAAATGTATAGGTATAATGTAATTATCCATTTGGTTAGCAGCAATGTTAATTAAGTAGAACCATTCTTGGACTTGTTGCTTTTAAAAAATGATCCCAAAATAGTTAATTACCTTTTCTAACATCCATTGTGCAATTAATGGAAGGAGTGGTTTAGATGTAAGGTGATACCAAACCAAACATTTACTTATTTTTGGAGGTGAATACAAAATGGAGAATTCATAATATAAAAGTATATTACACTGACTTTTGGAACTTGCACGCCTAAATTAAAATTAAAATTTTCCTTTTACATACACAAAAAAATCTTTAGCAACGCTTCTTTTTGGCCCCTGACAACACTTTTAAGCGCTACTTATTATTGTGCCGCTAAAGGCACAGTACAAAACAACAACACTTTGTAAGCGCTACAGAAAGTTAGGTATTGACGCCCTTACTACAAAAGATTAGTTTCTTCCCTTATTACATAATTACATGAGAACTACTATGAGCTTCTTTCCTTATTACATAATTACATAAGAGCTATTGTCAAAAAAAAATTGCTGCCTCCCGCAATACAGAAAATAAGAAACTAGTAAAACCAGAAAAATCAACAGAATCATCAAAGAACCTGATAGAGTGACCCTTATAATTAATAAAACAATAATCACCTTAAATTCCTTCAAAAATGATCGGTAAGCTTTTCTTTAGTCATTCTGATCTGTATCTGAGGTCGCCTTGTGCAAGCTTTCAGGAATCAGACTTTATCCGAAACTGCTCTGGTCGCTCTCCGCGGGCAAACAAAAAGGGCGGGTGTACCTGCAAATACACTCCAACGCCCAAGTCAAGAGCGAACGAGCAGAGTATCAATACTAGTGAATAGTGTGTACCTAACAACTGACGTAATGAATGCTTATATAGTATGCGCGAATCATGCTTGGCCGTTGGATGGTCGTACGGACTCATATGCACCGTTGATCTGGTGTTTCTACTCTTTTGCCCATTCTCGTTTGGGCCGCTCTTGTTGTCATAGCTGGAGTGGGCTTTGGCCCATTCCAGAACAATTGCCTCCCAAGCCAAGATCGTGCTAGGGACGGTCGAAGGCTTGAATCATGAATGCTTTCTATTGCCCCCTAGGGATTTTGCTCGTTCAACCGCACACATTAACGTGCTTGGTCTCAGATCTTTATGACACGTGGCCCTGTAAGTGAAGTGACGTCTCCTCTCCTACCAGTCATTAATGATTCCTCGATTTCTGAAACGACGGCGTGCAATAATGATGACGGTTCAGGTTTCAAGGTGTTTTTTCGTGAAGGGTCGCATCGTTTCGCTTGCTTGCACTTTTGGGCCTTATAAATACGTTGCCCCCTTCTTCTCCCATTCCTTACTTTCACTCCCCAAAGTTCTGAAGGCGGTTGTAATTTCTTCACCAGAGCGATCAAAGTTTTATTCTGGCCAGGTGTTCATCCGTACACGAATTTCAGCCCAAGCGGTCTTATTCTTCTGGTCGCTTGATTTTGCTCATCAAGGAGTATACTACCTTGAGTCCAAACTTTTCCCCCACTCCAGGTATGCACTTCCCTTTCGTGTTTTCCTTTGCTTGTTACTTTTGTTTTTCGTTGCATAGAGCGAGGAGGGGGGTGTCAGGCTCGAGGTCGACCTTGTCGCCCCCTTCTGCAAATCATCATTTAGGATGATCCTGACTTTCCCTCTCCTTGCAGGATAGGGTACTGGCACGAACAAAGAAAACTGCGAGAATTTCTGGTCTTCGGCCCACCAATATGGCTGAACGTGCTGCTCGCTCTGGAGATACTAGCGCGAGTGGGCTTCCCTCCGAGACCTTTTCTTCTTCCACTGACCTATCTACTTCATCATCTTCCGGTCGTTCGTCAAACACTTCTGAGACCGTTCAGTCTCCCCGAGCGAACCCCACGCCCCCTCCAGTTCCGACCAACGAGGTGTTGCCGGAAGAGCATGATTGAAGAGCTAGGCTCAGTGATGATCGCTCCTGGATCTCTTCTGCTATAACTAACCAACCTTCGGTCTTTCCCCCCGGTGATGAGATGCTGCCACTTTTTTCTAAGCTGATCAGTTATGGCGACCAAGAGTGGCGGGCTGAAGGTGTCCCGGCTGAAGAGCATGCGGCCACAATCCCTACTTCCCTGAAGTTTGTTATGTACACAAATACTCTCCGCGATTTGAGGGTGCGGCCTCCCTTCACCTTTTTTCAAAGACGCGTTCTTAGGACCCTCGCGGTCGCCCCCTCTCAACTTCACTTCAACACTTGGGCGCTCATCAAATCCTTCGAGATAATAATGGCCGCCCTTGACCGGGAAGTAAACTGTCATCTCTTCTTCACCTTATTTTATGTTAGTCGCACTGTGGAGATGAGGAGTGAGCCTAGGCGCTGGGAACAAGTTTCTCTGAAAGGTCGTAAGGGTACGATCTAACTCTTCAAGCCTTTCTGTGAATCGGCCAAACCTTGGAGGAATGTTTCCTCTGGGTCGTTCCAGTCAATGATCGGGCAAAGGAAATGGTTGGGACGGTGGACGCCAAAGGTCGTGTTGCTTCCATGAAGTTCCCTCTTGGTTGGTCGCACTCAAACTACGATCGTGACACCATACACTATAGGCACCAGAGTAGGCTGAGTGAGTACGATATTGAGAGCATCCTGATGTTAGAAACATTGGTTACTGGTTGCCCGAAGGGGTTATTCCTTGTAACAAATTTGCTTGTCTTAGGACGTCTGAGCAGGCTGAAAATAAACTTGGTGTGATTTTAATTCTCCTTCTACCCGTTAATCTTTGATAGCTTGACTTTATTTTGGCTCTAACCCTTTTTCTTTTGCAGCTGAAATGTCGGGCATAGGTTTCGAAGCCTTTTTGGCCAAGACAAAGTCAAGAAAGCGGAAGAAGGTGACATTCGCTTCCCCTTCTCAAACCATTCATGTTGAAGGCGATCAGAGATCTCCTGCCTGCGAACATGAATCGAACTCTGCGTCCAAGAAGAGAGATCGGGCTCAGAATTCTGTGGGCGTCGTTCAGATTGATCTTGACCCTCCTCAACCAAAAAGGAATAAAGAAGCGCCGAGGAGGTCGTTCCTGGATTTGGATGATCTCAAAGATTCTGATTTAGAACGACTTCGTGAAGACCCTCTGTTATTTGTTGCTGAAGTTGCCCAGGCTGCTTCTCAAAAGCTTGCCCGCTATAAGTCTGAGGAAGCTGGCCGCAAAGCAAGTATGCGCTTACTTCATAGAAACTTGTGGTTGGAGGGTGACCTCTTGGATAAAACTGATAAATATAAGTCTGCTCTTGGTCGTATTACAGAATTGCGGGCAGAGCTTGAGAGTACTAAGAAAAAGCTTGAAGAGGCTGAGGTCGCTCTCCAACCCACCAAGGATGCACTTGGCTCGGTCACTACTGAACGTGATGCGGCCATAACAGCCAAGGCAGATGCTAAAGCCAAACTTGCCACCGCTACTGCCAGTTTGACCAAGCAATCTACTAAGGTTACCCAGTTGGAGGAAGAGGTGGTCAGTCTTAAGGAAGGCTTGAATGCCGTTGAGGGCGAGCGGGATCACGTTAGGGACGAGCTAGAGGCCTTGGAGGAAGCGACCATTTCCATAGCAAAGGGGCGGTTTGATGAAGCTGTTGCTCAGATTCAATATTGCTATCCTACACTGGAGATCAATCCTGAGATCGTGAGCAACGATCATTTTCTGAGGAATGGCCAGATCGTCCGCCTTGCTGAGAAGGACGAGCATGGAAATGTCATCCAGGAAGAAGCGGTCATCCACAGCCGTCCTGAGTGATTTCTCTTTCAAAAAAGTATTTTTATCGCTTTTCAGGGGACCTACAGGTCGCCCCCTTTTTGTAATCAAGGAGCCCAGCCTTCTCCGGGTTAACTTTAATGTTTAAACGTTCTTTGTCATAATCGTTCTTTGGACTTTCCTTTTCTTTTTCTAAGTTTATTCAATTTGATTTCCTCACGGCCGCTTAGAACGGGCTTCGACCCTACACGGGCTAAGCCTCGCAGGGGTACCTGTAAACAGCTTACCAAGTTTCTACTTTAGATTTAGCTCGTTTACCAGGCACATTCAAACTTAAGGTCGCTTAAGTTTCCCCCCAAGCAATTTATCAAACTCGGTTTGAACTTAACTCGCTTTAGGGTTCGCTTGTTTTAGATCGATCAACAACTTTAAAAGGAATCAAAAAGATAAGAAATTCCTTGTCATTCTATTGACGGGCAAGCGGGCCTCAATAAAAAACCCCGTAGGGAAAAAGAGTGTCCCGCTCGTTTTGATTTTTCAGTCATTGTTCAAGTATCAATACGACATTCTTTCATATTTACAAGTCATCAAGTAAAATATCTCCTAAGGTTTGTTGCATTCCAAGTGTTTGAAATGATGCCTCCATCTATGTTCTGTAAGATATATGCCCCTTTGCCTGTATTGGCAGCTATCTGGTATGAACCTTCCCAATTTGGGACGAGCTTCCCTTGACTGGCATTTCTCAGGCCGATGTCCGCTCTTCGTAAGACGAGCTTCCCCACTTCGAATGCTCTGGGGACGACCTTGGCATTGTGTCTTGTTGCTGCTTGCTTAACCGATGCTTCCCTAAGGGCTGCCTTACTCCGCAGTTCTTCCACTAAATCGAGCTCTTCTCTGCTTGCCTGCTCGTTCTCTGATGGCTGCATAGGATTGGTCGTTCTCCAGTTCAATTCTCCCATTTCAACGGGGATTAATGGATCCGTCCCGTAGACCAGTTTAAAGGGGGATTCTCCAGTGGTTGAGTGTGGTGTGGTTCTGTACACCCACAAGACTGAAGGGAGCTCCTCTGCCCATTTTCCCTTAGCTTCGTCTAATCTTCTTTTCGGTCCCCTCAGGATGACTCTGTTGGCTGCTTCTGCCTGCCCGTTTGTTTGCGGGTGTTCGACTGACGTGAAACGTTGTTTCACGCCTAGCTCGACTAAAGTCTCTTGGAAATGTCGGTCGGTGAACTGTGTGCCGTTGTTTGACACGATGACCTCTGGGATCCCAAACTGTACTAAGATGTTCCTTTTGACGAACTTGAGGCAATTCTTTGAAGTAATCGTGGCTAAGGGCTCGGCCTCAATCCACTTGGTGAAGTAGTCAACTGCAATGACCAGAAATTTAAGCTGACCAGGGGCGAGGGAGAAGGGTCCCAATAGATCTATCATGAAAACGGCCATGGAGCAATTAAACAGTTGAGCTCGGTTGGAGGTGCAATGTGAACGTCTGCGTGCCTCTAGCACTTGTCACATCTCTTGATTAGGTCTTTTGCATCTGCCTCCATGGTGGGCCAGTAGTAGCCCGCTCTCAAAGCCTCTTTCGCCAATGCCCGCGAACCCATGTGGTTCCCACAGATGCCTTCATGAATCTTTTAACACATAGGCCGCTTCTGCTGGGAGAAGGCACTTGAGCAGGGGCATAGTGAATCCCCTTCTATAGAGCTACCCGTTAACTATCGAGTAGGATGTTGCTCGCCTATGAATGAGCGTAGCCTCTTTGGGATCCTCAGGTTCTTCCCCGTCTTTTATGTAGCTAAAGATGGGGTCAATCCAGTTTGGTGGTGAGTCGATTTCACATACGTCCGTTCCAAGGGCGACCTCTAGCCTTACGCTTGGTTGAGATAAGACTTTCTGTATTACACTTCTATGGTTGCCAGGGTTCTTCGTGCTTCTGAGCTTGGACAAGATATCTGCCCTAGCATTTTCTGCCCTAGGGACGTGCTTGACTTCAGCGTACTCAAATCTTTGCATTAATTCTTTAACCCTTGCTAGGTATCTCTGGAGGATTTCGTCTTTGGCCGAAAAGAGGTCTTTGATTTGGGAAACCGCTAGTAACGAGTCCGATCGGAGCTCTACCCTTTTCACATTGAATTCTAGGGCGAGCAACAATCCCGCTATGCATGCCTCGTATTCAGCCTGATTGTTGGAAGTTGGGAAAGAGAAAGCTAAGGAGACCTCGATGGCCGTTCCTTCCTCGTTCTCAAGGATTAAACCCGCTCCACTACCTTTGCCATTAGACGACCTATCAACGTGCAACGTCCATGAGTCATGAATTGGGTTCTCTGCTCCTGGGGTTAATTCTGCAATAAAATCGGCCAAGACTTGTCCTTTAGCGGCCGACCTCGGCTCATACTTGATTCCGAATTATGATAATTCTATGGCCAATTTGATCATTCTGCCCGCTAGATCTGGTCTATGTAAGATCTGCCTGATGGGTTGGTCAGTGCGAAGGGCGACCTGATGGGCCACAAAATATGGTCTCAATCTTCGGGCGGCTACGACCAAAGCCAGAGCCAACTTCTCAATTTTTTTGGTACCTGAGCTCTGGTCTTTGCAGTACCTTGCTGAAGAAGTAGACCGGGTTTTGTTTCGTTCCTTCTTCTCGTACCAAAACAGCGGCCAAAGCCTCGTTTATGATGGACAAGTATAGATATAGAGTTTCCGCGGGCTTTGGAGTGGTCAAAATTGGTGGCTCTGCCAAGGCCGTCTTTAGTTGTTCGAGAGCTTGGTCGCACTCGGGCGTCCATTCGAATGCGATTTCTTTCTTCAATAATTTGAA
Source organism: Astragalus glycyphyllos (assembly GCA_963573325.1). Lineage (NCBI taxonomy): Eukaryota > Viridiplantae > Streptophyta > Magnoliopsida > Fabales > Fabaceae > Astragalus > Astragalus glycyphyllos. Next base: position 32,611,425 of record OY754311.1, on the reverse strand, counting down.
TAAGGGCAAGGATTTGTTCGCTGCTTTGGAAATGAAGCGTGAAAGAGCGGCTATCATGCCATTGAGTTTCTGTATTTCTTTTTTGGTCGTTGGCGGTCTCATTTTAGTTACTGCTCGGCATTTGTCTGGGTTGGGTTCAATCCCCTTCTCTATGAGGTGGAATCCAAGAAATTTGCCCGCCCTTACTCCAAAAGTGCACTTTTCTGGGTTGAACCTTAACGAATTCTTTCTGGCTTCTTTGAACACCTCCTTCAAGTCGTCTACATGGGCTTGGTCTTGTTTGCTTTTGATGATCATATCCTCCAAGTATACTCCTACTATTTTTCCTATCTGATCATGAAAAACAAGGTTCATCATCCGCTGGTAGGTCGCTCCAGCGTTCTTCAGCCCAAAAGGCATGACTCTGTAACAGAAATTTCCCCTATCCGTCATGAACGCGGTCTTCTCCTGATCAGGTGGGTGCATGGCAATCTGGTTGTACCCAGAATAGGCATCCAAGAAGGATAGAATCTTGTATCCACTCGCGTTATCGACCAAACGATCAACACTAGGAACGGGGAAAGCATCTTTCGGGCACGCTCAGTTGAGGTCAGTATAGTCTACGCACATTCTCCATTTGCCATTTGCTTTTTTAACCAGAACGACATTGGACAGCGTTGTGTATTTTATCTCTTTAATGAAGCCCGCTTCGAGCAGGTCTTCAACGGCCTTGCACGCTGCTCGTGCCTTTTCCTCTTTCTGAACTGTTCTTCTTTGAGCCACCCATTTTGCTCCCGGATCCACTGCTAAGTGATGACAGACTACTTGTGGTGGAATTTCAGGCATGTCTGCCGCACTCCAGGCGAACAGATCTGCATGTTCCCTTAAACATTGGACGAGTTCGTCCTGAACTTCAGGGGGAAGGTTTTTCCCTATCTTGATCGTTTTCTCAGGGTCGTCCCCTAGTTGTACATGGCAAAACTCTCCGTCTGGTTCTGGTCTTTTAATCCTTTTCTTCAACTCTTTGGTCAGAAGGTCGTCTCCTTCTTCCTCTTCGCTGTCTGGATCATAACGGGCGTCCATATCGGCCAAGTTTACTTGTCCGCCACTTTTCATTACTTCCTCAATCTCTCTCGCTACTTTTTTGCCTTTTTCCTTTAGTCCCAAAAGGAATGCTCGCTTTGCGGACAACAGGTCAGCTTGGACGGTAGCGACCTCCCCTACCTTGGTGAAGAACTTCATCTTCAAGTGGACGGTCGACGGTACTGCTTCTAAACGGGCACGTGTTGGTCGCCCAATGATACATTGATAAACTGATTTGCACAGCAGTACGATGAAATCCGTTCTGACCGTCCTGCAGAGGGGATTTTCTACGGTATCATCTTTAAAGGTCACCATGAGCTCTATTCGCCCTATGGGGGTCGTTGAGGCTCCATTGAACCCGGTCAATACCGTTCCTCTGTACGGCCTTAAATCCTCCTTTGAAATCTTTAGCACGTCCAACAGGTCTTCGAATATTATATCCGCTGAGCTCCCTTGGTCCACCAATATTCGCCTAACTTCCATGTTTGCCATTACTGCGATGATCACCAGGGGTACTTCGTAGTTGGGCGCTCCATCAATGAGAACTCCGTCTCCAAAGGAGATGGGTGGTCGCTTGGAAGGTGGTCTCGGAGTGGAGGTCGAGGCAACGCTCATGATTTCGTCCCATCTTCTTTTAATCGACCTGTTGGTCGAGGCGTCCGTGGGAATTCCTCCAGCGATTACCATGGCGACTGGTCTTCCTCTCGACTTCCTTGTGTCTACAATGTCTTCTTCATTGTCGTCCTCCTCTACGACTTTGATCGTCTCATCTGCTTCTGCTTTTCCCCTTCTAGGTGAACGGGCAACCTGCCTTTCTCCTCGTGCTTCAGCATGATCTCTTTTCACATACTGAGTCAACTTCCCTCTTCTGATCAGAGTTTCCACATCATCTTTAAAAGCCATGCAGTTGTTAGTGTCATGCCCGTTGCTTTTGTGATACCTACAATATTTCTTCGATGGGCGCTGCCCGTCTTTAAGTACAAAGGGCTCTGGTGGTTTAATATCTCTGAACTCTGCATTTGCGCATTCCGCCAATATGTTTGCGTACGAAGTGTTCATCTTGGTGAGCTCAGTAAACCTTTTAACCCTGCTTTCCTTGCTCGGACGATTACTGGCATAATCTTCCTTGACCCTTTGATCTTTTTATGGTCGTGAGCGTTGATTCATGCCTGCCTCAGCGGCTTCTATAGCGGTTGTTCTTTCTTTGTAATTCATGAACCTTTGAGACCGTCTGAGGAACGTCTCTAGGTCCCTGGGAACATGGAGTCCTACCTCTACTTCAAAGTGACTTCCTCTCAAGAGGCCCGTCCTTAAGAAGAACAACCTCTGGTTATCGTCTAAGTTCCTGACTTGATCGACTTTTCGGTTGAATCTTTCCACATAACTTCTCAAAGACTCATCTGGACCCTGTCTAATGGCGATCAGAACATCTTGAGATTTTGGCTTGATTCTGGAGGTCGTGAAACGGGCGGTGAACACCCTAGCCATTTGTTCCCAGGATGAAATGGTATTGGGTTTTAGTTCGGTGAACCACTCCAATGCTGACCCTTCTAGAGTAAGGGGAAGATTTTGCATTTTACTGGTCCGGGCGCTCCTCGATACTTCATCATAATATCAAAGTGCTTTAAATGGGCGTCCGGATCTTTTACGCCGTTGTACATCTTAAGGTCGGTAGGAGGTTTCTGCAACGAATGTGGGATGCGAAATTCATCTATTTCTCTTGTATATGGTCCAAGACTGGTATCCCTCCTATCTTTACGACACGGTCGCTCTTCTGGGTAGCGGGCTCCATGACCGTGGTTGTTGGAATAATCTTTTGACCAATATGAGTGTCGCTCGATAGATCGGCTGCGAGAACGGGTAGGCGAGCTAGTTGATCCACGAGAGGATCCTTCGTGAGATGATTCTTCAGGCCAGTAAGTGTAATCAGATGTGGACGGAGTCTTTCTTGGTGGGGTGGCCGCTCCTCCTCATCCCTTCCTTGGGGGCGGAGATCGATGGACCAGCTGCCTTCGCGGAGGCGATCGATGAGCCTTTGAAGGGCGTGCTCGCACGGCCGAAGTGCCCTCATGATGAGGTTGCTGCTTTGGGGCCGTGTGTGCCCGTCTTGAGGCGATCTGATCTTCTAATTACGTAAGGCAGTCATCATTGCGATTCAGAGCCTGATTTCGGTCGCGCAGTAGTTCTCGTAGCTCTTGGACCAGGTCGGCAGGAAGTTCTACCATGACCTGTTGTGCAGGGATGGTGCCGTTGCCTTTACCACCTATTGGTTGTGGTCGAGCGAGGATCTCGGCCACACTTTGAAGACGAGCAGTGGCCTTTGGTCGGCCTCGAGGTGCCTTTGGTGGCATCTGTGAAGATGGTGGAAAGCGCGCGGGCTCGCACTGTGGTCGCCAATTGATCTGTACCTGAGGTCGCCTTGTGCAAGCTTTCAAGAATCAGACTTTATCCCGAACTGCTCTGGTCGCTCTACGCGGGCAAACAAAGAAGGCGGGTGCACTCCAACACCCAAGTCAGGAGCGAACGAGCAGAGTATCAATATTAGTGAATAGTGTGTACCTGACAACTGACGTAATGAATGCTTATATAGTGTGCGCGAATCGTGCTTGGCCGTTGGATGGTCGTACGGACTCATCTGCACCATTGATCTGGTGTTTCTACTCTTTTGCCCATTCTCGTTTGAGCCGCTCTTGTTGTCATAGCTGGAGTGGGCTTCGGCCCATTCCAGAACACATTCCAATACCAGTATATCCAACAAATCATAATATCACTAAGCATTATCATCTCCACACTTTCTCGGACACTCATCATAAAATCCATAAACCAGCAAAATGTTAATTAAATTATGAAATTAACAAAATGTTAATTAAATTACGAAATTAACAAAGATTGGCAAGATAAAGTTGATATTTCTAATATGCAATGTTTGTCAGTGTTTTTAAAACTATCTAACCTAAAAGAGGTGCTAACATAAGGCTCTGTCCTTTAGCTTTTGGGAGCGCTTTTAAGGAAGCGCTGCTAAATGGGGTTCCCATGTTGGTTTTAAGTAGCCCTATTAAAAAAGCGCTACTAAAAGTGCTCAGTGTTTCTGTTTTAGTAACGCTTTCAGACAAAGTACTATTATAAGAGCTTTATGTTTCCTTTTTAGTAGCAGTTTACATGAAGCGCTTTTAAAATGTGCACTGTTTATATAAAAAACATACTTTCACCACATATGATTGTATTAACTACAATCTCGAAGTTTCGGAAGTTGCTACTCACTGTAAGGAGCAACAAACATGTCCATGAATTTCTCATTGTTTGGAGTTAACAAATGTAACCACAAGCCCATCTCTCCTGCACAAAATCAACAAAACAAAAAAATATATTGTCAAAATGAAGTTATGGTTTGAATGATGACCTTCTTATATTGCAAGTGAAGTATGTGATTGTGAAATAATACATGTTAATAAAGTACAGAAAAGAGGATCGAAGTATAAGTATTTCTAATCAAACAGGAAATGCCATATGAATATAACTATAAAAGCGGCTAAAAGGAACAGTTAATATGCAGAACAATTAAATCACAAGTAGATTAATGCTACCAAAGTTTGAATGTGACACTGCAATTATCCAAAAGTAAATCTGAAGGTACAAAATAAGGTGTTATCTTAGATCTTTTGTAGGTGCACTGATGCTAGTAATCACTTGTATGAGAAATGCTGTCTAAACATTACACTTTCCAAAATGACAACAATGTGCTATTTAATATGTCACTCATATATAGCCATACCTTAAAATTGGAAGTTGTTTCATAGCTGCATAGAATCCTACCAAGGGATTAAGAATTCAGAATTTAATGTATGTCACGCCTCACTTAACAACTTCACTTACATATACCAAATGTTAGGTAGAGCTGATAAACGGATTCCTGAATAAGCTGAACTTGTTGCAGTTTCATTTAGCTTCTCCTTAAGAAAGCTACTCAATTAATTTAAGTTTATGATTTTTTACCTATGAAAAAGTCCTATAAGTTTGAGATAGATGTTAATTTTAACTTATACAAAAAGCTATTGTTTAAAAACTCAGTTTTTTTAATTTTTTGTTTGCATAAGTAATCTTTGAAAGTTTATTCAAAGTTTTTCTATATAATGTGTTCAGAAGTTTTGCCGTTTCCTGTTATTATTATAAAAATAAAGAAAATTAAAGACCATGCAATTTGACACTGAAACAACAAGATAGCATGTTTTCCAAATAATTAAATTTTTTATTTCAATTCAACGGAATACAAAATTCTAAATAATGTTAAGAAATTAAATTAAGTTGTATAAACTATAAACTCTTCTTCATATCCATTCTCATGTAATCAATCTTAATTAAAAGAAATATTTTTTTTCCAATTTTTCTTTATTAATTCATCACTTTAAACCTATCCTAAAAGTTCCAATCAAGATAAAAACATTATTTTTAAATTTTTTTATCTATTTTTGTTTACAGTCTTGACACTCAGGGCCTAAAAAAGTAATAAAGAAATAAAGCCCAACCCAAATAACAAAGAAAGAGCAAAATAGAAATTAAGCTGAAAAAATAATAGGAACTCCACTTTCGACACCTCACCTCTCCCAACAACACCCCCATTAGCCTATTTATCCCAAAATACCTCTCTTTTTCTCTCCCCATCCATCCCCCCACCCTACAACCTCGACCCCTCCCACTCCCCTATATTTTAAGTTTAGTTACTCTAATAATATATTATTTACCTATCAACCAAGTTTATTTATCTTAGGAGAGAAAAGAACAAGTCCATTAGTCTATTACTATCCCAAGCAAATACATTGATTTTTGTTAATTTGGTGATTTTTTATCCCTCTATTTTTCTTTTAACAAATTTGGTCTCCAATTTTCTCTGTTTGATAATTCTTATCCTCAAATCCATAAATTGTTTGCGCCTTTGGTCTCCAAAATCTTGGATTTTGGAAAATAGGGGACCAAAATTGCGCAATCCCCGAGTTTTGGGCACTAAAAGTGCAATAGAGAAGTCATAAGGACCAAAATTAATTACCAAAAGAAAAGAAGAATGATCAAACTCAACAATCGAAAAAAGTAGGGGGACAAAAATTGCAAGTAGACTTTTTATATATAACCCCGTCATAAAACTTATGCTAGATCTGCCTCTACTCGTTCCCCACTCCCTCTTCTCTTCCCCTGAACCTGACACATTTTTTAACATTCTGACTACAAGATGCGAATGATGTTTTGTGTTTTCCAGCAACAAGTAATCAGAACATACAAAATGTGAATCACCATATTGTTGCTACAATATTACAAAAAATCAAGGGAGGTGTGAGCAGCTGAGGTGGGATTGAGAAAAGGGAGGGAGGGAGGGAGGGAGGGAGAGAGAGAGAGAGTGGCATGGCAACAAAACCCATACCCGCGGGGACCGATCCAAACCCGTCCCGATTTGACAGGTTTTCCCCGCTTTGATTGGGTTTGGATTTGGGTTTGGGTTTTCCCCGAAATCAAAATACGGAGACGGGACGGGTAATGGGGATATAGGTCCCGTCCCCGAACCCGCCCCGAATGTATTAAATTACATTAGTACCCATCTAAAATTAGAAACCCTCATAGATCATTTCAATAGCATTTAGAGAAAAAAAGAAGACAACATTGATGTGGCTACTTGTTTTACAAATTTTAGAATTTCAATGAACAATTATGTAATTTGTATTTGGTTATGTTGTTGTTTTGATAATTTGGATTACCCGTTAATTTAGAACATTGATATTTATATGTTGATATGCAACGTCATTGCTATACGTTGACATTTTGGGTAATTGATATTTTGGCTATATGCACTAGTATTGCATTGGTTTTATGTTGTTGTGTTAAATTTAGGGTTTGGGGTGGGTTCAGGTGTGGGATCAATTTTGGGTTTGGGGGCAGGTTCGGGTTTGGGACAAGTAAAAACTACTTTTTAATTTTTAAAAATTGATTCCACTGCGGGGACGCGGTTGAGGCGGGGATTCCCGAACCTGTTGGGTACGGGGATGGGGATCAAATTTTCATCCCCGTTGGGTTTAGGTAGGGGAATGGGGATGAATATGGGATTCGGGGATGGGGATGGGGAATGTTAAACCCGTCCCCACCCCGCCCCATTGCCATGCCTAAGGGAGAGAGAGAGAGAGAGAGTATTTGGAGGAAAAAAGGGTTTGAGGGGATTCTTGTGGCAAAAAAGAGGTGTTGGAATCCACTGCTAGACTCCATTCAACTTTTATTTAGTATATATATATTATTGGAATCTATTTACACCCATGTTTTTGCTAATACATCTCTTTATAGAGCATTGTCATTTCTTTTTCATAAAAAAAATGCTCTTTGTCAACTTTTGAAAGCTATTGACTCACGTTGTGAGGTAATTCACCATTTGGAAGCTAGCATTACAACTATTTCCTTAGTTTTAACCAGATATAGACCTTTGGAATTTGGATGGCTCTTTGAAAGTTTATATCTGATAGGCGTCAAATGACCTCAAAAACATAAATACCCAACGATCTCACGCCATCCAGAAATGATAAAAAATATCGTTCAGAGATATAGTTCTGAATGACGTTCAAACTTAATCATCTTTGACATAGAGCATAGTCTATGTGTTTACCAATTCTAATCATTAATGTTAAGGAAAATAATAAGTGTATCGTGCAAATACCTAACTGTTATTAAAATTAATGTAATTAAAACCGCGATTTACGTAGAATATCACGATTCTACGAGTTTGCTCAGCCACGACTTGAATAGTTCTTAGAATCGCAAACCAAGAAAAATTGTAGGATACTCGTAGAATCAAATGATTTCACGCCTTAAATCACGTTTTTCAATGCAAAATCGCAGCAGAGTCGTGTTCAGGGAAGACAATGGAAATGGGTCGGGTTTTCTCAACCAGGATTGCGTTTTGACCTATTTTTAAAGTTTCTAAACACTAATATCTAATTTATTTCCTCCCAATCGCAAACTCTAAGTCCTCTCTCCTCTCTCTTAGCCCTCTTCCTCTCTCGCATCTCCACTCTGCTCCAGACACTGATCATTTCTCCTATGTGCTCCTATCTCCTCTCCATTCACACCCATCACTTAGTCATCTCTCCTCTCTATGCGCAACGCTCCTATCTCTCCATTGTTCGCACTTCACAACAATAGAACAAAGTCAGAATGTGTTGTAACTGTTGTTACTTACAGTAAAAGTCTGCTCTCCTTTGTTTGCATCATCTCTCCTTCTCGTATAGTAAATGTTGTGAAAAACGCTTGGCTTCTAGGAATGGTACTGGAAGGCCTCCTATTTCGAGGACTGGATCAACTCCGAGAGTTGGGCAAACTCTAGACGTCGAAACCCACCGAAAAATGCTCCCAGCCAGTCAAAAGATGTGGGCTGGTTACACAGTACACTTATGGAAGACAGAGAAAAAGACTAAGGACCCGTTTGGATGAGCTTATTTTTGAGCTTATGGAAAACAACTTATGGAGATAAATAAGTTTTCATGTTAGCCCATAAGTTCTCATTAACAAAAGTTATATCTCCATAAGTTGTTTTTCCACAAACTACATTGAAAAGATTATGAATAATACAAAAAGGCTTATTTATTTGCATAAGCTGTTTTTCATAAGCTCAAAATAAGCTTTATCCAAACGGGCCCTAAATGCAATTATTGTCAAAAAGTGTATGCTAGTAAGGAGAATTACAGATTTAAACACCATTTAGCTGTCCCAAATAACGTTTGGGAACAAATATGGAATGCTGTAATTGGATTGTAAAAATAAATTGATCAACAAGAGAACTCCACCTCCAATTGATGAAGTAAAAGAAATTGGCGGGGGTAAAAAAAGGATTGAAGTTCAGTAGCCAAATATTGCAAATATTTTCAAGAAGGGAGCAACCCCTCAGCCGACAATCAACAATGTATTCAAGAAGAAACAGAAGGAATAAACATATTTACAGCTTGCAACATTCTTTTACGACAATAATATCCCTTTTAAAGTTGCAAAAAATGATGAACTTATATAAATATTCAAGAAATTCTTGAAGAAAAAATTCCAGGCCACACATCTTATCATGGATGAACATAGAGCGGCTTAGAAGAACTTTGGATGTATGATTACGACAGATGGATGGACTGATCAGAGGAGGAGGAGGAGGACTTTGTTTGATCGGGCTGTTCTAGTGAGGAAGAGCGTTATCCTAAATTTCTTGGTAAATAAATAGTCCTAAGGGAACATTTTTTAAAATATCAATTTATGCATCTTCCTTTTAAAAAGCAACTGGTAAGAGTTTAAAGATGATGGAAGATGTTTTTGATGAGGTCGGGATAGAAAATGGTGTCTAGATTATGACGAAAATGATGGTAATTATAAGTTGACTGGTGAGATGCTGATGCAAAAGAGGACACCTTGTGCAGCTCATTGCATTGATCTTATGTTGGATTAGTTTGCGAACAAGTTGTCATTGCATAAGGAGACCATTACTAAAGGTAAAAAGATAATTACTTTCATATATGGTAGGACTGGTCTTTTAAATTTATTGCATCAATTTATTGTTGGAGGTGAATTGATTAGACTCGACATCACACATTTTGCCACATCTTATCTGTTGGGATGTCTGAATGAAAATAAGGGAACTCTTTTTAGGATTTTCACTTTTAGACAATGGAGGGATAGCCAATTTGTGAAGCATCCTGGGGGAAATTTGTTGAAGACATAGTCTTTGATAAGCAATTTTGAAAGAATTTAATCACTTGCATAAAATATGTTTTCCATTACTTAAAGTTTTGCGAATGGTGGATTCTGATGAAAATCCGGTCACAGGGTACTTATATGAAGCAATGAATCAAACTAAAGAGCAGATTCAACAAGCCTTTAATAATGTTAAGAGGAGGAAATCTTTTGATTCATTGCAAAATTTATAGTGTAGCATTAGTTTAGTATTTTACCATACACTAATTTGATTACTTTTTTCATTCCTTAGCTACATGCCTTTGTGGAAGACTCCTGATAGGAGGTGGGACAAACAACGGCATAGACCTTTGCATGTTGCGGGTTATTATCTCAATCCATTGTTGAATTATCAACCCAACTCAGTATCAGATGAGGAAGTGAAGCAGGGGATGTATGCTTTTATAAAAAGATGACGAACTATGATATGGACAAAGTGGGAGAAATTGATAAACAACTTGAGATTTTCAAGGCTAGAAAATGTTTCTTTGGTGATGAAATAGCTCAACATGCTCTATAAAACCAAGACACCAGCTCAATGGTGGGAATCTTATGGTCATGGAACACTTGAGTTACAAAAGTTTGTTGTTCATGCCTTGAGCCTGACCTGTGGTTCTTCAGTTTGTGGGAGGAATTGAAGTGCATTTGATATGGTATGATTTCAAATTCATTAGTATATTTATTTTTCATAACTGTTATGTGAAATGTACTTCAATTTAGTGTTTTTTAAATTGTTTAGGTCCATACCAAGAGAAGAAATCGATTGCAGCAAAAGAAAATGAACGATCTTGTGTATGTGATGGTAAATGCAAGATTAAACAAGAAATTGAAGATCTCAATGATGATGATGATGATGATGATGATGATGATGATGATGATGATGATGATTGTGGTGTGTAGGTTAGGAAGAAAATGCACATGAGGGTGGTGTAAATATTGTTGATTTAGATGAAGAATTGATTGGTAAGGCTGGTAGTAGTGTTGCATCAGCTGTACTTGTAGATGAAGAATTGATTGGTATGCTTTTCCTTGGTTGTTAGTTTACGTTTAAGACTTTGAGAAGTTTTCTTGATGGAATTGGATTGTTTTATTTTGATTAAGACTTGTAAACTTATGCACTATATTAGTTTATAGTAATATCTATGCTTTTTGTAGAATCTTACGATTCTACCTGAGATTTTACGAGTTACAATCTTGGTACCCCCTCCCGATCCTACATACGTAATTCTTCGATAGAATCTTACGATTCTACTTGTGATTTTATGGGCTACGATGTTGCTACCACCTCTCGATCTTATATGGAATCTCGATTTTGATAACCTTGATTAATTTCCATAAGGTCCAAAAGATATCGTATGGAAACAGCTTATGGCTTATAGAAAAATAGTTTAACATTATTTCATCATTTATTTTTTAAACAGCTTATGCATAAGCACTTATATAATAAGTGTTTATGCCATAAGCGCTTAATTAAGTTGTTTATCCAAACAGGCCCATTGTCTGAATGTAAAACCATGATATTGTAAAATGCCAAAAGTTAACTTTAGAAGAAAAATTTCCACTACCTAAGTCAACAACTTCTGAAAGTTAACTTACAAGTAGGGACATTTTGAAAAAAATAAAAATCAAAAGATTCCGAAGGGGGCTATGAGCAAAATGAGGGTCCTAATTCTTAATAATATTTCTCTTTCAATAATTTTTTATCCCCCTAATCCTATTTTGAAATTTCTGATGATAATTTATTTTTCCACATATTTTTATTTTTTATTTGATTTTATCAGTATTACAATAAAAAACATAGTCAATAATAAAAAAATCAAAAATAAATCCCAAACAAAATAACAAAGAAAAACCAAATAAGGAATCAAAATGGAAATTAAAAAGGAAGGAAAGTGAATTTCCATAAGTGTGGTTGAGATCTATAAGGCTTAAATATCCTACTTGACTTAGAGCTTATGAATATACACTAAAAACAGTTTATCCTATAGAGTTTATATATATCATAAGTTGTTTTCATAAACTTTCAAGAACAGACTCTATTGTTGTCATGTAGACAAGAGTTTTGGATAATTAAATACAAGAATTATTACGAACACCCTATTTGCTCCTATATCAAAAGTTAGTTATCAGAGCCCTTCCTAAAAGTTAACATATAGTTAACGTTTGGAAATCTCCAACATCCCCTTCCCGGAGAGTTACTTATGGAATGAGGGTATTTTGAGAAGAAAATACAAATTGAGGTTTATAGTATATTTTCAAGAGGTTGTTTGAAATTTATTTAGGTTTATAAATTAGAATTTTTTTTTGTTCGGACCATTACTTGTCACGAAGTGTACTAACGCTTTCAACGAAAGACTAATCTTTGTTTGTACTTAGGATCAAATTTCGCACCGGCCAATATCGAGTTTGTCCATTGCGGGAATCGAACCCGGGAGCACCGGGTCGACCCTCCGTGTCCTAGAATAGATTAAGCCACTAGGAATTAGATATTTCTTTAAATACACTTATCGATTGATATGATTTATAATTTGATTTTAATTAGTAGGCTTAAATAATTATAATATGCATAAACTGTTTTAATCCGAATATAGTTTATAAATAAATTAAATAAATATTTAATAAAACTATTCGCTCAACTTGAATGATTCATCAATTTTCCATTCTTGAGGTCCATGGTTTTGCTGAGTCAATACTCAAAACGCGTAGTGATCATGCATGCATGTCAGTAAGGACAATGCAATAAGTCAATAACAAATTAAATGAAAGTCAAGTCAATCCAATTTGCATATATGGGCTCAAATTTCTGACTCCAGAACGGCTAAGAATCAATTATATAGAAATGTAGTGAAATGTGATGTGTAATTGTTGACAGTTAGTAGAAGCACCAATGGCCACCGTGACCCACTAGCGGTGACTGACGCACATCCCGCCAGGAAAGAGGATCCTCTTCACGTGCGCCTATCTAACTAGCTGATGTCAGTCATGAACAACCATGTTAAGGCTATTGATGCCTGTATAACCAGCAAAATGGACCGACAACGCAGGGCCGGGCGGGTTAGCCCGCAAAACATAGGGCTTAGGCTTATGAAATTGAGCTCATTTTTATATCCAGACTTTTAAGCCTACCCTAAAAAGCCTGAGTCCGCACCGGGCTAGCCCGATCGGACCATAGGTAGCCCGCGAGCCCGTAAATTAAATTTAATAAAAATAAACTTATAATGCATTGCTGCCATTTTTTTAGTTTATTATGATGGAAAACCACTCATTTTTTTACTAAAAAAAAGGCTAAATTGCACTTTTGGCCCTTTATGCTTGGGGTTTGTGTCACTTTGGCACTTTATGTTTTTCTTTTCTCGTTTTAGCTCCTCATGTTTTTTTTGTGTGTCATTTTGGCTCCTGCCGTTAGTTTTTTCTAACGGACGCCACGCTGACAGTTAACTGCTGACGTGGTGTTTTAAATATTAGGGCTGACGTGTCTTCGTTAAATGACATGGCCAATGAGGGACCAAATTGAAACAAATAAAAAACATAGGGGTCCAAATTGACACAAACACAAAACATAATCAATCACTCTTCATCTTCTTCCTCCATCTTCATCTTCTTCTTCTCCGACGAGCCACCACCACCACAACACCAAAACCGAACCCTAAATCCCAAATCCTAAACTAAATTCCTAAATCCCAAATCTTAAACTAAATCTCAAATTCTAAATCCCTAAGTCAATTTAATCCCAAACTCATTTCAGATCTTGAAATCCATTTTACGTTGGAAGGGAACGGAAACTCATTAACAGCTTGCGCACCAAAAAAAAAAAACTCATTAACAGCTTGCAGTACAAAGGAAGGGAACCAAAGTATTTGTTTTTCTCACAAAAAGAAAGAAATAGCTACTGTTAACAATAGCCAATCAACTTAAATTTGTCTCCAATGAAATGATGCAAAGGCATAGTAACACGTCGAATGGCAGCGGCAATTAAAATTCCCTTCATTCATTCTCCAATGAAATTTTCAATAGGCATAGTAACTTAAATTTGTCTCCAATGAAATGATGCAAAGGTGAACCGTACCTTGAGATGATCTGCGGAGACGGATGATCTGCGGAGACGGTCAAGGGACGGATCGTCTGATACTGTAAGCTGAGGAGGACCTGAACGCGCGGGGGGTGTACCTGCAAGAACACTCCGACGCCCAAGTCAGCTATATCGAGCTACAGTAATATCTAGTGAATGAATTGTGTACCTGACATCTGGTGACTGGAGGTATTTATAGTGAATAGTCTGGATCGTTGGCGTTGGATAGCCCATTTGCGATGGGGGCCCAAGTATCAGTGGAGCCGACCACTTCGTTATTGGGCTGGTTGATTAGCTGTTGGATCAGGCCCAGCGAAGATGGCCCTTCCCTTGCTGGGTTGGATCGTTGCTACTGGATTAGGCCTGACGACTGGCCCAGTCCAGAACAAAAGGCATAATAATACTGAATATCATAGTGACAGGTTTTGTATACACGTCGAATGGTTCGCAAGCCGTTAACTGTGGTTCCTGTTGTTGTCTTTTGATGGTTAAGATTTGGATTTAAAATTCAGATTTAGGGATTTAAGATTAGGATTTAGGATTCTATTTTGGTGTTATGGTGGTGGAGGAGAGGGTGGTGGTGGCTCGCCAGAGAAGAAGATGAAGATAGAGGAAGAAGATGAATAGTGATTCATTATGTTTTGTGTTTGTGTCAATTTGGTCCCCTATGTTTTTTATTTGTTTCAATTTGACCCCTCAATGGCCATGTCATTTAATGAATACATGTCAGCCCTAATATTTAAGAAGTCACGTCAGCAGTTAACTGCCAGCGTGGCATCCGTTAGAAAAAACTAACGGCAGGGGCCAAAATGACACACAAAAAAAATATGAGGAGCTAAAACGAGAAAAAAGAAACATAAAGAGCCAAAGTTACACAAACGCCAAACATAAAGGACCAAAAGTGCAATTTAGCCTCTTTTTACTTTACTTTTACCTACTCTACTAAAATTTTAACTATCACATTTTTGGAAAAAATTATCACCTTAAAATTTTAATTTTTCTCTCCAAAATATGTTTACACTCTTATTGATAATCTAAAGTGAAGTGATAAGAGAATGAGAAGAATTGTTTATGGGAAAAGTAAAAGTAAAGTAAAAAGAAGAACGAAAGAAAGAGAGAGTAAGAGAGAAGTCAAAATGATTGGTGAAAAAAAAAGTGAAAAAGAGGAGAAAGAGTGTAAGAAGAAAGAGAGTGTAAGAAGAAAAAAGTGTTAAAAGAGAAGAAATATAAAGTGAGAATATAGATGTCACTTTTCCCAAATGACTATATATGTAATTTTAGTGGAGTAGTAGTTGTATAAATATATATTAGATTAGATTAGATTAGATTAGATTAGATTAGATTAGATAGATTAGATATATGAGATTAGATTAGATTAGATTAAAATTAACATTGGCATTAAATAATTGAAATTGTTTTTTTTAAGAGTCTTAAAGAGCATATATATATATATATATATATATATATATATATATATATATATATATATATATTATTTTTAAAAATTATTACTTTTTAATTAGAATTGCACATAACGCGGGCATAGGGCTGGGCCTTGGCCAAAAATGTTGAGTCCAAATTGTAATCCGGGCTTTTTGGCCCGAACTGTAAAAGCCCGAGCCCAGTGTGAGTCGGCCCGATACGGGCCGGGTAGCCTGTTTTGCCAGCTATAGATGCCTGATATATACAAGGATCTGTTTGATTCGCAAACTAGTAAGTACTGGACTGGACTGGACAAAACAAAAAAATGGACAACACAAGTAAAAAAATGTAAAGTTTACTAAAAGTCCCTTTATGATGCATAAAATGATTTTATATAATATATATTATAATGTAATTAGAAAATTATAAAGAAAAATTAGAGATAGAGATGAGAGGGAGAGAGACAAAATGAGATGAGAGAGAGAGAATATTTTATTGAGTAGAAAATAAAAATAGTATTTGGTATTTTTTTTTTGTAGACAGAAATTTGTACAGTTGTTTCGTGTGTGAGAGAGAGAGAGACAGAGAGATGAGAAGATATAAGAGAGGTGAGAGGAGAGAGGTGGGGAGAGGGAGAGAGGAAAGAGAGAGAAGAATGAGATGGGAGAGAGAGAGAGAGAGAGAGAAAGAAATTATTGAGTAGGAAATAAAAATAATAATTTGGTATTTTTTGGGGTAATCAGGAAGTTGTACTATGGTTTTATGAGAGACAGAAATTTGGCAAATCAAACAGGGTATAACTGAAGTTGTTACTATGGTTTTATGAGAGACAAAAATTTGGCAAATCAAACAGGGTATAACTGAAGTTGTTCAGCCCAATCCTTTACTTTTTAGCAAATCAAACGCACTCATAAGGTACAACTGGAGTTGTCTAGGGTTTAGCCTTACTTTTTAGCTAATAAAACTCACATTTATATAGTAGTTTTATTCACTTTTTTGTATGGGTAAATAGTCACTTTGTCTTAAACAATTGAGGACTTAGCACCTATTTGTTTCTGCGGTAGAAAGCAGCTAATAATATGGACGCACGATTGTCCCAAATCTACAACACATAGTTTCTACGACAAATAATAAATCACGACAAGTTGATGCGAAACCAAACATCTTGATAGCCTCAGAATATATCGAAAGGTCAAAACCATATCGAGTGTCCCTTACTAGTAATTTTAAGAATTCAACTGACTAATAAAAGACATATTCAATAACTAAATTGACTAACAAAAAACATATTTAAATATTTTTGTCATGTCATCCATTCCTCTTCCATGCGTACAGACCAGCAAAGCACGCCACATGACAGGTTTGGGACCCATCCTCCCTTAACTAAGTGTCGAGGGTTCGATCCTCGCGTTCGACGGTGGATACCCTAGTCTCGACAAAAAAAACTACTATAACATTTTTCTATAAAAAAATTAATTATTTTTGAACTTAGAAGCTTTCTTAAAACATCAGCAAAACAAGTTAACTATTCTTGCAATAAATTGTTTGAGAAGCCGAAGTAAAAGCGACAGGATTATGCTTGTATATTACTTATGCTCTAACCGAGAATTTAGATGAAAAACTTTTAATTATTCAACCTTGCAATTCCATATTTCCAACTTACAAGCAACAAGCTTTCGTCCCCTAAGATCATGGAGCATTTCACGACAAACTTCACTTTAAATTGCACCTCAATTCCCTTAATTCTCATTTCACGACACACACTCTAATTAGCTAGCAACAAGTAGCAATAACCCCAAAGCTCATCTCATTTCATTCATCACATTATGGCCAACAAAATCCTAAACTTCACAATAATTCTCTCTCTTCTCATATCTCTAGCCTTATTTGTTTCATCAAATAATGATATAGATCATGAAATAGATGAAGATGAAAATGAAGAAGAGTACTATGTGGTTGATAATGATACCTCATTATCCCATAATGGACCAAGAAGTAGGTTCTTGGCTAGCATAATAAAGAAAGGGACAAGGTGTGACCGTGAGACTAATAATATTTGTCATGGGGTTCGAGCAAACAAGGGAAAAGACATGCTTTTTTGTTGTAAGAAACATTGTCGTAATGTTTTGAGTGACAAGAACAATTGTGGTGTGTGTGGACATAAGTGCAACCAAGGAGAGAGATGTTGCAAAGGAATTTGTACTAATGTTTTGTCTAACGTTCGTCATTGTGGCAAGTGTAACAAGGAGTGTTCAAATGGAGATCTATGTGGAAATGGATTTTGTGGGTATGCATGAAATTAAATGAACTTATTGCAAGGTTGGGGTCTCTAATGATTTACTACTACTACTATCTATATATTATGTAGCACTTTTGAGATATAAGTATGATTTTATTGCATTTTTGTTTAATTATACTTTGAAGTATATGATTTCGGTTCTCATAATTTTTTTTTCATAAAGTTGGTCTCCACACTATTTTATTTTTTGTGAATTTAGTTATCATCTTTTTTAATTACACTTTAGTCCTTACTTTTCTGCACTTTTGAGCTAAAATATTGTGAATTTTGAGAAAGTGGAAAAATGAAAAATTTCTAAATTTTGGAGACTAAAAGCAGAATTAAAAAAGCGAGGACTAAATTTATGTAAAATAAAAAGTGAGGACCAAAGTTATGGAAAAAAATATGGGGGTCAAAAGCACAAGTACTAAGTCTGAAAAATAAAAGTATATGAGAAATGCTACTAATGCATTTTTTAATAAAGTATTTATTATTGGATTAATAATAAAAGGTATTGCCAGCATTTCTTTAAAAATACTTTCCAATTATTATAGCCGGGTCACATATATTCAAAGTGTAGCTTACTCTTATTTTTGTTGGCTTTGTTTTTGTAGTTGCTGTTGTTACTATTGATTTACTCTTCAATATAATAAAAGATTGTTGACAATATTGATTTACTCTTCAAATTTTTATAACTATAATATGTATAATAAGAGAAGGATATTTTTGGAAGTCAAATTATTGGTGCGGAGCAAGGCATCACTAATTAATAATGAATTTCCTATCAAAAAAAATTGGCTTAAATATATGTTTTGCCTCTGCAAATATCACCATAATCCAGTTATACCCCTGTAAAAATAAAAACTTTAAAATTACCCTTGCAAA
The DNA here is from genome assembly GCA_963573325.1 of Astragalus glycyphyllos. Classification (NCBI taxonomy): domain Eukaryota; kingdom Viridiplantae; phylum Streptophyta; class Magnoliopsida; order Fabales; family Fabaceae; genus Astragalus; species Astragalus glycyphyllos. Next base: position 32,592,973 of record OY754311.1, on the reverse strand, counting down.
TATAAATCGCTTACGGTTATGCCCCTCGGTCAGTTTCTCATCCAAAAAAATAATTTAAATAAAGTTTAAATATATGTTTTACCCCTGCAAATATCACCATAATCCAGTTATGCCCCTGCAAATATCACTATAATCCTGTTATGCCCCTATCAAAATCTTTAATTTTTCTATTATGCTGATATTTGTAGGGGCATAACTGGATTATGGTGATATTTGCAGGGGCAGAACATATATTTAAACCTTATTTAAATTATTTTTTTGGATGGGAAGCTAACCGAGGGGCATAACCGTATGCGATTTATATTTGGAAGAGTAATTTTAAAGTTTTTATTTTTACAGGGGTATAACTGGATTATGGTGATATTTGCAGGGGCAGAATACATATTTAAGCCAAAAAAATTAGAAGAAATTACATGTATCTCATAACTATTATCAACTTTTTAGTGTATATATACGTAGCAAAAACTATTCATTTTCCCCACAAAAAAAAAAACATGCAGCTCCAGCAATGAAGAAGTTCTACAAATATTGAATGATCTCCACTGCAAACTTTCCTTTCTTTGTGGTATTTATTTCCCCTATCTGGACCAAAAATAAATAAAACATTAGTAAAAAGGAACTAAGGAAGTAATTTATTTCCAAAGTCATTCAGATTATCATGGCCTTCTTTTAAGCTTTGGCAAGTTACCTTTAATCTTCCCTTTCCACTAACTGATACAATATCTCCACTCTTAATTGTTGTTCCTTTGGTTGTAATTGGGATCCAGTTGATACGCACATCACCATTGCTATCACCATAATATGTTTAGCACAATCATCATATGATATAAATATGAACAACTTTTTTTACACTAAATTATATATAATAAGGTTCTGCCATGAAGATGTGTAAATGGAATAGAGACAATGTGTAAATGGGGATTACCAACCTGATCATGTCAACTAGCTTTGAACGTGAAATCTTAAATCCTGCACTAGCTACTGCATCAACTCTTAGTGATGCTTCTATAGTTTTGAATGATTTTGTTCTGCACATTAAACAAAAAATTGGTCAAGTCTGAATCATGCAATTAAATACTATTATTTGAACTTGAGACCGAGATCAATACGACACCTTGGTGGTTCATAATCAAGAGAAATTAATGGTATCTTGGTGCAAGATACAGGAACATTACGAACCTGAATAAGAAGAATGCAATCAGAACATACATAGCAAGTTAGCAACACTAGGAAAATACTGGAACTTCTTAAAAGCAGAACTACTAAAAAAAAACTTTTTCCATTAGGTGAAGTTGGCTTCATGGATCAAATATTACCATAGTATTCTATCATAAATCATGTCTATAATCTATAGACAAATCATTTAAATCATGAACAGTCATTGGCTATATGGATCAAACATTGCCACAATGTCCTATCATAAATTGCGCAATAAAAGCTTTTGCAAAGTTTTAGTGGTACTTTTCTATCACAAATAATATCCAAAAGTACTCCTCAACTATCTTGCTTAACAGTACCAAAGTTTTGGAACGGGGGGGAGTATCTTCTATTTCCCATAATTGCCTGAAAAACAAACATATTTATCTGAGCCTCCCAATATACCTCTCTAAGCACGCTATGGTATGCAGTACACCTCCAAGTTGGTAAAAACCATGTGTGGGCCTTTTTCATCCCTCCAATATATCTATATCAATTTTCACGGCAAGTATGTTGCTTAAATGGTCGATCTTTCTGGCATAAAACTAAATTAATTTACTGTAATGAGTCTATTGTCTTAATCTCGACTCAATTATCCACTCCCATAGCTCATAGTAGGCTTATTTGATTCCTCTTTAATTTATGCAATCGAGTGTGCCTCAATATTGTTCTTATATATAAGGATCAAGTGATTCTAGTCCATTTGTCTAGCATTGTCTTAGACCCATAATGTCATTAAACAGTTTTTGAGTCATCCCGTGCCATTGTTACGATAATTGAGAAGAGTTGAAGTCGTTGGGATTACTTAGGTTAATTATTTAGTTAGTATTAAGATATTGCATTCAATTCCAGTGTTAGAAGGGATTGTAAATAGGAGTAACTGGGATAAAGGGAATCAGCCTAGGACTTTGATAGTAGTGTTAAAAGGAGAAATCTTTTGTGAATAAAGAAAAAACCCTTGGAGCCTAGAGCAAATATTGATTTTGCTTGTCATCTGTTTCTAATTTTCTATCAATTTTACATTTTTCCTGAGTTCGTACTAACCTTTTTCTCCTAGAGCCTTCCATACCTTCGTATGATATATATCAGAAACAAAAATATCAAAAAAAAAATTATGTTTTATATAGTAGATAGAGTATTTGACACAAATGTATTTGAAACGTATCAGATCTTGGTATGATACTGGTGAAGACATATACTTATATTATCCATCTTAACATTCTCATCTCTGTGACATTATGATTACATTTTTGTTGCCTTTTTCTTGCCCAACATTTAGCCGCATATAGCATGGCAGGCCCTATAGCTATCTGGTAACATTTTCCTTATAAATTTAAGTGATACTTTTTATCACATACCAAACCAGAAATACTCCCCCAGTTCATTGATCATATAGTTAACATCTCTTTCTTTCTTCAAGTCATTTTGTCTAATGGACTCAAGATACTTGAAATGACAGGCTTGTGGTATTATAAGTGTTTTCACTTCTTAACGATGAATTATAGTGATATTTATTTAGAGGCATATAAATAATGTTATGATATTTTATTCTGAATAGTCTGCCATACTCATCCTAGATATTTAAAGTTTTTTGAACCCCTATAATTTGGAAAAAACATTATTGTCCACATTGGTGATATAATTATTAAATATTCAATACCACAATTACAGAATCATTTCCTTTTTGTTCTGATAATTAGATATTTATTCAGAAGTCAAACTGTAAAAACCAGATTAAGTGAAATAACGCTACCTTATCCAGCGCTGACATGAGAAATTCAACAAGTTCTGGTACAATAAGTATCTGAGCACCCTGTTCTCCCTGGATAACAAAGCCAACAACGTTAAAATTTGTTAAAAATATGTGTGGTTTCGTGCATATGCAAGTGGAAAGATGAACAGCAAATTTCATTCAGAAATACAACCAAAAATGGTCAGATTAAACTTTAAATATATAGAAGTTTCCCTTCTTCCTATAGCTTTCTAGATGGATATAAGCTTTTTCTTTGCTGCAATGATTGGGCTCTGTTCAGAGCCATATTATGAATAATCAGACACCAAAATGAATAAATCAAATAAAATTAGAGATAAGTGCAACCTTAGACAACAATCTTTTACTATGTACAGGCCAAGATAGATAAAATTGAAGTTGGAACAAAATCAAGAAATAGAGAACTTGTGAGATGGCAAACTCTTTTGTAGTATCTAAATATGTTACAAATTGCAGGTTATGGTGTATCACTATTATTGCCGACATACAATTCCATTTAACTCCAAATCATGTTCCCCTTAACGGTTAATACAGTTTTCTTAATGTTTTTGAAATGCAAACAAATTGTTAAATAGTGTAAAATGAATTGGGCATCTGAAGGGAAAACTGTTTATACCAGAAAGGCATGTCCACTAGAATCTACTAATGTTTCTTCAACAGCCTTAGCTGAACCTTGTGAAAATGTTACTGTTCCTCAGTTGGATATAAAGCATTATGAAAACGGTTAAGTAATGATACTATTGAATTCTGCTATTACTAGCTTACTACCCTTTTGTGGGGGAAATATTGAATACCTGCAATATAATATCTCCAACTTTATCCCTGGTAATTCCTGTACCAAGAACTGAGCCAAGGAAATCACCATGAGAGCAGGGTTCAAACTGAAAGTTCCCTGTAATGCTGTGAAAAGAGTAACTTTATGTAAATAATAAATACTAACATCCAGAAGCATCAGTAATTGGCTAATTGCTGAGCTGAACTACACAATTCTGGTAACAAAAATTACAAGACTTACCTCAATGCTGAAATAATATCTGGATCACTTGTCAATTCATCTGGATGTCCAACTGAAATGCGACAGCGTTCAGCCTAGGGAACATATTGTTATGTTACGTGTAGATACGAACACAGGTAACTTGTTGCGCCAAAGGAATAGAAAGCACTTATCTAGATAATTACCTGTGGATAACCTCCTTGAGAAATTGCTTTCACGTCTGCTAATTTTTCCAATACATGCATAGATTCCTTCAGCACTGGAGGGGTAAGAAAATCAGTATGGAGAATCTCTCGTTTTAATGATGCTCGTGTAGCCTACAAGAAAGAGTCATGGACAACAGCAAGGGACTAAATTAGGTTTATCAGCATAAAGTTTTAAGATATATAATGCCTCAAAGGCCCAACCAGGGGATGGAAGCAAGTTCCAAGATTGTTTCAGACATGCTTAAGGTAAATCTAGAATGGTATTCATATGGATCAGAGGAAAAAAAACAAGTACCATCTCAAGAACATGCTTCACTTCTTTTGCTACACTTTTTTCCCCAACTCCCTTGAGTAACACATCAACATCTCCTTTTAAAGCTTGTACTGTCTGGCTTACACCTGAAACTGCACTTCATAAAGCTTTAGCAATGTGAAACTTGTCATGATTGAGATACCCAAATATTAGATTAGCCAACAATAAAACACATATTTTAATAAACTAACAGTACAAAAGTAGTGAAAGCTGTCACGAAAATTGCTTCTCCATCACCCAGTATGCAAGCAAAGCCTAATACATCAAAATGGTTTAGTAGCTAGGGAAGTGAGATGCACAGGATTTAAAATAACAGCTTTTTAGTCATAAACATGACTGGAATATCTGTTACACATCCATCACCACTGACACCAATAAGAACTGTAGATGACACTGGAACTAGGGAACTGGGAAATTTGTTCCCAAGGACTTACCAAGCAAAGCACATTAGTAGGTCCTACAACCATATATCTATCCAAAACCTTAAGGACATTAGATTCATTAGTCCTTACATAGTTACACTTAATTTGGTCTTCACCTTGTCCATTAATATCCAGTGTGAAACTTTTTCACTAGCTCACTCACACACACGCGCGCACACACACACACAAAATGAACTAACATATGTATTACCAATCTCTCCTCCTGAGTATTCAGCGGTCATCAGTTTTTCCACATTCACACCATGCCTACTTGTCTAAAAGCCGTGTATCTACCAACATGTTCGCGGACTTGGATCGTTTCCTTCACTCTCTCCCTCCATCATCTTTATCTCTCAGTCTTACTCTATCTCTTCATTATCTCCTTATTCAACTATTCTGATTGATCATTTAATACACCTTAAAAATTGTGTTTCTTTCTTATATTGTTGTGGACCATCAATACACAATTTTTTTTCTCTTATATTGTGGACCGGAGGGAGTAATTGTTATATCTCTGTCTGAGCGAGGAAGGATAGAAGGAGAGGATCCAATTTGCTCATCAGTCATCATCAAGTCATGCCATTTGCTCAATTGCTAGTACCACCATTCATCAACCATGCTTTCTTCAATTCTATCCAGTCAAATCAAAACTCAGTTTTTACTAACTAACAACCCCCCCCGGTTAGTCAATTGATCAGTCAAGTACTTTATTGTGATTCTATGAACTTAATAATAATACTGTCAAAAAAAATGAACTTAATAATAATTTATGAAACCCTTTTGACGAATTCAGCAATATAATTCATCACCATGTTGAGTTGAAGACATATAGCACATTAAGATTCAACATACAGATACCAAAAAACTAAAAAAACAAAAAACAAAAAAATGGATAGAGAAAGTAGAACCTGAAGAAGTGGAAACGGAGAGAAGATGAGAGGTAAGAATCCTATGGAAAGAGAGGTTGGCATTGGTGGTGCGGAGAATATGAGAATGAGAATGAGAGATTGCAAAAGCATGAGCAATTTTTGATAGACACCACGCAGTTCCAAAGCTAGAAGCCATGGCGAAGGGGAAACTGAACAACACACCACTTATGCTTTTTGGATTCAAGGTTCAACTAGCTCATTGATGAGGTAGATGAATGAAAAACAGGGAAAATAGCATTCAGCGTTGTCGATGGATTGATTGGGTTGGAATTGGATTGCCTTCCTCTCAGTGTTTAACACCTTGAACAAAAATGGCTTTCAAATATAAAAAAATGGGCTTAATTTAATATTAAAATAATTAAAATTATCTTTTTTGAAAATAAATAATTAAAAACTAAATACAAATACAAATACAAATATTATACAATAGGTAAAACATATTTACAAGCTTAGACAATACTCGTTTGCTCTTTTGTCAAAAAATAAATACTAGTTTGGTCTTATAGTTAAAAAAAATTGATAAAACCATCAAGACTAAAAAGTATATTGAAATGGGCTAATTTCTATTAACAACGTTAAAATTTTAATTGTTTTATCACAAGTATCATTTGTATTTGGGGGCTACAACTTAAAAGAGAGAAAAACAATTAATAACGGTCCATTTTAAATGACTAATAAAAGACACTTTATAAAGACAAAAATAATAATTTATTTTCATTCTTATATAGCATAACGGAGTAGCACTGTATAAGTAATGCTACAAAGAGACTCTTTAACACTCTTTTCAATACACAATCTTCGTTTTGTCGAAATTCAAATAGACTAAATTAATAAGAGAGTGACAATTATAAAAAGTGTGTTGATAGCACTCTCCATTCTATATGTTTTTGGTAAAGAAGGTTAATGAACAAAACAAAGCTAAAATAAGTCTACAAATGAGGGAAGACAACCTTCAAAGCATCAAGTGCAAGGAAGCTAGGGAGACTAGAGGGGGAGGGGGATGGTCATAATCCTCAATCTTTCAACCGTGGTTTAAACCCGAATTGGTAAAGAAGTGTAGTTACCTTCTCTCAAAGTATGCAAGACCTTCATTGTCTGATCCTTGAAGAATGGCAACGAGCTCGATATTTAGGTTATTCGAAATACCAATAAATTTAATGAATCTTATAATCTATTTCTCCTTATCACATCTGATTAAGCCTCCAACTCTAACTCTTCCGAGATTCTCTATACATACATCATCTTGTTCAGGACAACGTCGTTATCAACAAAAGGATACCAAGTTATCCACCTCCAATGTTTCTGAATGTTGTTTTATATGTTGCAACATGGTGAGTCATAAAGGTTAGACCACGAGCTTCCTTAAGAATTTATAGAGTTTGATTGAATCCTTACTCACATTAATCATATTTTGTTCTCTCCAAAGGTGGATGTTGGAGTGAAGGCAAGGGTGTGGAGGGGGTGTGAGTTAGTAGTGGTCGATCGGATGGAGAAAGAAGAAGAGAAAGGGAATGAGCAGAAAAAATTAAAATATTGTGTGAAAAACAGTAAGATTCGACGAATTTTCAAAATCAAACAGGACCAATTGAATCAAGATGCAGGCTATCATGAACCAACGATCAAGGTGGTCCACATTAGCCAAAGTCATGTTAAACTTTCAAATCCAATTAGACTTTTAAGCTTTTTAATTTAACTTTTTATTAAAAATGAAAAACTTAATTTAAAATTAGGGTTCTTCTTTCTGTGAACCCTAATTTGCTAAAAGTTTATTTAAATTTACCACATTAACACCGTTACATCAAAAAAAAAAAAAAGAACAGTCATGTGAACTATTTTTAAGTTAAAAGAACTAAAAAAATAAAATACTATATGCTTTTTAAACGTAAAAGACTAACTTGAAAGAAAGATAAAAGATGAGAGAACTCATCAAAACTTTGAGCCTGATTGAAATCTCTTTTTAAAAACAGTTTTTAGATAAAAGATAAGAGAACACATCAAAACTTTGAGCCCGTTTGAAATCCCTTTTTAAAAACAATTTTTGGTTTTCTAAAATTTTAAGAGAACAAATTTTGTCAAAAAAAAAATTTTTAAGAGAACAAATTTATTCTTTTATTAAATTTTAAAAACTAGAAAACAGTTTTTAAAAGACTCCAGGCTAGTTTTCCCTTGAATTTAAAAAAAAAAACTGAAAAAATTCAAACAAGTTAGTATGAAAAGTCAACATTATTTACCCCAAAAAATTAATTGAAACAACATACCCCCAAATGCTGACAGGCTCAATTTCTTCTGTTACCAAGTTAATATTCCAGCCAAATACAGTTCAAAAATGATTTTGCACCAATTAATTCAGAAATGAACCCAACCAAATACTGACGGGCTCAATTTCTTCTGTCAAACCTACCAAGTTAATATTCCAGACATGCAGTTCAACCCCCTCACATAGATTTTATCAATATCATCAAGACTATATAACCAACATTTGAACACTTTAAACATAAAGTTAAGTATATCATGGTCACCATTCCATTCCTCTGACCAATTAAAACTATAGAAAAAAATTCCAAGTTACCAGTAACGTCTCATGAAAATTTGAACAAAATTTGAAAATACATAGTCAAACAACTAATGTATATAGCTTTTTCCCGGAGTAGGAAGCAAAGCACAACAGAGTCTGTTTTAGTTCAATTCCCCTAAGAGGATGTATATATAACATAAATAGCTACCTCACAAACCTAACCACCCACTAGGAAAATTGGTTTCACAGCTCCTTCTAGATCTAAACTTCTTTAGATAAGATAGGTATATCCAAGCACCAACAACAGCAAAACTAACACAACAGCAGCTGCAATCCATAGCCAGTAATTGTTGGACCTCTTGCGCTTGAGAATAGCTTTTGGAATTGATTCCGGACCCTTTGCTCGGCTTCGAGACCTGATAACATTCTCCTTTGACACCTTCTCCTTCACTGGAGCTGGGACCTCAACAGCATCACTAACCTTTTCTTGTTCTGCAGCCTCAACTGCTTCAGCTTCTGGTTCCTCCTGAGTTGGAACTCCAGCTTTCTTCTTTGCTTTCTTCTCACGGTCCTACAAACCAAATTCAGATTTCAAAAGTTATATCTTAATGGAATAAGAACAAGGATTTGGATCCTCTAATGTCAGTAAAATATTGTGGTGTCATGTTATGAGACAAAAAGACATAAAAGTAAATTAGTAGATCCTATACAAATAATGATGAGTCTTATGATAGTTGTAATCTATGAACTACGCACACGGACACCGGACACGACACTGACATGTACACATTGGTTTTAATTTGAAAAATGGAAGTAATTGAAGTGTCAGTGTCGGACACCGAACACGTCTTCAACCTGAAGTGTCGGTGCTTCGGAGGTTGTAACTAACATGAGAGGATCCAAATAAAATAAGAACTAGATCAATTAAATCACCTTAAGCTTCTTCTCAGCTTCCTTTTGTGCTCTGAGAGCAGCTTTGGCTGCAGCTTTCTCTGCTAACTTCTTCTTCCTTTCCAAGGCCAGCTTTGCTTTTGCGAGTTCCTCTTCTCTTTTCATCTCCTTCAGCTTAGCTGGATCGATTTCAGCCTCTTTGGCAGGAGCCTCCTTTTTGGGATTTTCAAACTCATATTCATCAGCTTCTGCTAAATCCTTAATATCTGGTTTGGATTTCAAATCTCTCCCTTTGCTTTTGGATTCTTTCTGAGAAGGCAAAGTTTCTTGTGGAGAAGGCTTTGGCTCCTCCTTTGGTTGTTTTGTGATAGCTTTTGGTAATGCATCAGTTTCAGCAGGTTTTGGTTCTTCCAGAATTGGCTTCTCATCTGGGTTCCTCATCCGACCGTCCCTGCTCAACTGCCGCATATCCAAAGATGGCAAAATTCTTTTCTCATAATCATCCCTAAATTTTTTGTCACTGTTCCAGAGTGACCTAAACTTATCATCCTGGAACCCGGGGGAAAATTAGAAAATGTGAGATTCAACAACCGTCAGTTAGGAAAAGCGGGACAAAACGGATAGTAAAAATGTAATGCCATCGATAAATATTCGACAGATCCAAAGAATGGATATTGTAAGGACAAACCTCTGCTTGTGCAAGTTCATCAAGAGCGTTGATATCTTTCTTTGCAGCCAGATCCCGTGCTTTGTTTAAAAGCGTACGACTTTGGTAGAAATGGGAGTTCTGAAAAATGAAAATATCAATTCAAATTCAGAAATCTTTTGTAAGAGCTACATCTTTCTACTGGAAATATAAAATAGTTGAGAAATAATGACAAACTGCTAGATATTTACATAAAAAACAGTTTCAAGCATTTACATGAATTCTACATCATGGAAAGAATTATATTTTACTGGGTTCATGAGAATCATAAAAACAGATATGCAAAATAATTGTCAGCTAAGTTTTTGCAGAACGCGAGGTTCTTATTGCAAATTCAACCAAAATCTCGAACAACAAATTTTAGGTGCAAACTTCACAAATAGTAAAATTAGATGTTGCAAAATAATGGATGAAAATAGGAGGATCTAAAAACAGACTGAAGTTTTGAATTCCATGTTTTGCTATGATTAAGTGAAAAAATGAAGATGGACATGGCAGGAAACATTTTGCATTCCGTCTTTAAGACTTTATTCATATCAAATGAGATTAAAATGAAAAAATAAAGATTCTCACCATTTTCTGTACAAGTATTTGAAAACAAGAAAAGGGACAGCATTATGACATACATGCAATTATTCGTTAATATAGGAATCGCTAACAGAAAACATTCACAAACCAAATGTACCTCCAACATTCTCTACCAATCACTAAATGATAATTTAAAGCAATACATACCCCTTCATCACGCTGCTTTCTCAGCTGCTGAATGCTCTCAAAAGCTTTCTCTCTTTTCTGAGTAACAGCTGTCAGTTCATCTTGCAGAGTCTGGATATCCTTGTCGATAATTTTCAGCTCATCATCAATTTGCTTGATTTTGGACCGAATTGCTTGTCTCTCCTTCTTCACTCCATCCAAATCCCCACCAATAAGCTGCAATAAAAAGTAGTATATCAAGGACCTTACAAAAAAATCAGAACACTGAAAAACCCAATGGCACAACTACAATCAAAATCCTTACCTTAACTTGGTCCTGAATGGTTTCCTTCTTCCCAACGGTATCATGTAACTTGGCCCTCATTGCAGCATTAGCAATAACTTTGTCCCTTGTTCCTTCAAGCTGTTTGATTTCTCGGAGAATTTGCTTTTCTTCGGTCAATGGGATGCTCTCATGCTGGATGCGATATTGTAAGCTATATATCTGCATCCATCAAAGCATATGGGAGAATCAATGTTAGATTAACTACAGCGTTGACAAAGTGACGAGCTTTAAGTTAAAAAACATGGACTCGTAACATACCACATCATTAAGTTCCTCCTCGGATGAGCATATACCACCCCGACCAGCATTATTTGCAGTACGCAGCTTGCCCAGTGCCTGCTGCAGAGGCTCAATCTCTTTCATTTTCTCATCAACAATGCTCTGATATTGCCTGCTGTCACCTCTTAGAGACTTGATCTGAGAAATCAACTCTGCTCGTTCGGACTGCAATGAAGAGTAGAGACAAAATATGCAAAATATATTAGACATCTGTTGAGAATATAAGCACTTTATTTTTTCCCAGAAACGACACTACATTTAGTTCCTGTCGTAAATACCATATTTCTCTATTTAAAGACACGTAGCTTGCTACTTGCTAGCACAAAATGAATTCCTATCATTAGGTCAAAAGGGTGTTTGCATATGGCACAGTTATCTGTAAATTAAATAAATGATGGCGAGCAGGGGAAATGATGAAGACGTAACGACAAGGTACTTAAGTGAACTGAGCCCTTTGCGAGTCAATACGCGCACAAGGTGCCAAAACACATGCGCCTTCGACATTAGAAAAATAGATCATTGAACTCCTTTTGCATTAATTTTCCATTCAAACAGACAACAGATGCATCACATTTATAGAACAAATAAAATATTAAATGATCAATTCATTTCCTAAGGGTTTCCGACATTCGAATCTCCCTTAATACAATAGCACCAAGTAGCAAGTAAAATGGTTTGACTTTTAGGGTTTTTAGTTATAAAACCAATAAACATAAAAGTATAAAACGCAGATCCCTTCCGCAGCCTCCGTTTTTGTGCCTTTGACTACACCGACCCATCCTACTACTTCTCTTCTTGTCTTCCCATTTAAATTTACCCCTAGAACAAGTAAAATTTTAACAAGCAACAATGATGAATTGTCTTCAACTCACCCGCTTAGCCTTCAGTGATTCAGTGATCTGAAACCGAGTTTGATTTTTCTTGCTGATATCTTTATCAAGCTGATCAAGCTTAGATTTGATAACTGGATCATCATAAGGCCTGCACCTGACAAAGTAGAAAGAATGGATCTGCTTAGGAGCAGGCCACTCTTCAACAGCATCTTTCGGGGTATTGGAATCCGAAACTTCTTTGGCTTCCCCTTTTGCAGATTCATCTCCATGCGACCCGAACTTGATGGCCTCATTAGCTCCCACATCCTGTTCCAATTTTCCATTCTCCTTTTCAAGCAAAACAGATTTGCCTCCTTCAACACCATTCTCCATTGGTCCTTGAACCATTTCAAATCCGACAATCTCAACCGCCATGGCTCCAACTACAAATACAGACTCGCAAATCCCCAAGAAACCTAATTCCAAATAGAAAAAATATATCAATATTCAGTTACTCACACCATATCATCATCAATATAATGAAGATTCAGAAGCATGCATGATTCAATAGTTTGATCCACATGCTCAATAAACAGGTTAAACAACCGCTAAATCATTAATCAAATAACCAAACACATACAGAAATACACATGCAGATAATTCCAAAAAGCAAAAGAAAATTCAGCATAAGCAGAATTGAGCTACAAGAACACATCATCAATTAACACATGAATTGCATCAATTTGATCACAAAAAACCAATCCAAACACAGCATGTGACATGAACAAAGGGATCTATAGATTATCATCTTAATCTCAAACATGCAAATAAAATAAATCAGTAACGCCAAAATTCAGATACACGATCAATAAACAAACAAATAAATAAATCTGGTTTTTTTAGGGTAAAGATCAAACCTTATTCAATGATCAAAACCAGCATGCAAAATCAAAATCAAAGAAACATGAAGTAAAGACGGCAAAACAAAATTCAACAAGGGCGTGATCTGAATAATCACCCCACCATTGATGCAGAAAAAAGAAAGATAAAAACTTTGAACCGAAACAATAGCAGAAGAAAGTGAAAACTACTACAGAAGCAATGATAACAGAGAGAGAATACCAGTGTAGAGAGCGAAAGAGATTTGTAAAGAAGAAGACCCCTTTTGACAAAGGGTCTCCAAATCCAATTGCAAATTATGAAAAAACTAGAAATTGAGAAATGGGTCAGATCTCGCTCTGTTTTCTTCTTAAGTCCCTCCACGTGCAGGTTTAATCTGAACCCGTTTCCGCAGAGAGAGAGAGAGGAAGTACCACAAATTACACTGCTCCTTTTTTATATAGAAAAAAAAAAGAAAGATTTTTTCAGGTTCGGCAGTGGATTTCGCTTACCTCGATTTCTTCAAACAGTACAAACGTAGGGCTGCCGTTTTTTGTTTCACACTGTTATTTATATAATTATTATGATTTTCTTTTCTTAATTTGGGATATAAAAAGTTAAATGAAAATGAAATGGATAAAAAGGGTTTGTGTCTGTTTGGGTTTTACGCTTTTGGTTGTGTCTTATGATTCCATTCTATGTTGTTATTCTTATGTAGTCTTTCTCTTTTCTTTTCTTTTAGACTAAATGGAAGTTATGTTTCTTTTAGTAGTACATTTTGCTGTTTACGGAGTTTGTGGTATACCGTTGACTTTTGGCGAACAGAACACAATCCCCCTACAAAAAGGTTTTGTGTCTTCTAAAAAAAAACTAACGAAATCTTAGGTGAAACGTTTGGTGGGTTATTATTATGTCAAAAAGAAACAGTAGGTGAAATTTTTAGATAAGCAAGTAGATGAATATAAGCTTAGGTGAATTTTTTATAAATAAAAAAAAAATAGGTGAGTTGGATCATACGATAGGTCAAAGTTACGAAAATACGTAAAGCTCATAAAGTATTTATAGATCTACTTACATATTATTATTAACTGACAAAATTCTTGCGTTCAGGGTTTGAACTCACATCATTATAGATAGTAGTTGTAGCCGAGGTGGCCTACTTTTAATGGTCCTAAATATAAAAAATGTTTTTATATGCAAAATGAAAATTATTAAAAGAGACCTAAAAAATCCACGAGTCGGTAGTTTGCTTTGTTTCGCTTAGTTTCACGATGAGTTCCCTTTCCTTTCCTTTTACAAATATAGTAAACAAAATAGTATTTTAAAATAATAATGGTGAATATAAAATAAAATAAATATTAAACAATCGAAACCCTTCGACCTCAATTATCGTTTTTGTAACATCCCAATTGTTCCTAAGCTAAGTGAATCAATACGCCTAATTAATGGGAAGAACTTATTAGTTAGAACGAGAGAATTAACAAGGAAAGACATCTAGTCTAGTAAATAACGGGCTGAGATGTAATCACAAAATGTCGGTGTGTACCTAGGTAGTGAGCATGTGTATGTGTGACATGACATAGTAAGAAGAAGTGTATCAATGTTAAATTTAGGTTATATCTAGAAAATAAGTGTGTGTCGCACGCGCGCGAGCATGTGTGTGTTATTATTATTAAAAGTCAAAGTAAGAAAAAGAAGGGTATAGGAGAGAAGAGGGGAGCCATTGGAGAGAGAGAGAGAGAGAGAGAGAGAGAGAGAGAGAGAGAGAGAGAGAGAGAGAGAGAGAGAGAGAGAGAGAGAGAGAGAGAGAGAGAGAGAGAGAGAGAGGTTAAGGTTAAGGTTAAGGTTCAAGCTTTCTTAAAAAAGAAGACAGAGTTCAAGTCTAGGAGTGTGGCTCAAGACCCAAATGTGGAGATTTCACTTTTCTACTCTAGAAATTATCGATGTAATATAGATTATCTCTCTAAAATCCCTTTACTAGTAGGTTATGCTTAGTGTTGCAATATGGTTAACTGGGTGTTATACTTTTCCAACATTTAATTTCTAAACTAACATTATGGAGTATAGTAATTTCTAAAAAAAATGTTTAAACTTACAGTAGGGAGCATTTTTTATAAGCAAAAAATTGACTAAATTGGAACACTAGGGGTATTCCAACCCATCAAAGGTGAAAGCCAATTACAACCTTAAGAGGCGATTGAGTGGGTTAATTGACCCACCAGTCAGCAATTACACAAGAAAGATTACATTCCACACGACTAATAAACCACTCCCAAGAGATCGACTTAATATGGTTGACGACCACATTCACATCAAACGTCTTTCCCTTGAACAAAACAGAATTTCTACGAAGCCAATACACTGTGTTATAGCCATCCATACTAAATATGTAACTTTCTGAGCCTTCTTTGAGATCCCCCAAACCATAAGCACGAAAATGATCAACTCTGATCAAATTACCATTCACTGATATACCCACCCACCTCTAAATATCATCCCAAAGAAGCAAAGTTCGGTTGCATTGAAAAAACAAGTGACTAATGGATTCATCAGAAGATTTGCTAAAAATAAGGGACTGGACTGGACAACTTCAGTTGTACCCTAGTTGATTTGGATACTATTCATGGTACTGAACAAAAGTGGGGATAAGGGACTGGACAAAAACCCGAATTCCTATACCTCACAAACCTACGGTACAACTTTTTGTCACGCAGTACAACTTTCTAATCACCCAAGAAATATACCAAAATATTATCTTTACTAGTGGTATACTAGTGCATCCGCACGGGTCCGGTATACTCGTGCATCCGCATAGGTCCGGTATACTCGTGCATCCGCACAGGTCCAGTCGCGTGGGTACTGATATTTTTGGTAGTTTGATGACTAAGTAAATAAATATACTTTTGATTTAAAAGTATTATGCTAAAAATTTAACTATTGATAATTTAAAATTTAGTAAGATATCTTTATCAATTGTCATAAAAAGATAATCTTATAAATTGTTTTGATTATTTAATTTCTGTCTAGACTCAAACGTAATATAGTTATGTATAAAAATAAAAACATTCGTGAAAATAAATTATAAAGTATTTGTATTTTGACAATGTGTAATGTTTCATCATCGGAAATCAAAAGTAAGGAAATTTATAAACAGCATCAAATTTTCCACGTTGAAACTCAAAAGCAAAATATAACAATAACTAATTTGACAATACCTAATGTTTTCTTGTCGAGAGTCCGAATAAAAATGTCCATGTAGTAAAAAATAAAAATAAAACTTCATGAAAGCAAAATATAAAACGTTATTATAGTGATAACGTTAACACGTAAGAAATCTACGGTAAGACTAGAAATCTAAAGTCATAATACAAAAAATAGAGATTTTAGTATTGGGTGTTTTCAATAACTTGTAATTGTTAATTGTCAAGACTAAAAACTAAAATGTAGGTAAAATAGAGATTCTAGTATTGGGTGTTTTGATTAAATACATTGTAGAAGTATGTTTCTTAAAAATTGCTCGTGGCCATGAAATTATACCGACAACAGATAATGTTTCCTAGTCCAGACTCAAAAGCTAAATATTCCTTTATTTTTTATTTTTTTTTGACGCAAGCCTTTATTTTTTTTTTTGACAATCTAAATATTCCTTTATAAAAAAAACAAATATATTGTAAATACAAAAATATAAAAATTATTTATATTGACAACATGCAATGGTTGCCCGCTGAGATAGATAGATCAAATTGTCTTTAGTGTATACAATATGAACGAAATCATTATATGTTTTCCCATTGAGATTTAATAATGTGAATAGATGTATATTAATAATAGAAAAAACCAATATATTGGTAAAAAAATATAAAATATATACAAATATTTTTCTATGAATTAAATCATTACATGTTTTCCCATTGATATTTAAGAATGTTAATAGTGATATATTAATAAAAGAATATTTAGGAAATGTGAAGTATTTTTCAATCTAAATAAAAGTTATACCAACAATATGTAATTTTTCTCCGTCGAGCTCAAAAACATGATAATTATTTATAAAAAATAAAGATATAAAGATATTAATGAAAACAAAATATCAAAAAAATAAAAGTAATCGACAATAGTAATATTTCACTTCCTGTTCCAGGAATCAAAAAAATAAATTATGTCAATAATATATAATATTTACCTGTTGAGAGAGAAGTTTGGGAGGGAAATTGAATATTTTAAAAATTGCATGTGTCCATATGGCTATAATAACTTCATAAATAATCTAATCTATGAAATTACCAATATAGATCTCTTATTAACAGGACACGTATCTAATTTAAGGGTAACAATGTCATTACTCTCTCTTTCTTCCTTTTTTTCCTCTTTCTTCTTACACTCTTTTTCCTCCTTTTCACTTTTCTCTTACACTCTCTTTCTTCCTTTTTTTCTTTTTTACTTTACTTTTACTTTTCCCATAAATAATTTTTCTCTTTTTCCTATGAATCCACTTTAGTTTTTTAACTAAAATTTTAAATTTATACAAACACCACTGTACTAAAGTTACCTATAATAATGTAAATGAGTCACACTAAAAAACAAAAAAACTATTACCTTATTGGAAAAAGTTATCACCTTAAAATTTTAATTTTTCTCTCCGAAATATGATTACACTCTTATCGATAATCTACTATCTATCTTTTACTATCTAATATAATCTACTAATCAACTAAAATAATCAATTAAAACTACAAGATAACGACAATGATATATAAAAAACACGGCATAACTGCACTGATATATAAAAAAAATACGGAATTAATGTTTGTCATTGGTAATTATAATTATAGAAGACTACTATAAACCTACTATCGAAAAAAAGAAGAATGCTTAATGACTATTTAAACTGATTAATATTTAAAACACACGTGACAAATACTTGTCACTAATACCTAAAAAATGACAAATAATTATCACTGATATATAAAAAAGACGGGATAAATATTTCTTATTGATAATCTACTATCCATCTTTAACTATCTAATATAAGCTACTAATCAACTAAAATAATCAATTAAAACTACAAGATAACTGCAATGATAGATAAAAAAACACTAGATAACTGCACTGATATATAAAAAAAATACGGAATTAATGTTTGTCATTGGTAATTATAATTATAGAAGACTACTATAAACCTACTATCTAAAAAAATAAGAATGCTTAATGACTATTTAAACTGATTAATATTTAAAACACACGTGACAAATACTTGTCACTAATACCTAAAAAATGACAAATAATTATCACTGATATATAAAAAAGACGGGATAAATATTTCTTATTGATAATCTACTATCCATCTTTTACTATCTACTATAATCTATTAATCAACTCAAATAATCAATTGAAACTATGAGACAACTGCACTGATATATAAAAAACACATGATAACGTCACTGATATATAAAAAAAATATGAGGACAGCTGCAATGATATATATATATATATACTAGTATGTATCACCCGTGCCAACACGGGAATACATTTCCTTTTAACTTAAATTTTGAAATTGTTGTTTGGGGATTAAAAAAGAGCCAGTTGAATGTTTACGTATCTTATGTCAAAAAAATTGACTACTTTGGACACCTTAGAAAATAAACCCACCCTGACAAATTTTAATATGACACGTTTATTAGATTAGATTGTATACTAAAAAATATTATAGTTAAACTAAAAAATCATAGTTTAATATTTTAATATAAAATTTAGTCCTCATTCTATTTATTGATATTCAAAAAATAAAATTAAGAATAAAATATAGCAGTTAGCACATTTTTATTTTTTATTAATATTTTTAATTAATATTTTTAATTAAAAAACACATATAGGTTTAGTTGTATTCACTCTATCCATATCATATCCATCATTGCTTAGTAGTTAATTACATGAACCCAAAATCACTACTTAAAATAAGTTGAATGCCATGTGAGCACAAATGAAAATAAAATTGAATTCTAGTTTTATATTTTGCAACCCCAACATGTACTAAAATGAAAGTGCAATGCAAAAGACAGAATATTGGTAAACGGAATAAAAAATTTAAAGTTGAAAAGAATGGGGAAAACCAATATGCAGTTATAAGAATACTTACGGAATGAACCCAAAACAGGTTCAGCACCTATGTTGTAACAACCCGGCTACCTTGTTGCTCTTGTGCTTCTGATAGTCTCCATCTTCTCTCGATAGTGGTTCCGGCCGAAAGGATTTTCAAAGCTACAACAGTGGTCAAAACAGGGGAAAAACCACATTGTTATAAGGGTGACAATAACACTTCCGTAACCGGACAACCATAGGTGTACCTTTATCGCTACATCAACACATTTTTGTTACTATTATAGCAATATCTCACTATTTTCTATATCTGTTATTCTGGGTCTGATTATATATATTGGGGAGTATACCTGTATACAATACAAATGTAAGAATAACTATATCCTTAATTTCTCACTATGGATGTTGACTATATTGTAGGCACAGTCTTCAATCTATTTATTGAAATGAGATGATTGCAAAATTGATAAACTTAGGAAGTACTCCAAAACAATGTTATGATTTCAAAAGCTGGATCTTTTTAGCCATAAAGATACTGCACTGCCAAAATTCCTCTAAAGCTTTATGATCACAGAAGCCGAAGGGGAAAAAAATCATTTGAACATGATTGAAGAAAATTTCAAAAACTTCAAAGAAAAAATAGTACCAAGCAAAAGCAAAGAAACCCCATTTAGTTTGACATGATAAAAAGACAAACTTTACAACAGAAGAAATAGAATCTCAAACAAATCACGGTAAGGTGCTGAAGAAGTTGTAGTGGTTTAGAACATCAGCGTCTTGTGGCGGTGGAAGTGGCGAATATCGTTCTTCATCCTTCACACAGTATCGTGGCCAACTTTGTTATGATGCTAACGAAGGAAATTCTTCAGAAATTTAGGGAAAAATGAAACCCTAACGAAGGAAGATAGAAGGAGTGATGGTCTATGGAGAGAGAGAAATCCAGTGCTCTGTTTCTTCTGATTTTCTTCTTTCGTTGCTTTGCGTTTTGAGTTGATCAAGATGAAAGAAGAGATGAAGGACAAACTTTTGTAGTTCATCAAAAAAAGATTGAAATTTTGTGATAGAAAATGAGAGAAAGAGAAGGAAGAGGAATGTGCGGATGAGAGATGAAGAGAGATTGTCGAGAGAGAGATTGGATCCACAAAATTAGCATTGTATTCATTACTGGATCCACAAAATTAGCATTGTATTCATTACTTGTTTTTGTTTTTTTGAAACTATCAGCTCCAATCAATGTTATTAAAACCGACCCGGTGATCGACCCGAGCAGGTCACTAGGTCAATGGGTCAATGGTCGAACCGAGGGGTCACTAATTGACCTGCATGACCCGATATCAATAAATTTGGCATTAAATTAATATAAGAATTAGAAAATGTAAGATATTATAAGTCAATATTTTTAAATTTAATATGGTTTTGAATTAAAAACAAATTTGAAAATCAATAAAATTACTCATATTTAATAACATTCTAGTTAATAAATATATAGAATCTAAAATCTATGGAAAGTGATACAAAATATTAGATTTCAAATAAATATGATATATAAATGTAATATATAAGTATTATAATACATATAAATAAATATAATTAGTAGGTAATAGGTTTTGCTAGAAATAAAAGAAAAAACAGGGTATATATTCTATAATACGCCTCAGTTACAACAAAATGTGGTTGCTCAAATGGTTAGTGTTGGAAGGTGCGGGTGTGAGGAAGGGGGTTTGATCCCCTGTTTCTTCATTTTTGAGATATATTTCGAAATTAATTTTCAATAAAAGCTGAGGTGGATGCAACGTATTTATTTGGATTATGATTATGATATGATATATATATATAAACACGGGATAACAACGCTGATATATAAAAAAACAGGCGATAAATGCAGAGATTGTTTAAATGATACTTTTACATTTTTACATTTTAATATTTATTTATTTTTATTTGAAACTCCTTTTTTATCTACTTTAAATTTGTCTTTATTTTAATGGGGTAATATTCAAACTATTTAAAAATTGTCTAAGTTTATTCATAAAAAAACACGACAGCACTCGTGCGTATGCACGAGTATTCTATTAGTAAACTAACTAAAGTAATAAATAATGTGGAAGAAAAAAGAGAAAGTTGAAAAATGAAAAAGAGGAAATAGGGGAGGGAAGAGGTGAGGAGGAAAAAGTGTGATCCATAAATAGAGAGAGGGAGTGAATTTTTTAAAAAAGTTGTAAAAGTGGGATTTAAAGAGAGAATGAAAAAATTGATAAAAAGTTGTAAAGGTGAGACCCATAAATAGAGATAAAATGAAAAAAATTAAAACTTAGAGAAAGAAATATTAAAAGACATATTTGCCCAAAAAAATTGTGATGTGTCAACATAGGAAGATGTCTCTAGTCTTTTAAATGTGCTAGCACTTTTTTCTTATATTGATTTTCAATTCAATCTAAATAAGAATTATACAATATGTAATGTTTCTACGTCAAGCTTTAAATTAAGCATGATAATCATTTATAAGAAAAAACATATTCATGAAAACATAATCTAAAAAAAAAAAATTCACTGTGAGAGAGAGAGAGAGAGAGATTTTAAAAAAATTGTAAAGGTGGGGGGATTTAGAGAGAGAATGAAAAGTTTTTAAAAATATTGTAAAAGTGAGTCCTTTAAATAGAGAGAATAAAAAATATTAAAAGTTAGAGAGAAATATTTTAAAAAAAACATATTTGCCCAAAAAACTGTGTTGTGTCAACATAATAACATGTCTAATTTTTTAAATGTGCTTGCACTTTTTTTCCTTATATTGATTTTCAATTTAAATAAAAATTATACCAATAATATGTAATTTTTCTCTGTCAAGCTCAAAAGCAAGATAATAGTTTATAAAAAATAAAGATATTCTTGAAAACAAAAAAATAAAAGTAATCGACAATAGTTATATTTCCTTACCAAGAATCAAAAGAAATAAAATTATGGCAACAACATATAAAATGAGAGAAGAGTAGAAGGGAAGTTGAATATTTTAGAAATGACATGTGTCCATATGGGTATAAGTTTATAAGTACTAAAGTAATTAAAATAATTCAATTAAAAAAAGTAATTAAAATAATAAATAATGTGAAAGAAAAAAGAGAAAGTTGAAAAATGAAAAGAGAGAGGAACTAGGGGAGAAAAGAGGTGAGAAGGAAAAAAGTGTGACCCATAAATTGAGAGACGGAATGAATATTACTAAAAAAGTTGTAAAAGTGGTTTTCAAAAAGAAAATGACAAGTTTTTTAACAAGTTTTAAAAGTGGGGCCCATAAATAGAGAGAATGAACAAATTTAAAAATTAGAGAGATAAATACTAAAAGACATATTTGCTCAAAAAATTGTGATGTGTCAACATAGTAAGATGTCTACTTTTGTAAATGTGCTAGCACTTTTTCTTATATTGATTTATTTATTATTTATTATTTATTTACTACTCAATAGTTTCTCTTTCTCTCTCTCCCCCCTATATTTCTCTCTCTCTCTGTCGGTCAGTCTCTCTCCTATCTCATTCTTCTCTCTATCTGATCTCATCCTTCTGTCTCCCTCCAATAGAATTGCTTAGATGTACAGGCACTTCCAAACGGTGTCAGTGGCATATATTTTGATCCTTCCACGACAATTATCCGAAAGTTGTTTGGAGATGAGATGAACAAGTACAAGTGTAGTTAAACTAAGGGTCTGTTTGATTTATAAACAGGTAAGTACTGGACTGGATAGTATACTACTGGACAACTGTCTGTCACCTACACTGTTTGGTGAACAATGGACAACACAAGCAAAAAAACATAAACACAATTCTTTTCGGCATATTAATTTTGTCCTCACCCACATGCTTTCCCGAAAACTTTCCAAAAAGTCAACATCCCACAAAGTGATCTTTTTTTAATGCAAAAAGAAGGAAGAAAGCCCCTCTAAAACCTTATGATGTAATGCAACAACAAGAAAGAAAGAGACAACTTCCCTCTGACTTTATTAAAAAAGGGAAAAGAGAAAGATGACTCGAAAGAGCCCAAGGGGGGACTAAGTCATCCCACAAGCGCTCCAAATCAAACATGTTTAACTATAAAATTCTTATGATTTGCACTCCCAAAAGAATATGCATCTTGTTGTTATCAGTAGTACTAATAGATTATTATAGGTCCTCTTTCAACTAGTCAGTCTCATACCTGCACATCCTCAATATCCATCTTATTATTATATAAGTTCAACTCATTCATGTATCCCTTTTCCTAGAAGCGTAGGTGTTGCTCATTGTCCATGCTCAATGCACCAATGCTCACTCCTCACCCTCGTCAGCCTCAGACGTCTCATGCCCACCGGAATCTGCTTCGTTCATCCCTAAACCACATCGTATTAATTGTGAAGTTCGTCTTTGATAGTATTTGTAACGACCTATACTTCTTTTAGAATAGTCTATTGTCCTCATAAATCAACAGAAATATTTTCAACGTGTTTCATCCTCACTCACATACTTTTTTCAAAAAAAAAAAGCTTACCTAAAGGTCGTACATCCCACAAATGATCCAAGTCAAACATGCTTAAGGGAAGTTACTACGTTTTGGGCTCCTGAAAAGAATATGCATCTTTTTGTTATGGGTGATACCAATCAATTCTTACAAGCCCTCCTTCAATTATCCTGACTCATACCGGTACAACCACATGATCCCTATTTTTCTGATGTGAATTTGGTTCATTCATATGTCTCATCACCTGGAAACTTTCTAGGAGTGGCCCATTAATGTCCATGGTCAATGCATCAACAATCAATTTTGTTAGGATCATGACAAGTGTACCGAAGCGTTGCAAGCAATAACACAAACGAGTTATGCTTGAATCTCTGGCCTTAGTGAATTTATATGAATTAAAAAAGCGCTAGGACGGAATAAAAACTTAGGAAAAACTAACTAAAAACAAGTCAAACTATACATATAATGCAAATCACTCAACTTCATGCCCTCGTCAGCCTCAAGTGTCGCAAACTCAATATGAGCATTGCCTTCTCAATGAAAATGCACTCAAGCAAAACTTTATAACCAGTTGGCAAAGATCTTGTTGGGGTAATTTTAATACTTAGAATTTTAAAAAAAAATTGGTTCATAAAAACCCTCTTCCATGGATCGTGTTATTTCCAAGAAGCGTAAAGAAGGTTATTGTGTTTACCTCTTGTAGCCTATTTTTTTCAATCACCAAATGTTGCAAGAGCAACAACACTTGTATTGCATGGAGTTGCCACACGCATGTATCAAGGAGTGAAGTTAGCACATCTATTTATAGGTATAATAACATCAACCTAATATTTACTTACTCCCTCGTTGATATATAATCAACCATTGATCAATTGTACACTATGAGTTCAAACCCCTCTTGATATATAATCGACCATTGATCAATTACACATATTTAATTAACTAATTCCAAGATTAACTATAAAAGACAAATCAAATCCTACACGATGACTAATTTCCTCTATCTTCACAGGCTGTCTGTTAAGGACTAACAAGTAACATTTATCGGATATCTAATAGCGAATAACCTTAGATAATCAAAATAGAAGTGTCATTAGCTTGTAGTGTTTTTCACTAGTTTATAGTGTTTCATTATTGTTTTAGTTAAAAACCTTATTTATCCTAATTTAATGAACAATCTCTCTAATTTTGAAATATTAATTAAAAATATTCATTTATGTCTTTTTATATTTGTTAGTTTGTTCAACCGCTAATTTTACCAAACACTTTAAATTCACACTACTAACTTATCCACTATAACCTAACTTATCAGATAACTTATATATTATCTCCTACTTTTACAAAACAATTCCTTAGTGTGAACTAGAATTTCAAACATCAACTAGCCACTAAGACCGAACTAGGTTCTTCAATATAGGAACTACTTTCAAGGTACTCATGTGTGACACATACAATTTAGGATGATCATGACTCCTAAACCCTAATAGACTTGGAACTTAGGTCCAGGGGCGGTCCTAAGATTTTGGGTGTTCTGGGCAAATCAATAAAATTTTGCTTTAAAAAAAATATTTTCAATGAAAATCAAAGTAAGACTATTTAATCTATTTTGCGATATAGTAGATTGCGAGAAAGATTTTTACAATAGAAATCAAAGTGAGACTATATAATTTCTTGTTAAGTTTGTCATTCTAAATATTCCTACTACTTAAGGTTCTAATAATAGAACAGAATGAAAGAGAATTCAACTCTTACACAAAGAGCAAATGAGGTCTTGCAAAACCCCCTACATACATTGTGCCTGTTGCGCTATGAATATTTGTTCTAAAGTGAATGAGGGTGCATGAAAGTGAATTTAGATGGTTTTCATGCAATAATTATTTTGGAACGTCTGATCAACATCAAAAAATTTACATCTAATTGCATATTAAAATTGTGCAACTCATATGTGAGTCACCAAATATTAAAAAGTTTTATTGTTTAGAGGTAGGTCTTTGATTCCGCTCCGATGTCTAGGACAAATGAGCTCTGACTCATCCGAAATTCGACCGAAAAGTAAATAAGTCTGACTTCAATTTATTTTATATTTGGGGATGGAACTAATTGAGATGATATCTACATATAAAAGTTGTGTATTTAGACATCACCAAATCCAGATCCGCATGAAAGCAACATATACCCAATTTTCACTTTTGGTCAATAAATACACACGTTACCATTAAACATTATGGTTGACTTATCTTGTTACAATTTGCACTATATCCATTATTGGTTAAATTTCAATGTTGCTATGCCTTTATGTTATAGAATAGATGTTTCTAAATACTGAATTAAGAAAAAATTGACTGAATTAAAATTGTGAATGCGCATCCTCAATCTGTCGTTATAGTAAAAACTTTTATTGGGTAAAAGGGTCGTCTATTCGTTATTAGATTCATAGTCTCACCAAAATAGGTTAATGGATTCATAGTACCTCATTTAATTCATGATAACCCATTTGCAGTAATGCCTTTCTAAGCAACTCACACTCACAGAGTCACAATAACGCTTTTTAACTTGGAAATATATATTTCAATTCGATCTCTCGCGTAATCATTAGTTGTCTATGATTTTTTTGGTGGAATTTAGTTGTTGAAGATATATAATGCACGATAAATAAATCCAAAAAATGCTTCCACGTCCATTGACTTTTGTTTTGGAATAACTAACTTAGTCTATATCTATATACTATATATTTGCAAATAACCTCATTAAACCTTTAGACACATGTCACTCAATTAGTAAATTTCCTAATTAATGTTTTATTCAAATTATTTATATTTATATTATTTTATAAAAATATTAGTTGTGATAATTTGAATAAATAATTTAAAACGGTTTTTTAATTTGTAACTTCCCAAAATACTAATGAGATTTAGTGGAAAAAAAAGTTTTACTTTTTATTTGTAACCATCCAAAAAACTATGGCTATAAATATCCAAGATTGGGTGATTGGTTGAGCCACTCTCCACACCACAACTTCATCTCCACTAAGCATCATCTTTTCATATTTCACTTTTCTTGGAGAGTTATTCGTCACCATTTGGAATTTTCATGTGGAAGGAGGTCAAAACATTTGCACGTGAAATATCCAAGGTTGCACGTCAAAACATTTGCACGTGAAATATCCAATATCCAAGGTTGGGTGATTGGTTGAGCCATTCTCCCCATCTTCACTAAGCATCATCTTTTCATAACCGTTCGTTTCACTTTTCTTGGAGAGTTATTCGTCACCATTTGGAATTTTCATGTGGAAGGAGGTCAAAACATTTGCGCCTGAACATTGGGGGTTGGGTTGATTCACATATGAGATATATTGGTTAATTAAAAATCCATATCAGGGTTTTGAAGATTCAGATTCATTATAGTAGAATTCTTGGTCGACCAAGGTAGATTGGGGGAATGAATCGATGTTTTTTAAATTCAGTTTATTGGTATTGGATCATTATTTGACATGTTGCCAATTAGGTTTTCCATATTATGTATATTTCGACATGTTTTCAATTAGGTTATCCATCTTATGTATATTTTGTTCAAGCTTTTTCATTCTTTTACTTTTTAGTGTTATTTAGCTTTGAATCACATATGAGCTACGTCGGTGACTTCTAAACGTGGAAAAAATGGAATAATAAAGCAGTAATGCATATTTATGGTTTTTAAGAATATGATATTTTGTGGAACAAACTCGATGAAAAAAATGCCAAAACGTGTCAACCATTTTTAAATGGTTTTTTATAACCGAGAATTGGTTTTTTATAACTATTTTTAATTAAAATGCATGATTGTTGCGCAGTGGACACACAACCAATTTGAAATTTTGGCATTGTTGTATTAAATGTTAACCGTATATCATATGTGTAATAATCGATTTTCAACATACCATGATGAATCGCAGAAACTGATTTCAATGCTACTAACCTGATTTCAATGGCCGATAAAGCTGTCCAAAGCCGAAAACGCAGAACTTGATCCTTGAAGGTTCCAAATTCTCTTGAATTCCGATTTATATTGAAGAGATAAATTACCTGTATAATCACAAATAGGACAAGTTATATTAGACTGATCTATATTTCCTCAAACATAGTTTAAGACTGATCTATATTTATGTTTTATTACCATAGTTTTTTTATTAAAATAACTGCCCATCATTTAATTACAAGAAAACGTTAAAATAACATCTTTGTGATAAAGTTGTTTAATATATTTATTATAATGTTTCGAAATAGTGTGACTAAATATTGAATTAATAAAGCGTTACAAAATGACATTGACTGCATTTTAACGCTACTAATTGTTATTAATTGTCTGTTTTATTTATAGCCATAGTTTAATATTTTGTAACGCTTTACAAAATATCTTATCCTTCATTTTAAATATTACTTATATTTCAACCCAAAACGCACGGTTTATAATATTAATTATTAAAAAGTTCATAATGTCATTTAAGTAACGTTAGAAAACGTCACATTAAGCAAATTAATAACTATATTATAGCTAATATTCTAGCTAAATATTAATTATTAAAAACTTTATAATATTAATTATTAAAACGTATATATACAGTTATAATATTAATTATTATATTCAAATATTGTGATACAACTTTCCTTTCAGAATTTGTCATAAGTCCCATAATTAACCATTATAATAAAGTTAAATGTGATATAATAAACTTTTCAAATATTTTGAAAGTTCCATTTGATATATATGTTACATTTAGTTTTTTGTAATAGTTAATTATATCACATGTAACGGTTAATTTATTATAATAATCAATTAGTAACGGACAATATATAAATTGAAAAGTATAAGTTATTACCTGGTATTAGTAACGGTTAATTTATTATAATAATCAAATTAAAAGGACAATTTGAAGAGACACACCCATCTATTAATAGGATGACTACAACCAACTTTTTCTCCACTACCAACATCCTTCATAGCCAAGTAGAAACACTCCTCTATATCCAAAATTCTTCAGATTATTATTCCTATCCCCTTTTACAAAATGCCTCCAAAGTATGACATGATATCTGACATCAATGCCAGAAATGGCAAATGCAACCTACTCGTGGGCATCACAAGAAAATGGGAAATCCCTGATCTGAACAATAACAGAGTCCCCTTTTCTGTCGAAATCGTTTTGATTGATAGAGAGGTTAATACTATGTACTTTATAATTTGTTAACATCAACTATCATGTATTTTATTTTATTTTTGCATTTTACTTTTCATATGTCTCATGATGATTTTTTTCTGGAGCCAGAGATTCAATTGCCCGTATAATTAGAATCTCTAATACGATTTCGAGAAAAAATAACATATATTTTATATAATTGAGTACTCTTTGATGTTATTTGTTAGGTCCTTAGCTTTTTATATCATTCATATTTTCGACAAGGGAACAAGATACATGTAACTGTTCGGAAATCACTTATTTACAAATTTGAGGCTGACTTGAATGAAGGGGATGTTTATAACATCATAAACTTTGATGTTGTTTCTAATGCTGGTGCATATCGTACAACTCTTCACAAATTTAAAATTAATTTTCAGTATAATACAAGGGTCTAAAGGGTCAGTAATGTTCAAATGAACATGGTCCCAGACACTTATAATTCTGCTGCTGATGTTTTCAAAAGTAATTTCAACACTAACTATTTAATTGGTTAGTACATCAATACATTATCACGGTATCATGTTTTTTTATATATACATTATATTTAACATTAATATTTTTTATGTGTACATACCTACATACCTTATTGGTGTGCTAAATGGAATTGGAAAAGAAAGTGAGTATGAGAAAAATGGTATAAAGTCAAAGGTCGTCACAATAGAATTGGATAACAATGGGTGAGATTCATTTTAATTTTTAATTAGTATTATATTTGTATTTTTTTAAACAAATCTGCGCAAATTTTTTTTGTTATATATAGTTTCCGGTTCCCGAGAGTGTAGATTAGGCTATATAACTAACAAATGAGAATAATCTCATTAAATATTTTAACACATGGCACTCATATAGCATTTTGGCAATAATTGCTAGCTACAAATAAAATATAAATTAATTATTTAATATATTTCTATTATTTTTAAATGTTTTTCACTCAATAATGATTTTAAATTTGTAACGTTCTAAATTGTTTATGAGAATTAAATGAAAAAAAAAGTTTTATTTTAAATTACAAATCTCCAAAAAAATATGGCTATAAATAGCCAAGGTTGGGTGATGGTTTGATTCACTCTCCACGCCATCACCTCATTTTCAATAACCAGCGTTTTGTATTTCATGACTCTTTTCACTTTTCTTGGAGAGTTATTCTTAATCATGTGGATATATTATGTTGAAGGAGGGGAATACTATTGCTATTACGGGATATATGGGTTTTTCTATAAATTCATCTTATTGCTATTAGTTAGTTATATGACATGTTGTCAATTAGGATTTCCATAATATATCAATTTTGTTCAATCCTGTTTTACCTCATGTTATGTAAATCACCATATGAAATGTAATGTAAATCCCCATTTATAAATTTCATGTTGAAAAGTTGAATTATATTGTATGCGTTCCAGTTGGTTGTTGGGTTGTGTAAATCCCCGTTTGGAAATTTCAAGTTGAAAGAGTTAAGTTGAATAAATTTTTGACATATGGTAAGTGGCTTATGTTTTCCATAGCAATAAACCCAAATAAGATATCGTATATGGTAAGTGGCTTATGTTATATGTCCTAAGGTCCATATCATATGGTTAGTGCCTTATGTTTTGTGTTGTCTATAGCAATACACTCATTAACCAGTCATCAATCAGAATGTATCTTATAAGTGTTTTGAAGATTCAGATAGAGTGGGAGGCAGGGAAGTACTCCCCACCGCCGCTCCGCCCCATTGCCCATCCCTAGAAATAATTAACCAAAATCCTAGCTTGGTTCATGTGAATCATTTTGAAATGCAACAATATAATGTGAAGAATCTTTATATTGAAAAATATTAAAATTGCATTTATTTAATTAATTAAATTATGATCAATATTATATTATTTTCTGTCTGTTTTTGTCTTTTGAAGCAAATTAGAAAAAATAATAATTTAACTTTTAATAATTTTATAAAAATCTTTATTTTTTTTGATTAATTACTAAGGTTACTATTAAAAATATTTGATTAAAAAATATAATTTACGTTTATTTAAATCTAATAATTAATTTTACTATTTTTCTAAGCTCTAAATAAAATCCCCAAAAAAAGTTCTATCATTTTATCACTTTTTCTTTCATTTCACGGGTCTTTTGGTTGTGGGTTACTCTTTTTCATTTCATCGAGTTTGTTCAATTTTCTTTATATGTTTGTTGTTGTTTTTATGATTATTATTATTATTATTATTATTTATTTATTTAATAACTATCCATATTATTAAAATAACTTAATAATATAAAAATTGACATTTTCAAAAAATATAAAATTTATAGTTTTTTCTACTATATAGCGTGCGTAGCACTGGCCTACATATTAAATGATTTTTTTTTGTTCTTAGTTATTTTTTCTAAATAGAATTTTCCAACATAGTAAATTTATTTAAAAATTGTGTAATAAAATCTTAACTCAAATTAATAGATTCTTATGTGTACAAGAGTATTTTAGTACTATAATATATTGTAATAATGTGTACAAGAGTTATCAACCATAACCAATTTTATTTTAAGTTACTAAAACTCACTTAACAGTTTTTAACTTACAATTTCTTTGAATAATGTATTACTCAATATAATTTTCAATAAGATTGCATTTATTTAACTTTTGTGACTTGCTATAATTATTATAATAATTAAGTGAATTGCTATAATTATTATAATAATCATATTAATTATAATAATAATAATAATATTAACTCCATCCACATCATCAAAGTTTTAGTAAAAAAATAGCCAAATTCATCCCGTTAATGGATTTAATGTAAATAAATATATTTTAAAATAAATTAATCAATAAATTAAGTTCATAGAAAAATAAAATGAATAAAAAAATAATTAAGTGAGATAAATTATTAGACCCAATTTATGTTTTCGTGGGTTCGCAATTGGAATAAAAATTTGTTCGATTGCTTAAAACATAGGTGGCGTTGCGAAGTTTACTTTAAGAACCCGCAAGTGGGGATCCTCGTGGGGATTATCCCGTTTGGGGCCCTGTGGGAGGGAAATTTTCCCCCACGGGGACGGGGATGGGGAGAAAATCCCCCCGCAATCAATTCGGGGATGGGGAAGGGGTCCACATCCCCCGCCCTGCGGGAACCGCTCCCCCAAATATATTACATAAATGTTCTTATTATATATATATATATATTATATTCTAAGTAATATATATTTTAGTCTTTTAATATGTGATTTTAAATGAAAATATTAATAAAATATAACTTATGGTAATTTTTAGATTTTTATTCTCACCTTTATACTTTTTAAATATTAAAATATCAAATTAAGACTAAATTTTATATTCTTTTTATATTTAATGTTAAACTTTTTTCTTTTAGTCTTACTTTTATACAATTTTTCAATTTAATATTCGTAGGGATGGAGATTTTAACATCCCTTAGTTTCGTTAATTTCGGTTTACGAAATTAACTAGAGATTTATTATTCGATGAAGTAATAAATCTAGTCGAGGAAATGAGATTGTCTCGAAAGCAATATAAAATTGCTAGATTATGTGATTTAATCGCATTGTTGTTTGAATTATATATATGATTGCGTGTGATTGTTGCAGGTAGAAATTGGATTAAGTGAGAATTAGAGCACAAGGGTAAAATTGTCATTTTTCCACCTAGTAAAGATTTATTATTCGATGAAATAATATATTGAGTCCTAAACATGGGAGGATCATGGGATGTAGTTAATTTGCTAAGTTATAGGAATTGATGAGTGCTAAATTGATTAGAATGGATTTAAGTGAGGATTAGAGATAAGGGGTATTTAAGTCTTTTCATACCTTTTAATAACCCTCAACTCAACACTCCATCAGCCAACACCACCTCACTTTCCTAAATTCTGAAACTTAGAAAAGAAAAAAAAAGGGTATAGAGAGAGAAGGAGGAAGAAGAAAAGAGGAACTTCCACCCTAGTTCTTGTATGTACTAGTTCTTGTATGTAAGTTATTCTACCACAATCCTTCTCCATTTTTCATTTCCTATCTATTGATACTAGTTTCATCACCAATCTTTCTTCCTAACTCAAATCACCATTGATGACCTTTAGAGCTCATAGTGAAGAGAAATGGAGTTTTAGAACACTCAAAGCTTGAATTTGGTCCTTGAAGCTCTACCTTCAGATTAGAAGCTCAAAAACAACTCACCTTGTTGTTTGATTTTGGTTTGGGACAGTAGGAGAGGGTATTGGAGTAGTTGGTTCGATTTCGAAGCGATTGGAAGTGTTCGAAGCGAGTTCGTGAAGTTCGGAACGTGTTCGTGCATTACAGGTCGTTTGAACTTCGAAAGTCTCGGTGTTTCGTGATTTTCATCACGATAGGTGAGTTTTACTCACGTTTAGGGAATTTACACTTTAAATTGATTGTGTTGAAATTCTAGAATCGATTGATGTTTTGGTTTCGAAAGGATTTTAGAGTCAAAAACTGAATTTTAGAAAAACATCGTTTACGGTTTAATTTTCCAATTATACTTTGATTGGGATGTGAAGTTTGGTTTGATTGTGATTGTTTGGACTGGAATATGTTGTGAAATCTTCTGTTTTTCAGTTGGAATTGGTTTGGGTTTCGGTTTGGAATCGATCGGAATCGCGAAACGGACGAAACGGAGTTAAAATGCTGTTTCTGTACAAGTAGCACGGACCGTGCGCCTCAGAGGCACGGACCGTGCGTCCCGTAGACAGAAACCCACAATTTTTTTTTAACAGGTAGCACGGACCGTGCGCCCCTGTGGCACGGACTGTGCGTTGCTCTCGGGTTCAAAATGCTGTTTTGTCTTTTCGTCGCTCCTTTTTGTTCCAAATCACTTCTAAACCTTTTCTCAACCAATTGGGATGATATTTACTTTATAAAAACATGATTTTAACATGTTCAAACTTGGTTTTTAGGAAATGTTTTGGAACTTATCAATGTTTCGAAAAACCGAGGCTAGCCACGTGTGAGAACATATGTTTTTCAAATCAAAACGGAACTTCATGTTCTACTATTGTAGTGGACATGATATATAAATTATATCATATGTGATTGACGGCCCAATGCGGGTATTAAATAAGATTGACGGCCCAATGCGGGTGTGATATATAAATTATATCGAATTGAGGTGACGACCTCCAGATGTTAGCATACTAAGAGAGGGAAGTCATGAGCCCTTATCTTAGGCCCCCTGAGGTTTATTATTACTTTGCCTTTAAGAGTTGTACACTTATCGGCCAGATGTTGGGATTCACTCAAGCTTCCTTGGGTTGTTGGTGATGTGCTACAATTAATAAGGCTTTATTGTAATTCTTTTATTGAATTACCAGATGTTTTTGCAATTCATTTGTAGAATTGCCAGATGGTTTTGTGATTCATATTGAATTACCAATTAAAGAGGAACTTTGTACTTAAACCGTGAGCGTAATTAGGGGTTCACTTAAGCTTTTGGAGTTGGTGACTTGCAAAAGATTAAAATGTAATATTGAAATTCATCACTTAAGCTACTTTGGGTGGTTGGTGATGTGATAAAAGATGAAATGGACTATTTTGTAATTTATATTGAATTACGAATTAAAAGGGTTTTCATAATTGAACCGAGTGAACGTTAGGGGTCGCGGTAGAACTCACTGAGATATGTTATCTCACCCTATCATTTGTTGTTGTTTTACAGAGAAACAAGGGAAAAGAAGAAGGTTAAGGGATGCGAGTAGGTGTCATGCAAGAAGAGGAGATTGAAGATTTAATCCTTCAGTCTCTGATTATGTTATTCCCGTCGTCTTTGTAGTCGATATATGACTTGAGATAATTGAGTTATGTAATCGTTTCCGCTTTTTCCTTATTATAAGTAGGAAAGTTACTCTGATGTTTACTAAATTGTATATTCTTAGTATTTCTATTGATTAGAGATATTAGGGTGTTACAGAGATGGGGGAGGAAAACTCCCCGAAGAGGGGAATGGGGATGGGGAACAATATGGGAGGGGGGAGCGGGGAGTGGGGAAGTACTCCCCCGCCCCGCCCCATTGCCATTCCTACCCGCAATGAGTTCATCGTTGGATATGGTCATAAAACTTTAACATTTCAGTCAATGTCCACCATAGAGTTTTTGCAAAAATATACCCTAATAAAGACACCTGCTATTATGAAAATAGAATATGAAACAAATCAACGCTGTTGATTAATTAGTCTACAATTATTCCATATATTTTTTTTGGATAGTGTACATATTCTTTTTGTCAAAAATATATGAATGAATCAAGCCATACACATTTGTTTCCTAAAAAAATAGCCATACACATTCTTTGACAAAAAAAGGCTATACACATATCCTAATCTTATTGGTTTCAAGTCACAATGTCAATGGGTTCAACCTAATTTAATTTTGTTAGCAACGAATCGGTTATTATTCATACTCTGTTGACATATTTTTCTATTGTCAGTGACTTATTTTTGACACCCTTTATTTAGGCAGACCATTAAAAAATTGAAGATATTTTATCATGACTAATTCATAATATCTTGAATAATCATTATGTAATATATATTCAAACAAATATATATTACATACTACAAATACATAATTACTGTTATTAACCATAAGACACAAATGACAATATTAATAACCGTAAAATATGAAACAATATATCGTACTAACATCAAAAGATAAAAACATAAATGTTTATAATATTAATACATTAAAGCACTATAATCATGACTCCTCACACATTCTTGTTAAAAAAAATGTCTTTAATCTATTTGACAAATATAAATCAATTAAAAATGCTATATATATATATATATATATATATATATATATATATATATATATATATATATATATATATATAGCATAAAGGAATTCTTCTATGACTCTAGGCTCAAGCAAGGTAATCAAAACCGGACCGGACATTGAACCGGAAGAGGTAGCGGTTCAGGGGTTCTTGGGTTCAACCGGTTGAATCGGAGGTTGAACCTGAATTAATTAAATAGATTATTTAATATATTTTTTACAATATATAAATGATAAAAAACAAAAAAGAATCATAATATGACATAATAAAACTATAATATTCAACAATCATAGATAATTAGATACTATAATGTAAATACTCTCATACTAATATTAGTGTACACATTTGTTTTTTAATTATTTATTTATTTATTAAATCAATTTAATTATAAAAAATGATAAAAAATATCTCATATACCAAAAATCAACATCATTTATCATTTTTTTTCCAAAAATCAACTTGGTATACCATTTTTTAAGGAAAGTAAACCAAATCCGGTTTTCTGCACGGTTCCTCGGTTTTTGGCCGGTTTCCTGTCCGGTTCCCGGTTTTCAGCCGGTTATCCGGTTCAATTCCCGGTTTTCACCCCAGGTGGTTCTGGGGTTCATTTGGGCCGGATAGGGGTCCGGTTCCCGGCTGAACCGGCCGGTCCGGCCCGGTTTTGACAGCCTTGGGCTCAAGGCCATGGATCACTCTTATCATAGAGAAATCCGGTAATTGAACTCCTCGTAATAAAACCTGTCCTCCACTATCTCTATACAAGACTCGGATCAATGGATAGTGCCCTTTTATGTGTGTGTGTGTGTGGGGTAGGAATTTAAGAATTTATAATAGTATGCTAATAATTTGTATTTCTTTATTGATGACCAACGTACTCGAAATGTTTCTCGTGCATCGTACGGGCAGGTATACTAATTATTTGAGTGGTATAAAAAAATCATAGACAGGGAAGTTAAGCCATTTGAGTGGTAGAGTACTCACCGCCAGACCCGTTTTTTTCTCCGAATGCCTTCAAATGCTACAAAAGCTTCAAACCGAAAATATCCACCCGTCAGAATCGACTCTGAAAACGGTCGAAAGTGAATGCTATATATCCTCTTCAATTTTCAATCAGGTGAACATCCGATGGCCCGAATCCGACTGTAGCCGACCAATGTCCCCCCCTACGCCTGAGATGTTAAAAATACTAAAAATGCCATAAAGTGTTTGGAATTACGGTAGCAAAAGTCATGGCGGAGCTTCTTAAAAGTCTGTTTATTATATATGTGGGTTCTATGTGTTTTTTTTGACAAAAAAGGTTATATATGTTTTTAATCTTTATAAAATTTGAAGATATTGTTTTTAGTTTTTATAAAGCATTTCACTCACTTTTAGTCTCACATTTTCTCCTCTATCAATATTTTTAGTCACTTATGACTTTTAATAGTGTTTTCCTGAGCCTTTTAATAGTACTTATAAGCTCTATTAAAAGTTATGAATGACTAAAAGCATTGATAGACGAAAATGTATGAACTAAAAGTGAGTGGAGTTTTTTATAAGGACTAAAAACAAAATTCTCAAATTTTGTAGGGATCAAAAACATATTTAACTTTATATATTACCTCAAAGTCTAAAGGAATCAACACGAATCCTCCTAAAATTAATCTATGAAAGAACATTTCCTAATTAATATCAACTTTAATATTAAATTAATATTTAGTTCGGTAGGAAGTCATTTTGGGTCTTTAATGTATGATGCGCTGTCATTATATCCCTGAATTTATCAAAATTGCAAATATACTTCTCTAAGTATCTCTTCTGTGAGTAATTTTATGGACTAAATTGACAACAAAAAACACAATTGAGGATCAAAATAACTAACAAAAGACACATTTAATGGCCAAAATGAGTTACAAAAGAGACATTTGGCGATGTATTTGTAATTTTGATACATTCAGGACTATGTTAACAACCCCTTAAACAATTGGGAACTAATGACTGTTTAACCATTTTAGTTAGTAGTTGTGGGTAGCCCTAAAATTTTAAGCAAACTCAACCACCGACAAGAGTTGAAACTCACGTCCTCTTCAAAACTACAATTTGTAGCTTTGGACCAATAGTATGTTTTAAGTGTTTGTGTCGTGGATCCAAAGATTATCTTAATATGGTATAGTTTTGGCCACTCATAGGCAAAACTCATTACCGCTCGACATGACAGGTTCATCAAGGAAAAACTAATTATCCCACATTAATTAATGATGCATTCAAGAAAGAGTTTTTTTTTGCCGTTTAAACAGAATGACAAATAAACCCTACAAACACTCTATCAAGAAGCCACATTTGAGTTTGAACCCAAGAACCAACATTCTTTAGGAATTCTTGATAAGGTAGATATATCAGTAATTGTAGGAGGATTGAGTTCTTGAGTCCTTCTATACCCTGATTTGATAGAATCGATACCATCTTTAGAGAAAGGCCAAAATAAAGTATCTTGTGGTTTAGACCAGAAGACTGGAGAGCACTAATGGCAAAAGCAGAAACTAGATTCTATCTTAAAGCCTTCACATCCCAGGAGTGATTTGCATTCACCAACTCACTAACTTGAGAAACATTGGACCCCTACTGAAGCATCACTTTATCCCCTGTAGCAAGCCAATTATCCTCTGTTATATTGATCCCTTTCCCATATCCTATAGAACACCTCCCTGAGCCCTTTAGAAGTTCCCTTCCATGAAATATGCTATGCCATACCCACGAACTTCCCCTAGAATTCCTTGCCTTCCAGAAGTCAGCTGAAGGAAAATAAATTCCCTTTAAGGGTAGAGATCCAATAGCTTCCAGGGTTCTGAATTATTCTCCATGTCTATTTAGGAAGGAAAGTAGAGTTCCTTTTGGAAATATCATCTGAACCCCAATCCCCCCCTCGGATTTAGGAGAGCAGATAATTTCCCTCTTCTTGAGGAACTCCACCGAAATCTAGCGACCTCGCTGATAAAGAAGCACATAAGCTCTTAGGGAGTTTAACAATTGACATGATGCAAATGGGGATAGCTTGAATGACTACCTTGATGAGAACCTCCTTCCCTGATGGTTTGAGCAAGCTTCCTTTCCACCCCTCCATCTTAGCAAGCACTTTTCCTTTGAGCCATTGTTGACTTTGTACCTTACAAGAATTCCCAAATAAGACCCTAGATGAGACCATTGTGGGATATTAGTGATAGCAGAAAGTCTGATTCTCAAATTAGGTTTCACCCTCCTTCCAAAGATCATACCAGACTTAGACAAATTAATTTTCTGGCCTGGGGAAGAAGTGAACTTGTTAAGTTTGTCCACGAGTTGATACAAATATTTAGGGCTATCTTGTGAGAATAGAATGGCATCATCTGGAAATAAATAAATGGGTGAGGGCAGGGGGATTCATGAGCTAATTTAATTCCCTTTATGTCATTTTTGGAAAATGCAACATTAATCATTCTGGATAGCACATCAAAAATTAACACAAACAAGTAAGGGGAAAGAGGGTCCCATTGTCTAAAGCCCTTGTGAGGAGAAAGCATTCTTGACTTGAAACCATTAACCTTGTAAGAGTAAGAAGTTGTTGACACCATAGTCATAACCCTATTAACCTAGATTTTATCGTAGCTTAGGGCTAACCGAGTAGCCTTTAAGAAGCTCCATTCAACCCTATCACAAGCCTTATTCATTTCAAGTTTTAGTGCAACACCTCTACCCCCCTTGGAATGATTTTTCTTCAAAAAGTGAAATATTTCATGAGCTACAATGAGATTGTCTTGAATAAGCCCCCCTCCCCAACAAAGGCAATCTGTTGAGGGGCGATAAGGCTATTTATGAAGGGTTTAAGCCTAGAAACCACAACTTTAGCAATAATTTGATATAAGAAGTTACAACAGCTAATGGATCTAAGATGAAAGATAGATTCAGGCATTGAAATTTGGGTGGGCCAACCTATCAACCTGCAACCCACCAGATCCAAAAGTCCATACGAACAAGAAAGGGCCAAAAATAATACTCTTCAATGGGCCAAATTAGGGTGTTTTTGGCTCAGACCCGACCAGATCCAACTGATGTTGAGCCCTACCTAAAAAGAAGTATAACTTATACATAAACATATTGTCAATGCATTATTTCTAGTTTTTTTAATTAAAAAAATGCACTAGTGCAAAGTGGTAGTTTATTAGGTTCAATTTTGGGACATAAAATAGTGAGGAACTTGGGACTATGATGAGTTCAAATCTAAACATAAACATAAAATCCACATCTTGCCATCTTGGAAAATAAAATGCACATAAATTTCATATAAAAATGTTAGAAAAGGTGAGCCTATAACTCCAGGAGTGTGGTTGAGCGGTTGGGGCTCATCCTTCCTTAACCAAGTGTCGAGGGTTCGATCATCGCCTTGAGCACGGAGCAACTTTAAATCTTGGGTTAGCTATCCCACCTTTCGAGATGTCTTCAATTCAGCTAGGGGATTAATCACTGCATTCGACAGTGGATATCCTCTTCTGGACGAAAAGGTGAGCCTATATAGTGTAATTCCAAAAACATAACAACTAGCTAGTATGACAAGTTATTAGTTAGTAACTCCCTAAATAAAAGGAACCACTTTGTGTAACACGTACTGCAACAACAACAACAACAACAACAACAAAAGAAACTCCTTTCTCTTGTTTTAATAATATAACTCCATCTCAATTTAGCCTTTTTATGTCTTCCACTTCTACATTACTTAGAGTTAGACCTCTCTCTCTCTCTCTCTCGTGATTCTTTGTTCTTTTAGAGAGAGACGTGGACGCCTCCTTCATCGCAAGCAGGTATGCCCCTCACTCACTAATTCATCATCATCATCATCATCACTGTGTGATGTGATCTAGATTAGTAGATTCATTCTGATTATTAACAAATAACACTTTTCGTTTTCATTCATTCATCCTTTCATACATGTTTGATGACTTGTGCTTAATTCTTAGCTCATCTTCTTCATCATGCAACTTTAATTTCCTTTCTATTTCTTCTTTCTGTTCTGTTTACAATAACATTTCAGGTTTTCCCTTCTCTTCAGTTTTTGTTATCCATAAATAAATCCGTTTTCTTTCGGTGATCGTTTTCTTCTTTTCTTTTCATGCGTTTTTAGACGAAAAAACATCTATTGTTCCAGATCGTTATTTTTGTAGCAATTATTATTATTGTATAATAAACACTTTGTTTTTGTCCCCTTCTGTTTTTTCCTCTTCATCGCCAACAACAAAAATATGTTCTTGTTTAATACTTTTAATATTTAATACAGTTTGGTCATTTTCTTCGATTTCTTTGATGTTCAAGTTTGTCTTGTTTTCCTCGTACATGTTTTTACCCACGTAATCTCTAGTTTTGGTCATTCTTTAATTTTGATTTAGAAAATTTGATTTTTGATATAAACATAATTAATATTTATCACATAAGAAGATGTCTACAAATTTATTGAATTTAATGTTTGATGTTGATTATACAGAAACAATTCAGAGGATAAGGTTATTGAGAAGAGTCAAATTTGGCGGCTACTTGTGTTAGATGGTGAATTGGCAATTTATTCTTTTGAGTGATTAATGGAATATAGCTAGAATGTATCCATAATAATGGTGATGATAATGGGGATCTTACACATAGAAAAGAAATGGGTATTTCCTCTACTTGTAACCTCTGCAGTGTGCATGTTATTTCTAGTAACATCCTTTAATGTAGGACTTGTTTCATCAATTCATTCAATCAATTCACTATTCTTTTTTCTACCAACATCTCACCCACATAGAAACCAAACCTCTCATGTTTTTGTTGAGAAAAAGATTGCTCCTGCTCCGGCTCCTACTAAGCCGAGTCCCAAGGTTGC
The DNA here is from genome assembly GCA_963573325.1 of Astragalus glycyphyllos. NCBI lineage: Eukaryota > Viridiplantae > Streptophyta > Magnoliopsida > Fabales > Fabaceae > Astragalus > Astragalus glycyphyllos. Next base: position 32,551,585 of record OY754311.1, on the reverse strand, counting down.
TCGGTTCGCTTACCTAATTTCCGGTTCCAAAGGTGATTTAAATAAGCTTTGGAGAACACTTCTTGCAGTTTATCATCCATTAAACCATTATGTTCTTCATTTGGACCTCGAATCGCCGTTGGAAGAGAGGTTGGAGCTTTCTTCTAGAATTGAAAAACAGCATATCTTTTCTGAGGTTGGAAATGTGTTTGTGATTGCAAAGGCTAATATGATCACTTATAGAGGACCGACGATGGTTGCGAATACTCTTCATGCTTGTGCTATTCTGCTTAAGAGAACTAAAGAGTGGGACTGGTTTATTAACCTTAGTGCTTCAGATTATCCTCTTGTCACTCAAGATGGTTAGATTTTTGCCTCATTTGATTGTTTCTATTTCTTAATTTGATCTGATTCAAACTTTTCTGCTAAATGATTGTTAGACTTATAAATTAAGGGTATATAATTGTGCAGATTTACTACATACCTTTGCAAATTTGGATAGAAGTCTTAACTTCATCGAGCACACGAGTCGATTAGGATGGAAACTGTAAGCTTTTCTTTCTTTCCTTCTCCCTGACATAAACAACTTTACATACTACCTTTGGTCCACTAACAATGCAGTTTTAGGTTCATTGAATAACTGATGTATCTGGTCTATATATGACACTTCGATATATATAATGATGAACTGAACCATATTTTGTAGGGATAAACGAGCAATGCCAGTAATTATTGACCCGGGGCTTTACCAGTCTAACAAATCTGATGTATTTTGGGTTAATCCTAGGAGAACTTTGCCAACTGCATTTAAATTATTCACTGGTTAGTTTCCCCTTTCACACCTTTATTTCTTTGTCCTTATAATAATTGTTTAATTTTGATCAGTTTTCTGAAGGTTTACATGCCTTTATTTTGTTGTCCTTATGCAAATTTGGAGAACAGCATGATACCGGTTATATGCTGTAGTTGTAGATACTAACTTCTTTTATTATTCATATGATAATATCAGTTTGGTTCATTTAATTGCTTCCTAGGAGATGGCTTCTTAAGGAACAATTAAATTTGTGAATGTATAATTTCAAAAGCACTTTTTGCAATCATGGAAACATGCTTGTTTCATGAAAGATTCGTTGTCATTCTTTTACCTTTTGAGCAGGGGAGGGAAGATTAGTAAATATTAATCCATTAGTTGAACAATGACCCTTTTAGGGTCTGTTTGGGTAAACACCTTAATTAATTGCTTATCGTATAGGCGCTTATGTATAAGCTATTTCTATAATCAAATAGAAATTATAGTCAAATTGTTTTCACATAAGCTACTTTCATAAGCTATCCTATAAAGTTTATCGAACTAAGCTGAAAATAGCTCATAGACATGTCATAAGCTGTTTACAAAAGCTCTTTCAAATAGTCTAATAGTTGCTTATGCCAATAGATTCGGCCAAATAAGCCTTTTATAAGCCAATCCAAATAGGCTCCCTACACCCCAATTGCAAAACAGCTGATTGTTGGTTTGTCAATCTATGTAGCACCGACACTTTCGGTTGAAGACATGTCCAGTGTCCGACACATATCATGTCGGACACCGACACATCAATTACTTGTATTTTTAAAATTAAAACCGATGTCTGTGTATCCGTGTTGTGTCTGTGTCTGTACGGTGCTTCGTAGCTTGTCATTGCTTTCCAAAGATATTTTTTTGTGTTGAATTATTGAAGTTTCATTGCAGGTTCAGCATGGATGATATTATCACATGATTTTGTGGAATTTGTTGTGTGGGGTTGGGACAACCTACCAAGAACACTTCTCATGTACTACACAAATTTTGTCTCTTCACCTGAAGGCTACTTTCAAACAGTTGCATGCAATGTACCAGAAGTAGCTAAAACACTTGTTAACAGTGATTTGCATTACATTTCATGGGACATCCCTCCTAAACAACACCCTCACATCCTTAACATAAACGACACGGACAAAATGATCGCGAGTGGTGCTGCCTTTGCTAGAAAATTCAACCAAGACGATCCGGCCATGGATTTGATCGATAGAAAATTCCTACGTAAGAGAAACGGACTATTCACTTTTGGTGGTTGGTGTTCAGGTAAACCAAAATGTACTGAAGTTGGTAACATTTATAAGCTTAAACCTGGTCCAGGCGCTCAAAGGCTTCAACAACTTTTAGCTCGTTTAACATTGAAGGCTAAATCTGGTCAGGATCAATGTAAATAGATCCTGTGTTGGGAATTTTCATTGGTTGGTATTGGAAGAGTTACATAGATGGAGTAATGAAATTGCACTTCATTCATAATATAGCTTGAAGGTCTGTCAATTTAAGACATTAACTTAGTTATAGTTGCCTCTATATAAAGTAACCTGAGATGGCAGGTTCATCTTTATTTTTGTAGGTTCTTTTTACATAGAGGTTACACCATTTTTTGACAGCATTGTGATCACGGAATTTTATAGAATTTTTTTCATTGATTTCATAATTGTGATCATGGAATTTTTCTATTGTTCGAACTTGGGTGTGGCTGCATGATAGTGTGTCTATGTGTGCGTTTATTTGTTATTTTGTTTAAGCTGACAAAAAAAGTTTCATAATTATGGTCTTTTTGGTTTCCTATAAGCGAGGTGAGGGGAGATAAAGGAAAATAAGGTTTTTTTATGAGAAAATCCGATATGAGTTTGGAACTGAACACTTTTTTTTTTTATTGTTGAATAGTTTTTATGTGAATTTTACTAGATAAATAAGATGTTCAGATTTTTTTTTAGGACTTACATATAATTTAGTTAATCAAAATTGTGGTAGAAAAAAGAGTGCTGCTTGGTGATAGTTCTTTGGCTTCCACTGACATCCTGAATATGTTGTTTTCTTGGCCTAGCTGAGAAAATTACATGCTTAGTTTAATTTGGATGTTGACCTTGTAGGATTGTGTTGGGTTTATCACTCAATCTATGGCTTCTCTTAAGTTTGGATTTGTGTGGCATATAGACAGTTGTTTGTCAGAATCTAAACATGTACTAATGGCTTATGCACTTTTGATTTGATATTATCACTCATTCCCAATTTTAGTCCCTTAGTTTTACCAATTTCTGAAATATTGATCAATTTGAAAATTGATTTTTTGAAAGTCTAACGTGTAATGTTTTTTAATAACGTGGCAAGACACAATTTTCATCAAAGCACACCTCGCACTCCATCTCATCTTTGTGTAATTAAAATTTTATTTTTAATATTTTTAACATTTATGAGTAATTGAAATTATTTTTATTTTTTTTCTCAAAAATTGAGGCTTCATCTTGCATGCTAAAGTTCATCCCTAAAATTGACACCCAAGAAGGTGTTCATAACCATCGAGGGTGAGGATCAAGGGTTTGTATGCATGGAGGGTTCATAACGTGGGTGGTGAGGAGGGAGCAGGAACCATGAGTGGGCGGTGAGACCACTAGAGGTGTGTGTCTGACTATCAGCGCGTCTGTTTGTGACTAGGTAAGCCATTAGTGTGTGCGAGTGCGATCAGATTAAGTAGATTTTTAATGTTTAATAATATATATAATAACATGTGCGATTTGGTATGGTTCAGTTATAGGAAACAAACTGCCATCTAACTGAACCACTCGGTTGATTGAAAAAGTGATTCGAACAAATCAAAATCAAAGCAGCTTTTTATAGTTTCTGGTTTAGTTTGGATCGATTTTCAGTTTTCATTTGGGTTGGTTTGGATTTGAACATCCATGTGGTTGGAGAAGAAGAAGATGCCCTAGTTTAGGGTTCAAAGAAACCACCATCGAAATCGTTCGATTTAAGCTTCATCTCCTTCTAAAACTCCATGTAAAGCTTAATAGCCTAAGGCATTAAGAAACTTGGGAATGATTGGAGGTACACTCAAACGAAAACATGAGAAGAAGGATGTCGAGTTGGAAAGCAGCAGTGTGAAGACATGCCTTGAAGAGAGAGGTGAAGATGTAGGAGGAAGGTTTGATGGAGGAGTAGATAATGTGACAATAGAAGGCAGGGGGTGTCGAGTGAGAAACCGAAGTGAGAAGATACTTCCACTTCAAAAATGAGACCCGCCTTCAAAACCCATAGTCTCCCTTCCATCGACACCACAATTTCTCGTACGAATAAGGAAGAAACAGTGGAGAGCAGCATGAGAGAGAAAGTTGAGAGCTGCTACAATTGTGGTGCCAAGTTTTTAGAGGTAAATATGGAAGAAATACGATTGCTACTAGTGCTCTTATTCCATAACACACTGATTCTTCTATTTGGAAAGGAGCGGTTGTGATTTGGGATGATATTGCAAGTTGGGAAACGTGGGAAATTGGTGATGGTTCTTGTATTCATGCTTGGAATGACATTTGGAATGACAAGCTTCACTGGAAGGTCTCAGACCTGATGACGAATTCTGGTTGGAACAATGATGCACTCTTGATGACCCTTCTTCTTAATGTTTGTATGGAGAAGCTTCGAGCTTGCCTAGCCCCTAGTTCAACTGATTGGCAAGACCACCGTATGTGGCTAGGTCAAAAAGGGGGCGAGTTCTCAGTGCCTATTCTCTTTTGAGTGATTTCCCTTCCTCGGCTATTAGTTCCTATTGGGTCAAAATTTGGAAATATGATGCTCCGAAAAATGTGAGATTTTTTGCTTGGAAAATTCTTCAAATGTACCAATTAATCGGTTATAGATGCAACTATCATCCATGTTCTATGAGATTGTGCTCTGGCAAATTTCCTTTGGCTTCAACTGCTGCCAATTCGGCTTAGCATTGGCTTCTTTGGAGGTACTTTGTCAGATTGGAGTTTTTATAACCTTGAATTGGATAGTATATTTTCTTTTTAGGTTCCATGGCCTTCTATTTGGGCAACTACTTGTTTTCATCTTTGGATGTGGCGAAATAAATAAGAACGTGACCCTGACTATAACAGGCCACATAATCCTGCCCATGTGATCTTTAGTTATGTCAGGTTCCACAGTCACCAGCTCTCAAGCCTAGCCTAAGCACCTTCCACATGTTCTTAGATTTACAGGTTTGTTGGTCCCCTCCTGCTTTTGGGTGGATTCAAGTAAATAGTGACGGTGCAGCTAAAAGAAACCCTTGTAAAGCCGCGTGTGGTGGTGTGCTCAAAGATGAATCCGGTATATGACTCGTTGGACATGCTAGACATTTGGGAATGTCCACTACTTATGTTGCAGAGCTTTGGGGAGTATTTGACGGTAAGGCGGCTCTAGAAAAAGTTTTAAATATGTTGAACTTCATGTTGGCTTTAAGGCTATTATTCATGATCTTTTGGGCTCAACAAATGATGGTCCTCAAGGCAGAAACATTAGAAGAATTCGCAATATGCTCCACTTGGATTGGTCGATCAAGATCCAACATGTTTATCATGAGGCTAGGGTTCTTGTAGGAGATGACAGTTTCATTTGTTTTAACAGTCCTCCCGATAGTATAAGGCATCATTGCCGTTGATGTAATTGGAGTCTCTACTCCTAGTTTAGTTCGTGTATAATCTCTCTCTAGGTTGTCCTATCTATTCAAAAGAATGTGACTTCTAGACTTGCAACAAACACCCCCCATAAGCAATTGAATATATGGACATGGATAGATACGAGGAAGGGGGACCAATTTTTACATGGTAATAATACAACATTCAAGGAATCAAAGCTTGCCACAGCAAAAGCAAAATATTTTTATATCTAGATATAATTCTACATAAAAAGAGTAGCTTCCCTGCAGGGAAATGAATCTATAAAACTGAATATGGATCAAAAGTCAAAACAGTAATTAAATCTGCTATAGATTTTGACCTTTTACTTTTTCCATGTGGCATTTTATCTACATGACAATCTTTTTTTGTTTTAAATAATGAGATCAATCTCCCACTCTTCTATTTAACTTCTTCCGCTATGATCTAAATAATGCAAAAAAATTTATGTTACAACTTACAAGTAATAATGAAGGAATCTGTATACCCCTCTCTATATAACAATTGATTATGTCCTTTCACTCAAAGCAAGCTTTGTATCATTTTTGTAGATTGCTATGATATAGAGAAGACCAACTTAAACCATCTCCAGAATCTTGACATTCCCCGTGGAATTCGCGGCGATTAAGGTTGGCGACTGACCACGCCAACAAACTGAGGAGACAAACTGTGCAGCATCATCCACTTCATGTCCTGAAAGTGGATCTGTGTTTTGAAACTTGAATTGTAATGCTGGCATTGGGAAGGCCTTGTGGTATATAAACACCTAAATCCACATTGAAAATTAACTTCAGCAGTACTGCAAAATCAATAGGACAAAAATAACTAATACATGAGGACATGTGAAAAATTACCTCATTTGTCTCTGAACCAGTAGCAATATAACCATCAGAAACCGATAATCCCACGAAGTTCTGCGATAAAAGAAACGTGCATAAGACACACTTGAGAAAATATAATTGAAAGCAAAGACTAAAGTTAGTGTTTATGTACCTTAACATTCACGTGACCGGTGAATGATTGAATTGGTGAGTCTATAACTCGAGATGTACATGTAGACAAATCCCAGAGCTTCAAAGTGTTATCTGTGGATGAAGAGACCAGTGTGACATTGTCTACAAACTTGATGTAGCTCACAGTCTTATTATGACCAACTAAAGTACAAAGTGGTACTCGTAGGTTGCGTAGATCATAGTAATATATCCGGTGATCAGCTGAACCGAACGCAATGGAACGAGCAGAATCCAAAGGAAACTGAACACAGCATACATTTGCCTTTGTCTTGATGGTACCAACACTAACTCCCTGCATTAACAGCCCATGTGAGAGAAACAACTCATCATACATCCATCATTAGATATATAAAACATGCAATATAACTGCAGTACGTTTAGTTTCAAAGCTGACATCCACCAAGTGCAAAAATGGAATTGCCTGATTGATACTCCATAGCTTGACAGAACCATCATCGCTCCCGCTTGCCAACATTGTTGGATCTGCTGATGAGAAATCAATCGACCACACTCGCCGCTCGTGCTCCCTCATTTCAGACACGACTTGACTTCTTGTCACATCCCATAACTGAATAAGATAACAAGTTACAATATAGTTATAGAATTAGGAACCATAAAGAACTTCTCAATGGCGTTTGATTTACCTGTACAACACCTTCAAAGTTACTTGAAGCAATTTGACTTTTGATGTATGAATTCCAACATAAACTGCTCAGCTTTGACCTGCTAGCCATCTCCACTACCGGATAGTGAATATCGCGATCCTCATTTATGATTGTATCACATTCAAATATTTTAATTTTCTTATTCACACCGGCTGTAGCGAAAAATTCTCCGTCGCGATCAAAACTAAGTGAGCATACTAGGTTGGAAGAATGCAAAAGATCTCCTTGCTTCAGATCAGCCTTAACCTTTAGCTTGCTGAAAGATAAATACTTACACAAACCCTCAAGGAAAGGGTTTATCCAAGCACTTGAATCTCCCTTCCCATGACCTTTTGATGCTACGTTATTGATGCAACTTCTTTCAGTTAAGACAATTGACCCTCTCCCATTGTTTGCTGTAGGCGAGTTTCTGACCACGGGTCTCCCCGAGGAAACGGCTGGTCTGCATCGTGTTAAAAAGTATGCTGACTCTAGTTTCTTGAAGTTTTTCATTAGCCGTGAACTTTTTGAAAGAAAACTTCCCTGATTTTTCGGATCATCACCTATGTTATCATCACACTCATCGTTCTCTTTAACATGCATTCCTTGTCTGACTCGTTTTCTAGTTCCTATACAAGTGGAATCCCCACCACCAACAACTGTCATGGTTGGGAAATTTGATGCTGAACCGTCATCGCCCCCAAGTTCAGCACCAGAAATCTCTTTAAACCTAGTTTGCTGTTTGGTCACTTCTTCAATATCTGAACAAAGAAAAGAGATCGTATGTTGTAACTTCTCAGCAACTTCCTGTTTTTTCTGTTGAAGTAACAAAAGGAATTCGAGTAATAAATCCTGATCTTCTATCTTTTGTCTTAGCTCAATTGCTGCTTCGCGTTCTTCCATATCATCTCTCTGTTCATTAAGGAACTCGCTCTGCAACAACTCCCTGTTACACAAATAAATAAATGGTTTAGAATATATCTGTGGTGCTAATGACATGATTGAAAATGGTCTGAACAGTCAGGATTTGAATTTAGTTATTATATTATATATTATTTTGTAAAGTCTACCGAAGCTGCTCAGATGAAGAAATTTAGAAATATAGGGTTAGGTATCTCCTTATTGAGAACTCAACAAATAATTAGGGAAAAATTGTATGAGTTTAGCGAACAAATGGTAGTTTCTAAGGATTTAGTTTGAAATAATTTGCTAAGTAAAAAACAAAAACAAAAACAAAACAATCCTTTGAAGTGGCAGGTAATTGGATATGTAAAGAACAATTTGGATATTCGATATGTAAAATTAATGTAATGAAGATAAATTACCCTAGTGTTGGACGACTGCTCGGGTCAGGATGCAGTAACCATAAGCAAAATGAAGCTTCTTTAGGCCACTTTAGAAGTAACTGTGGAGGAAGAACTCTTTGCCTAAGACTAGACATGGTTCTACTTTTTTCTTCTCTTGAACTGAGTGGACAAAATAGCTGTTCACATGTAGAATAACAAAGTTGGAGTATATTGCAACAATAATAGTGTCTTTCAATACTACTTACATCATAAGAAAGTGGTTCACAATAAAAATATAAGAACTTAAGAGTTGTACAAATTCTGGTACAAACCTCGAAAAGGAGAACGCCCAATCGGTAAACATCCGAAGCACATGAACTAGGAGCACCATCAACCTCATCAGGACTAGTGTACCAATTCATCTCCATTAGCAGAACCTGTTTCATTGGAAACGACTGCTTCTTCCCCTCCACTTCTTCATCCTTTCTCCTATCTTTCATTTTATTTTCTTCCGTTTCTTCAATTAACGATGCGCGGGCAGCATACACAGCACTTGACAGCATACAACTAGAATCAGACCGAGCAGCCACTGAAATCTTGGCAGGCAAAAAATCTTCACTTCCTAAACTCTGCTGATGCATATCATGAGGACAAAGAGATGTTGGAGTTTTAGCCTCAACAACACCTTGGCTATTCAATCCATCTCCTAAAGAATCCGAACCCGTGTCCGAACAAGACGCCGATTCAATAAACGAAATACGGTTGAATGATGACATGACAAAGCAAGAAGGCCTCACATTATGAACTACAACTCCTTGAGAATGAGCTACATTAACAATTTCTACTATTTGCCTAAATATATGCAAGCATTCAAAAACATCGACCGATCGATCCAGTTTATCCAACCATTGTCTCAAACTAATATCACCCCATCCTATAGAACAAAAGAAAGGATCAGCTTCTATTTCGTCATCACAAAACCCCGAAAATCCACCTGGGTTTTTAGTCTGATCACCACCACCTTGTGCCAATTGAAGCCAATCCCTTTCCTTTTTAAACCCGGAATCTTGTGATCCTTCACCAGAGAAAGGGTTTCCTTCATGACAATGAACCCTTTGGTTCCTATCTGAACTATTCAATGCCCTAGAACTCTCAGAATTCTGCAAAGCAGAACCAGAAGAACCCTCCATATTTACCCAGTTAGAGTTGCATGTAAGCCAAATAATAATAGAGGACTCCTCCAACTTTTTTCACACTCTTGCATCTCCATCACCACCATGTTAACTCAAAGTCAAAACTCATTTCAATGGTCACATGAAAAAATCAACAAAAAACCAATTATCTAGATCAATCTATTAGCTTTCAGTTTCACTTTCACACACTAAACTCCCTCACAAATTCCTGTCAAGTTATCAAAATGAAATTCACAAACTTTTCAGGATTCAACTTTATCCATTAAATAAAAAACAACTCAAAATCAAAAGGGTGTGAAAAAAAAAAGTAAATCTTTTAGCAGAAAAAGTTGAGACTCCAAAACACCCAACTAAAAAATAGAACTGAAAAGCAAAAAAAATTGTATTTCTTCAAAAGGTTTCTCAAGTTCAAATATAGAACACTAGGTAATAAACAACATAGACAATCCAAAAGGGCCAAACTTTATCCAAATTGATCAGAATTTCTCACCACCCATCAGAGTTATTAAATGGGGCAGATAGATACATGTATTGAAACAGAGAGACAAAGAGGAAGTGGCAGAGAGAGAGAAAGAGAAGAGAGAGAGGTTTACCGGTGTAAGCAAAGAGAAAGAGGATCTCCTGTTGTTTCAGCTAGACCAACCTCAGAACAGAACCACACAACAAAACTTTATACTTGCACATACTCACTGAAGCTCCACAGCCTCATAAATTCCACACATTTCACACTTTTTTTATTTTTTTTAAAAAAAGGAAACAAAAACATACAAATATAAAATAAAATAAAATAAAAACAAAAGTAGAAAACAAACAAAACTTCCACCCCACATAAATAATAATAATTAATTATTAATATTAATATAGAAAGATTGTTTGAGAATTATTATAAAAGCAAAATTCACCATATTTTAACACCGTATTTGTTTCCAAATTGGGTATCCACTTCATCTTCGTTATCTTCCCGCTTTATTATTACAAACAAACAACGTGGCAATACATTGGCCTCAAGGTGGGGTAAAGGGTTAAGATTCAATTTTATTAACTTGTCGGCCTTCTTTGAAATTTTTAATAATTAAATATATAAATACAGAATGTGAATATTAAAATAAAAAATCTATACTACTGTTCATGTATCTATGTTTTGGAAACGCATGACATATCCCAAAGTGGAAAAATCTTTTACTGGCTGTTTATTAGGAGAAAAATAAGCCAATGAAGTATCAGCAATCTGTTTAGGAGTTAGCAAAGTGAAGTTCTATTTGTTTAATGAAAGTAACTTTCATGCGAATAAAAAACTAATTAAATGTTTAAGATATTTTATATTATTATTTTGTTAATCATCAAAAGGCTGGAAGACAAGTGTTCGTTAATCATCATGGTTAGTACTCATTGTTAATTAGTTGTCGTGTTATACTGCTATAAGTACAATTTTGTGAGCAGAAAATATCTGAAGCACACATGTTGTGTCCTCTTTTATCGGATAAGCTTGCTTGGTCACACTAATATTGGTGTTCATTTATCTTGTGGTTTTTTTTAACTAATCTAGGATTTTAATTTAAGTGATCAAATGATCATTACAGTCGATTTCAAAGATTAACGACTAAAGATAACTAACCTATGAGTACTTTTTTAAAGCTGTTGGGAATCAATTGAAATTTTCTAGAGAGTGCAAATGTATCGAAATTTAAAGGTAAATTTCACAAGGTATTTAGAGTCTTAGAAATGAGCGACAATTAATGTCCATTAAGTTATATACTTCACACAACAAATTATCACCAACACTCTCCTCAGTAGAATATGGTTGGACACTCTTCAACTCTCTATATGATCACCCAAGAATGGTGATGCCTCACCTCTCGAAAATGGAGACGTTTCATCTCTTCACAAACCTCTCTATTTATAGGAGAGAACATGGCTTGCATTCATCGATGTGACTGTTGTCATTCTTTGTAACTCTTAGAGTGAGAGAATATTGTAGGGCGATACACATATTAGGGTGAGTTACTATTGTTGTAGTCATATTTGAAAAGATGGATGAGTTATGTTGATGTGTTTTCGTAGATGTAGGCAAGAGGTGCCGAACCATGTAGATTGTTTGTATGTTCTCCTTATTATTTTTGTGGTGTGTTTGTGGTATTCTATCAAAGATCTATAGGTGTGTGGGTTAATTCGTTGACATGTGTGTTTTCTCCAACATAAATGACCTATTATTATATACTTATTTGCAAATAACTATAAAAAATATATATCTATTGCGAGCCCTCTTGGGCATGCTCTCTCTTTCCGTATTGTGTTTTCTCCGACATAAATGACCTATTATATACTTATTTGCAAATAACTATAAAAAATATATATCTATTTGCAAATGACCTATTATATACTTATTTGCAAATAACTATAAAAAATATATATCTATTGCGAGCCCTCTTCTGGTTGGGATGGATGTGCATGTTTCTCATTGCTATCGTGAAGTTAATTCTTGTGTTGGTTCTCTTGCAGCAATTTGTTGTTCTCAGTGTAGTGATTTTCTTTTGCATGGTCATCCGCCTCTAGATGTGTTAGCTTTGCTCTTTGCTTATGTAATTAGAGTCTCAACTCCTAATATTGAATCTCATTAGTTTCTCTGTTGGGTTTTTTTTTGACGCACTCTCTTGGGTTTTTATGCCCCTCTTTTTATCAAAAAAATGTTTAATTCAGCAAATTCCCGTATCATTACTAAAATTTGAGTGGATGATATAAAATCCTACAATTACCTATAATTTTTTTAAAAATCAACATCTCACTTGCGCTTAATCACATAGACTAATCTTTTGAGATATTGATATCCATTTAAGAGGTTGTTTTTTCCTACCAGATATTTTTTCATACGCATCAGTCAGGGATTGAACCATTAACCAAATGGTTAAGGAGTCCAAGTATCTACATCATGTTGGCATATACCTATAATTAAAATGCCAAGGTACAATGTACAACGTACAATGCAATATCAAATTTTTTTAGTCGAGACCAGAGTATCCACCGCCAAACGCAGTGACTAATCCCCTCGCTGGATTAGGAAAATTAGTGGGGGACCTTGATTTTATAAATTGGGAAAATAATGGGACTAAATTCGTGAAAAAAAAGTTGGGGAACTAAAATCATGAGTTGATGATAATAAATTGACCAAAACTGTAATTAAGCCTTTTAATATTTATATATGGCGACTTACACATACACATTAACACATGTATGTATGTGTGTCATTTTTCAAGCTTGTGTGTATGTGTGTACATGTATAGCATGTCACAAATAAAAATTGTCTTCTACTTGTCACACTCTTTTATAAAAAAAAATGTGGTTGCAGTAGAAATACGTTTGTAGTATAATGTTTGTGGTACAATTGATAGAAATGGCCTCGGTGTTTTGATTAAGACCACAAAACACCATATTTTCAGAACTGTGTGCGTTTTATGCGACAGACAACAAAACTAATGTATTGTAAACTCTAATAAATGCATCTGCCTCTTCTTATTGCTTTACTGTTTTTTTTATCTTCTATCCATTTGCTGCGTTAAAATTGAGTCGGTTGGTAGGACCTTGAACCCAAACCAAGGGGACCCTAAAGTGTGGTTCCAATTTTTCTTGCTTTTATACCTATCCTTTCTTCCATAGAATGGTGTTCTATGTGTTTAATTTGAGCAGAATACAAAACACTCTGCACAAATTGTGGTCATTGTTTTTTTTACAATAAGCATTCAATGCATTTCATTCATAATGTATGTCAAAGTACTCTCGAGGGTTAGTTGTAAATAAGGCCGCCCTAGCAAAGAAATGAACAACCTTATTAGCATTCCTCTTAGTGAACTCTATAATCTACATGAGAGTTAACACTGAAAAAAGAAAACAAAGTCTTACAATAAGAATCAAACAACCAAACTCAAAAATTACAACTTTACTAGAATTAAAGGCCTTAACTACACCATCTTCGAATCTGTCTCAAAATAACATCCTTAAAGTCGAGTTCACGAACCCAGTTGATAGCCAAATGCAACCCCAAAGTTTCACCCATAAGAACATTTGTCATTGGGGTAAACCAATGAGTTCTGACTCGAATAAAATTTCCTAAGTGATCACGGATACAAAAGTCAATCCCAACCTTATTTTAAGTTAATGAGAAGGAGGTGTCAATGTTGCACTTAATACAACTGATGCGAGGCTTGCTCCACTTGACCTCACTAGGACCGGGACAAGAGCTGCTGCTAGTACCATCAAGGCTTCCAAGACCGCGAGCCTAAGACCAATCGCTATAGAGAGAAGAACATGTCTAGATAATGTAATTAGCATTAGCCTTCTTATTGTTCCAAACACAATAATTTCTAGCTTGCCACAAACTCCAAAGGGTCATGCACCAACCCACTTTGGCATCACTACTCAACACCACAAGAACTGAGAAAAAATAGTCAGCAAAAATAGTAAAATCAGCATCAAAACTGTTAACCAAATGAGCAATTCCTAAAGCATTTCGACAAGCAGCAACTTTAGGGCAAGAAATAAATAGATGTTTTTCGGTTTCAGCAACCCCGGCGCACTATGGGCAATCTGCAACAACATTGACGTGACGATGAATAAGATTAGACAGCACATGTAAAACATTCTTGCATAACCGTTACAAAAAATGTTTCACCTTAATTAGGATGAATCTTTAATTTCCAAATGGTTGACCAATTTTTAATAACTTGCATGTAAATGCTTTGTACGAAGAACTCTATTCATCAACAACTTGTATGCTTCGGATTCAACACACATCTTTATCCGACCAATCTAAATATCATCAAAACCAAGTTTTTTAAGCACCAAAAGTAAATAATCTCAATCTACTCTATCGTAGGCATTGCTCATGTCTATTTTAAGGGCAAGCTGTGGTCATTGTTATGTAGTAAAGATTCACGAAAGCAATATTACATTCCTCCATTTTTTAGGAGAATAAACCTGAACGATTCCAAGTTTGCAATCGAATATGTTCTTTGATCATGAAGTATATAATGATTCTCAACAAAATTCAATATCTATCCTTCCTTATAGTGCTAAAAGAAAAAACTGTTCCTGTACTTAACGATTGTCTTTGATTCTTTGAATTTTTAGCTCATATAATTTCCTTTCTTAACAAGGTATCATCAATGATTTAAACATATATAAACACTAGAACTTCCCTCCCGTATGCATGGATTATGATTATGGTTAAAATCAGTGGCGGATCCAGGACCCCAGGGTTGGGGGTGTCAAATTTTTTAAATGCACAATTTGCTAAAAATGTATTCATTTGATGACCTTGTTCAAACACACTATTAATACTAATTAGAATTAAGTTAATACTAATTGGAGACTAATACACACTATTAACTTAACTATTTTTTTTCTTGAAAAGTTTTCTAAAACAAGCTAAAAAACTAAACAAAGAGCAAAACAACTTGTTGTTCAAACATTGATCATATTAATGAAATTCCAGCTTTAAATTATATATATACTAATATTTTCAACAGAATGTTGGTATTTAAAAAGGTCATTGTCAACGGCATGAAGCTTCGTATATCCTTCATCCTATCCTACTAGTAGAGAACATATTTTAAAATTAAAAATAAAAGTCACAAGGAAGAAATTAAGCAATTACACAATTAGGGTTACCAATTTCCCCAAATCAGAAATTAAACAATTAGGGTTTTCAATTTTCCTCAAATCAAAAATTAAACAATTAAGGCTTTCAATCAAAGAATCAAACAATCACTTCAATAGATTAGACTAGAAAAGAGAAGAAATCTAACATGTTTTAGTGTTTTTGAGAGTTCAATGAAAAAGAGAAAGTTGGTGTTGTGAGAGAAGAACAGAGAAGTCGTGAGACTGAGTGTGAGAGAGAGAACAGAGAAGCCAGGTCCGTGAGAGAGAGAGAGAACAGAGAAGCCACCGCCCACCGTGAGAAGAGAGTTGAGTGACAAAGCTCGTAGAGAACGTGAGAGTCTGAGAGAGCTCGTAGAGAACATGAGAGTCTGAGAGAGAGTTGTGTGTGCGTAAAACATTGACTGTGTTGTGTTTTAGGTAAATTAAATTTAGGTCTTTGGTGCAAAATTTAGGCTATTGGTGCAATTTAAAATATTTAGGTGTGTCAAAAAATATTTCTATAGGGTGGTAAGCCAAAAAAAAATATTTGGAGGGTTCAACTGAACGCCCTCAACCATATGTGGCTCCGCCACTGGTTAAAATAATAATTTAGTTCAAGACAATTCTGTTGGTCAGTTATTTGTTCAATTATTTTATCTAAATATGAAATAATAACAAAACATCCTTAAAAAACTAAGAAAAAAAGCAAATAAAAGAAATCATTCAATATAAACAATATAAAAAAAAATGTGATAGATCAACGGTAGTTGCATGTTAAACAAAAAAAAGTAGCCCATGTTAGTAATCTTTTGCAGAATCGATGGATATATATTATATCCACATACACTATTTCATTGGAAAAAATTTTTTGAAGTAATATTAGTGTTGCAAAATAGTCTAGTGACGTTTATCGAGGTTAAAATTTAAAATGGAAAAAAATACTCAACTTGAGTAATTTCAGTTAAACATGAAAACAAAAATAAAGCTTTTTTATGAAAAAAATAAAGTTATTATTTAGAATATCCCGATTATTTTTAACTCGGCTCTATAATTACTCTTTTAACTAAATTTTTAGAATCTCCCAATGTCTAATTAATTGTCTAGAATTTTTAAATTAAATTAAGAGTCATTTAATTCCATTTCTATTTTCCAAACCGTGTGTACCACATTAAAAACCAATTTGCTTTACCTCCTTATTTTTTTTGAAACTATCTCATCTCTTAGAAGCTCTTGCTCTCAAGTTATGTCTTCGTCCCCTTTTGTGGCCCCACCACAAAGTGTGACAGCAATGCGACTGTTCCTTGCAGAGATCAGGACGGAGCTTGGATTGGATAAGTGGGGGAGTTAAAAAAACTAAAATCTCCTCAAAATATATATAATATTTCACAAATAATATCATACTTAATCCAAAAATGATAATTACATTAATGATTTATTAAAACACAACGTTTTTCTTGGATGTAATATACTGGGAAAATATTTCATAGCCGATTTAAACACATTTTCGTCGTTGATCAGGTTATGTTACTTATGTAGCACGCAACTCAACTAGATGAACACAAGTAAACAACATTCAATCATAAGTTACAATGGAGACACACAAACACAACTCTAGTTCCTTGGAGCCTTGTATCGTTTAAAAGAGTTTGGATATGTGATTATAAGAATATTTTTACTCAAGTTTGTGAGATTTTATCTTAATTTAAACTTGACATGATAATGTTGCTTTGCATTAGTTATTTTCAACCATATTATTTAGGTGTTGCCACTCAATTATTGATTTCTCAAAATAAAATCAATTCTTTTTTTGACAAGAAAATAAAATCAATTCTTGATTATCCTTAGCTTTATCCCTTAACTTTCCCTTATATTTGATAAAAAAAAAATTATAACCGAAGAATTTTATGAGATCTGCACAGCCACATATATACATTTGATTGGAATATGATATATACAGTATACTAGTATATGACTCTACTTACTTTTTTGTTGACCGCATATTACTTTTTTCGGTAATAGCACATATATAATACTTTACTAATACTTTTACTATTATGTCCCACCTATATACGTGGCTCCGTCCCTGGCGGAGATGATGACAAAACCTACAAAGTGTCACATAGCGCATCCAACATTCAATTGGAAACTACCCAATTTTCATCTCCCTCGGGCTCATTTTTCGAACTTCAATCATCTCTCACTTAGTTCTACCAATCTCGATCTTTTTTCACCATCAACGGAACAACCACAATAATTTGTCACCGAGCAATAGATACACGCCAAATTCAAACATCCCCCCTCCTTTTCTATATGATGCGTCAGATTTATGATGTTATTTTTTGTTAAATTCCTTTATTTATGTTTGTGATATGAAATTTTTAGATGCTGAACATTTTAGTTTTTTCTATGAACGATTTTTAATCTTTAGTTTTCATCTTCTTCATATTTTTGTTTGCAACGTTCAACTCTTCCCTCTTGTTTTCACTACTTTCCTATTGAAAATTTGTGATGGTATTCTGAAGTGTGTGGCGTTTGCTGAAAAAGAAGAAGGAGTTTGTGGTGTGCAATTAAAAAAATTTCAAAACCCTAAAGTATAAAGCACATTGATAACTGCCGCGCTTTACATATTTTGTCACGAAATTATATTTTTGTGCAAATCGGTTATTGGGGAATGACCTTCGCATATTTGAAAAGTTAAAAAAAAAATTGAACCCTAAAGTACGTCAAAACACACTGCTTAGTGTCACACTTTACATATTTTGTCACGAAATTAAGTTAATTTTATCAACCTGATTATTGAGGAACGAACTTCGCGTATTTGAACAATTACATTTTTTCCAAACCCTAAATTAAAGTACCTCAAAAACACATTGCTTAATGAAATTAATTTTTTTCACCAAACCGGTTATTGAAGAATGAACCTCCCATATTTGAAAATGTAAAAAAAAATTCAGACCCTAAAATACCCCAAGAACATGTTTAGCGTTGCACTTTACGTATTTTGTCATGAAAATAATTTTTTGGAGAGTTGTAATGTTAATAAAAAAACTCATGTAAATTATGGTGAGCTCGTACCATGGCTGCATTTTTTTAACTACAAAGCAAGCAAAACTTAGTTGGAAAAAAAATGATAAGTGGCACCTAAATTTGTCTTATATTCGATTTTGCTTTTAGATATAAATATATTATAAGTGGAGATTAACTTCTTCACTATTGAATTCTTTTATGTTCAATATATTCAATGAATCTATCCATCGAATCATGTAATATTATCATAATTTCTTTTGAGTAAACCACTATAATTAGGGTTTTGGCTCCTTGATTTTAGCTAGAAATCACCTTCAAGACAACAAATTTTTCTGATAAACCACATACAATCTATTTAACAATCTACCAGTAAAAATACAATTATTCCGCATCTCCGATAACAAGTTGCACAATGTTACCAATATATTTTGTGATCATTTTTTTTATAATTGAAGATTTTATTGATAAAATCTAGCACAAACAACAAGCAAGGCTAGGAGGGAATGGCCGAGGTCAAAATGCACCTAACACCAACAAGTATCATCGCTGATTGCTACAACATCTAAAAGTCGAGGCCAAGATACACCAATACAAAACTCCTATCAACGAACTACAAAACACCCACAAGATAATAGAAGAGGATGTCACTAACTTCTGGAAAAAAGCGTTTAAGTAAGCACTGTTTTTTATTTTGATTAATTATTATCATTAGGCACCGAAATGAATTAATATATATATATACCCCACATGTATATGCAAAGTTTGAAAATTATAATTTTCAATCCAAGCTAATCTAAATTCATAGACAGTCCCATGTGACATTTATCATTTGTCTCTTTGGGAAATTTGCCTTAATGAATGGTGCATTTGTTCCTTGTAGAGGCTGCTTTTATTTCTTTTATTTTAATTTTTCATCTATCAAACATTCAAAGTAGCTTACCCCACTTTGACCATAAACCCAAAAAAACTATTGGGCTCCAAACCCATTTATGTACTCTACCAATAGGTCCAAG
This sequence comes from Astragalus glycyphyllos, assembly GCA_963573325.1. Classification (NCBI taxonomy): domain Eukaryota; kingdom Viridiplantae; phylum Streptophyta; class Magnoliopsida; order Fabales; family Fabaceae; genus Astragalus; species Astragalus glycyphyllos. The sequence goes on along the minus strand of OY754311.1, from coordinate 32,532,315 downwards.
TTCTTTTTAAGAAAAGCACTTGAATTAGGATAGACAAAATCTGGTTAACAGATATCATATATATTTGGAAACTTGAAAATTGTTTATAATTCAATCTAATTTTGATATATATCATGCAATGTTTTGAAAACCTAGACCGAACATCAAACCGGTGAGACCTCCAAGTTATAGTTCAACCATTTTAAACCGCCTGAATCTGGGTAGAACCGCAGTCGAACCGCTCAAATTACTTAGCCAGAGACACTAACGGGTTAGGGTTTTAAACCGTTCGGTCGATTCGACTTTGAAAACACCAATATTATGTGTATTCGAACACCTGAAAATTGTGGCTAATGACGTTCAAAATCATGGCTACACTTAGTAGATGATTAATGAATTTGTGATACCTTGTTATATTCATTAATCATGGACCAAACATAATTAACCATGTATTTCTACAACATTAATCATTTAAACTGTTTTCAATTTTTATCAAATGTGTATCAAACTATCATTTCAGGATGTAATTTGATACCTCCTCGAATAGAATAATATTAGCCATTCAATTCAGAGTTGGATAATTGGGATTGCCATAGTTAAGGTAACTCATTGATATGCAATTGGGGGAAAAAAATCAGTGCTGCAGGAGTATGTACTGGTGATTTATAAAGACAGAGCTTAACTCATACAAAGAGTGCCTTTGCCTTTGGCAATAAATCTATGCAATTGCAAATCTCATTAGCCTCTTCCCAATTTCAGGTATACCTTGTTTTTTGCAAAATTCACAGTAATCCTCTTAATAGATTCATTGTCAAACATAGTTTCATGCATCTGAAAAGCTTTGGACTTCTGAGTTATTTTCACTTTAGAATTTAGCTCAGACAAACTAGTGATAATACCACATCAGAAATGGTTGTAAGCAACCATGCACCACAATGCTGAAGCAATGATGCTTTGTGCAAAGAAAGGATATGTCACAAAGAGAAGAATGTATATACAATACATACTTAGCCATCTTCCCAGTGATAATTAATTAATTACTCTATCATCATAAGTTAAACACAAGGTAGACATTGTCCCCCATATTCCGCAGCTCAAGGTTGAAATGCAGCAGCTGTAAGTAGAATGAAAATGGATGTGATAATGTGATAAAGTTGACGAATGGAAGGAGTTACCTAACATGGCCAGGGGGAGCATTCTGCGAGGGATACTTAACTCGCTGTACAAGGCAAAAGAGTAAAAATAAAATGGTATTCTTAATCTTAATCATGCTTTAATTGCTGCAACTCAACGACCAGAAACAAATAATGAATTGGTTATCTGGTTCCCCTCAGCTTTAAGTCTTCTCATTTTCGCCTTGTCAAGACGCGCTCTTCTAACCGCCTCTTGAATTTGGCGGTCGTGATCTTTCAACATCTGATCCATGTTGCTAGATGGAACAAGCAATGGACCAGAATAATGGATTTTATAACCCTTAGATCCATAACCAGCCTGCACCATTTGTGAAAAGTTAGAGCAAAACATTGAGACAAAACAAAACCACAAGCACAAATTAGATCCCACTTTATGGAACAAAAAAAAGTACACAAACAAGCTGTGTGTAGGGGATGTATCGAGAGGAGTTTTAATGTGAGAGCGTGAGAGGAATAAATTTGGACCGTATAGCAATACAAGGATGATCATGATTAAAAGATGTTAAGTGATCACATGATCACTTAAAAAAGTCACGTGACTTTTTGTTTTAATCTTAAACAATCAAGATTTAACCTACAGCTACAATATGTTCCTCTCATCCTCTCATTATAAAAGAGAGAAAGTCGAACTACTTACAAGATTTGGGTCTTTGTTGCTGCCTTTTGCTTCTTCCTTTTGAGAAGCATGCACATGATGCTTCTGATTTTGTTGCCCCAATGATTCAGAGGCCTCTTTGAAGGATCCTGGAAACCTAGTAATTAGCTTTGGAGCCTCTACTTGTGACGATCCAGAACATTCTCTGCGATCGTCAGACAACATACTCCTCCTGGCTGCAACTAAGCCAGAGATTGTTGATAAGTCGCTACCGCCCATTGAAACCTTTGGGGCATCGTCCTGGTTCTTTCCAGCTTTTGCCCATGCGGCTCGGTGAGTCAGTGGACCTGAATGAGAGGCTCTTTTATGTTGATGTGATTGGGGATCCACACTTGCTTCTACAGCTTGTGATGGTCTAGGAGGTTCAATGGGAAATCCAGAACCAGCTTCTTCGGGATGAGGGTTAAACTTTTCACTCCTGCTTTGAGAATTGGTCTGCCCATGTCTCTTCTACATAAAAAAGGTTAATTAAGTTTACAACATATGAGAAACAAAAGTTAACAAAATGAATGAGTATGAATGATGCAAAGTAACCCAAACATGCAGCTGGTTGGGCTAGTATCACAATTAACAGTGAACCTACCTGCATTGACAAGACCAGTTCAGCATTGGCATCAGGTGCGGGAACAGCTCGAGATTCTTTTACTCCCCTTCTCTCAGGATCATGTCTCTGGCCCTTGCTTCCTGCTGCCCCTTGTCTGCAAACATCATAGCCAAAACCCATAAACAAAATTCTAACATTAAAATTTACACACCAGCGCACAAGAACTTACGAGAATATTACAGCAGACCTAACAAGCATCAATCAGATTTTAAAAACCAGATAAAACTCAGCTTTATACACACACACACACACACACACACATACACCTGTATCATGAATCATATAGAACGTTAAAACAAACTATCCCCAGTTCTAAATATTTTAAGTGAGTTGGGGCAATTCCAAAGACATGCACAGCAGCACCCTTCAGAACTGCATCTTTTTTATTAATACATTTAGCAAAACCAAAAATATGTAAGAATAACAGCAAAAATTCCACACCAAACAGTAGGAAATACCTTCTAGCTTCTTCATCCCGTACTTTGGCATCAAATTCTTTGCTGGGAGGATACTTTGGCAAAATTGAAGGATCACAAGGTAGAGGCTTTATTGAGAAGAACTAAATTTCAAATAGAACAAAAAGAGAGTCATAAGCAATGCATACTGAAGTTTGAAAACAATATACTATCAAAAAAGCAGTGCAAAACTTTAGTTAAGTAAGAGATACTGAATAACCATTAACCAATTAGTGATCAAGACATAACTTCACTGATACACATATTAACTAATCTCACTTCTCGCAGAGAAAATACTAGTGAATATCTTGAGTGATACACATCATAAAGAGACAAAAGGGGAGCATGGACTTCTTTATAACATTGGCATAGATGTACAGAGGTGACAATGACATTAAAACATTTCAAGGTTATACTTTTAGAGGAACTCAAAACCTACATTTGCAAAACTAAACTGATGCTTTTTCCTAACACCAACATTCTCTGTCCAAATGTACTAATAGACTTACATAAACATTTCATTACAAGAGAGTGAACAATATAAAGGACACTGAAGAATTTCGCACCTCACTCTTCAAAGCAGATGCTGAAGTTCCACGATCAGCGGGATCTATGGACAAAAGAGTCTCTATCAGTTCTATTGCAGGTGCAGGGAAGTCCTTGAATGTTTCCGCAACACAGCGCCTATAAGGTTGTTGAGGCTTAAATATTGTTGCATGAGGCAATTTTGATTTTCTCCAATAGTCCTCGGAAGGTGAACCACAAAGTTTAAAAATTTTGTGTAGCTGCTCCACCTACAAGACAGGAAGTTGTAGTTTCTAATCATGTCGTCCTACAACAAAGCTATATGCATAAGACTGTAAAAGAATGAGCAGGATATTGTAACTAACATAATATTTATGTATCGGCGTCTATCAACTCCTACCAATCTTGATAACAAAACCAAATTGGTGTTCAGTGAATTTTGAAAAGCCACCACGTGCAATAAACAAGTACAATTTAGTTTTGTTTCTTACAATTGTGAAGAACAGATATTCACGATGCAGCATAGTTATTTAACAGATGAAAAGAAGTAAAACAACAAAATGCCACATTTGAATCGGAATATCTAAGCGAACATACCTCAGTTCTACCAGGCATTATAGGCTTGCCAGCATATAGCTCAGCAAGTATGCAACCTGTACTCCATAAATCTACAGCAGTGCCATAGTAAGTAGCTCCAAGTAAAAGCTCTGGCGGCCTATACCAAAGAGTGACAACTCGGCTGGTTAGCGGCTGAGTTTGCTTGGGATCGAAAAAGCTGGCCAAACCAAAGTCTGCAATTTTTAAGATTCCGCTGTTGTCAATCAAAAGATTTGAACCCTTGATGTCACGGTGCAGTACACCACGGCTGTGGCAATGATCAAGTCCACGTAAAAGTTGCTGCATGTAACATTTAACCTGCCAAGTTCCAATAAGAAATTAAATCTGTCGGAACTTTTTATTTGACTCGTAGCATTCTGTCTCTAACTAGGCTTCTCTTTGTCTTTAATTTAGTATCTTCCTCCAAATTTTGATAGATTCTTTTCTCAAACCCCACGGCAAATAGATGTAACCTTGATTGTTCTTTTTGTTGTTTATATCTTTTCTCATATTCTATTGTTTCTCTTACTTTCTTGCATTTACTTTCAATTGAAAAGGGAACTAAATTTAATTGAATTCATTTATTTAGGAGATAAATATGAAGCTATATTAAACTATTAGCTTAAAAGTAAACAAATCAAATGGTTGAATATCACATTAAGGAGAAATTAATGGCAGTGTCTCCACGAAATATGGACGGAGAGGAAATAAAAAAAGAAGCTGCTGAAATTACCTGTGCTTCTGTAAACTTCAGTCCAGGATGTGATGCAAGGCCAGCCAAGTCATGCTCCATGTACTCAAAAACAAGGTATAAGCTGCAAGACATCCTTGATGTAACCAGGCCTTCCAGTTTTATGACATTTGGATGATCAAGCCTACGCAGAATGTGAATTTCCCTTGCCATGAAGCGAACACTCTCCGGCTCAAGATTATCGAACCTCACTTTTTTCAAAGCAACAATCTTTTTTTGTTCAAGATCACGAGCTCTATAAACATTACTATAAGTTCCCTGACCAATCTGCACATCGAAGAGAGGAAATATTTATCATTCTTGGAAGAAAAAAAGGCAACCAGAAGGTAATATTTACATTGAAGATGAAATCAAGAAGAAAATAATAAGTGTAGATATATCTAAAATCGTATATTCTAACTTCATTTTATCTCAAAGCATGTGTTAAATGTTAATATATAAAAGCGTGACTTAAAGAATATAAGAAACAGAAACATAAGCAGTAGCCTAGTGTTGGCCTTACCGATAGAATACAGTAATAATTAATAAATGAAGCATACCATCATTAGTATTTCACATTTGAATTCAATCAATAACAAATTTCCAAAATTTTGCAGAATGGTCTATAAGGAGATCACACAGATAAAAAAAATTAGTTTCAAAAAGATAGCTAGCATATCGTACGGCATGTGATTCTAAATCCACTGGAGATAGTTTGTCTACCAAGAGTAGCTATCAGCCGAGAAATTTGAAAAAGCTTTGCATTGAAATTAAGCAATTCAGGTTACAATGTAATTATGCAGTCAGATCAAAGAAAGATGCATACTTTATCCAACTTCTCAAAAGAATCTGCACGCCGAGGCAGCCATCCCTTGATAGCTTCTCCAGCCACAGCTGCCAACCATGAAGGCCATCCAGCCGCAACATGTTCCCCTTCCATAGCCTTAGGAACACTACCAATCCTCGGATGTTGTTGAGCAACAACATATTCCATTTTCTCCCTCTTCCTTTCAAAATTATCACCTTGTTGCACTAATCTAACAGAGCTATTCCCTTGTCCTTGCTTATCAATCAATGCAATTCTCCCATCATTGTCATCACATCTATCCTTCACCCTATATGCATCTTCCCTTCTTGATGAAGTTCCCCTTGACATACGCGTATCAACCACATTCACAGCCTTGTTTGATAAACGCTCCCTTGGACTTTCCTTACTATCCTCAATTGCAAAAGGCTTGCAACACATGCAACCCATTATGCACAAACAATACCCTCTTCCCACAAAAACCAAATTCCAATCCAATATCAATGTCCACCCCTCAATAACAGTTCCAATATCCTATCATCTTATTCACTTTCTTCAGTAATCATAACCACAAAAATCAGCAAAGAACCCTTCTCTAATGTCACGCAGACAAAAAGTACACAATCTTAACTACAATAGCAACCAAGTATAGTATTCATCCCATCTCAAATTTAGTTAAAATCAGCAAAGGAAAAGATAAAATCCATCCTTAAAACCCCAATAAGATGCACAATCAACCTAGTAGTAAAACCCTTAAATTTCAACAAATCAAAGCCTCATAAATCTCAAAAATCATAACTTTACTCTACCAACTTGAAGTGAAAAAACAATAACAACTAAAAATGAGAGCTATTTGCAGAGTAGAACAATATCCCTAGTGAAAAACCTATTAATTTCCAATAAAGGAGATATCAAAAGTCTTCAAATTTACAATACCCAGATCCTCTTGAGAACAGAACCTTGTGAAAGTTGGTTTCTTTGGAGATTTTCCCTGAACCCAATGGAAAAAGTGAAAAAGGGTAATGTTGAAACTCAAGAAGAGATGTGGTAGTTGAACAGGGAAGCCATGGATCTAGGGCAAACAAGGTTGAGAGAACCGTGGGAGTGTGTTTTGGAAGATGAAGAAAGGGAACTAACGTGGTAAAAAAAAATGGAAATATATATTGAATTCAATTATGAATGATGTAAAATAATAATAAGTTAGGAAAATATAAATAAATATTTAATTAATGTTGTCGCGGCGCATATTTATATTATGAAGAGGGGGTGTCCCCTGCAGTGCAGCTTTGTGTGAACCCAGCGCATCAACACATTCTGCTTCCAATTACACTCTCACGCGCCACAAACAACATCATCATTTCATCTTTTCATCTATCTATTTTTAATTTTAATATCTTTATATTATCTTTACTGCTGTAGGCTTGCCACATTCTTTTATGGATTTAATTTAGATAATTTAGATACATTATTGTTATACAAAATTGTTGATAACCTTAGTCAATTATGAAATGATGCGTCATAAAAAGGATTTGATTTTATCTTAATTATTTTAAAAGTCGCTCTTATCATAAATTTTTATTATTTTAATTTTATATTTTAAACATTTCGTTGTGGAAATTTAAATTTAGATATAATTTAACTAGTTGTGATGGAAAACAAACGCCCTTTTTTACTATGAAAAAATATCATTTTTTACTATAACAAATATCTAATATATATATATATGTATGTATGTGTATGTGTGTTCTTTTTGTGACAATCTACTATTTGCGTGATTGTTTCCGCAGTGAGCAACAACTAAACTCACGTCTGACGGTCTGTGGATGTGAAAACAAACATGCACATATGTTTAGTTTGTGGAAATAATATATGTCCATTTACAAACAAAGTTCTATTTATTTCATACATTAACGAAATTTTCAAATGATGAGAATTAAAATAACTATTTTAATAAGAGGAATGTTATTTCTTACGAAAGATTTGTTAGACGAAAGCGGAGAATTAATAGGTGGAAGGTTTATAAAAAGCAGTTTGACAGCCAATATGGGAAGGGCAGGTGTAAAAGCAGTTTAGTCGAGTCTTTTAACACTTCGTTCATTTTGAAAGAATAATTGTTTCGTAAGAATCATCATTTCCCTTTTAATAACTATCCATATTAGTTGTATAAATAAGTTTTAGAATGAGGGTTTACTTAAAATGGACCCTAAAAACAATTTCTAAAAGTGGACCTCAAATATTGACCTTTATGATAATTAAGGTGTACTATTTGGTCAAAAAAAAAGATAAGGTGTAATATTTTTGTTGACACGTTTTTAAGTGTTTAGTTAAAGTTACGAAGTCGTTCATTGAGGTCCACCTTTAGACTTTGATCTTGGGGATGCATATTAAGTGCATGTAATAATAATAATAATAATAATAATAATGACAAAACAATAATAATAATAATAATAATAATAATAATAATTCTTAAAAACATACACTATGATAAGATGTTTTTTTTTGAAATTTTGTTAAATGTTTCTATAAAATTTGTTTATATTATCGGTGTCTAATTATTAAAATTATAATGAAATTGAGAATGGAAACTCCTATGGTTTTTTATTTTCAAAAGCTAGATAGAATCTGGATCCCTCGTTTATAGTTTTATAACCATAAACTCGTAGTTTATGGTGTATAAATCGAGGTCTATAATTGTCGTATTTTATATGTCATGGTGTGTCTCTAATAGAGCACATTCATTTCTAAGGCATTGTTCTGATAGAGCTTATTTTGAGGTGATGAAAAACAGTTGCAAATAAATAAGCTTTTGTGTATTATTCATAAATTTGTCGATGTGGTTTATGGAAAAATCATTTATGGAAATATAACTTTTGTTAGTGAGAACTTATGAATTAAAATAGTTAATAACTTATTTATCTCCATAAGTTATTTTTCATTAGCTCAAAAACAAGTTCACCCAAATGGGCCTTAATTATATTATAAATAGGAATTTAATTACAATTAAGACTAATAATACTTAATGAAATGATGACCAGAAGAGGATTAAGTGGTGGTGATGGTCAGCAGTGGTTGTGTGCGATCATGGGCGGATTTACATGTTGCTCAGGGTGTGCAGCTACATGTAACACCCCCTTTTTCTAACTTTTAAAAAGTGGTGCTACACTTAACTAATTTTCCCATTTCTAGTTTCTTTTGAAGAAAACATCGATTCAAAATAGATATGAATTTCGATTCTCAACTTACGAGAAAAAATATTTTCTAAATATATGAGAAGCATAAAGAATAAGGCATAATCATACATTATAGAAATATATATAAATATGCATCATATATTGATCACTACTAATTGGATCATAGTCATGCCTTAGGCTTACATAGGCTATCGTCTGAGTACCACGTCACAAAGATGTCCCAAAAGGTGGTACTTTCTATAATGTTATATATACACCATAGATTAGGCTAAAATCTAAGCAGTCAAACTAATATACTGAAACGCCTGATAAACACTACATCAAAAGGTAGAGTTATAAGAGATTACAAGCCAGACTAAATCCCCAAAAAAAACTCTTATACTCTAAGTAGAACCATAAAGACCCAACCTCCAACAACCACTAATGATATCCATTGGAGAGACCCCCAATGGTACCACTACTATCGGAGCCCTCCGACGGCTCCCACTCAGGTACAACAGGTACATCAGGAACCACAACCTCCTGAACTACAACCCTAGGCACTGCTACACCAGGAAACATGGCCGCTAGCATACGGTTCATAGGCAACTCGATCTCTAGAGTCTGATGAATAGTAGTAATAGTTATGGGTACTCCCTGTGTCCCATCAGTGATCTCAACTACACTAATATAAGTAATGGTCTGAGCTTCTGGGTCGATCTCCCAAATGGGATCTCCTATATCCTCCAGGAATCTAATCCTCCTGAGTCCAGAGTGTCCTAGCGGTTCCCCCGTCGCCATCTGAAATGTAAGGGGTGAAATACTCGTACACAAGTTTGCAACACAATGGTTACACAAGTTACACATAATAGGATACAATCCCAAGTAGAAATAGTATATAGACATAATAAGTGACTCACATTAAACTCAATCAAGACTAAGAAAAATTAATCTCACACAATCACCAAATCCTGCAAAACATGACTGACATTCTAGTGAAATCAATTATCGATAGTTAGTCAAATAAACTAGGTATCATACTTATCTTGTAATCCATCAATAAGGTTAGTCTACTATCTCAAATAATATACTCAACCTACTCCATGGAGATTTCTCTATCAACTTGAGCGTAAGGCCGTTTCAACTGCCATAACATGATTGTTTGCAATGAGATGATATACAATTCATACTCCAATCATTCTGGCCCGAGCGCTGCACCTTATTATAGGTAGTCCTGTACAGTCAGGCTCACCGTGTCGGGTAGTACGATTTCCCCCAGCCATAGATGCTACAATTTGACCATTGGTAGGAGTTCGAAACACAAGTGTCCCCAGAAGGTCTATAGTCGACCCAACCGAACCTATCCTCAGTCTTATATACTTGATAATACTATAAGAAACATCCTGTAATAGCTCTTAGTAAAATCATCAATTTTACTAATCTAATCCATAATCAACTGGACAATTCAGTCCTTAGAATCCATAGAACAATTTATAAGATACACTTTAACTAATCAGTCCTCATAAGTCATACTACTAAGTAACAACTAATGTTCTCGACTAAATTCAAAATATACTTATTTTGACACATTTGTAATTAACTCAAACCAATCAAAATCACACAAATCACTTAAAGATATCTAAATAATATACAAGCAACACACAATTTGTGCCCATCAACTTATTATTAGTATTTCCCCTAACCTTGAATTTGATCCAAAAGAGTTTGTTGGTCAGCACTTGCTTCAAATTCTACAATACCTATTACTCATCAAAACAACTATGTCTTAATTTTACTATATCTATAACTATAAAATTTCATAACTAAAGTTCTCCTTTTTCTTAGAGTATTTTAAAGTGTCGTTTACTACTGGTGTTTAGCTGCTTGTTATTTACAACTTGGGTTTTAAGTATCACTCATTTAAGTATATATAATCAAACTAATGAATAAAGAAAATAGGTGCTTTATATAGGGAGCGTGTGCATATAAATATTTAGTATAGTTCATCATTTATTTTAATCAAGCTTTTGTATCTCACTTTAAAATAATGCCATAAACAAATTAGCTACACCATATCCTAATATTTGAAATAAAGAGGTAATAAACAAAACAATAGTTTAAATTTAAACTCTTAACATCATAGGTTCTAATGTGTTCTTGTCAAAAAGACATAATCTAATGTGAAAGGAAGTGATACTAAATAAACTTCTTAAAAGTTTGCATATATACGGTGACGTTAGTTTCTTGTTTTTGTACAAAGGGAGTTTCTTGGTTCTAATAGTAGAACAAGTAAGATAATAAAAATAAGCATTATTAGTATAAGAAAAGAGAATGAAAGAGTAAGCAAAACAGAGAGGGTTTAAAGAAAACCTGGAGAAAGCTTTTGGTGAAGTTGGATGTGAGAAAAAGGTGTTATTGTTTTCCAAAAAAAAATAAATAATAAAACTATTTATAGAAGTGAAGTAGTGTACTAATAGTACTAATATTTTGGATTTTCTAAAAGTAGAGACAAGGAATAAACACAAGGTAAGAACTGAACGTAATAGAAAGACTGGAAAATATTAGAAAGTTTAAAAGAAAGAGGTTGGAACCTGATAATAGCTCTCAGAAAGTGGGTGAGTAAAAAGTGAAAGGGATGGTTCTTATTTATAGTGTTCATAGTAGGTTTCCCGGTAAAACTTAACATATACGTACCGGTAGTAGAAATTTTCTGTTCATCCTTTCTAAACCACACGTTTTTTCTTCACACTTTATTACTTTCTTATTAGTTACATTGGTGATAATAAAAGACATATTCTCAGTAAAATAAAATTCTGTAGATACAATTTTGATCTTTATATTTTATAGAACTTAACGAACTAAATTTCAAGATTTTCCGATAAGTTTGGACTTTTTAGTGCAGTACAAATTTTCACTGACAGATACTTTTTAGTTATAATTTGATAGAGTTTTAAGCTCAAATATTTTTCATAACCTTCTGTAATATTTCTCTCTAGTCCTACAAAATTATTTTTATTGAAAACACTCTCTAGATACTAAACTAATTATTTATTTCACGTAAAGTAAATATATAATTGTAATACACACAAATGAAGTAAAATTCAAGGTGTTGCACTACACATCCTCACATTTAAAAATTTGCACCAATACCTTATTAAAAATATATTTTGACACTCGTAATTTTGTTTTTTGCACACCTTGCTACTATTTTTCTCTTTCCATTCCTAGCTACTCATTCCTATTGCAGCATTAGGAGTAGTTGTTAGTGTAACTATCGAGTAGTTTTGGCTATCCAAAAATTATATATATATATATATATATATATATATATATATATATATATATGTATGTATTTGAATAATTAGGTGTATTTTGCATTTAGCTACTCCAATAATATGTTATTTAGCTACTTCAGTTAAGTTTATTTGTCTAAGGAGATAAAAGAACAATAACAAGTCTATTAGTTTAATTAGTCTATTATTATCACAATCAAATATGGTGATTTTTGTTAACTTGGTGATTTTAGTCCTTTTTTTGCTTTTGACAATTTTGGTATCCATTTTTCTTAACTTCGCAATTTTTACCCCCAAAATCATTTATTATTTGTACTTTTAGTCCTAAAAATCTTGAATATTGGAAAAATGAGGAAATAAAGTTGCACATTTCATGATTTTTAGCAACCAAAAGTGCAATTAAAAAATCATAAGGACCAAAATTACCAAATTAGAAAAGCAAAATATGTTTAATTGATATACACAATCATTATAAAAACTTTTTTAACGTAGGTGAGATAAAGTCAAACATTTTTTATTTATGACGTGTTGATTTGTGATTGACTGACGTTGTAAAAAATTTTCTACACGATGATGTATATTAATTATTAAATTAAATCATTTGACCACCCTAGACTATGGTCCTAGGTACGCCACTGTGTGCGATGATTGGCGTTAGTCGGAGTGGTAGTTAATGATGGTCGGATTGATGATCAAGGGTGGATGACGTGGTGATAGGAAGTGGTCAAATTGACAGTCAACGATAGTCAATGTAGTAGTTGGCGGCAGTTGAGTGGTGGTTGGCGGTGATTAGGATTGTAATTGGTAATTATTGAAGACTATATATATATATATATATATATATATATTTACAAGTAGTACATGCAATTTAATTTAATTTTCATTTTCATTTTTCAAGGTTTTTGAATATGCTTAAAAACTTGAAAGAGACTTTGATAAGAAACTTGTTTTTTTTGACATTTGGGGAGGAACTTATTAGATCTCAGAATGACAAAGATGGAAATTAAAAAAGGAATAAATTCAATAAAAAATTGAGAGAATATTTTTGTCTAAGCTGTAAAATTTGTAAGACTATAACTGTTTTTAATTTAGCCAAAATTATATAAAAAAAAATATACAGAAACTGAAATTATGAGGGTGCGTGGTGTCACGTGCTTGAAAAGGAGCGTGCAAGGTGCAATTGTTACAAAAAAAATTCAACACAAAGAAAGTGAAGTAAGGGTTGTTTGGGTCATTGAAAGTCGCTGGCTTTTCCACTGCATCAGCGAACTCACTTATATAGATTTGTTATTTCTTGGGTTTTTTTTTTTTTTTAGATAAGCATTTCTTGGGTTGATGTAGTTACTGTACGATCCCCTCACACTGTAAAAAACACTTTGCACTTAGCTCCCGAGTTTGGGTGCAACTAGTTAGTGCGTTCTATCTAAATGGGCGAACTCGATTAGTGCCCGGATTCGATCCCAACAATGAAATAAATTGGAATCAGATTTTACTTACCTCTCGATCAAACTCTAAATTATTTAAGCTCTTTCCCTTACACACCAGAGTGGGGTCAAAGACCCTAGGAAAAACAAAGTAGTAGTACTTTACACTTAGTAGTAGTAGTGGCCCCCACTTTTTCCACATAACACGACAATCCATTCGATTGCCTCATCATCCTACGCTCCAGATTGCATTTCAAATTATACTAGTTTTTGTTTTATTGATGAGATTAAAAAAAAAACACACAAAATATTCTTTGATCGTTTTGGCTTAGCAATTCCCGTGAAATGTCGTTTTCTTGTTTGGAACATCATGTTAGAATTTTGGGTCACAAATGTAACATTTAAATGTGTTAGGGCAATTATTTGATTAGCTAAAATTAAAGTGGTCTATTTGATATTAATTTTATGGCTAAGGGCATATGTGTCATGAAAGGTCATTGTGTAGATACCATAAGGCAATATTCTAATTTGATGAGGGGTCAAATTAGAAATATTGAAAACTGAGATGTAACTGAAAAGGCAGTTACTTATACGGGTTATGGTCCCCATTTGTAGAGTAACGTAAAACTGGTTTCAGTGTTGCTTTCTCTCTTCATCCCCAAGAGAATCAAGAAACCCTAAGGTACTCTACAATTGGAAGATCACATACCTACAAACCTTCAACGATTCCCAATGGCAAACTCAGGTACGCTTCCGCTCTATATTCTCATCTTGAATTCGGGTATGGGTTTATAAGGATCAATTTAGGATTGTGTTCCTTCTAGATTTCTATATGGGTAGAAAACATGCGGTTAGGATCAAATCCTTGATTGTTAGAAACCAACAAGTGGTATCAGAGCCACGCATGCTTGATTCATGTTTGAATTTTGGGAATTATTGAAATTAGGTTCTAAAATTTGGGTTTTCTTGATCTTCCGAAATTGTTATGAAATCTTGAATCAATATTGATTATATATATATATATATATATATGTGTGTGTGTGATCATTGAGAATCAGCATTGACGGTTTTGATATATTGTACGGCTTCAGTAATTTTTTTATCATTATCATTATTACGCTGATTTCTTGTTTTCAGTTCAGTATATATATATATATATATAAATAAGTACACCCGACTTCTCACGTTTTGTTTTGTTTTTTTAACTCAAACAAATGCAATTCTTGGTTTTTAATTCAAGCATGTGCTACTTTTTTTTTTATATAAATTTAGCCAATTACAATTTCGGTTATGGAAAATTCAGCAATTGCAATTTTGTTTTGTCAGTGCTCTGTATTAGTGAATTCAATTGCAATACATATATTATCATCAATGCAATTGTCTTTTGCTGAAATTCTTATGCACTGAAACAGAAAGGAACACGGGCATGCTGTGCTGGTTTGCACAGCCGTGTCCCTTATTTGGTATAATTTGGTTCAAATTTTGGCTATGGTTTGTATTTTTATACAATTGTTTAACTTTTTAAATGAGCTAATTGAATCAAGAAAATCACCAAAGTGACCTCTCTTGTGTAGATTGTTAGTAAGCAATGTTAAATGTTTGTGCATGTGTTTATCCATGCGAGTACTAATTGACCCAAAGGTAGGTTAGTGTTTGGCCGGATTTCATATGCACCTGTGATGATGAACATGTGATAATTATAAGGTTTTACATGTGAATGATAAATCAATCCAAAGAATGGTTTATTATTTGACATGTTTTATTATCAATGTTTGATCATTACAACAAGAGTACCACTAGCAATTAATATTACTCTCCAAAGACTTGATATTGATGGTGCACTAGGTATCTTGAGATGGGTTATGCCATTAATTGAACATATTGATAATTGAATTTTTTATGATGTGAGTATATGTATAGTGTTCTTTTTGTTCTTTTTTCAGCTACTATTGCTTCGATATCTGCTAATCTGAATTCGGTTCCGGTCCTTAGTGGGACAAATTTTAAGGACTGGAAAGAGAACATGGAAATTGTTCTTGGCTGCATGGATCTTGACCTTGCATTAAGGATGGAGCAACCCCCTTCTCCTACGGAATCTAGTACCTTTGAGCAGAGGAAAGATTATGAGAAGTGGGATCGCTCCAATCGCATGAGTCTCATGATCATTAAGCGCGGCATTCCTGAGGTCTTTAGGGGTACTATCTCTGAAGAGATAACAAGTGCCAAAGATTTCCTTGCTGAAATTGAAAAGCGCTTTGCAAAAAGCGATAAAGTGGAAACAAGTACTCTTCTTCAGAACTTGATTTCCATGAAGTATCAAGGCAAAGGAAACATAAGGGAATACATTATGGGCATGTCAAATATTGCTTCAAAACTTAAGGCGCTAAAGCTTGAGCTGTCGGAAGACTTACTCATTCATTTAGTATTACTTTCTCTTCCTTCACAGTTCAGTCAGTTTAAGATATCTTATAACTGTCAAAAGGAGAAATGGTCTCTTAATGAGCTCATTTCATTTTGTGTGCAAGAAGAGAAAAAGTTGAAGCAAGAAAAGAAAGAAAGTGCTCATTTTGTTAGCACCTCTAAAGATAAGGGCAAAAGAAAGAAAACTAATGAGCCCAAGAATGAAGCTGCTAATGGTCCAGCACAAAAGAAACAAAAGCAGGATGATAACTGTTTCTTTTGCAAAATGTCTGGACATGTGAAGAAGAAATGTCCTAAATATCACGCTTGGCGTGTAAAGAAAGGTACATTTCATGCTTTGGTCTGTTCTGAGGTCAATTTAGCTTCAGTAATTAGAAACACTTGGTGGGTAGACTCTGGTGCAACTACTAACATCAGTGTTGCCTGAGCTA
Source organism: Astragalus glycyphyllos (assembly GCA_963573325.1). Classification (NCBI taxonomy): domain Eukaryota; kingdom Viridiplantae; phylum Streptophyta; class Magnoliopsida; order Fabales; family Fabaceae; genus Astragalus; species Astragalus glycyphyllos. The sequence continues at coordinate 32,516,033 of OY754311.1, read as the reverse complement.
CCGGAAGCCAAATGATGTTGAAAGATACATCTATGTCGGAGATGGCAAGTCGGTGGAGGTGGAAGCTATAGGGAATTTTAGATTGTTATTGTGTACTGGATTTTATTTGGATTTGAAAGACACTTTTGTGGTACCATCATTTAGACGGAATTTAATTTCAGTTTCTTATTTGGACAAATCAGGTTATTTATGTTCATTTGGAAACAATAGATTCAAGTTGTCTTCTAATTCAAATATTGTTGGAACTGGTTCACTTATGGAATATGATAATCTATACTTGCTTGACACTGTAGCTACTTATAGTGAATCCTTAAATGTGGAATCACGTGGTACTAAGCGTAAAATTGATAATAACAACTCAGGAGCATTATGGCACAAGCGCCTAGGTCACATCTCTAAAAATAGAGTTGAGCGACTTGTGTCAGATGGAATTTTGGATTCTATTGACTTCACAAACTTTGATGTTTGTGTTGAGTGCGTTAAAGGTAAACAGACCAAAACAAAGAAATTTGGTTCATATAGAGCTACAGACGTCTTAGAATTGATACATACGGACATTTGTGGACCATTTCCCACACCTTCTTGGAATGGTCAACAATATTTTATATCATTCATAGATGATTCTTCTAGATATGCATACTTATTTCTTATACATGAAAAGTCTCAATCATTGGATGTGTTCAAATCATTTAAGGATGAAGTTGAGAATCAACTCAACAAAAGAATTAAGAGTGTCAAATCTGACCGTGGAGGTGAATATTACGGTAGATATGACGGTTCAGGTGAACAACGTCCGGGGCCTTTTGCCAAATACCTAGAGGAATGTGGAAAAATCCCACAGTACACCATGCCAGGGTCACCTAGCATGAACGGTGTGGCTGAAAGACGAAACCGGACTCTTAAGGATATGGTAAGGAGTATGATTTGTCATTCTACCTTACCAGAGTCACTTTGGGGAGAGGCACTAAAGACCGCAGCTTACATTCTAAATAGAGTGCCAACCAAGGCAGCTGCCAAAACACCTTATGAGCTTTGGACTGGGCGAAAGCCTAGTTTGAAACATTTTCATGTATGGAGATATCCAGCTGAGGCAAGGCCTTATAGGCCAAATGAAAAGAAATTGGACTCCCGAACAGTGAGCAGCTACTTTATTGGTTATTCTGAAAGATCCAGGGGCTACAAATTTTATGATCCCAAATTAAACTCAATTTTTGTGACGGGAACAACCACATTCTTTGAGGATATTGAGTTTGGGGGGGGGGGGGGGGGGGAATAAGGTTAGAGACTTTGTTTTGGAGGAAGAATCGGTAACAATTCCAAAACCGATTCATACAGTTGCTTTTGATGAAGCAAATATGGAACCTGTACAAGACATTGTTGTTGAATCTTCTCCTACTCATGATGATTTGGTGATTCATGAGGAACAAACTCAAAATCCTCAAGAACAAGTGTTACAAGAACCAACACCTTTGCGAAGATCCACTAGAGAAAGGAGAAATGCTATTCCGGATGATTACATAGTCTTTCTCCAAGAACATGAGGAAAATAATGGTATGATGGAAGCTGACCCAATCAACTTCCGCCAAGCCATGTAGGATTCTAACTCGGAAAAGTGGATTGAAGCAATGAAGGAGGAGTATAAGTCCATGCAAGACAATAAGGTTTGGGAACTTGTCCCATTAACGAAAGGTGTGAAACCCATTGGTTGCAAATGGATATTTAAGAGCAAGCGGGATTCTAACGGTAATGTGGAGAGGTATAAGGCACGTCTTGTGGCTAAGGGTTATACCCAAAAGGAAGGGATTGACTTTAAAGAGACTTTCTCTCCGGTTTCATCAAAAGACTCTTTTAGGACAATCATGGCTCTTGTTGCACATTGTGATTTGGAACTCCATCAAATGGATGTCAAGACGGCGTTTCTCAACAGTAACATTGATGAGACAATCTATATGGTGCAGCCAGAAAACTTTGAATCAGGAAACCCAAAGGATATGGTTTGCAAATTGACAAAATCCATTTATGGACTAAAGCAGGCGTCTTGTCAGTGGTACCACAAGTTTCACGAAGTAATTCTCTCATTTGGTTTTGAGGTGAATGCTGTTGAGGACTGTGTGTATCACAAATTCAGTGGGAGCAAGTACATTTTCCTGGTCTTGTATGTTGATGACATACTGCTTGCCACTAATGATATAGGCATGTTGCACGAAACCAAGAGATTTCTATCAAGAAATTTTGAAATGAAAGATCTTGGTGACGCCTCCTTTGTATTAGGAATTCAGATACACCGAGACCGATCTCGGGGTATTCTAGGATTGTCACAAAGGAGCTATATCGAAAAGGTACTTAAAAGGTTTGGCATGCATGAATGTAAACCAGGGGATACTCCAGTTGCTAAGGGAGACAAATTTAGTCTCAGTCAGTGCCCAAAAGGAAACTTAGAAATTCAAGAAATGCAAAAGATTCCTTATGCATCAGCTGTAGGGAGTCTAATGTATGCCCAAGTATGTACGCGCCCGAATATAGCGTTCATAGTTGGGATGTTAGGCAGATATTTGAGCAATCCAGGAATGGATCATTGGAAAGCAGCCAAAAGGGTTATTAGGAGGTCAGACCAGTTGGAGATCACTGGATATTCTGACTCTGATTTTGCTGGATGCTAAGATAGTAAAAGATCCACTTCAGGCTATATCTACATGTCGGCTGGTGGTGCAGTTTCTTGGCGCAGTGCCAAGCAAACTCTCATTATTTCATCCACCATGGCAGCAGAATTTATAGCATGTTTTGAGGCATCAAACCGTGGGATTTGGCTAAGGAACTTTGTCACAGGGCTGCGAATTGTGGAAGGAATTGAAAGACCACTTAAGTTATACTGTGACAATAAATCAACCGTCCTATATTCCAACAATAATAGGAGCTCGACCAAGTCAAAACATATTGACATCAAGTTCCTAGTTGTTAAGGAAAGGGTACAAAGTAGACAGATTTCCATAGAACATTTAGGGACAAACTCCATGATAGCGGATCCTCTTACAAAAGGTCTTCCACCCAAGGTCTTTCATGAGCACACTGCTCACATGGGTGTTTTACAGTTTGAGGAATCTTTAGTTTAGTGGGAGTTACTCATTTATGAATTTTGTGTTCTATGTTTGGCATTATGTATGCATACTCTTGTATTTGGATTTTTTTTTTGGTTACTTATAAAGTTTGACATTCAGTTATTTATACTTTGTACAATAAGGTCATTGAATGATCTCACTAAAGTAAAGTAGGACCAATTAAAAATTGACATGTACAGGCCACCTTCTTGTGATTTTCATGCTACACATTTCATGATGAATCTATGTCATTTAGTTATGTTAATATTAGTAATCATTGATAGGTTTAGTTATGGTTGTTATAACGAAAATCACTTTGGTTCTATGTACTGGCATAACTAATGGACGAGATTATTTGGATATGCTTGAAGTATATAATGGCAAATTTTGAGCTCATAAAGTCTAACACGTGTGTAAAGTTACATATGTGACCAGTGGGAGATTGTTAGAATTTTGGGTCACAAATGTTACATTTAAATGTGTTAGGGCAATTATTTGATTAGCCAAAACTAAAGTGGTCTATTTGATATTAATTTTATGGCTAAGGGCATATGTGTCATGAAAGGTCATTGTGTAGATACCATAAGGCAATATTCTAATTTGATGAGGGGCCAAATTAGAAATATTGAAAACTGAGATGTAACTGAAAAGGCAGTTACTTATATGGGTTATGGCCCCCATTTGTAGAGTAACGTAAAACTGGTTTCAGTGTGGCTTTCTCTCTTCATCCCCATCAGAAGAGAATCAAGAAACCCTAAGGTACTCTACAATTGGAAGATCACATACCTACAAACCTTCAACGATTCCCAATGGCAAACTCGGGTACGCTTCCACTCTATATTCTCATCTTGAATTCGGGTATGGGTTTATAAGAATCAATTTAGGATTGTGCTCCTTCTAGATTTCTATACGGGTAGAAAACATGCGGTTAGGATCAAATCCTTGATCGTTAGAAACCAACACATCACACCCAACTTATATAACTTGTTTCGCAATTTTACCATTTCCTTTGGTTTCTGTGTTAAAAATAAAAACATCGCACATGCTTTCTGTAAAACTTTCACTGCAGTAGAAATTAACTTTTATCCAATATTTATTTGACATTCAATTTTATACAATATTTTGTAAGTGCGTTCATTCTTTTAAGTTAATTAATTAAAACAAGTGTAATGCATGTGGTTTCATCAAATTTACATAACTCATTTGAAATTCAACTAATAAGAGAGTGTGTCTTGGTAAATGAATCTTAGAACATGTGAAGTTAGCGGTGTGTTGTTATCACTCTCTAACAATCATTTTTTTAACACCCACTTTCTTATTAGTTGAATTTAAATAAATTTTACTAAATTATATAGGTTTCATATAAATTTGGTGAGATACACCTGAATTTCAATCAAAATAAGATTGATGTCAACATGCATAGTGAATTTTACTAAATTATGTAGGTCTCAAACCATTGAGTTATGTTAAAAACTTGAAATATTTTTCCATGGGAACTCAACAAACAAAAATGTAAAATACAAAAATTAATTATTCTTGCAATGTGTAATGTTTTCTCACTGGGAATCAAGAGTAAAAGAATGATTTATAAGGAAACAAATATTGATTATAAAAAGGAATGATATTTATAAATCTTTAATTTCTCAAGCCGAGGGTCAAACAAAATAATCACTTATAAAAAAATAAAGACATTTATAAACACAAAATATAAATATACTGTACCTGCAATAGTTACATTTTCTTGTCGGGACTCAAAAGAAAAATAGTTATTTGAAAAAAATCAAGACATTTATATAGGCAAAATATAAAATTAATTATACCGACAAAATGTAATGTTTTCCCATTGAGACTGAAAAGAAGAATGTTCATTTATTAAAAAACAAAATATTTTTAAAGTAAATTTAATTTCAAATTTAATTAAGAGCAAATGTTTTCCGAACGGAATTCTTTAACTCCAAATTTATTTAAGACTTTTTTTTCCAATTTAGTCTCTAATCTTGCTTGTTATCTCCACTAAGCTTACTTCTGGTATCCTATTTAGTCCCTAAAATATATGAAAATAATAAATAGCCTAAAACCTGTGGCATTTGTCTAATTAATACCAAAAGATTTTCAAGTAAATCAAGGTATTAATTAGACAAATGCCACAGGTTTTAAATAGCCTAAAACCTGTGGCATTTGTCTAATTAAACTGTGACAAATTTATTAGTTTTGGTAAATCAAGGTATCCCCTGTGTGCGCAGTGCCGCAGTTGCAGAAACTAATTTATTAAAAAGTCTGAAACTAATTTGATAAATTTCACAAGCTTTAGGCACTATACATATGAAGCAAATATATTACCTTTTAAAAAAGAGAGTTTATTTTTTAAAAAATTTGGGAAGGGGGCAGTTTTATTAATCAAAGTGATATTAATGGTCATTTTACAATTGTGTAAGTTGTAGTTTTTCTAAGGGTCACATGCAAAGCTACATAAGTAAGATCTTAGAATTCAGGATTCTCACATAGAAAGAAGCACTAACATTTGTCCATGGTAAATGCAATTCTTCAATTCTTGGAATAACTTGAATAGCAATGAAAATCTTTTCTATCTCCTTCCCTTACTTTCTTAATTATGACTCTCTTTGTTGATGGGTGGTAGAATAATACTATCATAGGTAGAGATAGGGAATGTTTAATTCCTTCAATATATATATATATATATATATATATATATATATATATATATATAGTTATGAAACTATAGCAAAAGAAGAACAAAAAAATGATAAGAGAAGGAGAGAATATGGTAGCCGTTGTATTTCTCTTTTTAAGTACATCCTTTCACTTAAGGGTGAAGCCTATTTATAGGGTGGGAGATTAGAAAGTGAGTGGTTTACATTAAAAGGCCACTACACTTAAGAGTAATGAGAATGAGGGAGAAGGGTAGCGGACATCCACTAATATAAATATTCATAATACTCCCCCTTGGATGTCCACCGAGGATATGCCTCATTAAAATCTTACTAGAAAAAACCCAGTGGGATAAAAATCTAGTGAAGGAAAAAGAGTACAATATCCTGTCAGTAGAAACTGCCTCGTTAGATCATCCGACTTAATATCTGTAATTAGTGGACGTGATGGTCTTCAGCAGAGCTTGACCTAACGGAGTGCTCTGGCATGAACGATATATAGGTAGATTATTGAAGTTCTATCTATAAATTGTATACCATTTTTGTTCAGTATTGCCGATGGAGATGGTTCTGACTAATTTGTTTCCAACTTCTGGTCCTTCATGCAGCACTTAAATATCTATCAAGATGTTCAAAAGGTTTGAAAATGGCTAACTCAATTGTTGATAGCTGGGGCTACTTGCACTCTAACCGTGTAATCAATAGAGATCTAATGGTATTACATATTTCCTTACTCATAAAATAATTTATTTATTTTTAGATTCAGTTAATGAATAGTGATACATGTTTCTATTTTCGCTCTTGTTATATCTTTTTTTATAGGTTGTTGGAACTCCTTATTACATGTGTCATAAGCTTCTTGCTGACATACCATATGGTTATAATTTATAAATCTGATATATGGTCTCTTGGTAAGCAACATGAATGCTTTATTCTAGTTTCTAATTTATGAAACCATATGATATATGACCTCGTGTAAGAATGATATCTTTTTGTATGTAAAGGTTGTTGCACGTGTGGGGTTGCTGCACATCAGCCAGCATTTCGTTTTGCGGTAAGAACTTGAACTATCAGAGCATGAGTTAATTTTTATCAATGGAAATGTAGTTTCTATTTTAAAACATAATTTAAAGTTGAAAAATAATTTAACAAAATGAGTGAATTGAATGAATGATTCCGGACATGGCTGGAATTATCAATAAAATAAACAGATCCTCCTTTCTCCACTGCCAATTGTTTATTCTTCCACATTGTAAGCAACTTATCCAAATCATTCCCTATCATGATTTCTTAAGCCTTTATAAGTGGTTCTAAAGCTGTTGTAAGTAGCTCTAAAGCCGAACCAGCTGCATGAAGGCTCAATATTTGTTTAGTTCTGGGTGGTATATTCTGAGGAATCTACTGAGTAATATATGAAGCATAACACTGATGCATTTCTTCTCCTTTCAGGTCTTTCTCTTTGGTTTTGTTTTCTCTACATCTCTACTTTGTTGTCACCACACCAAGGTCTTTCACACAAGACATATTATTTCCATTTGTATTTAGATGTGACATCCTTAGTTATTTCTTCAATATACAATTATTTTCAATTTGTTCATTTAGAATTGTTAAAATAGGGTATTGGGTATTGCATAAATCTGGTTTTGTTAACTTTTGTGTAAATATTATTACAATATCAAAACCAGCAGGTTCTTGCATGGTGTTGACAAATCAAATAGGACTGCTTGGCCTTGTTTCTCAAAATGTTTCTGGGAAATTGACAAGGTTTGGTTTTAAATGCATAATTGTTTGTTTGAATTCCTTGTATCTATTTCTTTTTGGAGTAGTATAATTTGCTAGAGCTCTTATTTTTTGTGCAGAAACTTCCAAAGGAATGAAGGATGATTGACAAGCAACAACTTAATAGAGACTAAGTCTCTTATTTTTTAGTGATGAGCATGTACTTAGTCTCTTCCCTATGTTGATGAGATATATTTGAGTAATTTTTTTTCTCAATATATTGTGAATATGTTGGTTGTTTGCACTAAAAGTAAAGTAGGAATCTAGGGTGGATAGGTTTCTATAAGACATGTATTTATTGGTTTGTGTAATTAATTAAATTTTTTGTGTATTGGTTGGTGTAATTAATTAATTTTATCTTAAATTTGAATGATATTATACTTAGATTTTGTTCTCTTGCATATGGATGAAATGATTAGAATTAAAATGAGTTGTCTGGTGTCATTAGTAGTTACAGGTTTTTGGTGTTTCTCATTAATATCAACGGTTATGGAACGTTGTTGACATGTATATTGTAAATTAAAAGGGAACAATTTTTCTTTGAAAATATTAGGCAACGGTTTCTCAAAGTTGCCACAAATGGCAACGGTTTCTCAACGTTGCCACATGTGGCAACGGTTTAAAATATGGCAACGGTTTGTTGGTGTTACCATAAATGGCAACGGTTTCCTGGTGTTGCCATAAATGGCAACGGTTTTGGGGTGTTTCTCTAACTGACAACTGTTCAGAACCGTTTCCATTGCGTGAGAATCAAAACCGTTGCGTTTATGTTAGGAATGGCAACGGTTTTAGGTGTTCGTTGCCTTTGGTCACAAAAAAACGTTGCTTTTGGTTTAGGCAACGCCTGCAGGCACAACGGTTTCAAAACCCTTGCCAAAGGCTAAGGCAGCGGTTTTTTGGCTTTACGCAACGATTTTCAGGCGTTGCCTTTGGGTCCAAATGTTGTAGTGAGCTTTTCTCCCCCTGAGTGAAGCGTCACTTCAGAACATGAATTCCAACATTTGAATTTTCTCCCAGAGTGTATATGGAGCAATCTACTCTGCTCTGTCATTTGTAATATATCCTCTTTTGATGGAGCTTTGCGTTCAATATTATCTTCAGAACATCTTCCTTGAATTGTTGGCATTTGGGCATGAAATGAAGAATAAATGAATTTCCACCACATGTAGATAATAGCTGACTTGCATGACTTGATCTAGATCAGAAAAATACTTTGTATCTGCATGGTTAATATGTGTAACATACATAAAATGATTTATTCATTACAATAGCCAACCATAAATATGCATCTTACCCCCTTTTCTGATGAATTTTGGTTTGTGATTACTACTAATTATCATATAATACTATCATATCAAGGGATATTGATAATATGCATGCTGTCAAAAAAAAGAAGATAATATGCATGCATACTTTCATAGTCTTCGGGACTCAGATATTTCTTCTATTCTTACCACACAACTCATGTACTCAATATAAATAATTTATGCATATCAATATGAGACTTTGTTGTTCAAAAAAATTTATTTGAAGATCTTTCTTTTTATCTTGAATCCTTTTGGGATTTTCCATGTAGAGATCAAATACAGGTTCAACCTCAAAATCCATCAGATATAATTTGAGGCCATTCATCTAGAATTCTTTCTTTGAACAATCTATAATTTTAGAAAACTCTCTTCAGGAGTTCCAATAATAGAAAACAATAGCAAATTCATTTCTTGATATTTTCATAAAACTATATGGACATGTGAAGTCATTTTTTATAACCCTCCTTTAGAGTGTGAATTGAAACGATTATACAACATGTGTTCAACTTATATTACCTCATGGAGGGATTTAGTCAATATGAGTACTCATCTTGAGAGCCCGAGGAGCGTGTCTCAGAATCTTAGATCCTCCAGGGATTTTCATATAATTATCACATCAAATGAGTCATACAAATAATTTGTAACAATATTCATCATGTGAAAATTGAGCTCTTCATGTGCTACAAGGCTAATTAAGTACTGATAAATACTTGTATCCATCCTTGTGCAACATGTCGAGCTTTGTATCTCACAATTTCACCATTCTCATTCAGTTTTTGCACAATAACCCATTTGTATTTGACTGATTTCACACCTTTAGTTGTTTGGACTACAGGTCCAAAAACTATTGTGAAGCTAGTTTAATTCTGCTTCTGTTTCATCTTTCAAATTTGGCTAATTCTCACTTTGTCTACAATCTTTAATAGACTCTTGTTCATGATCCCCACTACCATTTATCACATTTAGCGCTATAATATCTAAAAACATCGTCAACGTTGACTTTGTTTCGGTTCCATTGTATTTCATTCATGACATAATTCATTGAGATCTCTTTAATTTCAGAATTTTTCAGGTACCTGATCAGTTCTTCTGGAACTAAAATGTCAATTATGTCTGAAGACTCTTTTAGAGTTTCTATATCCTCTCCTGGACCATCGTTCTTTTTAGCTCCTTTTCTTGTTCGAGGACTTTTATCTTTGGAACCGATTGGTCTACCACGCTTCAGGCGCAGTTGAGACTCATTTTAAATATTGTATTGTCCAACAAGAGCATCCATTTTATTGGAGCATTAGCAGTTGATATATATGATTTGGTCACATCTTTTGGATCAGTGAATGCATTTGATAGATAATTTGCTAAATTTTGCAAATGAATTATCTTTTGTACTTCTAGTTCACATTGTAAGTTTGAGGATCGAGATGAGACAAAGATAATTCATTCCAACTGATCTCTTTTTCCAACTGCTTATTCTCTCCCCCTAATGTTGGGAAATTTAACTCAAATGATAATCATCAAACTGGACTATAAACAAGTCTCCAATTGTTAGCTCATGCTACTTTATAATACATGGATTTTTATATCTAATATATTCCCAAAATTATTTGAGACTCCTCATAGTGCATTGTGAGTGAATAAATTGAAACGTACACTGCACATCCAAAAATTCTAAGATGAGAAATATTAGACTCATGACCAAAAACCAAATGTAAAGGGAAGAGTTATGATAACTTGTTGGCCTGATGCGAATCAATGTTGCAACGTGCAAAAATGCATGTTCCCAAGTAAAAATTGGAAGTTCTTATCTCATAAGTATTGGTCATATAATTAACTTTAGACGTCTAAATAATGGTTCTTCAAGACCATTTTTATGAATGAACATATGCTATGTGATCTCCAATATCATACAACACTAATGAGATGCTTTCAGGGTAATTCATATAATGACCTCTTACTCAAATTAGTTGAGCAAACAATCTCACAAACTTCTGGTTGTGAGTTGACGATATATATGTGGCCATATAGTTGATGCATCAATTAAGATCACAAATGTTTAAATGGTCCGCATGATTAGTGAACTCGTTTACAAATATCACATTATATAAGTTCTAGAATTACGAGAGACTTATTCTCTCAAGTTGCCAATTTCTTTTGGGAACTAGTGAACACAAAAATTAGTAGATTGAAGAAATTACTGGCTCTTCAATACAAGTTCACATTAAAAATTTTAACTATTTTTCGCATCATTATATACTCAGGATGGTCCAACCGATCTTGCCATCAACAAAATTATTATGATATATAAACTTCTGGTTTACAACATGTGTTTCAATTGCACATATATAAGTGTAGTACAAATTAGAGGGAAAAGCAGACAAATTTTCCACTACACTTATTTTATCCGAAGTATGTCTCATTATATAAAGATATTCAACATTTTCATTTCTTAATTCAATATTATATCCATTTGGACTGATATCCTTAAAACTTAATATATTCTTACGAGACTTTAGAGATTATAATATGGTACAATGTGTAAAAACATGGTTCTCTAGGAAATTAGCTATTCACTAGATCTTCCGGAGCTTTAAATTACAATTTGCAAACTTCTGATTGCAAGTGAATAAGAAGTACACATGCTACTATATGACTTCTGGTCATAGCTAGATAATGTACACAATCTAATATAAAATCCACATATTTAATCCTAGTTATATTCTAAAAACTTAAAATAGCTATCAAACTTAACTCTATTTTAAGCTAGCTAATCAATATAGCATTATAGTTAAAGTGCATTGAGAGAAAATGACAGATAAGACTTCAACTATATTGAAGAATATTTTACTCCTTCAAAAAATCAATATGGGATGTCATTGCTACTTCATTATAATCTTGCTAAACGTATAAAACTATGTCAACTACTAAACATTAGGTTTGAAACAACACTTTATTTTGCATACGTGCATATCAAACTTCTTGGTTCACATCGCATAATCTTAACCACACTCATATTTATTTAAGCATAAGTAATGTATTAAACTTTGACCATTCAAAAAATAAATTATAAAACAACTAAGTACGCGTATAACAAAATTTACCATATATATACAGAAAAATTGGGGACACACAATTTTCTTCAAAAAACAAAACCGTATAAACCACACATACTAGTTTAACAAAAAAACACCATTTATACATAAAGAATTTGAGACACGTAATTTAAAATGTCGTTTTGCTTGTGCTATAATATTATGGTAACATGAATTTACCAGAAGATAATAAAAGGTTACTATGGGAAATAAGAACATAAGACTGTCTGGTTCTTTAGGATCTAGTCATACAATCAACTCTTCTTATTCCCCCTTTTGTTGCAACATTTTTATATGGAATTTCAAGCATAAGAGATTGGAAAAGTACATTTTTTCAAAATTCATGAGTTCCTACACCAATAGGAAGATCATAATCACAAATCATATACTAATATATTTAAATGGGATAATGATAACATTTACCACATCAATGATCATCACCACAACCTTTGTTGTACCAATATTATAATGTGAATCATTCACTTCTGGGAATTAACTTCAATTCATTGAGCGGTTTATCAATATTATCACATAATCTTGATTCATAATATTTTTTAGAAATATTTTCTCATTTTGCTAATCCATGAGAATATTTGAGATAGAAATTATATGTCTTTTCTCTTGATTTTCAATGCTTCAAAACATATTAAGATCAAATAGATCTTATAGATTGCAATCATTGTGTAAAAGTCAAGTTCTTCAGGAACTCGATCACAAATCTTTCATATACATTGATCAAAGAAAAATATACTTTCTAATCAATTGTTCTTCAAGAACTATATATCATGAAATCTTGACATTGACAAAAAAATTATGCTTTGAGCATTCTGACAGGGATGTTTGAATATTTTCTTTCTTTGAGTTCTTCAAGAACTATCACAAATTTTCACAATGATAAAGAAAACTATTATTTGTGCAATCCTACAAAGATACTAGATTACCAAATCATTAGTTTTTCAGGAACTATACGATAATCCTTCATGCTTGGATATTAAAAAAAAAAAAGTTCTTCAAGAACTATATCATAAACAATGATACATAGAAACAATTATTTGTGCAATCCTCCAGGGATACTTGGATAATGGATTTATTTTTCTTCAGGAACTATATAACAAATTTTCATCAACAGTGATAAGTAAATAGAAAATGAGATAAAATATAAATTGGGATAGAAACATAAACAAGATCAAAAATAAATGATAGTGAGAAGAAGAAGATGAAGAAGTAGAAGAATAAAAAGAAAGATGAGAAGAAAACTTATTCTTGCAATAGATCCTCAAGATGATTATGCCATCAATCGTATGGTAGAGCTTGATGCTGATAACGTGTTATGAAACTATAGCAAAAGAAGAACAAAAGAATGATAAGAGAAGGAGAGAATATGGTAGCCTTTATATTTCTCTTTTCAAGTACATCCTTTCACTTAAGGGTGAAGCCTATTTATAGGGTGGGGGATTAGAAAGTGAGTGGTTTACATTAAAAGGCCACTACACTTAAGAGTAATGAGAATGAGGGAGAAGGGTAGTGGACATCCACTAATATAAATATTCATAACATATATATATATATATATATATATATATATATATATATATATTGTTTCCATCAAATAATACATCTCTTCACCAAACAATATGTACCCTTTCATTAAATAACTTTTCTAACAGTCACGTTCATTCATTTAAATATAAACCAATGTGTCCCTACAATTAATTATTAAACCATAGTATATATTTATCACACACGAGATATATATTTCTTACAAATTGTTCTTAAGGGGATTTAAACTCAACATCTTGAAGATACAAGAATAAACTCTTATCACCAAGCTAACACTTCAAGTGTTAAAAAAAGAGAGTTATTGTGCAATAGATGAAGAAAGAAATGGAGAGTTACCTTAAATCAAATAAATCTTTAAATTATTAACTTGATAAGTTTAATTATATTAATTGATCAAAAAATATAAATAAAAATAAAATTTTACTTTAAATGATTTTTTTAAAATGTATCAAAAAAAGGCATTTAAATTAGAGGTATTTTAGTTCTTTTAAAAAAATATGATTTCTCTATTACAAGAGAGAAAATTATGGATAAATGAATATTTAACCTCTGAATCTGATTCTGATGGGGAAACATTTTTCTCTTTATGTATAGTTTTGTAATGTTTTTGTTCTTAATAAATGATTATTTTTTTATTTGTAATGTCTTTATTTGTAATGTCTTTATTTTTTATAAATAAATAGTTTACATTTCGGCTTTTTATATACTTTTTGACTTGGCTTTTTATATAAGTTTTTTTGATCGAGACCAGGGTATCCACCGCCGAACGCAGTGATTAATCCTCTCGCTGGATTGGAGACACCTCGAAGGGTGGGATAACTGGCTCAAGGATTTAAAGTTGCTCCGTACCCAAGGCGAGGATCGAACCCTTGACCTTTTTTTTATAGGAGTTTGTTTTTTATGAGTTTGTCCGTTACAAATGTAGCTGTTATAATTATTTTTAACTTTATTTTTTAAAATACAAGTATATTACTATCATTGTTCAAATTAAGTTTCAAATTTTTTGTGATAAGTTATGCGGCGCGACATGTATGGTTAGTTTAAATAAAAAAATCAATCTGGAAATAAAATATAGGCAAAATTACACTAAAAGTCATTTAAATTATTTAATTGTAACAAGGTAGTCTTTTAAGTTTTTTCGTACCACTTAGGTCTTTTAAGTTGCACAATGTGTACACTGTTGGTCCTTTTTTTTAATTTTTCGTTACAAAAAACTCAAGTTGGTACTAATAGAGCTGACACGGCCATGTCGGAGTCTACCTGTCATATATCTGGTGACAATTTGGTCATTTAAGACTAGTGTCATGCAACAATTTGGTACTTTCAACTTAATTTTTTTTTTAAAAAATGGTTCATCTTCTTTTCCATTTAAGTTAAAATGACCAAATTATTACATGCCAGTAGTCTTAAATGACCAAATTGTTACGAGATAGATGATATGTAGGCTCCGTCACCACAACGCTAGCTCCGTTAGTGCCAACTTGGGTTTCTTGTAACGAAAAATGTAACTTAAAGGACCTAAGTGGTATGAAAAAACTTAAAGGACTAACTTGTTACAATTAAATAACTTAAAAGACCTCTAGTGTAATTTTGCCTAAAATAAAAAAGAGTAAACTACATTCATCTCTCTTAAGAGAAGTTTGAATTATACTCCCGTCTTCTCTTCTGTTAAAATATACACCCCCATCCTTGAGAAATAAAAACTTAGAGTAAATTGTACTTTCCCCCCTAAAAGATGATTGAATTACAATTATTTCTTTTAATAATTAACTTCATACTACACTTTAATCCATTTTAACTCAAATAAGCATTTTTATGATGTCTACAAATTTTGAGCCACCACTTAAGAAAAAATAATCCATGTCAATGATAATTAAATTCGAATGTTTTATTATTAATTTAATGATTTATAATATAAAATTCATTTTTAAATGTCCATATTCTCTTGGCTTTAGTACTTTTTTCAAGATTTTAATTTTATTTTGCATTGTTTAATGTTTTATAATAGGATTTAAAACTATATGTTAATGATATTGTGAATCAAAAATAGAGAAAAATATGCATATGAATTCTGAACATATTAAAATGGACTCACAATACTCTTTTCTTCCCATTATGTGTCTTAGATTTTCGTTGTTGGATTATTAGAAATTTTAACAAAAATTAAGGGAGGAAGGTGTAGATTTTAACATAAGAGAGGGGAGAATGTAATTCAAGCTTCTCTTAGAGGAGGAAAGTGTAATTTTTCTAGCATGTTTTGCATGAGAGGGGAGGAGAGTGTATATTTCAACATAACAGGGGGAGAGAAGTGTAATTCAAGCTTCTCTTAGGGGAGGGGAGTGTAATTTACTAAAAAAAAATCAAACATGGTTAGCGAAGTGAGAACTGTTACTTTTTGAGTAACAAAGGATATTCATTTACGTCGGATAATACAAATTCAGCATTGTTAAAAACACAAAAGATGAATCTGCGAGTAAACTCACAACACCCAATTTAGTAGCATAAAACGGCAAAATACCTATAAGTATGACAAAATAAAAGTCACCAGAGTGTGCATGCCTCCATATCTGTAACTTTCATGCTCTAGTCATTAGTTGAATCTGCAATGGATCAAAGTTGTTTTGTCGATCTGAATCAAATTAACAAACGTTGTAACAACACGGGAAATCAAAAACACTGCACCAAGATGACGAACAAAAATAGCGCCACACTCAGACGGCGAAATAAAAAAACAGAATAAAAGCGAAATGCTAACCACGTAATTAGATTAAAAAAAACAAAAAAGGATAAAGGGGCGATTTCAAGCCAAAAGTCAATGTAAAACCACTCTCTCTCGGTAGATGAGCAAGAAAGAAGAGAATAACACGGAGAAAGTTAAAGAGGCTGCTAGGATTTTTGAAGTGAGAACTGTTACATTTGTAGTATATATGGTGATTTTTCTGAAAGTTCAAACTTATGTTTTCTATAATTCTACTCAACTGGATTTTTGTTTCTACGTTTGATCATTTACTAACCCTACCCTAGATAATTGGATAGACTATACTGAGAATAGGATATTCCCCTCTCGATGTGCCTTTTCTTTTGATCCAATAGCTTAGAACGGGACGAAATTAATGATGAAAAACATTAGCTACAACCTACAATTAATTCTTTACGCATATTCCAAACACATCACACAATTTAAAACTTATAATAAAAATTAACCAACTACTACTATCATATAGATCCATTCAGCTATATGACTATATCCCCTCAATAAAAAAATAATATCCGTGATACTAAACATGATCATTTAAATGTTAGGAATTTATTTGTTAGTCAAAAACAAAATGTTAGGAATTTATTTGGTATGAATGTTAGAATTTGATATTTGACAATTCACTAGATCACAAAAAATGGAATAAAATTTGATGCTCATTGGATTGGAATATACAACTAACTAGACAACAAAATCAGCAAGAAGTGACTTAACAATATGAAGTCCAAATGGTGAGAACCCAATGAGTACACAAAAGGATGTGAACCAAAACGAATCCTTCCAAGACCAAAATTATATATATATATATATATGGGCATGGTGAACGTGAGCTTCTCTATACAATGACCCACACCCACAATAGCTGTCTATAGCCATTTAATAATGAATAGTTTTCCAAAATAATCATTCATGTGTGAAATTTATGTCTTTGCCTTGTGCCATTGAGACATGTAAACGAGTTGGTGGGGTATTATTTTAAGTTATAGCAAGGCTTTTCTATTTGTGGGTCCACTGTGCTGCTCTTTGTGTATTTTTGTGTCTTCATGGGGTCTAACATTTTAGTAAGCTTTTCAATATCATATAAACATCATGGTTTGTACATAACGTAAGAGACAATCCCAACTTTGTTTTAAGTATAGCTACACAAAGTCAATTAATCATCCCCCCCAAAGAGCATACTGGGGCATGGTTAATTTAATTAATTCAATGTCATCAAGGGTAAAGTCTACTCGCATATGTGTGGAGTTCGATCTTGACAAACCACTGGCTTCTCACATCTTCATAAGGGGAATGAAATTGTTCTTGGCGTATGAAGGACTCAATTCTATTTGCTTTAAATGTGGAAAGTATGGCCACATGAAAGACCAATGTCGTGAACTACTGGAGATTGAATGCAACAACAAAGACAAGACTGAAGACACCTATCATGGAAGGGGGCTATGAGATTGAACATGGCTTTGAACATGAAAGACCAATGTCGTGGGAGCCATGTTGTTTTTTATTTAAGGGAAAAGTGGCTTGAGCTTGGGTTTCCTCTTGCTTGATCTAGTGCAAACCCAATATTACTAAGGCTCCAATTAAAATACTTTTAATACAAAATTTGGTTAGTTAAATTAAATCAATGTCACATTAAATCATGTCTAATTTACTAAGTATATCTGACTTAAATGCTTTATTCACGTGACCCTTATAAGTTCTCATTTGACTTAGTAATAATATTTAGGCTTAAATGCACTTTTAGTCCCCCTATTTTACTAAATGTGCAATTTTGATGCCCTTATTTTATTTTGGGCAATTTTAGTCCCCTTATTTTACTAAATGCGCAATTTTCAACCCCCTATTTGTTTTTGTGCAAATTTGGCCCCCCTATTTTCCAAATAATTTTTGTATAAATAAACTATTTTTGTATTTTATATTTTCAATAGTTAAATATTTATTAAAAAATAGAAAATTATTTAATTACATAAAATAAATAAGCTATTTTTATATTTTATATTTTTAAATAGTTAAACATTTATTTAAAATAGAAAATTATTAAATTATTTAAAATAAATAAACTATTTTTATATTTTCAATAGTTAAATATTTATTTAAAAAATAGAAAAATATTTAATTATATAAAACAATAAGC
Source organism: Astragalus glycyphyllos (assembly GCA_963573325.1). NCBI lineage: Eukaryota > Viridiplantae > Streptophyta > Magnoliopsida > Fabales > Fabaceae > Astragalus > Astragalus glycyphyllos. Next base: position 32,497,648 of record OY754311.1, on the reverse strand, counting down.
TATTTTTATATTTTATATTTTTAAATGGTTAAATATTTATTTAAAAATAGAAAACTATTAAATTATTTAAAATAAATAAACTTTTTTTATAGTTTATTATATTTTAAAATATAAATTAAAATATTAAAATAGCGGGACCACCTCATTTATTTTATTAAATATATTTTAAATAATTATATTATTTTTATATTTTAAAATATAAAATATAAAAATAGTTTGTTTATTTTAAATAATTTAATAGTTTTCTATTTTTTAAGCTATAAAATATAAAAATAATTTATTTGTTTTAAATTATATTTTAAAATATAAAATATAAAACTAATATTTTATTTGAAATTGTTAAATAATTTTCTAGTTTTTAAAATATAAAAATAATATAATTATTTAAAATAAGTATTTTAGAAAATAAATTAGGTGATATGTCTAGTAGACTTAGTCAGGTGCCATGTCAATTAAAATGTTGGCACATCAGCATTTGAGTGTTGAAAATTCCAATTTCATCAACATTGTAGAAATTTGAAAAATAGAGGGGTCAAATTAAATTACACAAAAATAAATATGGGACTCAAAATTACGTATTTAGTAAAATAGGGGACCAAAATTGCCCAAAATAAAATAAGGGGATCAAAATTGCACATTTAATAAAATAGGGTAAGGTAAAAGTGTAATTAAGCCAAATATTTATATTATTATCATATAACTACAATACTTCATATTAATTAAAACAAAAAACAATGTCAAGCAACACATCATTGCCACCAAGGTCATGAGAAAATGAGTGATACAATTAAACTATTCTATGACAAACTTAAATATGCAGTCTTTTAATCCAAACGTCCCAATTGGACGCATAAGATTGTCAACCCTATTTAGTTCAATTTATGTTCCCCAGTTATCCTTACGTGCAATAATAAATTAGAGAAATATCATATATTGTCTTACTTCGGCACGTCCACGCAATTTAACTGTCGTTTAAGGTTATGCGCGGATATTAAGAAAAGGATTGGAGATGCTATTTTTTATTTTTACAAAGTATGGAATGACTAAAGTACCCCTATGTTATTACGAGGAGAGGGAAATGGAAAAGTTGGAAATACAAATAAAAGTAAGGGTATTGTAGGAAAAAAGTAATAAATGTTGCATTGGGATTCTAAAGTGACAAATAATTTGAGACAAGAAAAAGTAGCAATGAGGACACTTAAATTGAGACGGAGGGAGTATTACTTAATCGAGAGGCCTTGGGCACATACTCTCATAATGCAGAATGGTTGAATTTTCTCTATATCACTCACACCCCTCATTATTATATATTGTGTGTCTGTGTATTAATTTTAAATTATTTTGTTACAGACAATGTTGATAGCATCATAACACACAACTCCTCATGTAGGAACTATAGTGACTTCAAGTCGAAGGACTAGCTACACAAGTCACTATGAGAATCACTTATGCCATTTGCATTAATTTTTTGTAGCGCCATCATACAGGCTTGTCCATTATGCATGTTACTCCTAACCTTCATACGTGTGTGTTGGCTTGATATCGTGATTCATGATATCACACATGTTCATCAACCTACTCACATAATGGTAATCAACCTACTCAAACAAGACCCAAAAGAAGAAACTTCAACAAAAAAGAATTTGGTTCAGAGATTTGTATGAATTGTGTCTGTCTATTTTTTATCTGGCTTTTTTAAGTTAGTCATTTTATCTCTAGGATGAATTGTTTTAGGTGTTTTTTAATCGTAACTAGACAAGGGCTCCTTATTAGCTTAGATTTTATTTTATTTTCTTGCTAAGAGTTTTGGTTTAGTCCCCTCTTGTGCTTTCTTCTTTCCTCTTTTTAATAAATTTCTCTTCGCTTAAAAAATAGTCTCAATTATGTTATTAATGCCCTTAATAATAACACTTAGACTATGGAAACTTTGAGAATATAGTTCATATGTTTAATAGAGTCTCACAATCAACTCACACTTGATCTTCTATTTAACGAAAAAACTTTTCTTGGTTCGGACCATTGCTGGCTACACATGGAGTGTCCCAACGCTTTCAACGAAAGACTAATTTTTGCTCATGTTTAGGATCAAATTTTGCACTAACCAACACCGAGTTTGTCTACCTAGTTTGATCTTCTATTGAACGAACAAACTACTCTAAGCTTTTATTACGTAGTGCAAAAACAACAAAATAAATAATACTTCATGGATATCAATATATCAAGTATAATATTCAATTTATATAATAAAATACTAATAAATAGATTTTCTCCTAGGGCTTAAATCTATCAACTACACTACACCTACGTAAAAATTTTGAAATGTCCTCGTAGTGGATAAATCTAGTTTAAATATCACTCATAATATTTCTACATGCACGCTGACTTAATATCTTGATATTCATGATTTAGGAGATGTGTTCATCACTTTACTAGTCTCAATAAATTATCCGCATCTCAATTAATAGCACTACTTTTTTTTTAAACAAAAGAAAGGGATAAAGAGTCTCGTTAAAACCTTCTGATGCAAAACCCTCCTTAGGGAAAGAACACCAAGAAGGAAAGAGTACTCCCCCTAAATTTTATTGATAAAAAAGAGAAAATGTACAGAAAACTTGGGGGGCTAGACCAAAACCCATGAGCATAAACAACATTATAACTGGAAAAAATAAAAGCAAACCTACAAAGGTGTGCAAGAGCATCACTATAACGACTCTCATCCCAACTAGGTCGGCACCAGAGTCGCTAACAATCATCTGCAGCACACCAAGAATAGGAGGCAAAAGGAGAATCCAGTCCATCGAGAGACGGAAGTAATTAGCAAAACCTGTAGTTAGGCAAACCTAACCTATTCCTGAAAAAGCCCTCCGCAATGAAGCTCGGGATGAGATTCCACCAAGTAAAACCACTTGAGTTAGTTCCATGACCTGCAAGCTTATCAGCACAAGCATTACCTTCTCTGTAGATGTGGGTGCAAATGAAATTCATCTGTCTAGTCAAGTATAAACAATTGTTCCATCTATTGCGGAGCTTCCAAGGAACAACATTATAGTTCTTAAAGGCCGAAACAACTAATTGAGAATCACATTCTAACCACAAAAACATCCAACCTTTAGCAAAAGTGATATCGATAGCCAACATAGCTCCAATAAGCTCAGCATGAAGGGCACAACTATTACCAATCGAGGCAGAAAAACACCCGCGGACAACAGCACTCTTGTCTCTAAAGATCCCACCACAATCAGCTGAACCAGGGCACCCTTTCGCAGCACCATCTGTATTGCACTTAATCATGTAAGGAGCAGGTGGGGTCCAAATTACCTCTTTGATGGTTAAAGAACTTCTGTAATTACCATTGACATTAAAGGCCTTTATAATCATAAATTCAGCAGCAGAGGAAGACATTGTAGATTTAGAGGCATTTCCTGCTAAAGTCACATTAGAAATAATTAAATTGATAGCAGTATGTAAGGGAACCACGTGATTATCAAATCTAGCATAATTCCTGCAATACCAAATCACCCAAAAAAATGTTTACAATAGCAGCAGAGATAATGTCACTCAATTGAGGACTCCAACCATGAGAAGTCAAGGATAAAATGATCTGAAAAGAAGTAGTGTCAATATTGAGGCTTAGAATTCCTCCGAGCCAATTCCAAACGTGTTTAGCAAAAGGACATGTGAAAGAATGAAACTCTTCACCATCGATGAAGAGTGAAGAGCTTGAGATAACGAAAAAAGGGATTTGCTAATTCAATGAATGGAACAGATTTACAGAGCTAGTTTATATACATGTATTGATCTAAACTATTCTAACTGCATCTAACTGAATTGAAAACGGATTCAACAATAAATTTAACAAACCCTAAACTAATTCAGTTACATAGAGAAAACAAGGGAAAGGGAAAGTGAATACAAATGTTCACTGAGTGGATAAGTTAACTGAAGTAGTCATAGTTGCTGACTGGGCAGAGTCAACATGCAGAGTTGTATCTTGATCTGCTGATGTGGCATTTTGACTAGTAACACCCTCCCTTAAGCTGGAATATATATCAATGATTCCAAGCTTAGATTGCAGCAAATTGAAAGGTCCAGGACTGATGGATTTAGTAAGTCAGCCACCTGCTCTTTTGTGGGTATAGGCAACAAATGTAGCATTCCACTTCGTATCTTGTCACGAATAACGTGGCAATCAATCTCTATGTGCTTGGTTCTTTCGTGGAATACTAGATTAGCAGCAATGTGAAGAGTTGATCTATTATCACAATAAATTATTGCTGGTGCAGGATGATCAATCTGCAGGTCTTTCATCAAGAATATTATCCACTAAGCTTCACAAGTGGCTTGTGCTAAAGCCCTATACTCAGCTTCAGATGAGGAACGAGAGACAATACTTTGTTTCTTGCTTTTCCATGACACAAGAGAGGTTCCAAGGAAGAAACAGAACCCTGTTGTGGATCTTCTCGTGTCTGGGCATGCACCCCAGTCAGAATCACAATATCCCTTGAGACATGATGGTGAGTCTGCACGAAATAGCAAGCCTTGTCCAGGATGATTCTTGACAAATTTTAAGACTCTCATGGCTGCCAACATATGTGCATCTGTAGGCTTATCCATGAATTGACTTAATTTTCCAACAGCAAAAGATATTTCAGGTCTAGAGTGGGTTAGGTACAGCAGCTTACCAACAAGTCTTCTGTATGTAGCAGGGTCAGATATTGGTTCTCCCAACTCTTTATGTAACTGTATACCAGACTCCATGGGGGTAGAACATGGTTTGGAACTTAACAGACCAGTTTCTTGAAAGAGATCCAAGGCATATTTCCTTTGGCAAAGGGATATGCCTTTAGCATTCCTAGCCACTTCAAAACCTAGGAAGTATTTTAGAGCCCCTAAATCTTTGATGCTGAATTTCTTGTCTAAAAGTGATTTGACTCTGTCAATTTATCCAGAATCAGTCCCTGCCAATATCAAATCATCAACGTATACCAGAATAGCTGTAAATCCAGTACTGCTGCTCTTGGCGAATAGGGAGTAATCTGCCTTAGACTGAATATATCCTGTACCCAATAAAGTCTCAGTTAATTTGGCATTCCACTGCCTACTTGCTTGCTTTAGACCATACAATGATCTTTGTAGCTTGCAAACAAGGTTAGGTTGGTTGAGATTGAGTCCAGGTGGAGGCTTCATGTAGACTTCTTCCTCAAGATCCCCGTGAAGAAAGGCAGTATTGACATCTAACTGAAATAGATGCCAATTCTGGCTTGCTGCATATGCAAGGAGAAGTCTCACAGTTGTCATTTTTACCACTGGGCTAAAAGTTTCCAAGTAATCAATGCCTTCAGTTTGTGTGAAACCTTTAGCGACCAGTCTAGCCTTATATCTTTCTATGGTTCCATCAGCATGCAATTTGAGTTTGAAAACCCATTTGCAGCCAATAACACGTTTGTTCTCAAGCAAAGTAACCAATTTCCAAGTATCAGTTTTCATTAGAGCATGTAACTCAGCATTAACAACACTCTTCCAATTGTCATCACACATAGCCTCCTCAAAAGTATTTGGTTCAGTGATAGTGGACAGGTTAAGGGTATAGTGTTTGTGTGATGAAGACAGCCAGTCATAACATATAACATTAGAAATGGGATAAAGGATACCTTCATAATTCTGTGATGGAGTGGATGATTCAGATTGGTGGATTGTATCCTTGATAAGTGAGCAATGGTAATCTTGGAGGTATGATGGTTGGTTTTTAGGTCTAGTAGATCTTCTTAAGGTTTCATTTGCTATCTGATTGTTGTTGTTAGGATGTTGAAGGTTTGTTGTATCAATGTCTGGTGTAGTTTGATTAGAGTCTGAACTCTCTGGTGAGCTAAAAGTTTCTGGTGTGGTTATGGGAATATGGTTAGTGTCTGTTATTTGAGAGTTGGGTTCAGTATGGGAAGCACTTTGTTTTTGTTTTTGTGTAGGTTGTTCTGTGTGATTTTGGTCAGAGTGTTCTAAGTGGTAATTGTCAATGTAAGGAATAGAGCTTTGAAAACTTGAATTAATAGTGTCATCCTGAGATGACTTTCCTTCATGTGAATTCATGCAATATGGAAATAAATGTTCAAAAAATTTAACATCTCTAGATAGAAATATTTCCCTTGAATGCAAATCAAATAATAAATGTCCTTTGACACCTTGTTTGAAACCCAGGTAAATACACTTTCTTAACCTAGAGTCTAATTTCTTTCTATTGGCTTTCAAAGTACTAGCAAAGCTTAGGCATCCAAAGACTTTTAAATTGTCTAAACTAGGTCTATGACCAATAAGGACTTCTAAAGGGCTCTTTTGATTTAAGAATTTGGTTGGTAATCTATTAATAATGTGGACTGCCTGACTCACAGCATGAGCCCAAAATATTTTTGGAAGTTTGGCTTGAAAGATTAGAGCCCTTGCTGTGTTCAGAATGTGTTGGTGCTTCCTCTCAACAATACCATTTTGTTGAGGAGTACCAACACATGAAGTTTGGTGAATGATGCCCTTTTCTTCATAAAAAGTTTTGAGACAGAATTCTTGTGCATTGTCTGATCTAACACATTTCACTTTTATATTGAATTGAGTATCAACTAATGCAACAAAACTTTTAACTAAGTGAGATGCTTCTGATTTCAATCTCATAGGAAAGATCCATGTGAATCTACTTTTATCATCTACAACTGTGAGAAAGTATCTATATCCTAGAATGGAGGAAATAGAAAAAGGGCCCCAAATATCCATGTGCACAACATCAAAATTCTGTTATGCAATAGTGGTACTATTTGGGAATGGTAGTCTTTTCTGTTTCGCATAAAAACAAATATCACAAGGAACATCAGAATGATCATATTTCACAGAGGGAAAAATTTTATTTATTTCATGCATTTTCTCAAATGAAGGATGGCCAAATCTCATATGCCAAATTTTACAATTCCTATTGTTATCTATGGCATTGAGGTTACTTACAACATGTGAAATATCTAAAATGTGAGAACAGAGGCTGTTTATGGAGAGTGTAGCTGCTGTTTGTTTGGTGCAAGGGTAAACAAGACGATACAATCCACTCCTCCGTTCAGCTATCCCAATCACTTTCTGTGTTTGATTGTCCTGTATCACACATTTCGGTCTGTTAATATGTAAATCACAGTCTATATCATCAGTCAATTTTGGTATGGATATTAAATTGCAAGAAAATTTGGGAATGTATAAGACATCACTAAGTACTAATGTGTCATCTAAGATTATGGTTCCTGCAAGGCTACAATGAATAATGGTGCCATCTGGTAAGGTTTCTGTAACAGGTTCTATGCGTCTTATACATTGAAACAAATGTTTTGAATAACAGACATGAATGGTTGAACCAGTGTCAATGATCCAGTATTTTTCTTTCTTAGAATTAGGGATGATACAGATGATACCTGACTTTATGGTGGTGAAATGGTTGATGTTGTGAGGAGAAGATGTGTTGCAACCTTGGAGTAGAGCCAGAATTGCCTTGTGTTGCTCAGGTGTGAACCCTAAATTCCCCGAATTGTTACTCTGTTTGCCTTCACAGTGGTTTTCTTCATCATTATTCTCTTCTTCTTCTTCTTCTTCTTCAACAGTGTTCTCACCAACACAATTGTTGACAGTGTTTCCTTGTCCATAGTGTGGAGGGAAACCATGCTTTTTGTAACACATCGCCTTGATAGAAGCGATCCTTGAGATCCTTCCAAATTTCTGCTGCTGTATCCATCCACAAAATGCTCTGTGTGATTTCCGGAACGACGGAGCTGTTGATCCACGACATGATCATGGTGTTGCATCGATCCCAAGCAGGAGCGTCTTGGTCTTCATCTGCTGGTCTCGCAAGACTTTCGTCTATGAAATGTAACTTGTTCTTTGATTTCAACGCCATCATCATGGATCTTAACCATGTGTGGTAGTTGTTTCCGTTGAGCGGAGGAGTGACGATAGCGGTTCCAGGATTATCACTTGGATGCATGAAGTATGGGTTCATCATATCACTTTGATATCCTTTCGCGGTACTGCCTCCAGTGCTGGAGCCATTCCCGGTGTCTCCGAAGCTAGTGCTTACTGTCACCATTTCGATTGAAACGAAGAATAGGAAGAAAGCAACTAAACTGTAGATGATTGAATGAGAAAGATCTGTGCGCAACGATTGGCGGCAGAGCCCCTATGTAAGAGCTCTGATACCATGTGAAAGAATGAAACTCTTCGCCATGGATGAAGTGAAGAGCTTGAGATAACGGAAAAAGGGATTTTCTCATTCAATGAATGGAACAGATTTACAGAGCCAGTTTATATACATGTATTGATCTAAACTATTCTAACTGAATTGAAAACAGATTCAACAATAAATTTAACAAACCCTAAACTAATTCAGTTACATAGAGAAAACAAGGGAAAGGGAAAGTGAATACAAATGTTCACTGAGTGGATAAGTTAACCGAAGTAGTCATAGTTGCTGACTGGGCAGAGTCAACATGCAGAGTTGTATCATAAACTGCTGATGTGGCATTTTGACTAGTAATAGGGCAGGCCAGGAAAAGGTGGTGAGAAGTCTCTCAATCACTACCACAAATGCTACAAACAGAAACCAAAGTACAACCTCTATTCCAAAGTTGGTCATCTGTTGGCATCTTTTTATGAATATTCCTCCAAAGAATAAATGATTTTGAGGGCATAATAAAATTCGTCCAAACTGTCTTAGTCCATGGAACAACCTGCCCAGTGGGAGCAAGAAAAAGAAAAGAATCTCTGAAAGTCAGATCTTCTGAATTAGAGCGATCCTACATCAATTGATCATCCACCGAGATATTTGGGATAACAATTTTCTAAATTTAGAAAGAAAATTTGGGGAAAGTGATTAATGAAATCGGTAGGGATAGACCATCTACCGTTTACTACAAAATCACTAATAGTAGCTTTGAGGTCCCTGTGTAAATTTGGAGGTATACCAATGATATTCATAATAGGCCTAGAGAGCCAAGAGTCCGTCCAAAAGTTTATTCTAACACCATTTCCAAGCTTACAAGTTGAGTGTTCGAGAATCAGAGAAATACAAGATCTAAATCCAAGCCAAATAGAAGAAGAGACGTGATAGTTTAATATGCTCACCGGCTAATTTAAAAATGACGTTCTAATATATACTTAATATGCTCTCATGATCAAGTTCAACTTGATGTATCACTAAATGAACTACCTATTCTAATGACTTTACTATGTCATATAAATAAGGCTTAAATACTTGTCACCCCTGCAAAACTACCTGATATCCATTTACCCCCCACTTCAAAAAACACTCTGTAAAATATAAAATTATCTAGTTACCCCCTCAAACTGGAGGGGTAAATGGATAGTGGCAACATTTGTAGGAGGGTAACTGGATAATGTTATATTTTGCAAGGTGTTTTCTGAAACTTTTTTTTTCAGGGGGTAAATGGATAATGACAACATTCGCAGGGGGTGACAAGTATTTAAACCTATAAATAATGACTTCATCAATGAAACATCTCAGAATTTCGCCACTACGATGGTCACACATATGAGATCAACAAGAAACTTATTGGTTTATACTATGACTGTATGACAGGACATGAAACATAGTCGTCAAAGTTTTATTAGTAGGTCTCTGGCAAAAAAAAGTTTCGTTTGTAGGAGTATAAATTAAGGCTGTCAAATGGAAGAATTGGATTGAATTTGATACTGATCCTAATGAATTAGATGAAAACGGTCTAATAGTCCTGAAAAGGCCCGTCGTCCAACCCCCAAGCTACTCACTGGACACCTCCCTAAACGCGTGAAAAGACACAAATACCCTTAATGAAACGCTTGTTTTTAATGGTTTTTTGGAGATAATGATAGTTCGGAGCACGGTCTGGACACCCCCCTAAAAATATTTTTGTTAGGTTCGGAGCAAGACCGGCCGAACCATTATTTATTATGTATGCGCCATCTAAGTGTCCTTATGAAGCTGTTTTGCAGAATCTCCTCACGTTCATGACCCGTGGCAATTGGAACTACATCTTCAACCCTCTTTTTGATCGAACCAGCTACGGCAACAACAACAACAACAAAAAATGAATTAAAAATAATGAATGCTACAATCGCAGAAGTAAATAGGAAATTGTTTGTGGATTACTGTCGGTGGGAATTGGATCTGGAAATTGTTACAATCGCAGAAGTAAATAGTAAATAGGAAATTGTTTGTGGATTAATGGCAGAAGAAACCCTCTTTTTAAATGGCTCTTTTACATCAACCTCGGTGGGAAGTTTGTGGATTACTGTCGCTTGGTGGGAAGTTTCTATTTTACTTGTCTTTGTTGGTGGGAAGCAAGAACAAGAGGAGGTGATGATCATCATTATTATTTTTTCCTTAAATGCAGCAGTTCGGATGATACACTACCGAATTGGTTCGGATGCTAATCTACCGAACCGGTTCGGATGACCGTAGTCTGAACTAATTAAAATGCAGCGTGAGGAGGTTTTTTACGTGAGGGTATTTTGAGAATATTTAAGGGTTGGGTGTCTAGTGAGTATGTCTAGTGAGTAGTTAGGGGATTGGACGAAGTATGGGCCATCGAAAATGAATGGAAACAGATCCAATCCTTCTCAATCTATTTAATAAAAACCAGCCCAACTCATCCAATCACAACTTTTAATGGATGGATATTTGATCCGTCCATTCAATAAGAAAAAAATATTTGATCCGTCCATTAAATAAAAAATAAAATATTTGCATTTTAAATTAATATTTTTGATTTTTTTAAAAATAACATTAATAAGAAAAATAATTTGTAATTAATTATATTTATTTAAAAAAGAAAAGTTGAACTACCACTACGCATGGTAGTTCAACCCCCTCACGGTGAACACTTGTCTTACTTGTTGTCTTGTTTACTACAATGGTGTCTTGCTAAGACATTGGCCTCCAACATTGAGAATCACTTATGCCAATGAATAACACTTTATTGGTGAACACTCAATACAGGGGCGAGCCTACATAGGTTTCAGGGGGTTCAACTGAACCCCGTGAAAACACAATTCGGCTTACCATCTTATAGAAATATTTTTTTGACACACCGGAATATTTTAAATTGCACCAATAGCCCAAGTTTTGCACCCATTTGCACCAAAGACCCAAAATCTACTTACTCAAAAACACAACACACACACTCACGGTTCTCATTTTCAGACTCTCACCTCACGTTCACTTTCAGTCTCACTCTCAGATCTCAATTTCACTTTCACTCAAATTTCACTTTTACTCACAAATCTCTCTCTTAGACTCTCACCGTACTTTCACTCACAATGCTGCATATTGTTTGTATTGTTATCTCTTTAGGCCTGATTATGGAAAGCAAGGGGGTGGTGATACATTTGTCACCGAGAGTTTCAACAGTTGGAACAAGAAAGATAAGATCACATCTCATGTTGGACCTCCTAATAGTGCTCATACCTTTGCTTTCAGGAAATGTCAAGACTTGATGAACCAAAATCAACATATCGACACGGCGATGTCTAGGCATTCTGACAAAGTTCGTGACATATACCGAACATGTGTAAAGGCAACAACTGATTGTGTTTGTTGGCTCTTAAAGCAAGGAAAAACTTTCTCTGCTATGAATATTGTGAAGAATAGGTTGCGTAACCGGATGGGGGATACATGAATGAACGACTGTTTGGTGACATACATTGAGAGTGATGTATTCAATAAAATTGACTCTGAGTTTATTATTCAACGATTTCTGAATACGAAATCACGTAGAGAACAATTATGAAATGTATAATTTATTTATTTAAATATATTATAGTTGTTTTAATTTAATTATATTTATAGCAAATTGTGTATTTAAAAAATTTGACACCCCTGATCCGGGGGTCCTGAATCCGCCACTGACTCAATATCTCATATCCATGACTCGTAAGATGTAGTAATCACTCTACTCAATACTCAAAAATATACAACATAGTTTATATGAATAAATATTTGATCATATTAGAGAGATTCAACAATTATGATCTATTATCTAAAGAGGATCTTTATGAACTTCAAAAACGTTGTGTAACCCTATTTTTTGAGCTTTATAAAATTTTGTGATTATGTATATACTAATTTCAAGTCATTGTTTTTTATCCGGAAACATTTAGTAAATTTCAAAACAAAAATTTCTCAAAAAAGATATTTTAAAAAACATGTAAAAGAAAATATAATAATAAAAACTCGGTGTTGGTCGGTGCAAAATTTGATCCTAAGAACGAGCGGAGATTAGTCTTTCGTTGAAAGCGTTGGGACACTCCGTGGGTAGTCAGCGACCGTCCCGGAAAAAAGAAGAAGCAAAAGGATGCAAAAAGCAATTCAATTGTGGAGTTAAATTATTTGGGCCAAATCGATGGCCTTAGGCCCATTAAAAAAATATATGCAAATGATTCATGCTTCTTCTTGTTCTTGTAACATTCCCTCCATTCACGGTTCTCCTCAATCAATCTTCTGCATCTCACCCAATCCCAATCCCAATCCCAATCCCAATCCCAAAATCCACTTTCCACTCTCCGATTCCAAACCCAACCGCGACGCCGGCGTTACAATTTCCGCGTCGCGTGTCTCAGAGTCTCAGTGGGACCCACTGCCACCACCAACATCACCGGTGCCCTCTTCCCCCTTTCCGATCAAGTTACCGTTTTGACCCCTCACACGCATTCAACGACTGAAATGAATCGTGGGTTTCGATTCCCAACGCATTACATAAAATGCAGCTATCAAAACAAATCATGGGGTTTCGAGTGGCTGTAAAATGTGATGTAGAATTTGGAGTCGATTTGATAATTTGAACTTGGAAGAGATTAAGGTTGGCGAATATTATCATTATTTTATTCAAAAAAATTTCAATTCTTGAGGTGGGGAATTTCGGATTTGTAGATTTGTGGTGTGAAGTGTGTGTGAGAGAGAGGAATGAAAAGTGAGATTTTGAAAGGAGAGCGATGACTGGAGTGTCATTGGGTCTACGGACAGGGAGTTATGGATCGTTGCAGTTGCTACAAAACGGCAACGTTGCACAGCAAATGCCCATTCTAGTGCGTAGACCTTCAAAGGCGCTCCTTTATAACCCCAGAGAGAAAGAGAGGGGTTGCCCTTTTATTTGCCGCCACCTTGGACGTGGGAAGGTTGCAATGCTTCTTATGCTTGCCTTAGGCCTTTCTATTTTCGTCTTTGGTTGCCTCACACTTTATAAAGGTTAGTTTCTTCAATTATATTTCTTGCATCTTATAACTTGTGGATGGATGGTCTCATTGCATCTTTTGTTATGACTGTATGAAGCATAGACACTAGACACGACATTGACACCTACACATAGACATAGGCAACAATAATAATTTGAGAAAATGCAAGTGATTGAATGTAACCAGATGTATTAGTGCCATGTCGAACACAGGACATGCCTTCAATATGAAGTGTATGTGATATAAGGTTATGACATAGTTTAAAAGAGTGAATCACCTGATGATATAGTAGAAAACTCGAGGCAATTTAGTTCCTGAAATTAACAAATACTAAAATATATCTGAAATTGAAAATCGTTTATGACATTAGTCCTTGAGTCTATCAATAATACGGTCGCTGAAATGGTCCCGGAGGACTAATGTGATAGTTAACTTTCAATTGCAAGGATCATTTTGAAATTCGTTAGTTTCAGGACCACATTGGCCAACCTTATAACTTCAGGAACTAAATTGGCGATTCACTCTACTTTTAAAATGTTTGTAAATGACTTTTGCTGATTCTTATGTGTGTATTTAACTTAGTAAACTTTTGTTTAACTGCTGCTTAAAGTCTGTTTGTTATATGGTGTGTTTTTGGTACTGTGTTGAACTAGGTGGAAGCATCAACCGTGATATTGAAGAAACACGGTCTTATGCCATTACCACGTTTGAAGTTTTGAAACCTGACGAAGTAGTAGATAATAAGTTGCAGGCTAGTTCTTCTAGATCAATCTCATTGACAAATAGGCATAAAAGTACATCAAGACATCCTCCTAATTCTGATTCACTATCTTCATATAATTCTAAAGGAAGAAAAGGAAAATATCCCATGAGACATCGTTGTGCCCATTTTGCATTTCCTCCTCCTCCACCGGTTGATAGAAGACGAACTGGACCACGGCGTAAGTTTTTCTAACTTACAAACATTAGTTTATATCTATCTTCGATATGTACAATAGCATCTGATATAGATCTACACACAGTTTATGTTGAGTTGCTGTCATTGTAGAGTTCTGTTGATCAGGTTCTTGCTGTTTCCCTTTCAGCATGTCCCGTGTGTTATATTCCTGTGGAGGAAGCTATAGCTAGTATGCCTAGTTCCCCATCAGAGTCTCCTGTACTTCGCACTTTGACATATGTGCATAACGAAAATCCGGTTCAAAGTGAACCTGATGGTGGTGGCTCTGATTTTGGTGGATACCCTTCTCTGGAAGAAAGGGATGCTGCGTTTGATATAAAAGAGACCATGAACGTGTATTGTGGGTTAGTTCAATTTTTTATTTGTTTTTAATTATATCACAACTCGGAGATTATTATTCTTGAAAGAGCTCATAAAGTTTTGGTTGCCGTTAGGGTCCCACAAATATTAGTTTTTACTTGCTGAATGCTTTTTTTATTCCTTTTGTTGCCTTTCTTGCCTGGCATAAACTCTTATCAGATTTGTCAAAGGAAGAAGACCTGGCCGCCAGACAGGATTTGATTTTGATGAGGAAGACCTCTTAGAGTTGGATCTGTACCATGATGTTATTGTTGCATCTGCCATATTTGGTACGATCTACGACTGATGCATTCTACGTATAGTTTTGGTCGTTTGTTTTCTGCTTCTCATAGATCCCCATCCATGCAGGAAATTATGATGTTATACAGCAGCCAAGGAACATCAGTTCAGAAGCAAAGAAAAACATTCCTTTCTATATGTTCATTGACGAAGAGACCGAAGCTTTTATGAGGAATGCTAGTATTTTGGGTAGCAGCAGGAGAGTTGGATTATGGAGAATTATTGTAGTCCGGAATATTCCATATGCTGATTCTCGACGTAACGGAAAGGTTGGCTGCTTACTCTTTGCTTCTTACAACAACAGCAATCCTTTTATCATAAATTATAAACCCTTTACTATTTCCAGCTATGCAATGTAATTTCTGGACGCTGTCCTCCTTTTGAATTTCATCGTCCGATTTTCTGACCAACCTCTACACTTTTTTCTTTCCCAATTTCTTTCACATTTCGCCATGTTGTATATTTTAGTAAATGATATCACCATATCGAACTCACAAATTAAGGGTGTAATGGATATTACCCCTTAATTTTTGTGAGTCGAAATAGTTTGACTAAATTGGTTAGTCCGACCCTATTATTTACTTATTAAGTACTTATTGGTTATGTACGTGTTCTAATTTGATTTATGTATATGTGTATTTTTGGAATTGCCCTAAAGTGTATAAGGACCTTAGAATTGTGCATGTCTTTGTTAAACAAGTGCGTGAACTAAGGCTTCCATTGATTAGTTGCATTGTTGGATTATCTTAACATATATTTACTGAAGCAGATAGCGTGACAAACTTTTGAGTGGAAGCAAACTTATTTCATTTCTTCAGTGATCAAATGAGAATAATACAATAGTCGGATGTGTATTCTATTGTGACAACTTAAATTACTTAGTAATCAGACTTGTATTTTATATAAATCAAAATGATTTTTGGTTACTTGCTCCCTATTTGTTATGCGTGGTCTCATATAATGCCTCTAAACATATTGTAGATTCCAAAGCTTCTTCTGCACAGAATCTTCCCCAATATCCGATATTCAATATGGATTGATGGGAAGCTTGAGCTTGTTGTAGACCCATATCAAATTATTGAAAGGTAAAATGATATTTTTTAAATATTCTTTTTGTTTGCAGAGTGGGACAAGTTTCTAATTACTGTCATTTAGACTTTAGAATTAAGAATAATGTTGTTTGGCTCCAAGTTCTTCTCTGATGAAATTGTATGATTTCATTAGTTGTTTATTGACATTTACCTGACAAATTTTTAGATATCGCAACATCAGCCATATCATTTAAAGGATTTATTTTGTTTATTAACCGCTATATGGTTTTCTGCATCGATTTACATGATTGTCAAATTTTTCCACTATTTTCAATTTTGAGATACTTGTGTATCGTTTGATGTATCAGCAGTCAGAAGATGGCTGGCCGTATATCTTGTCCATAATGTGGTCTCTCTCCTTGGTATTTTCTATAAAAGATTTGAAGATTTCATTAAATCTTATAACAGCTATTGATACACATATCCAACTTAATTCACTGTTATGAATCTGATTGCACAATACAGACTTTTATTGTCACTGCCTTAACTTTTATGTCGTCCAGGTTCTTGTTGCGTCCAAATGCTACTTTTGCGATTTCAAGACACTATAGACGCTTTGATGTCTTTGTTGAGGCGGAGGCTAATAAAGTAGCTGGGAAGTATGAGAATGCTTCCATTGATCACCAAATTCAGTTTTATCAATACCACGATGGTTTAACTCATTATACCAGAGCTAAGCTTCCTATAACTAGTGGTAAGAACAATTTTGAAATTTACATGCCTGCATGTGCAAAATGGGTTATGTGTGGAGATACGCGCTTTGTAGCACCGACACTTCAGGTTGAAGACGTGTTTGGTGTCCGACACGGACACTGACGGTTCCTATTTTTCAAATTAAAAACCAGTGTCTACGTGTCCCTGTTACCGACCGTGTCTGTGTTGGTGCTTCATAGGATACATGCTTGTGCTTGCATATAGTACTCCATCTTAAAAGTCTGATCTGATGTATTGCTTATGGCTGAGTTTCTGCAGATGTTCCTGAAGGCTGTGTTATCATAAGAGAACACATTCCAATAACAAATCTGTTTACCTGCTTATGGTTCAACGAAGTTGATCGATTTACGTCACGGGATCAGTTAAGCTTTTCCACAGTAAGAGACAAGATAATGGCAAAAGTTGATTGGGGCATTAACATGTTTTTGGATTGTGAAAGGCGAAACTTTGTGATACAGGTTAGTTTTACTTGTTGCCATGTTTGTGTTTAGAATTCAAGATTTGCTTCCAATTTCTTTGAAAAAGAAATGATTATTATTATTATTATTATTATTATTATGTGATAAACAATATCATCAGGCTTACCATAGAGACGTATTGGAGCACATGCCTCCTCCAGTTGCTGTGATCCGCAGGCCTCCACGGCCGCGCCAACCTGTTATCTATACTAATAGGCCGCTTCCGATTAAGAAAACTCCTAGGCGCGGAAGAGGAGATAGGAGGTCAGCTTCTAAGCGAGGTCATCATAGAGTAGGCAGTGTTGTTACAAATCAAAATTTATTATTTTAGTGTTATCTTCTTCTTCCCTGAGATTTTGATTTCTTTTTAACTCTCGGGTTCTAAACTGTAAATGCATTCTTTGTTTGTTGCCAATTATATATCAAAGAGCATTGAACAACTGATATAGATTTTGAAATGTTGCTTCTTTTTCTATTTTTAATTGTAAATATCCATGTCTTTGACAATATCCTTGCTACCTTTTCCTGAAGGGAAAGAAAACAAAAAGGAGAAAGAAATGGGTTCTTAGATGTGCATTTTATACACTATACAATACAATTTGTATACATGAATTATATGTTCTTTTTTATCCTATTGCCAAGTGCTGCTATTTTAGCACTTATGGCCTCTGGTAAAAATGGTAGTTCTGTTATTTCTTTTTAGTCATGCTTGAAAAAAAAACAATTGGTGGTCTGAAAGGTTTATGGAGATTTCTCAAAGTGTTTTTTTTTTCATGATTTATTGATTTGTTGAAGGTTTGTGTTTGATTGATTAAGCTATATACTTGATAAGAGTTTGATAATTATGTACTGATAGTGTAAACAAAGTTTTATACACATATTTCACCATTTCACCTTGGGTCCCTTAACCATTTGGTCTTGGGTTCGATCCATGGCCAGTGCGTATGTAAAAACATTTGTTGGGAGAGGTCAACCCCTTAAATGGATCTCAGATACTTCGAAGGATTAGTCTTCACAGTCGTCGTGGAGGATACCTCGGTTTACAAAAAAAAAAAGCCTAAAAAGTGTGAAATAAAGTAAAAACAAAGTGAAATTTTTGTAATTAAAAACCGGATTAAAAGAATAAAATATTTTTTGAAACCAAACAACCTCTAACTTTTGGAATTTTGTAAAAAGCATTTGAGTAAAATATTTTTTAGTTACTCTCTATAAAATTTATAAAATGCATGAGTTTTGTTTTTAGTACTTATTAAAAAAATTCCTTCAAACTTGAGTCTGCTCAATATTTTCTGTTAGTAGCTTTGGTCTTTGGCAAACGAACCTCCAATTGGATCTTGGCACTTCTAACTTTTTTGTTGATCTTGTGTGCACGTGGTAGTAAGTCAGCATTTTTAATATTTTTAACTAATAAATTAAACGGATTTTACTAATTTAACCTACATTGCACTAATTGAATTAAAAAAAACTGAGACAAACTCAAGAACAAGTTCTCCTCATCTATTGAGGGATTCGGGTTATGTGCAGTTTAAACTGCATGCAGTTGGACAATCAATTAGTTTAGGATCGTTCGATCTTGATTAGACTAATTTCCACACGTCTCGGCCATCTGGTTCAACCAACAATGATCATCACTTTGTAAAGAAGAGTTTAATAATTATACATATAGGTAAATATTTAATTATGTTTATCATCATATGCATAATAAATTTATACGATAAGATTTTTTTTTTATATAAACAAACATGCTATTGATTTTATGCATGTCACTAGAATGGAATACCAAACCAACAGATTGGAACACCAATTCCAATCTTAGTAAAGAAGTCCTCTATTCCTACCCTCTCTCCAAATAAATCATACTAAGACAATGTTTACATTTAGACTATGTTTGGCACGGTCAAATCGCTAACGTTTAGCGGATAAGTTTGTAGTAGGTGTTTGATATATTTAGCTTATAGCGTTTTTTTACTAGTTTATAGCATTTTTTACTAGCATAGCGTTTTTCCAAACGCTACTTGAAGTAGTGTTTGAACTTACAACGTATAGTGTTTCATTTTTTATCTCAGTTTTACCCTTACTAGTTTAATTAAATTTTTCATTTATATTTTACTAAATGAATATTCTCACTCATTTTTAAGCATTAATTATAAATGTCCATTTATGTAATTTTTTTTATAAGTTAATTCAACTACTAATTTTACCAAACACTTTAAATTCAATTAGCTGGCTTATCCACTACCTTATCCGCTTTCCGCTACCTCATTCAGTATCTACTAGCGTATCTACTATACAATGTTTTTTTACCAAACAGAGCCTTAGTGTAAGTGCATTGTATTCCACGAGTCCCTTATATGGTAAGATTTAAATTACTATTCTTGTACAACAAAAAGTTAACCTAACAAATGAAATTTACAAAATCAGCTCATTTGTTATAATAAGTGAGATTTTTTTTAAAAAAGTTGGTAATTTTGTTATTCATTTTTTAGTAATACTTAAAGTTTATTTAATATTTATTACATATATATCAAAGAAGGCCACTATTCCTACCGTCTCTCCAAATAAATCACACTAAGACAATGTTTACATTTAGCCTCTGTTTGGCAAGGTTAAATCGCTAACGTTTAGCGGATAAGTTCGTGGTAAATATTTGATATATCTAGCTTATAGCGTTTTCTTACTAGCATATACTGTTTTTCCAAACGCTACTTGAAGTAGTGTTTGAACTTATAACGTATAGTGTTTCATTTTTTATCTCAGTTTTACTTTTATTAGTTTAATTAAATTTTTCATTTATATTTCATTAAATGAATATTCTCTCGCATTTTTAAGCATTAATTTTTAAGTTCCATTTATGTAATTATAAAGGTCCATTATAAAGGTTCATTTTTAAGCATTAAATGAATATATATTCTCTCTTATCAACTACTAATTTTACCAAACACTTTAAATTCAATCAACTGGCTTATCCGCTATCTGCTACCTCATCCACAACCTTATCCTCTATCTGCTACCTTATTCACTATCTGCTAACGTATCTGCTATCCGCGATTTTTTTTACCAATCAGAGCCTTAGTGTAAGTGCATTGCATTTCACGAATCCCTTATATGGTAGATTTAAATTACTATTCTTATACAACAAAAAGTTAACCTAACGAATGAAATTTACAAAATCAACTCATTTTTTTTGGTATCCGACCCTCGCGGGTGACCCACGCAATATCTCAACGCTGTCAACGAAGGACTAATCTGCGCTCGCTACTTGGAGCTCTTAATTATTTCGCTGGCCAACACCCTATTTGACGTAAGCGGGAATTGAACCCGAGAGCTCATTTGTTATAATATAAGTGAGATTTTTTCAGAAAAGGTTGGTGATTTTTTTATTCATTTTTTTTTATAATAAAATATATCAAAGATAGGAATCGAACACGGAATCTATCATCTATCACTGGAAACACGGACGCTTAGTAATACTTAAACTTTATTTAATATTTATTATATATATATATATATATATATATATATATATATATATATATATATATATATATATATATTAAAAAGTCTGCTTTACATTTATGACCAAATAAGGAAGGCGTTTTTTTGGCAAAAATAAATAAGGAAGGAGTTAATGTTCTTCACTGACCAATAAGGAAAGAGTTAATATTTTTATTTCTTCAATTATAATACTCCCTGTCTCATATTAAGTGTCGTTTAAAGTTATGCGCGGGTATTAAAAAAATGATTGGATATGCTAAATTTTATGGTAAAAAAATGTGGTAGGACTAAAACACCCTTACACTTTTCTTGGTTGGTGCAAAGGCACGGTTATTGATATTCTAAAGTAAGGGTATTGTTGGAAAGTAATAATAAATGTTGTATTGGGATTTTAAAGTGACAGATAATTTGAGACAAAGAAAAATGGCAAACAGGACACTTAATATGAGACGGAGGGAGTAATAGAAATACACATAAATAACTAAGCCTATGTTTGGCGTGTCCTATCCGCTAGCGGATAGCGGATGAAACTAGCAGATGAAATTCGCGGGTGAAGAGTATGCGTGTTCGGCAAGCACTAGCGTTTAGTGTTTTTCGGGTAACGTTTAGTGTTTTTTCAGATGCTACTTCAAGTAGCGTTTTTTCAAATGCCAGTGGATAGCGTCTCACTTTTTTAGACGCTTTTACCTTTTTAATTTTTCTTAAATTACTTCTCTTTCTTCATTAAATATTTTGTTATCATTAAGTAATTTAATCATTAATTAAATATCTTTTTATGTCATTTTGCATTTATTAGCTATTTTAACCGCTAATTTTACCAAACACATCATTTGTTATCCGCTAGCTCATCCTCTATTCACCATCCGCTAGCTCATCCACTATCCGCTAGCTTATCTACTATCCGCTACTTTTAACCAAACAAGATTTAAATAATTTAGTCAACAAATAAAAAAATAAAAAAGAAGGTGGGGCCATGCTTAATAAAATCCATTCACCACCCTTTGTCACTCAAAAACGCAGCTTTTCCTCTCTCTGCTTTGCTATAATATAATCGCTTCTCTCACTTCTCAAGTTCTCAAGAGAGAGAGAGAGAGAGAGAGATAGGCATTAATGGAGTCTGAAAAGAATTTGATGCTGCCACTCTCTGATGATGATGTGAAACACAAAGAAGAGAAGGTCCCAACCATTACAAGAAAAGGAGCACATGCTGCTGTATCTTATATGGTCTCTTCAGGTTAGTTTTTACTTCTTTAACAACATTTCATTTTATTTTCTTGGTTTAGTTTTCATAATCTACATTGTTATTATGTTATATTATTGGCCATATAATATCATATATATATGTTGATAAACTTTCTCTCTGATCACTGATAAAAAAAATGAACTGATCAAAAAAACTTTCTCTCTGATCTCTCACGTATTTATTATTTATTAACATTGGTGATTGAGTACTTGATTTAATTTGATTTTTTTTGTAAGCACTTGATTTAATTTGATGATTACATATCTTCTTTTCTTTGAAATTTATGTTATATATATTGGGTCAATGTTATTGGGATAGTTTGATTTCTAATGGGCTGAAAATAAAAATGATTAAGAATTTGATAAAAATAATCTATATGCATGTTTGGTTTAGTGAGTCAAAGGTGACTCCATAGATATAGAGGTGATTTTGACTTGTTTGAATGCTTTCGTACATAATTTTGTTTGAATGTTTTCGTGCATAATAGATTAACACAAGTCATTAAACTCACTTTTTGGTTAAAACCAATTATCAATTTTTATCATCATATAACCAAAGTTGATTGAGTATAATAAAAAACGTGAATTAAACCTTAAAAAATAGTTCAAATTCAGAATATATACGAGTTAACATATTATTCAATGATTCCAATTTTATTATTATTAATACAGTAAAACATGTAGCTCCCTAGGAGCCAGACATTTGTTTGAAGTTGAGCCAGAGAATATGTCACATTGTTTTAGTGCATGAGTCTGAATTGGAAACAGCAGTGTGGTAGGTTATACTTTACAGGGGTCATTTGATGTGAAATATTTAGGATGAAGCAATCCTGTTGTCACCCATTGTTGCAATATACATAAAGTATAAACAGTACAGAATTTCTATGCTTGTAGGATTTGATCCTATAGAGACCGTAACTATTTGGAAATTTAAGTGTGAGTAGTTAGTTAACATCGATTATGAATGAACTATATGAAAGATATATAAGAGATGACATATGTCTGATGCTTTAAGGTTTTGGGTGGAGATGTGACGTTCCAGTTCATTGGTTAACTTGTTGTTGCTCAGCCATTACAATTTAGAAGTGTCAATTGCTTAGAAAAAAAATCGAAAATAGAAACACGCAAGAAATTATGTGGTTCGACACCTTTTTCCTTCGTCTACAGAACATTACAAGAACATTCCATTATAACTTTTTTTGATGGTCAAAATGAAATGATATTAGGAAGGCACAATAGGTATTCCAACCCGTTTACAAGTAGTTATACAACTTTAAGACATTCCACCGAACAGTTAATCAACAATATAAGATTAACCAGAATTTTTACCCCTCATAGCAATAAACCATCCCCATGATATGTATTTTATCTGAATAACGACCATCATCTATACTGTAAATAGGGTTTCTAATAATCCAAATAACCCGAATAGTTGCTGTCCAAATATGATGTTTTAATGCCTTCAACTGTTGCCACTATAATTTGATTAGAATTACAATATCACAAGTTTTCTGGTTTCAAACTTCAAAACCCACCCCACAAATTTTCGAGTTTGAAATCTAGAAACTCACTCCACTAGTTTTCAGGTTTGAAACTTGGAAACCAACTCAAAAGTGTAACATATCCTTATGAACCCAAGTACCTCACCAAATACTTATAAAAAACAACACTCGCACCTCAAAACACACTTGGTGCCTCTCTATATTCAGCCCCCATTGGGCTCCTTTTGCCGCACACATTTCTATCCCCTATGCCATACACATTTGTAGTAGAGGAGCATATTTTAATCTGATTCTTTAAGATTTTTCACTAACTATCTTATTTTATTACGAAATGTTTTTCCTTATTTTCACTTTACGTTCGATTTAATTTTAACCAAAATTAATTCATTCAAAAATTAATTTTGGTCACCGTAGAAACTTATCGGTAAATTTGTTCTTCTCTTTTGTGAAATAAAATATATTATAGATATATACGGCCAAAAATTGTTTCCAACTTTTTGTCAAAAAAAAAATTGTTTCCAACTTATTTCGACAAATTCTCAAGGTAGCTTATGAAAATACCTTATAGCAACTATATGAAAACTAATGAATAATATGGTATCCATTGAAGATAAAAGAGAAAAGATTAAGAGATCAAATATTCATCAAATGAATTAATAGAAATGATAAGGGTTGTGTGAAATGATTACATGAAGCCTCTTTATAT
Source organism: Astragalus glycyphyllos (assembly GCA_963573325.1). Classification (NCBI taxonomy): domain Eukaryota; kingdom Viridiplantae; phylum Streptophyta; class Magnoliopsida; order Fabales; family Fabaceae; genus Astragalus; species Astragalus glycyphyllos. The sequence continues at coordinate 32,473,604 of OY754311.1, read as the reverse complement.
AGGCATAAAACTAACTACTAACTAACTCACTAATTAGTAACAACTATCTAACAAACTCATTTGTAACTACCAACTAACTATCTCTCTAACTTCTAACTAACTATATATCTAATAGTCCCCCACAAGCTAGAAGTTGTTCACAACACTTCTAGCTTGACATGAACAATAGAGAGATACATCAAAACAAAGAAAAATTACAATGATTCATAGTTAATCAACTACTGTGAGCCTTGAACTTTTAAACTCCAGATATGTTGTCTCTGTTGAAGTATGCAAGGAAGGAGTGATACACATGAAACTACACTCCACATTGATCTGCTCACTAATTGTACCTTCAGATTCATCTTGATAATTCTGATGAGCAAAAAACATTAGGTGCAAATAGGAATAGCAAGAACATTTTTCTTGGATTCTTGAAAGCGGTACACTAGTTACATGCCACCAGAAATCACAACACCAACAATGCAGAAAAGGGTAATCAACACCCACATAAACCAAGATGATATGAAGAAGAATAATAGCACAAGAAAAGAAGATGCCATAATGGCAAAGAGAAAAGGAATATCACGATCCAAAATGAAATCAGAACTCCACTTCAGATCATAATCATCGGGAATCAGAATGAAAGGAGGACAGTGAAGCGAAATGCAAAACAGATATGCAAGAATTGCAAACGGAGACGACGATTACTGATACTGACAAACAAATTTGTGTCAAACGAATCAGAAACGGAACAAACGAAAGCAAGTTGCAGAAACTGACACTCTCATAGAAGCGAGAGGAAGGAGAAAAACGCGATTCTGATTGAAAAGCGAATGATTGAATCAAAATCGATTCAAAGAATTTGCGAATTCGAAATTTTGGGAAACGCAAAAACAGAGGAATGATGTAATTGAAAGAACACCAAAAACGCGATGTGCGGAATTGCGGAACACGCAAATGTGATGAAGAAAGAACGCAACGCCCATCGAAAGTTAGAGATCACAAATTCCCAAATTTCCGAAAACGAAATATCAAGAATTGGGGAAAAGAAAGTGAAAACCCTAACAAAAACGAATTTCCGAAATCAAATTGGGGAAAACCCAAGAATAACTAAAAATGATGAAATCGGAATCAAGAACGATCAACAAGATCAGAAAAGTGAAATGCAACTAAGAGCACAAAATGCGAAATCGAAAATACAAACGCAATGGAGAATCACAAACTCTAAAATTGCAAAACACAAAAGAGCGATCAAGGAAAATTGCGATATCAAAAAACGAAAGTCGCAAATGAGGAATCAAAGGCAAATCATGAAATGAAAAATCAGAACTTGAATCACAGAACAAAAAATGCAAACTGAATGGTGCATTGCGAAATATTGGTTTCAAACGTCATGAACAAAGAGGGAAAGAATGTAAAGAAACTGTTTCTCATGGATGAACAAATCAAGAAACGGAAGCAAAAAATGATGCAAATGGAAGAAAGAATAAATCGGAAAAGGAAATGAATGGAAAGAAAACTAATAAAACGAAAAAAGAACCTGCAGCAGAATTCAGATTCAAGGTGGATACCATGTGTGATCTGATACCATATTGAATAATATGGCATCCATTGAAGATAAAAGAGAAAAGATTAAGAGATCAAATATTCATCAAATGAATTGATAGAAATGATAAGGGTTGTGTGAAATGATTACATGAAGCCTCTTTATATAGGCATAAAACTAACTACTAACTAACTCACTAATTAGTAACAACTATCTAACAAACTCATTTGTAACTACCAACTAACTATCTCTCTAACTTCTAACTAACTATATATCTAATAAAAACAATTAATTAAGCTGTCATACCCTATATTTTTTCTTGTTTTGTTTTATATATACCAAACATATATTAAACTCAAACCTATAATCATATGTTAAGCAAGAGTAGAAAATGGCAAGTGATTTACTTCTCCTTAGTCTTTTTTTTTACAGCTACTTCTCCTTAGTCTCGTATTAATGTTCCTTCTGTCGTTCTCCTTTTTGAGGTGACCCAACAAGGTCTATTATTGTCACGCATGCATATAAGTGAGTGTGCCATAATGTTATGTTCATATCAACCAAGCAGTGCCATGGCCTAGTGGATGCATTTGAGTACCTTAGTGATATATTAATTTTAATCAATGAACCCAAAAGTTATCTTAATACTTGATTAATAACTTTTGTAACATAAAGCATAAAATGTAAAGAGATAAGAGATAACAAATATTTAAATGATGAGATGTTGATGTGTGGAAAAGACTATCATCATAATCATAATATGTAGTTGTGTTTAAACTTAGGGAGTGTACGGATATGATTAGTTGCACTATCTTTTATTAAACAAATTGAAAGGTTCCCTTTATACTTTCTTTCCCTTTAAGGGGGGCATGTGGCGCATAAAATTGAGGAAAATTATACTATCTTTTAGCTGTTCTTCTTTCATGTCTCTTATCCTGATAAAATTATTTGGTCACTTTCTTTTTTGGGGTGTTTTCTATTTACTATTGCATCCTTTTGTTTTTTTTTGACAACCTTGCATTCTTTTGTTACGTGCTAGAGAATAATAAACGTGTTTTTGGCAAACCAACCCATCTAGAAATCCAAAATGGGGGGCCACTAGAGTCAAATCTTTTGTTTGTATCGCAACTAGTGCAAAAATGCTTTTAAAAAGAATCATTTAGAATAAGTTGTTTGAATAACCAATTCTAAATATGGACGTGGTATCAATTTTGCAATTAAATGGAAGAATTTTGTTTTGGCGCTTACTTTTAGAACTCCTACAACTTAGAGAACTCCTAAGTCCTAACTTTATATGTCAAACTCATAGCAATGCACTGTTGTTCGAGAGCGAATGTTCTCAGTGGTTTTTATTTAACGACACTTTCACTAGGTGTCACTTTACTCATTGATCAGAATCCTTCACTAGTCAGAATTACCTGTGTTAGCTTCTTTCGAGAAGCGAGTCTCTCGACCTAAGCACAAATATTTTGAACCTAAGCCTAAAGGGAGAGCTCATCCAAAACACTATTCTATTATTAGGTGAAAGAACCCTAAGTTCATAAACATAACTTCTTAGGTGAGGCTCCCAACGTAAAGTGGGACTCACAAGATCTGATGGGGAGTTTGAGGGAGCACCGGGAGCAACAACAATGAGCTAGCCAGTGAACCGGACCACCAAGAGGCTTGGACACTACATCTCCACCCAAAACCTTAAGACATCAGGTATATGGATCCCCTCTCTTATATATCCTTCATATAGCTCATTCATAGCCGATGTGGGACTAACCACTCACACTTGAATTTCACACATCTCCCCCCAAGTGTGAGTCACCCACATCATTATACTTGATCCAAACCAAGACCCACTACCGCTCCCCCACCAAGCCGAACCATGGCTCTGATACCACTTGTTGGGGAGTCCGGGAGCAACAACAACGAGCTAGTCAATGAACGGGACCACCAAGAGACTTGGACACCACATCTCCACCCAAAACCTTAGGCATCAGGTATATGGGTCCCCTCTCTTATATATCCTTCATATAGCTCATTCATAGCCGATATGAGACTAACCACTCACACTTGAATTTCCAACAAACTCTTGGTGCATTGTCTCACCACATGTATAATGTGCTCAGTACTTATGGTTCTTGGGCCGACAGGGTGGTTTGAGTTTGTGGCATCCCTTAAGGCGTCAATTGTTTGCTTGGGAGGAGGTTCTCCCAGGGGAGCTCCTTGTATCTCTAGGATCTATTTCTTTATCAGCGGTGATATATAGTTGGGATTGGACGATGCATGGTTCTGGTCTTTTCTCGGTGTCCTTTGCTTACTAGCTCCTATCCGATTCATTTGCCAGGGTTTTGAGGCTCTCTGATCAGGTGCTTTGGACTCCAAACATGGATTGGAAAATTTTTGCTCCTTCCAAAGTTGTTGCCTTTTCTTGGCAGCTCCTTTTGGATACAGTTCCTACTCGGACGAACCTGTTTAGTAGAGGGGGTTATCACTGATATTACTGCTACCTTTTGTTGTCTGTGCGGAGATGTCTAGGAGTTTGCTCTCCATTTGTTCAGTACTTTTCGTTTTGCTTCCGGGCTGTGGTATGCTATCGTCAGCTGGTTGGGTTTTGATTTTGTGATGCAGCAGGACATTCCATCCTTATTCCTTCAGTTTATTCATATTGGAGGTTCAGCTTGATGTAGGCGCGATTTGATGCTCTTATGGCATACTGTTCTCTAGGTTATCTGGGACTCGAGGAAAAACTTTATTTTATCTGGAGGCACTCCCGAGTTTAGGAGATCTTTCGATCAGATCTTATCTCTATCCTGGCGTTGGTTCCAGGATAGGGGTAAGTCTTCCTCTTGTCTTTTTTATGAGTGGTATGATGATCCTCTTGATTGCATATCTCATCCTAGAATTCTTTTGTGCATCAATGGTGTGTGGGGTCTATTCCCCTTGTATTGATTTGAGTACTCCTTTTGCTTAGGTTTTTTACTAATATATTAAATATAATATTATGTTTGCCTTTAAAAAACATGTGTATAATGTTCTTATTTTAGTTAGGAGACCAATCTTTTTACGTTATTCCGCGTCAGATTTTCTATGGAATATGCTGTTGGGTTATTTGGAATGTATTGATCGTACGTATCTTATGGATTTGCATTGTTTTGGGAAGTTATCTTGAGTCAGTGCTATTGTTAGGGGCTTTATGGTCTTTACAGTATTAGGGGCATTATGGTCATTGTATGAGTGTAATTAGTTTGTTAATTAGCAATTAGTTCTACTGTTTAGAAGCTGTTATGACAGTTAGAGCTAACAGAATTGTATCTGATATATACACTCTCATAATCAATAAAGAAGTAAGAATGTTGAGCCCCATTTTCTCTTTCTCTGGTTAATCTCCATTGATACTGAAACTCAACATTTGGTATCAGAGCTCCACACCTTGGGGCCTGGGAAACGACGAAAGAATTGCAATTCTCTCATTCGACGATCATGACGAACACCGGCGCAAACGAAGGAGCGTACATTCAACCATCCATACCAAAATTCGATGGTCACTATGACCATTGGAGCGTGCTTATGGAGAATTTCTTACGATCGAAAGAATACTGGTATCTGATTGAAGAAGGAATCAAGCACCCGGCACAGGGAGTGGTGCTGACGGAAGTGGAGCAGAAACGATTAGATGAATTGAAGCTCAAAGACTTGAAGGCGAAGAACTATTTGTTCCAGGCGATTGATAGAGCAACGCTTGAAACTATCCTCAAGAAAGACACATCGAAGGATATTTGGGATTCTTTGAAGGCGAAATGTCAAGGAAATGCAAGGGTGAAGCGTTCAATGGTGATAGCTGCGCGAAAGGATTTTGAAGGAATGGAGATGAAATCGAGTGAATCCATCACCGATTACATCTCTAGGGTAATGACAGTGGTGAATAAGATGAGAACTCACGGCGAGAGAATGGAGGACGTGGTAATTGTAGATAAAATTCTCAGATCCCTAACTGAGAAATTTCTTCATGTTACATGCTCAATTGAAGAATCCAAAGATACTGACAAGATGTCAGTGGATGAACTGCATGCCTCATTGATTGTTCATGAGCAAAAGATTCTGCGGCTCAACAAGAATCAAGGAGAAGAACAAGCTTTGAAGATCACTACTTAAGAAAAGGGTGATTGGGGTTCAAGGGGCAGAGGTAGAGGAAGTGCTAGCACTAGAGGCAGAGGCAGAGGGAGAGGGAGACAAAGCCTGAACACAATTGAATGTTTCAAGTGCAAGAAGCTTGGTCACTATAGGAGTGATTGCCCAGAGTGGGACAAAGAGGCCAACTATGCTGAACAAGATGAACAAGAACCAATGTTGCTGCTGATGATGGCTGATTCTCCTCAAAGAAACACTGATGAGGTATGGTTCTTAGATTCCGAATGCTCTAACCATATGTGTGCAAACAAAATTAGGTTTGTTGAATTAGATGAATCCTATAGAGAAACTGTTAGACTGGGCAACAACACTAGAATGAAAGTTGCTGGGAAAGGAAAGATTAAGCTGGTTGTTAATGGTGTTGCTTACATAATTCCTGATGTGTACTATGTACCAGAACTTAAAAATAACCTACTGAGCATAGGTCAACTACATGAAAGAGGTTTAATTGTGTTGTTCAAGTCTCATTGTTGTAAGATTTATCATCCAGAGAAGGGATTGATTTTTGAAAGCAGAATGAGTAATAATAGAATGTTTAAACTCATGGCTCCACCAAGAATAGAAGAGATTGATACTGATGATGACTGTTTATACACCAGCAGTGATGATGCTTCATACCTGTGGCACTGCAGATATGGACACTTAAGCATGAAAGGATTGAAACTGTTAAAGAGTAAAGAAATGGTTAGAGGGCTTCCCAATTTAAGTGATGAAAAGAAGGTGAGTGTAGATTGTATGAAGGGCAAACAACTTAGAGACACAATTCCTAAGAAAGGTTAGTGGAGAGCAAGCTCTAAACTGGAACTTGTACATGCTGACATTTGTGGTCCCATTACACCAACCTCTAACAGCAACAAGAGATACTTCCTGTGCCTAATTGATGATTACAGCATAAAAGCTTGGGTATATTACCTGAGTGAGAAATCAGAAGCATTTACTCAGTTCAATAACTTTAAGAATTTGATGGAAAAACAAACTGATTTGAAGATTAAATCTCTCAGAACTGACAGAGGAGGTGAGTTCCTGTCAAATGAATTCAATCTGTTTTGTGAAGAAAATGGCATCAAAAGACAGTTAACAACAGCTTACACACCCCAGCAAAATGGGGTGGTTGAAAGAAAGAATAGGACAATAATGAATTTGGTGAGATCTACTGAGTGGAAAGAAAATGCCCAAGACATTCTGGCTAGAAGCTGTAAATTGGGCCATATATGTGCTGAACAGGTCACCAACTCTGGCAGTCAAAGACAGAACTCCTGAGGAAGCTTGGAGTGGTCACAAGCCCTCTATAGCTCACCTAAGAGTATTTGGATGCTTAGCTCATGTTCACATTCCAGATGTGAAGAGAACCAAATTGGATGATAAGAGTATGGAGTGTGTACTGCTTGGGATGAGTGATGAGTCCAAGGGGTATCGCTTGTATGATCCAATTGGAAAGAAAATCATTGTAAGTAGAGATATTGTCTTTGAAGAAGACAAACAGTGAAACTGGGAAGACAGCTACAAGGACAACATTGCAGAGAACTTAGAATGGGGTGAGATAGAGTCAACATCTGAAGGAGAAGAAAGTGACACCAATGATGAGAACAACACAGAAGAAAACAATACTGAAATTAGTACAATTCCTGCAACTGATATAAGTCCTGTGAACCATGCTACTGCAAGCACCAGTGGAAATCATGAAACTGCAGAAAAAACAAAATGAAGGAGAAGGTAGAAACAGGAGACCCTCTGTCTGTTTGAGAGATTATGATACTGGTGAAGGTCTGTCTGATGGTGAAATTGAGGCAAACATGGTCCAAATTGATGAAGATCTTGATAGCTTTGAAGTAGCTGTACAGAGTGACAAATGGAAGCAGGCAATGAATGAGGAAATTGCTTCAATTGAAAGAAATGAGACTTGGGAATTGGTAGAGTTACCTGCAGGAGCAAAGAAGATAGGAGTGAAATGGATTTACAAAACCAAGCTCAATGAAACTGGCCAAGTGGACAATACAAGGCAAGGTTGGTTGCCAAGGGCTACTCTCAACAACAAGGAGTAGACTACACTGAGGTGTATGCACCAGTGAGCAGAATGGATACTATAAGGACTGTGATAGCACTAGCAGCTCAAAAGGTTGGTGCTTGTACCAACTTGATGGGAAGTTAGCTTTCCTCTATGGAAAGTTGACTGAGGAAGTGTTCATTGAACAACCAAAAGGATATGTGAAGAAAGGAGATGAGAATAAAGTATACAAGCTGTATAAAGCCTTGTATGGTCTGAAGCAAACCCCCAGGGCATGGTTCAGTCGCATAGAGGCTTATTTCTTAAAGCAAGGATTCACAGCCAGTAAATGTGAACAAACTTTGTTCCTGAAGTATGGAGAAAATGGTAAAATTCTGATTGTAAGTATATGTGTGGATGACCTAGTATACACTGGGAATGATGAACACTTGATGACTGAGTTTAAGATTGCAATGAAAAGTGAGTTTTCAATGACTGACCTAGGGAAGATGAAGTACTTCCTAGGTATTGAAGTGACTCAATTTGATGAAGGTATACATATAAGTCAAAGAAAGTATGCAATGGACATATTAAAACGTTTTGAGATGGCTGACTGCAACTCTATCAAGATACCAATGGTACTTGGTTGCAAACTCAGTAAAGACAGTGGTGGAGAAAAGGTTGACAGCACCTTATACAAGCAATTGGTGGGCAGTCTCATGAACATGACTGCCACCAGACCAGATATCATGCACTCAGTGTGCCTTATCAGCAGGTACATGAGTGATCCTGCTCAGTCTCACTGGTTAGCTTCTAAGAGAATTCTGAGGTACATTAAAGGCACAATGGATTTTGGGATCATGTACAAGAAGGGAGGGAATGATGATCTAGTTGGATACACGGATAGTGACTATGCTGGTGATGTGGAGGATAGAAAGAGCACATCCGGATACACATTCCTTCTAAGTAATGGTGCTGTGGCTTGGGCTTCAAAGAAGCAGCCAATAGTTACTTTATCTAGCACTGAAGCAGAGTTCGTAGCAGCAAATTCTGCAGCCTGTCAAGCAGTTTGGATGGCCAAAATCCTCAAAGAAATAAACTAGACACCTACTGACTGTGTTGTGATCATGTGTGATAACTGTTCAGCAATTAAACTGTCAAGAAACCCAATCCTCCATGGGCGTAGTAAACATATAGATGTAAGGTACCACTACATCAGGGAATTAGTTAACAATGGAGCCATTGAACTGAAGCAAGTTGGAACCAAAGAGCAACTAGCAGACCTGTTCACTAAAGCCTTGAGTGCAGACAACTTCATGAAGATTAGGAAGCAACTTGGAATGTGTTCTGTGCCACATTAATTCTGTCTTGTAAACTGTTGTATTTTGTGAATACCCTCAGTTTAAGGGAGGGATTGTTAGGGGCTTTATGGTCTTTACAGTATTAGGGGCATTATGGTCATTGTATGAGTGTAATTAGTTTGTTAATTAGCAATTAGTTCTACTGTTTAGAAGCTGTTATGACAGTTAGAGCTAACAAAATTGTATCTGATATATACACTCTCATAATCAATAAAGAAGTAAGAATGTTGAGCCCCATTTTCTCTTTCTTTGGTTAATCTCCATTGATACCGAAAGTCAACAGCTATATACTGTTTGTTCTTTTGGGATTGTGACCGGAAAGTAATTATAGAGGGAAATAGGTGTGTTTGATTAACTTTAAAAAAAAACAGAAAATTGTTTCTAAAGTTAATTATTATTTAAAAATACGGCTAGTTTGCTTGTTCTGTTTCGATATCTTAATTGTTCTAAGAGTTCATTATTGTAATGATTAATTCTTCTATTCTACAGTACTATTGGTGATGTTCAATAAAGCAGCACTCACTTCTTACAATTTCCCATTCTCAAATCTCATCACACTTTCTCAGGTACTTCATTTTTCAACATGATTTTAATTGTAACCATCCTTAGGCTAATGCAGTAATTTTATCACTCATTCTTGATATTATATATTTTTATACACTACTTCATTTTTTTTATGTCATATTGGTTTCAGATGGTGTGTGCATTTATTATTCTCTATATGTTGAAATCATCAAGGATAATTTCTTTCACAACTGTCGAATCCAAGAGCAGTTCTTACAATCCAACAAAGTTTGTGTCCTTGAATACATTTGTCCACACATTTCCTCTAGCATTAACATATTTGTTGTATATGGTAAGTATTTATTTACATCTCCAACACTATATAATATAAAAACATAAATTTTTCCAACCATTCTTATAGCTATTTGGTTAAAGGTGGTGACCATGGAAGCTGTTCGCGGCATAAATATTCCAATGTACACCACTCTCAGAAGAACTACTGTGGCCTTCACAATGATTATGGAGTATTTTCTATCCGGGAAGAGACATTCAAGTTTTGTTGTCGCAAGGTATATTGCCAAAAATACTTTTTTAAATTGAATACAAATATGTTATAGACTAGATATATCAGTAATTCAATACTTTATCTGGTCGATTACAAATACTTTATGTGATCTATATTATAGATCAGATACATCAGTTATTCAATAAACCTAAAACTGCATTTTTCTCTTATATGTGGGACCAGAGGAAGTATATTCAGGTGATATAGAATGTGTGAACTTTTTAAATCAGATAGGGACCCTATGGTATTCTACCCTACATGCTAGCGGTATCTGCCACCGGGGTAGCTAATGAGTGGGATGACCACTACTTCCAATACAAATCAATGGTTGTCTGCCTCGCACCCCCTTCTTTGTCTTCTAGTCGGATGCGTTGTACGTAGTCCGTATGACAACGCATGCAGTACGAATGTCCCCTGTGGGGTGGGGTAGCTGTGAGCTCTATGAGGAGTAGTCGGTGTATTAGGCATCTTAGGTGTGATCATGGCTTACAATGTTTGTTTTTTGCTCTCTGGCTAGCCTTTGCGTTAGTCCATATCAATAAACTCCTAATTACCGGGAAAAAACCCCGAATCGATGTAACCTTTTAATTACATCGATTGCTTTAACAATCGATCTAGCGGTTGGCTTCAGTTCTCTCAATTCTCTACAGCTATTAATTTGTTATTTCTCAGTGATTATTCTGCTTTAATTAATTTGCCTAACGGATCAAGGAATTTGTTAGTGTTGGGGTGATCATAGGAGGAGCTTTTGTTGCTGGAGCTAGAGACTTAGCATTTGATGGCTATGCTTATATGGTTGTTTTCATAGAAAACATGTGTAAGGCAGTGTACCTTGCTTCTGTTTCTCGTGTTGGTAAGATGTTCAATATTGTTTCATGTTATGTCTTCATTATTTTTGGAGTCATACAATTGAATCTCATATATTTACAAATTTTTCATAGGTAAAGCCAGTGGTCTCAATGTATTTGGTCTTATATGGAGCAATGGTAAGATTTATATATACATTTTTTGAACATGATAACAATTGAACTTATCTTAACCCATTATTTTATATTTATTTTTAGTTGTGATTTGTGGACCAATATTGTTTCTCTGGTCTTTGCTCAGAGGTGACATCCAAACAGCACTCAACTTCCCATACTTGCTCTACCCTGGATTTCAGGTCCTTCTTCTTACCAAATCTTTATCATTGAACATATATATTTGTTATCATTCAATTGATGATTTGGAGGCATTATTTGATTTACTGCATTTGAATCATGGCAGGTTGTGATGCTTCTGTCCTGTCTTTTTACATTCTTTTTAAACTACATTGTAGTTTTAAATACAACTATCAACTCAGCACTTACACAAGCAATTTGTGGTAATTTAAAGGTTAGTTTTTTTATAATTCATTTTTTGCATGTTTTTCACATGCAAAAAGGACTGAAGAGAGTCCATAAATATACCATAATTTCCTGACCAATACTTCTTAACCAGGATGTTTTTACTAGTGGGATTGGTTGGATGATATTTGGAGGACTTCCATATGATTTGGTAAAGGCAAATTTCTATGAAATTTACAACTCTTGATTGGTGCTTCATATACACTATTATCTAATATATTTAAACTTTTGTCTTTTGTTTTGTTGGCAGTTCAATGTTCTTGGTCAATCACTTGGCTTCCTTGGGTCCTGTTTGTATGCCTATTGTAAACTCCAAGGAATTTGAAGATCACATGCATGTTTTTGTTGAGAAAATTCATTTAGAAACATTGATACAAACAAAGTTTTGTGGATTATCTTACAAGTTTCTTATTTTCTTATAGTAAAAAAGAAAAGCCAAATATAAAATTCTCTATAATTTTTTTTTTACGGTATATAAATTGGGATCGTGATTCTCTACATTTGAAACTCAACTGCAAGGTACTGCAGTCAGGCGCAATCTGAGTAAACACAAAACGCTGCGGATATTTTTCGTCATGAAAAGACCAAAATACCCTGTAATATAGTGGAACTGCAGTGGCCTACAGGGTTGATAACTGCAGTGAATTTTAATCTGTTTAGTTACTTAGTACCTCATGCACATCAGCACATGGCATAGAGACGTTTTGAGACTTGAATTTCCATACAATATAACTATGTAATTGACTTTTCCTATGAAAAAATGTATTTCAAAAAACACATTTTCTTCAATACATATAGCCTCTTTAACACACTTTCTTCAATACTTTCTTGATGATTAGATGAAATACATGAAAGCACAAAACTTTGGAAATATGTTCCACTCAATTAGCAAGACCCATTTGAATTTTATCCAATCATAGAGTGTCGAAAAGAATGTTGCTAGCACTTCTCAATATGTAACGAGGATGGGCGTAAAGTGCAGAGTTTTCAAGGCGAGGACCATGAGATTATCATCAAAGTTCCAGCTCAGAAACACAAGTCTATTGAAGAGGACCAGGGTGTGAATGAAATGGAGTGACTCAAGAAAAGCCGCAGGTGTTTCTCACATGTAGTTGCAGTGAAAATAGAGCAAAGATGATATTCACAAGCTTAATTAAGTTTCATTTTTCTGTTATCAATGATGCAAGGGGTTTATCTTGAAGCATTTGGTGTGTTTAAAATCAATAGAAAAATGTAAACTGAGCACACAAAATTAATGTGATGTATATGTAAAAACAATATTCAACATAGAAGAATCTAAAACATATTAAGCATGACATTTCACCAGGTATTCATTCGTCAATGTCTACAACCACAAAACTAAAGAAAAAGAGCCAACGTTGTCCCAAAACCAAAACTACCAAAACACACGAGGGAAAAAAAGAAATACAAGTTAAAACTTGTTCAAGATCAAGCATCAGCAATAGTGACCTCAACCTCAACACCAGGTTCAATGGTGATAGAGGTAATCTGCTTAACCACATCTGGAGAACTGTAGAGGTCAATCACTCTCTTGTGAACACGGAGTTCGAATCTATCGAAGGTGTTGGTACCTGAAACAAGAGGACATGTCGTGAACAAAAGCAGTTCGTCGATTCAACAAGTTATAACATTCAGAAAAGTCACAGCATGCAACGGTGCTAAATATCTTGAGCAAGAGTTTTGCCGTTCATTGTAGTTCTACTCGGCTCGAGGAATTAGTGTCCCTGCAGTTGCGCTCAAAAGATACCGGCTTATACCAAAAAAATATATGGAATGGAATAGGTACCTTCACCACAGGGGGACTTTCGTAGTAGTGATGAGAAGAACTTTGGTGGGCATCCTAACAGGTCCCTTAACCCTTAGACGTTTGTCCTTTGCACCGCAAACCAAATCAGCACAAACTATCAAACAGAAAAAGCAACATCAATTATATTAGTGATGATGATGATGATGGAAGTTGATAGCAACAAATAAAAAAAAAAGATGAGAATAAAATACCCTTTTCGAGATTTTTGACATGCTTAGAGGACAAGGTGATCCTTATCTTATGGATCTGTTCTTGAGACTCCTCTAAACCAGGCTTAGTGGGTTTCACTGCTGCGTAGGCCATTCTGAACACAGGAACAATGAGAGGGAGAGAAAGAGTGCGGCGTGAGGCTAGGTTATGAGAGAAGAAAGCAGCAGAAGAAGAAGAACCAAAAACCTTCTTGTCAAATGCTGGTATTGTTCCAGTTGCAGAAGCATCAAAAACCTTATTGTCACCGCCGCCTACATCAATCTTGCTAACCTTTTTTCAATATGAACCTAGTTTGCTTTTTCTGTTTAGATATCTTAATTCTTCTATTCTACAGTATACCCTTGGTGATGTTCAATAAAGCAGCACTCACTTCTTACGGTTTCCAATTCTCAAACCTCATCATAATTTCTCAGGTACTACTTCATTTGAACATGGTTTTGTAACCATCCTTAGGCTAATGCAGTAATTCTTATCACTCATTCTTGATATTATCTTTAATCAATTATGTCTCTTATAGCTATTTGGTTAAATGTTCAATGTATTATTATGAGATTCAATAATATCTCTTATAGCTATTTGGTTAAATGTTCAATGTTTCATGTTATGTCTTCACTATTTTTGGAGTCTTATTATTGAATCTCATATATTTATAAATTTTTCATAAGTAAAGCTAGTGGTCTCAATGTATTTGGACTTAACGGTAAGATTTATATATATATATATATATATATATATATATATATATATATGATTTGGTAACCCACACACTTGGTGTATGTTAGCACCCTACACATTTCTTACGTGGACAAAAGCCAACTTTCCTATTTAAAGACAATCAATGCTAATAGGGCATAACTGTAATTTACATTTAATTTAATTATTACTTAAAAAAATAAATTCACCCACTCATTCTCTATATGGGATTTGCTAACCTACACATAGTTACACACTTTCTACTTGGACAAAAAAACCAACTTTCATATTTAAGCTTGTATGATTAAGCGAGTGGTTGATTTTAACTTCTTTGCTGTTTTTTAAAGTAGTCCAGGAATAGAACTTTATTTTCACTTCTTTTTTGTTCTGGACTTCAAGTCATTTGTTATTTTAAAGTGCGAAATATGTAAGCTTTGAGACAATCAGACTTCCAGATTTTGGTCACTTTCCAAGCATAATTGTTCTCTAAGGTGTCTTTAGGAGTATGAAGAAGAGGGTTTATGACTAATAGTGGCAATTCTTTGTAATGGTGAGAATAGTCATCCCAAAACTACTTTCCTAATATATTTTTCTAACACTCCAAAACCCTCCAAATTCGTGGACTCAAAAATAAACCAAGTGTTGTTCTCCCATGACAAAAGAATTACCACTATTAGTCCTAACTTCTCCCAAACACACCCGTAAGTGGTTGAAGAAGGGCAGGGTGAGGTTCAAACAAGGTATGATGCTTACTGTGATCCATAGACATTGGTTGAACGTAAGAATGGAAGAAAGGCAGTTCCCCATGTTAAAGAACATCAGGGTGAAGATGTTCCTGATTCAGGAGAACGATCTTAATGGGAATGTACCTAAAGTGCAGAGATTTCAACGCGAGGACAAAGATTTTCATAAAAAGTTACAGCTCAGAAACACTAGTCTATTGAAGAGGCAAGGGTGTGAATGCAGTGGTTCAGAAACACAAGTTCCTTCTCAGACAGTTGCAGTGAAAATAGAGCAAAGATGATATTCACAAGCTTAACTTTCATTTTTCTGTTATCAATGGATAAGAGGGTTTTCTTGAAGCATTTGGATACTGTGGAGAGGAACAGATTTATCGACATAGGAGAGCGCACATAATAAAAGGGAAGATAATGTAAACTGTGTTTGGATCAATAGAAAAATGTAAAATAAGCACACAAATTATTGTGATATATATTTCAAAACAATATTAAACATGGCAAAACCAAAAAAATATTAAGCATGACATTTCTCCAGATATTCATTCAGCATTGTCTACAACCGTAAACTATAGAAAACAAACCAACATGTCCCAAGACCAATACTAGCAAAACAGAAGACGAAAAAAGGACATAGGAAACATAACAAGTTATGACTTGTTCAAGATCAAGCATCTGCAATTGTCACCTCAACCTCGACACCAGGTTCAATGGTGATAGAGGTAATCTGCTTAACAACGTCTGGGGAACTGTAGAGGTCTATCACTCTTTTGTGCACTCGGAGTTCGAATCTATCAAAGGTGTTGGTACCTGAAACAAGAGGCAGCAGCGTGAACACGAGCAGTTCATCTATTCAACAAGTAACAACATTCAGAGAGGATACACATTAAACACAATACTTCAAAAATTGAGTTAGCATGCTTACTAACACTACAATACTTCAGCATGACTCAAAGTAACAGTAGATCATATTTTCAGCCACATCACATGAATGTTCAATACTCATGCACACATGAAATCAGTTGGGTTCCATGATAAATTGATAATAAAGGGACAAAGAGAGAACCCTCCAAACCATACGCATAGAGAGCAATAAAAAATACCAAGACAAACAAGAAACATTCATAAAACAGTAAATTTAAAGCAGACCAACAAGTTACTGAGGAACATTATGTTTTAGTTACCAAGACAGAGACAAATTGAAAACTTGAACAACCAATGCTCATTTCTCAAACATTTGTGATAGCAAAAGTACAGAATAATTGATACGATATTCATAGCATCAGTGTTGTCAATCGTGAATTGCGGAAAATAGCGGTTTGCTCAAATTCTGCTATCCTATAGTGCCATAACGCCACTATAGCTGCTATTTGACAGCACTTATCGGCATGCATACAATAGTGGTTCATTCAAATTCCGCTACGCAATAGCGGTAATAGCACCGCTATTTGACAACAATGCATAGCATAGAGCACACACGATATGGAGGAGCAGTATAATGAGGAAAGGCAAGTCTAGGATCACTGAAAAGCTACTACTAGACAGGACTTCAGTTTTTGCTATTTTTTAAGACAACTAACATCACATATGTATTGTATTTAATTAAATTTATTGAAGGCCCATTTTAGTCCCTGACAATTTCTTGGGAAAGATTAGTCACTGACATTTTCAAAACGGGGACAAATTAGTCCCTGTGTCAGAGACTTGTTTGTTTAGGGTTGCGGTGTATGGGACTAAAATGAGTCTTTACTAAAAAATTAAAAAATAAATAAAAATAAAAATTAAAACTGCAATCCAATTTTGCAGCTAACTTTGAATAAGCAAGTTCATTTCAGCTTAACTAAGTGGTTATCGAAATAAGCCCGATAAATAAATTATGTGTACAAGTAGAAGACTAATAATATAAATTATTATTGTGTTATACATAAATCAAAATAATAATAACGTGTTAGAATAGAGAAATGGAATGGAATATGTACCTTCACCACAGGGAGATTTCCTTGTAGTGATGAGAAGAGTTTTAGTGGGCATCCTAACAGGTCCCTTCACCCTAAGACGCTTGTCCTTAGCACCGCGAACCAAATCCCCACAAACTAACAGTAAAAGCAACATCAATTATATTAGTGATTATTATAATGGAAGTTGATAGCAACAAAAAAACACGAGATGTGTGAATAAAATACCCTTTTCGAGATTTTTGACATGCTTAGAGGACAAGGTGATCCTTATCTTGTGGATCTGTTCTTGTGACTCCTCTAAACCTGGCTTAGTGGGTTTCATTGCTGCGTACGCCATTTCTGAACACAGGAACAGTGAGAGGGAGAGGGAGGGAGAGAGAGAGAAAGAGTTGGCGTGCGGCTAGGTTAGGTTATTAAGAGAGAAGAAATGGAGAAGAAGAAAGCGGCACAAGAAACAAAAACCCTTGTTCAATGAAAACTACGATTCCATTCTAATGGGCTTGGATGGCGACTTCATTATAATGGGCTTGGCCCAATATCACTTCAAAAAAACCCATGCTTTTCCCAACCCCCTCCCACTCACCACAAATCCCCACAACCTGCAAAATCTCAAAAGTCCCTTTACTGAATAAAAATATTCCCAGAGCGTCTCTTTTTTCCTGTGTTTGAAAAATAGTGACACGCCCTATTTGTTTGAAGTTTTTCAGGTTCGGCGCTCTATAGTCGAACCAGTTCAGGCATTGACAATCGTACCTACACTATTCTTGCCAAACACCCTCCAAGTGGTATGGTTTGACAGTTAGCAGTTGTACTAATTTAGTTCTTAGAAACTGTACAAAGCGAAAACGCAAAATGGAGTGGTTTGAGAGCGTATTTCACATAAGGGTATTTTTGGGATTTTTGGGGTTTGGGAGTGTGTGGTGAGTTAGCTGAGGGTTGGGAAAAGCATAGGCCTAAAAAAACAGAACATAAAACAGAGTTTCCAAACAGTTAGGGTGTGTTGTTGGAAGATGTAAAATAGACTAATAGAATAGAGTTTGTGTTATATTTATTGTAAATGACTTCTAGCTACGTACGTGGAGTTCAACATTCTCATATCAGTTTAATCCAATAACTAGTCCTCTTAATTTTAGATTCCATTTAATTTGACTCATTGCAATCGGTTGAATATAGATCGATCGGTTCGGGTTTTAAAACATCGCCTCTTAAGCTCTGTTTGGTAAAGTCAAGTAACTACCGTTTGATAGAGTTTATAGCAATTAAGTATCGTAGATACGTGTTTGGTACTATTAATTTATATCATTTTTTAACTAGAAATATAGTTTTTTCAAAATACTACTTAAATTAGTATTCAATCTTATAGCGTTTCATTTTTGCCCTTATTATTTTGATTAAATTTCTTGTTTATCCTTTATTAAATGAATATTCTCTTTTATTTTTAAGCATTAATTACAAATATTCTTTAGGCCATTTTATATTTAAAGTTAGTTTCAACACTAATTTTACCAAAAGATGTTAAATTCAATTTGTTACCTTATTTGCGATAAACTACTGGTATATGTTATCAGCTCATTTGTTTTAAGGTAGCTTATACGCACTATATGTTTCTTTTTACCAAACAATAGTCTTATACTACAATTCTTTTTTTGTTCTACACAAACTACTTCACATTTCTTTAGTGTGCTATCCATAAAGAAATACAGAACTTTATTGGACACAAAGAAAGTTATTGGAATACAAGATGTGACAAATTCTTATAGTACAACATATCAATTTTTGTCAAATGAATCTTCAGTTCTTCCTTGCTTCTTTCTCAGCCTGCAGATTCATGCATATAAAATAAATAAAAATATTAAAACACAGAAAGATATATATAAATAAAGAGGTTAATGATGAAGCATATAGTTGTTAATAGTATATACCGCTCTGATTACTCTCTCAAAGGCATCAGGACCATATCTATCTATGTAACGTTCAACAGATTTCCTTGCATCCAAGCTTATCATTTGAAGAACTTTTCTTTGCTCTTCAGGATACTTATTATTGAAACCTCCATAGCTTCCTATATTCTTTACATATTGCCTCACATAGTTCTCATATATATAAGCAGCTCCATTGAACATTGGCAATACCAACCACACACAAAACACAAGCTTCATGTATGGCCAAATAGGAAACCTTTTATCCATATACAAAAAATAATGTTAAGCTGAGGCTATCACAATAGTAATAAATATATATTTGTTTAATATTTGTTTATGTTTTATGTGGTACAATATGTGTAATTTAATATATTATTATAGATACGTACCATGGTAGGATCTTGTAAAATGAAAGTTCAAAAAGGGAAATGAAGGAGTATAAAACCCAATATGTTAGCCACTGCTGATCATCTAAGGTTGAAGGACTCTCAATTGCCCTCATTGATGCGTATCTGTTATATTTACTCATAACTCAGGTAATTAGTTAATCATAATCATATGATCATATTAAATGTTCAAATCATGTGATTAGTTGGTCATAATTCTATGATCATATTAAATATTCAAATGATGTGCATGTGTGCAAGTGTGTTTTGATTTCTTCTAGTTTTAATCAAGCTAGAAAACAATAGAATTACCGACGCAATTAGTAACAGAAACAAAAAAAAAAAGTCTTCATTTAATCATGCATTGAAATATAGAGACAAAATTAATCTTTTCATCTCTATTTTCGTCAATAGTTCAACTTTGTCTAATACTAGTAGTGTTAAAATTAATGGTATATATAGAATTTGCGACATATACTTACAAAGGATAAAGAAGCATTACTCCAGGCCTGGTATACAGAAAACAAAAAGCAGAATGTTATATGTGTCATGAGCAAAAGAAATAAAATTTATTAAGAACATATGTATTATATATTATTTTATGAAAATATTTATAGAAGCGAAATTTATTGAGATGTATTATAAACCAATCTACTTGTGGAGCATAATGAAAATTTACCCCATTATTGTATCCAAATTTCTTGCCATACTTCCAAGGACCCCCATGATGAAGTAGCTGATCAGTAATTCAGATTTTTTTTGTGGGCTGTTGATTGAAGTCCGTGAAGATATAGTGGAATTTGAGTTGTATTGTTAGATTTTGGTACACGTGCAACTAAGGTATTTATATTTACATAAGTTCATTAACTATATAGGTTTAAAGAAAGAAGCAAAGAATGTTTGGGAGACACACCAAAAGTCTTCTTTTCTGGACTGAGAAGAAAGAGGCATAAAGGTTATACTAGAGAAGGGAAGGAGGGTACATAGTTTACAATCTTTGGATTTGCATGTGCTTTAGAACTTGTGAATAGTGCATTCGTACCATATTCCTTACCTTCTCCCTTTCTCTTAAGCATGTTTAATTCTAATTTTATATTACATCCATTCATCTAATAATGCAATTGTTATTAGGGTTTTTTTTTTTCCTTACCCCCACCACCTTCCCATCTACCCCCACACCCCATGCGAAAAGACCAAAGGTGGGGGTATATACGATTTGTTAAATTACAAAACCGTATGTACCCCACACCTAGATATATACGACTTTGTAACCCAAAAAATAAATAAATAAATCATTTAAAAAATTTAAATTATTTTTTTTAGAAAAATAAATTAGTTATGAATATTGATCGTCTTTTGGTTCTGTTTAGTGTGTAGTTCGTTAACACGTGTTGTTATACGTCGAGCGAATAATTTAGGCTAAAAAATCGGTTTTCGGGCAACCTACTCCGATTGTAATGAAACCACAGCTCAAAATCCCAAATTCCATCGTTTACTATTTTTTATTAATTTTTTTAATTTTTCATAGTCTCCAAAAAATCTAAAAAAATTTGCATAGCCTTCTTTTGGTTTTATTAGATTTTTAGTGGTGTTTTTATAATTTTTGAATTAGTTTTGACTCTTTAACAGATTTTTCGTAGCATTTTTAACCTTTTTTTAAAAAATTAAAACAATTTTTTTAATAACAAGTCGTATATACATAAGGGGGGGTGTATATATGACTTTGTAAAATACAAGTCGTATGTACCCCCACTCCTACGTATATACAACTTGTATTTTACAAAGTCGTCGTATATATGTAGGTGTGGGGGTATATACGACTTGTATTTTACAAAGTCGTGTATACACCCCCCTATGTATATACGACTTGTTTAAAAAAATTTCACATATATACGATTTGAATTTTTCAAAATCGTATATATATGTAGGGTGAGGTATATACCCTTGTTATTATAACAAATATACACATAAGATAACATAAATGGGCTCAATAGTAAATTTTCTAATCAATAGTTAATGTATCTTATTTTACTCTCTAAAGTACAAACTCATTATAGTGCAGCCAAATCCAAGTATAAGGTGCCAACTGCCATCAACAAAGTAGGAACCAAAACAAAAAATCAATCATAAACACTCTGTTACATATGAAGCACACATGGTTATCAAATCTCTAAAAGAAACCAAATCAATTGCTCGTTATTTGAGTAGAAGTCCTCTACAAATTTTGCTTTTCTCCACATATAATTCGAAAGGTTACTAACCTACACTTCATATAAAAATATAGAAATTTCATAACAAAAGGTTAGGATAGCCCTTTTCTCATCTATGCAATATGACCAGCTAAGGTAAGGATCTTGACATGCTTCTTCCGCCTCAGCTCATGAGGCACTGGCCCAAAAACTCTAGTCCCAATAGGCTGTCCGTGCTTGTCAACAAGCACCACAGCATTGTCATCAAACTTTACCTCACTGCCATCACATCGCCCCTTTTGCATTGCTGCGCGCACAACTACCCCATATACAACCGCTCCTTTCTTCACTTTTCCATTAGGATGTGCTTCCTTCACTGATGCAACTATTGTATCACCTAATCTTGCTCCTTTCTTTCCTTTCAATGCTTGTATGCACATTACCTTTTTTGCCCCGGAATTGTCCACAACCTTGAGAACAGTCCTCATCTGTATGAAGGTGCGCTGTTGCTGCAAAAAGGCATATGGAATTTTTTCTTCAGAAAGGATTCATACCAGTGTGTGGAAGAATGGCTTTGTGTCTCATTGTAAGAAGAACACAGGTATCATTGCACTGCAAGGAAAAATTACTCTTGTTTTCTACAACCCAGGTTTAACAATACCACATTTGGCAGGCATAAAAAAAGTGTCACGGAAAATAAAACCATGTTAATAATCCAAACATGATTATGCAATTGATTCATGCACTGACCTGAGAAAAATAATTGCTGCAAGTCATCTCGTGCGATGCGGTAAAAAGCCCAGGGGCACTGTTGCTTATTCCACCGAACAGAGAACGGCCCACTAGTTTGATTTTTCAACACATGAAACAAAGAATTAATAAGCTGAAAATGAAAATATTATAGTATCCAATAAAAAATCTTCATTTTAGGTTTATGGTGCTCAATATATGAATGTTCAGGTAGGTTTAAAATGTAGTTGTTAAACAAAAAACAATTATTGCTAAAATAACAGTTAGCAAATGATCCATGCTTTTAAGAAACAAAACCATCATGTAATGATACAACTAAACTCATGAAGGCAACCTTTTGAAGACTACTGGTATCTTCGGTAAAAAAATGAGTGAAAATCCTCTCCATTCCTCATTTTCTCCATATTATCCATTACTCTAGTTTTATGAAAATAAATATGATAATATGACATTAAGTAGGATCCAAAGATTCTTTATATACCTAAAACTACGGTAATGGAGAGAATGAATGGAGAAAGAAAGTGGATAGGAATTACGACCTTGACTGGAAAAAAATTGCGTTATAATTAATGATTACAAGTTTCCCTGATGACTTCATTGATTTCATTTAATTTTTCAATAAAAGTTTCAATATGAAATAGAAGGGATCAGGAGACTTCCCAGTACTACAGAAGAAAGAAAGTGAAAGGAACTCCTATCGATATATTTCTGTATTAAGAAGAAAATAAAAGGAAAGAGCAGAAGCTCCCATTCCCAAGCTAGAGAATACTCTCTATACTCAAACAACCCAATAGGGAAACTCTCATTTGAAAACTGTTTCATTAGTAATGTAGAATATAGGCCTTAACTCTAGACATCCATGGTCCCTAAGTTTTATCCATTAGCAAAAATTACACAACAAAAACAATGATCCAAGAAAAATACTTCAAAGAGAATATGGCTAGCAGACATGGAATATAATTTGTAGTTGTGATGCAAATGGACCCCAGGGATGAATTTTTCGGGTGTCTTAGAAAAAGGACTGAGAAAACAAGCAGCAATGCAGAAATAAATTGCACATAATGCATAAGAAGATCAAGGCAGTTCAGTACTTCAGTGAGTTTCTTAACAAAGCTAATGACAAGAAAGTGAAGGTGCTTCCCCTGCTGCTAAACTAAAACTTGTTTTATCAATCCTTAAAAGTATTTCCAGAATTGGATAAAACTTCACTTAATGCCATATGACATATCTGGCTGTGTTGATACCCAACCTCTGGAAAAAGCATATTAAAAAGAAAACTGGGAGATGCCAGCAATACGTGTTGATGTATGGGTAGCAAGTAAGGAGATTCAATGTTTGTGATTCACCTAACAGAAGAAAGTACTGGAGACAGCATTACCTATGATACATGGGTACTTCTATATGGCTGTCGTAGTCTTTATGTTTACCGAGTACAAATCCAGTACTAGTTCTCATTTTGTATATGTGGGGGTGTAGTTAGTATATTATGGTAGATTTTCCAAAAATAATTGCTATGGAATTAGAATGCATTTTGATGCAGCTTAGTTGCCTTTGCGATGAATCAATATCTGTTAGGACTTGTAATAAAGGCTGTTATTTATTAATAAGGGATGTTAATAATAAGGCAGTTAGTTAGTGGTTATGATATGGAGTTAATTAAGGGGTTAATTATAAGTCCTATCATGTATAAATAGGAGGACTCTAACATAGAGGGGGTGATTTTTCAGATTTGTAAACGGTTGGTGAATAGAGCATTGGCTCTATTGTGAAGAAACCCTAGGAGGAGGTATCTATCCTACTCTATCTTTCTTTTCCCATTCTTTCTCAATAAACAGAATTTCTTTTCAATATAGGTTCCTAGGTTCCCAAACAATATAACTCAAGAACAAGCCAGTCAATGCAAAATTGCAAGTCTAAAATTTTGCTAGTAATTTTGCTTTGATACTAAAATTCAGATTCAATTCTTCTGAATATGGAAGGCCAACATCAGATTCAGATTCAATTCACTGATCAACATTGCTATACTACAAAATGTTCGATGCAACCAGATTAGCTGTTGCGCCATAGACTTGACCTTTCAGAATCCCCCTTTAAGATCTGGAGCTTTATAACCATAGAGGTTTTGTCAAAAAAAAAACATAGAGGTCACCAAAAAAAATCAAAATTGAAATAAAACGCTTATCAAAAAAAAAATTGAAATAAAACTTCTCTAATTTTCGACAAGCCAAAGAAAATTCTACAAATAACTTATAGGTAATTAGTGGCAATTCATTCACAAATAAATCAAAAAAATATCATAGGTACATGAAATCGCATTGCAGTGCAGTCAGACGTCAATCTAATCTCAACTACTAGGAAAAAAACATAATTGTTACAAAATGAACTTAAAAGCTGCATTGAAACAAAAAATAATGTAATATCAGATTTTGGTCACGTAAATGTGATTTTTTTAAAATTAACAATTTGGGGTGTGAAAATGAAACACAACAAGCGGGCACAACACAACAACGTACCACGAGAACATCTGGAAGCAAAGGCTGCAGCCATCTTCGGAAGATGAAATCTTTTGTATTCCCTAGAAAAAGAAAGAGCCAAATGACATGAGATTTTAACAGAGACAAAAAGAAAGAAAAACCAGAAAGGGAAAATGCTTCATAACATGCAAATAGCAACATTTGTCTCCCACAAAACTGCACTGGGGGAAATGAGATTCAGAGACTCTACTCAGTGCAGGATAGGGATAGGAAATGAGATCCATTTTTGTTTGGTTTTTCAAAAAAAAGAAATCACCAAAAGTGAGTCTAATTTCCACTTAAACAAACCTCATCTCGAAATGAAGCTGCTACATTTAAATTATCACTCGAGTGACAATCACCTCCGGCGTTGCCCCTTTAATTTATTTCATTGTATAGGTATCATAGACTGTCACACCAATTTGAAGCTTCTAAATTTAAATTTAAATTATCAACAAAGGAGCTTCAACACTAGCTTTTTCTAACTAATAATAATTCTAACCTCTCATTCTACATAAATTGAAACCTAAACTATCATAGCTACAGATAATTCAAACTCATTTACGCATTTTGTCAAACACATGGTATACCAAAAGAAAAACAAAGCAAAATTGGTATCATAGTGGACCCAATTTCGGACCAGAAAAAAGAGTAAGGCACAATAAAATAAGACATCAATTAACAACTAACATTGCCTATTAAAAAAAACATCAATAAATCAAAAGAATGGTGAAGAAAGAGCGTTGTTGATGCGAGGTAAGTAAACTAGAGGTGGCAACCGGTGAGGGAAGACAATGGCCGAAGGCGGAGAAAACAGCGGCGTAAGAAATGTTTACCGGCGAAAAAAAAGAGGAAGAAAACCTGAGTTTTCTGGCGACAATTTCCTTCCTCCGTTAACACTTTTCGGCAAGCTTTTTAATTTTCCGTCCAGTTCAGCCCCTGCAAGTGACTTCGCCTGTAATGTTTGATGCGAGATGTTTTAGGGTTTTAATTAATTATTAATTGTAGTTTTTGCTTTTATTTTTGTCTTTTATTAATTTTTTATAATGAAACCTTACACATTATTAGAATAATTATTTTATATTCCGCATTTGAGTTGCAACAACAAAATATTTAATTGTTTTACTTATACATTGTATTTGCTAATGACAAAAAAAAATGTCAATCGAAAAAAATATTCTAAAGTTATAAAACTTCATTTCTTATCAACTTAAAAGATTTATTGTAATTGAACTCTGTCTGAGTTTATTTATACAAAGAATATAAAGTTACTCGTGTGTCTGCACGAGTATACTTATAGTTAGCAAAAAATGGTTATATTTGCTATAGTAAAGTATAGAGTATATATTCCCTAAAAAGTTCACAAAACAAATTAGTTTCTAACAAGTTCCAAATACAAAGTAGTCTCTCATATTGTCAAAATAAGGACTAAAACATCTAATATTAACATATAATAATAATAATAATAATAATAGAACTTATGCATATTTTGACAAAAAATATAATTTATTTATGCATGTATAATATAATATTAGATATTATTATTTATAGTCTTGGTTATTTAATAAATAATATTAACTAATATTTATAGTCTTAATTATATATATATATATATATATATTATGATCAATATACATAAATTTATATATAGTATCTAATAGTAAAAATATTGGCAAAATACCATTAGAGGTTCCTTAACTTATTCGTTACAAAGAAAACATAAGGGACCTCTGATGGTATTTTGCCAATATTTTGATGGAATGATAATGCAATTCTAGATTTGGGTGGTGCGATACAGGATTTTGATGCAATTGTTATCATGAAGAAGGGAATTTTGATGGAATGATGATGGGGCGATACTGGATTTGGGGAAGATGATGATGAACATTTTTGTAGCAAAAAATTAATTTTTAAATAAATTCCAAATTGGAATCGCCATGTAAACATAAATAATTGCCACATATACATTTTTATCACGAAATCAAACGGAAGTTACAAAAAAGGGTAACGATGCAATGATTTTAAAAGTTAAAGGACATATTCGTGAAAAAAATACATAAGAGACTTAATCAAAAACTGAAAATAAGTTAAGAGTCTCCGAATGGTATTTTGCCTGAAAAATTAGAATAGCAACAATCTCATTAGAGTCGGAGGCTTTGCACCGCTATCCGAGATTATCAACTTGTTTCAAGATTGATAAGTCAACAAGTTGGCATTGGCATATCATATACATATCATCCCACATAGTACTTATCAATCACATCTAGTCCTCTAGCAGGCCTACTCTTCATATCAACTAATAAAGTTGCCTACAGATGCACACTACTTTGTACAGAAAACACATTTATAAATCTCCATGTCTCTAGATACTCTCTCAGTTCCATATTATATGACCTTTTGGCCATTTTCACACAAATTAAGAAAAGTAGTTAATTTTGTATGGGAAAGAGAAATTGAGTTACTTTACAATATTACCCCTCTTTAGTGATATTGGGAATAAACTAACGGAATTGGAAGAAGAGAGGTTATTAAATGATGAAGAGTAAGATAGAAAAAAAAAACATTAATGATGCATTGGTATTGTAAAACGTCATATAATATGGTACAACTTTTTTGGGCTAAAATGACGTATAATATGGGGCAGACGGAGTATCTCCTACATGAAAATTAAAAACTACTTTGCAAGTCACGATCCCAATCGATAAGATATGGTTTGTTAATCAAAGTGAACAAGTATAAATAGTGTGTGCCAACATATAGATGCAAAACACTTGTAATAAAGAGGGGTTTGGACCCTCGAGTGACAGTATTGTCATGTGCAATCTCAATCATTGATTAAAATGAAGAAAGATAGAGTTTATGCATGAAAAAGGAGAGGAGGTATTGGATGGTATAGATCTAATAGCTTGTAGTGAAATTCACAATGAAAAGAATCATCTCCCAATAAAGAGACCTTCATCATTTCTCATTGATATATAACTATGGCGATCGAAACACACAACGATAACAAATATTAAGTCGTATCTTAATAGTCAATAGTTAAGTTTAGCTTAAGTTTTACTCCAATTTGAATCACCTTTGAATTTAGACTTAAGTTTAACTCCAATTTGAATCATCGTCTAGCGAGCCCTAAGCTATCACCTGAGGATGGCACACCACAAAACTCACAATTTCATCACATGGTCGCTATTTTTATTTTTATCATAAAAATAGCTTATAGAAAAACACTTATAGGATATGTGTTTATGTTGTAAGCGATTAATTAAATTTTTTATCCAAACAAAACCCACAAATATTTGTAATTTTGTATTAACGGGGGGAGATCCAACTCCAAAGGGTTGGTCTAGTAGAGCATGACAGGATTTGTATTCGGGAGCCAAGTTCAAATCCCCACTAGTCCTTTAAGTCGAAGAATTTCATTAGGTGCGTTTGGGAGTTTGGAGGGGAACAGAGGGCATGAGACTAATGGTGTTAATTCATTAGAGATGGGGAGAAAATTTATCCATTAAACCCCTCTCCTAGTGTATTTTTTGAGCTCTTCCAAAAGCCCCCAAATTTGGTGGTAAACCCCTCTCCTAATTTATTTTATGACATATCATATACTAAAAAATAATCGAGCAGCATCCTTGAGAAAAGTGATACACCTGAACTATGCCTTATCTCCTTTGGATGTCCATCTAAAAATGAAGCAACAGACCATGTAGTACATCAGATTGTGTCAGGAACCCACCACAAAATCGAAGACAACACCCAAGCAAAATTAGCACACACCTTGCTGTAATTTACTGCAGCAATTGACTCTCCCTAGACTAATAATACCACTCTCATAGTCTCATACACTTACTGCAAAGTAAATTTTATAGTTACTCTACATTCTAATCGTTTATTTGGATCTAAGCTAATGTTAAATTACATCTCAATCAACATTTAGGATGTTGAGTAATTATATAAAATTACTCTTGGAGCGTAACTCGAACCATAATCTTAAAATAATATTACATATATCTATTTACATCTGTATTGATGAGTCTTCTAGGAACAAACACCGTTTTCCAATTACATAAACTATTCTGGTACAGTAAACAAACTTAATGTTAACCGCTGCATTGGGACACTTTATAAGTAACCAAGAATCGTAAAAGGAAAAAAAAGACTTCAAGGAGGTGAGCGCAAAACCTCCCAAAATATCAAGATATTAAGAATACGGTTGAGAATGATAGATTTCACTTGTACTTATCCAGAATATCAAAATAAGCCCAAAAAACTATAATATCTATGTTGATTTTCATTGGAAAAAATGCCCAAAACTATCCCTTGGATTTAGGCATGAAAGTGACATTGGTGACGAAAATTAATATAAAAATATCAAAGCAAGATTAAGATAAGAGTAACTCTCAAATAAAAATCCGGTCCTACATACTTCCAAAGACAAAAAAAAAATGACGCAAAGTTTTGAATTATCTTAAGTCGACCCATTTCACTGACCCCACCATGATTTAAATTGAAGAAGAAAGGAAGCATATATCAACCAGTTAGGAAGTAACAGGTGGTATGGAAACCATTTATGGCATAACAATAATCACCTTATAGAAATTTCAACTCTCACAAAAAAGAACCAACCAAAAGAAGCATAATTGAGTTCAGAAAGAAAGGTTTAGTCCAAAAAAAAATGGGTTCTTCTTGTTTTTTCCTAATATGTGTTCTACATTCAGCAATAGCTTTAACATGTGGATCTTTAATGTTGTTTGATTCCAAAGAGATCTATGTATTGGGGCATGGACAAAAAACAGCACTTAAGCTTCAAGGTTCAACACCATACGACCAACTATTGATTCAAACCTCGGATTCTTTCTCTGGTTTGTTGTTGTTCACAATTGGATTCCTTGTGTGCATGGTTGCTTGTGTTAAGGATTGGGAGTTTCAGAATTTCTTTGCTAAAGGGTGTGTTTTTCTTCATATTTCTATGGCAATTTGGAGATTCTACTTTGAAGGGAAGCTTGAAGATCTTGCTTATGATTGGCCTAGACATGCTGTTGGAGATATTGCGTTGGCTATTTCTTGGATCTTTTTTCTTGTGTACTTGTGGAGAGAGAAATATGATTAGTTACTCACTCTGTCTAAGTGGTAAGTTATAAGTAAAAAAAGCTACTTACCATAAAGTGTAAATATGTTGTCTTCTTTTTTTTGGTTACATGTAAATATGTTGTCTGTTTTGTAGTAGAATAGTGCCAAAATAAAATAAGGTTGAGTTTTAGTTGAATTTACATTGATGAAATATCTTGGGTTTCTATTGAGTTATGAAGAGTCTTTGTGGAGTTATGAGAAACATAGCATAGAATTGCTTGTAGGGTGCATCAGTTCATGTGTACAATTTTAGTGTAATGTTTTTCTGTTCCACTCAGTCTAAGTATTTTTCTTTGCTACATCCATTTTTAGTGCGAATGTGTTTACTCACTTGTCTTTGATGCCTCAACAAATTTTTTAAACATTTTCATTATATTATATTATATATTATTATACATTAAGACTTTGTTTGGTAAGAAGTAGCAGACAACAGATAAGTTAGCGGACGAGCTAGCCGATAGCGGAGAGCGGGTGAGCTAGCCGATAGAAAATGATGTGTTTGATAAGACTAACGGTTAAACTAGCTGATAAATGTAAAATAACATAAAAGGACATATTTAATTCATGATAAATATAAAATGACATAAAATAAATTTAAAAAAAATAGTAAAGGTAAAATGCCAAAAAAGTGAGATGTTATATGCTATCATCTCGATAATTGAAGTAGCATTTCAGATAACGCTAAACGCTACCCGAAAAATGCTAAACGCTAGTCCTTACGAAGCATCTGTACACGTCAGGGGATTAGTCTCTATAATTACACACTTGCCAAAAAAAAAATACATTTAAAATCTTTAGGTATTGTTGTTTTGTAGTTTCATTTTTATTTATTGATGGGCATGCCACAAATTTTGTAGCAAGAAAATTGATTTTCTTTAATTAACATAAACCATGGAGCCACACTATGGTAGATGAGGCTCGGCTAAAGTTTTTGGAACAGATTAAGGAGCGTTTTCACAAAAAGTAAAGTTGGGAGACTCCCGCATACCACTAGTAATTGTAAAAGAATGATGCACTCTATTGGGGAAAAGCATAAGGAGATAAAGATTCCAGATTGTGTCGCTCGGGAAAAACAGGTTTATGTCTCTAAGCCTCAGGTTACTAATAAAGTGATTTACAAGCAGAAAGTTGAAGCTATACCTTTAATTAAAGATGCAACAGCAGTAAGGAGAATCTTCACCCAATGAGATTAGAGAAGAGGTCGAGCATTCTAACAAAAAATCAGATGTCCTGACCCTGTCAGTGGCTTTGGATGATATGGTAAGCAAATATCGCCTATGGTTTTGGAGACTCGGGAGATATCTTTGAATTCGATCTAGAAGTTGAATAATGCTTCTACCCATAGTCGGGTAGTGATTCTATTGACTCATCCTCCCCTTAATTACCTCCCATTACCAGGCTAGATTCTCTAAATGCCTCAGAGTCTGACTACCTCTAACCTAGTGGTAGCATCTCACATGAGAATTTTGGGAAAGCTTTGGGGAGATGTGTTATATGACGCTGATGATCCTATGACCCCCAGAAACGTATGTGTAATATGATAAGTCTGAATCAGTTGTGTACTAGACCTAAAAAAAGAAATATTGACAATTAGAGAAATTGGTCCAGAAATCTGCAGGTTATGATACCCGTTCAAAAATAAATTTTGTTTCCGTCTCTTTTTTATTTGCCTATTGTTAGCTAGAATTTTCAGGAATTCAAAATTTGGCCAGAGAGTTGTTTGCTATAATTCTCGCTCAAAGACATTTCTGTCTCTTTTATCTAACTATTGTAAGTTAGCACCTTTATTTTAGTTTCTAGATTGGCATCTTTTAGGGGGCTTGGATAGGGGTTCCCTATTATTGTTTTGTTTTTATCTGTTATTTGGCTAAGGATTTGTGGTCTAGTTCCCCCTTGAACTCGTTTGTATCACATTTTTCTTTATTTTTAAATAAATTTAGGGCATAATGTCTATTTGATTAAAAAAATGGAGCCACTGTCGTAAGAAAATGTCATTATTTCTGTAAAATTTCGTTATTAGGATAGAGTTTGTTTTCATGGTTCATCTAAAGGTTGAGATAAACAAGTGATTTCATTTCAATGCCACAACAAGTAATGGATATTTCAAGCAAACAACTTGATTTTGGCCCTATAGTGACAATTGACAAACATACAAGGTTCAAATTCTGCCATAATGACAAAAAAAATCCCTGCATTAGAACAAGTTCCTAAAACACAAGAATAAATAAAGAAACTATATTGAAAATCGATGATGTCCAAATCCATGCGTGCACTGTGTGTCATTTTCTCACATCTCCTACAACTTTATATGGTAAAAATCCCAATTAGTCTCTAGTATAAAGCAATTCCATGATGCTTTATTCTTGCTGGTAAGATTTGATGAAAGATGAAACAGGCTTGACTCCTCTACTTGTGGGGTTTCTTCAAGTGGGGGAATAGTCCCAAGATATATTCTGGCATGAAATCATGTCTTGTCAAGATCCCAACAATTGGAGGCCTCTGCAAAATGTATAATTACAAATGTTACTCCAACTCAATATTAATTTAAGGACTAAATTGAGGATTTATTCTAAGAAGAGACTTACTCCTGGTGTTTTAGGCACGACCAACAAGTGTCTAAGACCAAGCTCCCGAAAAAGAAGAGAAGCTTTTGCAAGCGACATTGTTTCAACCACGGTATAGGGTGATGTATTAGTAATAGGATGAAGATCAACATACATTTCCATCTCATCTTGTGAAATATCTAAATCCTCCAACTTTATCCCTTTCCCCAAACCCGCCTTTGCGAAATCACCCGCCTTAAAATTTCTCATAGCCCTTTGGCTAGTGAATATCCTATGCTTTAAAAGTACCAACAAGTGAGATCTCAAAACCAAGCCGCATAACTCAGACGCATTAGAGAAAGGTGGCTCGTCAATTATAGGAAAACCATGATGTCGCGTGATCTTCAAAACATGCATGATATTCCCTACCTTTTCTACCCCGCAAAAAGTAAACAAAGGACCGGAAACAACGTCGCCAGCAACCAAATGCCTCATGTACGGCTCTGCATGTGCCTCCATAAAAGGCAACCCTTTCATCTTCACAATTTGATCGTAAATCCCTTTGTTGAAACAATCAGCAACGGTTTTCGAAATGAGGAGAACTAACATGAGGAGGGGAAGCATGAGAAGGTCATTGGTGAGCTCAAGAAGTATAATGCAAATTGAAACAGTCATTCTCATTGTGCCACCTAAAAAAGATGCAGCTCCAAGTTGTGCAAACAAACCAGTATCAAGATTGGTGAATGGACTCAACACACTCCCTATAAATCGCCCGTATGAAGCTCCGGCCAGTATGACGGGAATGAAGAGACCAGAGGGAATGGCAACACCATAAGTCATAATTCCGAGAAGGTATACGGCTACGAAGAAAACTACGAGATTGGAGAGTTGAAACCCTCTTTCGTTGGAGCTATCAATGAAGAGGTTGCGGATGGCATCATCATTGGTAGTGAAAAAGAGAGAACTAAGGTCATTATAGTGGTTGGGTGGACATTGGAAATTCTTGTAGTGTATTGAGAATCCTATAGTTTGGTTTGGGCAATCACCCTCAGGACATGGCACACACTTTGATATTAATGGAAGCCCGAATCGAGCGCAAGAGGTTACAAGGGAGATGATGATGACCATTAGAATTTTGAATATCGGGCCTTTCCTGCAATAAAATGCAATCCAATAAGTAAACGTTGCACAAATATAAAGTGTTTGATACAAAAGTAAGAATTGAATATGTTTTTAGTTCTTGTAAAATACAAAATTTTCATTTTTATCCCTAGTAGATTTTTCTTTAACTTTTGGTCCTTACATATATCTTTGTTTGAACTTTTGGTCTAGGATGTTATGTTGGTAACTTAGCTGGTAAATGGACTGTGAGGCTAACTTCTGCCACATCACACTTTTTAAAAAGCATTAAAAGGTTTGACTTGGCGGGTGCCAATACATTAACCAGTTAAGCACTAACGTTATAACGTTAGAGGTCGGTGATTTGAAATCCAAGTCATTTAAAAAGTTTGATGTGGTGGGTGGTAGTGTCGCAATCTGCTAGCTAGCTGAGCACCAACTTAATGTCAAAGACCAAAAGTGCAAATAAAGATATAAATAAGGACCAAAAACTGAAGAAAAATCATTTAGTTCTAAAAACATATCTAACGCTAAGAGGAATTATCATAGTATACGGGACATACTTATTTATAATGGCGTGAGCGCAAAGGACCTTATTAACAAGACAATTATAAAGGCTTCCCATGAGACCTCCAATGACTCCGAGAAATATGACTGCAAGGAGGTCGGGTGTACTGTAGGCAGGGTTTGTGGAATTAACATCAAACATTATGAGTCCTCCTTTACCAAAAAGACCGCATTTTCCTCCTGCGCAAAATTGCATAAGACCTCTCAACACGACAGCTACTACGGCCGTTGTAAAGAAAGTGCGCCACAGAAGAGCACTCCTCCACCATGAAGTCGCTTCTTCAAGTGCGAAAAGGACACCACCAACAGGAGCACGGAAGGCTGCGGCAACACCAGCAGCTGCACCACATGTGATCAAATCCCTTCTATCTCTGTCATTTTTAAAGTATCGCAGCCATTTCCAGGTTAGGCGATATTTTCGAGAACCCCCTTGTCCAAGTAAATTAGCTATGCAAGCACCTGTATGTACCATAGGTCCTTCTTTACCCACAATAAATCCCGCAGCAACCCCAAAAATTGAACCAAAAATCTGCAAACCACGTCGAACCATTATTGTACTCAAAAACTACTCTTAAAGTTTGCTTCTTAGGAAAATCTACATTTATAGTGAAGTGAGAGCAAAAGGCTAAACTACCATTTTGGTCCTTGAGTGTGTGAGATGTTGTCACTATAGTCCTTAAGAATATAAAATTACAAAAATATCCTTGCAAGTGTTTTTTTAACCAGTACTTAAATGCATATTTTGTTAGTTAGTCTGGTCACAAAATGTGTCTTCTATTAGTCAGTTTAACCGTAGGAATTACTAACAAAATATGTACTCGAGGATGCTTTTGAAACTATGATATATTCAGATACTGTAGTGACAACGCCTCACATATCTAGAGACAAAAATAACTATTTACACAAAGAATGATATTCACTATAACTAACCTTTACAAAGAGGGTACTTGGAGCCAATATAGAATGTGCATCTATGCCATTGAGATATGCCTTCACCTCAGGTATACCTGACCCTGCTGCTGCAGGGGCAATGTAAGCACACAAGGCAGCAGCAGCAATAGCTAAAATCATGTTACAACCAGCATACACTCCAAAAGCCTCAAGATACCTTATAAGGATGGAAAGAGAAGAACATTATAAAAGAAACTGAATTTTAAATACTCAAGTTCTACATGAAAATAGGAATATTCATACTTACTTTTGCCTAAGCATGAAATTGTTGGTGAATAAAATTTTAAAACCTGCAATATTCTCAACTCCAAGGTTACTGAAGAAGCCAACAAGTCCAGTAAATAAACCAATAAGAAGTGCCAAGGTCCACTTTAGGACAACATATTGGTAAATCTCAACCTTTGTTCTTGACCTCCAGTCTTGCTTCAAAAGATCATTCTCAATTATCCTGTTAGCAAAATTAACATATTGAGGCAGTGCTTATGCAAAACTGATTTTACTAAAGGTTAAATTGCATTTTTGGTACTTTATCTTTGGCTATGGTGTCATTTTGGTATACGACAAACAAATATTTACATATCCGACCGTAAATTTAAACCGATTAGTACTCAAGAGTACCCAATGAGTACTAGTACCGGATACAGCCAATGGCAGACCTACATTTTGTCCAGGGGGTTCAGTTGGACCCCTTTACTAATGTCCCTATATAAAATTATTTTGAATCTCCTAAAATTTTAAATTTGCACTAGTATTCTTATATTTTCACCCAATTTGCACCCGATTTTTAATAAATCTCTCTTATTAATCTCTGTTAGAGACTATTTATAAAACTTTAAGAAGTAATTTTGCAGATTAATTCTTATTTGGGTTAAATATGTTTTTAGTCCCTACAAAATTTCACTATTTTGTTTTTAGTCCCTATAAAATTTTTCATCGACTTTTAGTCCCTATAAAATTTCAAAATTTCGTTTTTAGCCCTATAAATGCCAACTAGTGTATATCCATTGAATTTTTGAGTGATGTTTTGCATACATGTTGAGGACATTATAAACATCTCTTCCAGAAAAACTTTGAATTTTTTAACAACGCATAAATTAAATCTAAATTTTTTAAGTGCAAAAGATTCGATAAACAAATTAAAGGAAATACTAACCTAGAAATCAAATTTTGAGTTTATTTTTTGTGAGGGAGATATTTTTAATATCTTTAACGTGTATGCAAAATATCATTCAAAAATTCTAAAGGTATACACGAGTTTACATTTTATAGGGACTTAAAACAAAATTGTGAAATTTTATAGGGACTTAAAACAAAATTGTGAAATTTTATAGGGACTAAAAGTTGACGAAATTTTTTATAGGGACTAAAAACAAAATAGTGAAATTTTGTAGGGACTAAAAACATATTTAACCCTTCTTATTTTCCTATACTTAAGGACTTATATATGTAAATTGTGGATTTTTTAAATTTTTTTAACAAAATTTATATGAAAACATTTTTAAGTATAGTTAGATATATTACATGCTTCAATTAGTTTTATTTTCTTATTAATTAAACACTTTATAATATATTGTTTTAACAAGTTACCAAATTTTTGAATTTAATTATTTTTATGAATTTACATTTTATCATTCTTTTATTTAATTATTTCACTAACACTGTGAAAAGTCCTATTAAATTATGAAAAAAATTATGTTCAAATAATTAGTGTTTTAGTAGTATTCCAAATATAACTTTGAGTTTTTACCAAGTTTGGTATCCAAAAGCAATTTTGATACACCGTACCTAACCAACATGAATTGATAAAAACGATGTTTCAACAAATATATCAAAGCATATATCAAAGCATAAATTAGGTTGTCTCGCAGTGGCAGAAATGCTATTTATGGACACCTAGTTGCCGGATTCAATCTCCATCGGGTGTCGAACTTTGGTTTTCCCATTTGTGTGTGTTAGGTTCTGGCACTTGCCAGTCCGACCGTCAAACAAAAACAAAGCATAAATTAGGTTGTTCAATTCACTTTTAACTAAAATCAATTTTATCAAAATCAATTTGATACCTTGTTCATATTCGGTTTTTAACTAAAATTATAAAAATATTTTTTTAACTATTTTTGGTTTAAAACAACTTTTCCAGAGAAAAAAAATTAAAATTACATTTATCCTCAAAAACATATTATAAATAAAAATGTATTCGACTATTGGCTGTGAATCTGAGATGCTACTCACTCACGAGTTCGAATTCGAATGTGACCGTTTGATTGTGTGATGTTTATTTATAGACTAAACTCTAAAAACGACTAAAGAATATTTAATCAACTTTTTTTGGATAGAATAAAAAAACATAAAAATCATCTCGTTGATATTTAATTTTAATTAAAACTTAATTAATATGCACAATCCATAACTGCCAAAAAAAAGATTAAAACTTAATTAATATGCACAATCCATAACTGCCAAAAAAGATAAAAATCATCTTCACTCCTTTCAAAATTTGATCGTTGGATTTAATGACTCAAATCAAATCTGCGACATAATATTTGACTACACGAAAATATGCCAACACACCCGATTTGGATGAGAAATAGATAACCAATGATCAATCACAAAGGTTTATCAAAACTTTTTTTTCCAAAACATAGGCAGATCGAGTTTTGATTTGTATCATTAATAAGAAGACAATCAAATTGGACACTCACTATAAAAGTGCAATCAGATTTACCCAAAAACAATCGAGACAAAAATCATTAACAAATTAACAAATAAAGATGAACACTCTGATACCTTAGAATTTTTCGATACTTTAAAGTTTCGAGAATAAATTAAGAGAAGAAGTGATATATAGTACTTACTCGTAATCGAGACTTTGAATGGGAGAAACATTGGCTCCAATAATAGCTAGTTGGGAAGAGTTGTTGATCTTGTTCCTCAAAAGCAAAGGTTGTTTGTGATCATTTGATTCAGATATTCCCCTCTCCATTCTTTCCTCAATCTCCGCTTCACCCATTTTCGACACCAATTATATTTCTGTTGTCTGTTTTGCTCACTCAGTTCATGTGTGTTTGCATTGCATGTCATGTGTTTTGCAAAGAAAAAGGGTTTTTCTTTTAACCTGAAAAGGGGTCCTTTAATTTACTCGAAGGTCATTTCACGTGAGAAGACAAGAACTTATTTTGCGGTGCACGTTCCGCTCCAGCTTCTAGCCAATCCTCACGATAGTGAAATTGTTATTTGTTAGGTCAATTATTATTATTATTAGGTTTAAATATGTTTTTATAGCTATTTTTTAAATAAGTCCCTGCAAAATTATTATTTTTAAATACGTCCCCTCCAAAATCATCTTGTTTTTAAAAATACCATTCTGTTAACCAAACGTTAAAAAATGCTGACGTGGCTAACGGATTTCTGAGTTGTATTTCTTTTTTCTTTTCTATTTTTTTTTGTTGAGTTGGCAGCCATGTATTATATTATAAAAAAAGTCATTTTCATTTAGTTTTTATTCTCTTCATCATCTTCATCTTCTCCCCTTCAACCTTCAACCTTTAATCCCCATATCCTTCAATCCTCAACTCCTTCAATCTTCTTCAACCTTAAACCTTTAATCTCCAAATCCTTCAATCTTCTTCAATCTCAAACCTTTAAACCCCAAATCCGTAAATTCCCAAGCATGAAACGCAAAAACATAAATAATCAGGGCACACACAAACACACAACTCAAACAAAATGAATGAGAAACTGATTTTGTTGAAACAATTAAAAATTCGAAACAACACATCCAACACAAAACGATTACAACCCAGAAACAATTACAACTCAAACGATTACAATGCTGGAAACACAAAACGCAAACAAATTTTGATGAAAAGATTACAACCCAGAAACAAAATGAAGGAGAAATCGATTTTAATGAATGTGCAGCAAGAACAGTTTGGGATTTGGGGTTAGGGTTCCTCGGAATTTAATTTTTGGGCATAAACAGTTTAATGGGTTTTTAGAGAATGAGGGTTCAGATTGGAAGAAGAAAGAGAATGGCATGGTTCAGATTGGATGAAAAATGAATGAATGAATGAATGAATGAATGAATGTTTTGGGTAAGGTGGAGGAAGAAGATGAAAAATGAATGAATGAAGATGAAAAATGAATGAATGAAGATATGGCTCCAGCACCGGACGGATTGAATCCGGCTTTCTATAAGCGTTTTTGACATCTTTGTGGTGAAGAAGTCTCTCACGCTTGCCAATCTTGGCTCGAGCAAGGGTATTTTCCTCCTCACTTAAATAATACAAATGTTGTTCTAATTCCTAAAAAAAATAATCCTTCATATATGACGGACCTCCGTCCTAGTTCGCTTTGCAATGATGTTTATAAAGTCATGAGTTGAGAGCTGTCATTCTCAATATATGACGGATTTATTAGCAAAGCATATAAGTTATATAATCCATTTATTTAAATATATTAAAGTTATTTTTAATTATATTTTTAGCGATGTGTGCGTTTAAAAATTTTGAACCCCCGACCCAGATCTTGGGTTCGTCACTGATCACTTGACGTGTCACATGGGCACTTAACATGCCACATGTGTAAGGTTAATCTACTGTTTAAACATTGAATGAATGACGATACTAACTCGTTCTAAATAAAAAATGTCGTCCTTAAGAAATTGTCAAGACCAATCTGTTCGTAAAAAAGTTTGAAGGGACGAAATTGAGGTTTTACTCTTTTTGAAAAAAGATATGAAAAACTTCAAATTTTTTTTAGATTAGAAAAAGAAAATAGAGGAAAGGAGGGTAGAAGAAAAGAAAGTAAGAGGGTAAAAATGGAATATAATCTGATATTTATTTAATTTAATTAGAAATTTAAGTTGATACGTTTCGTTTTGGTCAACAACAATTAGGGTTGAATTGAAAAAAAGGGGAAACAAACAACGCAGCCATTTCGGTTTCGCACGCTAGAATCAAAGCCCAAAGCATAAAGGTTCATCTCCCAAACTTGCATTTTTTTTTTTCGATTTTTCCTCAATCATTCATATTTATCTATTTATTGATTATCTGTAGCAGAAGATTGGAGAAATAGCATCGTCAGTGATGGGGAGCGTTCAAGTACAAAACGGTGCCGTTGCGACGTCAACAACAACAGCAACAACAACAACAACGTGTGAAGTATCAAAGCCAAAGAAGAAAATATGTTGTGCTTGTCCTGATACAAAGAAATTGAGAGATGAATGTATTGTGGAGCATGGAGAATCGGCTTGTGCTAAGTGGATTGAAGCTCACCGAATTTGTCTACGCGCTGAGGGATTCAATGTTTGAGAGAGATCATCGGTAATTCAAATTCCAAATAAACACACAAAAGAAGAAAAGTTGGATTAGGATTATGCCTCAGAAATACTTTTTCTTCGATTTTGAGATTGAAATATATCTGAGTAATTTTTATTTTATTTTCAATGATAATGATTATAAATTGTTTGTTACAATTACAACACAGTTCAATCCACAGAGATAAAGATAATAAACTTGACTATGTCTGGCAGAAATAATGCATTCATGCTGGTTTTTATTGCAAATTTGTTTGGTAATAGAACTCCTTGTATTGTGATGAGGTTATTTTTATTGGATTATGTTGTGCTTGTTCGAGCTTATGAAGTCTGGGGTTCGAATCTTGTGGCAAAAACTCTTTTGGGAGGGAAGAACCACACCGACCGGCATAGTTGGGTATATACGTGCTCAGCTAGGTTCTCCGGCATAGATTAGTCATTGGCAAAGCAGGGGAAAACTGCGCACCAGTAACATGGATTCAGTTTATGTGCAGTCGGACTGCTTGTGCAGTCAAGCAGTTGCTTATTGGGAGCTGTCCGATTAAGATCAGAAGGTCCAGATTTTAAAGTCGGTTTTTTATTAATTAAAAAGGAAAAACTGCTACCCAAATCTGAAAAACACTAATCTCAAAACTCAAGATGCAAAAATAGAACGTTCGTCTGAGGGAGAAGATAGATGAGGTTGTCGTTTGATTGCTTAGCAGAACCTTTAAAAATAGTGAGGGGGATGAAGGATAAGGAAGACAGACATGAGAGAAGAAAAACCACCTTGTGTCGGTGAGGTGGGGGTGGAGGTAGAAAATGGAGGAAGCTTAGAAGAACAATCACCTTGTGGGAGAAGAGAAGAGTGTTTGCCAAAAGAAAGGCAGAGGCACAGTTTTATTCCTTTCGAGTATTTCAAATAATCATTCAAGCGACATCAAAAGACATATCCTCAAACCCTAGAATAAAAAACTACTCTAACATAGAAATCATCATAACAAACTTAGAGATGTCACGTACTCACAAAAGGTTCCTCAAAACTATTTATAGCCTAGGGCCAAATTGGTTAAAAAATCCAACTAAAATAGTAAAATTTGGACAACCAAAATATTCTCCGCACAGCGCAACACGATTGTGCTGCCCAACACGAGTTGGCCGTGTTCCTTTTTTTATTGCTCTTTTTTGATTTCTTTCAAAACATAATTGTGCCACGTCTGTGGTGCCAAGCTTGTCGTGCCATGTCTTCCTTTGCTTGTTTCTCGCGCTTTAGCCTCGAAATGACTCATGCTTTCTTCCAAGTGTTTCAACTCCTTTTTCCTAACTCAAATACCTCCCTTTCTGCATGAAAAGAATTCAAATCAAGTGCATTGTTCAAATCACACACAAACACATATGAAACTTGAACAAAAATTGCTAAAATAACTAAAGTACATGCAAAATCTAATATTAAACTACATGCTATTTGAAACGCATCACATCACAAGCACCGTCACAAAAATGAAGCGAGAGCAATTATCTTTTTTCCTTTAGTGGCAATTCTGTCTAGACATAAATATAAGAAATAAAGTACATGTACTTTGTCCAAATTTATACCAAATACATTCACTTTTTTTTTCTTATTTCAAGTATGAAGGAACAACATTTTGATTCAGAAACTCATTGGAGCCTATGGCTAACTTATATTTTTTATGGAAGTGCATTTTTTTAGAATAATTTTTGGAACCAATAAGGGTTGATTTGAGCCGTAACTGGGTCAGATCCCATCCCGAGTGGCAAAAGCTTTATTGGGAGGGGAGAATCATACAGACTGGCAAAGTCGAGTACACGTGGTCGGCCAGGTTCCCTAACGTAGATTAGTCACAAACAAAGTCAGTGAATATTGGATCCTTGTCGTGGGTATGTAGCTGCTTTAAATTCTCGGGTCAACTGTCCCACCTTTCGAGGTGCCTCCAATCTAGCGAAAGGATTAGTCTCTGCGTTCGGTGATAGATACCCTGATCTCGACCAAAAAAAAGTCAGTGAATATTGTACACCAATAATATGGTAAAAAAAACAATGATTTGGAAGAATGAAAAAAATTATATCGGTCGATTGACATTAACTATTTAAATAATAGGTACTTTACAATAGAGACATATATGAGTAATAAGAACATGTAATTCTTTTAATATATGA
Organism: Astragalus glycyphyllos; assembly: GCA_963573325.1. Taxonomy (NCBI): domain Eukaryota; kingdom Viridiplantae; phylum Streptophyta; class Magnoliopsida; order Fabales; family Fabaceae; genus Astragalus; species Astragalus glycyphyllos. The sequence continues at coordinate 32,431,140 of OY754311.1, read as the reverse complement.
TTGTAATATTTATTTATCTTTTTAGTATGAAATTTACTTTAGAGGAATCAATTAAATATTATTTTTATATTTTAAATATAATTAAAAAAATTAAATATAACTTTTATTTGATTTTGTTCTAAAAAATATTATTTTTTTCTTTATAATATTATGAATTTAAATAATGTAAATCCTATTCATAAAAAATGGTTTCCGTAAAAAAAAAACTTAACCTAACACCAACCCTTCTAGTGATTTCCTTATAAATGTGTGGTTGTACTCACTCTGAAAATACTAGCAAGCGCCTCTTCTCCAAAGTGGCGTCTTTCCCCTTCCCACTCCCTCTCTCTCTGTCCCTTTGTTCGTTCCCCTCTCTCTTTGACCCCCGTCCCTCTCTCTATCTCTCTTCCTCTTTCTCTTCCCTTGATATCTTGCATTTGTAGAGAATTATAAAAATGGTTTTCATTATTTAGTTACCTCAAAAAAAACTTATAGTTTGTACGACTGAATAGAATTTGATGATAGGTTTGAGAAGTGTATATAAATTACGACTTCATTATACTCAAAATCGATACTATAGAAACGGGGAATCACAGGTCATTCATCTTTTTTTCTCATCAATTAATCAGAATCAGATTTTTTTGTTGACTTCTTTGATCTAGCTTAATCTTGTGTTGTTTTGTCTTCACTAGATCTACAAGCATAGCAACAAAACTCAATTCAAGGATTATCTCTTCAGGCTTGGTCATATGGAAATCATCAACATCGTCATATTTTTATCTTTCTCTGTTATGTTTTGCTCTATTGTTCGTATGTTCGACATAAATTTTCAACAACTATGATTTCCTTGATTAAATACGTGTCAAATGGAAAATAAAGAAGACACGGTTTTGTGTCATTTTTAAAGAAGGTAATAATTATTAAAATATTATACATATACTCCCTCCAATCCACTTTATAAGAGAGAAAACACTTTTTAGGTTCATTCAATAAATGATGTATATAGTATATAATATAGACTAGATACATTATTTATTGAATGAACCTAAAAAGTGTTTTTTCTCTTATAAAGTGGACCGGAGGTAGTATATATATATATTTACTGTATATTAAAGTTTGTTTTCAATTAATTTCTTTTATTTTGAGAAGTACTTTCTAGTGATTAGATTATAATGTTTTATATATTTTCTCCACTTGATAAATGGTTTTTATTATGCTTTTAATTTATATTTTTAATTATTGTAGAAAGATAGAGATTATGGCAAAGCTGAATAACCCTGAGCATATCTACATCACCAGCTAAAGCTTGTGACCATTTCTCTTGCTCGAGCACCTTAGCAACAAAGGTTGCTTCTTTACTTAAGAGGTCATTTGGATCACCTCCACTTAGCATCCTTTCTAAGGGATTCTTGTGTTTTCTTCTCAGGCGGGTCTTCTTATATTCTCTCCCCCACTTGATCTATGTTCCATCTTCAATTCTATCAGCATCAACAGCAACAATTTGTGTGGTACTCATGTTTATTGTGGCATCATTGTTGGGCTCGTTAGTTGAAACATACACATCGCATACACCGTGATTTGAATGTGAGGCACTTGATTTTGAAGACTCAAATGGATCCATGGGAATTATGCGAATTCGAAACAGTTTCCCTATTTTGTGAAACTCGCATTGAAAAATGTTACATACCTGGCCGAAGTCTTTGCTGTTTTGAGGTGACGCTGTTCTGGCCCGTGGTGCTACAACACCTGTTACAGCACCAACATTCCTCTTAATGTTGTTTGTTGGTTACAAAATATGTTATGCTGATTGTTGTAAATTACATAATTAGTTTCTCTCTCTTAGATTCTTTTTACAAGTAACACTTATATAAGTGGAGTCCATCAAAAAAAAAAAAGTGGAGCTTAATTTAGGCATTGTATTCACTTAATCATTCAGAAATCACAAAAGTGCAAATATGTATTTATATGAGAGAGATCATAGTTGTTTTGGCAACATCTGTAATACTCAAGGTTCATAGTGGATTTTCAGTTCTTCCTCTCCTCGCAGACGCAGGTCTTCGCATTGAAGGCTGAACTGCGTTAACAATTCTTTAGCGTTAATATATTCTCCCTTTCTCTGCGTCAGCATACTAACGAACACCTATGTTTTTTGTTAATGGGAATGGAAGGGAAGACAAAATAAAATGACAACAACACTGACTTTTAAAAACTTAAAGGATGAGTTTGAGTAAAAAAAAATTAAAAACTAATATGAAATTTAAAAACACCTTAAAGGACTCCAAGCACACTTCTACATTTTTTTTAACTTTGACGAAATAACAAATAAATATGACGCACACATTATCACTGCTCAGACCCGAGTTCGAATCAAGAGCCGACATCTCTATGTCACTGTTAACACCCAAAATAAAGTGAATTGTTGGCCGAGGGAAAAAGGGCCAAAAACATGTGTCGAGGCAACCATGAGAACAATAAGGCAGAGAAAGTACTTGCCACAACACGTGGCATATTCGGTTGAGCAGATAAAGATATGGTATTTGGAGCCCGAAGGAGTGAAGGTAGAACACCGAGGAACTATAAAACTTGGTTGCAGAGTGCCTTGACAAAATTGTGATTCGGTTGAGGTACCAACGACAGAAGGCTGTAAGTAGAGCGTGGCCGAGGAAAGCTGTGGCCGAGGCAAAGAATGCTTGCTTGGAGCGCAAGTATTCAATGCACGTGGATATATTATGTTGGAGCGATTAAGGTCAAGGAACAGAAGATCCCACGGACAGCGGAGCGACGAGAGTTTTACCCCACTAACCGTGCTAGTGAGGTCGTGGAGGAATGGACTCTAAGTTTCTAGTGACTAGGCTTAATTAGAACTGTTGATCACGATTAATTCAACGATGGGCAGATGTAGGCTCGAGTAGTGGCCAGCGAAGGCTCATGTATATATATAGTAATACTTGTACATTTTCAAACACACATCAATCAATACACAAGTCTTTACTTTTTCTATTTTTTCTTCATCACTTTTTTGTTATGTTTTCTTAGTTTCGTAGATAATCCAAGTCACACTCCGTCTCACATCTAACCTAACAACTCTTTGGCTGAGTTAGGGAACTCATAGTCGAGGAACAAAGTTCCTTCCTCAGCGCAATCACTTGAAGAAAGAGGAAACACTAATTGTCCAAATTTCTAGCCGATTCCACGGTTAGGATACAAGTGTTTGACGACAACAATTGCTAAAATTGCTAATGCATCTAAAAGTGGGGACCCAATAGGGACTAAAATTAAGTGAATGAAAGTGGAGGTGATCCTTCTACCCAATAACAATTAAATTATATTTGATTTTGTGGTGGCAAAAATTAATTTTGAATGAAAGTGAGTTGAATATAAAGTGATTTATGTTTGAATGAGTTCATGTAAACGTTATTTGAACCATAAGAGCATGTTTGCTATACATTATTAGAGAGAAAAGTCACTTTTTTTTAACCATATGTCATTTTTATTAGTCTTAATTGTTTGTTTAAGTTTTTGAAGTTATTTAGAATCTAAACAAAAGATTTTTGCGGTTGAAATGAAAATACATTTTTAGTAGCTTCTAAAAAAATTGTTTTTTAACGAGGGTGTTTGATGAGAGAAAATTAAAAAGTAATTTTCACTATCATAAACAATTACAAAACCAACTAAGGTTGGTCCAAGTAGTAACTAGACTTGGATTCCACTTCAAGATCTCAGGTTCGAATTTTTGTGTGATAAAAAACTCTGTTAGGAGGGGAGAACACACGTATCGGCAAAGCCTGTTACTCGTGACCAGACTCCCCGGCATGAATTAGTCATCGACAAAGCCGGTGAAAATTGCGCACCAAAAACACGGTAACGAAAAAACATGAAAATCAACATGAAAATATCTCTCAACTATCTTATCTAATAATATTTTTTATTTAATTTTAAACAAACTTATCCTAAATTTAAGAGTTAGAATCAATTAGTTTTAGGCTAGAAAACTTAAGTATCCAAAACAAATTTGTATTTTCACCTAAAATTGACTGTAGGATAAAATATAAAATTTCATGTTGAGATTTAATATTGTTTGATTCAACCTTAACTACACGTAACATTTTAAGCAATATGGATAATCAATTTTAGGAGTTCCTCATCACAGATTTAATTTGATCAAATGCAATTACCCTTCTTCCCACAATCACGCTGCACTGCAAAAACCCAAACCAGCAAACCCTTCACGCACGGTCTCACCTCACCCTCCGACGCGCGACGGCGGCCAGTCCACCACCGGAGGCCACCATTTGAGCCGCCTTCCTCTGTTCGTCTGTATGTTGATTTCTACTTCTCACTTCTATGGTTCTGAGTTTTTCCTTGGCAATGTCTGCGTCACAGTACCAACAAAGATGACCTCTTGTTTTTTCTTCTCTTCATCAGAAACCATATTTGCACTCACTCACTCTCACATTGATACTTCCTTTCCTTGCAGTGACAGTGAAAGAAGCATGTTGTCGGTCCTTGAGTTTTGAGGCTTCGAAAATCGCAATTTTCAAATTCAATTTTTTGGTAGGTGAATCTCTTCAATTCATTAATTTAATCTCTATATTTTTTTATTGAGCATGGCAAGTGTATTTGTTTCAATTTAATTTTGTTCCTCTCAATGGTGATTAATTTAATCACTTCATTTTCTCAATTTCCCCAATTTCCCCAATTTTCTTTGAAAAGGTTTTACTTTTGTTTTTGTTTTTAATGTTGTTGATGATCTTTTTGTATGTCTTTCGATTAATGTAGCAAGCGGTTGTGAAATTTGCTTGCAAGACATTTACAATTGAAGATTAGGTAGTATATGGAGTGACTCTTACTGTGCTTGTAAGCTCTGTAATTTCTGTGTCTCTTTGTACGCAATTATGTAAAAACTTGTTCATAATGTTGGCCTTTGGTAAACTATTTGCTCTTCTTGATGATATATAAATATATGGATATGAGGCTGTGTTTTGCTAAGAAGAGATCCGGAAACGAATTGACAAAATATAGGCCAGCTAATAATGTTTGTGGCCAAAGTTTATGATGAAGAATCTGAGCCTTAGGCAGTTAGACTAAACTATCACCAAACTTCACTTGTTAGTTGTTATTTTAACTCGATATAATTTCCACTTTTCCAGGCTTTATGATAAACAAGTTTGATTACCAAAGTGTTTCTATTTCTTAAAACACACGATTTATGAAATTTCAGCACTATTTGGGATGTTAGCCTTTAATTGACAAAAGAATTCTTTGTTCACTTCACTTCTATACCAGCTTTATTTGTTCTCTGATCTCTGTTAAATTGATAATGCTGTTTGATTGTATACTTGTTAATTGATGAAGTGCCAAACAAATGTTCCCCTTTGTTGAGAGTTTCTTGCTTGTAGGTTTCAATCCTGGATTATTTTGACTTGAGGGATACAATTTTTTAATTATTATGTAGATATTGCTTCTCACCATAGACTTCAGATGTTGATGTGATTTTGGAAGTAATGTGTTTGTGATCTGTAGATCTATGCAATTCACAGAGGAAACTATGTTCCATTTTGAAATTTGAAAAGTGAAATTATGTATAATGCATGCTTTAAATGTTGTCTCTTTTGAGAATTAGTATCACATTCACACCATATGGTTCACCAATGAACATCAATATGACAGGCAGTTGGAGATTTGACATATTTATTTATTAATCGTTAATATTTTTTACTAGATGGGGTTTGATAGTTTTTTAAACTGCAAAATCAACATTAGTGTTAAATGTCAAAGTTTTGATCTTGGAAGCATCTTCTCCACAGTGAACCCATAGGAAAGAGAGGGAAAGGCAAAAACTCTTTGAGAGGTGCCTTCCCTTGGTAGCCACAATGAGATCTGCAATGCAACACAGTGATGACCTACAAGTTTACTCCCATATTATTATGTTGTTGAGTTTCGCCTCCGAGACCCTTTCGCCATGGTCTCTGTTGACCGGCGCAAACAAGATAGGAGACCACTCTCCTATCTTCCAAGTGTGATTTTCCCCCAAACAATGTCACACTTCAACTGTTGAACAAATTGTTGAAGCACTTTCCTATTTTGGCACTAGAGAACACCTTTTCCTGCTCAAGCACTTGGACTGCAAATCTCTCTTTATGACAAAGTCTTCAATGCTGACTACGAAAACGAAATGAATGTTTTCATCTTAACCATTGAATATGGCATATCTAAAAACAAATCATGGTTCACTTGTGAACCATATAATCCAACTCCCCTACGAGGGAGCCTTATAACATATCCTTATAATGAATTGTTGTGCTAATATGAAGTTAAAATACTAGTTACTGATAATGAATAAGTCTGGTTGGACTATCTATTTTCTTAAATCTTAAGGGTTCTATATTATTTATTTTTAAAATATTAAATAGATTTAGTGTTCTAATTTCTCGAAATGAAAAGAAAACCCATAGCCTTTTCATCTTCCACACAAACCCCAAAAAGAACACAAGTTAGGCACCCATTGCCATTGCACAACACCTTGCATTTGATCCCCCCTCCCCCGAAAAAGAAAATTTCAACAGCAATCACATGTTGATCGTTTCTTTTATCAAATTTGGTGATTTTTTTAAATTCCCTTTTTTATTTATTTCAGTTTTAGGGTATGGTGAGGATATGATCTATGGCACTTGCATCACAGCTGTGAAGTCGCTGTAAGAATTCTTTGTTTTTTCTGGTTTAACTTTAAATCTGATTTGTTTACTATATCAGATTTTTTTGAATTAGATTCCAGGTTTGTTGCTATTTAATTTAATGTTGTCATCATTATTCTTGGTTATACTATGCTCGAACTTTGAGTTTTTCTCAACCCAGAATAATGCTCAGTCCAATTGGTGAAAAATGGTTTTATCCCTGGGGGAAAATGCAAATTCTATTTTAGTGTATATAGTTTTTGCTGGGATTTATCAATGAAGGAACAAAGGCTTGGATTTGGGGGTAGTTTTTGCTTGATTCTTGATACGATATTATGATGTTTGATCAATATGCCGATATCCACCTGGCTTTAGTTTTCCATATTTTTTTTGTTTCTGCTTCTATACGGGACTGGTTTTTCTTTTGTAGGAGTTTCAGAGCACTATTGTGGCGGAACTCATTGAATTTTCAAGTAAAGTTATCCTCCAAGTGTTTTCCTAGGCAGATAAGAATGGAGGGTAATCTTAAGTGTAGCATAGAGGGCAGCAACAAGGAGTCTAGAGGTGCCTTGGTTGTTCTAGAAGGCTTGGATCGATCTGGGAAGTCCTCTCAGTGTAGCAGACTAGTATCTTACTTGGAGGGACAAGGGATCTCTGCTGAACTATGGAGATTTCCTGATAGAACTACGGATGTTGGGCAAATGATATCAGCCTATCTTACAAACACTTCTCAGTTGGACGATCGTACAATTCATCTTCTCTTTAGTGCTAATCGGTGGGAAAAGAGGTTTGTACGGTTTTTTCTTCTCAATTATGTTATTAATTATTATTTTTTGTTGTGTGCAGCATTCTGGTTTTACTTGGTGAAATTTATGTCCTGTGAACCATGATCATGTCTAAAATTCACTTAAAGTTTTCTGAAAATTTGTAGCCGGTGGGGAAATTGTTGGGTGTTTAGAAGGTTTTAATTTGATAGTGGTTTGTAATGAATGAAACAAATACTTGATTAATGATTTTGAAGTTTGTTGTAAGGCCACAGGGCCACGATCTAGCTGAAATGCAGATAAAACGTTAAGAAAAATAGGGGTATAATATGTCGCAGGAAATAGAAATCATACATGACTTAGGTATTTGAATTCTTTGATGAAATAGTCAAGTTGCCATAATAAATTTCGAAGCCAAATAAGCAGCATCTTTTGATTTAATTTGAGCATATGCTTTATGTAATCAGAAGCAAGCATTGTTGTAATACACGACAATGCACATTGTGCAAAGATTATGAATATCATATAATATGGCTGTGGGTTCTGACTGAGGGAAGCAAATTTCAATAAGCTTGGGACATGGCCCTAGGTACAAACTTTAATACGCCTCACATGACTTTGGTCATATCATGACTAGATGCGTATCATAAAATGTTGTGCTTATTAGCTGATGTTACCTGAAGGTTTTGTAGCACTAGAACCATTTGGACGTCATTGCTGCTATTTGTTGATGACAAGTGAAATTCCAAGATTTCTTTGTAATATCAAGTTGTGTTATGTATGCAGGTCATTGATGGAACTAAAATTGAAAAGTGGAACAACCCTCATTGTTGACCGTTACTCTTACTCTGGTGTGGCTTTCTCATCTGCTAAGGGACTTGACATTGAGTGGTGTAAGGTAAAAAAATTGTCTTTTGGTAAAAAAAAGTAAGCGTGAAAATGATGACTTCTCAATAGGTCTTCCATTCTTGTTCAGTTTTGAGTTTGTACAATTACTTGTGTTCTCTGTTAATTAGCTGTGATTTTTAATTTTTGCAGTCCCCGGAAATTGGGTTGCTGGCTCCAGATCTGGTAGCATACCTTGACATATCACCAGAGGTAAGCAACCCTTCTTGCCACGTGGCCAATTAATAGTGATTTGTCGGATTAGGTTTTAAGACTATTTCAAAGCTTCTTTATTTATCGGAACCACATTTTTAGGAACAATATTTCTTCACCATTACTTATTATTTTCTTTCATGCGGAAAACAGATTTAATACATAACGATGCTTATTTTCTATAGCGCTTCTTTGCTCCCTTTTCTATGTTTCATGCAATTGGGATCTAGAATTTCGAAGTAAAGAGGGGACTGGAGTTGATTTACAATAGTTAGATATTGCTTTTTTCAGGAGGGTGATTCATGTTCTAATACATAAATGAGGCGTGCTGTCTTGTATAATTCATGTACCTGAATTTTCTGATGTTTTTCCCTAGTGATTGGCTAGCATGTTTGGGCTTGGTTCATGCCTGTATCCCTGTTTTGTGTATTTATGTTCCCTGCATATTTCTACCAGAAAGCTGCAGAAAGAGGAGGGTATGGTGGTGAGAGATATGAAAAGCTGGAGTTTCAGAAGAAAGTTGCTGAATGTTACAAAGTTCTTCATGATGCCTCCTGGAAGGTAATGGACTGTTTTACTGGCCTTTCCTCCTGAAATTGACAGTTCTAATACTACTAGTTTGTTGTCATATCTGTCAGTCTGGAAGGTAATGGACTGTTTTACTGGCCTTTCCTCCTGAAATTGACAGTTCTAATACTACTAGTTTGTTGTCATATCTGTCAGTCTGGCAAAGTGGTAAAATTTCTCATTTTTGTTTGTTTCTATTATCTCCATATGCATCTTGCTTGTTGCCATTTTAGTATTTTACTCATTTACTGCACTTGGTGGTTCTCCAAGTAAGGTTTAACTACATGCTAAACTCTTTCTTTTGTTCTTCCTTCTCTTTCCATTGGCTGGATGCAGGTCGTCGATGCTTGCCAACCCATGGAAGATGTGGAGAAACAGTTGCAAGATATTGTACTTGATTGTGTCACAGAATGCCAGAAGGGGAGGCCCCTATCCCCTTTGTGGTCCACATAGACATACTTATCAAGGTTCATACTTGAACAAACATGGCAGATATATTTTGCACACTGAAACCACATTTATGCATAATTCTGGTTGCTTGATTCCTACACATCACAATTTGTTTGCTAAGTGATTTAAAGACAGCTTGGAGTTTATGTTGAAGTTGGAAGGTCCACGCTAATATACCTAGATTTCGCTGTGACTTACATTGGGACTGCTTCAAGAGTGTTTCATGACTGTGATAGTGATACTACTGATAGCACAATATTATGGAAAAAGCCGAATTGGTCCGAGGATTATTTATTAATCAATCAGATGTTACTTGTACCCAAAAGAAATATATTAGTGTGGACTGTAATCTGGATATATTATAAAAGTTTGTTTGCCGACATTAGTCAGGTTTCTGTTGACCCGAACTTTACCCGATGTTTGTCTGAGAATAGGTGAGTGGTTAACGCACCCTCCATCTAAAAGGGATGAGTTTCGAATAATCACTGAGTTAAAGTTAGGCGTGAAAAGGTTAATGCACTTCATCAAAAGATATGAGTTCGCCTAGTACCTAAATTTGATCTTTGACTATGAAATAACTTTGAGTTGGGCTTTATTCACTCCTTTGAAAGACTCTGAATTTGTAAGGATTCCTTTCCTCTTGATATCGAAGTGGGATTGAAGATCTCTATGCCCAAAAAAACTCATCAAATTTTCAAGGGAATTCAAATTATAGGGAATATTCATTTTAGTCCTCGACAAAAATCCCAGTGTCCAATTAGGTCCTTGAGAATAAATTTGGTCATTGACATTTACAATAAGACACATTAGTCCCTAAAGCAGATTTCGTTCAAATAGAGATGTTAGAAGGATGATGTGTATTGTTAACATGTTAAGTTGTCTATTACTTTGCCTATGTATAGGGGTATACTTTGCCTATGTGTAAATAGGGGTGTTCACAGGTTGGTTTGGATCAGATTTCTTCAAATTTGTTGATCGAACCAATTACGATTACTTGGGTTGGTTCGGATTTTACATTTTCTCTCCAAAATTTGAATCAAACCAATCTGATATTGGATGCATTGGTTCGGATTGGGCTCATAGGTCATGCACTAAAGTATTAATTTTCTAAAATGTAAAAAAGTACAATTTTTTTTTGTAATATTCTAATGGTTCTAAAGAGCCAAAATTTTTTGAAGAATTTAAAAATCACAAAAACTCAATTGCATTAACGGTCTTCCAATCTATAGAATTAAAAGTTTACGACGTAATCATAAATTATTAAAATAAAAGTCTTAAGTAAATACTCACTCCGATCCACAATATATAAGAGAAAAAAAGTGAGTTTTGGTGGTCCACAATATAAGAAATAAGCACAATTTTTAACGTGTATTAAATGATCAATCCCAAATTTACCCCTATTTAAGTGGTGTAGTTAAGAATGATGTCATTAATTAGGAGTATAAATCAACATTTAATGAAAAGGGCAATCTTGGAAAGTAGATAAAATTTTAGCCTTATTAAATGATAATAGTTGATTTCAATGTCATTCATTAGTTTGTGTAATGTGTTTTTTCTCTTATATTGTGGACCGGAGGTAGTAACTTCTTGTGCTTCTAAAATTACAAAACTACTATGAGTAGTATGTGTTGGTTCAGGTTCGTGGATTTGTTTTTTAAAATCTGTTGCTTGAACCAAACAACTATGGGTTGGTTCGATTTGGTTCAAGTTTGGCCTAAACACAAAATGTCTAATGAAACATATCGGTTTGGATTGGATTGTGGGTTGGTTTAGATTGGCCCGAACCATTGAACACCCCTAAGGATGAGTGATGTACAATTTAAAAGGTTTTTTTTTGGTTCATATATTTGGGTCATTTTAACCCCTCATTAAAGATTTCAAAGAATTCCATCTTTTTCAACTTTAGAACCTAACCTTCATTATTGCTTCTGCAAAATCGTTTCTGGAAGGTTAAGTACCATATCTTCTAGTTAAGTGAAGTAGTAGGAGAAGTTGAACTTGGTTGGCCTAATGGTCTCATTGGAGGTGGTCTTGCTGTGTTGGTGGCTCTAGTGGAGAAGGCGGAATAATAAGTTGTTGGGATCCTTGAAATATAAAACAGTTCAAAATATTAACTAAATTGCACCAAAATAGTGGACAAACACCTCCTTTGCAAATTTGTAATGTACCCACATAACTTTGTCAATTATTCTGACTCTGTTTACACCAATATCTAGCCAGACTAAAGAGAAAGTATTTGCCTAATCGGTTAAATAGAATCGGTTAGCCGAGAGCGTAGGGCCGACCCCTGGTCACCCAAATACAAAATTAGCCGTTTATGGTCTAATTAATCAAATTTAAACACACCAACCAATCAAAATTACATTTTTCAAGCATTTTACTTTCTTTTACTTGCCTTTTACTCTTTTATGCTTAACCTTAGATAATCCTACATGCCCCTCTTACCTAGCCAAACGCTATTTGGTGTAGTTAGGGAATCCATAACTAAGGAACAAGGTTCCTTCCTCAGTTTAATCGTTTGAAAAAAATGGAATCAAGAGTTCAAACTCTTAACCGATCCTCGGCTAAATCTAAAGTCTGACAACAAAAATTGGCACGTCTAGTGGGACAATGAACGTGAACGCGCCGTTCAACTTTGGAGTACCACAAGAAGAGAAACCACATGTTCAGGCAGGGCCTTTGCCAGTGGTTCAGCTTAACATTTTTCACGCAGAACTTTTATCACAAGTTCAGTCGAATACGTTTGCTACTATTAGCCCAGGGGGCAAATAGGCACAAATGATAGGTTTTATAATGTAGTAAGACATATTGAAGTGCCACTAGTTATACTATCTGCTTCGGCTAATGGTATGGCGGTACATGTCACCAATCAAGGACTTGCTGCTTATCAAGCTTTGGGCTCTGGAATACAAATGCAGCTATCTGGTGATTATATGAGGCAGCGGCCATGGAGTAAACTTCCACCTAACTACTATAATCAACCATTCTGTTAGCATCTCCTAGAAAGGCCTGGCGAAATGGGTTGAATTCCTCCTCGAGGGATTTTGTATACTACAACTGGTGATTATAATGGAGAGCAACCATGGAATTCCATATCACATTTCTTGACTAGTCACTCAGTCATTCGTGAGACTTAGTACGAGAATCCTGGTGGTTATGCTGCAGAGCAGCTATGGATTCCAACTCCGCCTCTTTCGGCTAATAAAACCATGATTCCAAATATGCCGAAGCAAACATACCAAATGTCGCTTCAGCAAGCAGCAACGCCAACAATACAATACAATTTAACTCCAGCTTTAGTCCCAAATCTTGTCAAGCCGATGATGGATGAGAGTAGACCGATTGTCCAACTAAGGCCTTTGTCTCGGCCTATGTATGGAAAGCCATATTCAAAATGGGTGGACAAAATGATGTCATTGCCAAGTTGGTTTGAGACCCCAAATTTCACATCTTTCTCAGGAGAAGATGAGATGTCTACCATTGAACATATTGGCAAATTTACTGCCCAGTGTGGGCAGGCTAATTGGAGTGAATACTATAAGTTACAATTATTTCCTTTGTCGTTGACAAACACAACTTTTACTTGGTATTCTTCTTTGCCTCCTAATTTGTGGTAAGTTGGGAAGACATGGAGAGATGCTCCCATGATAGGTTTTACAAACCACGACCTGAAGTTACAACAGCTGACTTGATGAATTTGAAACAAGAAGAGAACGAAACGAGTGCTGACTTCATAGAAAGGTTCAGGAAGCTAAGTAATAGATGCACAAAGAAGTCCCAGAAGGGTAGCTCATGTGGTTGAGTGAAAGGGACATCATTGGTGAAAATGTAGGCGTACGGGGTTCGAACCCCACTCCCCACTCCTCTCTAACTACTAACACACTAATTTCTAACCACTTTGTCTATAAAAAAAAAAGATGCACAAAGAAGCTTCTATAGAAGTGGAATTGCGATAATATTGGGTAACATGCTGCCACATATGAAAGAAGTGTTGCTTGCCCATGAACTTTCAGACTTAAGTCAGTTGGCAACCAAAGCTTCCTTGATTGAGCACTTCTTTTGTTTTTGATCAGATGATAGCACTTCATTCATGAGAAGAAGCAAGAAGGATCAGATGGTGAAATGGGCCCTATGGATGATTTTGATGTGTTTGAAGATGCATTTGATTACCATAATGATTAGACAACTAAATGACATGGCAACTGAGATCTTGCTAGTTGACAAGGGTGCAGCTTACATGACAGCTTATGTAAATTTTTTGATGGCTACATTCTTCAAAATGGTTTTGGCGTACGACTTACCATTTCTTTCAACAAAGGGTACATGGAAGTAGCTGATGCATAAGCAATGGAAATTGAATGCAAAAAAACTTATGAACCCCTGTTTCGACGAGTACTAATTAAACAAGACAAAGTGTGAGGACACTCAACAGTGCTATTGGTAATATAAGACTACTATCTGCAAACACAAGGTCTTTGTAACAGATCGGCTAGATCATACAAAACTAGGGGGCACCTACCTAGCAGTGTCATTTTTGGCATTGTGAGTCTACTAACTACAATCCCTGTTGTTTCAAAGGATTAAGTTTCCATAAGCACTAGAATTGTATTAGTCAAGAATCAACAACTGGCAGAAAGGAGATTGGCTAACATGATATTCTGAAGGCATGCAAAGCATACATTGCAGATGCTCAAGTTGGGGGTACTTATTGGGCTTATAAGCTAAAATTAAAACAGTAACTAAAAAAACTGTTTTGGTTCAAACAGTTATAGTTTTGTGGTTTATATTAAATAGGGTAGTTACAAGTAGTTGCTAAAGTGGTTACAACAATCAGTTTAGTATTTGTGGCTGAAATTCAACAGCCAATTTCAGCCACATCCAGAGAAAGTTATAAATTTACATATGTAGTGTAAATTGTTCCTTACATTCAATATATCAGTTTTTCAGTTTTTAACTTTTTCAAGTCTTCTGCATAATTTCTTCTTCTGTGTGTCTTCATTCAGTTTTTTCGTGTATGCATTTCTGTTTCCTTTAAGCTTCTGCTTTCTTTCTTTCAAGCTTTCTGAGTGTAATCTCCTGAGTAGTAAGGTAAGGTGTACCTTGCAAAGAGAGAAACAAGTATAGGTGAATACTTGTGTTAATCACGAAACAGAGAAGGAAAGTGTAGAAACAAGAGAAAAATCAAGGAACATACCTGATACTTTGCAAGTGTGCAGAATTCTCATAGAAGGTGAAGATTCTCGGTGGTATCAAGGATTTGTAAAAGTCAGATTCGCAAGCAAGCTTTACGTTTTCGGAAACAGTAAAATCGAAGATCAAGGGTTCATAAAATCCTCAAATTGAAGATCAAAACCATAGGGGTTTTGATCGTTGGCTTCACGCGAGCAATTTGCAGTGAAGACGTAACCGATTTCGTGCAAAACTGCTGAGTTGTGGTCTCTGGTTTTTCGAGTAAAGAGGAAGAAGAAGAAGAGATACGAGGAAGAAGAGGATCGGTGAAAGAGAGAGAGAAATTTTTTGTAAAGTAAACAGTGGATTTTTCTTTTCTGATTAAAATTGAACCGGGTAAAGTGGGCTTGGGTCATTTGTGTTGTTGGGCTGTGAATTTTTATTCACACCACCAATTTTGTTGTGCACACCCCTGAAATTAAAGTGTTGAAAAATTAACAAGCTATCTTAGAGCTTAAAATCCTAGGGACGTATTTCTATTCTCTTCTTGTATTTCTTTAAGTTTCTTTAATTTCTTTTTACCGGTTAAAATCCTGTACAGTTGTGTGTGTAAGTGTTTATAGAAAAAAGATGTCAATTACTGGAAATCTAGACGCACATGTTCCCAAATTAAATGGGAAGAATTATGATACATGGGCACTACAAATGAAAGCGGTTCTTGGATGTCACGGTGTTCTAAGAATGGTCAAGAATGGTCTTGAACCACTACCAGAAGATGCCACTATTGCCCAAACAAATTTGTTCAACGAAAATGAACAAAAGGATTTCAAAGCATTGATGCTAATTCACAGGGGCTGTGATGAAGCGAATTTCGATAGAATTAGGAAGTGTGAGACTTCTAAACAGGCATGGGATGCCTTAGACAAGTACTATTGTGGCGCAGCTCCCATCAAAGAAGAGAAGCTGCAAGCCTTAAGGGCACAATATGAAAGTCTCAAAATGAAACAAGGGGAAACAGTTACTGACTACTTCATCAGAGTGAAGAAAATCATTAATGAAATGGCACTTCTTGGTGAAACACTTGAGGAGAAGTGGGTGTGCAAGAAGATCTTAAGAAGCATGACAAAAAAATTCTTTGTGGTAACTAACACCATAGAAGAAACAACTCAAGTTGATGACTTGAAGATTGAAGAACTTCAAGCAAAACTTGAAGCTAAGGAGGTAAGAATTGGTCTCCTAGATGGTGAAGAAGAGGAAGAAGATCAAGCTATGTTTGCGGCCAAGTCCAAAGGAAAGAAGGGCAACAAACAACCAGCCAAAGATTGGTCAAAGGGTAAGGGAGGTAAACCTAAAGGTGATAATGCTAAGAAAAATAACTCAAAGAAAGATAAGTCAAAAGTTCAGTGTTATAGGTGTGATAATTTTGGACACTATGCAAGTGAATGTCCAACAAGGAAGAATACTAAGTCTAAGGATTCTGAGCCTGAGGCCAATGTGGCCAAGGAAGACTCAGATTCTGATGAGCCTGTTGCTTTTAGTATGATTACTGAATTGGATGAATTAGATGAACCTAAAACTGAACCTACTATATCTAGTATTAGAATTGTGGAAAACCTAGACTATGTTGCTTTGGTTGTAGTTGATAGTAATGGTAACACTATCACAGAATTATGGTATTTGGATTCTGTTTGTTCTAACCATCTTACAGGTAACAAGGACTGGTTGGTTGACTTTGATCCAACTAAAAGAACAACAATCAGATGTGCTAGTGATGAATCTTTAAAGGCAGTAGGTATGGAAAACATTGTTTTCACTAAAGAGGATGGCCAGGTTGTGGTAATCCATGAACCATCCATGAAGTGTACTATGTTCTTGGTCTTAGGTGCAATTTAATCAGTTTAGGGCAATTAGTTGAAAAAGGGTTTTCAATTGTAATGAAAGACCTTAAACTGAAAGTTTTTGACACTAAAGATAGCTTGATCCTAACATCTGTTTTGTCTAAGAATAGAACCTTCAAAACCAGTATTAGCACTACTCAAGCAGAATGCTTAAGTGCCATCACTGATTTTGATAGTTCCATTTGGCACAAGAGATTGGGGCATTTGAACTACAAAAGCCTAAGCAATCTAAGTTCTAAAAATCTAGTAGTTGGACTACCTAAGATTGAAATACCTAAGACTACTTGTACCACAGGTTTGGTTGGTAAACAACCTAGGAAGATGTTTAAGACAGAATTACCACAAAGGTCTAAACATCTTCTTCAAGTTGTTTACACAAATATTTGTGGTCCTTTTGATGTGATTTCAAATGGAGGAAACAAATACTTTCTGTCATTCATTGATGAGTTCTCAAGGAAGATGTGGATCTACCTAATCAAGACTAAGGATGAAGCCTTAGCAAAATTCAAAGAATTCAAGGCTATGGCAGAGAAGTAAACTGGTAAGGTTCTAAAAATTTTAAGATCTGATGGTGGAGGTGAGTATACCTCAAATGATTTTGAAACCTATTGTACTACACAAGGCATAATTCATGAAGTTACTTCTCCCTATACCCCACAACACAATGGGGTAGCAGAGAGAGGAAACAAGACAGTTTTAGACATGGCAAGGAGCATGATAAAATTGAAAAGTGTGCCTACAAGATGATGAAGTGAATGATGATGGTGACATCATACACTTTGCAATGATTGCTGATTCAGAACCAATTGATTACTTAGAAGCTCTAAGTAAGAAAGAATGGAAAGATGCAATGGTTGAGGAATTGCAATCCATTGAGAAAAATAATACTTGGTCCTTAACCACTTTACCTAAAGGCAAGAAAGCCATTAGTGTAAAATGGGTGTTCAAGGTCAAGTTGGATCCTAATGGAAATGTTGTGAAGTATAAGGCTAGGCTTGTTGCAAGAGGCTTCCAACAAAAGGAAGGGATTGACTATACAGAAGTTTTTTCTCCTGTAGCTAGGCATGAAACCATTAGATTGGTCACTGCCTTAGTTTGCAGCAGAAAATGGGAGTTGTTTCACATGGATGTGAAATCATCTTTCTTAAATGGGCCATTAGAGGAAACTGTGTACATAGCACAACCTCCTGGGTTCATTAAGAAAGGCAAGGAGTCTTATGTATACCATTTACATAAGACTTTGTATGGTTTAAAGCAGGCACCAAGGGCCTGGAATAAAAGAATTGATGCATTTTTTATTGAGAATGGTTTCACTAGATGCACATCAAAGTATAGTGTGTATATCAAAGGTGACATACACTCCTACCTCTTGATTGTGTGCCTCTATGTGGATGATTTGTTGCTCACAGGGAGTTGTTCTAAGGAACTTGAGAAGTTCAAACTATCCATGAAGGATGAGTTTGAGATGACTGACTTAGGAAAACTAACCTATTTTTTGGGTTTAGAATTTCTAAGAGTTGAGGAAGGGGTCATACTTCACCAAAGGAAGTATGCCAATGAAGTGTTGGCTAGGTTTGACCTTGCAAACTGTAACTCAGCCTCCAATCCTGTTGAGGGGAACTTAAGTAGAAAGGAGGAGAGTGAGAGCGGTGACACTGACCCCACCTATTATAGACAAATAATTGGCTCCTTAATATATCTATGCCATAGTAGGCCGGATATCTTATTTGCCACCGGAATGGCAAGCAGATTCATGAATTCTCCTAAACAGATTCATCTAAATGCTGCCAAAAGGATCCTTAGATATATTAAGGGTACTTTAAATTTTGGTTTACTATTTCCTAACAATTTTCCTATTGGTAAATCTGTTTTGCTAGGTTTTTGCGACTCGGATTGGTGTGGAGATAAAATCGATAGGAGGAGCGCTTCCGGATACCTATTTCTATTTCAAGGAGCACCTATCTCATGGAGTTCTAAGAAGCAAGCAATTGTTGCTCTATCTTCATGTGAGGCAGAATATGTATCTGCCTGCCATGCTGCCACACAAGTAGCTTGGCTTGAAGCTTTGCTAAAGGAACTTAACATAGAGCTAACAGAGGCACCTAAGCTCTATATGGATAACAAGTCGGCTATTAACTTAGCTAGGAACCCTATTTGACATGGAAGGACAAAGCATATTGAGACGAGATACCACTATCTTAGGGATCAAGTCTCAAAAGGAAAGCTATTGCTAGATTATTGCTCAACTAAGGAGCAAGTGGCCGATATCTTTCCCAAAGCGCTCAAGGGTGAGGTATTTACCAAACTAAGAAGGCAACTAGTTGTCATTACTTTTGAGTCTTAAAGGTAATGACTTAAAGCTATATTCTGGGGGCTTGTCCCGGAAAGTCGTTTTCTGATACTCTACAGGGGTTGTCCTGTTTTAGTTTTGACTTTGCTTAGTTTCTGCCTTCCTATGCTTAAGGAAGGGTCTTGTTTCGTGTAGTTTTGTTTTAGGGTATTGGGCTTATAAGCTAAAATTAAAACAGTAACTAAAAAAACTGTTTTAGTTCAAACAGTTATAGTTTTGGGGTTTATATTAAATAGGGTAGTTACAAGTAGTTGCTAAAGTGGTTACAACAATCAGTTTAGTATTTGTGGCTGAAATTCAACAGTCAATTTCAGCCACATCTAGAGAAAGCTATAAATGTACATATGTAGTGTAAATTGTTCCTTACATTCAATATATCAGTTTTTCAGTTTTTAACTTTTTCAAGTCTTCTGCATAATTTCTTCTTCTCTGTGTCTTCATTCAGTTTTTTCGTGTATGCATTTCTGTTTCCTTTAAGCTTCTGCTTTCTTTCTTTCAAGCTTTCTGAGTGTAATCTCCTGAGTAGTAAGGTAAGGTGTACCTTGCAAGGAGAGAAACAAGTATAGGTGAATACTTATGTTAATCACGAAACAGAGAAGGAAAGTGTAGAAACAAGAGAAAAATCAAGGAACATACCTGATACTTTGCAAGTGTGCAGAATTCTCATAGAAGGTGAAGATTCTCGGTGGTATCAAGGATTTGTAAAAGTCAGATTCGCAAGCAAGCTTTACGTTTTCGGAAACAGTAAAATCGAAGATCTAAGGGTTCATAAAATCCTCAAATTGAAGATCAAAACCATAGGGGTTTTGATCGTTGGCTTCACGTGAGCAATTTGCAGTAAAAACGTAACTGATTTCGTGCGAAACTGCTGAGTTGTGGTCTCTGGTTTTTCGAGTAAAGAGGAAGAAGAAGAAGAAGAGATACGAGGAAGAAGAGGATCGGTGAAAGAGAGAGAGAGAGAAATTTTTTGTAAAGTGAACAGTTGGTTTTTCTTTTCTGATTAAAATTGAACCGGGTAAAGTGGGCTTGGGTCATTTGTGTTGTTGGGCTGTGAATTGTTATTCACACCACCAATTTTTTGTGCACACCCCTGAAATTAAAGTGTTGAAAAATTAACAGTATTCAGGTTGTTGATGAGGGCCACGGAACCTTCTCAAGGAAATTTAGGAAGTTTTTATCTGAATTTATGAATGAGCTTGTCAAAGAGTTTGCAGGAATTGGAGCCAAGGACTGTGAGAAATTTCTGTCTCCAGCTCCAAAATTGATCAAGTGACATTCTTTTTGAAACCCAACTCTGAGTTCTTACTTCTTACTGCATTACTACATGCAGGTTTTTGTTTGTTCTTTACAACGAGTAGTAGTTAAACTTAGCATTGACCGCACACAATTGTATATAGTTTTATACATGTTGGGATGACGTAATATCTTATATGTTTGCTTATCATTTATTTTTTCATCTTTATTAACAATTATGAAATGTTATATTAATTTTAGTTTGTTT
This sequence comes from Astragalus glycyphyllos, assembly GCA_963573325.1. NCBI lineage: Eukaryota > Viridiplantae > Streptophyta > Magnoliopsida > Fabales > Fabaceae > Astragalus > Astragalus glycyphyllos. The sequence continues at coordinate 32,410,690 of OY754311.1, read as the reverse complement.
CGAACCCAGGGGTGTGGTTGAGCGGTTGAGACTCATCTTCCCTTAACCAAGTGTCAAGGTTCGATCCTCGCATTGGGTATGGAGCAACTTTAAATCTCTGGGCCAGCTGTCCCCGGTCCCGACCAAATTTTTTTTTTAGTTTGTTTCGTTTTAATGAAAATTTAAACTAAGAATGTTGAAAACAATGTTTATAATCTGACTGCTTTAGTAGATGTGAATTTGCGCTCTAATTAATCACCTTGAGTTGCATGTGGACCCGCCTCTGTTCACCATTACAAGTAGTATTTATTGGTTTATCGTATGTTTTGGGCTTGACTGACTTGAGAATGAGATTATATCCCCACAACCACAAAGACTTGGAATTCCAAGTCTACCACCACAAATAAGTCTTTGGGGGCATTAAATATTCTTTTTATAGGCAAATGTTAGTGGGGAGGGAGAAATGTTAGTTTCTCGAGTTTGAACTCGAAACCTCCTGCTTGCAGGTTTTTGGTACATTCCTTCGATATCCTTTAGTTCACCAACTGAACTACCTACTCGATATTTTAGGGTGTCAAAAATGTTTACGTCCCTATCTAATCTAACCTATCCCTAAATTTGCCAAATGGTGCCCATAATGGCCGGCAAATTGTCCCCTTGTGTACACAACAAACAATAGGAGAAACTGAGAATATCGCCGTTTTAACGAGGCCCTATCAATTTCAAAGATTGAATAGTAATTAAATCTCGTTAGTTAGTTGATTAAAGAAATATGAATAGCAGCATTAAAATTGCTACATACATATGCATAAATAATGGAAATGCTGCTTTATATGAAATTTATTAGCACAAACTATAGAACTTACTCGCCAACACGTTTATTCACTACAATATTTGTGATTTAGAACCCTCCTAAGATTATTTTTCATAAACAAAACAAAAATGGTTGACTTTAGCAGCATATTGTAAAACACTGTCTCACACTTGCCATTCTCTAAAACACAGCATAGAGATATATTATATATAGGCCTATTATTATATATAATAATGAACTAAACTTTCAATCTTCCTCTACCCTTTCATTCTAATTACATTACAGAAACATAAACTCATTGAATATTGATGATAGTCATGAATTTTCTTCTCTCCATTTCCATCTTCTTTTTTCTTTTCACTATCTCCTCCTCCTATGCCACACAACCCTCTTACAAAGACCATTGTTCTTCAATCCTTCAAGAGTCAACTCCAATAAACCTCATCCAAAACTCTTCCCCTTTTGGTGATCACCAAACAGGTTACTTCAAAGGAGGTTCTAGAATCATCCAAGTTTCAACTTCCTCAAACAAGTACTCAACCTTTTCCCTTAGACCAAGGTACATGCATGCAACTCAAAACAATGACTTATTCAAAATTGAATCCACAGTTTCATTCAGAAGCATCCCCAACACAATTTACTATCATAGAGGGAATTTCACCTTTGGTGATAAGTCAAGATATGTTGGTCAACGCCAATATCGTAGAAGTTATGTTACTTTCAAGCTTGATGGATTTTGGTCTAAATCTTTAGGGAAAGTTTGCATGGTTGGGAAGGGAAGTGGTTATTCCAAAACAGGTGATTCTGTTAATTTGGATTCTGTTTTTAAGCTTAGTAATGTTTTCAATGAAAGTAATATTAATAGTTTGGTTAGTGGAAGTTTAGAGAGTTTGAGTTCTGAAAAAGATGACAATTACTTTGATACAATTTCTGTTTTGATGTTTCCAAAAGTGAATTATGATTATACTTTGGATTCTAAAGAAGCTGAGAATGAGTTCTCTTCAGGAAGTGAAATTACTGAAAAGGGCTTATCAGTAAATTTAGATTCATGGAGTTTTTGCTCTTATCGACTTTCATGGATGATTAGAAGACTCCAGTTAGAATACTCAAGTGAGTGCAGTTCTTCTAAGAACTGTACTCCTATTGGTGGAATTTCTGGTCAATTGACTCAATTGCCATTTCTAATGTCTTTGAAAGGCATTGAATGTTCTCTTACCAACAAGCATAGATTCAGAGTTATGGCAATGTTTTCAAATGCTAGTGATTATTGGAATGAAAAGGGTTTTGATCCAAAAACTGTGTTAGTAGGAGAAGGATGGTGGAATGAAAAGAAGAATGAATTGTGTGTAGTTGCTTGCCATGTCATAAGCACTCGTGTTAGTGATTGTTCAGTTAGATTGAGATTGAAATTTCCTTCAATTTGGTCAATCAAAAATACTAAAAGCATAGTGGGACAAATTTGGAGTAACAAGAGTGCTAGTGATCCAAACTACTTCAAGATGATAACGTTCAGAAATTTTGAGGATGATAGCGCGGGAGCGGGATTTGGAGCCTTGAAGTACGAGTATAGCCAGCTAGAGAGAGTTGAGCAATCATGTCCAGCACACAAGGATGTCAAGAACAAAGGGAAAAGATATCCAGATGCATATTCTTATAATATGAGATTTGATATGTCAGTTACAAAGTCTAACAGAAGGGTAGGATGGGGATATTCATATCCCTTATCTGTTGAAGATCAAGTCTATGGTCGAGATCTAAATAGCGCAGTTCCGATTTCTTTGTCGAAGAATTCCACAGCAGAAATTCCTATGGGGATACTGAACAATGGTAGCTTATTTAACATTAGCTACAAGATTGTCATGTTTTCCAATTCAACCTTATACGAGAAGAACTCGCTGTTCAATTTGTCCTCTTCTAGAGTGAAGATTTCTGCAGAAGGAATTTATGATGCTGGAACAGGAAATTTGTGTATGATAGGTTGTCGCGATCTTCCATTGAAGACTAGAACACCAATAGCTGCTTCTTTGGACTGTGAGATCCTATTGAAGTTTCAGTTTCCATCATTGGATTCAAAAGGTGGAAGCTATATTAAAGGAGTTGTCGAAAGCACGCGTAAGAAATCAGATCCTCTTTACTTCAAGAGTTTAGAGTTATCTTCAGCTGCATTTTACACAGAAGCAGCTGTAAAAGCTGTTTGGAGAATGGATATGGAGATAATCATGGTTCTGATATCTACAACTCTAGCAGTTGTTTTTGTAGGACTTCAACTCTACCATGTGAAGAGATATCCTGATGTTCTTCCCTTTATCTCACTCATTATGATGTCAATTCTCACTTTGGGTTACATGATACCACTTGTTCTGAATTTTGAAGCACTTCTTGCTCAAAATCCTAACAACAAAAACTTTGTATTTGGAAATGTTGGTTGGCTTGAAGTTAATGAAATAGCTGTTAGGCTAATCACTATGTTAGCTTTCTTGTTACAATTTCGTCTACTTCAACTAACTTGGTCGTCAAGAAAGACTAACGAAGGCGAGAAAGGCCTTTGGGTTGCCGAGAGAAGGGCGGCCTATGTGACTCTACCTTTGTATGCAGCTGGATTATTGATTGCATTGTTGTTGAAGTTGAAGAATGACAGAGATACGGTTACGGTTACGGCTACCGTAGTTTACCAACAACATCATACATCTTGGGAGAACATCAAATCTTATGGTGGTTTAGTATTGGATGGCTTTTTATTGCCACAAATCATACTAAACCTGTTTTCAAATATGAGGGAAAATGTTCTTTCATGTTCATTTTACTTTGGAACTACTTTTGTGAGATTGTTGCCACATGCCTATGATCTTTACAGGACTCGTAACTATGCTCGCTTAGGCGATGGATCATACTTCTATGCAGATCCGAGCGCGGATTTTTACTCCACTGCTTGGGATATTGTCATTCCTTTTGGAGGTATCCTACTCGCTATCTTTATCTACTTTCAGCAGCGTTTTGGTTCTCAATATATTCTGCCTCATAGATTCAGAGGGTTAGAGGTATATGAAAAGGTGCCTGTGGTGACTGAATTAGAAACAGAAGTAGTGAATTCCAACCTGTAAATGCAGTTTTTGAAGACCAAGTGCATCAATATCTGGTGATACTTAAGTAGTCCTTTTCTTATAATTTAGCTTTGAAGTTATGTTGCTGCAATATAGTCTTTATAAAATAAATTTGTTATAGTTCATGTTGCTTAGTTTATGAAGCCTTGTCTGCTAAGACATTTTGAACTTGAAATATAGGCTCAGCATGAGTGGTTTTGTAGATGATAGAATTGGATGATGATAAATCCGTTGTTTATATTTGAAAAAGTTGTTATAAGAACTTTTCTGTTATTGAAACTCCTTATAGGATAGTACCACTGAAAGAAACTCAATTTGAAGATGCTTTGTTTCAACTTTTAATTCCAAAGAAGACTGAGTATACTTGCTGCAGACAGATTTTCTTCTGATTCGTTTCTTATGAATATACTTGCAAAGAAAATATTTACATTGATGAAACTATTCCAAACATATGACACAATTACTACAAAATGATTCTTAACTCATCTTTTACATAATTACATGTTGTGGCAATTTGAGTGAGGGTCGTTTTCGTTTATGATTTGACATCCTCTTAAGACCTATGTTTGTTTCTGTTGTAAACGGTGTCTTTATTGTAAATATGTATATGGCTCGATTATCAGGCCCGTTAGGTTTAAGTTTAGAACAAATCTATTTAAATGTTTTAGCGCTTGTACTTAGATACAAAATTCTAATAATATTCAAAAATCTTTTTCAATAGGTATCAGAGTCTATCCAAGATTTATTGGGCCACCCGTTATCGGGTGACTCTCAGGTCACACTCTAGTTGTCTAGTCCTGGGCATGAGGGAGGTGTTGAGAGTCCCACAACAGAATGAGTTTATAAGTGAGAGACATCTGTCACTCGACAAGTCGGTTTTATAGAGTAGAGTTAGGCCCAACCCAAATTCTAAGATGGTATCAAAGCCTATCTAAGATTTGTTGGGCCACCCTCTATTGGGAAACTCGGGTCACGCTCTAGTTGTTCAATCTTGGGCGTGAGGGTGAGTGTTGAGAGTCGCATGCACATCAAATTTGTTATGGCTTGAAAACGAGTTTATAAGTAAGAGGCATCCCTCATTCTACAAGCCGGTTTCGTAGAGTTGAGTTAGACTCAATCGAGTTCTAAGATTAGCTCTTTCAAATACTCACATCACATAAGTGCTCATGTCAATAGATAATTCCAAATAAGTTAATCATAACCAAACGCAACCTAAAAGCACAATAGAAGCATTAACAATGAAATGAGTAAATGTAAGAGAATAGTCTAGGGCCATTTGTGGAGCAAAGACTTAAGAAACTGCATCCATGACCCATGTTTAATGATTTGAGAAACAACTTTTGCCTCTTTGGGATGGTTTCTATTGGGAAGTCTGGGGGAGCATTTGGAGCAATAACGAACTAGTCAATGAACCGGACTGTCAAGAGACTCGGACGCCACATCTCCACCCAAAACCTTAAAACATTAAATGTATGAGTCCCCTCTCTTATATATCATTTATCTAGCTCATTCATAGCCGATGTAAGACTAATCATTCACACTTGAATTTTGAACAGCTTCTTGTTTATTTGGTTACTTTTTGGTTAAGGAAGTTGTAACCTTATGGGTTAAATGTCAAATGTTGTCAATTTTGCTGTGAGAGAATAATTTGATCATAACATGGTTACACTTGTTGCAAATTCCAAATATAGATGTCTAGATTTGTAGAAAATCCTTGTTTAGAAAAATGTTATTAGGAAAAGCTGGCAGGTTTATAATAGACTATTGTCAAATCCTTGAAATGATAAAAGTAATTTTTGCATTAGGTTTTAAACGTTTGGTCAAAAAACTTAATACACAAAACCTTAATTTGTTCAACCTTATAGGTATATATACAAAATTTAAAATCTGTACAATTTTCATAATTACAAAAATCAATCTATACAGATCTACGACATATTGGACAAGTTGATTTCTTTTGCAACCAATTGTCTATACAATCAGAATGAAAAATATGCTTACAAACAGGAAAAATTTGACAGAATTGACCAACTTGAAAATCTTCCAAACAAACAACACATTCACTACAACTTCTTACACAATCACCATCATGTCTTCCATAATTAACCAAAGGAGGTAATTTCTTAGTAGCTCTAAGTTTTTGTCCTCTTCTCTCATCAAAATCACCTTCTTCAAATGTAGCAACCATTAACCAATCCTGCAAATTACTTAGAACAAGTGCCTGAAATATTGTAAGTCTATGATGAGATGGTCCAACTTCATTATCATCATAAGCTATATGAATTCCTTCTTCTAGATCACGAAATTCGATCGGGTTCATTTCCATAAACCAGTAGAATAATCCATGCAGAATTTGATAGAAGATGAAGAAGAAAAGTGTGATTATTATACAAACAATTACAAATGTTGGAAAATCAAATTTGATTATGTATACATACATGTACATTAATCCATCCATTTGTTTTCCTAAGGGAAACAATTCTGTAAACTCAGCCATAATATATGAAATATTTGTGTGTTCTTTCTTCTTCTTCTTCTTCTTCTTCTTCTTGTAATGGTGAATCAATGAAGTCTGAATGTGACAAATTATGCGTTATATATGTGTATTAAATAGGTGACATTTAAACTGTAATGTACCTAGATGAATAGCTGTGGATTCTAATTATAGAATATAAATAGTTATTTAAGTTTATCTTAAACCGTTTTGTTATACATAGGTTGGCATTGATGTAATTATAATCTTTGAAACCTTATCCTTAGGTTGTCAAATTAAGGAAGATAACGCACTTACGCTAGCTAACTAACTATTTGCAACTCCAATGTGGAGTATGTAAACAGAATGAATCAGCAGCTAGCTATATTTCGTAGGCTTTTAGTCCACACATTGAGGGACTAAAAAACATTGCTTTTGTTAGATGTAAAGACTAAATAATTAAAAAAAGCTTAAATAAATTATTTTTTCAAAAAATAGTTCCTACAAAATAACTATTTTTTAAAAAGTTGACGTGGTTAACAGAGTTATCATGTGTTATTTATTTCTAATTTCTAGCTCTTTTAAAGGTGAGTTGGCACATGAGGTGATAATAACTCTTTCTTTTTCTTTCTTCTTGTTTCTCTCTTTCTACCAGCTAATCGTAACCACCACCATCTAACCCCTGCACCATTTGCACCAGCTAACCGTACATAATTAAGGCAATATTTTTCATTTAATTTACAAGGTTTTTGCTATGGAATCTCCCTATGTCAAAATCAAGCTAATTCGGTTGATGGCTAAGGAGCTCAAATCAAAGACAATCAAACATCATTCTTCTTTGCCTACTGGTATTTTAGCTTCTGTCCAAAATAATTATGGATAGTTAAATAATCAAACATCATTCTTCTTAGCCTACTGGCATTTTAGTTTCGGTCCAAAACAATTATGGATAGTTAACAAATTAAACTTCATTCTTCTTTGTCTAATTGACATTTTTGTTGGAACATGCAGGTTGATTTGATTAATAACTTGTCTTCTATGGAAAGTACACTTAAGGATTGGCGGAGAGATGTCTTCGGTAATTTGAAGCGCAAGAAAAATAGATTGCTTGCTCGTATTGGTGGTATTCAAAAGAAAGTTTCTGAAGGAAGTTCCAATAGCTTTCTTGCTTGCCTTGAGTCGTCCTTGCAGAAAGAGCTTAATGATGTTCTGGCTAGTGAGGAGATTATGTGGCACCAGCGGTCTAGGGCCAGGTGGCTAAGTGATGGGGATAGGAACACTCATTATTATCATGTGAAGGCGCTTAACAGAAGAAGACGAAATAGAATTGTTTCGTTAAGAAATGCTGCTGGAGGTTGGGTTGAGCATGAAGGTGATTTAAAGAACTTAGTCACTAGCTTCTATAAAGAGTTATTTACTGAAGATAGAGTATTTGGCACTTGGGTTAATACTTCCTTTACTTTTGGTTCTACTTCAGAAGACTTGCGTGCTATGCTTGGTGCTAATGTGGAATTTGATGAAGTCAAAAATGCTGTTTTTCAATTAGGTGCTTGGAAGGCACCCGGTCCTGATGGATTCCCCCCAGGCTTTTACCAAAAAAGCCTGGTCTACCGTTAGGGACTCAGTGTGGAATTTTGTGAAGAGAGTTTGGGATGATCCTATTCATATTGCTGAGGTTAATCATACAGATATTTGTCTCATTCCCAAGGTTGATAAGCCGGAGTTTGTTAGTCAGTTCCGCCCCATCTCCTTGTGCAACACATCGTATAAAATTGTTACTAAAATTGTGGTGAATAGACTAAAATTGCTTATGAATGATCTTATCTCTCCTTTCCAAACAGGCTTTATCCCGGAAAGAAATATTCATGAGAACATCATTGTAGCACAGGAACTAGTGCATTCTCTTAGAAGGATGAGATCCAAAACAGGTGGCCTGGCTATTAAAGTCAATTTGGCCAAGGCTTATGACCGGTTGAAGTGGTCTTTTATCACAATGGTGTTGAGGGAGGCTGGGTTTCTTGAAGTTCTTATTAATATTATTATGGCTTGTGTTACTAGTGTGCAATCCAATGTTATGTGGAATGGAAATCGAGGGGAATTTTTCTCTCCTCAGCGTGGCATTCGATAAGGTGATCCCCTCTCACCCTATATTTTTGTCCTTTGTATGGACAAGTTGTCTCATCTTATTTCCAGTGAAGTGCAGTGCGGTGCTTGGAAACCTCTCAAAGCTGGTAAGAATGGGCCTAATATTTCTCATTTAATGTTTGATGATGATCTCTTGTTGTTTGGTAAGGCTACTGCTGCTCAAATGGATTGTATGCGTAATACTCTAGATACTTTTTGTGAGATGTCTGGTCAGCAAATTAGTGTTGAGAAGACGTCGATTCTGTTTGCCAAAGGGGTGCCTCGTAGCTCTAGGAAAGCGTTGTCGCGGTCTTCTGGTTTTAGAGAAGTTTTTGAGCTTGGTAAGTATTTGGGTGTTCCCTTAACAGGAAGAGCGCCTAGACGAGGTGACTTTGATTATGTTGTTGACTTAGTTCGACAAAGGTTGTCAGGTTGGAAGGCGTCCCAGTTATCGTTTGCTGGCAGAGTAACTCTCAGCAAGTCTGTTATAGAAGCCCTCCCTGTATCCTATGATGAGCAGTGTGATGCCCAAGACTTGTCTAAATGAAATCCATCGGTTGCAAAGAGGATTCATTTGGGGAGATTCCGATGATGGGAGGAAATATCATGCAGTTAATTGGAAGCAGGTCACTCAACCCAAGAAGTATAGTGGGCTAGGTTTGCGTGATCTAACGAAGATGGATTCTGCTTGCAAGTTAAAGCTAACTTGGGCTTTACATCAAAAAGAAGATAAGCTTTGGTGTCGTGTCCTTAGTGGCAAGTATGAGCGTGATGGTCTCGCCCCTAATCCCTCATTGGCAAAACCAAACGATTCTCCTCTATGGAAGAAGATTGTTTCTTTATGGAATAAGGTTACAGATTATTGTTTCTGGGTTGTTGGAGATGGTCATCAGGTGTCGGTGTTGGATGACTGTTGGATCGCTCCAAACTGCAAGCTTAGCAATTTTGAGCACCGTCTGTTTGATGATTTGCGTCAGTTAAAGGTTAGCGATCTAAGGGATCAGTCTGGTTGGAATAAACTCTTCTCAGGTCTTGCTTGCCTCTTGAGTTGGTAAATCGAATTCTTTCACTTCCTCCTCCTAATGAGGATAATGGGCATGATCAATGCTTTTGGATGGGCAAAGCCAATGGGCAATTCTCAGTTTCTAGCGCTTACCATATGCTAGGAGGAGAACTGGTTGATGATGAGTCTTTGGTGTGGAAAAAGATCTCGAAGTTGCAAGTTCCAGAGAGAGTTCGTAGTTTTATGTGGTTAATGGCTCATGATAGACTCCTCACAAATTATAGGAAAGCTCAGATGGGATTGGGGGACTCATATTGCTCGCATTGTGGAATCGTTGCTGAAAGTGTTTTATACGCCCTCCGTGATTGCCCACTAGCTTCTTCTCTATGGATTTCTATTGTCAAAACTAATAAAAGAAGTGATTTTTTTGGGGGGGATTTGGCTCATTGGCTTAACTTCAATTTGCATCAAGAGAAGTGGGTCATTGGAGAGCTGTCTTGGGATTGTATTTGGGCCACGGCTTGCCACTTGCTTTGGTCTTGGAAAAACAAGGAAGCGCATGAGATGCACTTCGTGCGCCCTGTGAGACCATGGCGACATGTTTTAAAGCTCGTTGCTGAGTACAAGCAGGCCACCTTTGTTGCGAGATTCCCTTTTGCTCGCGAGAGTGTCCAAGTGGATGTGTGATGGTTGCCTCCGTCGAATGGGTGGTTTTGTTTGAACATGGATGGTGCTCTCAAGGCTTCGTCTCAGCGTGCGGGTTGTGGTGGACTGATTCGAGATCATGATGGAAACTGGTTGCGTGGATTTTCTAAATTTGTGGGGCATTGCAGCGCGATGATAGCAGAATTATGGGGAGTTTTTGAGGGGTTGAAGTTTTGTAGGGACAATCAATGGTCTATGGTTGTTGTTCAGCTAGACGCCGAGGTGGTTGTTCGTATTCTTAGAGATCAAGTTGGGACTTGTGTTGTTGGTTGGAGTTTGATTCGGGAGATTAGGAGATTACTACATCAGTTGGGAGAGGTTCGGTTTTTTCATGTGTATCGAGAGGCCAACAAGTGTGCTGATTTTTTGGCTACCATAGGATGTGCTCAATCTGAGCAGTTGATGTATTATGAGCAGTGCCCCATTTCGATGAGTCACTTATTGCTCGCTGATAGACTTGGAGTCTCTACTCCTCGTGTTATTGTGTCATAGTTTGTTCTGTTTTGTTGGGGCTTAGCCCCCGTTGCTTACCAAAAAAAATAATTGACATTTTTGTTTCTTTCCAAAATGATATTAGATAATTATGCAATCAAACATCATTCTTTTTATATATATATATATATATATATATATATATATATATATATATATAAAAGGAAATTATTTTTTTGCAAAACATTAAATTATAAGCAATATAAATAAACAAAATGCATTAAATATTTACACAAGAAAACATAATAGGAAATTCGGAAATCTACTATTATAAATAATAAATATATATAAAAATATAAAAAATAAATGTACATTTTGTCAAAAAAATAAAATAAATGTACATGAAAATATTTAAAATTAATTTGAATATGTTTTTTGTACGTTAAATTTTCAAGCAACTTTATCCTGGTTAACGATTACAATAAGATTCGGCCACCGCGTCTAACATAAACCCTAATCATAAAAACCCTAATTTTAATCCCCAATTTCATCTCCTTCATCACTGACTTCTCTTCTACCTTTGTTATCAATGGAAGAGGAGCAGGAACAACCGCAGATTGCTGAAACCATCCTATACGACACTATCAGTCCACTTGTTCTCACCACCGATGATTCACCAGACTCCGACGAGTACTCCGTTTTCCGTAACGAAATCACCCTCTCCACGCCACAATGCGATTCTTCCTATTCCACCGCCCCCGATTTCTTCTCCCTGGACGTAGCCGGTGAAGGCTCCGATGGTGACCCCTTCCCCGACCTGGTCACGTCAGTCCAGCCAAAGACACCGGCTCTTGTGACCGAGCCGAAGCTCGAAAGCGGTTGGTTTCGTGGGAATTGCAAATTCAAAAGCCCAATGCTTCAACTGCATAAAGGTACTGAACCCATTGGATTTTGTTTTGGTGCATGCTTCCTTTTTGTTTCAACTTTTTTTTTTTGAATTTTCTCGTGTGATTGTTGGCGTGCAGAGATAGTGGATTTTTGTGAATTTTTGTCACCTACTCCAGAAGAGAAAGCTAAACGTGATACAGCAATAAAATCTGTGTTTGAAGTTATAAAACTTATATGGCCTCACTGCCAGGTATGCTTTTCATTTAGAAAATTGCATCCCTTTTGGCCCAATTCGTATTAGCTTCTAGTTCATGAGAGTTTCTTAATATAAATAAGTTTTACCATTCTTCACTAAAGAAAAAGTCTATAAATTTATAGATTTTTATGGAGTTCCATCGAAGAGCTTGTGAGAAACTAAGATTTGTGATCTAAGTTTATAACTTCTACAAAAAGTTACTGTTTAAGAAACTTAGTTATTAGAAGATTGTTTTATATATATATATATATATATATATATTGCAAGTGTTTGTGGAGACGGGCTCCTTATCTTATTCCTTTGAGTTTTAAGTTTTAATGAAGGTGTATATTTGTTCCTTTTTCAGGTAGAAGTCTTTGGGTCTTTCAGGACAGGGCTGTATCTTCCAACTAGTGATATTGATGTAAGTCCTATTGATAGTGTGATACTGAACTTTCCCAGTGAACTAGTGCGCGTGACTGGTTGATTGAGGTACATTGTTATCAATTTTTTTGGCTGCAGGTTGTTATTTTGAGGTCTGGCTTACCAAATCCCCAGATTGGTTTGAATGCGATTTCTAGAGCATTGTCTCAAAAGGGCATGGCTAAAAAGATACAGGTCTGGTCAGGTTACTCATATATCAGTTTTTACATTGCCAAGAAAAAAGTGTCTTGCAAAACTTTAAGTATCTCGTCATTGTGTTTTCCTTGTGAATCTTCTGCAGGTCATTGGAAAGGCTCGTGTGCCGATTATTAAATTTGTGGAAAAAAAGAGTGGTCTTAACTTTGATATAAGGTTTCAACAATCCCCTCTGTGGTTTTTGGACTGCTATATATTTAACATTTTTCTTTTTGTTTGTTGAATGTTTATGTCACTAAATAATGCTCATGTATCATCATAGAGTATGTTTTAGCTTACTGGTCACTTGACTGTGTACAATGTAAGGTGTTTGATGGGTTATTTAACTTGCATGTCTTTTCATATTTTAATTTTGTTGAATTTGTTTTAATGTTTTCCATAGCTACATAAAATTACTTACTAAAACTACTGGAGAAGTCTGGGGAATGGGGCTATTTTTGCAATAATAAATAAATGCAGTCTGTCATGGAAGATTTCTTTGACATGATATGGGCACCGTATGAAGTTGTTTGTGACACTTCTTCTTTAATATCATATTCATTGGCATACATCAAAATTCTGCTTGATTCTCTGTGTGTTATTTTTCATGACAGGAAGTATCTTAATACTTATAGGTCATAGGCTATCTCGCACACAACCACACTATTAATTAATTTACTTACTATAAAATGTAATGTCACCATTAGTACTAATTCTGACAAGTCACCACCAGATTATTCTTCGTATATGTGTGGTGGTGTCGCATATCTTTATATTGGATTGTCATGATCTTGTTCAATATTGCGAGCAGAAAAGCAATTTGAACTTATTTCAGTGGTAAGTTTTTATTTTGATCAAAAGCTTAATATCACTGATCCATTTTTGTATGTGTTTTGTTTCAGTTTTGACCTAGAGAATGGACCCAAAGCTGCTGAGTATATTCAGGTGTTTTTTTTTCTTGACTTTGTCTGAGATGCATTTTCTAATTTTGCTTTTAGAATTTGATGTAGTGCGTGCGTAGAATAAATAATTTGGCTAAATTAAAAAAAACATTACTTATTGTCAAACATAAGTTGAAACTCGTGGATAGATTTATACTATTAGGCTTTGCTTGATTAGAGTAATCTAACAAGTGTTATGACATTAATCATTATTTTTATTCAATATTCTGTTTGGGTTCCCCATGTGCCTATAGTGTCTGTTTCTTCATTGAATTATTGCACTGTTAAAATATCCTTAGTACATTTTTGAGGTAAAATTCCAATAAGCGAAGCCTTGCAAAAGGAGGCCTTCAAAACACAGACATTTCAAATCATACTCTCTCTTTTAAAGATTTTCTTCTCCTGATCCTTTTAAGGTTTTAAGGAATACAAAGGAAACAAAACAGCAAATATTCTGTTGAATGTTGTGTTGGATAGAACCTTGTGTATATTGTTTTCATGGTTGAACTATTGAATTTGCAGGAAGCAGTGGCTAAGTGGCCCCCCCTACGGCCATTGTGTTTGATTTTGAAAGTATTTTTACAGCAAAGAGAACTCAATGAGGTATGTTTCTTTCTTTGAATATGTTGTATCTCTTGCAATGATCTGGTTTCCTGTCTACTTAATTGAAGATTCTTGTAAAGTATGCAGGTTTATTCTGGTGGGATTGGTTCTTATGCCCTCCTTACGATGTTGTTGGCGGTGTTGCGGGTTAGTGATTCTTAAATATGCTTCTGTAGTTCACTGTTTTGCTAGCTGGCCTTCTTTGTGAGGCCTTTCTATTCAACATATGGTCCACCTCCATATCAATACACTTTACCAAAGACATCTCTAAGTTTGTCACCATTTTATGCTTCAGACTCATCGTCAGAGCCAAACTTCTGCAGAGCAAAACTTGGGGGTCCTTTTGGTGCGTATCTTCTGAGCAGCAGTTTTACATATTTGATTATTAGGTGCCAGGCAATTTGGGTCCATTATTGGCACACAATTTTACTTCATCATTTCTAATATTGTTGAGAAGAGAAATGTGTGATATAATCCTTTACCACATTTCTTTGTTTGGATAAATGTCTCCTTTTTTTGGGGTTGTAACGTAAGAAAAATATTGAAATTTCCATACTGATATCGTGTTGCTTTTTCCTTTTGGAAAATTAGGTACATTTTTTCGATTTCTATGGACGTAAATTAAACACGTCAGATGTTGGTGTATCTTGTAATGGAGCAGGCACCTTTTTCCTAAAGAAAACTAAAGGGTAATGAAGAAATTGGATATCTTTGTGAAGAAATGTTACTTTTAATTATGTATACTTGAAAAGTGATTGACGATTCCGTGTTGTCATTTCACAGGTTTTTAAATTCTTCGCGACCGTTCCTTATTGGCATTGAGGATCCTCAGGTTTTCTTTGATTTTCTTTTGTAAAGTAAACTTTTTCTTTTTTTGTCAAACCAAATAAAGGTCAAGAAAGTGGATTTTGTTTAAAGATGAACTTACCATGACTTTCCTCCAGCTTTTTTTGCATTTACAATTTGTAAGATTATTTGAATTATGGACATGGAGCTTTATTTACTTATTATTTGTTGTGGGTGGGTGTGTGGATGAAATGGGTTGACTTCTCTCTGGTTCCCCATTTAGTTTGTTCTAGTGGAGTCTTGGTTTCTGGTGCATAGCTTAGACTGCTTTGGTGTGCTTCTGAGCTTCCTCTATTTTGTTATATTTTCTCTATGATTTAGGATATTTGATAATCTCTCTCTCTCTCTCTCTCTCTCTCAGTATCACATTCATTTCTTTCCTTTGTTGCCTAAGCTGACCCTCTAGGCCTCTACTTTTCATAAGCAGTGCATGTTTTGAGCCATTAAGCAGGAATTGAATACTATCTTATGAATCTGTCTTTTCTACTTTCTGTTGTAAATGCAGTACAATTTATTTTTATTCTATACAATTCATATTATATGAAGTGGGTTCACATGTATTATTTTATGCGTGACACAAGCTCTATCTTGGTTATAGTTGATTGACTAGAATTTTTCTTCTGTCTGAATTAGGCACCAGAGAATGATATTGGGAAAAACTCCTTCAATTATTTCCAGGTGTGTTTTTATGTTTTAACAAATGCGATTCACGATAATATTCTAGAAAATGTTGTTTTAAAGCTTGAAGTGTGGAGAAACCAATTTGAGTGTTTTTCATTCAACTGTTGTATTGACCTTCCTTTTTTCCATCGATGACTTTCATTATGTTTTCCAGAGTTCACTAAAAGTATGGACTCACTAATTATGGATTTTTTTTGGAATTTGGAATACATTAGTAGCATGGACAATTTATCATTGTTTAGAAATGAGAAATCATGATTAAGCATGTCATACTTATAAAAGCTACAATTTTGTGGAAGGAATAGTCATAATCCTCACGCAGGATCCCTTATTTGTTTATTCTTATCATATATTGCGCCTTCCATGATCTAATTTAAGCATATTTGCTTAGTTCCCCCTGCAATGGCAGAAAGCTAACTGGGCTGATTCACTGCATTATTATTAAGAAACTTAATATGACAGTTGACTGCTTAAGAATTTGTCATGGGTTTGCTTCCAACTGTTAATATTCTCATTGTCCCTTTCCTATTGGTTTGAATTTCTTTTTGCTGATGTTCATCTGTATCCAAGTGTGGCTTAAGTGCAATTCTATTTACTATTCTTGCAGGTTAGGTCAGCTTTTTCGATGGCTTACACAACTTTGACAAATCCCAAGATCATCCTGAGCTTAGGACCCAACAGGAGCATTCTTGGCACTATAATTAGACCAGACCCTGTCTTGATGGAGCGTAAAGGTGGATCAAACGGAGAGATGACTTTTAATAATTTGCTTCCTGGTGCTGGTGAGCCATTACAACACCAGTATGGAGAGAAGGATATGTTATGCAATTGGCAATTAGATTATGAAGAACCGCTACCACGCGGAAATGACACTAGTGCAGAGCGTAGCACACGCTATAACAAAAAGAAGAGAAAAACTGCATCCAAGGAGAATTCTAGTAAGAAGCCAAAGGAAAATGGGAATGGGGAGAATGGCTCTAGGACAGAGAACGGTGTAAGCAAGAAAAAGAAGAAAAAACAGGCTAATAATATTAGGCCAGAAGCCAGTTGCTGAGGTTTCTTATGTACAAAATGCTTGTGCATTGTGCAATTTTATGGGTGTTTTAAAAGCGCAGGAACACTGCACATCATCATCATAAAGCAAATTTGAGGCCAATTTCATAACATGACCTGAGGTGTGAGCTTTATTCCTGCGCACGGAAGCATACCTCACTGCAGTGTATCAGAGATTTGGATTCATCTCCATGATTTTGTTAAATTATTTTATAGTTTTAATGTCATGTGTTCGATTCAATTTTGTTGAAGCTACCAACTCTGGGAACAGAAAACCAATTTTTTGGTGTCGTACACCATATAATGTATAATGTATAAGTTAAAGGTGAATGCTAACCGCGCCTTTTAAGTCAAAAAGTCTGGAAATTTTGTACTCATTTTGCTGCTGAACAATACTGACTTTGTCAACATTTGAACATTATGATTTTAATGTGTTAGTCATTTTGATAGTAATATATGAAGCATCTGCATTATTTTCAATAGGTTAGACTTTTCCTTTAACTTTAAAATTAGTGGGGCAGTTCACATTGAATAATTTATCCAACATATGTCAAACATGTTCTTTTTTAATGGAGAAGCAAAGCAGAATATAATGATCACGAAATCAAAAAATGCTGGACCCCAGCACAAACAGTATTCTGGAATTCAAAGCAAAGGGTGAAAAATTAAATGGAAACCAGTGGTCAGAGACAAGTGAAATGGACTTAAATTAGTTCTGGGGTTATTGCTAAAGTTGAAGATTATCTGTTAAGAATCATGTAAATTTTGAAACTATAATATCCATTGGGTTTGTTACTACTATCTGCATGTAGCATGCCAAAAACATTTTAATTTTATGCTTCTCAACTTTCATTGAAATGGAAACCAAACCACATGTGACCGACCAATGTATGTAATCATAACTATCATTCCTTACACATGAACAAGATGACATATCAATGAGGAGGTGGTTGGGTGACCAAGTGAACCTCTGTTTTGAAGAGAAGAACAGAGAGGTTGTCAATGGAAAAATAAACAAACCCGCCACCCGTGTGACTCACAAACGACCCAAAACTCTTCCCTATCACACAGTGCCATGCCAATCCATAAGCAGTATCAAACTCCTAAATTTCAATCATACAATTTATTTTTAGTTAGTTATACATATATACATACATGTTCCTTCATATTCATATATAAGATGAAGAATAACAAATCATATACCTTTTTGAGAGCTCTGGCTAAGTGAGTAGTGTTAATGTGTTTTGAAGATGCTGGATGAAGAGGGATGAATGATCTGGTGTAACGCAGAGCATGTTCCTGCATGTGGACATCCATATCAGATGATTTCAACCTCACGTTGAAGTTAATAGCAAGTGAAGCTAATCTCATTATTGCTTCAGATGATGTCTTCTTCTCTTTGGAATTTCCATGCCTTATTAGCTTTTCTTCTTGCTCCTCATGAATCTCCATATACTTTTGGTGTGTTTTTATTTTGGATTTGAACTAACGGTTTTAATTTGTTGTGTATTTGATTTGATGATATAGTACTGTGGACGTGTTAGGGTTTTTGAAACTTTGACCAGTTGAGCTGACTGTATACGACCAGACAACACAGCAAGGATTTGATGCAGAGGTAAATGAAATATGTGACGTAAATATGAATTAAGGTAATAGATGAAAGTGACGCGCGTATTATGAGAGAGTGTTTGCCACTTCACTGTGGGAGAATGAGGTTTTGGCGAGTGGACTTTGAGTGCGCGTGGGGTTATGGTTTAGGATACTAACACGGGAGAAAGGGCGTGGTTGACCCATCGAGACAGGGTTTGGTATCGTGTATCCCTCCCTGCACCTCTCTCTGTCTCCCCCGTATCTGTATATGTACAACTTTTTTTTTTGGTTGAAAACATATTGCGAAAACTGTTTTGAGAATCGAGAACCACACGGGACTGGTAAAGCCGATGTACACGTGGCCAGTCAGATTCTCTGGCATAGAATAGTTATCTGCAAAGTTGATGAAATTGCGCATTAATAACATGATAACAAAAAAAAATATAACACGTGTTTTCCGTTGATTGGTTTTCTTGTTAAATCTTTTTATACTTTTCTGTTCTTTGGTTTGTAGGAAAACACACTATATTTTTCAAGAGAAGTTGTTTAATTTTGAATCTGATATTAACAATATCAAACATACTTCTTAAAGTTGGTTTGTTGGCAAAGTAGAAAGGAATAATATATGTTTTCCGCTGCCTTAAACAATGATTCTAATTCGTGTAAACGGACATGTAAAGACAATGTCCAAAATAGACAATACCGAATGAGTACACCAAACGAGTGCAATTAGGAGGTCCCGTGTTCAAACTCAGAAACTAACATTTCGATACAAATTGTGATTTGAGAATATCTATGCTTAGCATTGCAATTTTTAGGTATGTGTGGACAAAATAATTGATAAAAATTATCAAATTAGCTAAGAAATTTGAAAAACTACTTGCTAGCGAATCTCCCATCATTTTAAGAATGAAAAACTTTAGTGGCAATAAATTAGAGATTTTGATTTTGACCACCACCAATCACCACTCTGACCACCGTCAACCACTACTTCAGCCATTGTCAACCACCACTTCGACCACTATCAACTACCACTCCGACCACCGTCAACCACCACTCCGACCACCGTCAACCATCACTCCGACTACCATTGACCACCGCTCCATCCAGTGTCAACCACCACTTTGACCACCGTCAACCACTATCGACAACCACTCCGACCACCATCATCCACCACTCTAACCACCGTCAACCACCACTTTAACCACCACCAACCACCACTCTGACCACCACTCTAGCCACTGTCAACCACCACTTTGACCGTCAACAACCGACACTCTGGCCACCAACGACCATCACTCCGACCACCACCGATTACCACTCTGACCACCGTCACTAACCACTTTGAGCACCATCAACCACCTCTCTAACCACCATCAACAACCACTTTGACCACCACCAACCACCACTCCGACCACCGTCAACCACCACTCTAACCACCGTCAACCCCCACTATGACCATCATTACCAATCTGACCACCATCGATTACCACTCTGACAGGCGTATGTCGATAACTACTACTCTCAACCTTTTTAAGTAGAATTATTACTAAACAAATAGATTATATAGTTGTAATATTTTTAATTTTTAATTTTTTATTTTTTCAAACCTAATGTTATATATTGGTTTGATTAAAATAAGTTTATGATGAACATTATTCTTATGTTTATGTTTGAAAGAGATTTTGATTTTTGAAATTTTATTAACTGAAAACAGAATTTGGTTTTAGTTTTTGATATTTTTAAAACTCAAAACAAAAAACTGGTTTTGGTTTTTGAAAATTTTAAAACAGAAAATGGTGTGAGGAAAAGTAATGTGCAAGTATACATAGTCTACAACAAGTAATATAGAGAAGATGAGATCGTACCCACAGGGATTGGATTAATTTTTTATGCTTAAATATATAAAGATTAGTGTAAGAGTAGCCAAATAAAAAATGATGGATGGTGGTGTGCAAACAAAATGTAAACAAGTTATAAAAGATGTATGAAAGTAGTGGAGAATGATAGTTTGGATGTTTTTCACCAAATAAGTCACTTTCAATAGTTTTGTGTTTATATGTGATGCAGGTGCACTGAATGCTGTTGCATTAGAAATGTGCTTTTCAGTTACTGTCTTCAGAGTTTCATTACAAGCTTCTTATGTCTAAGCATGCTAAATAAGCTCACTCCTGTATTTTAAGTACCCACAGTATCACCCTATGGACTATGTTATCCTATGTCTAGGTCTTAGGATGGTTTTAACAAAGTTTCCTTAATTAAAACACTTACCCATATTAGTTCTTGAGTTCTAGTTATAAAACATGTCTGTATTTATAACTTTACTTATTCTAAGTGATCAACCTCAAAATAAGTGTTGAAAGAAGTATCAAACAAGAACTAAAATGCACACATCACATATGAACACAAGAACTTATTAAAAGATCATTATAAGGGTTAAAACGTCCCAACAAGAAAAGTTTAGCTCATATTAGACATTGCAAAGCATATATAAACTGAAAGGATCATATTCATATAATTGAAATCACAACAAAAGAAAACAAGAAGGCAAAGGTTATACGTGTTGAAGTTCTTTTGCATGAATTCTCCAAGCAATGCAGGAGCACTGGCTTCACTGCATTCAGCTAGCACTACTAATTAAGTGGAAGTAAAGAAAGAAGTTGTCAATTCCTTTCTAGACTTCTTACAAGAGAATGAAAAACGAAAATTAAAACTAGTCTAAGGTATCTTGTTGATATCTTGAGGTGTGTCTTCAAATGAGAAGTGAGGGTCCTTTTATAGCCTTCAAAAAGTGAGTCTTCCTTGGAGATGAAGTTAACTTGAGGGTTTAACTAGGGTTAATTTTCTGGTCCTCCAAAAAGCAAATTGAATCCCACACTCAAACACAAAGGGAGGTCCAATAATGGATGGCCAAGTGTCCCTAGGTGAATGACTCTTCAAAACTAATCTTTTTATGGTAGGCGCCGAAATTTGCAAATTGCATGTGCCCATATGATTAAGCATGACGTCATCAATTAAGTGCTGGTGCATTTTGATGATTCAAGGATGCTTCATGCATAGTTGTCTGTTTTTTTAGTGCAGGTGCACTGTTGTATTTTGGTTATTTCTTCATGTAGGAACATCATGTGCAGGTGCACTATTGTGTTATGGTGCAGGAGCATCCACTGCAGGTGCACTGAACAAACACATCAAAAATACCAAAATATATGCAAAATGCTTAATCATAAACATAACCCTTCTTTGAACTTTGAATGTTGTTATTTTATTTATTTAGCTATATTTACTATTTATTCTTAATTAAAACTTAGCAAATATTAGGTTTAAATGCGTAAATAACTCTATATAAAATAGAGTTATCAGAAAACCACCCCGAACGAGGCATAAGGAAATAAAATGATAGAAAACAGAGCATAAGATGTTGATTATGATATATCACCATGGTTGAAAGGGCAAAAAGGGTGGTCACTCTGGCAATATTGAAGTAGTTCCCAATCTATGAACCTTATGCAAAAAACAAGGGAAATAAGTTAACCGGCACCAAAGATCAATACTTTTTTGGCAAGGAACATCCAATTACCTCTATCATATGAGTAAAGGCACCAAATTGTAACTACCGATGAAATAGATTAAGATGAAAATGATTTAACTATATTAAATAAACTATAAGTGTCAACTCGATGGTAAGAGTTTAACCTTCTAATGCTAAGGAACAAAGTTCATATCCCCATTTAGATAGTGGTAAAACTGTCATTAGTACCACTTTAATTAATGATAATTTCTTCCTTTCCCAATTTTGTTAAACAAAAATCTATAGAGGTGACACATTCATGGACAAAGTTTATGATATGTATGAGAAGGTGTATACAAGTAATTGATGAATATGTAGGAGTATATTGTGAGGTTTTTGCAGAAGGTGATGTTTGAATTTGAAACGTGATATGTGTATTGAAAGTATAAGTGAGTCAAGGAAAAGCATCCCAACATGAGGTGTGATCCTGCTAATCAGTGAGCAGGCTTGTGCGTCAGGTCTTGGCATTCTTTCTCTAGAAATCTTCCTTTTATATGATCTCTAGTGAGTTTTAGATCTGTTTTTTTGCGGTGGTGGAGTGATTATCCTCAAGTTTTTTGTGATTTGTTGCAATCGTGAGTGTTTCTTGGATATATTTGTGTATTTTGGCCTTGACCTTACCATCCTAGTTTTGCGTGTTGGTTGTGCTAGGTACCTAGGTCTTATTAATGAAATCTTTTCAATTATTCAGAAAAAAATATAAGTAATCGCTTGATACCATGTAACAAAGAAAAATACTTCTCTACTTCATTCAACTAGACATAAATTATAAATCATTGATTATAGAACTATATATAATATTAAACACAAATAAGTAAACTTATAGGTTGCATGATAAAATATTGGATATAGTTGACAGCTTATCTAACAGACAGACAGACACATCCTACACAAGTTTATAATTTGGTTTAAAATTGTAAGTCACTAGAAAAAGTGAAAATCCATACCAGCAAAAACATCAGAATGTGTAGGCAATTGAACAATCCTTTGAGGCCATTGACATGGCATCTAATTTTCTCATAAAACGAACACTTTCTTTAGGCTCTAACCAACATGCAAAACAAATTGTTGTTGTCTTCAAGACCTTTCCACTCTTTAGAATGTACACTACAAGTTTCAATTCTTCTCTTGTTCCTCCACATTCTCTGAAGTTAGATGCAGTAAGGTGTGATGATAGACTAGTAGGAACTATTTTTGATGGTTGTGTCCATTGTATTTCATTTTCTCCTTCATGAACCAAGTGTGGCTTGCAATGATTGTTGTAACAAGAGAGGGAAAGCCTTTTAATGCATCTTGATTTGCGTTGAGCTAAGACTCTGTTGACAACAAAAGCAAAGTTGTTTTTGGAGAAAGAAACACAATTGTCCTCGAAATCAAGAGCGCAAACTGAAGTCCACAACGATGTCCACCTAGTGGACAAAACACTAGTAGCAACAACCTCTTTAGTTGGAATGAATGATAAAATATGACAGAGTACTTCATCTGGTAATTTGCTGATCTTGTCGACTTTCTCGAGTTTTCCATCTACCTGAGCAGATTTTTGGATTTTCTTTAAAGACTCTTTGGCCATTTAGGATACAAGGAGAATAGATGAACACGAAGAAGAATGAGAAACACCTCTAGTAGGAATAGAAAAATAGCCTCTTTATGAACATTCTTATAGCCTTAATTTTAAAGTTTTTCTTTTCCATTTTTATATCGTGTGTGTCTATATATATATATATATAGAGAGAGAGAGAGAGAGATAAAAATGGTAGAAAATCCTAAAGTATTAAGTACGATAATAAATTATATGATTGAAGTAATTTTTTTTATTAACTATAATATTTATGTTATAGGGTTTCAGAGTGTTTTTGTTGACTAGGGTTTCGTGTGAACTCCTAATCATTTAGGTGTTTTTTTATTTATTTTTGTGTGTATTCCTTTGTGAATTTTAACTGTTTTTATAGGCATTTTTTAGGTTTAAGAAATTAAATTTACGATTTGATTTTGATCCTTGTTTCCTATTTTACACGTTTTGGGCTTGGGTTTGGAGAAGATGGATACTTGGTGAGCAAGGAGAGTGGTGGAGGCTTTCTCAGCAAGGAGAATGGGTTGGGTTTCAACTAATGCTATTTTTGTTTTTTTTTTTGTGATTTTCGTTTTTTAATTAATTAATTTTTGTATTATGTAATTTCTTTATTTTTGGACTTTGCAATTGTAAATTAATTTTTTTTGTAATTACTTTTATTTATGATTTTTATGGCTTTTTGATTAAATGGGAAGCAAGAAAACAAAATTGAAATTGGGCCAAACCCAAGAATAACAACTGAGGCCCAATCGCAAACGCTAAAACATGCCTAAACATGAATATTAGGTCTAGTTAGGACAATTTTTTGAAATTAGGCCTAAAAACTAACTTGCGTAATTTAACGAGTAGTAAAATGAACCGGACAAAATTGGGGTATGACAAGTTTGTAGAGGAAAAAAAGATTGAAGCTTGGATGGGTTCTCCTTCCAATTTTGTAACATCTCCGCTACTCCTGATCTTCTTCAGGTTGTACACTCCACCCAAACCTTCCTCGGAAGACCATGGGGGTGCAAACACAACAACAATTTTCATGGATGGTATAAAACTAAAGTGGATCCTTATTTTCAGACACCTTGTACTATGCTAAGTACAAGAATTATGGATCAAGGGCTAAGGTACAAAAGTGGATGAAATGGACTAATTATCATGTACTGTATAACTCCAGGCAACCTACATATTAAGTTCTCAATGGCCCTACTTATTTCAGGAGAGCAATGGTTACCTTCCACAAGTGTACCGGTGGAAAATAATAATTGTAACATAGTTCAGAAAGGATATTGTAACCATTAATGAAAACCATCAGTACGAAACTTAACATGCCATCAATATATTCTCATGAATTTGCTAGGCGTAGAAGCTAGGCTTTTATAATTCCTTTTTGGATTTCGACATAATTAAGGTGCGAATCAAATTAATAATATAATGGTGCGTGAATTGAACTCTCCACACACCATATATCCTAATCTTTAAAAATTATGATAATACATAACTCAAACTCATTAAACTACTGAATAGCTAGGGATAACCATAATAGTCAATAATACGCATAATCCAAACTCTTAAGTGCGTACAACCTAATTACAGAAGTGGTACATTAAATGGTTGACACAATTCCTGTGTTTTCTGGTTCTGTTTGTGTTTTCTGGTTTAGTGTCTGGTCTTGTAGGCTCAAGGTTAGTAGGTTCGATGTGTGGAGTTACATTAGTTGGTTCAACAGTCTCATGAGTATTTGATGTAAAACAGTACCATCTAGACAAAGGTTGAGAACTATGGTAAGGTAAGACATGCTCCTGATAAGTGACATTTCTAGACAAGAATAATTCTTTATTGTTATGGTCTAATAAAACAGAACCTTTAACACTTGGTTTGTACCCGAAGAATACACATTTGTGTGCCATTGGTCAAGCTTTGTCCTTTGAGACTATAATTAAGTAAAATGACCCAAGTATATCTACTATAATCATCAACAGCAGTTAGGAAATATTTGTGGCCATGAACAGAGGGTGTAGAAATAGGTCCCCATATAGCAAAATATAACATTTCATAACATCTTGTAGCTCTATTAGGATTTAGGCTACACAAATGAGAAGATATACTAGTCTAAAATGCCAAATGGCAGACTTGGGTAAAGTATCCATTGCTTTTGGTCCAATGGTGACTAAGTTGATGTTGTTGTCATCAAGAACTAGGTAGATCAGTCCCTCAAACATCACACCCGAACTAATCATCTCCTTGGTCTTCATATCCTGTATTTCATATTTCAAATCATAAAAATTGACAATAGCTTTTGAGCCAAGCATGAGTTTAGGGAATACATTAGATTTAATTGAAATTCAGGGACATACAAGACATTCAGAATGTGTAATTTTGGAGAAAACTGAAAACTGCCTTTGAAATTTCCTACGGCAGTGTTCCCATTTGGCAGCCTAATATTAATAGGCTTGATAGACACATGCATGACTTTTGAAACATTTCAGTGACGAGCATACATGATCTGTAGCTCCAGAATCAATTATCTAATAACCAAAAAAACTAGAAGTGATGAAACAAAAAGAGAATATATACCTGACTTGGGATTTTCAAAGGTATGACACCCATACTTGGTTACCAAATTTGCTAGACTCATTGAAGAATAGGCGTGCTGAGACAGTGAACTCTCTTGAATGGGACGAATATGCTTCTCATATTGTTTTGGTGTAAAACCTGTGGTGATAACTCGTGGTTCCTCCTCACTTTTTGGTTGTTCATCATTAGCAGATGCAACAACATTGGCTGGACTCCTTTTCCAATTAGGAGGAAAGTCATGCTTCTTATAACAAGTTTCTGTAGTGTGCCCAATTCTTCCACAATGAGTGCATACCTTGCTATTGTTCTTGTTACCAAATCTTGAGCTATAACCTCCCTTTCCACGAGCTGGTCTCCTTGTATAAATACTGGCAGCGAGCACTTTGCTTTCTTCACTTCCACAGAATTGTCTCTCATGTTGTATCACCATGGAGAAAATTCTGTTTAAGTTAGGTAAAGACTGCATAATCAGAATCTGAGATCTGATCACAACAAAATTCTCGTTCAGCCCGATCAGAAATCTTATGGTTTTGTTGAGAGTGTGATGTTTTTGTGTCGTAGCAATCCCTGTTACACACACACATTTTCGAGGGCAGCCATATGTAGGTTTGGCCATATATGATTCTAATTCTTCCCATAGTACTTTCAATTCAGAAAAGAACTCAGTTACAGATAATGATCCTTGTTTTAAGCTATATATTTCACATTGCAATTTTGATATCTTAATGACATCACCTTAAGAAAATCTTTCCTTAAGATCATTCCACACATCTGTAGCATTTTCAAGAAAAACAATACTTTGTCCTATGGTTTCAGCTACAGAATTCATAATCCAAGAGTGTGCAAGCATATTACATCTAGTCCAAGCTTTAAAACGTGGCCAGGGGTCTTTTGGTGGTGGTGGTGGAGGATTTCCTATTCTTGAACCTGAGCCAGAAGCATTGTTGTTACGCACATGTGTTTGAGTAAAAGTCTAAGAGACAATAGGAAGAAGAGAGCAAGTTATGCAGAGCTAATGCTTTGATACCATCATAAAATAGTAACTAAACATATTTCAAGATAACTACAGCTCGAATTGAGCAGAAATAGAGATATGGATCAATGGAATACTCTCTTCATTGATGATTTATTTGAAAGGGAAAGTACATTATTTAAAAAAGCAGGGGGATTACCAACTTTCTTTTTTGTTGGAGGACGTAGCTGAATATCATGATGGACTTGAAAATCATTATCGATTCAGATGGCATTGGGAAGTTAAACTCCGAAACGGCTGATTCCATTGTTAAAGTTTTTGGGGTCATCGGAGGTTTGTATGCGCTATATCAAATGGCACACAGTGCTAAAAAATTTGCTTTTGGTCCGGGTACTCAGAACCCACCACCACCAGTAGTATATCTCCTTGCAATTGGCCAAATGCCGCCTGTGGACAACGATGTCATCCTTCCAGTGGACAATCTTCCCCCGGCAATAGTTGGCCTTTTTAATTGGATGAACAATGGGCCTATCCTTCTTCCTAATGGCACTATTAATGGGTCAGTGAACCCTTTAGGGGTTCCTGGTGGGCTCAATAATAATTCTATTAATGGCCTGTTAACCCGCTAGACCCTCGGAATGGGCCTGTTAACCCACTGGGCCCTCAGGATGGGCCTGCTAATGGGGCTCCTCGGAATGATCCTGTTAACCCATTGGACCCTCAGGATGGGCCAGTTAATGGGGCTCCTCAGAATGAGCCTGTTAACCCACCGGGCCCTCAGGATGGGCCTGTTAATGAGGCTCCCTAAAGAGCATGGGATAAATAATTGCTTTTATGTTTTTAAACTCTGCACTACTATCGTGTATTTCGTGCCTATCATTGGGATAAATAATATTAGTATTTATTTTTTAAAAAAGAAGAAGCAGGGGGTACCATACGCCTCAACACACCTAATTACAACCTCAAGAAAATGCAAAAAAGGAAATCTATTCTAAGATTCTGATCCATGAGTCACCATAACGATTTTGCACTGCATAGCATCTTCACCAGTTGGCAGCAAGGCGCATTGAGAAATATCTCTCACCAGATCCTTTTTAGCTAAACAGGAATATCCCATTTTGTCCTCACATTTT
The DNA here is from genome assembly GCA_963573325.1 of Astragalus glycyphyllos. Classification (NCBI taxonomy): domain Eukaryota; kingdom Viridiplantae; phylum Streptophyta; class Magnoliopsida; order Fabales; family Fabaceae; genus Astragalus; species Astragalus glycyphyllos. Next base: position 32,382,795 of record OY754311.1, on the reverse strand, counting down.
TCTTCTAATTTGGCAGCATCTGTACTTGATGTCTTTCCCTCCTTTATTTTCAAAAGTGAGGCTTTTGCTAAGGAATAGAAATCGAGTAGAATGAAAAAGAAATTAACTAAAACTTTATGGCTCACACAAAACCACATATGATTATTTATAGAAATAAAAGGAAATGTGCGTGAAAAACTTTTTTCAAAAGATAAAAATCGTTGTCTAGATATTTGCAAAAAAAAGTATATCATTAATTGAATATATATTCAAAGACAAAATCGCATAAAAGTTAGGGTAAAGATAGAACTTCATGGGGATGCCGTTGGATTTCAACTAGTGTGAGGTTTTTGTTGATGAATAGTAATTGTGTAGAAAGAAAGAGAAAACAACCGGAACTTTATAGCTTACACACAACCATGTTTGATTATTTATAGAAATGAAAGGAAGTGTGTCTCAGAACTTCTTTTTTAAAGTCAAATAGAAAAATGGAAGTGTGCATGAGAAGTTTTTCAAAGAGAGTATATACTCTGAAAATATTGTGGAGATGACACATGATAAAGCATTAAATCATTAAAGGAGATTATTTGCAAATGTTATTAGTATAGATAACAATAGTTGTCTCGTTGTATCAAAAAAACAATAGTTGTCTCGTGAGAAAAAAATGTAAGTAATTGAAAATATTTATATAATAAATCACATAAAAGTTAGGATAGAAATAGAAATGAAAGAAATGAAAAGGATGATGATTTTAAACAAGAAAAACTCATCTTGAGTGTTATACATAGGGCTGGACAATCGGTCGGTCAAGTCGGATTCGGTTTCAAAATACTCAATCCAACCAAAACCGAAGAGGGTAATATGTCACCCATCTCCGACCATCTGAGGTATCGGTTTCGGCAGCAGCGGGTTTGGCGGTTTTGCGGTTAAACGGACGGATTGATGCGGTTCTGAAATTAACAGAAAACTTATATGCAAACCCAGAAATTTCAAACAAATACATCTGAAAAAATCAATACTAAAAACTGGATAAGAAACAGAGGAGCAGTATAAAGAAACAGAGCTCTAATGTAGTCTAAAAAGGCCAAATAATTCTTGTTGTTGATGGTTCAGCCACCATGAGGAGGTGAATAATAGATTTTGGCTTGGAGGAAGAGGATATGGAGAGTTGGAGTTGGACGGCTAGGTTTTGGCATAGAGAAGAAGAGGGAGGGTTGATTGAAAGAGGTGAGGACAGCTATGTTTGGCAAATGAGTTTACTAAAGGTTAGAGTGCAAAATAAACTAGACACCAGTAATATAATACTATAAAAATAAAAATACAAGTCAAGTCTACTAAAGTCGGTAAAAGTAAAGTGGTATAAAGGTAAAGGAATGGCTTGCTATAGTTACACGTTCAAGTTGTGATGATACATTATCGGCTTTCAAATTAATAAATCAGCCACAAGCGGTCGGTCTCGGTTATCAGTGAGTTGGGATCTTAAAATCCGAAACCGACTGTCATTATCCGCCTTGACTCTACTTTTTTCAACAGAGAATCCGAACAACAAACCGACCCGCCCGCAGAAGCAGTTTTAACTGCGGATACATCGGGTCTCGGGCGGGTAATAATTATTGTCCACCCCTAGTTATACAGCAACAACCTCGACCACACATTATTATCCACACGGCACAATAATAATAATAATATCTTCAAATTAAAACAACAATACTCTCACCAAAAAAAAACAACAATACTAAAAAACAAAAAACAATTTTGTTCTCGATTGTCTCTCTCACTTCTCCACTCTCTTTTTCACTCTCATCCGTTCTGGAGCTGTGATCCTCTGCATCCATGGCCACCGTGCACCTCGATTCCTTCTCCCTAATTCGCTCCTCTACAGTCTCCCCAGTTGCCTTCTCTCCTCCGATCTTCGCCTCCTCCCTCTCCGGCCGCCGAAGCTCTGTCAGGTTGCCGCAATACACCGGCCTCAAGCTCCGACCGGTCACCACGACTCGTTTGCTAAGTCACGCCAGCTCGAGAATCACTCCTCGCGGTGGAAGCGTCGTTTGCGAGGCCCGAGATACTGCCGTTGAAGGTTAGGGTTTAATTAACACAATTTCCTGTTGAGATTTGGTTTTAGGTCTGGTAATTCATTGAAAATAATTGGGGGCGAAAATAATTCATTGAAAATTTTGAACTTTTTTGCTTTTTTAGTTGATTTGTTGTTTGGGTTGTGTGATCCTATTAGTTGTGTTTTTGTTAATCTTTTGTTGAAAGTGTAGTTTGAACTTCAGCTAAAGTAGTTTGAAGAATTTCTTCTGATTTTACAGTGTTCTTGGCTCTCACTTATATGCTTAAATTTGGTTATGTAACCTGTTTATATTTATATCTGTTTTCGAAACAGGACTAATTTTACAGTGTTAGTGTATTAAGATTGTTGTCAATTTGTATCAAACATTCAGAAGTTATTTCGTCACTTGGTTTCGTTCACTAGTTGGGAGAGGAAGGGAAGGGATTGAGGGGAAAGGAAAATAAGGAGGCCTTGTTTGAATGTCAAAATCCTCCCAATTTGATCACATCACGCAATTTTTCCTCTCGGGCGCGTGCTGGATTGGTTGGGGGATTGCTCCATGGTGGGATCGTTTGGGATCATGATCTTCCGTGCAGAATTATGGGATTGCACGATCTGCTGCTCTCTGCCATTGGACAATTTATTGGTTGAATTTTTCTGGCCTGCTATCAAAACTGTGCTTGGTTTACTGTAGGGCTTAGTCACAAAACTGAATTCTTTCTCTGCCACACGGTTGCAACTGGTGCTCTCTGCAAGCTCATACAAACCTTTCTCTCCCTCACCCTCTCTATGGTGCAGCTGCAAAGCCTCCCCACCCTCTCTCCATTCGTGCAAAGTAGAAGACCAAAAGCTATCCCTGATGTCCCTCTCTATGACCTCATCTTTGTTAGTGTGAAGCTCTCCACAACCTCACCTCTATATTCCTTAGTAGGCACTGGGCAACCATCTGCTTCTTCCGCTGCCTGCTGAATAGAGCTGTGTTCAAGAAAAAAATGATTCCAAGCAGGGCTAGTGGTAGGGAACCTCATGAAGATGGTTCTAGTGGTGCTGAAGCAGTGTCACTGACAACAAGTTTAGTGCCTCTTCTAAGAAACGGAATCCGAGCCCCCTCAAACTTTTTGCCATTTGAATACACTAAAAACAACCAATACAAATGAAATGGTGAAATAGGGGGTTGCTTGTTCAAGCCTTAATCAATGGAAAATTTGTTTTAGAGTCGCGGGGCAGCAACTCATGAAAGGAAATTTCCACCATTTCATCTGTCTCAATCTAATAATTCTGTTTCTACTCATCAAATTTGCATTTTCTTTCCTTTTCTATTTCTCCTAAAAATAAGCTGAATTATTGTCTGTGTATTCAAATGGTAGAATGTTAGAGGGACTAAAATCTTTCCTATTTCTTCAAAGGAGCACTTAACTTCTTGTTGAAAAATGTAACTATTGGAATTAGCCACATAATACACATGTTAATATCTCTGAGTTGAACATAATCATCATTAGCTACTAATCAGGGATATATTACTCGGTCACATCATTGAGCATTCATTGTATTTATCGTAAATTGATATAAATACAATAAGGTAGACACAAATCAATACATTTCTGAACTAAATTTTATTAGTTTAACAATTCCTCTACGAGGCTCATTTTCGAGTGCATATTCATTGTGGTTTGCCGTGCTTTCTCTTTTAGTGGGCATTTCCCCCCTTCTCTATCAACATCATATTTTTCGGTGCGACCCACACCAAGCCACCACCGCCACTGACAAGCAAACCTCCAGCAAGCCCAATCACTGACGTCACTAGATCCGCGTACCTGAGTGCATGACCAGCTTTCTGGCCGCTGGTCCTTGTTGGCGACAAGGCAATGGTGGATTAGATGGTTGCTTTGCACTGCAATGGTACTTGGGATTTGTACCCTTACTTGATGGAAAAAACCACAATGGCCGTGGCGGACCCTGGGGTCAGGGGTGTCAAATTTTTAAAATATACAATTTGCTAAAAATATAATTAAAAACAACTATACTATATTTAAATAAATAAATTATACATTTCATAATTGTCCTCTACGTGATTTCATATTCTGAAATCGTTGAATAATAAGCTCGGTCAATTTTATTGACTACATCACTCTTACTTGGGATTTGTACCCAAACAGTCGTTCATCCATGTATCCTCATCCAGCTACGCAACCTATTCTTCACAATATTCATAGCAGGGAAAGCTCTTTCTACAATATTTAAAATAAATTAAATAGCACTAGCACAAAATACAAATTAATTAATTAAATAACACTAACACAAATTACCAATTAAATAGTACTAACAGATTCAAAACTAGGATAATAAGAACAAAAACGGATCCAAGGAGATAGAGAGAGAGTGAGAGAAATTTTTTTAAAATAAAATATAAGAGTGTGAGTGATTGTGTGAGTGTGGTGCATTAGAGTGGTGCAAACTTAGGAACTTTTGTGTAAATTTAAGAACTTGGGTGCAAAATATATTTTTCAAGGGATGCAAAAACATTTTTCTCTAAGGTATTGGTGCTAATTTTATTTTTTGAGGGGGTTCATTTACCCCCTCAAATATATGTAGATCCGCCAATGCACAATGGGTTGACGATGGGTCTATGTAGTTAAGGTAAGGCCATTGGGAAGATTGACTGCTTGAAAACTCGCCTCGTGGCAAAAGGATACATACAGATCTTTGACCTTGACTACGACGACACTTTCTCTCTGTGTCTAGGTCATATTTGTTACCTTCTCCTTGCCCAATTTCTTATTAACCCTTGGCCTCTCCATCAAGTGGATATCAGAAATGTCTTCCTAGTTCCGACATGGTGAGTTACATGAAAAGGTGTATATGGTGCAACCACTAGGTTAAGGGGATCCATTGAAGGACCTTGGTAGATATTGACATTTGGTTTGCTAGCTTAATTACTTATAGTGACCAGGATTGACATTATCTTTGTTGTTACTATAGTTAGTCAAATTTTGAATGCCCTTATGAAACCAATAGAATGATGTGGTTTGCTTTTTTAGGTATATCAAGAGTGAACTAGGTAAAAGATTATTTTATGAAAACAAGGGTAACGCTGAAGTTATTGGCTATTCTCATGTTGGCTGGACAGGTCAGCGCTAGATAGAAGATCCACTACAGTGCATTGTGTCCTTTTTGGAGGTAATTTGATCTCTTGGTAGAGCAAGAAATAGAATAAGTCACAAGGTCGAGTGCAGAAGCAGTATTAACAATTCGTAAGTTCACATGGCTGAGACGGTTATTCCAACAACTCAAATTAGGTTAGATGACAGAAACCGTCCCCAACCACACCAGTAAATAGTTCTGAACATGTCCCACTTTGAAAAATAGTTATGGAAATTGTACCAGTTTGGTCGGAAAGCCACTAAGACACTTCTTGGTTCACAATATTTGGCCGTGTCAAAATCTTAGGTTGAGTTTGCACTAAGCCGAGTCCATACAACCTGGCCCATAAGCACCATTTCTTATTCGATATTCGAGGCTTTAGCTCATTGAACATCACTCATAAAGTGCTGTTGCTAATCATGGACAAAATAATAAAAATGGAATGCATATAATTTTTTTAAGATTAGATAACCTAAGCATGTTATGCTGTTTTTAGTTTATAACTGAATGCTGCTTAATGAGTTTAGCATTTTGGGTTGCACGTTCCTGGGTAAAGGCATTGCCTTGCTTTCTCAGGGAAGGGGAAATTTTAGCTATTGCTTCTTTTTTAATTTTCGTCTTCTGCTTGTTATAGCTATACCTGTGCTTTTAGTTTTCACCATCAATGAGAGAATTGTAAATGAAGCTAACTTTTTAGTCATTAAAGTGATTTAGCCTTCTCCAGCAGAAGGTAACCTATGTGGGTGCCTCCTATTACATTTAGATTGAAGTTATTTATTATTATATTAATTATATTAACGACAAATTATGATAACTCTTCATTTATGATCTGGTTTGCATGTTTTACTGAAGTTAAACATAATGTATTATTGGATATTGCAGTGGCTTCTATTACTGATGGAAATTGGCAATCGCTTGTCATTGAATCTGAGACTCCTGTATTGGTTGAATTCTGGGCTCCATGGTGTGGTCCCTGCCGAATGATTCATCCAATAATTGATGAGCTGGCAAAGGAATATGCTGGAAAGCTCAAGTGTTACAAACTCAATACTGATGAAAGCCCTTCAACCGCTACTCGGTACGGGATTCGTAGTATTCCAACTGTCATTATCTTCAAGGATGGTGAGAAAAAAGAAGCAGTTATTGGTGCTGTGCCCAAGACAACATTGGCCACAAACATAGAAAAATTCCTGTGAGATGGTTAGCAAATAAGGGTTCAGCTGGAAGTAAAGCTATTTGTTCCATTACCTCCCTCTCATCAAGCCAAATATGTCTGAGTATGGATGATTTGCTTTCTTAAATAATCATTTGTGGTCATGTACAGTGATGGGATGTTATGTTACCATGTGTTTTTTAAATAATCATAGTTACCAAAATGTTGCATAAATTTCCCATTCTATCATAGCTAGTTGAAATCCTTTTTACATTTTTGACATTTATTTGTTTTCACCTTCCCCACTAAATTGTTATGTACTAAGGAGTATAAAACGAATAGATAATTTCGCCACAAATTGTTAGGGGGTCTAATTAGAGCAGGCAAAATGGGTCGGGTCGGGTCGGACTGGGTCGGGCTAGCCCAAAAACATAGGGCGTGGGCCGTGAAAGTTGGCTTGTTGCGCAATGATGTTTCCAATGTTTTATGAAACTATTATATTTTTATCACTTTTAATGAATATTTTATGAATTATATCCTTGGTGAAAATACTTCATGAACTTTTTCTATAAATGTTTTGCTCTGTCTTAATTCTCCATTAGGATTGTAGTTGGATTGTAAATCCCTTTGTGTGATCCATGAAGAAGTTCATTTTGTCTGGCCTGGTAAAAAGCAGCAGAGAATCAGAGATGGGGTACTTACAAAGGCACTTCAACTTCAAGTTACTATGTCTATGTGTATTAGTCTTAAGCTTAGAGAATGAACATAAAAACATATGTTTGTATGAAGATGCATTTCTCTTTATATAGTGTTGACCCGAATGAGCTGTTGTGTTTGTCTTCATGTGCTAAGATTATCCCTCGACACCGAACCATCTCTCTCGTGTATTGGTTGTGTTTTAGTACAGGTTTCCTTTGTCAATATCATCACTGGGGTTAGGGATGTCAAGAATATCCACAAGCACAAATAGTATTCCGCTACCTATTCTATTCTATTGAATAAAAATGATATTCATGTCCGCCACATACCCATGCAGGTATCCACTATGTGGGTAGCCAGTGGATATTCAGTACCCACGGGTATTTGCATATATTCATGGATATCATAAATATTTGTTAAAAAATGTATCTGTATAAGAAATTAGTTTTAATTATATAGAACTTCTTACTATTCTTTTGAGTTTTGACAATAAAATTACTAATTGTTAAATTAATAAACTAAATACACATTGGTCATACATAGAATGTCTTAATTCACTATCAAGAAACTAATCTCCATAAACAACAAAAAGGTAGAGTTGTGGGGAGCAATGGATGGAATCAAGCTTGCTTTAAGCAAAGGTTTCACCTCTATTGAGCTTCAAATGGATTCGGTTGCCGTTGTGAATTGTCTAAATGGCTCGGATAGTGGTAGCATTGCCGGCCGTCAGCTTGTGAGAAGAATCAGGCAACTTTTACCTTGCTTTACTAATGTGTGTATTCGCCATATTTATCGTGAAGCAAACAAGGTAGCGGATGCACTTGCGACTTTGGGTTGCACTTATGAGGATGGGTTCGCTACTTTTGAGTCTCCTCCTACTATAGTTAGATTCCTAGTTGATGCTGATGTAATTGGAGTCTCTACTCCACGGTTGATTCACTTGTAACTCTCCTTTGGGCTTTAAGCCCTTTTCAATCTCAAAAAAAAAGGTAGAGTTTCTTTCTCTTGTTATAACACGATAGTCTCCAAAAAACAAATAAGATTAATATAAGTGGGAAAGTAGGTTAGGGTTTCTTTGATATGGGGAATGTGGGAAGTTTTGTACTTAAATAATGCAGTATTTTAGTAGTTTACTAAAAGGTACGGATACCAGAGCAAGTATGAATGCTATTAATTTCGCCTTTGTATCCATTTACTAGCAGATAGTTGAAATATCCATTTATTTTACACACGGGCAATATTGAGCTACATGCTACGTGTCGCAGATTTTATTTGCGGATATTGGCAGGTGCAGATTTTTTAATGACCAAACACATAAATATAATAAATAGGGTGTATATATAATTTATTTAATTCTTTATATATATATATATATATATATATAATATTTTAATTATTATTTTAGTTGACATATTTTTATTAATGTTTATTGAGTAGCTAATGTTACGTAATAAAAAAGGGACTAAATAACACTTTTAGTACTTTATCTTTGACCAAAGTTTCATTTTGGTCCTTTATTTTTTTCTCGTTATGTTCATTTATCTTTCATTTGTGTCAGTTTGGTCCTTTATTTTTTTCTCACTTTGGTCATTTATCTTTCATATATGTTTCAATTTGGTCCTTTTAACAAAAATACAGAAAACAGAAGAACACTATGAATGTCTTCAAGCAATCATGGTGTGCTTGAAGACATTCATAGTGTGTTTGACGATATTCATCGTGTTTTTTGACTTTTCTGTATTTTTGTTTAAAAAGACCAAATTGAAACATTTATGAAAGATAAATGACCAAAGTAAGAGAAAAAATAAAGGATCAAACTGACACAAATGATAGATAAAAAACCAAAACGAAGTAATTTGTCACTTTTCTTCTCATTTTTGAGAGAAGTCAACTTTTTGTGAGTCCCACGAAATATTCGTCTTTTCTCTCATTTTAATTTTGCACCAAACAACAAAATAATATCTCGAAATCCGTGTTTTCCTTCCTTTTCCTTTCTTTCCCTCCCTTTTCATGTCTACCATACATGGTGTAAATATTGCAAGAATCGTTAACATATGGAAATGGTGAAAACAATTTTCAGCTTTTTTACTATTCTCAAATATACTTTGTGACTATCTATATACTAGTATTTTCTTTTGAGAATATGTATATACTAGTATATTGAAAATGAAATTTTGAAAAAATGAAGTAAACATGCCCTAAACTATGGATGTCAACGGGGTATGTATAGATAGTACTCATCTGCTATCCGTCCCGTAAGATAAAAATGATATTTGTGTCCTTCCAATATCAACGCAAGTATCTGATAATGCAGATATTTAGCGGATATCCCATTACCCGCTGGTATCTACAAATATAATAAAAAAAATAGAAATTCATCTGTTAGAATTTTATTTTGACAGTTAAAAAAGTTATTATTTTTAATTGTATAGGATTTCTTTCTTTCTTTTAACAACAAAATACTAACCGTTAAGTTAATAACTTGAATACTAACCGTTAAGTTAATATTTCTTTCTTTCTTTCTTTTGAATCTAGATGCAGTAGATAAGTGCTGGAGTATATAATTATAGTCCTACATACATAAAATAAAAGGTACTTCTACAGGTAGTTATTCAAATGTTACAGCCTGAAGTTCAACTTAATTGGCAAGTAATATTAGAAAATAAACAAAATTAGCATCAAGTAAGTAGCAAAAATGCTGTTGAAATTCAAAATGTATGCTTGTAGTCTCCACACAGAAGTCAGCGTTGTTTTGTTTTGATATCACCATTCTATTCCTACGGATAAATATTTAGAATATTTTACTTTCTGAAAATCTTTGTATTTAAACTTTATAAATTTCCACCTCGTTTAGTTTCAAAAAAACTTTAAGTAAGACCTCCTGTAATGACAAAACTAAGACTTCCTTTAATTTGTAAAAAGTTTTATATTTGTACTTTATATATTTTCATTCATTTTAAGCGTAGGTAATCAATTAAGAATAGCCTGTATGTTATGCCTTTTATTTATTGTTTTTTCTACCTATTGGTCGAGTGAAGACATCATCCCATGTTGGCATTTTGTTTTGGTCTTCTGTTGATAGTGAAATGTATCTTAAGTAGGTGAAGGACAAACCTCTTTTCTTTATTTCATAATCTTATTAGATGTTGCAACTGGACATATAAAATTCCAGTTGATTCATTACGTTATATATATATATATATATATATATATATATATATATATATATTGATACTGTGATGGAATTTGGTGGGACCTGCATCAATCTTATTGATTTATCTATTAGTGGAAGTGATATTGGGTTGTTTCCTGTATGAATTTGCTAGCAAAATACATTGCTGAATGTATGCATCAGGTATGCAAGAATTTTATACCTATCATTTTGAACCATATTTGGTTTGATTAACCTAATATAAAATAATGTTAATTGATATATCATGATAATGGTATCTAAAAAACCTTCCATGAGCCTACAAAAATAACAGGCAATCATGAATCAGATATCAAAGACATTAAGGAGTTAAGAAATTAGATTTGAAGTACAACCGTGGAGCTAGTCTTGGCAATATAGTTAGAGATAAAAAAAAAAGTTTGACAATAAAAGGAGTTCAGATTTCAAGTACACCCATGAACCAAGGGTCGGCTATTAAGTTAGATACAAAACATAAAGCTAATAATGAAAAGGAGTTCAGATTTAAAGTACACTAAGATTTGTTGTAGTGATAACCCAATGTTTGGAGGTTTACAGACCAGAATCCAAAAGATGATGGTGGTGATGCACAGGCCGGACTCAAATTTTCTCAGTTTTCACAGTTTTTGTCGCCTTTGTTGATGATTGTTGTGTTGTTTTAAATGATGGACTGCTGAAATCTTCTAAACCGTCATGGCATGGCAGCCTTTTTGCTGGAGTTAGTGCAACGGGAGAATTTGCGGATCATGGTCAGCCATGGCAGACTGACTTTGCTGTAGGAATTGAGAGGTATGAATTAGTAACAAATAAAGAAGTAAAGGAGGATATGTTGGATTAAGAGTAAAAGAGGATGAAGGTTGCAGATTATGTACAACAGGTAGACTTACCGAATCAACATCTATGTCTGCATTGATTTTCATGTTCTGTCCTTGTGAATCGGATGTTGCCTACAAAGTGATAGCATTGCTTGTGAAGATGCTTAAATGGGGAAAGGAGATAATGCATGATAGAATGAAATAGTATGTGATCTGCAAATTATTAGTTACTTACAGAAGTAGACATAAGCGCTTTAGGGTGAGGTCCTTTTCCCTTGTCCAATTAGGATGTAGTCTGTTAATGAAGACATTGTTTAATGTAAAGTTTGGGAAAAGAAATTCAGATTGAAATGAAATGTTAGATGCATATTTTTAGAATGATGGAAATATCATAGTCATATTCTAAGTTGGTAAGGTGAAATGCATTAAAGGCACTTGGTCAATAAGTCTAACCTAATTAGGCTGGTACTTTGGTCAAATTTTTAAAACCACCAACATTAGATGCATTTGATTTGTCAGGTATGATGCTTTGCAAATATAAATAGGGACTTCCCTATTTATAGCTTACAGAATGTTTAATGTAGTGTTTGGGAATTATTTTTCAGATTGAAATAAAAGGTTATTCATCATACCTCATGGCTTTCAATGTGGTCCAGTACAGTTCTAACATATTGGGGGTTGTCCCAAGCTTTCATGACAGAGCATTGTTGTGATCTAGGTTGCACCTTCACTCTTAAAGCCAATGTTCTGGATATCATCTCATCAAGCAGTTGTGGATATGAATTTGGATCGTCCTCACCATCCTATTGAGCGAAAGGCATCTCATTAGAACTTTAAGAGTAAAATAAAATTGCAGGCTGGAAATAAAAGTTAAGTAGAACAAACCTGATGCAGACTGTCTAGTAGGTCTTGGGCAGAGTGTCCTATAATATCCTGACAGTCATTATCCCAGAAGATAAAGTTATAGGTATGTTGCTTATGAGCAGTTTCAATTTCTAACTTGTATCTGCGAATGAATGATATTGAGGGATTACTGTTTAATTATTCGAAGATGTTGATACTATGCTTAAAGGTGGAAAACATAGGTACCTTGGCACAGTATGATCATGGTATTTCTTACATTTACAAAGGAACCCAGTACCCTCTGGTTTAGGTCTCTTTGGGCAGCTTGCACAGCCAGGAAAGTACCAGCCTATTTCGTTGATGACAATCTTTGCAGTAGTTTGCGATGTGATACAGTAAGTGTCCTACGAAGGGACCGGGAAACAGTTAGATTTTTGAGAAATATATGGCAAAGGAGAATGAGGATAGGTAAAGTTAAGTTGTTATTAGTTATGAATATGTGTTGAGAATACCTGTGTAAGTTGTGATATCTCTTGTAGGCTTTTTATTAGATCCCTTTGCATAGCTGTCTCAAAATCATTGAGTTGAGACCCTGCAGTCAGTTGGGATTGAGATTGGGTTGATACTTCAATGATCTGGTTGTTTGTGAAGCTGTAACAACAAAATTGGAATGGTGTGTTAGGTCAGATAAGTCTCAAATGGCTCATTCTATGTGAAATATGGGTTATTGTATCAACCTGTTTTTGAAGTCAGAGATAGGTGGAAGCTGTTGATTGATGAGGAGTTTAGAGGTAGCCCAGTGGTTGGTAATTTGGAGAGGGTACGTTCCTGTGGATGCAATTAGAGGAAAATGTGAAACGGTTAGTGTGACGGTTGATGATGTAATTGTGAAGTGAAAGGAAAAGTGAAAAATTGGTTACCTTTTGCTGGTTGTAATCTAGCATGAGTCAAAATGATAACGAATGGAGTAGTATCAGATCTTTCTTCATAGGCAGCAGAGAAGAACAATGCGTAGTCTCCCCCAAAGAGTGCAATGGACAACATTAGAGCTGGCATCGAATTAGAAAGATTGTCACCGTGTTGGCATAATTGTAATTGAATTTGTAATTGAAAGTAAAAATAATTGAAGTCACAAAGTTTAACGACACTATATACCTTGGATCAGTTAGAGTAAAGCCAATCCTCTTATGTGTGACATGAGCTTCAATATGTTTATGTTGAATTTGATGAACGGCACCAATGATATCTATTTCAGAAATACGAAAATAATGAGTCAAATAATATGTGACAAATAAACAAAAGAGGGAGATAACAATACATTTGAGAGATTTACCTACTAACATATCAGGTTTATAATTTCCATTCAGGATGTCTCCAAAAGGTTGAAATTGAAATTCATATGAAGGGATACCAGGAAGGTCAACCTGTCTGAAAGTAGTACGTAAACTGAACACCAATTTATAAGGGTGTGTTCAAACCTTATATTGGAAGTCATTTGGTTGAAGAGATCCATTTTGGAGTATGCCGATAATGTCTTGTTGCAAAGATGTCTTCCACGAAGGCATTTCTTTTGAAGGAATGACAAAATGGATTGTATCTCCCTAGTATGAAAAAGGGTTACTTAGAAATTTGCTCTTATAGAGGTAAATGAAATGAAAATCAAACTTGAGAGAAAGGTAACCTTTTCATCCCTTAAGATGCCTTCGACATGCTGGTTGCCGCCGTGGGTAACTGTCCAAAAGTCAATGACTCGAACATTGACTCTCCATAAATCGCGTTTTGGATTAAGGGCTTTGAGAGTCTCAAGGGGACGTGCCATGGCTGACGACAAAGATAAATGGATATTTACAGTTAAAGAATGGTTGAAAAGAAAGTATTAACACTATTCAACATATAAAGAAATGATATTTATCAAGTTAATGTTAATGTGGAAATATCATCATATTGAAGTTACTGTACGATGATTGATGACATTGAAGTTAATGTTATTTTTCGTTCATGATTCTCAAATTGGAAAGCAAGTGGATTTACTGAAAAAATAGATTAGCATGTAGGAGCTTCAGGAATGCACAGTAAGTGAAATCTAAAAACCGTAAACTGAATACTAAAATGCTGGATTGTAACATCATCAAGTTGATAACAGAAGTTCAAAGCAAGGGACGAACATGAAAACCGAAGGGGAATCTGAAAGTTGGGAAAAATGAAAACCCTAAGATAAGTAACGAAGTGCAATCCTGAAACCCCATAAGCCCAAAAATTGTTAAATGCTTAAAGGATAAAGGAAAAACTGAATGCTAAAGCCGTAAACTCCGAAAGAACAGAATCATGAAACCTCCTAAAACCGTTTGAAGAAGCAAAGGAAGAAGAAGGAAGATGAAGAGTTACTTATGATTTGTGAAGAAGTTGAACTGAGCCTCAGGTTGCCGTCGTCGTCCCCCGCTTTCTGGTTCGCGTTTCCGCTATCGCCGTTTTACTTTGCTTTCCTGTCTTCCCTAGCTGCTGGGTTTTTCCTTTCCAAGTTGTTTGGCAGATGATATTTGAAATGTGGGTCTTTTTTTTTTAATTTGTTTCGTTTGCCGTGTTGTAACTGTGAGGTGACATCCTGATTTTCTGGAGATGTGGGAAAGAGACTTTTGCTTGTAGTTGATGGAAGTAGCTACACGGCTAGTATATGCAAATGTGTACTTTGATACTAAAAAAGTAGGGAAAAATAATTTTAAAACAACATCAAAGGAAGTTTAAACTTTGGACCAAAAGGGTATATCAGTATAAGTATAAGAAGGAGGAGAGAATAGTAATTTTGTTGGAGGGTTATTGGCAACTGATCATAGTAGATTCCAAAAGAGTTTTCTATAGATTGCTTAAACAAAGAGTTCAAACTTCAAAATAAAGGACTTAGGAAGGACTAAATTTTGTTTAGGATTATAAATTGAGCATTTAAATAATAGAAAATTGTACATCAAGGAGCTTATATAGAACAAATTTGCTAAAACGGTTTTATATTTATTTATCTATAATTAATTGTTTATTTAGTGTTATATATATATATATATATAATAAACTTTGTTAATTCCATAGCCTCTTCTTTGTTACTTTCTGATTGCTATGATGATGTGCAGAAGAAATTGCGGTGACAGAGGCAAGAACTTGTGAGAACCTTGTTGATACGTACAGGGGTCCATGTTTTACAACTGGTAGCTGCGACGATCACTGAAAAAATAGAGGGCATTTAGTTAGCGGAAGGTGCATAAGTTATCGCTGTTGGTGCACTCGAAACTGTTAAATGGATATCAAGATCCTTGGACATATCATATAAATATACTATATATATATATATGAATAAGACTAAACAAATAACATGCAATAGCACTGCATCTATATTCTATATATGTATTGTATTGTGATCTGTGTATAATGTTTAAGTTATGCACTTTTATATATGATGTACAATAAACTGGTGTTGTTGTCAAAAGTAAACATCATGAATTAGTAATTTCGTTTCCTACATTCAACGAACTGAATCAATTTATAGATAGGCGGTTCTCTAATATCTAAGATTTGATATACCACTTTAACTTGATTTACCACTTCTTTGATTGTTGTGAGACAGTTCCTTGTAAACAGAATTTTGCTCCGAGCCCCCTAAATACACCACACTGCAGCTAGTCAAATCAAATATCCGACTCTTTTCCGCTTCTTCCTTCTAAACAATGATCCGCAACGTAGAAACTGCGCAATTAAGTTGTTGTTAATGTGCACTTACAAATTTGATAAGCCCATCCAGCCGGTAGCTTCGTTCCTCACCGAATACGCAAACAGACATATATACTAGGAACATGTTCTTGGCAGACTACTAAGGGGCATGGACGCCACATCCACCAAAACCTTAAGACAATAAATATATGAGTCTCCTCTCTTATATGTCCAACACACAGTAAAGCCCTTTGCTGAGTCTGGAAGCCAAATCCAACTATCTAAGTGCTCTCTATCAACAACATTACTTATCAAATGCTTAACTCAACCTCCATTTCATCCTCCCAACTCCTCAATGGACGCCTTCATCCCCAAATCCACTCCCATCGGTTACCGATCCACCTCCCTGATTCTAGAATCATGATGTGTTTCGTTTCAGCCACAACATCCAGTCAAGGAAAAAGGCTTTTAATGATATATTGCCCATCCACAAGTCTTCCAAAACTCAATTTTTTTCACTCAAACCTAGCTAGTTTTCTTTTGACTTGCTTACCAAACCAATCCTCATTTGCTTTACCATTTTCCTCCTATCACCAATAGGTCCCTCCACCACAAAGATTGATTGTTCCTAACCCTCTTTGCACCCCATCTATCTAAATGGCCATATCAGTGCTCAAGTAATGGATGTCTTATCGCCTACTTATCTACCAAAACCTTCCACCTCCATTAATTTCGCTAGAAGAGAGATATAGTTCCAAAATTTTAACTTCGAGCCCACCCCTAAACGTTTTGGCAGACACATGTTGCTCCATTTTGTCCAAGATATTTTCTTGTTTGATTCACAACCTCCCAACAATAATTGCCTTTGAATGGTTGTCAATTCCGCTATTTCTTCTTAGAGGCTTTGTAGAATGAAAAGAAATATAGGGGCAGCGAAGAGAGTACTGAATTAATAAGTGTGACTCTATCACCGATTGACAATCGATGGCTTCTCCAAGTTGAAAGACGGGCCTTCAATGCTTTCAGAATAGGGCACCAAGTCGAGCTCTTCCTTCTATTGGCTCTTGCAGGAATACCCAAAAACTTGAAGGGTGTGCAACCGACACTGCTGGCCAGAAACCAAGATGATGCCCTCATTTCCGCGGCTTTAAAATTGAGCTCGATGACATTTGTTTTTGCAAAAGCTCGAAACTTCTTAGGATCACCTTCATACTCCAAAGTTTTTCCTTTCCTCCATCACACAACAAAATTGTATCATCTGCAAACTGAAGGACCGAGTAAGACAACGAATTAGAAACTTTAAACCCCTTAAAAAGAGCTTCCTCATGTCTTTTCTTACAAGTCCTGATAATCCTTCATCAATCATTAAAAAAAGAAATTGGGTGAGGGGATCCCCTATCTCAGCTCCTTTGGGTTGTGAATTCCTCTGTCGGGCTTCCGTATACCGAGTTATTTCTCATGCACTCCATAATCTAGGATCTCCATTTCGGACAGAATCCCAATCTCAGCTCACTAAATCGTAGGCCTTTTCAAAATCGACTTTCAATAACAAGAAGGATTTTTTCTCCTCTTGGCAAGGTCCAGAATCTCATTAAGCACCATTATGCTGTCAAGGATCTGCTTAATTTCCCCAGGAGAAATGCACTTTGTGTATTTGAGATTAGTTTCCCGAACACCCTCTTTAACAT
Organism: Astragalus glycyphyllos; assembly: GCA_963573325.1. Taxonomy (NCBI): domain Eukaryota; kingdom Viridiplantae; phylum Streptophyta; class Magnoliopsida; order Fabales; family Fabaceae; genus Astragalus; species Astragalus glycyphyllos. The sequence goes on along the minus strand of OY754311.1, from coordinate 32,365,541 downwards.
GTTAGACAATATTTTTGCAAGGATTTTGTACATGCACCCAATGAGCGATATAAGCCTCCTATACTCTTCTAAAGTTTGAGGATTATCTTTCTTTGGTACTAGTGCAATATATGAATTAGTGATAGCCTTGAGGAGCTTAGAAGTTGCGTGAAATTCTAAAACAAAGTTTACAACATCATTGCTCACCACATTTCGTTCCCAGCATTCTTTAATAAAGTTCTTGTTGAACCCATCCGAACGAGAGCTCTTATTCCCATCGCAACTTCAAATGGCTTCCCTAATTTCATCCTCTGAAAAGGGTTTAGTTAGAGAAGCGTTATCCTCAAGTGATATTGACTGGAAGGAAACACCTTCCAAAGTAGGTCTCCTAAAATCAACCTCTTAGTATCCTTGAGAGAAGAAACTCTTAACTTCATTCTTAGCTCCTAACACGTCTTCTATCCAAGCGCCATCTACATTGATCCCAATTAATTAACTGATTTGTCCGTCCATTCATTTTCAAGCAGGAGTGAAAAAATCTGGTATTAGTGTCACCTTCAGCCACCCATTTTGTGATTCCATACATATTGAAAACATGTTTATATTAAAATACATTAAAATATACCCACAATATGTTGGTTCATGTGTAATTGAGCTCAAATTTCTTGAGTAAGGTCTTGAATATAAGATTGGAAGACATCACTCAAAGTGGCTAGTCACGTTCTCATGTAGATAAATTGCTAAGAAATGTGTAATTTAGCAATTATCTTTCTTTGGTACTAAATGATTTTATAAAATACATTTCTTATTTTTTTAATTAAAAATACATTTCAAATGCTTAAAAAATAATTTTTAATGTATTTTTAATTGAAAACTTCATGAGTAATAAATATAGTGGGAAAAGTTACATGAAAATCCGTCTTAGTTAGTTTTTTTTTACACTCTCCCTTTATTACTTTCCCACTCCCCTAACATAAGGAAATGACCAAAATACACCATGATTAAAAAACTTTTTCCTCACTCTTCTTCATCTTTCTTCTCCACCTTCCTTCACACTCTCTCTAACCTCCATCTCTTCACCACATACCTCCAGCCCCAACTTCTCTTCGCGCACACTATCCTCCACCTTCTCATTAACGTATACACGCATTTTATAAGGCTTCTTGACTCGTTTTCATTCATTTCAGTACCTTATTACCAAACAATTTTGGTATTTTGGTATCAAACGTGTATAAGACAATTCAAAAAATACAGGTTTAGTACTTTGGTACCAGACAGTTTCGGTACTAAGGTAACAAAAAAAAGTATTTGATATAAACACTTTTTATATTTAGTGTATTTTTATTATAAGCAATATTAAATAAACAATCTTTATATAATATATTGTGAAAAAACATCTTTTTATTTTATATAATATAAACAATGGTTGAATAGTTTGTAATTATCTGTAGGAATCATATAATTTATAAATATATCTTGAGAGATAGAGTGATGATATTTACATGTGTCAAAGAAAAGAGTGACATTTACTTATAGTGAACGTAATCTGTTTTTTCTTTGAGGAAAAATCAAACATAATCTCAGTACTATAACTCTATAAGTCTCTACCGGATCCTTGACAACGTTGTATAATCGGCAGACTTATTTGAACTGAATTTTCAAAGAAAAAAGAAAGAAAAATATTTCACGACACCATAGAATATAAGAAAGAAAAACAAGTACTATAATTTTGACTATGGTTGTCTGCGAGCCTTAGTATCTTTACACGTACTCTATCCTTTATGTTTACTATTGTAAGGCTTGTAGTTCTTGTGACAAGTGTGATGTGTTCTTCCAAAGTCCAAAGTCCAAAGTCCAAACGATGTTATGTATTGAAAGACTGATTAATATATCAGATGATTATTATAATATAATAATGATTGCAAGTTTCCCCGATGACTTCATTGATATCGTGGCCTGCAATTTGCCAAACACATTTGGAATTGGCTCGGAGGTATCCTAAGCCTCAATATTGACACTGCTTCCTTTCAGAGCATTTTATCATTGACTTCTTATGGTTGAAGTCCTCAATTGAAGGACATCGTCTCTGCTGCTATTGTAAATATTTTTTGGGTAATTTGGTATTGTAGGAATCGGGATAGATTCGATAATCGTGTGATCCTCTTACATTCAGCCATCAATTTAACTATTTCTAATGTGACTCTAGCAAGCAATGCATCTAAATCTACAATGACTTCATCTGCTGCTGAATTTATGATTATCAAAGCTTTTAACGTAAATGGTGATTACAGAATTTCTTCAACCATCAAAGAGGTAATTTGGACCCCACTCTCTCATTACATGATTAAGTGCAATACAGATGGTGCTGCTAAAGGGAGTCTTGGTCCAGCTGCTTGTGGTGGTATTTTCAGAGACAGGAGTGCTGCTGTCCTTGGGTGCAACAGAGAAGGTAATGTTTGTGCTGATAAACTTGCAGATCATGGAACTAATTCAAGTGGCTTTACCTGGTGGAATATCATACCGAGCTTCATTGCGAAGGACTTTTTCAGGAATAGGTTAGGCTTGCCTAACTACAATTTTGCTGATTCGTTGTCCCTCGATGGGCTGGGTTCGCCTTTTGCCTCCTATTTTTGGTGGGCTGCAGATAATTGTTAGCGATTCTGGTGCCGACCTGGTTGGGATGAGAGCCGTTATAGTGATGCTTTTGCACACCTTTATAGGATTGCTTTTATTATTTTTCAGTTATAATGATGTTTATGCTCATGGGTTTTGGTCTAGTCCCCATGTTTTCTGTACCTTTTATCTTTTTTATCAATAAAATTTAGGGGGAGTACTCTTTCCTTCCTGGTGCTTTTTCCTATGAGGGTTTTGCATCAGAAAAGAAGGTTTTAACGAGGCTCCATATCCCTTTTTTTTTATTAAAAAAATATTATTATAATATAATATTAAAGAATGTGATGAAGTGGAATTGTCGGTGGAACTCATTTGATAAATTTTTAGAGTAGGGGTGGAGCCATAATTTATATTTGAGGGGGATGAATACTGGAATGCATAACTTAATTCTGTTTGAAAATATAGTCTCAATAAAATAACAAATGCAAACTTGATCAAGGGTCCTTTAACTTATTTTCGGATTTTGAATAGGTTCTTTATGATTTTTTTAACGAATAGGTCATTTATATTTTTATTTTTTTTTTGTAATAAATAGGTTCCTTATGTTTTGAAATCATTGCACCGTTGCCCTTATTTTATCAAATCTACAATTTTAGTCTCTCTATTTTATTTTTCACAATTTTGGTTTTTCCAGTTTTATCAAATCCACAACTTTAGTCACTCTATTTTTTTCTCGCAATTATGGTTCCCCAATTGTATCAAATCCAAAATTCTAGTCTGCCCGCTAAATTGCCATCCAATTTTTTTACGAAAAATACTAACATGGCAGATGCGTGTCGTGCTATCGTAATCATTGGGTTTTGATGTGGTTGATACATGTCATACTGACACCCAATGATATACAAAATATACATTTAATACTCTTGGTTTAGTTTAATAATATACAAATGAAAATATAAATATGTGAATACCCGATGATCACGCTAGCACGACACCTTACTGTCATGTCAGCAATTCCATCAAAAAATTGGATGAAAATTTAACGGGGGACTAAAATTGCGGATTTGATTAAATTGGGGGATCAAAATTACAAGAAAAAATAGGGGGACTAAATTGAGGATTTGATAAAATTAGGGGACCAAAATTGCAGAAAAATAAAATCGGGGGACTAAAATTGCAAATCTCATAAAATAGAGAGACCAAAACTGCATTTAAGCCAACAAAAAAAATAGAGTTTCTTCATCTTATTATAACTTCATGGTATCCATATGATTTTTTAAAAAAAACAAACAGGTTTTCTACCAGAATTTATTAAAAAAAAGAGAAAGAGAAAGAAGAAAGTGAATGGCACAAGGGGACTAGACCAAAACTGTTGACAAAAGAGAAGCTAAATTCAAAACAATAATAGGGATCCTCTAACAGAGTCCCCTAAAACACTTCATCCTAGATCCAAAAAAAATATTAAGTAATAATAGTTAGATAAACAAAAAATGTCTTTGAAATGGGAATTAAAACCAACCAAACTCTGGCCAAAAAATTATTTACAGAAATCCTAGGACCCGCTTACAAAAGTTAGATAAAAAAGAATTAGAGACCGAATTGGTCTTTGAGCGGGTGTTATAATCTCCAGTTTTCTGGAGCAATTTCTTTTTGGGTTTCTTCTTTCGCGTCGTGGACACCACTGGCTCGGACTTATCACCAACAGTTCCACAGGTCAAAGGATCATCAACGTTGTCTGACACGTCAACCCAAAGTTTCCCCCAAATTCTCATGTACTAGATTAGAAATGGCATCTAACTCTGAGGCATATAGCGAATCTAGCCTGGTGGTGGGAAGTTGAATGGAATCACTACCAACCCAGCTAGCTTCAAAGGTGTTAGGGGTAGAAGCAATAGGCAACTTATGGATCAAAGAAATCCCTTGCGTCTGCAAAACCACAGGCGACAATTGCTTACCATCATCTAAAGCAAACGAGGAATGGGCATTTGATTCTTCGTTAGATTGCATGACATCTTCTTTAATCTCATTCGGTGAAGATTCCTCTTACTGTTGATGCATCTCAAAAGGTTGTTGAGCAACTTTCTGCTTGAAATTCACAGTGTTAGTAGCCTGAGGCTTAATTGGGGACATAAACCTGTTTTGCCTGATTTTCCCCACCAGAGAGCTTTCTTCCTTTGCGAGCACTAGTGGTATGACCGATGGTCTTGCAATTTATACAAAAGGAGGGAAAATTCTCATACTCAATGCCCACTAAGAAAGTATAACCTGGCCTCTCAACTAGGATTTGATTCCTAAGCTCTGATTTCAGTTCTATATCCACCGGGATGCGTACAAAGTGACCAAAAAGATCTGTCAAATGAGCTCTTACTCGTTGTATCATTTAGTCTAATTGGTATTCCAACACAGCTAGCAATAGCAAAAAGGATTTTGAGTCTCCAATATTCTTGAGCAAGACCGGTAAGCCTACTCCAACATTGTACATTTGTATGTTTTATATTTGAAGGATTAAAATCAGGCTGCCAGGCAAACAACTGAAGCAGGCCCAACTTGCAATGCCAAGAAGGCTGCGACTGAATTCTCCGTAAATCATTAACACAGAAAAAAGAAAATTCATAACATCATTTCCCTAATGAAATCAGACCCCGCTTACCTGTAGGTTGCCAAAGAACTTGAAGTTTGGATTTCAAGACATCTAACTTGATAGGAGTGTCTCCTTTTGAGAGTAAAATTATTCCATAGTGTGTCTTGCATGCTTCCAAACCTACCTCATACTCTTCCCCTGGAATTGACATTGTCAATTCATCCCCTTTATGCACGGATGAGGAAGTTGATGAGGAGGGATATCACAGATTTTGTACGTTGAACCAGATACAACTTGCGCAAAAGATTTATTATTTGTTGAAGCACAATTATGCACCTTTGGGTGAACAGCTTGCAGCAGCAGGATCGGTATTATTTGGTCGTTCAACGGTAACATTACCTGAAAATTCAAGGAACAATAATGAATTTTAGTTTTGTGACAATGCGCCTCACGTTGAAGGCACATAAGATTTGAAGCAAAGACATCAGAAAAAACCGTAGAACTGCCTTGCTGCAGTAACTCAGCTGTCTCATTGGCCAACAATTTAGGGAGCAAAACCTGAAAATCACCTACTACCACAGGTTTCACATTGTCACACATAGGTATCAAGGACACCAGAGGAACTTTATCTGCGACGCGCGCGGGGGAGGCAACGGTTGAGAGCGATAGGACACGAGAAAGACCTGATAGCTGCGAATCAAAAGCATGCCCAATCTTAAAATCTGATGGGTCAAAAGTGTTCCTGTTTGGTGCAGGGCGTTGAATCATAGTGGGACCAGGCCACAGAAATTGCAGCAAGTCATCTACCATTAGCGACAACTTTCTCTGAAACCCTAGTAGAGATAGGTTAGCAACGTTCCCAAAATAAACTTTTTTCAAGGATACCATGAATTAATTTGTATACATTTTAATTAAAGGTACTTATACCATCAAACATTGATTCCCAAAGAATGGACACAACAATTTGTGTTCTTGTGCCCACAAATAACATTTTTGGGACAACAGACACAAACAGAAATGAAATGAACGATTATATTACTACACGCTTCAAATTAGCAAAGAAGGGACATGATACTCCATTTTTGTCACTTTTAAACTTACTATGAGTCACTTAATTTACCACACACACACACTTTAAAGAAAACTAAGAGATAATATATTTTTTTGGGTGGATACTGTGAGATAATATATGTACTTGCATGTTATTTTTGTTGTTATTTTGAATTCTGATGATATATATGTTGTTATTTGAATTCTGATGAATTTGATGTAAACCCAGAGATAATATGCTCTTATTTGAATTCTGATGAATTTGAAGTAAATTTGGAAATTCGTGTATGTAATTTTGTTCATTGGAAATTTGTGCAATTCTTTTTTCATTATTTGTCTGGTTGTGTTTCAAGCTTATAGATCTGGTTGTGGAACAGAGAGGTTTAATATGAAAAAAAAATAGTAGTGCTTTCTATGGAAGCGCCGGTGAACGTATAGGGGGTAGCGTTTCCTTCCTAAAGCACTACTTATGGTAATAGAATAAGTAGCAATTTTAGGAATAAGCGCTACCTAATTTTAGAGAATGAGTAGTGTTTCATTAAAAGCGTTGGCGATTACTGCGTGAACTGGTAGCGATTTAGTTAAAGGCGCTGCTGATTCCTGACATTTAGTAGTGCTACGTCGTATGAGCTCTGTTTTGTATCATGCCTTTAGCAGCACATTAGTAGGATCGCTTAAAAGCGCCGCTAAAGGCTTTTTCTATTGTAGCACGTGTGTACTCATCAAGCTACCCGTCTCGTGCCCGCCACAGATTTTACCAGCAGATATCCATATCCATAAGTTCAATTTTTTTGTCATCCACCCTTCCTCCATCTTTTTCAGTCATGATGGCGATGTTTTCACACCAGTTTTCTTCCACTTGTTTTGTTTTTTTCTTCTTCCCCTCTCACTGTCCTTCCTCCCTACCTTAATTAGAGCCTTCCTTCCTACCTTTGAGCACTCCTTTCCCTACACATTCCATGCCCTCTCCACCCGCTTTCCTTTTTTTCTCTACTGCCATCAAAAATTGAAATCTTTCAACAGGCTTCAAAATCTACATGTGGGTCGTGGAACACTGAGAGTGAAAAGTCCGGTATGATTGAAAGACATTTAAATTATACATACATCACCTGTGAAGAGTAAAAAAATACATTTTAGAAAAAATAAAGATATTTATGAAGAAAATAACTATACCTAATATATTATGTTTTAGGACTCAAAAACAAAATATTCATTTATAAAAAAATACAGATAAAATATAAAAAATAGTTGTACCAAGTAAGATTTCCCATTCAGATTTAAAATTAAAAATAATTATAGATAAATTATTAAGATATTTATACAAATTTCTAATCAAAAAGATATTTATAAAACTGATATGTCTCTCAAAGATAATAAAATTATACCAACAAGTAATATCTACCTGTCAGGACCTATAATTAAATTAAAACTCGAAATTAATTAGTCAATTACTTGAAAACAGTTTTACCTAAAACTTCAAACACACATTCATACATGTGTATAAGTCAAGGTTGTTAAAACCGGACCGGACCGGCCAGTTCAACCGGTTGAACCGGACCCTATCCGGTCCAAATGAACCCCAGAACCGTCTGGGGTGAAAACCGGGAATTGAACCGGATAACCGGACAGGAAACCGGCCAAAAACCGGGGAACCGTGCAGAAAACCGGATTTTGTTTATTTTCCTTAAAAAATGGTATACCATGTTGATTTTTGGAAAAAAATGATAAATGATGTTGATTTTTGGTATATGAGATATTTTTTATCATTTTTTATAATTAAATTGATGTAATAAATAAATAAATAATTAAAAAACAAATGTGTACACTAATATTACTATGAGAGTACTTACATTATAGTATCTAATTATCTATGATTGTTGAATATTATAGTTTTATTATGTCATACTATGATTCTTTTTTGTTTTTTATCCTTTATATATTGTAAAAAAAATATTAAATAATCTATTTAATTAATTCCGGTTCAACCCCCGATTCAACCGGTTGAACCCAAGAACCCCGGAACCGCTACCTCTTCCGGTTCAATGTCCGGTTTTGATTACCTCGATATAAGTTTAACATAATAATATAATACATTTTTTATCAACATATTAATAATTAATATAATACATACAAATCTAAATTTATACGTATATTAATATGTATGATTACTAGTATGTAACCCGTGCGATGCACGGGGAGCAACTTTGGTTTAAAATATCTACTTAAATAAAAATTAAGGAAATAAATATATAGAATGTTTGGATGAAAAATGTAACATTGATTATATTGAAAGTGTTATAAATGATAATAATATATATCTTGCTAACAATGTGAAAAAAATTTCCCATATTAGGTTAATACTACATTATGATAGAGATATAATTGTAATATATATATATATATATATATATATATTTATTGTCAAACTAAATCGATATACTTAAATTTTAGATATCATATAACTGAAGAGCCGATAACTAATAAACATGTTAAACATGTTTTGGTAAGGGATTCCGTTAAGAATAAAATCTTGGTAAATGGTCTAGATTTTATATGTGAAATTAGGTTTACCTTTTGTTTTAAATAAAGGAGACGTAAAAAAAATAAAAGTTACACGGTCTTAGTCTTTCTATTCTGGTACATACTTGGAAAGATATAGAAAAATTGTTGGTGCTACAAGTTACAATTTGTGCGAAGCTTCCATTGAAAGTTTGATTTCTCTCGTCTTACTTACTATAATATTCAGTCTCCTTATGATATACATTTATCATATAATTTAAATACTAATAAATTGTTCATGAAATATGAATACTTTTTCATGTAAATTATTAATCACTCTAAGAGGTAGGAACAATTTTGATGAGAATAGTTTATGAATAAAAGCATAAGTTAAGGATGAGAAAATAACTTGTCAAAAAAAAAAGGATGAGAAAATAAAAGGTACAAAAATAGAATGCAGTTCCTCTGCAACTTGTTGCACCATATACTTGCTGCAGAGGATCCAAACTTTGAAAAATAGCATGAATATATACATTGGACCGTTGGTCAAAAAAAGATACATTAGACTGGAATGTTGTGAGATGCGCAGAAGATAGTGACTGCACTAATTCAACCAAATAATAGAGCATGAATAACAGAACTGCAACACAAATTAAGATATAATAACCAAACTTCCATGAAATATTAATAATCACATATTAGAACATATTAGAAGGAAACAACATATATTATAATTAAATAAGAAATAAGATGTAGCTACAAATAGAGAATGTGAAACTAAGAATTAATATTTTGTTATGCATTATAAAAAGATATAGATCCTTGACACATCAGATAACAAACTTATTGAATCCAATAGGCAGAATAAAAGTAGCAGGGTAATTTAATTTTGAAGGAGATGGTGGAGGGCTTGTTGAAAAGACCTAGTTGCTTTTCTATTCGCCCCTCAGTGATATTGATTCCTCCTCCATGCCACAATCACCAGAATGGTGGATCCTTTTGCAAGAGTGAAACACTAATTCCTCAACTTAAATAGCTAAGACAAAAGACAAAATATTAATTTCAAATTTAAATTTTAAAATCATACAATGAATTGTTATTCAGGTTTCAAAATAATATGTATCATGTTGTCAAAAAAATAATATGTATGATGATTGATTTTGTCATTCAAATTCAAATTTTGAATTTGAATTTATTTAATAATTTGAATTTGAAATTTGAAAAAAATGCAAAATTAATTGCAATAATAACATTTAATATGTCTATTTGATACATATTTGTTGATTGATTATTTGTTTAGTTTGTTTAATGATGTTTTATTTTATAATTTTGATTTAATTGTATATTTTATATTTGTTTGGATCATTGAATTTTTCTTTGTATAATAATATTTATTATATTTATTTATATGCTATTTTACATGTTAGCCTTCGCTGGTATCTTTTTCATCGTGATAAATAATAAAAAAAATAGTTTTTGTGAAGTCATTATTAACATATTTTAGTCCTCATAATAGGTGTATATAATATTAATTATTTATAATTTTAAGGATGTAAGAACGTATAACCGAATTTTTACATTTCCTTATTCATTGGTAATTTTTGTATGGTGATGAATAATACTAAAATAAAGAAAAAAATTGTAAATTATTTTCACTTGGTAATTATATTAAATAGGTGTCTTCATAAACCATATTGTGTTCCAACATGGTGTAAGGAACATTATATTATTCAAATGCGATTAAAAAATTAATTTTGTGAATCAAATATGTTTGAGAATCAAAAACAAAATGGAGAAACGATTAAAAAAAATTGGATATACATTGGCTCCAACATGGTGTAGTGCATAAGAAATATAAAATCAACATCCATTAGTTCCATTGTTTTTCTAAGAAATAACAGGATTACCGAAAAAATATAGATAGTGTGTAAAACAGAAGAACCTAAAATATATAGGATGACTTGTTGACATACCAATGATGAAGCCTATTTATAATGTTAATCAAGATGTTAGTTGTATGCAAATGGTTTGAAAATGAAATTTAAAAAGTTCGCCAAAACTTTGAAAATTACAGCAAATAAATTTTTGCAAAATTTGAAATATGATTGCAATTGCGCCAAATAAATTTTCAAAAATTTTGAGATATAATCTGGAGTAAGTTTTTATTTTTAAATTGTTTAGGATTATTAGGACTATTGTTTAACATAATGCAATTAAAACTGAAAATTTAATTGGAAATCATAAGTTATTGTTTGAAAATTTATACTCTCATTGAAATTCATTTATTTGTAATTATCTTTGTCTTATTTTTTCCTTAAATAAAATGTTCTTTTAATTGCAATTATAACTGAAAATTTAATTGGAAATCATACGCTATTGTTTGAAAATTTATACCCTCATTGAAATTCATTTATTTGTAATTATCCTTTGTATTATTTTTTTCCTTAAATAAATTATTCTTTTAATTTATTTTTTTTAGTATGAAAGGATGTCAATTAGGATTTACATTAAATAGATTTTGGTGAAATTCACCTATGATTGACACCTAGGATAAAGAGCCCATAGAAACATTTTACTTTGTATGTTTATAGATTACAAAGAGTTTCAGCGAAGAATTCAAATTGAAGTTTCAAACTTTATACCGTGTGTATGTATATGTGTATATATATATATATATATATATATATATAGAACATATATTTTGAGAGGAGTTTTATAATGAGAGGGTTAGAGGAACCCATCATGACCGTTGATCAAAACATGAGCGGTTGAGATTAAAATCAAAAGTCAAAATGATAACTACTCACCTTTCAATCTCAACCACCCATGTAGTGCTATAGGGTCCAGATTTACTTTTCTCATCTCTCACAATAAAATCTCCTCTCACCTTATACATCCCCTATATATATATATATATATATATATATATATATATATATATATATATATATACTTGTCTATGAGGCCATTTGGATAGAGCTTATTTTGAGCTTATGCAAAACAACTTATACAAATAAATAAGTTTTTATTTATTATTTATAAGCTTGTTAAGGTAGTTTATGAACAAACAACTTATGAATATATAATTTTTGTTAGTGAGAACTTGTGAATCAACATAAAAACTTATTTATCTCCATAAATTGTTTTTCATAAACTCAAAAATAAATTAATCGAAATGGACCCTATATCTACCGCGAAAAAATTAACATTATTGTGCCCGTAAATTAGGTAGCATTGATTATTGATAAGCTCAACTCGTACACGCAGCACGTTACTGACTTTTCACCGAGAAAATAAAATCTGCCCCCACATCTTTCGTCTATCTTCTGAACTTCACCGTCACAAATTTGTGATACCTCTTACTAGTCAAGTCCCTTAGTAGTATATATATATGTGCTATGTGCACCAGATATATACCACACAAACACACATACATAGCACATAATTATTAAGTGAGTCATTCTTTATCACTAAGCCATGGCAAACAAATCTCTAGCTGGAATCTGCATCCTCTTCCTTGTTCTCCTTGTTGCTCGTAAGTCATGTACACTTACTTAGTATTAATAATATACTACATGTCCATATATAACTATATTCATTAATAATTGCTTTGGATGCATTATGTTTAATTATTTCTTGATGTATATATTTTGAAACATATGGTTGGATGAATATATCTCTATATGTCATCTCTAATGATCAATAATGAATTGCTATGATATCTGCAGAGGAAGTTGTGGTGCAAACTGAGGCAAGGACTTGTGAGAACTTAGCTGATACATATAGGGGACCATGTTTCACCACTGGTAGCTGTGACGACCACTGCAAGAACAAAGAGCATTTAGTTAGTGGAAGGTGCAGGGATGATTTCCGCTGCTGGTGCACTCGTAACTGTTAAGTCTGGATTCTCTCCAACTTGATGAAGATGCAGGGACGACATATATGAATGTGACTATACAAATAAATTAATAAATAACAGTTGTACTGCATCTATATATGTATTGTGTCATCTCTGAATTATGTGTCTACTAAACTGTGCATAATGTATCAGTTATGCACTTTATGTTATAGAATAATAATAAATAAACTGGTGTTGTTGCAAAACATGAATAAATTTCATTTTCTACTTTCTGGTATTATTATCTAGTGTGATCACTTCAATTATTTGTCACGTCAACATATATATATCTAAGTATATAAATTTAGATGATAACTTTCTTATTGTTTTAATAGGGTTTGTATATCGTCTTAATTCAATGCAACCCTGCTTATCAAAAAAAGAGTACCTGCAGCCCTTTTTAATTACTTAAGTGTATTGATGTACATAATTTTTTGACATAATTAAAAATTATATTGTAATATAAAATTGAAGTTACTTATTGTTTATCGACAAACTCTCTAAGAGGTCAAGTTAGACCACAAAAATTGAAGTTAACTACGGATTTATCTATTTAATAATTTTTAATTTGTTAAAAAATTAATATTAATTTTATTTTTTTAAATGAAATAGATATAAATACCAGTGATCTTTTGGGTATCAGACACATTTACAGCGACAGAAGATCTGATAAAAGGATAACAACTAGTGTCTACTAATATAAAGATATAAAATGTTGTAACAAGCAGCGAATAAAAAGGAATCAAACTTAATCTAAAAGTTATAAACACCACTAAAAACCTAATAAAGTCAAAAGAAGGTTATGCAATTTTGTTTAGATTTTTTGGAGATTATGAAAATTCAAAAAATTAATAAAAAATAGTAAATGATGGAATTTGGGATTTTGAGCCCCAAAGTCCCTTAAGAAGCTCTGATTTTTTTCCAATGAGCCCTAGTTTTTTCTGGATGTAGTTACGGGACAATCAAAGTAAGTTGCCCGAAAATCGTTTTTTGCCTAAATTATCTAGCCGATGTACAACATCATCACGTGTAAGGAATATCTAAGGTATTCCCTGTGCACGGGGAGCACTCAAGAGTCAATTTTTTTATTTTGTTAAACCAAGGTATTCCCTGTGCGCGCCCCAGGTATTTTTCGATACACACCAGCTAGGGATCGAACTCTTAACCAAATTGTTAAAGAGCCCAAGTATCTATCACTTGTACTATACCATGTTGGTCACTCAAGAGTCAATTGGACCTACATCCGTTGATCAAGATAAATTATTAACGTTAAAAAATTATGATCGTTAAAAAAAATTAAAAATTTAAATTTTTATTAAAATTTATATTTCAATACAAAACATATTTATCATTTTAATAGTTAAATCGGGTTTAAAAAATGCAAACCAGAGTTATCTATTAAAATGATAAATCCTTTTTTTAAAAAAATATTAAGAAACAGATTTATCATTTTAATAAATAAATCTGGTTTTACAAAACGCAAACCGGATTTATCTATTAAAATGATAAATCTGTTTCTTAACACTTTTTAACAAAATCGATTTATCATTTTAATAGATAAATCCAGTTTTAAAAAATGAAAACCGGATTTATTTATTAAAATGATAAATCCGTTTCACATTTTTGCTAAGGGGTAAAATGGGAATAAAGTAAAACTGTGAGGGTATAGTTTCTAATTGTGGGGGTATAAAAAACAAAATCCTTAAATAATTGGCCTATAACAATATTGGGCTTCAGAAAAACCAAGAAAACACGAAACGCCTTCGCATGTTTGTGGCTCGACTCACTGTCACTACGAAGCTGAAAGCGGAACGAAAATGTCGAGAGATCATGGCAACGGAAACATTACTCTGCCCAAAAACACCGCCGCGAGCTCAGATAAAGACGAACGAGAACCTCCATCAAAACGAGATTCCAAAAAATCGCGAGAAGATTCCGAAGTAGACTCAGAAACCGAGAGAAAGCACAGAAGTTCAAGGAAAAAAGCACGAGAGAGCTCAGATTCCGACGGAGATAAAAGACGCAGGAGGAAGAGGAAATCTCGGAGGCGATACAGTAGCGATTCTGATTCTGATTCAAGTTCGGGTTCGGATTCAGAGGACGATGAGTCCGAACGGTCTGGTTCAGATTCGGAGAGTTCTGATATGGAAGAGAGTGAGGGAGAGAGGAAGGAGAGGAAGAGGAAGGAGAGAAGAAGGAGGAGAGAGAAGGAAGAAGAGAGGAGGAGAAGGCGGAAAGAGAAGAGAAGGAAGAAGGAGAAAGAAGAAGAGAGAAGGAAGAAAGAGAAGCGAAAGAAGAAGAAGGAGAAGAAAGAGAAAGGGAAGAAAGGTGCTGTGACGGATTCATGGGGAAAGTATGGTGTTATTAGAGAAACTGATATGTGGTAAGAGTTATATATTCTTCTTTTCTTTTTTATTTTTAGTTTTAATATTGTATGCTTATATCTGCTTGTTGATTAAATTATGAGAACCTAACAATGTTGTAGAATGTAGTTTGTTGCTTTAGTTTTGCATCTGATTTATGTGTAATGGCATGAGATAGAACTGTGGATGTGGTTAGTGGACTTGTTATTTTATTGAAAGATGATAAATTTGAGCATTAACAATTTAAGAGTGTTTTCAGATTGATTATTGTTGTGCTTTTAGCAATTGTATGTGAACCATGTAAGATTGGAGAAGGATAGTAACTAATAACAGGATTCAAATTTGTTATCTTTAGACGAAATCAGAGTGACGAGTTTAAGGAATGAATACAATTTACAACACTTTGACTCCAACATGCTCCAAAAATTCTCTCTTATCATGCCGAGAATGTTGTATATGCTAGAAAGAAATTTTCAAAGTAAAATATCACTGTTCGATTTTAACAAAACTTAGTAACTTCATGCTACTGCCTTTTGGGCTACAATCTTGAATATATGCTGTGGATATAGATTATAGAATCTTTTGAAGGAGCAATGGTTGTTATGAACTTCTGTCTATCACTTCAGAGGATTGGTAGACAGTTGGTTATACTTTATCTTCTGATTATGATTTCTGGTGTAATGTTTTTTAAGATTTTAAAATTTGTTGGCTAATGCCACCCTGCCATAACAAAAGGAATCTTGGAAGATGAAGGTAGTTGTTGGCAGATGCAAGATAACCGGTTCTTTTATTTTATTTTTGGGGATAAACAGCAGAAAGTCACATGTAGGATTGTAGTTGAACTGAGAGTTAAAACATTTCAATATGCACTTGCTATTGATATCGCTGCTGATGTCTTCTGATGGACACTTTAGCAAGATTTTTCATCTAGGTTAGCATGTACTTTTTAATTATTAAAGCTAAAGAAACAGAAACTAGTCTTCAGATTACTAACATGCTGATTGGATATTAAAGCGATAGCATGATGCTATAAAGCTCATGCCATAGCGGGGTCTAGGGGGAAGGGTGGGATCAAGTATGGATCAATTGTAGTCTGCCTTAATTTGCATTTGCAAGAATCCGATTCCACAACTCGAAGTTGTGACCCAAAGTAATGTGGTAGCAAGTCCAAGTCTCCAAGCTTTGAGCCAAACTCCCCTTTAAGAGTGTGTTTGTTTCAAGTCTTATAAAACTATTCTTGGGAATGAGTTTGGGGATTATAATATGGTCCCCATCAGGAAAGGTTGGTACTATGGTGGTGAACAATCAGAAATTGAAAGTGAATATGTAATGAGCACGATTACTGCTGCGTCGAAAAGCAAGGTTGCTGCACCCATAATCATTGTAATGGAGTCAAGGAAAAACAATTTTAACATAGGTTAACGTCCTGAGTTATTGCCTATAAATTGTTGGGTTTAAAGTGGCAACTATGATCCGCCTGTTATATTATGATAGGCAGACAGTAGGAACTGCATATATGGAACTCTTTGTAAGATTTGTCCATTATTTATTTCCAGGAATCTAGATTGCACACGATTTTCCAACTTTCTATTCGAATGTCAATATTAGTTAATTAGTTAATCTTTAACATTGATAACCATAACCTCCCACTTTCACCTTATGTTACCTCACTTTCTATAATTTTGATCTAGAATAATTTAAAAATATTCCAAGGAATGAGAAGTGTTTACAAAATATTTTTGCTTTATTCCTAGTAAATTGGTGATAGTATTTCAAGGAATATCATTCCGGGGAATGTAATCCTATGCCACGAAACAAACACCCCCTAATATGTTTACTGGATATAAGGTCATGTATTTAATTTTCTTATGGAAGCTTCAATTTATTTCATCAAGATTTCGACTCTCAAGTTTGTGCAGTCAATAACCAAAGCTTATCTGTTGTTATCAGAGGATCTTTAAGTAGCTAAGTTGCATAGGTCTTCAAATAAGCGGTCTATATTTCTGTTTGAGTTTTAACTCAATATGTTAGGATGTAGAATAAAGGGGAATTGGACAAGTTAAGAGTTGTTAGAGTCAACTATGGTTGTTATGGCTGTTAGAGTTTGTTATAGTTTGTTAGAGTTAGTTGTTAGTTAGGTTATTAGTTAATTGGTTGTTAGAGGAATATCTTGTATAAATAGGAGGTGAATGGGATAGAAAGAAACAGATATCTGATTTGTAAAATTCTGTGAATAAAGCCGTGGCTCTATAGCGAAAGGGAAAACCCTTTGTAGGAGAGTTTTCTCTCCTATTCTTTCCCATTTTCAATAAAATTGCTCTTCCTTTTCTACTCAAATTTCTGGGTTCCTAACAATTGGCCCGACCTTCCGGATCGGAGGGTGGCACGTTGGAGAACGAAAGAAGGTTACTGGTTGAGTTGATGGCAGATTTCGATCTTGTTAAAGAAAGTCTGTCAGACATTGAGCAAATCATAGAATCTGTTGCAAGGGAGAATACGGTGCAGAAAGGTGAGGCTACGAGGGGTCGTGGAAACGAGGACAGAGAGAACATGTGGATCAAGAAAGTTGAGCTGCCAGATTTTTCAGGGGCAGATCCCCTTGGATGGATAGCAGGTGCAGAAAGGTTCTTTGGGAAGCACAAAATTTATCCATTGCAGAGGTTCTTTGGGAAGCACAAAATTCATCCATTGCAAAGGTTCTTTGGGAAGCACAAAATTCGTCCATTGCAAAGATTCTATGCGACGGTTTCATTCTTGGAGCCAAGATGATCAAGATCTTGTTTGGGAATCATTTTCCACGGCTTTAATTAAAAGATCTGGTGTGCAAAAGGAGCACTCAATTGACAAGCTGATACTGGAAAATCAAGACACAGAACCAGAATCTTGGAAAGTGACTAAAATAAGAGATGAAATGATGTTAGAGGTATCTGTTGATGATGGAAGTGAAGATTGTCACAATGAATTAGAAACTGAATTCAAGAAAGACAAGGCCCTTTCCAATGGAGGAGAAAATTCGGTCAATAAGGACGAGAAGTTGAAAGAAGAGGATAATGATGGAAACGGGTCTGATAGGGACAAGGAGGAACCCCAAGGTGCTGCCAGCAAAGAATTGAGGACGGAATCACAAGCTGGAGCAGTGGAAAATTCTGAAGCAATCTTGAATGGAGCTAGCAATCCTGGCTGCGGCCAAAAATGAGCAGAGACTGCAACCTGTGTGATCAAGAAGAGTGTCAAAAGGATTGGCGTGTCAGAAGCAACCCGTGTATGGGATAGAAGGAAACTGTTAGACCCTTTGTCCACATAGATTTTGAGTATACCGTAGGAGGGAAAGGGGATGATATATTGTAAGGAAAAAAGTGGTTATTATGTTGTTGGAAAAGGTTGTTAGTTGAGTAAAAAAAAAGGTTGTTAGTGTTAGTTAGCTAGTTAGTTATTGTATGTTGTTAGTATTAGTTAGTTGGTTAGGCTTAGTAGTTATTGTAACCATCACCCTGTTTCTTCTATAGGATTATAAATAGAAGTTTGGGGAGTGGAGCTGGGTTATATGCCAGCAAGGTGCTTAGTTGCATCGGTGTAATTCTTTCCCCTTTTCTGTTCTTTAATAAAATTACAGGGACGTCATTGCCCTTTTGCTAGGCGTGGTGAGGCTAGGAACGCAACAGAAAAAGTTTTCTGATTTGTAAAATTCTGTAAATGGGATATATACCCTTTGGAGGAGAGTTTTCTCTCCTATTCTTTCCTATTTTCAATAATTGATCTTCCTTTTCTACTCAAATTTCCGGGCTCCTAACATAAAACTATCTAATCTAGTTTTTATATGTTGTGAACTAAGTGTCTCAGTATATCTTCTATGTTTGATGTTATGAATATTCTTCTATGTTTGATGTTATGAATATGACAGGACCAAACGGCCAGAGTTCACTGCATGGTTGGCTGAAGTAAAGCAGGTGATTACACGTCTTTCCTTTCATAACTAATTAGATTCCATCTCATTCTTTCCTGTTGGACTCGGCCTTATTTACAGGCACTCATGGTTACTTGTTGGACTATATCGAATTGTAATTTTACTGTATTACAGGTGAATATGGAGACTCTGTCTAATTGGGAAGAAAAACAGATGTTCAAACAGTAAGTACCTAAACTTGCTACTCAGGAAAAAAACAATTAAAGAAAAAGAGATAAGAATGGAGGGGGAAAGAAAAATAGAAAAAGAAGTGACAGTAACACACTTAGACTTAGCTCTCTGTTAACTGTTATGTTTACTTTTAAAGTAGTACCACAAGAGAGAAGGATGTTCATTTTGATTTCTTTCATTCTCACCTTATTTAATCCCACAGAATCAGATCATTCACAAATCATTTATTACTATGTTGATTTGATTGTAAGTTAATTAGTCTCTAATTGCTGGCATGCAGATTTATGGAGGATCACAACACAGCTACCTTCCCTTCCAAAAAGTAAGCTCCTGCAGAGGTTATGTTTGGCTTATTTTTTGTGAATAAGAATATTGCTACATACATGTCATTTGTTAATCTATGAGTATTTATCTGTGTCGTATTCATTAACGCAAAACTCTCGTTCTTCAATGTTAAAATGAATTTAAGATATTGAGTGAATCATTTTTGTATATTTATTTGGGTTGATAAATGGTTTAATGTTTATGTGGCAGGTATTACAGTCTTGATGCTTACTACAGACATCAAATGGAAAAAGAGATGAAAAAGGGTATCAAGAAAATCCAGGCAAAAGAACGAACTGTTTTCAACGATGAAGAACAGCGCAGGTATAATTTTGATCACACTGCTTTGCTAATGTAATCTTAAATTGGTTTTAATTTCTCCAATCTTGTTTTTTTTTCCTGACTTACAATACTCTTGCTCTTAGTTGACCTATTTGGTTAAGGAGCAACAATATTGACCTTTTTATTGTTTCTTTTTCTGATGTGTTATAATCAGTTATTTCTTTTCACTCATTATCAACTGTTTTTCATTGTCAACATTACCTATATTAGATTCTTGAAGCTTGCATTACGTTTTTGCCAGAGTATGACATGTAAAACATTATCCATGGCTTATGTAACAAGCATTGTCTCTGTTGACCAAAATTGTTTCACCCTTTCATTCCATAATCATTTTTCAATGCACCTATAGACTGGAATTGTTGCAAGCACGCGAAAAACACAAGGAAGAACAAGTGATAGCTTTGAAGCGCTCGATGGAAAGTGGAATGGTAAGTTTTTACCGGATTTCTTTTATATAGCGATTCGACTTCTAGTCATTTTATTAATGACAAATTTCTTTTTGTCAAACTTTTCTGCAATAATTTTTCAGGCACAGGCAATGAAAGAGCAAGCTCAACTCAGGGAGGAGATGGCTTACCAATACAAGCTCGGAAACTTTGAGGTGAGAATTACAAATTCATTTCTATCTAGAGCATGGGTTTCAGCTTGTGCCTCTTCTCATTTTGCTGCAATTTTTATCACCATAGGCTGCCGCCGCTATCCAGAGAAGGTTGGACCCCGATGCTGCCGTGTAGTTAGTCTGACATAACTTACTAGGTGATGCGGTCACATGATCATGTCACCACGACAATCTTATTTTCTGCCAATTATGGATCTTTTGTCGAGGATGGTGTTTTTTGTTCTGTTTCAACAGATGAGTAAATATTCACTGGTTCCGAGTCTTCTACTACGTGCTACCATTGCTAACATAGAAGTGTTGCCTTGCCTTTTCACATGAGCAAGCAAGCATCTCGAAACTGCTGAGTCCAAGCTACGTGCCATTAAATTTGCCCATGAAATGATCCTTTATGTGAAACTTCTAGTTTGTCAGTGAGGACTCGGATGTACTGTGTAATGAGCAAATAAGAAGGAAGTAATTCGAATCGTATTGCACTCAATGGACATAATTTTATATATGAAAATGAATAGAATAGTATGTTAAAGTTGAGATTTATTTAGATATTTATTTTGAAACTATTTTTTAAGAGCATGTAACATTAAAAACTTCAAATTTGATAAGATAGACAACCAAAATATCTCAACTTTGGGAGGGGACAATCTTGTTTTTGGTGCACAGTTTCTATCGGCTTTGTCGATGGCTAATCTACACTGTGAAAACTGGTTGGCCACGTTTGAACTTGGCTTTGCTAGTCCGTGTGGTTCTCCCCTTTCAAGAAAGTTTTTGCCACACCCAAAATTCAAACTTGTGATTTTGGGGTGGGATTCAAACCTAGTTACCTCTTGGACCAACATTTGTTGGTGGATATCGTTATTTATACTATACAGTTTTATAATGTTTTTATAAAATTGTGTACTATAAACTAGCAAAACATTATAAAACGGTGTATCGTAAGCTATATTATAAAATTGTGTACTATAAACTTGCAAAATGCCAACCGACTTTGATAGACTCTTTAAAAAAATTTGTAATTCATGGTTGAATAACGGTGAATTGTTTTTAAACAATAAAAAATATTAATCGAATACCAACCGACTTTTTTACCAAAAGAATCTTTTAAAATCCAAAATCAATTCATCCCCTTATAAAACGGTGTATCGTAAGCTATATTATAAAATTGTGTACTATAAACTTGCAAAATGCCAACCGACTTTGATAGACTCTTTAAAAAAATTTGTAATTCATGGTTGAATAACGGTGAATTGTTTTTAAACAATAAAAAATATTAATTGAATACCAACCGACTTTTTTACCAAAAGAATCTTTTAACATCCAAAATCAATTCATCCCCTTATAAAACGGTGTATCGTAAGCTATATTATAAAATTGTGTACTATAAACTTGCAAAATGCCAACCGACTTTGATAGACTCTTTAAAAAAATTTGTAATTCATGGTTGAATAACGGTGAATTGTTTTTAAACAATAAAAAATATTAATTGAATACCAACCGACTTTTTTACCAAAAGAATCTTTTAAAATCCAAAATCAATTCATCCCCTTAGTTTTTGTTAGCATGAGAATTTCAAATTTCAAATCAAAATGAAGGAGATCAAGATAGAGCCAAGGTGCCTTTCGAACACACACTTAGCTTGATAGTTTTTTTATTTATATTTCTACCATTCAATGTGACATTTATTTATTTATTTTGAAATTAATGTGACATTTTTTTATAAAGAGTTTCGACATTCAATGTGACAATTAGTGTGTGTTTGGTTCTGCGGTGAGTAGAATTGATTTTGACAGAATTGATTTTGTAGAATTGATTTTAGTTAAAAATGAGTTGAACTTGACGTGATTTTTGTTTGGATACCTTTATTGAAAAATTGATTTTTTTCAAACTTTGTTGTTTGGATAGGTTAAATTAGAATTGCTTTTACACGTGAAATTACCAAAATGGGTCTCAACTTAAAAATATATTAAGGATGAAGGGTAGTAAAGGAAGTGAGAGAAAGTATCTACTAGAATCAATTCTTTTCCACCGCAAAAGCTACAAATCCTAACTTCTCTCAGAATCAATTTTGAGGGGTAGAATCAATTTTCATTGGAGACACCCAAACAAAAATTCTCAAGCTGAAATCACGAAAGTAGGCACCAAAAGTGCTTTTACACCTCTCCACTGCCAAACCAAACATAGGCTTAGTTATTTATTTTGATATTAATATGACATTTTTTGTACAAAGAGTGACAATTTACATAACTTTTTCGCGAATATACGATTAGTAAGAATCTACCTTATTTACCTTGCAAGTCATGAGATGAGAATCACCTAGCATGTATGGCATTTGCAAATTGTATGCAAAGAAGGAACTAGCAGATAAGAATAAAAGGACAAATCGGTAGCTGAGTATAGAGGTTGAAAAAAGATGGGTGACTAACAAAAACAAACAGGCAAGCAGGCACGCCTCCGCGGCTCCAAATACCACATGGTGAATTGTACATGATCCCCTACACCTAGACACGCCTCCCTACATTTTCAAGTTTAGAGTCAAACTACCTCTCTACACAATTTCATGCTTTTTCTATTTTTAGCAAACACAAAGAAGCACATCTACTCCAGCAGTGCACCTTTCTCAACGCCTCTACACCAAGCACCAATCTATATGCAACAAATTATCTATAAGAGAGAGGAGAACAACCATCAGAGGCAATGAGAAACCAAGAAAAACGGTAGAGGGGAAGAGAATCCTATTGAGAGAAATAAAACATCTCCATTTGCTCATTCAATTCTCGAGAAACATCAACATCCCTGCTTGCTTCTCCGAAGTTGATCCCTCTCTTTGTAGAGGTGTTGTTCACCCGCTCCCTCCAAGATTTGGTAACACCTCTCTCGCTCTCTCTAAACCTTTTTATCTTCTCTTGTTTTTCTTTTCCTATTTTGTTTATGTTTTAATTTATTTTTTTTTATTTTTTTTTCTTTCGGAGCTGTGCACCCTTTTTGTTCCGATCAGTTTAACCAAAAAAAATTGTTCTTAATCATGCCAAAATAGCACTAAAGATAAATTATGGTCAGTTGAATGACATCTTGATATCTTATGCTTATTGCACAAGAATATGATGGTGTCTTAAGGAAAAAGTATATACGATGGTTCTTTCTTTTTATTTGAAAAAATAATATCTATTCAAAGTTGAGAGGCAAACACATCCATAATTCTAATTTTTTTAAGTTACTCATTTGTTTGGACTCAAAAAGAATTTATTTTAAGCGACTAACATTTCATATTAACATAAGCAAATTTGATTTCTATTTCTCAGACGATTCAAAGCAGTTGATACATGTTTTTCAAAGTAACTAATCCATGTATTACGAAAAGTGGTTAATGCATGTACTATGGAAAGCATATACGAATGGGCAGACAATGCAGATAGGCTGAAACAATGAGTATATAAAGACATAGAAATATAAAGATTTAGCCGTGTAGATTGTAGCCGCAACCATAAGCTTTGATATTTTTTTAACATTTCCTGCTTTTAATATCCTCCACAGGATCAGTGGAAATCTGGAAGAGATCATTATTATACACGGTTGACTTTAGTGGTAATAGCTGACGTGTTTGCCATGTGTAAGAAAAAAGCGGACGTGGACTTCTAAGGTTGATAACGTGTTTTTTCTGAATTGTCTATGTGGACGCTGATATGTACAATCGATGCTTTAGTATAATAAAGATAAAGATATTACTCCAATAAAAATTTTGTCCCCATATTAAGAAATGAAATATTTAATTATTAATTAATCATTATTACAAAATTGCTAATATATTAATTAAAAGTGGTACCAATTCGGCGATTCCTTCCTCATTACAGAAGCTTTCACACTCTCTTTCCTAGTCCTTCCTTCTACTTCACTTCTGTCTTTTCTAGTTCTACTCTCTGCATCTCTTCTGAAAGAGAGTGAGTGAGTTTCTGAAGTGTTGAACTGAGCCAAGTTTGTTGCTTTACAATAGAGAAAGAAACTGGCTTCAAAATGAGGGGTCCCTTGGGTGGAGTCATAGGAAGATACCCATCAAGTGATGGAACAATCCATATGGGTGGGATCATAAAGCACAACAGGAAATGCAGAGACATAGCTGTTCTTATCATTTTTATAGCCTTTTGGATTTCCATGATTGTTAACTCCAGCTTTGCTTTCAACAAAGGAAATCCATTAAGGTAAAAACCTTAAAGTTTTCAACTTTATCTGATTCTGCATTCTGTTCATAGACTTGGACTTTCTGTAGTTGGTAATTTGTAGTTCTTAAGTGTGAACTCAAGGCATGAGATGTTATTTCATAATGGGGTTCTTTTATTGTGCTTTTTTTTCTTCTTATAGAAACTTTCCAATGGATGTTCAGTTTTTTGTAGTTTATGCATTTCTTTTTCTTCAAAAAAAATGGTCTTTCTTGCAATACTAGATTTTCTACTTTATTTTTTATGTTCTGGGTATCTAATTAGTATGATTATTCAATAAATCTATGGAAAATATTCCTTCCTCAGCAAAAGGGTTTTGTTTGCATCAAATAGCATGAAATTCGCATTAAAGAAAAGATAACTTCCATAGCATTGGTTTTGTATCCACACACAGAGGCATGTTTGGTAGCTGAGGAGCACCCACACTTCCGGTTGAAGACATGTATTGTGTCGGACACCACATCGACACTACATCGACACTGACACTTCAATTACTTGTAATTTTCAAATTAAAACCGGTGTCCGT
This sequence comes from Astragalus glycyphyllos, assembly GCA_963573325.1. NCBI lineage: Eukaryota > Viridiplantae > Streptophyta > Magnoliopsida > Fabales > Fabaceae > Astragalus > Astragalus glycyphyllos. The sequence continues at coordinate 32,340,407 of OY754311.1, read as the reverse complement.
GTCTATGTCCGTGTCGGTCCTTTATAGCTAAGGAACTCTAAGTGCAAAAGAAAGAAGTGGAACTCGATTGTATAGCAACTTGAAGCTCATAATGTTATTCCCCCTTTTTTGCTGTTATGGTTGTGTAATTTGTGATATTGGTACTATGGCTTACTAGGCTTACTTATGGGTTGGACTACAAAGGAAATGTGTGTGGGGACAAGCATGCAGGCCTTCATGAATTGGAGCTCAAATACTGGCTAAACCCTAATCAGGTTTATCAAAGCAGATTGGATGATAACGAGTTCAAACTGGCGAATGCCCACAGTATATGCTTGTTGGACTGCCCAGCTCCTACTGAAGATTCACTCAGTTGGGTGTGTGATTATCCTGAAGGAGATATTCGTGTTTCGATGAATGATTGGATTGATATGAATTACAACTATTATGAGTTCCTCACACCAGAAATGAGAAACTCCTCTCTTCAACTTCAGGGACCTTGTTATCCTATCATATTTCCTAGTGTAAATGGTGAGAATTTTTTTTCCTTATGCATTCGTCGATAATGTCATATTTTTCTATATATATGCTTACTAATGGTTGCGCTTCATGGATGCATCACTTTGATCTTTTAACCTGGTGGAAAACTGCGCTCCGTGTAAGAAAGGCACTGTCTGTAGGTTTTCTTTCTATAAAGGGAGAAGAGAGGGTGTTAAGGAATTATCGAAATTCTATATACAATGAGTTTTTGAAATACCTGATTCTTAAAGCATACTTTTTTTGACCAGTTTACTGGAGTTGCCAATTCATTGCTCAAGCATCAAATGGGTCTTTAAAGCATTGGCAGCAGATGGGTGGAGTTAACATCAATGAAGATATTGTCATTGATAAATCCATTCACAAGTATATCAATTCTCGGTCAGCTGTCTTAAAGGTTAGCTTTTTCAACTTTCTTCTTAGCAGAAAGTTTAGATGCTTGTCAATGTGAATTATGTTTGGAATCTTGATTCTTACCTATTTTCACTTATTCTTTCCTTTACTCTTTCTAACATTTTCACTCTTACTTAGTACACTTGTTTGAAATTTTGCTTTAAACTGTTTCATTAGCCTTATGGTATTATATGTTGCAGAGGTACATGGCTGACATTGGTAAGGCATGGCCTGTGCTGATTGTTTGTGGAGGGATTTTGCCTCTGTTTCTGTCTGTGATTTGGCTGCTGCTGATGCAGCATCTTGTTGCTGCAATGCCTTGGATAACGGTGGTTTTATTTGATGTTCTAATAGTATCGGTTACAATGTTCTACTACCTAAAAGGTCAGTATCTTTACTGGGCTATTTTGCAAAGAAAAAAAATGTGTTTTTGAAGGGAGTATCACTATACAAAAGAAGACCAAAATATCAATGTTTCTGTATTATTATATTCATTGTTTCTTTCTTAAACTCTGTTAGCTGCATGGCCTATTTATTTTATAATATCTCCACTTCTATAAATACCCTTGCATGAACTGTCTCTTTGCATGTTCTCTTTTATATCCATTCAAGCACACAAATGCTTCTCTGACACATGATTGTTGGACACTTACCAAAGACATATTTGTAATGTATTTTCTTCTATGAAATATTGAAATTTGGAATGTCATAATATGTTAGATGACACGGCTTGTTGTTTGAAGAATTCTTTGACTTTTGTAGTTTGATAGAAAAAGCATTCATTCGAACTTGGAAATGGTCCAGATCATATCCCTGTTCTTCTATGCATTTTATACATTACAAACAATAAAAAATTTCTTCCACCTTTGTCTAGTAAAATATTAAATATTGGATGACCTGATATGTAAAACTTGATACATATAGTACAGTTATTTATTTTAGCTGAAATAATATTACTAGCTTATATAACTCTTGAATTATCTAGCAATGTATTTTTACTTATCTCTAGATATTGAGCAAACGCCAATCAATTAAAAATGTTAAGCTAATGTCCCCTTCTTAATTTTCAGTTGGATGGATAGGAAATGATACTATTTCACCCATCATTGGTGAGCATGATCCTTACATTCATATATATGGGAGGGTAAGCACCATTGTGACTTAGCTCGAACATACTTATTTTATGATGTCTCTCCCTGTGCATAAATGACTTTATCATGTAAATCTTACAAACAGATTTTGGTTTCAGGAGCTGACTCATCTACGTGTTGTCACCATCCTTATGACTTTGATCATGGTTGTTGCTATTCTTACATCAATTGCTATTGTTCGGCGCATCCTTATGGCAACTTCTGTCCTTAAGGCAAGTATGGATTTATCACATGCAATTATGCAACTACCATCAAGTTCATTGTTTTACTTCTGTTGAGTAGGCACATATGCAGTATCAATGGGGCTGTGGGGAAGGGAAGCTGAGCTAGCGTAACATTGAAACTCTAATTCATTTCGAAATAAGACAGAACTACAGCTGCTTTATAGTCGCATACGTAGGCATACTTTGGTCTAACTGATTGATATCTGGTCGCAATCATGTGTATTTTTGACCTTACAGGTTGCTGCAAAAGTTATTGGAGAAGTTCAAGCACTTATTATTTTCCCCATCATACCATATGCTATCCTTGCGGTGTTCTACATGTTCTGGATTTCTGCTGCTCTCTATTTATTCAGCTCTGGCCAGGTTGTTCAGAATGACTGCAAATCTAACTGCTGCTCATATAACCTCATGGAGAAAAGGGTAAACTGTGATCGTTGTTGTGGATATAGCATCCATTACACACCACATATCGGAGTTTCCGTCCTTTTTCACCTGTTTGGTTGTTATTGGGTTACACAATTTCTAATAGCATGCTCATCAACAGTCATTTCTGGATCTGTTGCCTCTTATTATTGGGCCCATGGTGATGAATCTGTAAGTCAAAGACTTTGTTCATAAATGAAATGAATAATTTTGTTTTCATGTCATTAAAATTTTGTGAATCTTAATGCAGCCAGAAATTCCTTTTCTTTCCGTCTTTTCCTCCATGAAGAGGCTTATGCGTTACAGTCTTGGTTCGGTGGCTCTTGGCTCTCTGACTGTATCATTTGTAGGGTCAATCCGCTTTCTGCTTGAATCTATTCGCCGCAAACTGAAAGTCTCTAGTCAGGTACCCGACAGCTGGATTGGCAAGGCTTTGTATCAGTCTTCTCAACTTTTTCTAAGGTGTATTCAGTGGACCATCAAATCAGTGAACCGAAATGCTTACATCATGGTAAACTTTGTTAATCTACAATGGACCCTTTATGATTGATACAATATATTTTTGCATTAACCTCTAAAATATATGCTTGACTCTTGCAGATTGCTATAACTGGTAAAAGTTTCTTTAGAGCTTCAGCTATTGCAACAGAATTGATCATGAATAATATCCTACGGATTGGGCGCGTCAATGTGATTGGAGATGTTATCTTGTTCCTTGGAAAACTATGTGTCAGCCTCTCAAGTGCTGTTTTTGCTTTCCTCATGTTAAACTCTCACAAGTACAAATCTTCACATAACAAGATCTCATCTCCACTCTTGCCTGTTGTGGTATGTTTTCTATAATTTAGTTAAAAGATTTTTAGGCCTTGTTTGGATAAACAGTTTAATTAAGCGCGCATAAGAATTTATGCATAAGTTGTTTCTATAATAAAAGATAAAATAATATTAAACTATTTTTCTATAAGCTATAAGCCGTTTTCATAGGCTATATATCCTGAGGAGCTTATCGAAATTAGTTGAAAACAACTTATGAACATGTCATCAGCTGTTTCCATAAGCTCTCCCAAATAGTCTCACAAGTGCTTTTATAGCTTTTATAAGTAGATAAGCCCAAATTAGCCGATAAGGGCTGGGGATCAGTTACTGTTTAACTAATGCATAAAAGATGGTGATTCAATTTTCCATTGACCAGCTTTTGTACATTGGATGCTGTAAAAAAAATTCATTTCATGTTGAATTATAAAGTATTATCAGAATCTCATTTTGGATTTTGCTAATGCAGGTTTGCTGGGCACTTGGATATATTGTTGCAACTCTTTTCTTTGGAGTTGTAGAGATGTCAATTGACACATTCATTCTCTCATTCTGCCTGGATTCTGAAGAGCACGGGACAGCACAATATGCCCCTCCCCTTCTCATTGAAACTCTTAGTGACCAAAATGAAACACAAAGGCTTACACAAGGACCCCAATGAAATATCTCCATGTATTTTTTTCTCAGTGGTGGACTTTTAAGAGAGGTTCAAGATTTAGAATCTTGTAGAGGTGCTTATTTTTGCCTCTTCAGTTCTGATTACCCCCTTGTATATATTTTAAGTAGTTTCAATTTTTGGAAAATGGTTTATGCTAGGATATCATGTTATGGGAATATAAATAGGACAAACTTATACTAGTTCTTATATAATTATAATGTTTCTCAAAACTGAAAGCCCCCTAGTTGTAGCTTATTGATTTTCAAATCTTGCTCAATTATAAAATTGATGACTGAAAATGAAAACAAGCTGAGACATGTTCTAGTGATGCATTTGAGCCTTTGTCTCAGTAGGAGAGTTAGATGTAACTTGGTTAAAAGACCAATTCAGTATAGACAAATGGAAGCTCACTAGAGGAATCATAGATCATGGTAGACGGAAGACTTTGCACATCATGCATGGAGAATATATGCAAAGAAGAGGCAAATATTGTTCAAGTGACTTCACAGGTCAACAACTTGATTCCTGTGAGAACTATGTATATTTTTCCAGAGCTTGGCTAAACAGATGATTCTTCAAAGAGACACTAACGCAATGATCCAAAACATCTAGGAGATAGAACTTTCGTAGGAAAAGAAGTGTCACTACTTCTCTTGGAAGTGGACTTTTTAATACAAGAGGATAATTAATTAATAGACGGGAGAAAGAAGAAGATTGAAGCAGATTAAGAAACTGATTCTAATTGCTCTTTCTTTTTTCATTCATTACAATCGTTGAGTTTATATATAAAACTGTTTTTCCTAAAATAGAAACTAAAAATAACAAATGAATATAAACCATAAAAGATAAATGGTTTATTTCTTCAGTTAATGTAAACCATTAACTTTGATCAGTTTAAAACTAAATGTTTTAAACCATAAAAGTTTTAATGGTTTAAATTATTGTGATAATATAATATGATATATTTAATATCATATTGCGTAAGATACGAAGATCCTCCTGGATCATGGCTCCCCCATTTAGAATCCTTGAGCTCCTGTTCAAGGTATGTTGAGATGAGGAAACTCTGTAACTGCCTTGGTTCGTAGGTACCACTTGGATTTGCTGGGAAGTTGACCTTTTCTTCCAATGCGAAAAGTCTCATACTTGCTATTTCGGTTTTCACGAACTTTCTGCTCTAAGATACAGTCCTCCTTTAATGGATCTTCTCGTTCCATCTTCAAGTCATCAACTGAAGGAAGACGAGTATCTTCATTAGGATCATCATCCAATAGAGATGGTTCAAAAAGCTTCAAATTCTCGGCATTAATGACCGAGTACATATGCATATATGGTGGTAGGTCAAGCTGGAAAGCATTGTCACCGATTTGTTTGATGATCTTGAACGGTCCATAGCGAATAGGCTTGAGTTTCTTTCCTTCACCTTGTAACCGCTCTTTACCAAGGTGTAGCCATACTAGGTCACCTTCTTGAAATGTACACGGAACACGATGCTTATCATGTCGGGTTTTATAGCATTGCTGAGAGCGTTTCAGTTGTGCTTCCACTTCTGAATGAATCTTTGAAACTCGTTCTAGGAACTTTTGTGCTCGAACATGTTGCTATTCTTCTGTTCCATTCAATGGCTTGTCACTTATAGTGAACGCCATATCAAAAGGACTTTGAGGTAAGTAACCCAAACATACCTCGAATGGAGACTTCAGCGTGGAGCCATGAATTGCTCGATTAAAAGCAAACTGCAAATAAGGGAGACTTTCATCCCAAGTTTTTTGGGTGTTTGGAGTTATAACCCCGTAGTAAATGGACCATAGTTCGGTTAACGACCTTAGTTTGTCCATCAGTTTGTGGGTGAAAAGCAGTACTTCGTTTCAATCTGGTATCCATCATTCCCCATAAAGACCTCCAAAAATGGCTTAATAATCGACTATCTCTGTCTGATATAATCGATGTTGGGAGCCCAAAATGTTTCCAAACATGCTCGAAAAATAGCTCAGCTGCTCCTTCGCCAGTTACAGTCTTCTTGCATGGAATGAGTATCACCATCTTACTAAAACGATCCACGATTACAAACAAATAATCCTTCCCCGACTTGGTCTTAGGCAATCCTCCAAGAAAGTCCATTGAGATGCTCTCCCAAGGTCGGCTAGGTATCGGTAGTGGAAGATACAACCCTAACTTCCTGTTAGAAGGCTTTGACGTGTTACATAAAACACAACCTCTTATGTATCTTGAAACATCAATGTGCGTCCTTGGCCAATAAACATATCGACGTAGATTCAATAAAGTCTTCTCTACTCCAAAATGTCCTGCCACTTTGGAAGTATGAGCTTCTCGAATCCACTGTAGCCTGTCACCATCTGCTGGTATGCACAATTGGCTTCCTTTGTACATTAGCCCATCTTTCAATTGAAACTCACTAGTCTTTCCTTGTTGCAGCTTAGCATGAGCTGGACTAAAATCAGCGTCAGTATCATACCCTTTGGCAAATTCGGAAGGAACAATAGGTTGGATCTGCATTGCAACCAATAATGCGGAACTTATTGGTGCAGGGGGTCGAGATAGCATATCTGCCAACTTATTAGTCATCCTTTTTTTGTACTTGATTACAATATTGAATTGTTGTAGGTAAGACATCCACTTCATATGTCGAGCTTGCTGTAACTTCGACTGTGTACTTAGATACTGAAGAGGCTTATGATCTGAGTGAACCACGACTTCTTTTCCTAACAAGTAAGCTCTCCAATGTTTTACTGCTTGATGCAATGCATAAAGCTCCTTGTCATAAGTCGGATAATTCAAAACCGGTCCACTAAACATCTCAGAATGGTATGCCACTGGTCTACCTTCCTGAAGTAATACGGCTCCCATTGCATAATTCGATGCATCTGCTTCAACTTCAAATGCTTTCTGCAGATTTGGCAATGCCAATATTGGGGCCTCTGTTATCTTCCATTTCAACAACTGGAAAGATTCATCTTGTTTCTTTGACCATTCAAATTTTTGATTAGCCTTTGTAAGAGAGTGTAATGGTGCTGCAATTACAGAGAAATATCTAATAAACTTTCTCAAATATTGGCATGCACCTATGAAGCTTCGAACGTCGGTAACTGAAAGGGGTGTAGGCCATTGAGTGATAACTTTGACTTTGTCTGGATCCACTTTGAGCGTTCCGGTACCAAGAATGAACCCTAGATAGATAAGCTCTTGCTTCCCAAATTCACATTTCTTCCCGTTCAACCGTAGTTGGCTCGCTTGCAAAACCTTCATAACTTCAGCAATATGACGAAGATGGTCTTCCCATGTGACACTGTAGATTAGTATGTCATCTAGATAAACAATGACAAAGTTATCGATGAAAGGACGAAGTACTTCATTCATTAACCGCATAAAGGTTGTTGGAGCATTGCATAGTCCGAATGGCATAACCAACCACTCAAACAATCCTTGCTTTGTCTTAAAAGCAGTTTTCCAAGTGTCTTCTTCATGGATGCGTACTTGGTGATAACCTGATTTGAGATCTAATTTGGTGAAGTAACGAGCACCATGCAATTGATCTAGAAGATCATCAATCCTCGGTAGTGGATACCGATTCTTAATGGTAATCTTATTGAGTGCTCTATAGTCCACACACATGCGCCAACCTCCATCTTTCTTGGGTACAAGGAGCACTGGTGAACCACAAGGTGAGCAACTGGGTTTGATAACTCCTTGTTCAAGAAGTTCTTGTACTTGTTTCTTGATCTCTTCACTCGTCAGTGATGTGCGGTATAAACCCAAGTTTGGTAGAGGTGAATCTCCTACCAACTGGATATCATGTTCTACAGCTCTCCGCGGTGGTAATCCCTGTACATCTTGAAAAAGTATCTTGAAATCCTTCTGCAATTTTCCAATATCGGAATATTGTGAAGGTGTTAGACTTACTGCTGACAAAGTAACAACATTAGTATGTTGTTCTTGTGGTCGAATCATCAATAAAACAAACTGTCCACAAGAGTTAACCAATCTTTTGGCTTGGTTAACCGTCAGCAAAGTGTTTGTAGATTGTGGTTTACAAGCGTTGATGTGGAACTCTTTTCCATCCTTCACCAAACAATACTTGTGAAGCCTTCTATAGTGAATTGCATCACGGTCCCAAAGATACGGACTACCCAATATAACTTGGCATACGTCCAACGGAACCACCTCGCATGTCACTTCATCGATATACCGATTAGTGATTGCAAATTTGAAGGTACATTGTTTTGTAATTTGCATGTCAATGTCCTTCTGAATCCACCCTAGTGGGTAAGGCTTAGGATGAGGCAATGTTTCTAAGCCTACCTTCCTTACTAGAGCTTCTGAAATCAGATTCTTTTGACTTCCCGGATCGACAATTGCTTGTACAACACTTTGTTTCACTTGAATGTTTAAATGAAACAGCTTTTCACGGTTGTAGGCATTTGTAACTTCTGTTGGTGAAGTCATTAAGGCAAGTGTTGTGTCAGGTTGCTTCAACTCTAGAAGCTCTTTTGCCTGTTGCACAGTCAATGTGGCCTTCCTGTCATTCCTTCCCTGATTATTCCTCTGGTTCTTGGGTTTCAACTCAGGATGAAGTATCCAGCACCTGTCTGTGACATGTTTACTGGTACGACAGTGATCACAGTAGTTCTTCTGTTTTGGTCCATCATTGTTCTGCTTGCCTTTATTCTTCCAATCAGATTTGTTTACAGTTGTTTGTTTGTCGCCCTTCTTGTCAAGCCTTTAATACTTGGCTTCAATGGCGATGGCCTTAATTGTAGCTTCTTCAATTGATTCTACGGAGAACAATTTCAGTTCTTTCTGTATGTAGTCGGCAAGACCGATGTATTTCATGAAGACTTCATAATCGTCAACATCTATATCCAACACCAAAGCTTGGTTGTGGAACTCAGAGGTATAATCTTGTACCGATTGACCGAATTTCTGATTGAAGTGCTGCCATCTGTACCATCTTTCTTCTTCATATCCAACAGGATAAAATTGTTTTCTCAATAACTTCTTGAATCTACTCCACGTCAATTCCGCAACGTTGTACCGTTTTCGGTATGACTTCCACCATGTGACAGCATGGTTTGAGAGTTTCAAGCTTGCAAATTGGATCTTTTCAACATTAGAATATTTATGTATAGTAAAATATGTTTCTAATGTGTCTATCCAATTATCTAGTTTGTCAGCATCCATAACATCGTTAAATGTAGGAATTTCTACCTTAAAATCAATTTTTAAGGCACTTACAGGATTCTTCTGATTTCCTGTATCCTCGGCGATATTTTCACTTGTGTCTTCCTCTTCTTCACTGTCATCTTCAACCTTTCTTTTGGAAGGCGATGCATGTGAAAGTTTTGAGGCTTTTAAATTTTCCACAAGCTCAGAAATTGATGCAGATAACAATTCCACCTGTCGTTCAAGATTGGTGATACGTTCACCCTCACCATCTAATTTTGGAACTTCCCCTGTCATTGTTCCTCTCTTTATCCTTGGCTTTCGATGAACGAGCAAAGGACCTAGAAGTTCTTCTTTAGAAATTCTACGTCGGCTGCGAGTTAGGACCATAAACCACCTTTACCCCGTTTTGATCTGAAGCTTTGATACCACTTGATCCAAAACATCTAGGAGATAGAACTTTCGTAGGAAAAGAAGTGTCACTACTTCTCTTGGAAGTGGACTTCTTAATACAAGAGGATAATTAATTAATAGACGGGAGAAAGAAGAAGATTGAAGCAGATTAAGAAACTGATTCTAATTGCTCTTTCTTTTTTCATTCATTACAATCGTTGAGTTTATATATAAAACTGTTTTTCCTAAAATAGAAACTAAAAATAACAAATGAATATAAACCATAAAAGATAAATGGTTTATTTCTTCAGTTAATGTAAACCATTAACTTTGATCAGTTTAAAACTAAATGTTTTAAACCATAAAAGTTTTAATGGTTTAAATTATTGTGATAATATAATATGATATATTTAATATCATATTGCGTAAGATACGAAGATCCTCCTGGATCACGCAACTAGATGACTCATCTCCATTAGATAGAGGAACTTGGCTAAACAAAAGAAAACCAGATGATGCATTCATGTCAGGTGATGGGAAGATAAAAATTGTTTAGATGAAATAAGAAGCTCTATTAAGACGGTCAACAAGAGCTGGACAACCATCAAGAAAGTACTCTTCAAATAAATATCCCAACCTCACTAAATTAGTGAGAAAAAGGTTTAAGTAAGCAAGCTATTGAGACCAATGATAAGGAGAATTGGATGCCGAAGGGTCAACCCATACTCGTCCAAACCCAAAGCCGAGTAACTACTACTTGGAACAATCCCGTTTGTCTATTTTTCGCATGGCATAATGTAAGGTTCAACCTAAAATCATTGGGTTGGGATGAGTTAGTGGGTTAGAATGGGTCCTGAATTTCCCGTGGCAATGAAAAGTAACCAAATACTTTAAGGATATTCATACGGAGATATGGCACGAGATATAGATAGGTTCAAGAAAAACTAAATTTAGTTAGATATCTGATTAATTTAAGCAATTAAGTTTTGAAATATCTTTTGAACTCTTTGGAACCTAATTTTTGAAACATTGCTTTGTATTCCTAAAAATTAAGTTCCATAAGCCAGTGTTTGAGCTATGCAAATACTATTATGTCATGTCTCAGAATTTGTTGTCTCATTAAGCATAGTAGACACATTTTACTTTCATATCCAAACTTTTAGAGTTTATTAGAAAACAAGTGAATGTAGCAACCCATACCATGCTAAAGAGGGTGCATTTTAGATTCGTCCCCATGTTTTCGAGCGTAGTATATCGGTGACATTATCGATATAGAAATGCTACGATTTTATTCCAATTGAAGTCATCATCATCATCATCAATATATACAAAGTTGAGTTTTAAATAGTCATACAAGACAGGTTGCACTATTCTGTATTCATATGCAGTATTCTAGTGGGAGTTGCAATGTTACTCCTTGGGACAAATAAACACAAACGTCCCACACAAAGCATTGTAACTTTACATGGCTTTTTAAGGGAACAAAAAGTAGTCACCTTATAGAGCTTCTAGTAATCATACAAAAGCTATATGTATCAATATACCCTTTAATTTGTTTCATTTCTCTTTATTGGCATCATTTTCTTCCATTCCTCACAATTATCTTCCACTTGGCATAGAGGAAGATCTTGGAATTGGTTCTAATCTAGAACTGAATGGTACTACTGATGAGGATGTTGAAGCTGAGGGTCTAAGGAGGGGTGTAACGGCTCTACTTGAAGTTTCATTAGCAATGGGAGGAGAAGGGGTGGCTGTAATAGTTGTTACTGGTTGTAATTCTAATTCAGTACTAGTGGTAAGGTCTCTAGGAGGGGTATCGTCGATTGTTCGATCGTCTTCTTCGATAGATAGTACAGTGCTTGTGTTAGTATGAATGGTGGAGTCATCAGTGTACATACCATGTCTTCTCTTCCTCCTTGCTGCCTTCCCCCATCCATGAATTGTCTCCCTTATCCTTTGTGGAATTAATGCTGCCTTATAGTTTGTTCCCATCTGAAATAAACATAGGAATGAAGTTATGTTATTGCATGAGACATATCTCACTAGAATGATTCATTTAATGCAGCAACACCATTTTTCCGTAGTTTGTTAGCCTAAATAGGCTATCAAACTCGTAACGAACTAACTACTAATCTATAACTAATTATATCTCTAATACATAACTTGAAACTAACTACTAATCTTTATGAAAACGTGTCGCATAGTCAGACTTTGTTTTGGCGTTACCCTCAAATGCCATTTCACCTATAGATACAAGTTCAGCCTTTCACGTTTAAGAGCATTGGAACATATGTGAAAATCAAAATAAACACGGGAAGGAATTCTCTCCGGTGGACTTTTGTCAAGTGTTAAATCTCCGCCATTCAACCCCCTCTCTTCATTTTTTTGATATTTCTCCTTCACTTTTTGTCTTATTCACAACGGATGACCGAGATTTCACTGCAATATAAAGTCACTGAAGGAGATCCATTCCCAAACAAACACAAATTTATATCCTTTTTCTAAGGCATAGGCTACCTGTGCAACTAATGCATAGAGTGGCAAGGTGCTGTAACTGCAAAGAAATTGCCCCGCAAACCTGTTTGAACACAAGAAAAGATAAAAGGCATGTGGTTGATTTAACCATGAATTCTTGTGTAAACTAAGCCAATAATTATTTCACAACGAATTTTACACAAGAATTCTTCGATTTAAATCAAGAGGGGAAACAAATGATTTGTGTTCAACATACCCCAAGATTAGCCTTAAATAAACAAGTAGGTGATTGCTAATAAAGCAGGAATTATATCCAAACTGCCACTGCAGGAAAAAAAAGGACATTTAATTAATAAGCAGACACTGAAAGTTGCAGTATGTGTAAGTCTTATATCTTTTCATCACAGATATCTTGTTTTTTGAGCAATACAACTTTTCTGAAATTCATGATTCAGTTTAAACTGAAAATGATACTTATTACTTTCTGGTCTATTCTAAATCTTAACATGGATAAGGAAGTACCCAGAACCAAAAGAATGAAGCCAATTCAAATGCATTCTGCCAACAGAAACAAAAAAAAACGAAATCAGATGTTACAAATAAAATAGAAAATCTAAGCAAAAAATAATTGAACAAGATGTAGACGAACCATGAACAACCTGGAAGAGAATGAAATGGATTAAGGACAGCAATAGTTCAGGTTTATTAAACCAAAAAAGTTCATCACGAGGTCTCAACTTTGCTTCTGAGAAGAAACCATTAATTCCAGCATTCTCCAATGCTAAGGTTGCAATAACTTGTTGTAGCTTTGTTCCCACCAATAGAACAAGCTGTGCAGGAACATTTACACGCAAAAAATAACATGACAGAGTTAATAAAAAACATGATCATATGAGAAATTCAAGACAAGGCAATGTTTAGCATATCTTCAAATTTAAGTCTTAAGTTCAGATTATTGAGCACATTAGCATTTCCTGACCAAATAATATAACCAAAAAAGAAAAGAAGGCAATGACAAAGGTAACTTACAGATACAGGAATAATAGCTATCCAGAAATAGAGATTAGATCCTGTGATAAACCCAAAACAACTAATTGTAAATTTCAACAGTAAGCAAAAACGATTACTATCTAACCATAATGCTTTGCGTAATCTGATAGAGAGAAGGAAATGAAGTGAAGTGAAAGCTTTTGCACAAAAGAAAGGTCCATAAGAGGGAGAACTTTTGGAGAGGGAGTGAGATAGTTGTTAAAATGTTGGAAAAAGATGATAAACTACTTTCTACCATGTTTTCTCACAATAGGCAATACCTTTTATGTTGAAAAGCATGAAACCAACAACAAATCCCCAGAGTGGGCCACTGCAAGAGATTTTACAAATTAGACCAAAAGTGTCGGAAGAGGTCTTGTCGTACTGGATGACCAAAATTTGACGTTCAACTATTACTAACCTCACACCAACTATCCTTTGGAATTCCTCTTCCATAGATCGAACCATGTAGCTGTGAAAATCATATTTTAATGAAAGGTTGTGATTCTGTCATGAACAAGGAAAACAGACAGTTAATTAGCTAACAGTCACAAAGTAGTAGTGTAAACATACTACATAGTCCCAAGGAATCTGACATACAAGTACCTTCAGAAGGTAGAAAATTAGTATCAAACAAATGCATGAAGTAATTTAAAATAGGCATATTTCATTTTTCACTAGGAAATTAGAACGTTTTTAATAAGTTTGATCATGCATCTTGCCATATGGTGAGATAAGAGTTTCGATTACATATTAGCAATATAACTTTGAGGAAAACATGCAGATACACCTAGATAAGAACCATATTAGGTAGCTTTTTAAATTAAAACCATATAGACATAAAACAAATCTTATTGCATTATTGCATACCATGATGAAGCCTTTGCGAAGCGTAAGGTAGTCAGCACGAACCACAGAACGCCCAAATTGTCGGAAAAAACACGTCTGAAATTCATTAAACTTAGATTAGTGTGCAATATATGAAACCTGAATTTTTCCAATCAAGACTTTTTACAAATATATGCTTGTTGAAACAGGACTAGATGGTAAAAACAATGCATAATAAATTTAGTAGAGTATAAGGTATCGATAAACTATTTATATAAAGGAAGTTTAGCACCAAAAGATGCTAACAGTATAGGAGATTCATGCAGTTATCCCCCATGAATGATTAGCATTTAATATTTGGGGGACCACAAATTTAATTTTCATGATTTTTCACCAAAAAAAGGAATCATTAAAATTTTGATCTTATTTTACTCCATACACTTGCTTCCTTGGAAGAAGAATTTAGTGTGAATTCAGTCAATGCAATTGACCATTGCAACAAACTCCTCTTTCATAATTTGTTTAGAAAAGCATACTAATCAAAAGTAATAAGTTGCTTCAAAAAAAAAAAAAGTAATAAGTATAGTCAAATTAACTGTTCAAATATTTTAAACGGGTTTGAGTATATTTTGATTTCAAATATTTTCATATATCTCTTCTTTCATCAAATAAGTTTAAGAAACTAAGCCAAATATATAACAAACATTATTGAAAAGAATCCAAATGGAAATGAGGAAACAGGTAGATATGTAATTACCATCCAAATAAGGCAACTGTTTTTGACCAATGGATTTGATGGATGAGATTTGACAAAGGTTGATTGCCTTCGCATAGTCAACTGTCTAGTAATTTCTGTAGCAACAAAAGAAATGGTTAATCAATTCCTTAATATGGTTTCAATATGAATTACATGAACATGTACTTTTGTCAATGACCAACTTTCTCAATAGCTTAATTTCTTAACTAGAGGTAAATGAACTTTCTAACATGCTCCCTCACATAAGCTCTTTGATATTGAAGTGTGGACACTGCACTAAAGCCAAATTTAGTTTTCAAATGAATTGAACTTACCGGCTAATGAATTGCGCCGATCCATGTGAGCCTCATCCTCCCACACTCTCCAAGTGTGAATCTGGTTTAAACTAAAAATGTTATTATGTCAAACAGAAATTTAATTTGATAACAGAACAGCATTGTTAAATACTCACCTTCACAATTGCTAACAACATCGTTAGGCAACTATAAGAAACATGAGTTATCGCCATGACAAAAATGAATCGATGCAACTGCTCTAAACCTTCATATGAAACAAATGGTTCATAACCCTGAGCAACATGACAAATTGCAAATTAATCTCCGTTGACATAGGGAAATAACAGCTAATGATAGTCAAATTTTATACCTCTTTGCAAGAGTTTCTACTTATTCCATTCAACATTCTCCTAAGAAAGCGTGAAGTCGTCAATAATTTACGTTCTTGGGAGCCATTCTCTTCAAGTTCTTCATCAATCTCAGATCTAGTGCATGGAGCAAAAGCACTATTATAGAATTTTGATGGAATGCAAATATTGGCTATCATGCCTGAAGTAGCAGTAAGTAGGAGAGATATAAATCCGAGCAACATCAACTCTGAAGATAAAATTGCAAAATAATGAAAATTAATCAGTAAAAAAGAAACACATTACAGAAAAGTCATATAAGGACTAATAAATCAAACAGAACTCTTGTTTCCAGTAGAATCTTAAGCACACTACCTTCTCTCATCTTCTCTAAAGCTTCAAGCAGGGGCTTTCTATTAGTTTTCCGCAACCACTGCAGCCACAGAAAAACATAATCACACATCAGGATTCATGTCAAAGTTAACCACGAAGAACAGCTTATTCAAGAAAGCTGAAAAAAAGAACAGCTTATTCCGTAATAATGGAAGAAATTGAGAGGATTTGACTCTATTTCTTTGCTAAAAGATGCAGATCTAGAAAAGTTTGTTACAGAAACATTAAACCAATAAATGAAGCTTGAAGCCTCTTACTACATTTAACGTGGGATCGTACGAGTATAATCGTGATTCTAACTACCAATAGCGCCTCTTAATCTTAGGTTTGCAAAATGCCTTGAAAATAGAACAAGCTTCCAATTCCTACCATGCAGTTTCCCCCCACAACTACAGAGATTAACATTAAAAAAAAAACAGCAAAGCTAAATGACAAGATTTGTAGCCATACTTACATTGCTTAAACGGTGAATGGAGCGTTCGACGAGCAAAGAAACAGCAACAAAAATGGTCAAAACAGTAGCAACAGACCAAGTAGGAGTCAAGGCCAATGACCTTGTTTCTTGTACATCTTCTACCATCTTCTTGGGATTAAAATCTCAGGCCAATTTCTTAATTGAATTAAAATTCTTTGAAAATTACACAAACAAAACTCATAATACAACAAAGCTTAGCCAACCTATAACTTAATTAGTAGGGAAAAATTAAATCCAATAAATAGAAATCCCAAATGGTGATACCTTTCATCACCAAATAGTGATCCTGATTCCTAATTTACAAACAAGAAAGTAAGAAACTGTGAATAAGGCACAAATAGAAGCTTCTAGTATTTTCCAATCTATTCACCATTGAATCTTAGGTTAAAATCTTCATAAATTACAGAAATTCTCCATAGCTTTTTCCAATAGAAAAGATGGGGAAAAGAAAATTCATTGACTTAAAAACAAAGTTCTTTCTTTTCCTTCTAGAACTAGAAAGCTCTTAGAACTCTTTAGAACAACCCTATTTTCAAATCAAGCTCACATTACTAACTCTGCAAAAATAAAAATAAAAATAAAAATAAAAAATAAAAGTAAATTCTCCTTTGAAATGTATCAACTTTCAGAAGCAGTGGCAAGCAGATTTCAGAGATTCTGAAATTAGAGTAAAGGCCAGATATAGCAGCGACAAATTTAAACACTGTCAGGAATCTAGGAAGCTAACAGAATGGAAGTTACAAGTGAATCAAGAATAATGGAAAGTGTGAAGATCTCTTTCTCTCTCTTCTTCTCTTTTTTCTCTCTCCAGTTCTGTGGGTAACAAACTAGTTTTCAGGTATCAACTACCAAATACAATGAATGAGTTCACCAAAAACAACATATAAATTGAGAGGGCAATGTGTGTCATTTCCAGCTGCAATGCCAATGCACAAAGTTCAGTATCTTCACTGGGCCACTGGTGCGTCCCAACTCGCTTTCTGAGACTATATATATATATATATATATATATATATATATATATATATATATATTGACCAAATATAAAAGAGACTGCATAATATTATAATATGGTATTAATCATAGACAACGAAAAATTAAAAGTATATACATAATTTATATTTGTTGTCCATCTCTGAAAAGAAATGGAATGCTTATTATCATGAAACTATTTTAGTTACATGATCATTTACATTATCTTTTCATATGCCATATATATTTTCAGAATTTTTTTTTAAAATTTAATCTCAATCTTTGGTCAAAAAAATCTCAATCTATTGAAGATGTTGTCAACTTGCACTTAACTTACTCAAGTAACCATATAGGGCTACAACAAATTTAGGTGCTCTGCAAAAGGTAACATAATATTTTTATTTTGATGAAAATGACGTCATTTTTATTTTGCATTGAAGACAATTTTAAAGAAAAAAAACCGAAACACACAAATCAATTGAAATACAAGAGTATCAAATCGTCTAAATGTTTTTTTCCCAAAAAAATTGATCCAGTCCAACTGTCCAAGCTGCAAACACACCTAACTACTATAGTTTTGTGGTATAAATACACATATTTTAAAATTGTGTGACATTTATATATATTTACACACACAAAACTATAGTAATAGATCATTTCATATATTTTGCAACGTGTTCATTAAAATTATTAATATTTTAAAAGGATACTTCTTCTATAACAGTTGCTCATTTCACACCAATTAAATAAAAATAATAAAATAAAAGAAAGAAACAAGTAATTTTATCAATCTACTCTTATTACTTATATTTATTATTATTTTTTTAAAATTGAAAAACGCTAATCAACTTAGTCTCTCTAAAAGTATTCGTAAGAACTATAATTACAATTACATTTAGTTTTTTTGGTAGTAATATAATTACTTTTTTTTTTGTCGAAATTGTCTGATTCTCATTAAAAGGGCAAGGCCCACCTGGACAATCATACATTGTTAACATAGGCTCAATAGCCTGAGCAATCCAAGGGACTTACAACACAGCGGCCCAACAAGCTTAAGATTTAACCAATTAAGTCCAGAGACTTAGCACATTAAGGGACTTACAAATCACTATGCCCTTTGCTAAAGCCCAACAGCTACCTAAAAATTAAAATAACAACCTAAAAATTAAAATAACAACTAAATTCTAAACCAGCAGAATTCCAAGCTATGCATCAAAAGACCAAACTGCCCCTCTTAAACCGATTCGAACTGGCCGTTCGAAGCCACAACCCAGTTACCACCATCAACCACAGAGACCAACCAACAGCCATAGAAGAAACAACACCATCAGACAAGGAAAGATGGCGAAAGCAGCACCACGGCTGGAGCAATTACAAACAGAGCCACAGATTGACCAAAAAAACGCCACCAACAGCAGCCACCAAAGCTGTGCACCCAAAAAATACCTACCATCTAAAAGACAGGAAATCCACAAGGAAAGCGAGGGGAGAAAACCGGAAAGTCCAGGGCTTTCACCGTAAATAGTGACCAACCGGCCACGGGATCTCGTAAACCAAACAACTAGGAAAAATTGAAATACATCGGAGGTGGGAACGAGGCAAGGATAATCTGAGCCAAAGGCAAGGCAAACCGTAGAGGTGGGGTCGCATGGCATCGAACTGAGAAGTGGGATAGAGAGGTGGGTTGGATCTGGGAAATAGTGGGGTGGACGAAGCAGGAGGCAGTGGCTTTAGTGGAATGCACGGTGGACAGAGATGAAGGTGGAAGCCGGTGGGAGGAAGAGGAAAGGTGTAGATGAACGGAGAGGGAGGCCGGCACTCCTGGATGAGCGAACACAACCTAGCATAGCTTGGAACAAAAGCGTTGAGTGCAACTTATTGAGGCTGGTACCTACAAAACGAAAGAGGAAGAGAAGGAGGGGGAACTCCGGCGGCGGAGGAGGGAGCCCCCCTTTGGCGGTTGGATCTAGGGTTTCTCTATTTGTGTTTAGGGAGAGAGAGCGTTCTTGTCGTGAGTTCAACAACGACTAAAATAGATTAAATCATTTGAATCTATCTTAGGGAGAGAGAGCGTTCTTGCCGTTAGTTGGTCATATGTGAGTAATTCATTTGAAACTACTTGACACTAGATCGAGACCCATTTTTTAGATGGGCCTCAATGCTTGGTCCAAATCAGGTAAGAATACTTGAGAAGTTATCGCTCCAACACGACAAGATAGATTAAATCAGTGGCAGATCCAAAAAACTTTCTTTAGTGGGAGAAGAAAATAGCCTATAAATTTTTCCATCACAACTATTGTGAAGTTTACAAAATACGTTTGTAATGTCATGATAAAATTCATAAAATCTAATATATTTTGTGACAATATTTATTTAGTATTGTTAGATGAATACTAAAATTAGAAGAACTAAAATATAAAATTAGGACCAATTTATTTTTTGTTATCTTTTATAACATTTTATCTTTATTTTTTAAAGAAAATCATCATATGATTTTGAAATATTTATAATATGAGAGATTAAGGTAACATGGTAAATTGTATATATATTTGAAAAATTAACAAAAATGATAATTCAATGGCTTAATATATTTTTGTCCAGGTAAAATAGATGTTTTTGTTTTTCCCGTCCCTACAATATAGAACTTTTGCTTTTGATCTTTGATGTCCTTGTTTTGCTTCAGTCCCTAGAATATTTTTCATGTTCGGTTGTAGTTGTTAATTTTCATACACTAATATTCTCTTTATTAATGCAGGGGTGTGCACAACAGAATGGGTGGTGTGAATAACAATTCACAAACACAATTACCACAGGGTCCAGCCCAATGCATAGTGAATGGGAGTTATCAGAATTTACGGAAATTGTAACTTTCA
Organism: Astragalus glycyphyllos; assembly: GCA_963573325.1. NCBI lineage: Eukaryota > Viridiplantae > Streptophyta > Magnoliopsida > Fabales > Fabaceae > Astragalus > Astragalus glycyphyllos. The sequence goes on along the minus strand of OY754311.1, from coordinate 32,320,231 downwards.
CAATTATTCTTTCTTATTCTCCTTCTTCGTTAGTCTTTCTACTTCTGTTTCCTTGTTCTTCGTTTTTTCTTTCTTTCTTCTTCTCACCGTTTCACCAAAAAACCCAGCAATCACACAAAACATTGCGATTTCTCTTCGGTTTTCCACTGCAATTGCTCGCGTGAAGCTTGCGACCAAAACCCCTAAGCTTTTGATCTTCAATTTCAGCGAACAACAACCCTTACACATATCGTATTATGCGAAGGTACGATCCTTTCTTCTTAACTTTCCTTCTAGTTCTCTTCAACTCACAATCACAAGAATCTGACTATGTCTTGCGTTTTCCTTTCTCTGCATGAATTCTGGGTGGTAACTGAGGGAAATCTTCACCACTTGTGAAGATGACAGCAACGCAAGTGTACACACACAGGTAAATCCCTTTCCTCTGTTTTCTTCTCTTCGTTTGTGTTTAATGAACAAATTCCTAATTTGTTCTTATCCTTTGCAAGGTGCTTCACTCACTGAATGCACTCAAGGACTTACTCACAGTTTGAAGAAAAGAAAAGCACACAGGAGCTTTTGGAAGAAGAAAAATGCATGCAAGGAATTCTGAAAGAATGAAGACACTGGGAAGAAGAAAATATGCAGAAGACTTGTAAAAAGTAAAACTGAAATTGATTGTATTGAATGTTAGTAAAAATATGTACATCAAATTTGTATTTATATGCTTTCTCTAGTTGTGGCTGAAACGGACTGTTTATTTTCAGCCACAAATACTAAACTTTTTGTTGTAACAACTTTAGCAACTACTTGTAACTACCCTATTTAATATAAACCACAAAAATATAACTGATTGAACTAAAACAGTTTTTTTTAGTTATTGTTTTAGTTTTAGCTTATAAACCCAATACCCTTCGTTAAGCTAAAACATAAAACTACATGAAACAAGACCCTTCCTTAAGCATAGGAAGGCAGAAACTAAGCAAGGCAGAACTAAAAACAGGACAACCCCCTATAGAGTATTAGAAAAGAGACTTTCTGGGACAAGCCCCCAGAATATAGCTTTAAATCATTACCTTTAAGACTAGAAAGTAATGACACCTAGCTGTCTTCTTAGTTTGGTAAATACCTCACCCTTGAGCGCCTTAGTGAAGATATCGGCCACTTGCTTCTTAGTTGAGCAATAATCCAGCAGTAGTTTTCCTTTTGAGACTTGATCCCTAAGATAGTGGTATCTCGTCTCAATATGCTTTGTCCTTCCATGTGAAATAGGGTTCCTAGCTAAGTTAATAGCTGACTTGTTATCCATATAGAGCTTAAGTGCCTCTGTTAGCTCTATGTTAAGTTCCCTTAGCAATGTTTCAAGCCAAGCTGCTTGTGTGGCAGCATGGCAGGCAGATACATACTCTGCCTCACATGAAGATAGAGCAACAATTGCTTGCTTCTTAGAACTTCGTGAGATAGGTGCTCCTTGAAATAGAAATAGGTATCCGGAAGTGCTCCTCCTATCAATTTTATCTCCACACCAATCCGAGTCGCAAAAACCTAGCAAAACAGATTTACCAATAGGAAAATTGTTAGGAAATAGTAAACCAAAATTTAAAGTACCCTTAATATATCTAACGATCCTTTTAACAGCATTTACATGAATTTGTTTAGGAGAATTCATAAATCTGCTTGTCATTCCGGTGGCGAATAAGATATCAGGCCTACTATGGCATAGATATCTTAAGGAGCCAATTATTTGTCTATAATAGGAGGGGTCAGTGTCACTGCCCTCACTCTCCTCCTTTCTACTTAAGTTCCCCTCAGCAGGATTGGAGGCTGAGTTACAGTTTGCAAGGTCAAACCTAGCCAAAACTTCCTTGCATTACTTCCTTTGGTGAAGTATGACCCCTTCCTCAACTCTTAGGAATTCTAAACCCAAAAAATAGGTTAATTTTCCTAAGTCAGTCATCTCAAACTCATCCTTCATGGATAGTTTGAACTTCTCAAGTTCCTTAGAACAACTCCCTGTGAGCAACAAATCATCCACATAGAGGCACACAATCAAGAGGTAGGAGTGTATGTCACGTTTGATATACACACCATACTCTGATGTGCATCTAGTGAAACCATTCTCAATAAAAAATGCATCAATTCTTTTATTCCAGGCCCTTGGTGCCTACTTTAAACCATACAAAGTCTTATGTAAGTGGTATACATAAGACTCCTTGCCTTTATTAATGAACCTAGGAGGCTGTGTTATGTACACAGTTTCCTCTAATGGCCCATTTAAGAAAGCTGATTTCACATCCATGTGAAACAACTCCCATTTTCTGCTGCAAGCTAAGGCAGTGACCAATCTAATGGTTTCATGCCTAGCTACAGGAGAAAAAACTTCTGTATAGTCAATTCCTTCCTTTTGTTGGAAGTCTCTTGCAACAAGCCTAGCCTTATACTTCACAACCTTGCCATTAGGATCCAACTTGACCTTAAACACCCATTTTACACTAATGGCTTTCTTGCCTTTAGGTAAAGTGGTTAAGGACCAAGTATTATTTTTCTCAAAGGATTGCAATTCCTCAATCATTGCAAAGTGTATGATGTCACCATCATCATTCACTTCATCATCCTGAATCACATCATAGTCAACCAATCTCCTTGGAGATTGCCTTAACCTTGCTTGCCTGGGTAGGGTCTCTTGTACAGGTTGCTCATGAACTGATTCAGGTGAATCTGGTTCATTTTCAGGCTGTACAAGTTACGCCTCAGGTAGTTCAGGTCCTCCAACTTCATTTTCTTCATCACTTTCATAGTGATGACCAACCAAAGTATCTGTTGTTCCTTCATCTAGGATAATAGGATCATTTGAACCCACTGGTTCACTTTTGTCTCAATCCCACTTCTCATCTTCAAGTATAGTCACATCTCTTGACACCTCTAACTTGCTAGTTATAGGATTAAACAACCTATAAGCACCAGTAGGGTGATATCCCACTAGGATCAAAGGCTTGCTTTTGTCCTCTAACTTCTTCCTCTTAGCATCAAGTATGTGACCATAACATAGAGACCCAAAGACCCTTAGGTGACTCACACTAGGCTTCTCCCCAGTCCACACCTCCTCAGGTACTTTGTCCTCTAACCTTTTAGTGGGGCATCTATTGAGTAGATAAGTAGCAGTCATGGCTGCTTCACCCCGTAAACATTTAGGCACACTTTTCAGTTTTATCATGCTTCTTGCCATGTCTAAAACTGTCCTGTTTCTTCTCTCTGCTACCCCATTGTGTTGTGGGGTATAGGGAGAAGTAACTTCATGAATTATGCCTTGTGTAGTACAATAGGTTTCAAAATCATTTGAGGTATACTCACCTCCACCATCAGATCTTAAAATTTTTAGAACTTGACCACTTTGCTTCTGTGCCATAGCCTTGAATTCTTTGAATTTTGCTAAGGCTTCATCATTAGTCTTGATTAGGTAGATCCACATCTTCCTTGAGAACTCATCAATGAATGACAGAAAGTATTTGTTTCCTCCATTTGAAATCACATCAAAAGGACCACAAATATCTGTGTAAACAACTTGAAGAAGATGTTTAGACCTTTGTGGTAATTCTGTCTTAAACATCTTCCTAGGTTGTTTACCAACCAAACATGTGATACAAGTAGTCTTAGGTATTTCAATCTTAGGTAGTCCAACTACTAGATTTTTAGAACTTAGATTGCTTAGGCTTTTGTAGTTCAAATGCCCCAATCTCTTGTGCCAAATGGAACTATCAAAATCAGTGATGGCACTTAAGCATTCTGCTTGAGTAGTGCTAATGCTGATTTTGAAGGTTCTATTCTTTGACAAAACAGATGTTAGGATCAACCTATCTTTAGTGTCAAAAACTTTCAGTTTAAGGTCCTTCATTACAATTGAAAACCCCTTTTCAACTAATTGCCCTAAACTGATTAAATTGCACCTAAGACCAGGAACATAGTATACTTCATGGATTACCACAACATGGCCATCCTCTTTAGTGAAAACAATGTTTCCCATACCTGCTGCCTTTAAAGATTCATCACTAGCACATCTGATTGTTGTTCTTTTAGTTGGATCAAAGTCAACCAACCAGTCCTTGTTACCTGTAAGATGGTTAGAACAAGCAGAATCCAAATACCATAATTCTGTGATAGTATTACCATTACTATCAACTACAACCAAGCAACATAGTCTAGGTTTTCCTCAATTCTAATACTAGATATAGTAGGTTCAGTTTTAGGTTCATTTAATTCATCCAATTCAGTAATCATACTAAAAGCAACAAACTCATCAGAATCTGTGTCTTCCTTGGCCACATTGGCCTCAGGCTCAGAATCCTTAGACTTAGTAGTCTTCCTTGTTGGACACTCAGTTGCATAATGTCCAAAATTATCACACCTATAACACTGAACTTTTGACTTGTCTTTCTTTGAATTATTTTTCTTAGAATTATCACCTTTAGGTTTAGGCTTACCTCCCTTACCTTTGGACCAATCTTTGGCTGGCTGGTTGTTGCCTTTCTTTCCTTTGGACTTGGCAGCAAACATGGCTTGATCTTCCTCCTCTCCTTCATTATCTAGGAGACCAATTCTTACCTCCTTAGCTTCAAGTTTTGCTTAAAGTTCTTCAATCTTCAAGTCATCAACTTGAGTTGTTTCTTCTATGGTGTTAGTTACCATAAAGAACTTTTTTGTCATGCTTCTTAAGATCTTCTTGCACACCCACTTCTCCTCAAGTGTTTCACCAAGAAGTGCCATTTCATTAATGATTTTCTTCACTCTGATGAAGAAGTCAGTAACTGTTTCCCCTTGTTTCATTTTGAGACTTTCATATTGTGCTCTTAAGGCCTGCAGTTTCTCTTCTTTGATGGGAGCTTCGCCACAATAGTACTTGTCTAAGGCATCCCATGCCTGTTTAGAAGTCTCACACTTCCTAATTCTATCGAAATTCGCTTCATCACAGCCCCTGTGAATCAGCATTAATGCTTTGAAATCCTTTTGTTCATTTTCGTTGAACAAATTTGTTTGGGCAGCAGTGGCATCTGCTGGTAGTGGTTCAAGACCATTCTTGACCATTCTTAAAACACCGTGACATCCAAGAACAACTTTCATTTGTAGTGCCCATGTATCATAATTCTTCCCATTTAGTTTGGGAACATGTGTGTCTAGATTTCCAGTAATTGACATCTTTTTCCTGTAAACACTTACACACACAGATTAGAACACAACTATACAGTTTCACACTGTACAGAATTTTAAACTGTAAAAAGAAATTAAAGAAACTAAAGAAAAACAATAAGAGAATAGAAATATGTCCCTAGTATTTTAAGCTCTAAGATACCATGTTAATTTTCTTACACTAATATTCTCTTTATTAATGCAGGGGTGTGCACAACAGAATGGGTGGTGTGAATAACAATTCACAAACACAATTACCACAGGGTCCAGCCCAATGCACAGTGAATGGGAGTTATCAGAATTTACGGAAATTGTAACTTTCACAATTATTCTTTCTTATTCTCCTTCTTCGTTCGTCTTTCTACTTCTGTTTCCTTGTTCTTCGTTTTTTCTTTCTTTCTTCTTCTCACCGTTTCACCAAAAAACCCAGCAATCACACAAAACAGTGCGATTTCTCTTCGGTTTTCCACTGCAATTGCTCGCGTGAAGCTTGCGACCAAAACCCCTAAGCTTTTGATCTTCAATTTCAGCGAACAACAACCCTTACACATATCGTATTATGCGAAGGTACGATCCTTTCTTCTTAACTTTCCTTCTAGTTCTCTTCAACTCACAATCACAAGAATCTGACTATGTCTTGCGTTTTCCTTTCTCTGCATGAATTCTGGGTGGTAACTGAGGGAAATCTTCACCACTTGTGAAGATGACAGCAACGCAAGTGTACACACACAGGTAAATCCCTTTCCTCTGTTTTCTTCTCTTCGTTTGTGTTTAATGAACAAATTCCTAATTTGTTCTTATCCTTTCCAAGGTGCTTCACTCTCTGAATGCACTCAAGGACTTACTCACAGTTTGAAGAAAAGAAAAGCACACAGGAGCTTTTGGAAGAAGAACAATGCACGCAAGGAATTCTGAAAGAATGAAGACACTGGGAAGAAGAAAATATGCAGAAGTCTTGTAAAAAGTAAAACTGAAATTGATTGTATTGAATGTTAGTAAAAATATGTACATCAAATCTGTATTTATATGCTTTCTCTGGTTGTGGCTGAAACTGACCGTTGATTTTCAGCCACAAATACTAAACTGTTTGTTGTAACAACTTTAGCAACTACTTGTAACTACCTTATTTAATATAAACCACAAAAATATAACTGTTTGAACTAAAACAGTTTTTTTAGTTATTGTTTTAGTTTTAGCTTATAAACCCAATAGTAGTCCATAAAATATTAGAGACCATTTTAATTTTAGACTATAAAATATGCAATTTCAAAAATATATTTATTACAAAAATGAAAAGAAAACTATGTATTACCGAAAAAACAAAAACATATATTTGCATACACAAAAAGAATAATTAAGCCTAATAGAATTGTTCATAAACAAATAATATAAGGAAAATGATTATATATAAAAAGTGTTTTAATTTTAATGAAAAATATATACTAAACGGGTGTAATTAATTTATAATACCGATTAAAGATTTGCAACTATTTTTCATCAAAAAATAATATCTATTGAGTATTATAATTTTAATAAATAATTTTTTTACACAAAACCCTTTAATAATTTTCTGAGAAAATAACAATTTGTTTATTTGGTTGGATTTGCATCTCAAACTGTACCTAAGTTTTCATACAGCAAGCACGTTTCGTCTCAATATTATACTCCTACATCTATGGCGCCTGTTGCCATCAACAGCATCAAGGAATCTATACTCGTTTTATTTCTACACTTTTTTAATTGGGAATATTATATGTAATTAATTTTGGTGAATTGAAATTTTTTGTAATCTGTAAGAAATTGGGGTAAAAAAATTAATCTGTAAGATATTGGAAAATTTTCGTTGGAATTTTCGAATATGATTATCAAATAAAGTAAGGCCTATGACCATGTGAATTGGAACTTTCTCCAAATGTGCTTGAATGATTTTGGTTTTCCTAATGCTACTATAAAATTGATTATGGTGTGACTTCATCTACTTTGTCTCTTATTTGGAATGGGAAACGGCTCCCCTACTTCTCCCCAACTACAGGCCTTCGTCAAGGGGATCCTCTCTCCCCATACTTATTTGTTATGTGTATGGAAAAACTATCTCATTCTATTTTAACTGCTGTAGATAATGGTAGATGGAAGCCTATGAAACTTTCTAGAAATGGGCCTGCTCTCTCTCATTTATTTTTTGCAGATGATGTCCTCCTTTTTTCCAAGGCTACGGTGTCACAAGCTAATCTTGTAGTTGAGATTTTTGCTGACTTTGCAAGGGAGTCTGGTCTTTCAGTTAATGTTGCTAAGTCTAGAGCCTTATTCTCCAAATTGGTTCCTCGTAGCAAGCAGGAGAAAATTGCTTCAGCTACAGGTATTCGAAGTACTACATCCTTTGATAAGTATCTTGGTTTTCCTATGTTTCAAGGTAAAGTTAAGAAAACCGATTTTCATTTCATTGAAGAGAAAATTCAAAACAGGCTCGCTTCTTGGAAAAACAAGCTTTTGAATAAAGCTGGGAGACTAACGTTGGCCAAGTCTGTTATTAATTCTATTCCAGTATATTATATGCAAACTTCTTGGTTGCCTCAGCATACTTGTGATCACATAGACAAACTGACCCGTGACTTTATTTGGAAAGGGAATCAGGGACATGGAATAAATTTGGTTGGCTGGGATAAGATTACTGGAGGAAAATCTGATGGTGGTCTCGCTATTAGAATTGCCCATAATGCTAATACTGCCATGCTTGGAAAATTGGTTTGGGATTTGCATTCTAATAATAACAAACTGTGGGTCCAATTGGCGAACCATAAATATATGGCAGATGACACAATCCTTGAAGTGAAAAAAAAGAATGGTTCCTACACTTGGAACTCAATAATGAAAGCCAGGGATATTTTGAAGGATGGTTTTGAATTCAGAGTTGGCAATGGCCAATCATCCTTGTGGAATTCTAATTGGACGGGCTATGGACCTTTGGCTAAAATGGTTCCTTTCATTAATATTCACAACTCTCAATTAAGTATATCAGATGTGTATCATGATCAATCTTGGCACTTGGATATGTTGTATTCTCTTCTTCCTAGCAACATCAGTGATCATATCAAGACCATCAGATTCGATCTGAACCCTGCGGTTGAGGATGGCTACATTTGGAAGGGGAAAGCTGATGGAATGTACACGACTAGTGCAGGATATAATTGGCTTTTGTCCCTAAATCATCCTGTTAATTTCCCGCATGCTTCGGAAGGTTGGAATTGGATTTGGAAAATTTCTGGGCCAGAGAAGATTAAACTTCTTATCTGGCTTGCATGCCAGAATGCTCTTCCTCCTACTGTATCCTTATTGGCGCACAGAGGTATGATGGATTCTTCTTGTTGTCAAAGATGTGGTTATAGAGAAGAGAATGTGCTCCATTGTCTTCGGGATTGTCCTGATGCTTGTAACATGTGGGTTGCTCTTGGTTTTCAATCTCCATCTTTCTTTAGTTTGTCTAATCCTTTTGAGTGGCTTAAAGAGGCAACCCAAAGTCCTCATCTTCACCTCTTCCTCGCTTCTGTTTGGTGGTTATGGAGAGCGCGAAATTCGGCTTGTATTGGAAAAGAGAATATTCCTGATTTTGTGCTAAGAATGTCTATAAATAATCTAGCATCTCTCATAATGAGTAGCTATAAGGAAGCTGTGAAGTTACCTTCTCACTCTCGTCTTGTTTCTTGGAAGCCTGCTAGAGAGTATGAAGTAGTGCTTAACGTGGATGGTAGAAGTATTGGTAATCCGGGAATCGCTGGTTTCGGAGGCCTGCTACGAGGAATTAACGGTGACTGGATAGCTGGTTTTGTTGGTAATATTGGTAACTCAAATATCCTGCACGCAGAATTATTAGGATTGCTTCGAGGTCTGTCTTATGCTTGGGATAAGGGATTTAGATCATTGGCATGCTACACATATTCTACTAATGTCGTGCAGCTTGTTAACTCCCCTCTGAACCATTGGAATAGATATGCTTCGGTAATTCAGTCTATCAAAGATCTCCTTAGACGAGATTGGGTGGTGTTGTTGGGTCATACCCTCCGCGAGGGCAATTCTTGTGCTGACTACTTCGCCAAACTAGGCGCTACCAGCACTAGTTCTTGGATGACTTTTGATGTTCCTCCGGCTGAAATCTCTCTAAACTTGCTAGCAGATGCTGCTGGTGTGGAGTTTGTGAGAGTGTAGTTTTTTTTTTGGTATCGGACCCTCGCGGGCGACCCACGCAGTGTCCCAACGCTGTCGACGAAGGACTAATCTGCGCTCGCTACTTGGGGCTCTTAATCATTTCGCTGGCCAACACCCTATTTGACGTAGGCGGGAATCGAACCCGGGAGCAAACCGGATCGGCCCCCACCACGTCCCAGCAGGAGCCTGAACTTGTGAGAGTGTAGTTGTTGGTTATCTTTCTTTTCTTTTTTCCCTTTTTTTGCTCTCTTTTAGTTTACCTTACAAAAAAAATAAAGTAAGGTAATAGAATTTCTTGATTTGAATATATAGATGCCAATTATAATAATATATTTATTATGGGGGACTTAAATGTGTATATAAGTTTAAAAAATAGTATATCTTTTTGGTTACATAATAGCATATATTGTTGACGTATAATTGATATAAAACAGAATTGAATATCCTAATACCAAAAAAATAGCATACTGGGATCATCAAGAAAAAAATGGAATCAATTATAAAAAGTACAAAACTTCGTTGTTGATCGAATCCAGTCTTGGGCATGCACAGTATTAAATCTCTTGAGGGAGAGTGTTGTCACTCATTGTGGTTATTCCCGGCTCGAGGAATTAGTTTCTACAGTTGCACGCAGAAGATACACGGTTTATACCATATGTAGTCCCCTTGTATGTGGTTTGTTTAAAAGTTTTTCATTTTTAGTGGTATAGAAATTATAGATTGCTTTATTTAAAAAATGATATATTCTAAACACTTTTTTAAAATTAATAAATGGTCGCTATACAGTATTTTCCAATATAAATAGTGAAGACATTACACATGGAAGAATTTCTTGGGATGTTAGGGTTAGTTGCAGATGTCAAAGTCAGTTATAATTTGGTGATGTTAAGGGTGTTTGGTTTTTGCTTATCAAAAAAAAAAAGGGTGTTTGGTTTGTCCAAGTCTGGGTCTTAGATAAATGTCGCTGTTACATATCACATCAAATATGTAATAGGCTTTTTCTAATCTTAACATCAATTGTCAAAATATCTTAACATCAACTGTGTTATCTAACATTAACGTGGAACACTTAAAATTGAAAAAAAAAATGATTTATGCACTTGTAGTTAAAGAAGTGTTTGAATTTGATTAATGGATATATCATATGTTGTAATTCATTAATCATGTACTTAAATTATTAATCATGAATTTAAATGTGATTAACACTATTTCAATTTGCGTAAAAAAAACACTAGTTCAATAATAGAGGTTACATTACTTGAATTATTTCAACAGTACAAGTATGAAACATAAATAATTGAAAAGGGCAAAATACAAAACTTTGACAAAGACGTTAATAAAGACACTATAAATGTAAGAAGACCCACTTTGACTTGACTTATAAATTTATTACAAATATATTTTTAATACTTTTAGTCTTCTAATAGATTGACTGAGGCAAAGACCAAAACAATCATCTTCGTAGAGGTTAAGTTATATTTGTACACATATTATGTGTAAATAATAAATATTTGTATTTTTGTTTATGCACTTCTATACTTCTTTTGGAGAGCAAAGAAATGATCTTCATCTTCATCATCTAAAACACCTGAAACTCATGACTAATAATGTTTCAAAACGTAATGTTCAAATTTGTCGTTAATGAGTTGCGGCGCATGATATAATCATTAACTAAATTCAATATTTCGTTAACTATGTGTGTGGGTTGTGTTAATCATTTAGAAATTATTGATTTTAGGTATCCCAAACTGGTATACGAATAATGTTTTTCAAGTACAAGGGAGCTTCTTACAGTTAAAAAATAATACAAGAGAGCTTCAAGTGGTGGCCTCATTAACTTTTACAGCTTGATTTTGAGTCGCACATAGAGTCACCAGAATTATAAACACCAAAATCAATCAAACTGTAAGTGTGTGTTTGGAAAAAGAAAACGAGAAAGAGATAGAGAGAAAACAGAGTGACTTTCTATTGTTTGGCACTCTCTCTTCTTCTCTCCTTCTCAATCCCCTTCCTCTTTCTTTTTTATCAAACACACTCTTAGTGTAAAATAGAACTAAATCGATCCCCTCAGTATCTCTCTATCATATTTCTCTCCTAAACCAAACAATAAAGTCATTCTCTCTTTTTCTTCCTCTCTTCCCTTATCTCTCTTCTACCAGAGACACTCTAATGCTGAGAGTCACGAGAATTTTCTCTACACAATTTCTCTTTAATACCAAACACACATTAATATTGATGTTCTCTCGATCGCTCGATTAGTATAATTGTACAATTTTGATTCATTGATTTCTGATTGAACGAGTTAGGTCCTCAAAGAATCACGATTGTGTTATTTGGTCTCCCTCATGTTTAAATTGGGCGAATTTGAGCCTCCAATAGTATGATTTTGGTTCCTCTTGGACTTCAATTTCTAATAAAAAATGTTGATGCATCAACGTAACGTAAGTATGAACCAACACATAATTTGGTCTTGAGGCATATTAGTTGGCTTAAAATAAAATAAAAATTACAAAAGCTTTTGTTGTAAATTAATCAATAATTGAACTAAAGAGACCAAAATTGCATACTTGCAAAATCTAGGTGACCATAAGAGAACAAAATCACACTATCAGGATACCTAAAAGAAGTAGAAGTGCAATTAAGTCAGCATATTTTAATTACGTATAAGACATGCTATAAAGATTAAAATTGTCTGAAAACTACTTAATCATAGAAATACAAATAAGAACCATCTTATACCCCAACAGTTACAGCCGTAACTCGTGATTCGCTTGTTGGGTCCAGCTCGGTAGAAATAAGCTGCTCAGATGGAACCTCAGTGGCAGGATCCTGTTCAGAATCAGATGTGTGACTATCATGGGTCACAATATCTTCGTCAGTATTATCCCCGGTGTCTGGAAGTCGGTCGGTATCTTCTCCCTTCAGCTCATGCTCGCTATATAGGTCTCCTTGAACTGGTACATTTCTTTGCTGCTGGGATGAAAGAACATTTGCGATAGCTTTAATAGCAGCAGATGCCTGGTTATGGTCAACTGCATCATCAACTTCTATGCCATTAACATTAGGCTCCTCAGACAAGTCATCCTGCCTTGGAGGAGGAACAAAAAATGGAATTTTGCCCCTCTGCCAATCATGAAGTATCATCTTTGCTGCCGTCATCAAGTCGGGCTCACCACCCTGAAACAGCCAGTATAAGTAGAAGTTACAAGTATGTCACCTTACCTTGCCAAAGCAAAAATCTTCAAGAAAAACAATTGAAGGAATAACCAAATGACAAATTTGACACGCCGTCACATAAAGGTAAAAACGAGTAATTGAACTGCATCACTTTCTCCTTAAAGAAGAGATGCAGGAAGAGGATAAGATATGAAATAGGTGTTGCTTTAGTTCTTGCCTCTTGGTCAATCCGAACTGAAAATAGTCATTTACCGTATAGGAAAAAAAAGGCACACAAAATGATAGAGGGCATATATAATTAGGTCAAATTGAGGAAAGCTAGACTGCTAGAGTATATTAATAGAGCTGATGATCGGCCTCAAAAAAATGCAATAATGAAATATATTTTTTAATATAAAACTAAGAATCTAGATAAATTCAAAAAGAATACCTTGAGAAGTTTGCCACTTGATCTGCAAAGCTGAAGTAGGAAGTCATTATCATCAACCCTGATGACAAGAAATAGATATTGCTGAATGCCTATGTTTTGTATGCAAGCTATAATAACACTAACACATAAAATATCACCACCTTACTGTTCATAATTCGTCCCTAGATGTTAAGACTAGTGGCAGAGGAAAAAAGCTTAATAAAAGCATCGACAAAAAAAAGGTAGACATGAAAATCTACCATTCACCATGAAGTTAGGAGACGAGGCCCATACCATTCTTTTATTTTATATGCTCTTTTCAAGTGTTCCTTCTTCACACGTTTCAAAACTTCACCTATATGGTCAGCAGCATCTTTCAAGTTTGTTACACGTACCTGGGAACAAATTATTTAGCCTGATAATAATAACAACAACAATATATCTACCAACTAATATGCAAAATGAATACCATAGGGACTTCGACAACCATTAGCAAGCAAGAGTAAATTATTCATTGGGAAACCCAACAAAATAGATTGTATCTCAGAAGCAACACAATCATATTTTGTGGGATGAATAACACTTAATATACTTGCAGTCAACATTCAGTCTTAAAAATCTTAGAATATCTCTTTCTAGGCCCGAGTCCTACAAATTACAAATGAATAGTATAGCACAACCCAAGAAAATAGATGATATTTCGGGAGACTACCAGGTTGTTAGTTTATAGTTTAAAGTTTAAACCACATCTAAATAGAGAAAGGAAAAACACTTTCAAATTAGTGAGGTTGCCAACTTAAGTCAAGCAAAGTTAGTGTGTTCTTCCAATTAACATTTGCAGGAAAAAAATACTCTGGACAATATACTATTTATTAAAGTATAATGTTAGACCTCTCAAAGTCTATACTAGAAGAAATAAAAATAACTAGGGTAAATGTGTATGTAATTAGAATGCTGTTAGTTATTCTGTTATGTGCTTCTTGTATCTGTTATTCTGTTATAAGTGGTTAGTTAGGGTAGTTAGGAATTAGGAGTTAGGTTGTTTCAGGTTGTTAGTATCCTGTGCTCTGTGCCTATTATATAAGGGGGCATATGATAAGGGAGAAGGCATCAGTGAAGCAATCAGTTAGTCCACTAGTTAGGTTACCAGTTGGTGGTGCTTAGGTAGCATCAGTGTATCTTCTTTTTCCTCTGTTACCAATAAAATAACCCACTCAGGATAACCTGGCCACTGTCCCAGGCCCTGTTTGGTTCTATAATTCAAGGCAATTGTTAGAAGAATCTAACAAATTGGTCTGATCTGCCGGATGACAAAGACGCGCAGTGATACAGAGAACTCAGCAATGGAGAAAAAACTTGAGGACCGGCTGCAGAACTTCAGCGAATCTCTGAAAGAATCTGAGGGAATCACTGAGCGAAGACCTCAATGCCAAAATGGACGCGAAATTTGCAAAACTTCTGAAATCTATTCAAGAACTGCAAAAGATCCCAGAAAAACCCAAAGATAACGCGTAAGCAACCAAGAACGACTCAACCCCGGTATAGCACAAGATCGTAATTGACGAGGTGGGTGACAATCGCCACGAAATCACGCGGACTTGGACAAAGAAGGTAGAGTTACCTACCTTCGAAGGCGATGATCTGTTGGGATGGCTAACAAAGGTAGAAAAATTCTTCGAATTACAACAAATCAAAGACGACGAGGAGAAATTGAGGCTTACCCTGATATGTATGGAGGGCGAAGCAATTCATTGGTTTCAATACTGGAAAGACGAAACCCAAGAACCCAAGAACCCAATTGGATAACCCTATCTGAAGCACTATTGGAGAGGTTTGGGGATTGTGCGCAGGGATCCATCCACGAACGGTTATCAGCAGGGAAGCGTGAATGACTACATCCACGACTTCGAATTACTCATGGCACAGGCCAAGGGGACTCCGGCGCACATCATGATGGGTTATTTCTTCGCCGGGTTGCGCAAATCCATACGCAACCAAGTTCGGATCCAAGACCCGAAGAAACTGAGCAAGGCTCTATCATTGGCAAGACATATTGAAGAAGCTCAACGGGAAACCAGAAACCCAACAAAGACGCCATCAAGAGTCAGGGATTCGCGCTATCGTAGCAACGGAATTGCAATGCGAAGCGGGTCGCGCGATGACCCGGTCGGGTCGCGACGATCAACCAACGAGACGACGGGTAATACGAAGCCCCAGGGGAGTACGACCAACCCTACTGCGACGACGAGTAACAACGGCAAGTTTGTGGGAGGAAAAACCCAGAACGGAGGCGTGGGGACGCAATTTTTACCGAAGGCAGAGCATGCACGAAGATGGAAGGAGAATCTGTGTTTCTCTTGTGGAGGACCCTATAGCCCAGGGCATTGTTGTCCAGAAGGAAGTATGAGAGTGATAATCTTGGGGGACGACGAAGACATTGATGAGTCAGGTGAAATAGTGAGGTTGGAAGAGGAAGACTCTGATCACAGTGAAGAATCCAAGACAGAACAGGAACTGAGTTCCATAGAACTGTCTCAATTTACTTCCATGGGACTAACCCAACCCAAGACAATGAAAGTAATTGCTATAGTCAATGGGGTGGTGATTGTGATACTCATTGATAGCGGTGCCACCCACAACTTCATATCCAAGACATTGGTGGATAAATTAGGCCTGCACATAGATGCTGAAGGGGTCTACAGTGTTCGTTTGGGGGGTGGTTGCAAGAAGAGTACTTTGGGAAAATGCAGAGGGGTACAAATATCCATTGGAAATTACCAGGTTGCTGTGGATACTTTGGTCTTTGAGCTGGGAGGGATAGACATGGTGTTGGGAATATCGTGGCTAGCAACCTTAGGGGATGTTCAGACAAATTGGCAAGAATTGACTATGAAGTTCAATACTCAGCAAGGGCCAGTAGAAATAAAAGGGGACCCCAGTCTTGGTAAGTCTCTAATCTCACCTCAGCAACTCTTAAAACTAATTGAAATAGATGCCATAGCTGTAATATGGAACTCTCAGGACCAGTATGAAGAACTGACTTGCACCCTAAGCAAACTAGAGGACTCTGATCAACCAAAAGACATCCAGGGATTGCTAGAGAAATATACTAGGGTGTTTCAGGAACCTGTAGGGCTACCACCTAAGAGAGAAGTAGACCATAAGATCCCAATTAAGAGTGGAGAAAGCTCTATTAATGTGAGACCTTATAGATATCCCCACCTACAAAAGAATGAAATAGAAAAACAAGTGGATGAGATGTTGAGGGCAGGAATCATTAGGCCCAGTAATAGCCCATACTCCAGCCCTGTTATCTTAGTAAAAAAGAAAGATGGAAGCTGGAGATTGTGTTGACTATAGGGCCCTGAACAAGGCAACCATACCTGATAAATTTCCCATTCCAATGATAGAGGAATTATTGGATGAGCTATATGGAGCCTGTTATTTTTCAAAAATTGATTTAAGGGCTGGGTATCACCAAATCCGGATGGATGAGGATGACATCCAGAAAACTGCTTTTAGGACACACCAGGGACATTATGAGACACTTGTCATGCCCTTTGGGCTCACCAATGCCCCAGCCACCTTCCAACATGCCATGAATGTCACTCTTAAGCCATTCCTTAGGAAGTGTGTCCTTGTCTTCTTTGATGATATCCTAATCTTTAGCAAAACTTGGGAAGAACACCTAGATCATCTGGAACAAGTCCTAAGAACCTTAGAGGAACATTCCTTCCATGCTAATCTAAAAAAATGCGAGATAGGTAGGGAGGAGGTGAGGTATCTAGGTCATGTCATTAGTCAACAAGGAGTGTCCATGGACCCTCAAAAAATAGAAGCTATCCTTAAATGGCCTACACCTAAGTCTATTAAAGCCTTAAAGGGATTCCTAGGACTCACTGGGTATTATAGGAAGTTTGTAAGCAACTATGGGAAAATAGTTAGACCCCTCACCAACTTATTAAAAAAGGGACAATTTGAGTGGACACAGGATAGCACAAGAGCCTTCCAGAAGCTACAGGAGGCCATTACAATAGCACCTGTCCTGACCATGCCTAATTTTGACCAAACCTTCTGCATAGAGTGTGATGCATCAGGTCTAGGACTAAGAGCAATACTTACTCAACAAAATAAACCTATAGCCTACTTCAGTAAGGCTCTATTTGATAAGTCTCTGACCAAATCCACGTATGAAAAAGAATTAATGGCCTTAGTTCTAACAATCCAACACTGGAGACCTTATCTAATAGGAAGGAAATTTCAAGTCTATACTGACCACAAGAGTTTAAAATTCCTCTTAGAACAAACTGTGATAACCCAAAACCAACAGAATTGGATTGCTAAACTCCTAGGGTATGATTTTGAGATAATCTATAAGAAGGGATCAACAAACAAAGTAGCAAATGCCCTATCCAGACAATATGAGGAATCTGAATTACAAAACTTGAGCAGAACTATGTGGCAGGACACTGAGAGCATTGAGGCTGAAGTGGAACATGATCTTGTGCTCAAAAAAATTAAAGAGGAATTAGAACAAAATCCTAACTCTCACCCTCATTACACTCTTGAGCAAGGTAGGCTACACTACAAGGGCAGGCTAGTCATTTCAGGCCAATCTAAGTGGATCCCCACCCTCCTAGAAGAATTCCACTCAACCCCTACGGGGGGACATTCTGGCATATATAGAACTTATAGAAGAATAGCACAGACACTTTATTGGATAGGAATGAAGGGAGCTGTCACCAAGTTTGTAGCAGCCTGCCAAGTGTGTCAAAGGAGTAAATACCTAGCATGTTCCCCTGCTGGCCTCTTCCAGCCACTTCCCATACCCAATGGTATATGGGAAGAATTGAGTATGGATTTCATAGTGAAATTACCCAAAATCAAAGGATATGAGGTGATTCTAGTGGTGGTGGATAGGCTAAGCAAATACAGTCATTTTATTCCTCTAAAACACCCTTTCACAGCTAAAACAGTCGCTGACAAATTCATCAAAGAGATAGTGAGACTTCATGGCATCCCCAGCTCAATTATAAGTAACAGAGACCCAATTTTCCTAAGTTTCTTTTGGCAGGAGTTGTTTAAACAACAGGGTACTAAGCTGAAAATGAGCACAGCTTACCACCCACAAAGTGATGGGCAGACTGAAGTCATTAACAGAGTTTTAGAGACATACCTAAGATGCTTTTGTGCAAAACAACCCAAAGCATGGTTGGAGTACTTACCATGGGCAGAATTCTGGTACAACACCAATTTTCAGAAGTCTACAAGAACTACACCATTTGAAACCGTGTATGGCAGGCCACCCCCTACAATCACTAAGTATATACCAGGGGAAACCGTGGCGGAAGCCGTGGCACAAGACCTAATGACTAGAGATGAAGCACTGAAACAACTAAGGTCACATCTAAAAAAAGCACAAGAACAAATGAGTAGGTATGCTAATGCCCACAGAAAGCAATCTAATATTAAGGTGGGAGATAAGGTGTTCCTCAAGATTAGACCTCATAGACAAGTCTCAATGCCCACTAAATTACACCCTAAGCTGGCAGCCAGATACTATGGGCTATTCTTGGTGACTAGACAGATTGGCACAGTAGCTTTCCAACTTCAACTACCCGAAACTGCGTAGAATTCATCCTGTATTCCATGTCTCACAACTTAAATTGGCAATTGGTGACCATCCTGTGGAAGAGAAGCTTCCTACGGAATTACAAGGCAATAATGAAGGGTTTGAGCCCAAGGAAATCCTAGACAGAAGGACGGTGCAACAACAAGGACAAGACATACAGCAAGTCCTGGTACATTGGGAAGGATTCCCTGCAGAAGATGCTACCTGGGAAGAAGAAGCTACCTTAAAAAGACAATTCCCTCATTTTAACCTTGAGGACAAGGTTGTTCCAAAAGGGGGAGGCATTGTTAGACCTCTCAAAGTCTATACTAGAAGAAATAAAAATAACTAGGGTAAATGTGTATGTAATTAGAATGCTGTTAGTTATTCTGTTATGTGCTTCTTGTATCTGTTATTCTGTTATAAGTGGTTAGTTAGGGTAGTTAGGAATTAGGAGTTAGGTTGTTAGTATCCTGTGCTCTGTGCCTATTACATAAGGGGGCATATGATAAGGGAGAAGGCATCAGTGAAGCAATCAGTTAGTCCACTGGTTAGGTTACCAGTTGGTGGTGCTTCGATAGCATCAGTGTATCTTCTTTTTCCTCTGTTACCAATAAAATAACCCACTCAGGATAACCTGGCCACTGTCCCAGGCCCTGTTTGGTTCTATAATTCAAGGCAATTGTTAGAAGAATCTAACATATAATGCAACGAGTTAAAAAAAAAATAGGAGGAAACCTACCACGCCCTTCAGCACAACGTCTGTTTCAGAGTCCTTGTTGTGGTAGACAACACCGGGACAATCAATCAAAAAGATCCTCTTTGTAAGAGTTATATACTGCCAGACTTTTGTTTCCCCTGGAATTGGAGCAACCTTGCAAACCTTTGACACATTAATTGGACACATGTCAATCCACATGTTAAAATATGTATTCCACAACAAAATTTAAAGTTCATTTTCAGAGAGGATTTGGTAATATACTTGTATGCCCATGCGTTAATTAATTTTTACACTACAGCTTAAGCAGAAAATAGCTTAAGCAGAAAATAAGAAGCGGTAGAGGGGAAAGAACAATTACATTCTTTGTACGCAATGTATTGATCACTGATGACTTCCCAACATTTGGATATCCAACAAATCCAACAGATATTGCTTGCTTATCGCTTTTCAATCTTGCAAATTGTCTCAGAACCGATAGAAGTGAACCCTAAGCATGATGATGACCAAAAAAATAGAAAATAGCTAAGATACACAATAGTCTATAGTTAAAGTGAGGAAAGAAAAACGTGAAATCTCCAACTCCAGCTATCATTTTTTTGTTGATGAATTAATACCTCAAAGCAAATTGGCAGATAAATTAAACAAATCTAATAAAGATTAGGTCAGGGTATACCTTTCCAAAAGACTTATTAATACTTGCATGGAATGCTAGAGTTGGATATTCTTTTGACAAAACTCTAAGCCATCCTTTGGTTGCCCAAGCAGGAATTAGATCACACTGAGATGGGAAATGAGGATTGAAAATATTAATAATACAAATAGCAATTTAGGGTGCTAAATACAATTTATAAAATAGTCGAGGGCAAAAAAATATTAATTACCTTGTTCAATAAAAGCACCATGTGTTTGTGCTTGCAATTTTCTTTCAAATGCTTCTCTAAATGGTAACACCTTGTGCCTTGTGGATCCCTTGCATCTAGAACCTGCATCAGGATACATAAAATATTCAAAGAGTGAAAAGGAAAGTAGGACATCTGCTAGGAAATGGAAGTCAAAGAAAGTTGTCCTAGCATAGACTCTTCAACTTAACAAGAATGAAACAATCATATAAAAAACACACTAATTCGTAAGCTTTAATATTTTGTCCCTATACTACTAAGACGAACTTTATTAAAATTAAAACAATGTTCACATTGACAGGGTAAGGTAGCATGCAGTTTTGCATGAGAAATAGCCATCATAAAGCAAAATATTTATAACTCAGTTACGTAATCAACAAATTCAATGGAAACACACATGCCCAGCATGTCAGATTCTGCCAACAATACATAGACATGAGAAAAAGCTAAATCTGAGCAATAGAATGAGACACTACCTGGACAACAACATCTGAAGAATCTATCACTTTGTATAGCTCACCCCATATGCGTTTGCTTTGACCTTTATCAAACATATTATGCCGCACTAAATCTCTAAATCCATCAGCTTCATTAGCTTCAGCAGATGCATTAGAATCACACTTCTGCTCAAAATCCTCTGTAAAGTAATGTGGGAAAAAAGAACAATGTAACAATAATAATATTAAGCACAAAATTATTTGGTTGTCAAATTAATCAACACAAAAGAAACAAAAAGCTGAATGGTTAAGCAAAAATCTAATCACACCAATAAAAATAACAAGTAACCAAATGGGGACGAACGAGAATAAGCTAAAAAAGTACTTCTGATGTGATTTTTTAGATTCTTTGGTTCAACTGCTTTTAACTTTCCAAGCAAATGGATCCAGTTGTGTACAGTTAAAAATGTAAAAAGTCACTAGAAATCGGCATTGTTGGATAAAGATAGTACAGTTCACATTCCAACTTAAGTAAACCAGTTTCAAAATTCAGAATTGGACAGTGAGTGGTAAGATCTTCATCCAACAGTGATTTGTTGTTGTCTGCAGCTGATCCAAATTCAGCCACATCCTCCAGCTAATGCTAATTCCAAAACCCCATTTTGCATCCAATATACTACTTAACAGAGAAAATATGAATTCTACCTTGAGAGCCATCAGCTTTCTTAGCTAAAGACTCATAATCAGACGCCAATAAGCTGGGGCGCTTTCTCTTAGTCTTAGGTCCAAATGCATCCGCAAACGGCTCTCTATCAAGAAGGTGAACTCTTGATTGCTACATTCAAAATCCATAAACCAATAAATTCACTCAATTCTGGTAGTATTTTTTATGAAATGAAAGCACCTAACTCATTTTCTACCAACAAAAGAAAACCCTAGCAACAATTAAGCAGTTGCAGAAACAAAAACAAACCTTCTGGTGATCATTAAGGAGCGACAACGGCAACTTCTTCTCTTTGAGAATAACATTATAATTACTCGACATACGATTCTGTAGCTCTTCTCGGAAAACCTCAAGTTCTTTCTGATTCACAACACGAGTGTTCCCTGCAAATCACAAAACCAAAAATAAAAAACAAAAGAAAATGCTAAAATCATGAATCATGAAATCCACAAGCTCAATAAGAATCGTGATTATTAATTGATTGATTTTTTGAGTTGGAATTGAACTAACCGAACCAGCGACGATCGGGTTGAATTCGAGTAGAAGGAAGATCTTTGGACTGAAACTCGTTGCTTAAGACCTTTCCTTTGCTGTTACGATTGGGTCTGGTGTTGTACATTTTGAGACGGCGAACGGTGGCGGCGGAACGCACTTCCTTCTTCGAGTCATTGCTGCGATTCGCGTCGAGAGAGTGCTTTGGCTTTTGGGAGACGTTCACTCTCTTCTCTTTCTTCTTCGCCATTGCAGAAAGAGAATTGGTGTGAGGTGAGTGAGGTGCAGCTGAAGTCTCAAAGAGTTGTGCCGCGGCGCCAAGCACAGTTAAGGATTAGGGCTTCGTTCACCGACCGCTTCAAAGACGGGATATTTTTGGTTATAATAAAAACGGTGATTTTCTTTGAGTAAAAGTAGTCTCCGACTATTTTAGTCTTTTTTTAGTAAAAAACATGACGGACTACTCTACTCTACTATCTTATTCTACCATTACGGATGAGGGAGGGTCGGTCCAAGTGATAACTAGATTTGGAACCCATTCCAATATCTCGGATTCGAATTTTGGGGTGGCAAAATATCAATCTTACAATTTTTCTAACTAAACAATTTTAGAATATTTATGTAATTTCACTTGTCATCATGTCTTGAGGCACAGATGCCCCGAACATGTCATCAAAAATCTTAGGGTGGAGGCCATCGGTGGCTCCTCTAAGAAAAATGTGTTCATGGTGTCCACTTGAAAACTGAAGTTCGCCAGCCAATCTGCACAGTTGTTCCCTTCTCTCAGTATGCCCTATTTCCACCTCTCATTCACTGGTCAATAGTCTCTGTATACGTTTAACAATCGTGGGAGTGTACTTTGCATATTCTATTTAAATGTTACTTTATAATAATACATTAAAGTATGTCAAAAGTTGTCTATCAAAAAAAATGTATGTCAAAAATTGAAATTAATGTAAGTCAATATATTTAAATTAAGAAAAAATATATTACAATTGTTTTTTTATAGAAAGCTTATTTAAATTCTACTTTATAATAATATTTTTAAATATGTCAAAAATTGATGTAGGTCAATAATATGTTCAAATTAATCAAAAATGTTAGGAAAATTATGATTCAACACAAAATACAAATTTTAATATAATATTTGTAGTTATAAAAAAAACTATTTATATTTATTTAAGTTGATCGGTTTGATAAGTCAATTGATTTTTCGGTGGTCTATAGTCTGATATTTTTAACTAAATATGTTTAAAAAATAAAACATTGACCGCATCCATATCTATATTATATAAAGGGAATAGGTTGGAGGCCACTTGGTTTACAACCCCATTTCCATCTCTACCAACCTATAGGAAACCGCAAAAGATGAGTCTTCTTTTCATTTCAAGAGTATCAATAAGCCATGCTTCATTCCCCTACTTCTCTTCCTCTCTAACCAATCTCAAATCCTCCACCAAGCCTTCAACTTGCTTAATAACCTTTAACGACTTAGGGTTCTTCCCTTAAGAACTCTATTGTACCTTTCCTTCCAAATGCCCCACAAAATACCTCTCAATAGAACCATAACAACCTCTTAAAAGCGCCTAGCAACTTAAAAGATTCAAATCTTCCATGAAGCCACAAATGGAAAATTTGGTTATTATTCTTGCTATTAATAATTTGGAGTTGAGATGCAAACCAGTCTGTCCTAGTCCAAGCACACCTAAGGAATAAATGTTCAACGGTTTCTTCCTCATCTAAGCAAATAGGGCGCATACCTAGATTTCACAGAGTAAGAGCTGGATTTTGAGTGGGGCCAGCAAAGTAAATCATTCTCATTTGCCCATCTTTACGGGTGTTTGGAAAGCACCTATGGCGCCAAAGTTGGGACTTGGATCCTCTCCTTCCACTCTTCCTACATCTCCTTTCTTCCTCTCTCTCTCTCTCTCTCTCTTACTTTCACACTCTCTCATCATTTATTTAACATGAGAGAGATTGAAAATAAGAGAGAGATAGAGAGGAATGAGAGAGATTTAGGGAGAATGAAGGAGAGGATCCAAAGGCCCAAAGTTGCGGTTACGTTTGCGGAATCCACTATGTTTGTTGAGTGGGTTACCCCTTGAAATGGGTAAATTCAACAAGTTTTGGTAGTATGATAGGTGTAGTTGCCTCATTTTGGAAACAAAACGGTTGTTATTAATGAAAACAGAACGTGACTTTGTGCTGAAAAATATAAAGAATACAAATACAAATTGTCTACCTCACTTAGAGAGGCATCCCCTCTTTAGTGTGTTTGTTTCAAACTGCTGAAACAGTTTGCAGGGAATTGTATTAACAGTTCACACGAATCAAACTGAAGTATGTCAATTGTTCAGTTCGTGGGTTTTAGTTTCAAAAACCGAATTTGTTCAAAAAAATGAACTATTCTAAATGGTGAACTGTTTTGTCCTAATTATTGGACCCAAACTGAACCGAAATATTCACCAAACTGTTCGAATCGAACTTTTCCTCAAAAATCTCAATATATTTTTTTAAAACTGAACTATCATTGAGAATAACAATTTTTTTGAACAGAACTGTCAACGAAATAACTTGGTATCAGATCATGTGCAACTAGGAACAACATCGAGCATGCTGAACCAAACAACATAATTTTTTACTTCCTTAAAACTGAGCTAAAGCACAAATAGCCAAAGGTAGTATATACCTAACTAAATCTTTTATCTTTTATTATAAAAATTGCAGATAAACGAAACAACCGTTTACTTCCTTAAAACCGAGCTAAAGGCGTAACATACATATCTAAGAGCATCCATAATGGAAAAGCTCCAATTGAGTATTTAAATGATCCCATGTGTACACATAACTCTTTAATAATTTTTAATAGTAGTACGTATATAAGAACTTCATCTCTCCAATCCAGAACCCCAACAAATCTTTTATTATAAGAATTGCAGAATCTGCATCTCACGTGGCCAAATTTGCAAGAAATAACCAAAGGCATTATACTCAAATTTGCAAGAAATGACTGACCATTGCTGTTTAGATGAAGACAGATTGTGATCCCTGCAATTGATTTAAACTGTGGGGTCCTCCATTCAACACAAATATGAGTAAACAAAAAATAAAAAGAAGTGTTTTTGGTTAGGAAAAGACCAAAAGGTTCAAAAATTTAGTGAAAATGCAAGAGGAGAAGTGAGTTTAGAGCATTTCAATCCAATCTGAGAATATTTTTGTCAAATAAAAAATTCAATCTGAGAAGATGGGGTCTTAAGGTGATATAATTTACCATCCTCTCATTTATATTGTAAATCCTCTAAATTTACATTACTTACAAAGTGATAGGAATCAACTGATTCAAGGGGAATTGTTTGTATTGAACTTCAAGAATCAATGAGCAATTACAATTCTCTGGTTTAAGGTTCCAGTTGAACCAATTGAGTAACTACTTTCTGTTTTGCATGCATAACTGTGATAATAGTATGCTATCTATTTATATCACTAATACATGAGTGTTATTACTCTTTTACCCCTCCTAAGACTCATTAGTCACACTAATATCTCTCTTTCTTCTATAGTACACTTTCTTTACAATGGGCCTGCTATTATTACACCCCCCCCCCCCCCCCAAAGCCTTCACCTGGTCCTCAAGGTGTTGATTAGGAAACAAGTGCAGTAGTTTCTCTGTGTTCTCCCAAGAGTTGTCACAATCAGGCAATTCTTTCCATTTCACCAAAACTTCAGCTTCTCCCTTGCTGTTGTACCTCATATCTAACAAATCTTCTACTTCAGGTTGTAAGGTACCATATTCAGTTAAGGCTGCAGGCATTTGTTGTGGCTGGTAATGTCCTGGGACTGTCTTCTTCAACTTGCTGACATGGAACACAGGATGGATGCGACAACCAGGTGGTAATTCTAGCTTGTAGGCCACCTGTCCTATCCTCTCCACAACTCTGTAGGGTCCATAGAACCTAGGACTCAATTTTTCATTCCTCCTCTCTGCCAGGGACTTCCATCTATAGGGAATTGCCTTCAAGTAAACCCAATCATCTACATCTAGAGTGATATCTCTTCTTCTTTTGTCAGCTTGTCTCTTCATTCTTTGCTGGGCTATTGTGAGGTTTTGATGTAACTGCTCAAGTAGTGTGTCTCTTACCTCATAAAGTTGATTAACTTCCTCTACATTGGAAGGGATAGCAGGACCTTTGATGATAGGGTTGGGATCCCTACCATACAAAGCCTTGTATGGTGTCATTCCAATAGAGACATTGTAGTTTGTGTTGAACCACAATTCTGCCCAGTCAATCCACTTGGTCCATGACTTTGGATGATCCCCCACAAAGCATCTCAAATAGATTTCTAAACATCTATTTGTTACTTCAGTCTGCCCATCTGACAGAAGGTGATAGGCTGTAGTATATCTAAGTTTGGTGCCTGCCTGTTTGAAGAGTTCTCTCCAAAACTGGCTGAGAAAAACTCTGTCCCTGTCAGTGACAATGGATGCTGGAAAACCATGCAGTTTAATTACTCCAGAGATGAAAGAATGTGCTACATCACTTGCTGTATAAGGATGTCCAAGTAATAGGAAATGAGCATATTTTGTTAGTCTATCAATTACTACTAGGATGGTGTCTTGCTTGCCAACCCGAGGAAGCCCACTAATAAAATCCATTGACACATCAGACCACACTTTAGTTGGGATTGGCAGTGGTTGCAATAATCCAGCTGGAGCCAAGGTCTGAATTTTGCTCTGTTGACATTGTTGGCAGTTCATTATGAACTCCTTAATGTCCTTCTTCATTCCCTGCCAGTAAAAAATCCCCTCAATGCGTTTATAGGTTCTAAAAAAACCTGAATGGCCACCTTGCAAGGATGCATGAAATTCCTTCAAGATAGTAGGAATTCTGGAGAAGGTTTTTGGTAAAACCAGACTGTTTCCTCTATACAAGAGTCCCTGTTTGATGGAAAATTTTGTTGATTCTGTTGCTTTTAAAACCGCCTGTTGCATTAGTGACTGCAATAGAGGACAGCTTCTTATTTCTTCTTCCCATTCACTCCACTCTGGTAGGGATACACTAGAGACAACAGCAAAAATCATCTGTCTAGATAGCCCATCAGCCACTTTGTTAGCACTTTCAGGTTTATATTGTATTACAAAGTCAAAACCAAGCAATTTGGAAGTCCATTTCACTTGTTCTCCATCCAACAGATTTTGATTATTCAGAAACTGAAGACTCTGCTGATCAATTCTGACTATGAATTGCTGGCCCAGGAGGTAGTGGCGCCACTTTTGGATGGCCAAAACTATTGCCATAAGTTCTCTCTCATGTGTAGATTTTTGTTGAGCACGAATGGATAGTTTTCGGCTGAAATATGCAACAGGCCTCTCCTCTTGCATCAACACTGCTCCTACACCTTTGCTTGAAGCATCAGTCTCCAAGACAAATTGTTTTGTGAAGTCTGCCATTCTGAGAACAGGCAGAGTAGTCATCTTTTGCTTGAGCTCTTTGAATGCTTTCTCTGCTTCCTCATTCCAGGACCATTTGTCTAGTTTTAGTAACTCAGTCAATGGTCTTGCAATGCTGCCATAGTCTTGAACAAACCTCCTGTAGTACCTTGTCAAGTCTAGGAATCCCCTTAGTCCTTTTATGTCCTTAGGAGTGGGCCAATCCAACTGTTTACCTGGGATTTTGGTAAACACCGCTGGTCTCCAATTTGGTTAACTTGCAGGATCAACCAGTGAATCCTAAGACCATTTGTGCTTAGAGTTTATAGTTTATTATGATGTTCTTGAATCGTCTCGCGTTTTAACCAGAAAAATAGGAAAGAAATAACTGATTCCTTCGCGCGAAGTTATCAGAGTACTTCAGAGAAGAAGAACTTGAACGATAAAAACAAGTAAAACGAAAGAAAAACAAATTAAAATTGCATTAAAGTTAAAGGAAATGGTGCACAAATTCATACATTGTTTCTCTGACTCGTTTTTCTCTTGAATGCGGAAGTTAGAGCGTGAGAAGTAAAATATGAGTTTTTGTGACCTTTGTTTCTTCTCAGAAACTACTATTTATACTTAGTGGGAGGAGCAGAAACTGCCCTCAAAAACAGTTATAAAAATGTTGGTAACTGCTCCTCTTTTCGACCAACTGCTAGCTTTTCAGCGCATAACTACTTAGTCTTCTGTCTGTCGAAGCTTGTGTCCATTTTCCTCTTTCTTGATTTTGTTTTTCTGGAAGCTTGTCGAATCTGCCCTGAACATGATCTTTGTCAAAATCCTCTGATCTATGTCAAAGTATAAGTCAAACCCTGTTGACTATTTTAAATGAAGCCTGTCGAAATTACAGGCTAACAAATTGCCCCCCAAAAATGTCTTTTTTCGACTGAGCTTAAGGCAAAGGAAGAAAAAGAGCATTTTTGAATTCAATGTCGAAATAGGTTTTACACTTGATTGGAATATCTCACCTACCTGACGTCATTACTGTTAAATGTTGTTGGCGTTATTCCTATATTGGTGTACCACGTGGCCTTCCACGTTCTGCTTTTCAGATTAAGGATTTACTCCACAAATTGGCTGAACTTGATGTTGATGGAGTCCTTGATGAATCTGTTAGTGACTTTGTCTTAGCTGTCCAGCCTCTTTTCGAACAACTTGCTCAAGATATACAGAAAAAGAGGGATCATGACAATCCTCTAGAGCTTGAGTCGAAACGCAAGGCAGAAGTGGCAGCACTTGTTGATGCCACCCATGCTAGCTTTGCCTCCTTGAAGACCAAGTCAGAAGCTGAGATGAAGGCTATCGAGGATTGCAATGCTGAGATCAAGACACATCAAGAGAGTATAGCTAGATTGCAGTCGAAAATTCAAGCATTGGAAGAGAAGAAAGGAACCCTTTTAGGGTCTTTGACTCCTGCAGAAAAAATTAAGGACCAGATTGACCAAGAAGCCACCAATTGCCTTAAACACTAGAAGAACTTGAACGCTGCAATGCCACTGTCGAAAAGCTAACCAAAGATGGCAATTTCCTCAACAGGAAGATCTTCAAAGCTAAAGCTTTGTTCAATGACTTGAAATCAAAAGTCATTTTGTAATAATATAGATTCATTTTCCTGTCGTAATACTTTAACCATTTTGATAATGATTTACGTTTTGCTTGTAATTCTGACAATGCTCATATGGCAATCACAATTTCTTTTAATTGCCACGTACTTACGCTTTCTTTATCTTTATTCCAGCGTTATTTTAACTTCTTGCAATGTTGGCTTATACTTTTTCAAGTATTTGCCATTTATACGCAAAATTCTTTCATCAGCGCCAATCTCTTTGATTTCATATGCGCCGTTTGAATAGACTTGTAAAATTTTGAATGGTCCTTCCCAACTTGGGGACCATTTACCAAGGACTCTATCTTTTCTATCCATAGGTAAGATAACTTTCCAAACTAAATCTCCCACGTCGAAAGTCTTCAATTTGACTCTTTTGTTATAGGCCTTAGCCACTCTTTCTTTTTGTCTTGTGCGCATATCTAATGCACTTAGTCTATCTTCATCTAAATCAACTAATTCATCTAACATCATATTCCAATAATGATCCGACGGGATTTCAAATTGTCTTTGAATCCTAGTTGATTGGAGACAAACCTCTGCTGGCAATATTGCATCATGCCCAAAAACAAGTTTAAAAGGAGTACTATTGATTGACTCTTTGGGAGATGTTCGACATGCCTATAAAATTTGGTTAAGTGTCCTATGCCAATTCTTGGGTTTTTGCCCAACATGTTTTTTAATCAAACTAACAATAATTTTATTGGCTGCTTCAACTTGACCATTTGCCTGAGCATAATATGGTGTCGAACTTAACAATTTATAACCATTTTCAGCAGCAAATTCGACCATTTTCTGACCAATAAAAACTGAACCTTGATCTGTGGTGATAGTTTCAGGCACACCAAATCTATATAATATATGGTCTTGAATAAAATTAATCACTGCTTCTTGATTAACATTGTTTAAAGGAACAGCTTCCACCAATTTAGTGAAATAATCTATTCCTACTAATATGAAACGATGGCCTTTCGACGAATTTGGTTTAATTTCACCAATTATATCCAAAGCCCATCCCCTGAATGGCCAAGGTTTTACAATAGAATGCAATTCATTTGCAGGTACATGTTGTATTCCTGCATGCTTTTGACATTCTTGGCATCCTTTGGCAAACTCTATGCAATCTTTTAACATAGTCGGCCAATAGACACCTTGTCGAAATAAGAGCCATTTCATTTTATGGCCTACTTGGTGAGCTCCATAAGTTCCACTGTGAGTATTAGATATTGCCAAGTATGCCTCATTTTCACTAAGACACTTGAGTAAAACTCCTTCAGGGGTTTTCTTAAACAACTCATTGCCCATGATCACATAACTTAAAGCTCTATACTTGGTTTTTCTATCAGTTATCCCTGTTGGATTTTCCAAGTAATTAACAATTTGTCTTCGCCAATCATCATTTGACATACTGTCAATGGCAAAAACTTCAAACACATTATCACAATAACCTTTGTCGGAAACTTCATCATTAAAATTTTCAATAAAATTTTCACTTTCACTTGGAGGTAATTGACTTAAGACTAAAGAGTAGTTCTCTGCCTCCTCCAGTTTTTTCCCTAACAAGGTTTCTTGTGTTATTACTGTCGAAATTAACTTGTTTTTA
This sequence comes from Astragalus glycyphyllos, assembly GCA_963573325.1. NCBI lineage: Eukaryota > Viridiplantae > Streptophyta > Magnoliopsida > Fabales > Fabaceae > Astragalus > Astragalus glycyphyllos. The sequence goes on along the minus strand of OY754311.1, from coordinate 32,289,719 downwards.
ATTTCGATTAGCTCTGTTAATTTTTCTTTAGAAACTTTATAACCAGAAGCTATTTACTCTAGATCATTGGCCTCTTGATTTGCAATACGAGGCACATGTTGAATATCAACGCTGTCGAATTGTTTCAATAAAGTATTGGCAGCAATAAAGTAAGTAATCAAATTTTCCTTAATGCACTTGTATTCTTTCGTTAATTGTTTGATTACTAATTCAGAATCACCTCTAATTTCGACCTGTTTTGCCCCCAAGTTTAACAGAATTTCAAGTCCTGCTACTAAGGCTTCATATTCAGCCTCATTATTGGAGCAACTTTCTTTAATTTTATACTTGTATTTAGTTGGAATCCCTTTAGGTGAAATGATTAACATCCCTACACCAGACCCATTTTTATGGCTGGAGCCATCGAAGTACAATTTCCAAGGTCGAAGGTGCACAAAGTTAATTTCTGATTCAACTATTGAATGATCAGCAATGAAATCCGCAACGACTTGGCCTTTGATAGCCTTTAAAGGTTGGAATGTTAATGAATACTCAGATAAAGCTAAAGCCCATTTGCCTATTCTACTATGTAGGATTGGTTTCGACAGCATATGTTTAATAATATCAAAGTGGGAATAAACATACACATCAACAGGCTTAATATATTGCTTTAACTTAGTACTAGAGAAATACAAGCATAAACACAATTTTTCAATAGGGTGATATCTAGTTTCAGAATCATTTAAAACCCTACTGAGGTAATATATGGCCCTTTCTACACCATTTTCATCCTCTTGTGCTAACATGCTACCTATTGACAATTCTGATGATGCTATATACAATTTCATTGTCTTATTTCTAATAGGAGGCAATAAAATAGGAGGGTTCATCAGATATGTCTTGATCTCTTCGAAAGCTACTTGATGTTCGACATCCCACTTGAAAACATCATCCTTCTTCAGTCGAAGTAATGACGAGAATATTTGAGTGTTGCCACTTAGATTTGATATAAATCTTCTAAGGAAATTGACCTTTCCTAATAATGACTATAATTCTTTCTTTGTTGAAGGAGGTTGTGTTTCCATGATAGCTTTCGTCTTGTTTTGATTTATTTCAATGCCTTTTTTGTGCACAACAAAGCCTAAGAAATCACCTGCACTTACACAAAAGGCACATTTGAGTGGATTCATTTTCAATCCATATTTTCTCATTCTTTCGAATGATAGTCGTAGATAATCGAAATGACCATTTTTTGCTGATGAAGACTTAACAACTATGTCATCTATATAGACTTGCGTAAAATTTTCTATAAAATCATGGAACATAGTGTTCATAGCTCTTTGATATGTAGCACCAGCATTTTTTAAACCAAATGGCATCACTACCCATTCATAAACACCTAATGCCCCTGGGCATCGAAATGCAGTTTTTGAAATGTCTTCTTCAGCAATAAAAATTTGGTTATAACCAGAATATCCATCAAGCATGCTTAAATATTCATAACCAGCCGCTGAATCAACCAACATTTCTGCCACAGGCATTGGGTATTGATCTTTGGGAGTAGCATTATTTAGATCTCTAAAATCTATGCAAACTCTAAGTGTACCGTTTTTCTTAATTACAGGAACTATATTAGCAAGCCAATCAACATACCTGGCAGTTCTGTTGAACTTGTTTTTCAATAGCCTTTCGATTTCCGCTTTGATCTTCGACATGATTTTTGGTGCAAATCTTCTTGGTGTTTGCTTCACAAGCTTCTTCTCTGGTCGAATAGGTAACTTCAACTCAACCACCTCTCTTTTCAGCCCTGGCATCTCATTGTAATCCCAAGCGAAGCAATCTTTGTATTCCTTTAGCAATTTGATAATCTGCACTCTGAAATCTTTGTTGATCTTTGTACTAATATATGTTGGTCTTCTTGTTGAACCATCTCCCAAATCAATTTCTTCTAAGGGATCTTGTGCCTGTATTTTCTTGGTCGAACCCATTGGATCTTTCTCAAATCCTAATGGTTCATCATCATAGACACCATCAAGTCTCTGTGTTTCGACCATGATTTTTTTTGTTATTATCTTCTGTGGCTAAAGCAACCATTTGATGTAACTCAGCTTCTAGAATAGCTTTTTCTTTGTTTTCGGCCACATAGGCCGTAATTCTTTCCCAAGCATTGGGCTTTATAATCATTTCAAAGTCTATCCCAGCCAGTAGGCTTAACAAAGCCTCTTGGTCTATTCTCCTCATCAATGATTTCCCTTTCCCAAACGAAACCATAATTTGGGTGAAGACTAACAGAGGAGAAGACATTGTCTTGCTCAATGAACCCAGCATTGGAAGAAGAGCATGGAGAGATATTGCCAATTGCTTGTCGAAGGTCTTCTTGGTGATCGTATTCACTTCAGCCTTGAAATAACTTTGGTCACCTTCAATGTTTTCAACCAACCCATCTTCTCTCCAAATAATGAGCCTTTGGTGCACAGTCGAAGGGATTGCCCCCACTCCATGTATCCATGCGCTTCCAAGCAGCAAGTTGTAGTTTGCCTTGGAGGGTACTACCAAAAACAAAGTTGGCCTTTTGACACTACCTACTGCTAATTCGACTTCAATGGCCCCAAGTGAATGGCTAGTTTTGCCTTCATAATTAGTGAGAACCACATTATGTGGCCTCAAATCAGTGTCACATTTGCCAATTCTTCTTAGCAAATGTTGAGGCATCAAATTCACAGCAGCACCACCATCAACAAGGACCTTGTTGATTCCCACATTGTTGACCTTGGCTTGAATGAACAGTGGCTTGAGGTGATTCATCATGCCACAATCTGGCCTTTCAAAGACAGCATGTTGCTCTTCGATGCAGCCATTCTTCAACACATAGTAGCATATGGGTTTATATGTAGTTTCCTCGTCGAAATCTTCTTCGACAACATTAACCTCAGAAACCACATCATACTCAATTGGTAAAATTGAGATGACCCCACATAGCACGTCAAACTCTGACCCAGAATCAGCAAAGGAAGAATCTAACTCCTCTTCTAAATTAAGGTCTTCTTTTTTGAAGCCTTTCTTAATTTCAGAAAGAGGAGGGAAAATTCTCTCAGTGGCTGGTTTCCTAACCACTTCAGTCGAAGGTAAGATTACCTCTTTACCCTTCCCTTTGTTTGAGGTTGTTGCTTTACCTGCAGCAATAGCATCAGCCTTCTTTTGGCGTTGAAACCTTCGCCATTGAGTTGTTGTCATAGGATTCTTCCCTTTGTAGTTGTTACTATAGGCATACTTCTTGATTTCAATTGCCTTGTTCTGGTTAACACCACTTGTGTTACCTTCGACCAGCTTAGGTGGTCTAACTCGATGGATAGCATTGTCCCCCGTGTGGTATATGGCTTTGCTTCTCCCACCAGAATGTATCCACTTTTCGACAGGTGTACCAAAAGGAGGAACATAAGTACTCAGCTTTCCTCTTCCAGAAGTTTTGGTCGAAGTAACCATGTAGGGAATTCTCCTATCAGCAAAATCAAACTTGGGCCTTTTATCCACCCATTTACCTTTGCGCTTCATTTGAGGCTTGAACTCTTCCAATTCTTTAGCAGCCTCCTTGTCAAAAACAGCACTGCACCTTGGGCACAACATCACTTCTGAGTTACTTAGCTTGCAACGATTGAGGAAATCAACCAATTCCTCTCCAGCTTTTGGGTACACTGCTTTCACTTTGTCATCTTCTTGGCCTTCAGTGACCATTTCGACATCCATCTTTGAACTTATGCTAGTTCTCTTCATATTAGCCTTACCAGGCACAATTTCAGAGGCTTCGACCATGTTGATGCTCACCTCAGTATACATTGCCTCAGCATCAGGCAAAGGATCAGCGTCAATCTTCATTGGTGCCCTTGGTTTATCACCAAATTTCAGCCTTCCTTCATTGAGTGCCTTTTGCACCAAATCCCTGAAAAGAACACAACGAGAAGTATTATGACCCAAAAAATTATGGTATTTGCAAAAACCTCTTTTTTGCTTTTGTTCTAATGGTGGTGTTTTTAGTCCCTTAGGAACCAAAATTTGACCATCCTTAACTAACAAGTCAAATATTTCGTCGCATTTAGTAACATCAAAAGTATATGTTTTTGCAACGAATTTGTCGTTTTTAGGTTCGATAGGATTTTTACCATTTGAAGGTTTTAGCAATTTACAAGTATATGGAGGTCCAGGTTTTAACTCAGCAACATTGACCTCTTCTTCGACCTCCTCATAGGAAATGTCGAATTCTTGTTCTTCATCTTTAATTTCGACATAGGCAACTTTGTCTTTTTTATTATGAAACCTATTAGTTCTAGATTTCTCAGCTTTCAAACTTTCGACTTGCCTAACTCTATCAGCCAATTGAGCCATATCTCTCAAATGTTGAGTGTCTAGCTTTTTTCTGATGGAATAATCTAAGCCACCAGCAGCCATTTCGACTAGCTCATGTTCAGGCACTTGAGTGAAGCACCTTGCTTTGAGAAGTCTAAACCTGTTGAGATAATCATCCACAGATTCAGCCACTTTGCGTCGAACACTGGCCAATTCTTTGAGACTAATTTTACATTGTCCCATGTAAAATTGCTCATGGAAAGCTTTCTCTAATTGGTTCCAATTAAACATGGAATGTGGGGGTAAAGTAGTGAACCAAGTGAAAGCATTCTTTGTTAGAGAACTAGGGAAGAATTTCATCCTTAAATTCTCATTATGGGCTAAATCTCCAGCCTCAGTTAAATAACGAGTAATATGTTCGACAGTGGATTCACTGGTTTCCCCAGCAAATTTAGTGAACTTAGGGATTTTCCAACCCCTTGGCAATTCACTTTGTAAAACATATTCAGACAAAGGAGAAACAAAATTTGGCCTATGCATACCTAAGTTAAGGCCATTTTGGGCTAAAATTGTTTCGACAAGATTAGCTATGTTATTTTGTGCTCCGAAATTATTTTGTTGTACTTGTCTGACTACTTCGTCAGCGTTTTGATTTCTATTTACCAACACTACATCAGGTGCATTTTCGACCAACCTTTGTATGGGTTGTTCGACAACTTGTGTTTGCCCCTGATTTCTAGGCAATTCAATGTTAGGCCTTTCTAAAGGGATTTCGACAGGCCTCACCGGTTGGGCTTGGGGCATTGACTGATTTTGTACTCTGGGGGTACCAAAGAAATCAGCAATTCGACCCATTTGAGTTGCCAATGCTTGGTAACTAATATTGGTGTCACGTATCAAAGGATTGAACACTGTACCAATTTGCTGGGTTAACATATTAACCATATCATGATTAGCATCATCTATTTGTTGCCTCAAAGCCAACAAAGATGCTATGGTTAATGAGGGTTGGGCATTTCGACCATAAATACCCTCTGGGGAAGTATGCACATTATCTGCATATGTTGATGAGTTCGCTTGTAAACCTACCATCATGGCAGTTGGCATGCCATAAGGGAAATTTCGACCAACCATGGGCATGCTAAATGGCATGTGCCCACTAATCATATAAGGGCTAGACATTCCCATCGTTTGTGGCATAGATACCATTTCAATAGGCTGTGTGGTCACGGTAGTGGCCATTGTTGATAAAGTGTTAGTCACAGACGATATCACAGCAGCCATGCCTGTCGAAGGCAACGGAGTAGTTACTCCCATGGTGGTTACTGGATTAGCATCATTGGTAGAAGCATTTTCAGGCCCACTTTGAGCATTTGAAAAACTTGCACTAGAACGTGTCATCTCTGACAGAGATTTACCACTTCTTAAGCGCATGCACAGTTAACTTCAAAGGATTATATTAAACTAATACTCTAATACTTGACACAAATGTCCCACCGGGCGTGCCAATTTGTTTACCTGGGATTTTGGTAAACACCGCTGGTCTCCAATTTGGTTAACTTGCAGGATCAACCAGTGAATCCTAAGACCATTTGTGCTTAGAGTTTATAGTTTATTATGATGTTCTTGAATCGTCTCGCGTTTTAACCTGAAAAAAAGGAAAGAAATAACTGATTCCTTCGCACGAAGTTATCAGAGTACTTCAGAGAAGAAGAACTTGAACGATAAAAACAAGTAAAACGAAAGAAAAACAAATTAAAATTGCATTAAAGTTAAAGGAAATGGTGCACAAATTCATACATTGTTTCTCTGACTCGTTTTTCTCTTGAATGCGGAAGTTAGAGCGTGAGAAGTAAAATATGAGTTTTTGTGACCTTTGTTTCTTCTCAGAAACTACTATTTATACTTAGTGGGAGGAGCAGAAACTGCCCTCAAAAACAGTTATAAAAATGTTGGTAACTGCTCCTCTTTTCGACCAACTGCTAGCTTTTCAGCGCATAACTACTTAGTCTTCTGTCTGTCGAAGCTTGTGTCCATTTGCCTCTTTCTTGATTTTGTTTTTCTGGAAGCTTGTCGAATCTGCCCTGAACATGATCTTTGTCGAAATCCTCTGATCTATGTCAAAGTATAAGTCAAACCCTGTTGACTATTTTAAATGAAGCCTGTCGAAATTACAGGCTAACAAATTGCCCCCCAAAAAATACTAGTGTGAATTTCCTTAGGAAGGGTTTGAGAATTTCATTCATAAGTGCTTAGAAGGTTGATGGGGCATTAGTCAACCAAAAGGGCATCACCAAATACTCATAATGGCCCTCATGAGTCCTAAATGCAGTCTTAGGAGCATCCTTTGGTCTCATTCTGATCTGGTGGTAACCAGACTTGAGAGCTAACTTAGAAAAAATTACTGCACCATTGAGCTCATCTAGTAGTTCATCTATCAATGGAATAGGGAATTTATTGGGCACTGTCAGCTTGTTTAAAGCTCTGTAGTCCACACAAAATCTCCAGCTACCATCCTTCTTTTTTACAAGGATTATTGGACTTGAATAGGGGCTTGTGCTTGGCCTAATAATTTCTGTTCTCAACATATCATCTGCCAACCTTTCAATTTCATTTTTTTGAAAATGTGGATACCTATAAGACCTCAAATTAGGAATACTAGCACCTTCCTTTAGTATTATAGCATGATCAGTGACCCTAGCTGGTGGCAATTCACCACCGTCAGTGAATAGTGGCTCAAATTCACAAATTACAGCTTGAATTACCTCAGGCACAGGGATCTGATTTTCAACAGCAACTTCCATGCTTCTGCAGTCAAGTATCAACAATTCCTCTTGTGTTTGACCCTCCAATAAAATTTCCCTAGCACTGGCCTCCCTTCTAGAGAGAGTAGGATCCCCCTTAAGGCAAATATACTCCTTACCCACCTTGATCTTCAATGTCAGCTCCTTGAAATTGGCCTTGATGTTGCCCAATTTCTCCAACCAATCAATGCCCAGCACCAAGTCCTCACCATCCAATGGGAACACATAACAATCAACCTTCACTTTCAATCCTTGCAATAACAATTCCACCCCTCTACACACTCCATCAATCATTATCCTTTGACCATTCCCCACCTTTACCCAACATGGGTTTATTTTCTGCATTACTAGTTTCTGTGCTTCTACTAGTTTCTTTGATACAAAGTTATGGGTGGCTCCACAATCTAACATCACTAGTATCTCTAATATGCCAATCAATCCCTTCAACATGAAAGAGTAATTTGAGGACAAACCTGCCATGCTACATAGATGCAAGCTCTTCATGGAGGCTTCCCAAACTATCTCCTCATCTTCCTCATCTTCTTTCTCCTTTTCTTCTACCGTCTCTCCAGATTCTTCTACAAACAGTATTATCAGTACCTTGTTCTTGCAGACATGCCCTGGTACGTATTTCTCATCACACTTGAAACACAGCTCTTTCTTCCTCTTCTCTTCAATCTCCTTTCCTCCTACACTTCTGGTGTTGGCAGTTTGCCAAGCCTTCCCGGTTTCAGTTCCCTTAGCCAAATTTGCATTTTCTGTGCTAGGTTTACTAGCACTCTTGAAACCCCCAAAATTTCGTGCTCCATACCTTCCCACAACCCCTAACTTCTCCTCTGCCAGTAACGCTATTTCCATCATGTCAGCAAGATTCTTGGGCCTCTGTAAACGAACCTCAGCCCTAATATCCTCTCTCAGACCATTAGAGAACGTTCCGGAGAATAAATCTTGGTCTTGAATCTTGATGTGGCTTGCCACCCCCTCAAACTTCTTGCGATACTCGCGCACCGTTCCTTCTTGCTTCATGTTCATCAGCATTTCGAAGGCGTTCGTGACCACTGTTGGTTGAAAGCGGCGGAGAATTGCCTCCTTCAGACCAACCCATGATAACACCTCACCGTTCGCCTCCCACCACTGCATCCACGACAATGCCTCTCCTTCCATCGCCATTAGCGCCGCATCAAGCTTCTCACTCTCATCAATCTTGCGAACCTTGAAGAATCGCTCGATTTTCGTGAGCCAACCCATTGCGTCTTCGCCGTTAAACACGGGGAGATCCACCTTGCATAGCCTGCGTTCGCCGTCGCCATTGTTTCCGGCGTGGTTAGACTTCTCTGCTGTTTTCGGGTCGTGCGTGACCCGGGTTGTTCAATTGCATCGTCGCAAACAATTCCTCCATTTTTTTGAGATGGTTTCGTGATGACGCTGTTGATTGTGATCCTCAGACTCCCTCAGTCGTCGTTCCAATTCCTCAATTCTGGCATCCATGGATGGCTATTGAATTCGCCTTCTTCCTCGGCATGAAAATCGCAGAATCGAATTGCTTTGATACCAGTTGATAGGAATCAACTGATTCAAGGGGAATTGTTTGTATTGAACTTCAAGAATCAATGAGCAATTACAATTCTCTGGTTTAAGGTTCCAGTTGAACCAACTGAGTAACTACTTGCTGTTTTGCATGCATAACTGTGATAACAGTATGCTATCTATTTATATCCCTAATACATGAGTGTTATTACTCTTTTACCCCTCCTAAGACTCAGTCACACTAATATCTCTCTTTCTTCTATAGTACACTTTCTTTACAATGGGCCTGCTATCACAAAGATACTAATTATTGATTTCTTCTTGATTCTACTTTATTCTAGCATATTTTCTTAACATCAATTCTGATCAATTTTGAATTATGAAATTATGCGATTTATCTTTAATTCAGAGGGAACATTAGTACCGCTTGCCATGGTGTATGAATCCTGTACAGACCAAGACGCGTCCGACTAGAAAACAAGCGAGAAGAACGTGGCGGACAACCATGGGCTTGTACCAGATGCAGTGGCCCTCCCACTATCCCAGTCCCTGTACTATAGAACATCGTAGGACCCCCTAGTTAGTATAAATAGGGCATGGTAATATTGTATAAGTATTTCTTTTTCCTCATACTTGGGACGGGAGGTCTCTCTTAACAATGTTATCTCTTTAAGAACATTACCACTCCATTTTGTACAAGAGAACACCATAATCTAGCCAAGTTTGCTCAAAATTGGGATTTAGTTTATACTGATTTAAGTATTTCATAAAATGAAAAGTGATAAAATTGTAAACCGTGTAACATTCACTGTCATAAAAGTTATAGATAAGCACTACTAACTAATAAGATCATGAATCTCTTCATTAACATCATTGAATCTCTTCTCAAGAGTAACTTGTTACCTAATACTAATTCTGCAACCTGTTGAGAAGCGACAATGGCAACTTCTCATTGAGAATAACATCGTAATTACTCGACATACGGTTCTGCATCTCTTCTCGAAAAACCTCGAGATCTTTCTGACTCACAACACGAGTGTTCACTGCAAATCAAATCACAAAAAAACAGAAAACAAATATAAAACGTGAAAACCATGAAATTAACGTGTTCGATTAGAAGAACCGTGATTATTTACTGATTAATTGATTTTTTGTGTGGGGTGGAATTGGACTTGCTGAACCAACAGGGATCAGGTTGGATTCTTGTGGAGGGAAGGTTTTTTGATTGAAACTCGTTGCTTAAGACTTTGCCCTTGCGGTTGCGATTGGGCCTGGTGTTGTACATCTTGAGACGGCGAACGGTGGCGGCGGAGCGCTTTTCTTTCTTTGAGACATTGCTGCGGTTCACGTCGAGAGAGTGCTTCAGTTTTCCGGAGACGTTCACTCTCTTTCTATTCTTCTTTGCCATTGCAGAGAGAATAGGTGTGAGGGTACGGCTCAAGTTTGAATAAACGTCAAGTAGGGTGAAGGCACGCGTTACTAATTGGGCTATTATTTTCTATATTTAACTCGTTTTAAAATCAAACAAACCCAATTAAATTAACTATCGTGATGGTCGGTTGGTTAGGACTTTGTACTTCTGGACCTTGGTTCGAATCTAGCCTCAAAATGATTTTCAATTACATTGGACTTGTCCCAAAATATAAAAGCAATAATTATTTTTTTTGACAAGCCAAAAGTCAAAAACAATAGTTTTTACAAAGGCTAAAATGCACTTTGGGTCCCTTATCTTTATTTAAAGTAACGACTAGGTCCTTTATGTTTTTTTTGTCCAAAATAAATCCTTTATCTTTCAAATTTTAAGCAAAGTTAGCCTTGGTTACGTTTTTTTGACTGACGCCGTTTAAGTCTTACAACGTGTCCGTTATGGTGATGATGTGGATTCCATATCAGCTTCATCTTGTTTATTTAAACCCTAGATCTGATACTTCCTCCATTGTTGGTTCTTTAAAAAACTTGAAAGCTTCCAGATTCGAAGTTCTGAGTTCCAGGCACCATAAAAATGGCTTCCCATCGCTCCAACGGGTCACATTCTAGGAGTTCACACTTTGTTTCCTTCGGTTCCAGAAGTTCACACTCAGGTGCTAAACGTTGTCCTCCTTCAAAACCACCAAAATGCTCATGTGGAACCAAAGCTGTGATATGAACCATCACCAAAGATGGAGTTAACAAAGGCAAGACATTTTGGGGTTGCAGGCATTTTGTGGTAAGCTCCTGCGTTCAGCCATGGTGATATTGTTTCGTCACGTTTTCGATAGTAACGATTAGGTCCCTCAAGTTATTATGCAGTATCATTTAAGTCCCTTATGTTTTTTAAGTTATCACATATTCGTCCTTTTGATATTGTAGGCTACTGGCATAGAATCTGGTTGTGGATTTTTTTTGTGGTACTCAGATTGGCTTGCAACTTATGTCGATGATGATGATGATAATGATGATGAGCCTGAATGTTTAGAATGTCCCGAGAAGGATGTGGAGTTGACAATGTTGAGGAGGACTTTGATTAATATGAATGACGAGAACAGATCGATCAAGAGGACTTTGATTTCTATGAATGAGGAGAACAAATTGATGAAGATGAAGTTTATTGTTGTCATATGCTTGTTTTTAGAAGGAATTTGTGCAATGTTGTTATTCAATCCTACCAAAAGTGGAGGACATGGTGCAAAATTAGGCTTGAAGTAAAGTTGGTTTAGTTTAGGTGGACTATGTATCAAGAACTTTTATTTGCTGTTTGTAATCAAAAGCTGAAAAGCTATATGTAATGGTTGTATTTTAATTTCACTGTTGTTGGTTATTTAATTTGGTTGTTGAATATTAAATTGGATGTTGGAAACTGAGGTTGATTTGTTGAAAACCAACATGTTTAAAAGTAATTGAACCTGCCAATACAACCATACAAAACAAAGGCATTAAAAGCCAATACATCCAAGTCTTCCATTACATTAAAATACTAACATGCAGTGTTTCCAAATCTGACCATACATCCAAATCTGACCATACATCCAAATCTGCCAATATATAAGTTTCAAAAAAGGCAGTTACAACATTAAACTAAAGCCAAGGTACTAAACATTCTTCCAAAAAACATATCTAAACATTAAACAAAAGCCAAGGCACTAAACATTTTTCCAAGGAGCCCTTCTTGTTGGTAGTTTCATTCTCAACGGTTGTGTTGCAGCATTTCCATTTCCTTTTCCTTTGGACAGTCCTCGAGGGCTTCTCCTGGGTTGTGTTGCAGCAGTTTGATGAGCAGCTGCAGGCATATTAGAGGGAGCAACAGCAGCTGTAACTGGGTGTGCAGCAGCAGGTGTATTAGCAGGAGGAATGAGATGTGTTTTCTTTGGTCTTCCCTTTTTTTTAGGGGGATTTGGGTGTGCAACAGTAGGTGTTTCAGCAGGTGTCTGAGAAGGAGCAATATGTGAAGTCTGTGTTTGAGAAGCCTGTGTATGTGAAGGCTCTGTTGTTGCTGAAGGTTCTGTTGCAGGGGTGGCTGGTGCTGGTAATGGACAACTTGATTTGTTATGACCTTGTTGTTTGCATCTGCTACACTTGCCTGACATTCCCTTCCTGGATTACTGTGTAGGGTCTCTTGCTTTCTCATCTGCATCTTTCCTCCTTGATTTCTTTGGTCTTCTTGGAGCTCTTCGAAATGGTGAAGGCAATATGTCAGGGTAAGGTGTTTGGGCCCACAAGTTTGGACCATTTGTAGGGAAGATGATTGGCTCATAACAATTTATGTAAGCCTGTTTTTGGTAATACTCAGGGATCAATTGTTCAGGATCTATCTTCTTATCATTGCAGCATGTTACTGCATGGCAACAAGGTATGCCAGTGAGAAGCCACCTCCTACATGAACAAAAGCCTTCATTCATGTTGACAATGTATTTTTCTCCACTTTGACTGATTTGTCTAACTTCATATATGTTATCACCAGCAGGCCTTGCAAAATAACAACAGAACCACAAAGTTATTGACCAAAACAGAATCACAAAGTTATTGACCAAAACAGAATTTTTTTTAGTACAAAAACATGGACTAAAACAGAATTTTTGTTGACTACAACATACCTGCAGAACCAAAATCTGGAAAGATCTCTTTCCTTTTCCAGCCTCTTCTTTATCTTGGGAAGCACTGATCCTGGATAAGCTGCAATTTTCCTCCTATTTGCTTCCCATCTCTCCATTAAATATCCCCTTATTTCCTCTATCATGGTCACTATAGGTTTCTGCCTAGGACAAAGAATCACTGAGTTGAAGGTCTCAGACATGTTGTTGACTAACACATCACATTTAGGGTGATACTTGAACCTAGATTTGCTCCAAAATCTGTGTGGGATCTGCATTAAATCCTTATAAGCTGCCTCATTTACCTTCAATAACATAAACACACCAACAATATCATGAAGTAATTAGAAACATATATAAATGAACCAACTGACATTAACATTATACCTTTCTAATTTCTCTCATTTCCCTTTCGCATTGTTGTGGATATGTAGCCTTTGCAGCTCTCCACATCATGTCCTTCAAGTGCTTACCAGGATGTCTCTTCCTAAAATTGTTGTAAAGATGTCTGACACAGAATCTTTGGTCCATACCAGGTAGAAGCTCTTCCATGGCAGGCAGCAAGCCCTACACATTGAAAATCAGAATAAAATCAGAGTATAATTTGTTAAATGACAAATTAGAAGAACAGTTATAATAAAAGTTGTGAAAATTATACCTTTTGTTGATCAGACATAAATGTGAATTCTTTGCACACTTGTGGGCCACCTAAGTCATTCACCAACAGATTAAGAAACCAAGCCCATAAGTCTTTTGTCTCTCCTTCAACAACTGCGAATGCTATTGGAAGCATTTGTTCATTGGGATCTCTTCCTACTGCTGCAAGTATTTGACCCCCAAAATATCCCTTTAGAAAGCAACCATCAAGGCCAATAATAGGCCTACATCTCAAGAAACTTTGCTTGCATCCATGTAGACCTATATACATTCTTTGAAAACTAGGCAGCAGTAGCCTATACATAATTTCATCTACATTATCAGTAGCTTCTTGTTGTTCAATGGCCTGTACATTGATTTTGATGGTGCTGTTTGGATTTGATCTTAAAAGTTCATGGGCATAATCATATAGCCTAGTATATTGCTATTTGAATGAGCCATCAACCATATCAATAGCTTTCCTCCTTGCTCTAGATGCCTTCATTTTACTGACTCCAGCATTCCATTTTTCATGGGCTTTGTTGCAAATATCTGTGATCTTAATTTTTGGGTTCTCCCTCACAGTATTCAACAATTTCTTTCCCAACCAAGCTGAATTTAACATTTTGACCCTATACTCTAAGCTGCATGAATGTGTGTCTACTATCTTTCTTAGTTGCCATGTATCTTCATTAGATAATTTTGCACAATATGCCTACCAACTCTAATCCTTGCAGAATCATTCTTAATCCACCTAAGATCTCTACAATTGTGGATTGCATATGTCTGTATAGCATATCTGCATTCCTCACTAGTTGAGAACAAAGTGCCTAAAATCCACTTATAATTATCCATTCTTTTAGGCATAACAAAAGAAGGATATTTTACCTTTTCCATCTGTTCATCACTAGACATTTCTGAATCTTCAGTTTCAATTTCTTCAGTGTGATATTCCTCATCAGATAGCCCTCTGTCCAACCTTCTTTCTTTGACCAATTTTGTTTTACCAAGCTGCAAATCATCTTCATCAGTTTCTTCTCCTATTTCAACTCCATCATCAAAAGTTTCTTCCATAATTTTTTTCTTAAGCCTCCCTCTTTTTTTCCCAGATTTTGACCTCTTACGTTTACTTGTGGAACCTCTTTTTTTGTTCTGTGTGTTGTTTCCATCCCCATCCCCTGTTGGGAGTTGTTCAATCCCATCATCTTGGTCAATTTCATCATCAGAGTCAGGATTTTTCCTAGTTCCAAACCTTACATTTAAAGCACTGTCATCACTATTATTACCTAAGTCAACATCTTCATCATTTTGGGCCTCAACTTCAGGTTGGGACTCAATAAGGGGTATACAGTTTGGTTCTGACACAGGTTGGACAAGGTAGAGCTCAACCTTCCCATTTGATTTAGACAATTTTATCATTTCCAAAGCCCCAACATCATCAACTAATTGCTTTTTTACCCCATATGCTTCATAAAACATGCTAACTACTTCTAAATATCCCATGTCCTTACAAATGCCAAGTATTTCAAAGTAGGACCACTTATCAGCATCACATTCCCAATTAGCCACATCCCCTTCATATTTAGACATCTGTGGGTCCACAAATTGACCACAGTGATGAACATCAACCAGAAAACTATCCATTATAACCTGTTAAACCCAAAAATAACCCCACAACCTTCAGATTTTGTCGTTTTTCAGATTATAATATATTTCACACAAAGACAAACACACATGGTAAAGGAACCACATTCCAAAAAGTGACCTATATGCAAACACACAACAGACCAAAACACTAAACCCCACCATTCAGTATTTTAATCAAACAAACCCATAAACCCCACCATTCGGTGAGCTTTTCGTAATCAAATAAACCCTATTAAATACCCTAATCAAACAAACCCTAATAAAGAAAGTCTTTTTACTACAACAGCCAAGAAATATCAAATATATAAAAGAGAGAACTCACCTTTTCACAATCGCGAGCTCCCAGAAACTGTTACCTTCTTCTTCTTCTTCTTCTTCTTCTTCTTCTTCTTCTTCTTCTTCTTCTTCTTCTTCTTCTTCTTCTTCTTCTTCTTCTTCTTCTTCTTCTTCTTCTTCTTCTTCTTCTTCTTCTTCTTCTTCTTCTTCTTCTTCTTCTTCTTCTTCTTCTTCTTCTTCTTCTTCTTCTTCTTCTTCTTCTTCTTCTTCTTCTTCTTCTTCTTCTTCTTCTTCTTCTTCTTCTGTGTTCACCGTTCACAATCGCAAGCTTTCGTCTTCGATTCACCTTTCCTTTGCGTCTTCTCCTTCTCGTAACTTCGTCTTCTTCACTGTTTTTTCTTCTCGTTGATTCGTTTTCTTCTTCTCCAGAAACCCTAGCCCTTTCCCATTTCTCCCATTTCCACCATTTCTTCTTCTGCGTCTTTTGATTTTTGATTAGGGAAGAAATGAATAAAATCTGAGTTAAGGGATGGTTATGTTACTAAAAATGTTATTTTTAGTCCACGTAGGTTTGGTTGTTGCCACGTAGGTTCGTAATTTAACACATAGGTTAGGAGTTTGACACGTACGTAACAGATCAGCATCTAATGAATTTTTGTAACGGAGACTAACGGTTTAGGCTAACTTTGCTTAAATTTTGAAAGATAAAGGATTTATTTGGGACAAAAAAAACATAAAGGACCTAGTCGTTACTTTAAATAAAGATAAGGGACCAAAAGTGCATTTTAGCCTTTTACAAATGTTATTTTCTTGTGTAAAAAAAATGTTACTTTCTAATAAAATTGAATATTTTATGTGTTTAATTGAAATGTACGAGTAAAACTTTTTACACCATTAATTTTTATGAAGTGTTATTTTGTGGTTGACTGATGTTGTAAAAAATTGTTTACACTATCAGTGTATATAAATTAAATCTTATTTTATATTTGATAATAAAATTTAATAGATAAATTCAGTAAAAATTCTTTAAACGTAATGTTGAGACAAAAAAAACCGTTGTAGCATAAAAAATATCAAATTAGCACATTTGTTACATTGTATACCACTCGAGCACACTTTTTTGGGTAGATTGAGAAATCGTCTCCCCTCATAGCGATTTCTCAATTGAATTTTTTTATGTTAAGAAATCGTCTCCCCCTTTAAAATTTTATTTTATAAAGTGAAATTTAATTAGGTAAAATGAAAAATAATTTAAAAAATATTTTTTGGTAAATTAAAATATGTAATATCTTTATTTTGGTAACAAGAATTAAAAATAATTTTAAAAACGATTTATAAATTAGATAAATAATTATCTTATTCGTTAATTGATGTAATTAATTGTTTAGGTTAGAGAGGGAACAAAATTAAAATGAATAAATGATATATTACACATTTGTATAGGCTTCTGGTGTAGAGAGACTTGGGTGTTTCCATGTCTTGAACACACCTAACACTATGATGTGAGGTCACATGCATGGAGTTTGGATGAAGATCACAAAGATAAAGACCAAAAAGAGTCGACAAGAATTCAATGGAATATACTTTAATGTGCTCAACCTAATTCAATGGAATATACTTTAATGTGCTCAACCTAATCATTAAGAGAGCACATTAAAGGTGACCATGTAAATGTAGAAAATTTCTAGATAACCAACTCTAGTGTTTCCTATACTTTGTTTTTCTTTCAATAAATTGTAGGACATTTTTAATTGAGCCATGTTGGCCTTGGATAAGTGGCTAAGGCCTTAGTTTGTGGCCTTGGGCCTTGTTTTATGTTTCTTTTGGACTTTAGTTGTGGGCCTAGGATCCATAAGTCCACAATATAAATACTCTAAGTCTAAGTGTAATTATTAGAACTTTGATGAATGAAATCACTTTTCACATTTTGAGCATGAGAGTGCCCTTTTACCTGAGTGATTGGTGAGTGGCTAGTTGTTAATGTTAATGAAGGTTCATCATGGATTCTCCAAGGTTTCTCGAGATGAAAACCTTGAGCACACAACCTTGAGGCTAGGAGAGCTCAAGGATAGTGTTGTCCTTATCATCTTCCCAAGGAAGAAGTGGTGGACTTTCTTCTCCACTTTCATTTCTATCTCTTCCATTGTTGCATTTTCTTCCTTTCAAGTAAGTGTTGTTTTCATTTGTGTTGTGTTTTTGTTCATCTTGTTCTTGTGTTTTTGTGAGAAACAACTTGTTTTGCCATTTTTCAAGATTCTAAACCTTAAAGATCATGTTAGATCTCATCACACTGTCTCCACATCATTGTCGGAAGAAATATGCAATTTCCCGTAGAAATTATGTCCATCTGTAAGAGTTGTGGGGTAATTGTAGATCAGATTGTCCACCCTCTTTGAATGGCCTGGAAAAAGATTTTTTTTGGATTGTTTGTATAAGTTCATCTAATTTGAATTTCGACTTAACTTTGACTATGCAGATGTTATCGCACTTAAAAGATAACGCCTTCTGTATCTATCTTATCAACATGTCCATTGTAAGACTGTGATAAAAATTGGGGTTGGAGTCGTAGTTGTAGCTACAAGTGGTAAGAGGTCTGTGAAGAAGCAAGTGTATAGTAGGAGAATGTTGGATGGTATGGTGAATTGGTGGGGAATAGAGGGCCTTTTATAGATGGTGAAGTAGCGGACATGGTTTCACTAATATTTGTGCACCAATAGGTAGAATTTGGACGAACCAAATTCTACTGACACTTTTGATCAACGACTCATATTCAGTCAGGTTTATTTAATAGAGGCGTTGATGTTTCTGTCTTTGTGGTAGAAAAAGCATTGGTTTGGTTTGCACTGATAATTGTGCATGAACGGATGAAGCATTGGTTCTTCACACATGGGAGGTATCGCTTAACACTGACACTTTTGATTAACAACTCAAAATCAGTCAAATTGATTTAATAGAATTGGTAACGCGTCTGATGGAATATTGATATGAAACTTTGAAATATAAATAAAGCAGTCAGATTGATGGCAACATGTATTAAATATGCATAGACATTTCAAAATGATATATGGGTGAAAAGAATGTTTTTTAGAAAAAAAAAATATGGAGATTCGTTAAAACCTTCTGATGCAAAACCCTCCTAGGGAAAAAACATCAAAAAGGAAGGAAAAAAAAACACTCCCCTAAATTTTATTGATAAAAAAGAAAAACAAACAAAAACATGGGAGGACTAAGACCAAAACCCATGAGCATAAACAACATTACAACCGAAAGGAAATAAAAACAATTCTATAAAGGTATGTAAAAGCATCACTATAATGACTCTCCTAAATAGGTTGGCAAAACTAGGAAGCAAAATAAAAACTCAATCCATCGAAAGGAAGAACACTAAGCCCAAGAAAGATATAAGCAAAACCTGTAGCAATCCTAACCTATTACTGAAAAAATCTTCAGCAATGAAACTCAGAATAAGACCCACCAAACAAAATCACTTAAGTTAGTACCATGACCTGCAAGCTTATCAACACAAGCATTACTCTCTCTATAAATGTGAGTGCAAACAAAACCCATTTGTCTAGTCAAGTGTAAATAGTTATTCCTTCTATTTCTAAGCTTCCAAAAGGAACTATTTTGCAAATCTTGAAAGCATAAACCATTAATTGAGAATCACATTCAAACCACAAAAATCTCCAACCTTTTTGAAAGGCAATCTCTATAGCCAACATAGCCCCAATGATTTTAGCATGAAGCGCCTTTACTATTACCAATAGAGGCGGAATAACAACCAATGATGACAGTATTATTGTCTCTAAAAATACCCCCACAAACAGCAGGACCAAGACACCCTTTAGTAGCACTATTTATCAGTACTATTGAAACAAATATTGTTGAAGGTGTAGTTGAGTTTTTATAATCCTCTTTATTTTTGAAGTGAATGTGTTTTTAGTTGGTAGATACGCATGGAATTGTATTATTATGCATGAACGCAGTTTTTTTATGGTTGTTTTTGAAAATGGTAAAAAAGGCATTTTGAAACACCTAAAAATCGTTTTTTATATCGGTTTTTATAATCCCCTTTATTTTTGAAGTGAACGTGTTTTTAGTTGACCCCAAAATCGGGTTATTACTTAGGACCGTCTCATTTATCTATTTTTTCTATGTGGGACAAAATTGGGTTCAGCCCAAAACCATTGGATTGGGACCCGTGGCGAATATAGGACCTGCAGTCAAGGGGTCAAAAAAAATATAACATCATGCATCATTAAAAATGTAATACTTTTTTTCAAATATAAACTTATATTTTTAAGATAAGTCTTGCACCCCCTACTCCAAAGCACAGTTAGGGTCTTAAGGATAGGGCTTTATTCACTAACTTTTGCAAAACTGATGTTACCTAAAACATGAGTTTATATATTTTCGTCAAAAAAGTGATTCTGTTTGAGTACAATTTTTAAATTAAAATTGGTTTTTTAAACTTTAATATCATTTTTACTTGGTCTTTTTGGGCAAACTCCACTTTTTATGGGCCTAAACACATTTACTTATTTTTCGTTCTCAATAAAATATAAAACAAATTGATGAGGAAAATTCAACGTGTTTTATTTTTTTTGACGAAAAAAAAGCTAAATTACATCAGAGGTCCTTTAAGTTATTTAATTATAACAAGTTGGTTCGTTAAGTTTTTTTTACCACTTAAGTTATTTAAGTTATTTAATTGTAACAAGTTGGTTCTTTAAGTTTATTTTGTACCATTTAGGTCATTTGAGTTAGAAAATGTTTACACCGTTAGCCTTTTTTAAAAAAACTTAAAGGAAGGAGCTATGGTGTAATTTAACAAAAAAAAAAAACTCAAAATTAGCGTTATATATAGCTGATTTTGCCAAGTTATGAGTAACCTATTAGTATGTCTCATTGTGAACTCTATATGAGAGTGATATAGAGTTATTGAAACTAAATGAAAGGAGCTTCCTACCCTACTTGATAATTGAAACTTGGCTATGGAGCTTCCTACCCTACTCAGTGATAGATATTAAGCTCCATAGCCAAGTTAAGGCCCATTGCCTCACCAACACACTTGCAACAAAGGGGCAAGTCACACACCGAGCAACACACGTCTAGCTCAATCCAACGAGTTTGTAATAGATCGTGAGTAGGAATATTGTGATATACTCTCAAATTGAAAATTTTCACCTCGGGAGGAATCATATATAATGCTCCACAACGCCTTCCATTCTCCTTCTAACATTAGGTGAAAAGTATCTAGCAATATGTCCAAACAAAGATTATATATGCTCACCGAACAGTAAAAATGCCTTTAGGGTTCGACCAACATACCATAGAATACATTATAACAACATACAATAATCTTCAAAATTGCTTCCGTTGCCTTTAGGGTTCGACCAACAAACCATAGAATACATTATAACAACATACAATAATCTTCAAAATTGCTTCCGTTGAGGCAACATATGTAAAGTTTATGATTTTAGACTTGAATTCCCAACAATCTCGCCCTCAAGTGTGAGTCACCCACATTACTAGACTTAATGCAAACCATAATCCACTTTCCACTCTCCCACCAAGTCGGACCATGACTCTGATATCGCTTGTTGGGGGAGTTCAGGAGAGCACCAGAAGCAATAACGAATAACGACTTAGGGGAGCTTAGGGTTCCTTTTTTCCTTTTCTTTTTCCATATGAAAGAAAGCCTCATGACGAGGACCAAGGACTACCCAGAAACACCCTCTACACGTCAAGGTAAAGAGGAGTGTCTCACTTTATTAAGTAAATAAATTATAATTATTTCTCAATGTATTAATAATAAATACATATCAGCTAGTAGTTCAAATAACTTCAAGACCAGCAATTTTCCCATATTTGCTTATATAATGCTCTCTCAAGTCTTCTTTGTTGGTGTGACTAGTGTTGTTGAGGAAACTTGAAAACCATTGAGCAGAAAGTTTGGGTATTCTTTCAAGTGTCTTCCTATCAACATAATAAAGCCCAAATCTTATGTCATAGCCATTATCCCATTCCAAGTTGTCCATCAATGACCATATCATATATCCTCTTACATCTGCACCTTTCCTGCATATAATAAAATAGCCCCATTCAACAAACAAAGTAACTGAAAATGATGCCTAAAAACAAGAGTGTTACTCTCATATTATTAGTCTTCATTACTCACCTTATGGCTCTAAGCAAAGCTGCTAGGTATGCTTTATGATACTCTATTCGTTTAAAATCATGTAGTAAATCATGCGTTGTCGCATCCGGATTGGGCGGTGAAGAATATCCTGCAACAAATTTTGTGTAGTAAATCAATAATTAAGTCTTTGATCAAGCAATAATGACAAGAGAAAACAAATGGGAAAAAAATGAGATCATCTAATGTTATTCAGTATTCACATACCATTTTCTGTAATATACATGGGTATGTTATGGTATCTTATCTTTATGTAATCTACAATACTCTCCATGGCCCATGGAACCACAAAGAACCTGGGCATTCCTGTCTGCTCAAAACAAAAGAAATAATACCAAATATTATGTTATAACCATGATAAGAGCATCTGGACTACATATTGGTACCTGATCACCAATTGGAATGCCATCTCTCATCTCTATTGTTTCGGCAAAGCCTTTTATCGGACGACTAGCTACGAGAGAACAATTAGAGAGGAAGCAATCTTTGACATAGAGAGCTCCATAGTGATTGATGCCATAGAAGTCCAGACTACCTCTCAGGAGACTCTTCTCCTCAGAAGAGAACTTTGGCAACAGATTTCCAAGGATAGAGTGCATCTCAGCAGGATAGTCACCAAAAACTAGAGGGTCTAATAACCTTATTGTCATCAAAAGAGCAGAAAAAGTTTTTTAAAATAATGAAAGGATTTTGTGCTATTAATTCTTTTCATTGATAATGTATATAATAGTTTATGCAGACATTAATTATTGTCATGAGCAAAACCTTTCTCATGGTACTTAGTGACTTACCAGCCAATGACAAAAGCGAAGGCCCTTTTCGTGGCTTGTCTATCGCATTCTTCATCTCTAAGAGGTTCATACATGAAAGTATTTCCAACAATGCCAATGGTTCCACCTTGCTTTGCCTGGATTAGCATTAGACATTAACTCTGTATCACCAACACTACTTGGTTGAAGATGTGTCTAGTGTCTGACACGTGTCGTAGACACTCACTTTTCAATTACTTTATTTTTCGAAGTAAAACCAGTATCTACGTATTTGTGTCAGTGTTGTGTTCGATGTCTGTGTTTGTGTATGTGCTTCATGGGACATTAGTACTTATCCTATAAAATGTGACAAAAATGCCATCAGTACTTTAGGCCCACTTTTGTTACCTGATAGTTCTTGCGGTATAACTCAACGGTCTTGGCGTGTGACAACAACATATTGTGCATGACATGGAGAGGCTCAACATCAGAGTTACCAGTATGACAGTTTCCATAAGGAGGCGAACAGTGACCCGGCGTGTATGTTCCTCTCATAAAGCCCATGTCTGCAACCAGGTTTGGCTCATTGATTGTGGCCCAGTACTTCACCCTATCTCCAAAGCTCTTGAAACAAATTTCAGCAAAATGAACAAAATCTCTCCTGCAACAACCAACTTTACAGTCATCTAAATCTCACTGATGTCTTAAACTTTTGGACTACAATTATGCAGGAGAATTCATCATTCATTTAATAAGTAACAAACTTCCAAATTCTTTAGCATTGTATTTTATATATTACTTGACTAAATCAAAATAGAAAGAAGTGGAATTACTGAATTAGGGGGCTGAGCCAACCACCATATCTTTCTTCCAGTTCTTGTGGCAAATCATGATGGTGAATTGTCACAAATGGCTCGATCCCTAGATTAACAAAGCCATGTCCATATTTAGATATAACTTAGAACAATATCATATTATTGTTATAAACAAATGAGAACAGCTATATATTACCAAAAATATTTCAGAGAGAAATTGACAAGAGTGACAACCAATCAAATTTCTTATGACATACCAGGACTATACTATATCACTCTAAAATTAAAGTAAATTAGCATATCAAAATACAAAGAACCAATTACTCACCTCTAAGCAAAAGATTGTCTATAATATTGTTGTAGAATATAATCCCACTTGGATTTATGTCTCCATATATCCCTCCTGTTACAACTCATGAACATGGACATACTCAGATAATTTGAAAGATAAGATTGCGAGGAACTAGTTATGTAAACTATAGAATACTTACTAGGTAGAATCCTAGCCCATGAAATCGAAAATCGATACACATTTATCCTAAGAGAGGACATCAATTTGATGTCTTCCTGTTAAGGACAGTGATTTAAACTTTAGAGAGCAACCTAAACAAGTGAAAAGCTGGTAAAATATGAAGCTGATATTATATCATCATAATTTATATTACCAAATATCGATGATAATGATCATCTGCTATGTCACCATTCTCATCATTTTTTATCTTCCCTGAAAATTAGTCAAATTCAATTGTGATTATTCATTTTCATCATTAAAATTATATAACTATATATTATATGCACATATATAGACTTAAAAGGAAATCACTAGTTACTATTTACCTGGTATATGACTGAAAACATCCCAATTGCTTAAACCCTTTCCATCTTCAAGAGGCGCTCCTTCAATCTATTTCCATTTTAAGAAAAAAGGAAAATAAAACATTAACAGAAACAACAATTTTTATATGTTTCAGAAATAAAAATAAATTAATTTAACTCCAACAGGTACCTGGTAAGATGAAGTACTTGCTCCAAAAAGAAAGCCTTGGGGAAATTGAGATCTGTTGACTTCATCTTCAACTTCATGGGAACTTGGGACATGAAAACTAACAAAGAAAAAGAGTGTAAATACAACGTGATGGATCATTTCTGGCATTTTCTTTCAACTTGGTGTGGCAAAAACATAACAAAAATAGAGCATATAGAACTGACTATGTGGTTCAGCTATCATCAACGTTTGTACTTTTCTCCATTTATAGACTCCAAAGATATGCTATATGAATTATTTATGGTATGGGGTCCAATTCTTGCAGCTAGCTGGTGGTGTTTATTTATTAGTTGTGGTTAGGATGTGTATATTATATGCCGAATACTTTTGGTCCTTTATCTTTGCTCTAAATTTCACTTTGGTCCTTTATCTTTTTTTTGATCCATTTTGGTCCCTCTTCTTTCATTTTCGTTTCATTTTGGTCCCTACCGTTAGTTTTTGTTAACAGACGCCACGTGGGCAATTAACTGCTGACGTGGCATCTTAAGTGTCAATGTGATGTCATTCATTAATTGAGGTGGCAAATAATCAAATGACACATCATCATTTAAGTTTTTAAAATTTTAAAAACACAAAACATAAATTAACTAAAAACATTAAAATGAAACAAAAATTAAAACATTTGTGTTCAATCAAACACAGATTCCTCTTCTTCAATATTCTGTAAACTGAACATTAACGCACAAAAATTAAACACAAATTCCTCTCCTTCTTCAATCAACGACACAAATTCCTCTTCTTCTTCTTCAATCTTCTTCTTCTCCAATATTCTATAAACTGAACATTAACACACACAAGTTAAACACAAATTCCTCTTCTTCTTCAATCTTCTTCTTCTCCAATCAGCCACACACAATTCTCATCAAAAAAAAAAATCTCTTCTCTCTCTTCTCTTCTCATAAAAAAAAATCAGCCACACACAAATTCTTCTTCTAGAACATTTAAATCAATAGAAACCAAACCAAAATCAAAACCATGAAGAAACCCAAAATTAACGAAGAAGACCAGAAAACTGAAGATCTATTATCTTCCAGAAATTAAACCCATCAACGAAGAAGAATACTAGAAAACGAATTTGTGGGTTCATCTTCCAGATTCGCCAGAAAACAAATTTGCGGGTTCATCTTCCAGAAAACGAATTTGTGGGTTCATCTTTCAGATTCGCCTCTTTCATCTTTCATCTTCCAGATTGTGGGTTCTCGGTTTCAAAACGAAAATCAAAGGAGAAGATCTGTGGGTTTTGGGTTCCCACACTTGTTTTAACGAATTTGTGGGAGAAGATTGTTTTAGATTGAAGAAGATGAACTGTTTTGAACCCTAATTCCCAATTGGTACTTTTCATATTTTGTTGAAATGGGAAATGTTGCCTTGTGCTATTGTGGAGGGTGAATAAAGATGAATGTGGTGAAAAGGATGAAGGAAGAAGGATGATGGAAATTGAAGATGATTTAATTATTTCTGGGTTTGTAGTTGTTTTGCTGCAAACATGATGAGGTTGAAGATGATTTAATTGTTTTTGAAGTTTGTAGTTGTTTCTGGGTTTTTAATTGTTTTGTGTTTTGTAATTTTATAATTTTAAAAACATATATGCTTATGTGTCCTTTGTTTTTTATTTAAAGAAATTAAGAAATGTCACATTAATTAATGAATGTCACGTCATTTAATGAATTTAAGACGTTACATAGCAGTTAACTGTCAGTGTGGTGTCCGTTAATAAAAACTAAGGACAGAGACTAAAATGAAACCAAAATGAAACATAAAGGACCAAAACGGACCAAGAAAATAGAAAGGACCAAAGTGAAATATAGAGCAAAGATAAAGGACTAAAAGTGGTATTTAGCCTATATATTATACTATGCCTCATTGAACACGAGAAAGGGAGATGAAGATATAAATCACTAACAATTGTTTGACCTTAGTGTTTTTAAAATGTTTACTTGATAGGAAGGATGCGGTTGTTTAAGCTGCTTGCCTTCGAATATTCTTTTATGGGACACCAAAATCTCAAATTTACTTTCTATTTTGAGCCAATACCCAATTTCCTCCCATTCAGTTCTGTGCTCAATTTGATCTTCGAGAATAATTAATATCAAAATAAGTCCCTCATAGTTACCAACAGGGGTACGTTAGTCCTTCTGTTAGATTCTGTTGAAATTCAGTCGTTTGGTTGCTGACATGTTAGGTTAGATTGCTGATGTGTTTGTTAGGATCGCTCATGTGACCGTAAAAGTGAGTCAAATTTTAAGGAACTCAACAAAACCTCTTATATTTTTAATTTGGGTCAATTTTGTCCTTCGTGAGTGGGTAATATTAACTTCATCTTCTTCCTTCATTTGAACTCTAACCTTTAGACCAAAAAAAAGAGAACTCTAACCTCCATTTGAAAACAAAGACTAGGTGTGTTTTTGCATTTGGAAACAACCACTTGTCATGTAGTTGAATGTAATAATTGTTTGTTACTTGAATGTAAAAGTTATTTGGTACTTAAATGTAAGAATTGTTTATGAAATAATATGATGCATAAAAAACATGAAGCACATTAGGAAATCTTAGGCCAATAACAGAAGGTTCATACATAAAATAAAAGGTTTCATACATAAATCCTAAATTCTACAAAAAAGGTTTCGTCCAAAATGCATATAAAAAATAACATAAAAAGATCCATACATAAATCTTTAATTATACCAAAAAGAATTCATCCAAAATAACATCAACAAACTAAATTGAACTTGGCAAACTAAAAACAACTCACGCAGATGGTGAGGAGGCCTGTATCCCGGAGTAGGCATGAATTGAATCATCGACGGCGACTGTAAAGACTAATTGTTCGATCTATCGGAGGATTAGTCTCCTCAGTTATCGTGGAGAATACCTTAGTTTACCTAAAATAAAATATTTTTTTACGAGACCAAAAATAAAACATTAGAATAAGCAAATAAACATACATTTGCTTATTCTAATGTTTTTATGTCATGCATATATGCACTGAAAACCACATGACTTATAATTGGTATGCGATCGGGACTAATTTAGATTTAGATAGTAAATAAAAGGGTTTTGGCTAATCATTTAATGTGATTGTTGTATCTTACCGGAGCTGTTACATGCTGTTCTGCACTGTACTTTCGATCTTGAAGGATGGTCCGAGGTAGTTAGTGGTCAATATCCTTAGTTAATGACTATATCCGATCCGAGCTGGTGTTGTACCTGCAAAGTCACTCCGATGCTTAAGTCAGTATATAGTCTTAGCAGAGTAATAAATATGAGAATGCTTACCATAAATGAGGCATTGAATACTGTATTTATAGGGTGGGGGTGGGGTTGATTCCAACGAATCAGGACCGTCCGATCTTGTGGTTTGATCTGAGCCTTTGATGTTTGGATTGGGCCCTTTTGATATTGGGCCTATGTGGGGTGTGAATAGATGCTAAAAAAGGGGTGTATATGGCATTAAGCCTTACCATAACAGTTGCCCCCCAAGTCTGGTCGTCTTTAGAGGCGATCTTGACTTGATGAGATAGGATGTGTTCTTTCTTACCGATGTTGAGTTTGCTTTTTGAGAGTGATGAGGTGTTTGCTGATGTCGAGCTTGGTTTCTGATAGTAACGAAGTTTAATCGGTAGTGATTCTGGCCGTTATAAAAATTTGAACGTGACCTTTCATTTTACGCGCCTTTGTATTTATTGCACCTGTCAGAACACGTTTCCCAATGGTGGCTAATGATGGTGACACTTTGGCAGGCGTGCGCGTGCATTGAAGGCTATTGATAGGATGCGTCGATTCGACTTAGGCCCAATCCAGTTCTATGAGGCCCACTATAAATAGGGGTTAGGTGCCCTCAATTTACTCCTGATTTTCAATTTGCTCTGCATACCAATCTTTAGATCCGAGTTTGAGTTCGTCGATTAGGAGGATAGTGGCTAGAATTTCACCATTCCAGTGGGTTCAAGTGCTTGAGTTCCGCAAAAGAATATCGGTGAGAGCTTCTGTTGAGCGAGGTTAGTTCTATTCTCTAATTGTCTACTGTTTTTTTTTTTTCTTTAATTGTTAGATTCGCCCCCATTTATTTAGTTGTCACAGGGTGGGGGTCGTCAGGTTGAGTTTCAAAATCGGTATGGACCCGTTAGGTCGTTAGTCCTGACTTCCTATACCCCCATTCCTACAGGTTTTAAAATTGGCGGTTACTAAACAAACTCGGAGGCAGATTTCACAGCAACCCCCGCAACTAGCGAAAGCGATGGCTTCTGGAGGAGAAAGTGTTGAAGGTCGTCGTTCTGAAAATGCTCCCGTATTCCCGAAGTTCAAGATCATCCTGATTCAGCTCCGATCAGCGAACAAGTGGAGGACGATCTCGAGGTAGATTGTCACACTCCTAAAGATCCTACCAACGAACCCGATGGTGGAGAGCAATCATCTGAGGACGTGGTTATCGTTGGTGTAAAAAACACTGAGACCGATGTTATTGTCGTGGAGTCGGTCTCTTCTGAACAGACGCATTCCGATAATGAGCAAGGATCTTCACACACTCAGGAAGTGGAGGGTTCTGAGTCGAAATTGGAGTCTGGTACCGGACAGGGGAGAGAAGCCATACGGAAACTGAGGTCGATAAGGGCAAAAGACCCGCTGAAGAAGTTGAGGATCGGCAAGATTATCTGCCGCAAAGAAACGATGAGGTTGCTGATGACGCAGCTGCCGAGGCTGCCGATCGTAATTCTGCTTTGACCGATGGTTATTCTAGTACTGGTCCGAGGCGAATCAATCTTCCTATGCCTTACGATGTGAACGTTCCTCGCATTCTTAACTGGGTTGCTTCTTCTGTCACTGAAACAAGGTCTCTGTATGAATCAGGGGAAGATATGAACGCCATTGTAGATAAGTTATCCATTAGGAGCCGACTTTGGAATGTTGAGGGAATGAGATCCGACGAGCATGCAGCGAGTTGGCTAGGAGCTTTGAAATTTGTTATGTACGATGTTCTGGTATCGGATATGCATATCCGTCCTCCATTTACTAATCTTCAATAGACTGTTTTGGCGAGGTTGGAATTGGCACCTTCGCAACTTCACCCTAATGGTTGGGTGTTTCTTCGAGCCTTCGAATTGATTTGCCTTGAACTTAATCGTCCAATGTCTGCCGATCTGTTTTTCCATTTGTTTGAGGTTAATAGGAACAGCGAAAAAGGCGAGGAAGGGAATGCTTGGGAGCATGTGATTCTTCAGTCTCTGAAAGGTGCCAAAATTTTCCGGGCTTATTCAGATTCGCTGAAGGGGAGGTGGAAAGAGCTTTTTTATTTCGTGGAGCCGGTGAATAGTGAGGCAATCGACTATGTCGGTAAATATGGTTCGGATGGGCGAACTTTGGTGTCCACCAAGTTTCCTATAGGATGGGGACTCGGTCATTATAACCGATCTCCCGGATCATACCACGTATGTGAATCTCATCTGTGTCGTGCCGATATTCTAACCAGAGATATATTGTTGTTTATTGCATCCCAAGTACCTTACACTAAGCATAAATACCGAGGCATTCCTTCCGATCGCTTGGTTAAGTGTGCCACCAGAAGAAAGGTTATGGGGGTTTTAGGTAGGGTCGCATTTTTGGATTGTTTGATTTATCATTTGACTAAGTTTTGTCAGTTTATCATTTGACTAACTTGTTCTGTCTTTTCTTTGTTTTTAGATACGATGGCAGGGAGTAGGATTGCTCAATTAAAAAGGATGGCGTTAAAGAACCTGGGAGCCGAGGAAGGCGAGCCTGCAAATCAAGGGGTTCCACAAAATGCTCCCGATCTTAGTGCTGCCGTTCATGTTTCCCCTATCAGGACCGTTCATGATGAACAGTTGGAGAATCCTGGGGGCGATCTTCAACATCGCAAGAGAAAACCAATGAATGAGGGAGCCTCAACTAAGCAGGTTAAGATAGCTCGGACAATTGAGGATAAGAAGAAGGTGGTGATTCCAACAGATTCTAAGTCTTCTAAGAGGCATAGATCTTCTAAGAAAGCAACTCCTGTTCCTGTGGACGCGAGTTTTATGGAGGAAAATCTGGAGGAATATCTTACCGATCCCGTTAGTGCGGCCGCAAAGTTGTTTGTTCATTCGCCAATGTTCTGCACTGTACTTCCGACCTTGAAGGATGGTCCGAGGTAGTTAGTGGTCAATATCCTTAGTTAATGACTATATCCGATCCGAGCTGGTGTTGTACCTGCAAAGTCACTCCGATGTTTAAGTCAGTATATAGTCTTAGTAGAGTAATAAATATGAGAATGCTTACCATAAATGAGGCATTGAATGTTATATTTATAGAGTGGGGTGGGGTTGATTCCAACGAATCAGGATCGTCCGATCTTGTGGTTTGATCTGAGCCCTTGATGTTTGGATTTGACCCTTTTGATATTGGACCTATGTGGGGTGTGAATAGATGCTAAAAAAGGGGTGTATATGGCAAAAAGTCTTACCATAACACATGCAATCAAAGAGGTCACGTCACATGCGTATACAATACAACAATTGTGTATTGCATATTTGTAAAAAATTCATCAAGAAGTTTAAATCTAAGAAATTGAGAGGAGTTGTTTGGGAATGTGCAACGTCCATAACTGAGCCATAATTCAACTCAATAATGATGAAACTAAAGCCGATGAATACTCGTGCTTAGAGTTACATTGACCCTAAAGTATGGGTACCCTATTACAATTATTGGCCTAAGTTTTTTTTTTATAAGCAAATGTTAGTGGAGGTGGGGAATGTTAGTTTCTGGGGATTGAACCCTAGACCTCATTCTTACAACTCCTTCATGTCCTTTAGCTCGCCAACTGAGCTACCTTCTTGGGACACTTGGCCTGAGTTGGATAACATAACAAACATGTTAAATTTTGAACGACAAAATTAACAAGCATAGGGTTAATCCCATTTTGACAATGCTAAAAGAGCTAATGTCTTTTTTTTTGTCAGGAAAAGGGGCTGAATATTCGGAGTTTGGTTGAGAGGTAAGTAAAATCTGGCTCCAATTTGTTTCATCAAATAGGATTGATCTAGGTACTAGTCGAGGCTGCCCCTTAAAATGAAGTGTATTAACCACTTGCACCTAAGCTTCGAGTTAGCTAATGTCTTGTTTGAACATGAGGATGACATCTCATAAAAGGGTGTTAGGGTTCTATTAGGAGTTCCACATTGATCAAATAAGACGACTCAATATGGTACTTTAGTCATGAGACTCCCTACCTAATGAACTAGTCTTTTGAGTTGGGGCTCTCCTTATGTCGTGAAGTCCTAACCATTGGTGCTTTCATTGAGAGCTACTAATTATACGAGAGAGGTACGAGTAAATAAAAACAACTGAGATTATTTTGATACTAGTAATTATTTTTGGATCAAATTGGAGATCGATATATATATATATATATATATATATATATATATATATATATATATATATACACACACACACACACACACACTAGCCTCATAGCCCGTGCGATGCACAGGGTTGGCTAAATTACTTTGTGTAAATAAGTAATAAATTTTTTACGCATTTATTAGAAAACCTCCTTATAAACATTTATGATTGGTTTCTTTTTTTAATCTATACAGAGTTTGTCCACTGCGGGAATAAAACTCGGGAGCAATGAGTCGACCTCGTATCCCAAGATAGTTAATAGAGTGGACCAATTATGTTCGTTTGTAGAATATATAGTAAAATAACTGTTTATAAAAATTAAATTATAACTATAAATTGCATAAGAGGTTAATAAAATTTTAAAAAAATATATTAATAAAGACGTTGAAATTAAATATCCATAAATAATAGGAAGAAAATGTCTACTTTTTTTTATAACCTAATCCATATTTATAACATGTGTAAATATTAAAACTTAACCCATAATTAGAAAGAAAATAATACAACACTATTAGAAAGTGAAACACGTGGGTATAATGTTGGATTGAATGAAAATTACCAATAAAACAAAAACAACTATACAAAGTTGAAAGAAGGTGACGGGAGTTTTATTGTAAATGTGGCTAAAGTTTCCGCGAGTGTAAATGAAGCAACGCGGTACTTAAAGATAGAAAGTTGAAATAGTATGATGTGCGGTTCTTTCGTGAATGTGGCCGAAGTTTTCGTGAATAAAATTTAAATTATAACTATCACTTTGTGTACACCAAATCACACTTTTTAGCACATCACTTTTCATTTTTTTTCATACAATGAATTTTTTTTCACCCAATAGATTATTGAAGAACAAACTTCACATATATAGACATTTTAAATTTTTCAAGATCATAAAGTACTCCTTAAAATATTAAAAAAGAAAAAATGTATAACCCTAAAATATAAAAGAATAAAAAAAAGAAAAAAACATAAAATAAAAGGAAAAGAAGAAAGAAAACAAAAAAAAAAAGAAAAAAATAACAACAAACGAAGCAACATTTTGGCCCTAACAATGCCGAGCCGCATCTTTATATTATATATATATATATATTTAAAATATAGATTTTGTGGAGTCTCCCACTCCACTTTTCCTCAAAAACTCTCACCCCTACCCGCCCCACCCCCAACCCCATACCCCCATTTTTTTAATATTTTCCTTTTTTATATTACATTAAAATTTTGAATTTTTTTTCTCGATAATCAGATTGGTGAAAAACGAAAATTAATTTTCTGATATATTATGTAAAGTATGATACTAGAATTTTTTGAGGTTCTTTAGAGTCCGAAACAAAATTAGTTGTCAAAACAATAATAATTTTTCCTCAATAATCGGATTGCTAAAAAATGAAAATTAATTTCATAATAAATTATGTAAATTATGATTCTAGCCAGTGTGTTTTTGTGATGCTTTTTCAAATATTCAAAATTCATTCCTAAATATCGAAAAAAGTTTACCTATTCGAAAAAACAAAGTTTGCTCCTCAGTGACCGGTTTGGTGAAAAAAATAAATTCAAAAAAATATGTAAAGTACAATGTTAAGTAGTGTGTTTTTTATGCTTTATTGTTTCCAAAAAATCTACTATTCAAATGTCAAAAAATTGTGACTCAATAACGGATTTAGTGAAAAATATATAATTTCATGATAAAATTCGTAAAATGTAATGCTAAGCAGCATATTTTTGGGTACTTTAGTGTTTGAAAAAAAAAATTACCGTTCAAGTACTCAGAGCCCATTCCTCAATAACCGATTTAGTGAGAAATAATAATTTCGTGACAAATATGTACACACTTTATTTTAGTTTTTAAGTCCGCAATTGCTTTTATTAAATAAATATTTTTTTAGTTTATACTTACCTTCAATTTAAACAAAGTTTTCTCATGTTGCAATTTAAAAAACAAATTTTACCCAATAACAATTCTATATTAACTAGAGCTTTTACCCCGTGCCAATGCCACCTATTTAAGAGAAAGGTCAGCTATAAACCTATAAAAATTGGATATTTTCTCTAGCATGTGAATAGCTACGGCCTATAATAAGTTGACATTAACTAGAAAACTTTGTTTTGTTCATAGGATTACAAGGTGGGTTGATGAAGATGAAGACAAAGTTAAAGCTACATGGGACAAAAGTTTGCAGTATCATACATTTTAAAATTCCTCACTTTGAGAGTAGAGTGATGATGTCTTATCTTATTCTTTTTCTTGTGTTGAATTTGTAACGAGTAGAGTTTGATTTGTCTTCAGATTGTTTTCTTTGGGGCTAGCAAAGGGTTTGATAGGGGTTAAATTTTGAAAGCCGTTGATTGGAATCATATTTAAATTTGTAAATTAGTTTGAATGGGTTTGTCATCAAGAAACCCACTTTGGGTCAAGCTCAGTAATTGAGAAGTTGATAAAATGTGTGTCACTTACTAAATGCTTGGCATTTTTAGTACTCTAAAATCACTTTCTTTATGTTTTGAGAAACATTTTATGTTGACGTATACTCTTTGTGTGAATAAGACTGGACAATCATACTTAAAGACCAAAATCACTACTATAATGAATCTTTTTGCTTGAAGGTCCTGCACTTTTTGATTTTACTTATGTATCTCAATGGCATTTCAATATTCATGTTCCTTGACAACTATTGTTGATCGTCGTTGACGACGTGTTATGCGTAATCAATGATCTTCCATCCAAGTGGAGTATCTTAATCAAAATGTTTATGGTGGAAATGTTAACGGTGCTTATGCCGATGGTGGGTATGCTAACAACCTAATAGCAACACAACGTGCCTTATATTAAGACCAAGACTACTAAGATTATGAATCTCTTTGGTGTTGATGGTTTGATTGGAACACCTACTAGGAGTGAGATCATTTTAACCTATGTTTCAAAGGGTTGCTTCAAAATCCATTGTCCGATGACTGCTGCACGTGTTCGTCTTAGAATAATGCGCAATCGGCAGCCTCCAATTTAGATGCTCTACCCTCATTGAGGCTGCCATCCCATTCACAGGACTAACTCTTCTCATCATGAAGAAGTTGGCCAAAGTGCTCACAATCCTATTATTATGTAATGACTTTTTTTTGTGCATGTACCTTCAAGACATTTTATCTTTGTTTTGTTTATTTTGCTCCAAACATTTGTTGAAACTTTTATTGCTATGTGAATGTAATATTTAGATATTAGATATTTTGTGTCGTAACTTTTTTTTTTTCGCCCCTGTGCACGGCACGGGTAACACGGCTAGTTTTGATAAGCATTGAGGATCGATATCGTTGTGAGGATGAAATTAGGTGTTAGGTATTCACTCTAAATCTAAATTGATGTTGCACCTAATTAAATAATCTATTATTTAAATAATCTATGATTACAGATTTTTAATTTCTTCAATATGTTCACATAATTAAATTTGAAATTTAGATACCGAAAATTACCTAGCAGTTCTCCGGCTCAGTCCTCTCCTCTGATCTCTCGTAGCAACATCGGAGATCTGATCGGAATACAGTACCATGGATCGGCTTCTGAAAGCGGCCAGAGCTTCCGGTTCTCTGAACCTCTCCAATCGCTCCCTCAGGTAATCAACTTTTCATGTCCATGTTCTCTACACTCACGCATTGCTGTTCTTATTGTTTTTCTCATATTTCTACTTGCAGAGAAGTTCCCGATGCGGTTTATCGGAATTTGGAAGGTGTCGGCGGTGACGATGATAAGTGGTGGGAGGTACTGTAATTATTTCTCTGCCTTATTTGTTTGGTTGTATTAGGATTATTAAGACTGAAACGAAACTTTGAAATGAAATGAAATGTAATTTGAAATGCTGTTTTGTTGTATTTTTTATAGGCTGCGGAGCTTCAGAAGCTCATTTTGGCTCACAATAATATTGAATCGTTAAAGGACGATATCAGAAATTTACCTTTTCTGACTGTGTTGAATCTAAGCCACAACAACCTTTCTCAGCTTCCAGCTGCTATAGGAGAGTGAGTTTGTTTTAGAATCAGTGAATTTGGCTTGTGTTAGTTGTTTCGTTTTTTGTTTTTGGATTATCTGATAGATTTTCGTGTTGTTTTTAACTTTGCAGGCTTCCTCAGTTGAAGATGTTGGATGTTTCATACAATTCGATGATTTCTATACCTGAGGAAATCGGATCAGCTGCGTCACTTGTGAAGTATGATGTCTTCCAAGTTCATTTTCTTCCATAGATTGATATGAGAAAGTTGACAACTATTTGCACTTGATTTGTATGGCACCTTTCACAAATCACCTGGGTTTTGCAATTGTTCTTTTAGGTTTGATTGTTCAAATAATCAGCTCACGGAATTTCCAAGCTCACTTGGACGATGCTTAGAGTTGTCGGACTTTAAGGTAATGCCTTAAGGGTCTCTCGTCTTGCTGAAACTGCCTGGTTTTGATGTTAGTTGTGTGGTTGGCTTGTCCCACTTAACTGACATTAAAGTGGTTTACTTAAATTTTTCTTGTGGTTATTGTGAATTAAACCTTCAAATGTTGGATTGTCAAGTATGTGCATGCGACATTTCTCGTCTGTTGCTTCCTTTTGACATACAAATGACTGTTTGTACCAAAAAAAATAAATATAAATGACTCTGCCATTTCTGAAGTTTCCTCTCTCCTCATCATAATATGCAATCTATTTCTGCTATGGACCACAAAGTCTGGTGGATTTCTTAAAAAGAAAAGTGAGTGGAGCCTGTTTTTGTAACATCACATGTATGAACATAAACTGATGCTGTGCAGACTGTCAATAATCTTTTTTGTTTCGGCTACAGTTTCCTTTTCCCCTTGACTTTTAAATTCTTTGACTTTGGGGGGACGAATTTGATAGTCATCACCGAACATTTATTACATCCCTGAAACCCCAATGTTAAACAAGTGTGGGAAAATTTGATCAAATAAACTGTATTTTACCTTTTGGTTTCCTTGGTCCATCCTTTAGTTTATACAACATACATAGATCTGTTGATGTAGGTCGTGTTTACTTTAAAAGGGGGCTATGGGATTTCCTTTTAGACTCTACATGCCTTTGCTATTGAAATTAAATCTGTTAAGTTTGCTATTTGTTGGTCTGTATTGATATGCTCAAGGTACAATGAGATGGGGCTTTCTGATACTCTTTTTGCAGGGATCAAACAATCTTATTGCAAATTTGCCAGAAGATTTGGCTAACTGTTCCAAATTGTCTAAGCTAGATATGGAGGTATTAACTACTAGAAAAATTTAGTATATTAATTGACAACAAACCCAGCTCAAAGGGCCCTTAGATATTGAGAAATTGCAGTTTAATTAATCAGTGGTCTCATTATATTGCCTATTCTGTCTTTGCCAGGGAAACAAGCTAACTGAGATATCTGGAAATCTCATTTCATCATGGACAATGCTTACTGAATTAAATGCATGTTAGGTTCTTTGTTCTCCATCAATAAGTCATTTCATTCCTATATTTAAATTATTTTGTTTTTGTAAACTTGTTTCCATTGTTAACACTATTGCAGCAAAAAATATGCTAAACAGCATACCAGTCAGCATTGAATCCCTTTCACGTTTAATTCGTCTTGACCTCCATCAGAACAGTGAGTACTTTAAACAAAGGGGGTCAACTTTTTTTTGTTTACCCCCCATGATCTTGATGTAGAGTTTGTATGTGTGAATTTGTGCAGGAATCTCATCAATCCCTTCATCAATCGTTGGGTGTCATTCACTTGCAGAGTTTTACTTGGGGTCAAATTCTAAACTAATCTGACATTATTAACAGCATACTATGCATTTGATTTTATTCCACCTCTACACTTCTGATACACATTGCATTTTTAACCTTATTTAGGAATAATAATATTTCTACAATACCAGTGGAGATAGGGGCCCTTTCTCGACTAGGGACTTTAGATCTTCACTCTAACCAGGTATCTAAGCTTGAAATTATTATTGTTTATCAATTATTTTCCTTTATAATTAACTTTATTATAATGGAAAAAAGTTCGTATATATAGAATTTTGTTGAAGCAGTGGCAAATATGTTGCAATTTTTGCTTCTGATCTTTTGTTCTCTTCTCAGTTCTCCCTCAACAGCAGACTATTTTGATATTGATTTTGT
Source organism: Astragalus glycyphyllos (assembly GCA_963573325.1). NCBI lineage: Eukaryota > Viridiplantae > Streptophyta > Magnoliopsida > Fabales > Fabaceae > Astragalus > Astragalus glycyphyllos. The sequence goes on along the minus strand of OY754311.1, from coordinate 32,252,105 downwards.
ATGTTCACAGCTGAAAGAGTATCCCGTGGAGGCATGCAAATTGAGTTTATTAATCTTGGATCTATCAAATAATTCATTGAGTGGGTTACCTCCTGAAATGGGTAAGTTCAGCAAATTTTGGTATTATGATAGGTGTAGTTGCCTCATTTTGAAACAGAACTGTTGCAATTATGTAAACTAGAATGTGACTTTGTAGGGAAACCTTAAAGGAATAATAATTTTCTGCATCCGTTAGAGGGCATCCCCTCCTTAATTTATACAACTTTCAGTTTGAATTGCAAAAAATAATAATTTGAAAAGTGATAAAATTGTAAACAGTTCAACACTACCCATCATAAAAGAGTTCTAAATAAGCACTAATAAGAACCATATATCTGTAAATGTCTTGGCCTGATCAATTCTTCGAAATATAAATAATGCTCTTCACTGACATTGTTGAATCTCTTCTCAAGAAGAACTTGTTACCTGGAATTCTCACAGTTGTCAAGAGAGTTCTTCATGCTGCAAACTCACCAATTTTATGGACTCTTTAAGTGTCTTAGCTTAATGTTTCTATCAATTTCATTTATAAATGGATGCCGTTACGTGAAAGGGTCTGGTGCTATGTCCAGTTATGTTATACCTGAATATGTCAATTAGTCAATGAGCCATAATGTATCTTAACTTCCCTAGACTAGAGTATGATTTTTTTTGATAAGCAGACTAGAGTATGATGTTATTATGCGTTGAAGCAGTTAATAAGTTATTGGAAATAATTTGACATAAATAAAGAAATAAACACCTTCGTTTTGCATATTGTTTAGGCAAGATGACTAGCTTGAGGAAACTTCTGCTAAGTGGAAACCCTTTGCGGACTCTTCGAAGGTATCGGGGAATGGTTTGGTCCTTTCTGAAGTCATTAATTTTATTTAAAAGTGTTTTCGACCAATGCCTTTTCTCACCAGTTCATTAGTCTCTGGACCTACACAAGCATTACTGAGATTTCTCCGAAGTAGGCTTTCTGAAGGTGAAGGTATGTTACAGACGTAAATGCATTTGCATCATACACACAGGTTAAGCTTGAGCCTATTACGTAGATATAAATTTTGATAGTTTAAAGTTTAAACTTCTGCAGATTCTGAAACTATAACCACAACGAAAAAGGACATGATTGCAATGGCTACCCGATTGTCTATCACTTCAAAGGTATTGCATCTCTTGAAGAGGAAAATATCCATTATGTTAGGAGTCCAATCAAAAAGGGAAAACTGTATTGAATTGACACTGAAAATCCTTACAAGTTACAACCAGAGGAGATGGCCTCTGTCTCAGGAACTGAACTGACAATAGAGAAATAACAATGAAAAATGGAGACTAGCTTCTTACGGATTGAATGTAATGAAAAAGAAAAGATAACTCCCAGCTGAGAAGGACCCTCTCCTTACTCAGGCTACCTTACCAAGTTTTCCCCTTAATTCATTTCATACCCTCTACAACCTGTAACCACTTCCCTTATACCCTCAACTCTTTCTCTTTCCCCATGATACCTGAGTCATCCCTCCTCTCTGATGGTTCCAAGTGTCCCATTCCGTTATTTTTCTTCCACTCTTCCTCCTCCCAGTTCTCCTACTACCACCTATCCAAATTCACTACCTCCTATTCCATTCTTGGACCCTTCTTTCTCTTTTGTGAGCCCATTAATATTCTCCTTATTCACCTGTTGCTGCCCCTTCTTACCTCTCCTCAAATACATCTGAGTATGGGCCTATGAGAGAGAGAGAGAGAGAGAGAGAACATCACCACAAAGACTAAGTTCATTGGGTTGGTTATTACAAATGGTAGGGATCATGCTAAGGGGCTTCAGAGAGAAACTTGGAGAACAGCGGTGCAGCAGAGAGAACCAGAGAGCAAAAATCACAGGAAGCCTCTAATCACCAATCACAAAAAAAATGTAGGCGTACGGGGTTCAAACCCCGCTCCCCTCCCCTCTAACTACTAACACACTAATTTCTAACCACTTTGTCTATCAAAAAAAAAAATCAATCACAATGCTGAAGGGCGATTGGGGGTGGATTGAAGAAAGGTTCTTCGGGGCGTTATTTGCAGGAATCGGTGGAGGAGAGGGTGCCGATCGGAGATGGTAACGGAGGGGATACAGAGAGCGAAGGTGTTCAGCGTGAGATGACGAGAAAAAGAAACGGGGACGTAAACTCCGTTGAATGACATGGATAAATTTTAACACACGTTTCGTTTTAATTGGATACCGAGGTATAACTGTTAACGACTTCCAGATGCAAGTTAGGCTTAGGATTTCATGGCAGGTTCTTATTATGATTCGCCTTCTCCCACCACCTTTGCCTTCCACTGATGGATTTGCGACGAAGGAGGAGACTGGCGGTGGAGAGCAAGAGGCGGGTGAGTTTGACAAGGGAGTCAATTCATACGTTGCTTAGAGCGAGATGGTGCTACAAATTTGACTGTGTGAGGTCTCTTGAGAAGATGGTGTCAGTTTGGTTTAATAATATATCAATGATAGAAAACAATGGTACACAATGGACCACCTTTATAGGTGGTCCACTGTAGAGTCTTCCTTGTTCTTTATTATGTTTATCATTCCTGTTCAATTTGTTTACGCTGAAATTCGTTTCCTTACCAATTGCAGTTTTGTTTATAATTATTTTCAGGAACTTTCTATGGAAGGGCTGGGGTTGAGTGCTATTCCATCAGAAGTATGGGAATCAGGGGAAGTCGTAAAACTTGATCTTTCCAGAAATTCCATCCAGGAGTTGCCAGTTGAACTTTCTTCTTGTGCTTCTCTCCAGGTTAAACCTTCTCTTCTGGTTTTAATTCCTGAAAGGTGCTTTACAAGTAGCTCGTCTATCTTCTGGTACTGATGGGCACCGTCCTTAATATGAATCCCTCACTAACAAGAATTTGATTCCGTTTGTTGGTTGACTAGTAATGATATAAGTGATTTGGGTTTGACCATATAACCACAGCAATAAGGCTGATAAAAAAAAAGCTATGCGTTTGTAAAATCTAAGGACTCTGTAGATTGGTTTCTAAATACAATTTTGCAGTTTAATTAATAATGGTTCACATTGCTTGTTTTTTTGGTGAAATGGTTCCATAGCAGCATAAAATACACTTCCAAACCAAAGGGCCCCTCCCATGCAATTACTGACAGTACAGTCAATGCAGAACCAAATCAGAAAAATGGCTAAGTAGTGCATATAGAAGCTGGGGGACAGATTGCGAAAACAAGACCATCTACCAAAAATATAGCAGACACCTGTTATATTACATCAGCTCTGCCCAAGCTAAACCCCTCTCACTCTGATAAACAACTAATTCCAGGTTGCCAATTACCCTTCTTTATTCAACGTATGATATCATCCAGGCTTCCAGGTATAGCCACCCACTGTTCTAGGAAGAGCTAGCACATCCCGATGTCAATGGATTTTGCCAAACTGCATTAGTCTTTTTTGGTTACAAAGGAGAAAAAACAAAAAGCACTAAAGTCTCAAACCGAGTACCATTAACATCTGCAACTAAAAGGGAAGACAAATCCTTTGGCGGATTTCTACAAATGATCAAAGCAGAAGCATTCCTTGCCCCTAGCTTCGCGAACCAGTCCGCACAAAAATCCCCCTCACGATACGTGTGAGTAATATGCACCACCCAGTTACGTTGTAGCAACTCACGTAATAAGGCCACCTCATTACCATACTAGTGATACATTGTATTGGCCTCCTTAAGAAGTCTAATTGTCTCCAAAGAAACCGTGAAACACTGTATTCTCCGATTTCTTTCATTCCAACATAGAGATATACCTGTAAGGAATGCCATAAACTCTGCATGCATGATGTATTCATGCATTAGTCTGTCCATATGTATTCATGTGAATTGATTTGTAATTATTTTCAACCATTTTATCTTTTTGGTTTCATATTTTTCTGTGTATAGTAATTTTATTCAGCCATTTTCAACCATTATAATAATTTTTCGATTGGTTGAGGTTTGAGGTTGGGAAAGAGTACTTAAAATTGACCTTCTGTAGATCTTAAACTTTTATAGCAATTCATTTGTATGTTTTGCACTTTCCAGACATTGATTTTATCGAAGAATCAACTTAAAGACTGGCCAGGTTCAATTCTTAAATCACTTTCAAGTCTTTCATGTTTGAAGCTGGACCACAATCCCCTCAGACAGGTTATATTATTTATAAATAATAGTTACTAGTCCATATGGTTTTTTCAATTATAAAATCCATATAAATAATTCTTCTTTCTCATCGGTGGCCATTGTTGTTATTATGGCTTAAAGAGTTATATTTAGATACATCAAACAAAATAGACAGTGCATGTTTTAATTCCTTTGTAGAGATATCGTTCTTTCTTTTTTGTACTGTACTCCATCCATCACTATCTGTAGTGAGTCTCAACTTGCATGCCCTCTATCCAGAAAGGAAAAAAAAAGGAGAAATCGAGGTAATCATGCCCAAAATGTCAGTTGTTATCACTTCCTAAAACTTCATTAGGTTGGATTTCTTATAAAAGCCGCATCCTATGCTGTGTATTATGATGAAACATTTCCAGAAACATTTATCTTCTCTCAGTATATACCTAAAATTATTGGGCAGAAATCCTAATGGTAATAAAAAAGTCTATGTCAATATGCTTTATTCTCTGCTATTAATCAGAAGTGTGATATTACTGACCTTATCTTTCATTCAAGAATAGATACCTTCCGATGGTTTTGAAGCGGTGCCTAAGCTTCAGATCCTGGATCTAAGTGGTAATGCAGCTTCATTACTAGATGGTCCTGCATTTTCAAAGTTGCCATACCTGCAAGAGCTTCACCTGAGGTTGGTTTGTTGAAAGCTATTGGATGTGGGAGACGACTCTAAACACCACGCCCACACACACCTCACGTAACTTTCACATACCTTTAAATTCTCGGGAGCCTGTGATTAACTTTCATGTCACAACATAACAGAAAAATGCAGCTCACTGAAGTCCCATCAGATATATTGGGATTGCATCAACTACGGATCCTTGACTTGAATCAGAATTCCCTTCAAGCAGTACCAGTGGTAAATTTTTTTTTCCCAGGTTGACAAAGATATTAGGCCTGTGTATATACCTCTTTTTAATTCAGGTCTTGTAAAAGGTTGTGATAAACTGATAATATCCTTAAACTTAATTTTAATTTGACAATGACTATAACCTACGGGGTCCAGCAATTTGTATGTATGCCTCTTAAAGTTCAGATATTATCAAAGCTTATATTGGCTTGTCAGTAACGTTAGTCCACTAATATTTCTCTGAACTTAATGGCCAGCCAATATCTTTGGTTTCTTCAGCTCCATGATTTTCACGCCTTGTTATTTTCAATGATTCATAAAAGCAGATTTCTGTCTACTATAAAGTAATGATTGGAGATAGATGTCATAGATCAATCTTTACTTTGATTGAATTCCTAACCATGTTTTCTTAAATTAATAATGATCAGAAAGCAGACTCATGTGTAGTTGACCACTGAGGGTTAAGTTATACCCAGGCAATCTCAGCTCATAAAACTTGTCTAATAGATCATTGATCTAATTTTAAATATTACATTTTGCTATCTCTGCTTTTTTGTTTTTTTTGTTGCTTTGCTTACCTATCATGTTGCTTTCAGGGGTTAGAAAATCTCACTTCTCTCGTGGAGCTTGACCTATCTAATAACAACATCTCAGTCCTTCCACCTGAGCTGGTCAGAAACAAACACTGCTGGCTCTCATTTTGTTAACTTTTTTTTTCATTTCTTACTCAAATTACTGTGTAAAATACAAATTTAAACTTTCACAAATAGATTGTGTTATACATCTCAATAATGTTGGGAATGTAAAACTGTTAGGAAAAAAATGAATAGAAAAGATGAAAAATAGATGATAGTTATTTTGACCTACTACATGCCGTCATTTTGGTCATCTGCTAGTGAAACCCATGGCTTCTTTTTGTCAATTTGATTCTATATCTATACATATACTTAAAGATATTGATTTGATCAGGGTTTGCTGGAACCAAGCCTTCAGGTATTGAGACTTGATGGGAATCCACTTAGAAGGTAACTTCCTCCTGCCCCGCCTTTCTACATGCTTTCTCAAAATGGAGAACATTTTGTGACAATAATTTGGACTATTTCTTAGTTATAAATTTTTTCTGCCCCACCTTTTGGATTCTTTCTTCAGCATTCGGAGGACTGTCTTGGATAAAGGAACTAAAGCTGTTCTGAAATATTTGAAGGACAAATTGCCAGAGAACTAGTGTTTTTTTCTTCCCACTGGACGTGGACAACAAATTGAAGTATTCAATATCTTTTTCTTCTACCGTCTGTGGCTGTGCTTCATTTGGTTCATATTTTTTCCGCATGTAATACCTCTCTACTTTTATGTACTAATTTAATATTTATGGACCTTTATATATTGTGGTGTCGTACTGTAAAGGTTTGTAACAAATAAATTTGAGTCGTTGTTTCATTGTAGAAATATAATAATGACCAAGTTACACTTGTGGTTCCTGCCCCTTTTTTAGTGTTTGTTTTAACCATTATCTTTCTCTACTATTCTCGTTTTGGTCCTTCAACTTTCCAAAGCTAAACGTTTGTCCTTTACAAGGTGAGTATTATGTGGCGTGGTAGTGGGTCCAAATTCAAGTAATCTTTCACAAAACAAGGGTTCGTCATTGTTTAAGTAATTGCGACTCAAACTGTCTAAATGGTGGAACACATTACCAAAGAAGAAGAGAAAGCCCAGTGGCGAGACAAATATGCTGACAGTGGCAAAAGGCTCCAATGATGGGAAGGCTGGTTTAACCACAAGTGGACAGAGGAGAATAACAGAGGAACACGACTCAAGTCAAGAACAAAATGTCCTAAGAACCTGGATATGTTTTAAACCGATGAGGAAAATGGAGAGGATGACCAGAAAATGCACACCTTTGGCTAAAAAGTTGTTCAATGGAAAGATCTCACGACGGAGAGTGGGAATCTGATGTTCATCTTTACGATATGGCGACGTGGTGGCTGGAAATGGCCTCTTAAGGCAGCAGTTTGAAAATGCAAGTTGCTCCAATTTAGAAATTTAGGGAGGTTTTGTAGAGGAGAGGAGTTTATTATTGGGTGGGTCAATGACACAGCAAATATCACAAAAGGAGAGGTTCCCATCAGGACAAGATGATGAGAAATTCTGTTGATAGAAGAAACAACTTCCACTTATTGGACCTCAGGCCATAGGTACTAAGTTCACTTGAAGGGGACCAACTTATCATGATGGTGAGTGCATCTTTGAATGCCTGATAGAGCCCATGGAGCCTTTGTTAGGATCTTAGTTAGAGTGAAGTACTCAGATCATCACCCTATTCTTCTTAGTTCAAAGGATCCCAATCATGTTGGTTCCGAGCTTTTCAAATTTGAAAGTGCATGGGGTCACAAGATTGAGCACAACCTGAAATATTTAGATATGATGTTTAAAGATTGGAACAGAAGTCACATCAAGAGTTATCGTATATAAACCAGCAAAAGGAATTACTTTGGTTTCAAAAATCCATAGCCAAGTGAGTTACTGATTCGGATAGAAACACTTGGTATTATCAACTCAAAACTATGAGTTGTAGAAGAAGAAATTTGATCATAATAGTGGTGTGTGGGTGGGTGGATGATGATGATCAGTGGGTGAAGCAGGGTAGTCTTTGGTTGCAAGAATTTAGAGTATGATGAAGGATGATTGGAAGGTGAAAATTCCATCATTTATCGTGAACGCAAAAATGTGTTTGGACGAGACAATTTTTTAGGGAACTATAATTTAAGAGGGTAATTCAAATGCTTCAAACCAAATTAATTTTCCCTAAAAAAACCAAATTAACTTGTTGGGAAAATTCCACGAGCGTTGCCATATAGTGCGAAGACCAGCTTTCGTGGAATTCCACGAGCGTTGCTTTATGTGGTATTTTCAAAAAAAAAACTCACAACATGGGAGAGGTTAGTGGAAAAAGAAGATAGCATAAAAGCAGCATTGACCGACCAATCACACCAGTTCGTCGGGGATTCCACGAGAAGGTGTTCGTGGGATTTAGCATTTTCCTTTTCAAAATAAATGAATTTTATGAGGTATTTTAGGGCCTATTTGTTACGTATTAAAAAGATAAGTGATTTCGTTGTTAAATAATTTAGAGATTAGTTTTTAGAAATTTTTAAGAAAATGAGAAGTTGTTTTGTGTTTGTGTAACATACTGAAAATCACTTATTTTAAAAAAAATCATTCTTAAAAAACTGATTTTTATGAGAAGCTACTCAAAACATCTTATCATATGAAGTAGTTTTTCAATTATTTTCAGCTTTTCATTTTTTTTAAGAATCTGTAACAAACGGACATGTCGTCAAAGGTGATTATTTTTTTAAAGAAAGTGGTTTTTTTAAAAAAGCGGTAACAAACAGGCTCTTAGTAAGACTAAAATTAGAGAATTTGAAATACTACCTAAAAGTGAAGAATTTGAGATTTCTTTCTTGCTAAAAATATTGCATTTTGCACAATTATTTTTTTCAAAATTCTAAATTGGTCCCTATAAATCTCTCTCTCTCTCTAAATTCCATGTGGCAGATGCTAAGACAAAACCATCCCTCTTCTATTAACATCGCCTATGCCCCATATGTTGTTCATAGGGCCAACAACATCAACGTTAACCTTATAAGGCATATGAGATGGTGGGTTTCAAGAAGACGGGATGTTTGCACATTAAGGGAAGAGGATGTAACCTGAGTACTCAACAAAGTCTTGTGTTCTTCAACAATGCACCAAGCCTTTTTAATAATTTCATCAATAAGAATACAATTATTCTCAAAGCAAGATTTATTGTGTGCATGCCAAATACTATAGCATAAAGACAAAACATAAGCATTGACCTCAGATGATGAGTGCAGTATAGTATAACGAAGCCACGAGGTGAAGGAAGTATCAACTTTATCAAATCAGACACAAAAGGAGAATGGAACCAAACCTATTTAGCCCACATACAATCTTTGAACACATGATCAACATCCTCTTCAGTCATCCCACACCTGGGATAAAAATTAAAATGACTCCAACATTAAGCCTTTACGAATTAGTTGCTTCTTTGTTGGGAGACTTTCATGCAGGATCCTCCATGCCAAGTGCACATGTTTTGGAATTGTTTGAATTCTCCATAGTCTTGACCACACTTCAGGCTCCATAGTTTAACTAATAGTGTTCGAATCCAAACCTGTCCAAACAAAAATTACAAACCGAACTAAATTGAAAATTGTGAAAAACTATATTTTTTGAAGTTGTTGGAGCTGCTTTTCAATCAACCAAGCGATTCAATTTGGTTCAGTTGTTAGTTTTCATCCTACAACCAAACAAACCAAATTGAATCGATATTTTATCAAATATTATTAAAAGATAAAAAAATGCTACTACCCTCGATCCTTTACATAATAAGAAATTACAAAAATCATCAAGAGTAAGGAGCTTATTAAATGTGATAAAATTGAAGTCTTATACCAAATACATCTTGGGTTTAATTTATATACACAGGCGGCGTATAAATGTTTTACGACATCGACCAATTACAAGTTGGCACGTCATTTAAAAAAATGAGTAAACTAATAACCACCATGTGTCCCCTATATTATGAATTGTTATCGATTGTGACTCGTGTAAGATAGTTTGCGCCGATAGTGCTTAGCAAGTAGACTCATATATCTTTAGTATTAAATTTTTATACTAACTATGTGAGTTTTTAATAAACCTATATTTTAGGGGTATAAAAGAAATTTTAACAATTAACAGGCCTTGAATAATCAATAATGCATCTTTTTTATAATTAGTGCTAAAAATGTACCAAAAATGCACAAGAGATGTATTTAGGAGGAGAGATTCTATAACTTTTCTTTTGACTAAGAGATTCTCTAATATCTCTACTTCCCTGTCTATCTCTCGGTTCATCTACTTTGAAGAATAATTATCCACGTTGAGCATAACCTTGGTGCCTTTCTCTCTATCTCTCTCTTAACTCATCATTTTAATTTCTCTCTCATCACATACTATTACCTTAAATACCAATCTCTCTCCTAAAATACACTAAAGTTACCAAAATTATCAAATATTTGTCACTCATCTTTATCTCTCGGTATTAAATTACTACTTTGTCCATATTTTGCCTCATTTTTCTAAAGTTACTCTTACCTTCTCGCCAAAAATTATAGTCTTTTTCTATGTATGTTTTTACCCTAGTCACACATTCACGCACCTCACCTATGAAGTCCAGATACGGGATACCGACATGGGTACGATACGATACGGATACGAGGATACGAGAAAATTTTAAAAATCAAGATACGATACGCCCGGAATACGTTAATAAAAAATAAATTAAAATTTAAAAATATAAAAAAAAACATAATATAAAAATATAACTAAAAATAACAATAAAGAATTTGATAGACTTTTGTTAAAAAAATAAAAGAAGTTAACAGAGAATTATATGAGTATATATTTTGTTTGAATATACTTTCTCTGAGTTTTTCAATCACAATCTTTCAATACATGTATAGTGTTTTATTATTAATATATTCACGAGGCAATATTCAGGATGGATAAGAAGGTTTGAAATTGTTTTGATGTGATGGCTTAGATAAATGAATGGCTAAGATTGAGCATGAAAAAATGAACAAGGGTAGCCACTACACTAATTAAACACACTTTTTTATTTTTCCATCTTCTATCACTTTTTCTCTTTCATTTTATCTGGTCTTCTACTTCTCTCTGATACACAACACCCAACCCTTCTTCTCTCTCGCTTCTCTACCTTTCAATCCTCTCTATTTCTGTTTCTCCTCTTATCATTAATCACCAACTCGATCGTCTTCTTCGTTCCAACTTCTTGGTCTCCACTATTTCTTTCCTCCATTTCCTTACATAGTGTTGTTATCTTCAGATCTACACCATTCCTATCGTGCAAGGTAACAAAAAGCATCAAAAGAGGCAAATGTATCCTTGGGCGTATCCATACATAGCGAGCCGTATCTGCACGTATCAGTGCGGTATCCTTCCCGTATCTGCTATTTTTCTTTTAAAAAAATAAATAAAAATTACAGGATACTTCCTCAATAAGTATCCAGCCGTATCAGACACGTAGATACGGGTATTTGACCTATTTTGGAGTATCGGGGCTTCCCAGCACCTCACTGAACCTCAGTCACAGACTCACCGCGAAGAGTAACTCCTCTTCCTCTTCTCTGTAATACGTTACACGTAGCGCCCCTTGCAATTCTTGTATTTTGCAATTCTCACTTGCATTTTGCAATTTCATGTAGCGCCCCAGCATCTGATACGAAGACAAATACAAATAAGGCTTCCATTGAATTGAATCATCCGGTGAGAGAAAGTTGAGGTAACTGATTTTTCCTTCTTTTTTTTTCCTCTATTTTGATTTTCAACATTTTTCATTACCATGATAGATTTCTTTGATGAGTCATGAAAGAGAGAGATGCACACCACCTGTTTGATGAAAAAGAAGGTGGCCTTTAACTTACTTGTTTGTGGGTTAAATGTTATGCTCTGCTATAGCTTGCTTGACATGTATAATGCTTGTGCTGAATTTGATGGCCATAGAGTTTGTTGGTAGAGATAATCGTTCTCTTGTGTTTGCGGCGCATTTGTTTCTCCTACCTTGATGGAGAATTAGGGCAGGCACTTGATTCATGTGCTCAATGATTAAAATTGGCTCTTTTTATGGTAAAAGAGGACTTTTTTTTTGGTTATAAAAAATTTAGGTTGAGGGGATGGTGCCCCAGTTCAAGGCAGGTTTGAGCACTTACAAAGGTAAAATAGGACTAAAACTTTGAAACAAAAATAATAGGCTAAAACAGGCTCAGCAAAGGCTGCAGCTACTCACACACCATTCCCACTTCTTTTAAATGAATAACTTCTCATATATATTGGTTGAAATTAACTTCTAACGCTGAATTTTTTCATAAGCATTCTGATATAACTTTTCGATAAACACTTTTTCGTAAGTGAGGATTTATAAACTTATTTTAATTGAGAAGCTACCATTAGCTAGAAATTAATCCAAACTAGGCCTAAATTAGAATATCTACCAGCTGGTCATTAGAATTTGCAAATGATGTAACAATTTCTCAAGGAAGAACTGTCTCACAAATAAAATGGCAATCAATCTCTAAGGGTATATTTGGACGGAGGGTTTTGGAGGGGAAGGTCGAATCTAGTAGAGGATTTTCCCTAGGTCTGTCTGGTCTGTTGTTTTAACAATAAAGCAAATTTTAAATTGTTTCAGTGTGGAAACATTACACACCTCTGCCGCCCCCCACTTTCATTATCATTTTTTTATTTAGTCATGCATTTAATATATATATATATATATGTATATATATATGTGTGGGTGTGTGGGTGTGTGTGTGTGTGTGTTATCTTCCTTCACTTTGCTTCCAATTTTTACATAGGAATATGGAGGCAAATACAGCACCACACGATCATGAGGATCAAGATGAGTATGTTTTGCTTGACTTGGATAGTGTGTATGACCTAATTGACTTTCCACCAAATGCAAAGTATGTTCTAACTGTAAGTTCTGAATCTGCAGCTCATAACTTCCTCCCTGTTGTTTGTCAAAAAAAAACTTCCTTCATGTTTTTCACTGAACGTTTTTCAAACTCCCCAGCTTTATAAATTGTTGACATTAGACCATTATTCTTTTTCTTTGATAAACTGGTTTGTTTATCTTGATTCAAATGTTATATTACGAATTTACCATATGGCATACACCTTTTAGGCTTTATAAGTTTCTTCGACTTCTGAATGATTGAACTTTGAATTTATTAATGACAAAATCTTTTTCCAGAACTTCTTGGGTATCAATTCCATTAAGTATAATAGCTGCCAAGTTTAGCTCCAGATAGAACTTGTTTCTCTTTGGGGTGCTTTCTTTTTCTTTTCTCTGTTACTTGCATTTTCTTGTAATTGTTCATCCATAAGCTGCATTCATATTGATTAATTATATTATACCCAGAAAGTATGCTCATATAACATTATCTTTAATTATAGGGCCTCGATACTTTAAACCCAGTATTGATCATTGACGACAAGTTTAAGCTGGTAAGTTACCTGCTTTAAAATTCCCTGCTCTCTTAGAATGTGATGATTGAGAATCTTTGGTTAATTGATATTTTGATGCTCCCATCCAAATCTGTTTGAGGTTATTTAGATGCAGTGATGGATTACGTCTATTTCTTGAGATCTATGTTTCTTTAATGCTTATATATATATATATGTATATGTATATGTATATATAGGATTAGGCAGATAATTATGATCCTGTATTTCAGCTAGAAAATCCCAGCAAGGTAAAGTTACTTATAAATTTTGGTTATTCTTCCGTTTGACAATCTATTTAAAGCTGGGGATTCAAATTATGTCTTTTCTGTTTTTCCCTTCTCTGAATGGATGATGACCATTTAAGGATTGTTATGGTTCATTGTTGTCAACAGATTGGGGAATATCAGGAGTCGATTGGCACGTGTATTGCCTTTACAGAACAAGGTGAGTTACAGTTTCATTTCATGGGTGCAAAATACTCTTGAAGAAGGGAACTAGGTCTTGTTAATTAAGATTTTGTCTCACTTACTCGGATATTATGAGCTCTTGGTTGTTAAAGATTCAATGCTTTTCATACTAGCTTCCTTCCAAGACAAGAGATAACTGATTTCCAAAAGCTGACTCTTACTTTTCGTTGACAATGACTAAACATTATTTTTTACTCGAGTATTGGTATTTCCTAGCAAAGAATTTGCATAGCTTAATGATGCATTTAATTAATTAGTTAAAGCTGTATGTGGATGCCTGTAGTAGTCATGTGTACTAATAGTTCATGTAACTGTTGTCCACCTGAGTTTCTGCTTCTCCACCCATGCTGTTGTTGGAATTTCAAGCAAACCCAAAAATAAGCACTTTAAGCAGTTTTAGACTTTCAGCCTACTAGGAACATCCTCTGCTTATTATAATTTTTTGTTGCTGCCAATCAAATGGCGAATCAGATGTTGTGAGAAAAATAACTAACCATTAATCAATCGATCGTTTCATGACGTGTTCCCAATATTGCATTTAAGATAATCATATTATCTGGAAGGCATGCTTGTATTGTATGAAGCTATTTTTATTTGCTTCCTACTTATAGGACTGCCCAAAATAAGTTATTTGATCAAACAGCTCATTGTGCAGATACACCAGTAGTTCATGAAGAGACAGGACCATCTGAATTGAACCTATTTTCTGGAACAAGACTAATCGATTCAAGTCAACCTCCAACAAAGCAAGTGAAACCTGTGTGTCAGCTTCGAAAGGTTCTCAAGTTTAAGATATCACCTGATTCTGAAATTCATTGTCCCACTGCTGAGAAGGCCAACTGAATTTGAAACCTATTATGATTGCTGGTGGGAATTGGGAATTGATCGACTCACATTAACCTGGAAAGTGGGATTTGATGCCGGTTGTTTGTACTTTGTCTTTGGCGAATAGTTGTTGGTGATTTGTGTATAGAGGACATTTTTCTTCCAGATATGTACAAAAGAACTTCGTTTTTTCTTAATAGGGGTGCAATGCTCTTTGATGATTAAGAATGCTGTCTTATCATTTATCAATTATTATGTCAATATGGATTCAATGCTTTTTTGCGTACTTCTTTGCATTCAGTTGAAAAATTTGAAGGTTCCCACTTACCAGTAATATTTTCCTCATGCCTGCCAAATTCAACCGTTCTAAGTAGCTAACCTTGTTTGAAATAATTAATTGGTATTTGTTTTGTTGTTGACAATAACAACTCAATTACTCTAGAGTTTTTGTGTAAGATGGGAGTGGCTCATCCAATAAAATCACAATATTATATCATAAATAATTAGTTTCAATTTAAATTTGTCTTTTTTTATTATTGTCAAACCGTAAGGAATACTCTAAAGAGTAAAATGAGTAATTTGAAATGTTTATTAAATTATTTGTCTATATGATGATAATTGTTAATTATATTATTGAATTTGAACCATATTAATCTAGTCTTTCATGTTATAAATATTTCAAAACGATCCTTACAATTGTAAAACGTCGTTGTATCTGAATTAAATGACATTTTCTTACAACCTACAAAGGCTAGAAAAGATAGCCAAGCTTGTCAAACCAAAATGCCATGATGCGGCTTTGTAATAGAGTGCCACGTGTAAACAATTCCACGACAAGGAATCTACAAACGTATCACCGACGCCGCCGTGTTTTTTTCTCCCCTTTCTTTTTCAAGCTTCTACTTACTCCATCAAATTCCACGCTCTCTCTCTAATTCATACGAGAGCTCCAAAACTTCATCAAAGAGAAAAAACAAATACACTAATCGCAAAAACCCTAACTTTTTTAATTTCGTTGAAGACCCTCCAAACCAATCGCGACCCTCCATTCCCCTCTCTCTTTTTCTTCGATTTTTCTCCAAAAGCTTATTCCTTTACTTTTTTCCCTCTTTCATTGGTCGGCCTTTACTACTTGTTCACTTGCTTTCTATTCAGCTACTTGATTGATTAAAATTCATGCTCTTCCTTTCTGATCTCAAACACCCCACTTTTCCAATTTCTCCAAATTTTAGATCACTTTGTAATTTGAATTCAATTGATCTAATTTTGATATTTACTATTTTTTTGGGTATGATATAAAGGTCTGTTTTTTGAATTGTCAAATTGCAGGTAAAGAAGATCCTTATTTGATCTTCAATTTTTCAAGGTGATTCTGTGAGGGGTGTGATTAGTTCTCTTCTGATGTTTTGTTTCCAATCATCATCCACTAAATATCCATTAACTAGACCTCCTTTATCCTACTCAATTTCCCATGTTTTTCTCCCTTCTGATGTGTTCTTCATATGCTGCTTCAATTGCATGAGATTTCGTCTCAAAATTTGATGCTTTATGCCAAAGGGGTGCTGCTGGTTACTGGTTTCTGTCACGTTTAGTTTTTGTTTGGTGAGAGAATTTCAATCAAGTATGGGAGACCGTTATAGACCTATATCCATTGAGGAGTTACCTGCACATTTGATTTTGGAAATTATATGCTCTGGCAGGCTTAGTGCAATAGACCTTGTTTGTTTGGAGTTAACTTCAAAAACTTTTGGTGCTAATCATAGCTTGTTCTACCCTTTCAAGTTTAAGTCCTTGATAGATTTTGCTGCATTTCAATTATGTGCCTCCCATGCTATCTATCCTAGGATGAGTTTGAATTCTCAGAAGGAGTTGTATGATCGATGTGTTGGTAATTGGAAGCGAGTTTTGAGGTTCTTGCAGTCTGTGGAACAATCCTCTGACATGATCCAGACATCATCAGGCAATGTACTATTTCATTACATTCAGCAATTCAATTTTTGTTTCTTAATTTCTTTATAAAGTAAGAGTTGCCATTTTTGGTTTTGATGGTATATTAAGCAGGTTTTTTAAGAGTAGGGATGTTTTATTGTTTTCTCTTTGCTTTTCAATCCCTAATTGTTCAAACAGAAAGGTTTATATTGAATGGTTTAGATAAATCGTGGTCGCCTGTGGCGATCCTTGATATTATGGAGAATTGCAGGCAGCCAATGTGACTGTTGTGGTCTAAACCGCGGTTGCTGAGACATAAAGAAACATGATTTTGTGGCCCAAATTGCAGTCACAGACTTTTTTTAAAACCCTGATAATGATAGCTTAAGAACAAATCTCATAATTTGGATATTTAATTATTATTAATATTATCACTTGAATAACTTCGGTATTCTTACTGTCTTTTTGTAAGAGTTGTAATGTAAACAGTAGTGAAAAAACATTTTTATTGACACAGATGCAAATTACAACTGGAAAATATCACACCCTGTTGATCAGCAATTCCTCTGTCTACTCTTGTGGTTCTTGTTTGTGCGGTGTACTTGGTCAAGGACCCGAAACAACACAGTGTGTTGCGTTTAACCGGATTGATTTCCCACCTTTGGCACGTGTTGTTCATATGTCTGCCTCTTATAACCATGCAGCTTTCGTTACACAATCCGGAGAGGTTTGTAGATGCTTAACCTTTATATTCATTTTTTTTTTTTATGACTCATGAAACAAATGGTGTTATAAAATGATCAAAACTTGTTTCCATCATAAACCTGCGACTTCAATTTTAACTGATGCAGGTATTCACATGCGGAGATAATTCAGCTTCTTGCTGTGGGCATAGAGATACAAGCCGGCCAATTTTCAGGCCGCGTCTTGTTGAATCCTTAAAGGGGATTCCTTGCAAGCAGGTAAACTGTAAATCACATTCATCATCCAAATATTATATATAGATGATAATTTCTGGCTGAGTTAGAAGTTAATGGTTGATGGCCTATTATATGTTAATATCAGTCTCATGGAATGACTAAACTCACTTCGGTAAGGAATGAATACCAAATATGAAAGCTCACTTTGCTTCTATTATTTATAATCTGTTCTGTTTTAGAATATGTTTTGATCTTAGTCTGATATATTTCAAAATTGGTTATCAAGTCCTTCCATGAAGTCTGCATGCAGTAAGAAATTTTATAGTTCCAATTTCTTTCGAAGTTATTTTAAGGCGGTTCTTATCTCCTTCACAAAAGGGTAGACCTAAGACCATAGAGCATATGGTCCAGGTGGGACCACCAATAGCATTCATCGAATATATTAGTATTTGAATAAACAGTTTAGATCTTTAACCAGGTACCTAAAAAAGTTCCAAAATATTGTTGGTTGTCTTTTTGTTTCCCTTGTACCTATCGTCCTAGGGATTGGGTGCAGATTAATAGAGAAGCAAAAGCAAGTGTAATAGGGTTCGGGCACCAATGGAAAGGGCTATTGCGGTGTTGCGGGTGTTGCTACAACGCCGAAGTCTAGGCAAACACTATGCCAGATTTATACCATACACATAAAGGCTAAAAAACATCAGAATACTCAAAAATGAACACATGAATTTCATAAGTAATCATCAAAGATCATTACTACTAATACTTAGACATAACATAAACCAAAATAGTAAGCAAGTTCTAGCCTCCAAGGCTCAAAATAGCACATCTAAGCCGCTGAGAGGAAATAGAAGCTGTGGTGAGAAAACAGAGTGAAATTCGTGTAAAAAAATAGGGTGAAGCAGAGAAAACAAAGAAATTTTGTCCAAGAGAAGAAGAAAACAGTGTTTTAATGGTGTTGAGAGAGGAGAAGTCGAAGCCGCATAGAAGAGAGAAGAGGAGAAGACTTTAATTTGAAAAAGAGAAAGGGGAGAATACGAGGTGTCACGTGTTCGGTTTCGGTTCACTAAAATAATAGGGTAAAGTAAAAAGATAAAACATTAAAATATTAGGGTAAAGTAAAATGACAAGATTTTTTTTTGACCAAAAGTAAAAAGACAGACAAGATTAAAATATTTGGGTAAAGTAAAAAGACAAACACGTGTACAAAAAAAACCCTAAACGAAAGGGTAATTTTGACTTTTCCAATTTTTTTTACTGTTGCGCTGTCTTCTTCGCAAAATTTCCGCAATTTGGCCGCAAGCTCACCGCAAAACAGAGCGCAACGGCCGCATCGTTAAACTGACTACACAGGGTTGGGCCAGGACATAGAACAATAGTAGTATGATGTTTCACGAAGAGAGGATGGCGGTGCAGTGGTTCGCATGATGTTGTGCAATGGTGAAAATAGAGTTGTTAGCCTTACAGTGGCATGAATGGTGGCTGCGGAAGAAACTTTGGATGTGGCTCGTAGACTGTAGTGGAGGCCTGTTATGCGATGTCATGCGGCGTCAAGCAGCTAGTACTTCCAGCAACTCTTGCGACATCAAGCAGGGTACAGAACTTCTGCAGCGATGCGACCTGGGTGTCATCGGTGATAGGGTGCTTGGAGGGGATGATTGCTGTGTTGTGATGTTGTGAAATACAGAAGACGACAACCAAACTAATGAAGTTGACTAGTGTTTATTTTACAAGGGGGTTGATTTGCAATTTAATTGAATTAGATTCTTGCTAAAAAAGTATTCAACAATAATAACAAAAACTTGGATTACTTGCTATAACAGGTCAAAATGGTGGTCGGCTGACAGACCACACATTAAAGTGTTTTTATATCAATCTCATGGGATGACTATTCATTAATTTCACTTTAGTATAAAGAATGAATCCTTCAAGATCACTTTTTTGAGTGATCCAGTTATCTAACCAACTGTTCCACACCATGTTGGTTCTCAAGCTCACTTTGATTCTGTTGAGATATATACCTGATTGTGACAATATTACTAGGATATTCTCCTCTTGTATATAATCATGTTTTATTAGGATTGAGTTGGTCCAGATTTATTCCCTTAATTATGGGATTCTCCTTGTATATTCTTTGACTATAAATAATATGAAGCTAAGAGCTAATCTCTCAAGTCATAACAGAAAACCCTTAGTCTAAATAGATTCTAAGTTAAATTACAGCAGATGTCCTTTAAGTTATTTAATTGTAACAAGTTGGTCCTTTAAGTTTTTTTCGTACCACTTAGGTCCTTTAAGTTACAAAACGTTTACACCGTTAGTTTTTTTTTAATTTTCCATCCAACTCTATTAAAAAAAAGCCTATATGGCAGTTATGTGCTTGTGTGGCAAATCCTATATGTATTTTTTAATCTGACTCATAATTTTGTATTTAATATTTTATTAAAAAATCTCATATCATCTTCAAGAAACAACCCAGAAAAAAAAACCCCAGATTCAACCTCCTCTCTCAAATCATCTTACACGTTGCCGTCTATCAATTTTGCATCAGAAAAAAAAAACCCAGATTCAACCTCCTCTCTCAAATCATCTTACACGTTGCCGTCTATCAATTTTGCATCACCCATCTAAATAATTTTCAGAATTAGCAATAACACTTTGAATACATGTCTATGAGAGCAAATTGCCATAGATGTATCTCAAATCAGTTGTATTCAAAGTGTTATTTTTGCAATTTGCTCTGAGCAATGCGACTTTGACATCTGATTCGTGCAAAAGAACGTAACCATGTATCTCACATCCTAGTCCTACTTTCGCTGTCTGAGCTAGAGAAGCCAATACAGTTGCAACCTTCCAACATCTGAAGAAGCTAAACATCATAGTTTTTGCGGTCATGATGCTGAAAGAAAAATCTAACCTAAGATTGATTTAAGCCAAAAATCACATCATTAATTCTCAAAAAATCTCAAATAGAGACAAAGTTATCACTCCTCAGATCTAAAATTCCCTGAAAATGGTTCAATAATTCACGAAATTTTCTTGGGGCTTCTCTTAGTTGATGATTAACGAATAACATATTTGGAAATCAAGCATTTTGGTTGCCTAGATTATGAGATTGAATCGGGTAAGAACTGGGTTTGTTTTGACCCGATTGCTAAAACGGGTGTAGAAGATGACATTTTCAGTCCAAAAATAAATAAAAATAAATTAATAATGAGTCAGATTAAAAAATAGATATTGGACCTACACATAGCACTTACCTGCCACATAAGCTTTTTTTTAACTGAGTTGGATGGAAAATTAAAAAAAGACTAATTGTGTAAACGTTTTGTAACTTAAAGGACCTAAGTGGTACGAAAAAAACTTAAAGGACCAACTTGTTACAATTAAATAACTTAAAGGACTTTTGCTGTAATTTAGCCTAGATTCTAATATTTATAATCTCTTCTCTTCTACCTTGCGATATGTTTTGATTTTAGCCCGATATATGTCAAGATTCGTTATCAAGTTTTTCCATGAAGTCTTGAGTAAAGCATTATGTAGTTTTAGTTTCTTACCAAGTTATTTTAAGGGTTTTTTTAATATCTCTGATAAAAGTGGTTTGCTATATATTTGATATCTTGTTCATTGTTTCAAGTTACACAATAACAAATCTTAAGTCAGAAAAACTGTCCTTACCAGTGTGCTGTGATGTGCTTAGTGTATTTCATAATTCCGAATTCTTTTTACTGTTCCATCATCTGTGAAGTCTGTTTTTTAAGGTCTCGTTTAACAGATGTGAAATAAACGAATATCTCTCAGGTTGCAGCGGGGCTTAACTTCACAGTCTTCCTCACTAGACAAGGTCATGTTTATACATGCGGAACCAACACATACGGCCAACTCGGTCACGGTGACACTCAAGACAGACCAAGCCCCAAAATGATTGAAGTCCTTAGGAATGTTGGTTCAGTTGTTCAGGTTGCTGCTGGACCAAGCTATATCTTATCTGTAACAGAAGATGGATCAGTATACTCCTTTGGATCAGGTGCTAATTTCTGTCTTGGCCATGGTGAGCAACACAACGATCTTCTTCCACGTGCTATACAGAAATTTAGCAGAAAAGGTATTCATGTTGTACGCGTATCTGCTGGGGATGAACATGCAGTGGCACTTGATTCAAATGGATTTGTGAGTTTCTTAAGACAATATAATTTTTCAACTTTATTTGTCACACTTGGTTTGGATTATTGATGTGCTTGTGTCATTGATGGTTCAGGTATACACATGGGGCAAGGGATATTGTGGTGCTTTAGGCCATGGAGATGAGATTGAGAAAACAACACCAGAGATCTTAACCAGTCTCAAGAATCACTTGGCTGTTCAGGTATTATTATATCCATAAATTTGGTCAATTTGTATTTAGATCTAACGGTTTACCATAAGAAAATGTATCACTTTGTTTTCTGTGTCTGAGTTAAATATGTTGTCCTTAAAAAATTATTTATTTTTAGGTCCATTTTGAAAACATTTTACAAAAAGTTGATGCTTTTAGTCCCTCTAGAGACTAAAAAACAGTCCCTATAAAAGCAAAATAGGGAGTAAAAATGAATGAAATTTATGTAGGGGCTAAACTTGAAAAGTTGTAATTATATAGGGACTAAAAATATATTTACCCAAAATGTTTTTACTTTTCTCGCACAAGTATTTGAAAATAAGAAATATTGAAAACAAAAGCGACGGTTTTGCAATTAAAAGTGAAAATAGAAAATAAAACAAATAATATTTCCATATTCTTCCATTTATCATGATTTATAAAATTGAAAATAGAAAATAAAGCAAATAATATTTTACACTTATTTCCCATCACACAATAACCTACTCACACAGTGCAAATCCTTATTATTACTTGTGTAGGTCTGTGCAAGAAAGAGGAAAACCTTTGTTCTCATTGATTCTGGTTTGGTCTATGGCTTTGGCTCCATGGGATTTGGCAGCCTTGGATTTTTGGATAGAAGGGTATCAGACAAAGTCTTGAAACCTAGGATCTTAGTTACCTTAAAAGCTCATCATGTTTCTCAAATCAGCACTGGTTTGTACCACACTGTGGTACTCACTAGCCGTGGACAAATATTTGGCTTTGGAGACAATGAAAGAGCTCAACTTGGTCATGACACATTAAGAACATGTCTTGAACCCACTCAAATTTTCATAAATGATGATGATCATGCATCTGAAGATGTTGATCCTATGTTAAGAAGTATCTGACACTTTTCTAGGATGATGATTTCTACTGTAAAAATATACTGTTTTACATTATATTATTATTATTATAGTTTTAAAGATAATGTTGGAAGGAGTGTTTAAGAGAGTATTGTTAGTACTCCTCAATAAATAATGATAACAACAAGCGACATCGTGACACACTTCTTTTCAATGTGTTTGGTGTGATTTTATTTTGCTCATTAGAGTTTGGAACAATTTTTTCCATTCATTGTTTTATTGTTTAGAATTTGGTAGTAGTCCTTCAAACTTACTCATGTTATATTGGATATGATTATGTCGTAGTGCAACTGGACATACATGTACCAAAACGAAAAGCAGATTCCATATTTGGCTAACAAATAAGAATTCCAACTTCATCTTGCCTTATATGAAACAAAAAATAAGCTCATCATGTTGTCCAAGGGCTGTATTAAACCCTTGCCTGCAACATGAACATGGCTGGCACCTAACAAGTGAGTGTGTGGCTGTGCATGCTTTATAATAATGATATGCCTATTTGTCATACCAAAGTTACATTGAGCAACGAAAACAACTTTAACTTTTGTGGCATCTAAAATGGACCACTGTTAAATTTTCCCATGGTACCTAGTCAATTAGACAAATGCTGCTCTTATCCTTAGAATTTTTTTAGTCAGTTTACGCAAAATGACAAATAAACACCACATATACACATTATCTAACGTGTATACCCGTGGTTAGAGCCTGTGTCTCTTAAAATTCTTAATGCAACAAGTAATAAGGATTCTTAACCAAAGATTTAATAGTAAAAAAACTCAACACCATTGTGGTTGTTGATTGTTGATGTCTCCCGTGGAATGAAGAGGCTAATGGAATCAAGAAGGATTCTCATCACATCTTCTTGAGTGAACCAAAAAACTCAACACCATTGTGGTTGTTGATTGTTGATGTCTCCCAAGAGAACAAAAAACTACTAGACGCATCATGAGGAGTGGAAACTCTAGAACAACCAACAGTGAAAGGTTCATCTCACACACAAGACTCTTACTAACTACAATGTAAACGTGCAGTAGTAAGAATACCTAGAAGAAGGTTCAAGATGCACGACGAGACCAGGAACCTTAATTAGGAAGAATATCACAAATCGGTTATATTTATTGGTTATATTAGTGATGCTGGAAAGGAGTGAACAGATACTTAGCCTAACAATTTCGACAAGTCAGGACAGATACTTAGCCTAACGATTTCGACATTTACTAATTAACCTTGATCTTACAAACGTTTGAACTTTATCAGCACCCATCAATGGATGAATTTCTTAATACTCTCTTTTCCATTTTGTTTGCAATTTTAACAAAGGTTTTAATTTGCCAGTTATGGATGGGATTTAATTTGTCTCAAATTATTTGTTCATTTACGTTTTCAAATAAAGTATTAATTAATTATCCTAATTATTAATTGTATTGACAATTTTCAATAATATAAGAATTAAAGCTTCCGAGTTCGAACATCTGTTTATACGTTTGATAGTTTGATAATGTATGTGTGTTATGTTTATTTGTCATTGTATTCAAACTGGCAAAAAAATGTTAATTAATTTTTTTCACGGTATTAACCTTACTAATGCATATGACCTGTGCGGGGATATACATTTTTTTCTAATATAATTTGCAATTATTTTTTGTTAAAATGTCACGTAGATATATGGTTAAATTGTTAACTTCCCATTGATAGATACCGAGTTCAATTCTTACCAACAAGGGTTGGTCCAAGTGGTAACTGGACTTGGATCTCATCCCAAGGTCTCGGGTTTGAATCTTGGGTGTGACAAAAACTCTGTTGGAGGGGAGAACCACACGGGCCGGCAAAGTCGAAAACTCGTGGCCAGTCAGGTTCCCCGGCGTAGATTAATCA
The DNA here is from genome assembly GCA_963573325.1 of Astragalus glycyphyllos. Classification (NCBI taxonomy): domain Eukaryota; kingdom Viridiplantae; phylum Streptophyta; class Magnoliopsida; order Fabales; family Fabaceae; genus Astragalus; species Astragalus glycyphyllos. Next base: position 32,227,671 of record OY754311.1, on the reverse strand, counting down.
CATACAAAGCCGGTAGAAACTACGCACCAATGACATGTAACCAAAAAACTGCCCAAGTGGTAGTGCTTCCTTGCAAAATTTAAGATATTAACTTGGGTTCAAGCAATACCACACATGTAATAATACAATATAAACATACATATTTTTGTTGTTGGTATAAATCGGGTATCCTCTGTGCGTAACTACAGAAGCTAGTACCTCGAGTCGGGTAGGACCACAATGAACGACAAAACTTGTCAAGCTGAAAGAGACTCCTACCATCTCATCCAAGTACTCTTCGGTAATATAAACATACATATGAATTTGGACAACCTCACATCTCCATATAAAAAGACATTTAAAACTATAAGAAAGAAACATATAATGAAAAAAAGACAGCATCGATTGAACCACAACTTTAAAATAAGTATAAATATTAGCATGTATACTTTTTTTTACCAAAATAATGTTTTATAATTAAGTTTTAAATGTACATTTAAACTAATTTCGATGTAAGTATTTTTATATACTTTGATGTAAACAACTTATTTTTATATCCTGAAGTTTTAAATTTAAATTTTATACCAAAAGAATACTTAATTAGTAGGTTTTTTTTTACCCCCTCCTCCCCTATACCTCCTATAATTGACCAAACGGACAAAAATATCATCGTAATCAAAAAAATTCCGGAATTACGTCAAAATGAGGTAAATTCGGAACACACTTTTTTTGGATTTCTGGATTTACCTTATTTTGATGTATTTCCAGAAAGTTAGCTGTGTTCCGAATATACATCAAAATGAGGTAAATCCGGAAATCTAAAAAAAAGGCTTCCGAAATTATGTTAAAAAGGGGTATTTCCGGAAATGAAAATATTTTGGAAATTTTTAAAAAACTGGAAATTTACCCACGATTTTGTTCGTAGGTAAAAGTCATGGTTTCATTTGGGATTTTCGGAAATATGGTGTTTCCGGAAATTCAAAAAGAAACCATGACTTTTACCTACGGACATAACCGTGGGTAAAAGTCCAGTTTTTTAGGGAATTCCGGAAATACCATTTTTTAGATGATTCCGGAAGCCGTTTTACACATATATCTAGAAATTTTCACGTAATTCCAAAAATCTTTCGAAAAATCAATTACGGAAATGCCTTTAATTCCAGAAATTTTAAAAAAAATCATTTTTTTTTAAAATAAGGGGTATTTTTGGGATTTACAGCAATATGGGGGAGATAACTCGCTTCCATCATCCACAGATTATATATAGATGATAATTTTAGTGGTTAATGGCCATTATATGTAAATAACTTAATATCAATCTCATGGGATGACTAAACTTACTTCTCTAAGGAATGAATACCACATCCGAAAGCTCCCTATGCTTCTACTATATATAATATGTTCTGGTTTACTATATGTTTTGATCTTAGTCTGATATATTTCAAATCCTTCCATGAAGTCTGCAGTAAAACATTTTATAGTTCCAATCTTTTACTACAAAAGTGGTTTGTCAAACAAAACCTATTATATGTTAATCTCCCTTACTAGTATTTTAATGAACAGTTTAGATCTTTAACTTACTTATAAGCAACCCCACTAAGATGCTCTAATTAGATTCAGTGAAAGAAAAATAGTCGGACATTTTGCTTAATTAGCTTCTATCAAATCCTTATTGAAGGACTACACTGTACATGAGTTCTAGTTACGAAATATACAAAACTAATTAATTGCTTCTAACCTTAAAAACAAAATATTTGAAGTCAAAATTGTGCACAAATATTGCAATTTTTCAGGAAATGGGAACTGTTGGAACTTTGTTAATTGTGAAACGAAAAAGTCTCACATTGGATAGAATAAACACTTTGGGTTAGAGCCTAATGAGTACCCAGTTTTGTAAATTGGATAGCACGCACACCATCTGACCACCACACAAGCGTGCGCGTTGCCGTCTGGCAGGCTCGGCTTCGCTGGGCTTGGGCTTGGCTTGTGAGGTGTAAATATATTTTTGTGAAAATAGTTAATTATTATTTTAATTTTTGGTGCTTGCGTGTCCAGATTCGTTGAACCGTCCGGATACGATGAACTAACTGTTGCGTACAGATTCGTTGAACAGAGTCGTTCTTATCCGCGTCTGTTCCTATCCGTTATAGCTTGGAGCGCAAGCACTCTGGTCTTATCCTCTAAGACTTGCGCACCAAGTCAGTTTTGAAGCCTATAAATAGGCCCCTCCCTCACTTGACTCTTCACACCGCTTGACGTTAAATCATACCTCAAGCTCTCTGGTTTTTTAAGGTGTATTTCTTGAGCGAAATTTTTTTCGTAACAGTTTTGACTGGGTTGTTTTATCTTGGGGACGTCGTGGTTAATTTCTTCGGTGGATTGATTTTCCAAAATATTTTTCGGAAACTCAAAAACAACAATTTTAAGACGTTTCGAAATTTAGCCATGACTACCGAAGACATTATTGGCTCTGATTCTGCTGTTTCTAACTTCAACAAATCGTTTCATTTTCAAGAATGTCAATGGAAACAAAATAAATTTTTATTAAATATGAAAAATGTTGCCAACTTTTAAAAGATGACATTCATGTGCTCACTGAAATAGTTGATCAGAAAGGAAGAGATAAAATAGCTAAAGAAATATTTCAATAGAAAGAGAATTATTATCTCTATACAACTTATTAATGGAAAGAGAATTATTTTCTCTATAGAAAGAGAATTGTTTTCTCTGTATAATTTATTATCATTGGAAAGAGAATTATTCTCTCTATACTATTTATCGATGGAAAGAGAATAATTTTCTCTATACGGTCTTATAGAAAGAGAATGATTATCTCTATATTATTCTTAATTCTTCGGAAAGAGAATAATCATCTCTATAAGAATGAATTATTTAGTGGTTAACGCTAACGGTTAATGATTTTAAATAATAGAATTGCTTTTTAGCAATAACATTATTTTTGAGAAGTTATACCTTTTACAATATATTGCAATATTGATTGCAATATAATTTTGAGAAAACCTTTCAAAAATTAAAACAGTAATCAGGCTCAAAGGAACAGCAACTGGAATGGGACTCCCACCAAGAAATGGCACTGCTCCTCCATTTAATTGTTTCAATTGCGAGAGACCAGGTCATACGATACGCAAGTGTATGAACAGGCCAAGCTCTGCCCTGCAGGCTAAACTGATTGGATAGCAATTTGGTGCTATAATTTTTGAAATCAACATTGTTGGTGAATGCAAAGATTGGTGGATGGTTACTGGCTATGTTTTGAACATACACCGTTGCTGAAAATAAGAAAAGGATGCTGAGCCTGGTTAAAACTTTATTTTAAACAATGATATTTTTTTAAAGCATCGTTTACTTCATCTATTGGAAGTTTTGTACACTATATATATTTTTTAAAGCATTGTTTATTTCGTCTATCGGAACTTTATTTTAAACAATGATCTTTTTTTAAACATGGTTGACTTTGACGTGTAAACAAATGCATTCTTTTCGATAAGAGCCAAATAGCATTTTTCAAAAGTTATTTTTTTTTAAATGGCTTAAGAAAAAATTGTGATTTTTGAAGTCAAGCAAGAATTTTCAAGACTTCGCATAAATCAGTAAGGAAATCTGAGTATTAGCTTTGACTCGCTCAGATATATGCGAATACGATAGAACGTTAACCAGAAATGAAAAACGATAGTTTATCACTTTTATTTATAATTATTTTGACTACATTGTAGTATAATTTGGGAAAAATAAAAGTGAAGTGCTTGACATATTCAAAGTTTTCCATTACAGATTTTTGAAAATCAATTAAGTAGAAAGGTTAAGAGTTTTATAGCGATTCAGGAACGGAGTATGATTCTCATTAATTTAATGGAATTATACATGAAACGATTGCACCATATTTTTTCTGAAATGAATGGTAAAGCAGAAAGAAAAATAAAATCTTTATTGATTTCCTATTTTGCTGAATTCTAAGACTTGATCTCTGTTGTGGAAAATTTTTATAAGCTGTTGGTTAAGTTATGAATAGATTCGTCGAATCTAAAGAAATAAAAAATTTCCTTCGGAGATCTTGAAGAAAAGACAGCCCATCTTGTCTTATTTTTGAATTTGGAATAACTTGGCTTATGTCATAATCCCAAAAAGAGTTAAACTCGCCAGTAGAGCCTATGAATGTGTATTCATTGGTTATGCAGTAAATAGCAAAACAAACAGGTTTATGACCTTAATGCGAAAGTGATCATAGAGTCAAATGATGTTGATTTCTATGAAAGTAGATTCCCTTTTAAATCAAGAAATAGTGGGGGCACCGGAACTGCTCAAGTTTCTGTGCTTAGGAGCGTTGAAAACAACGTAGAAAGGGGAATAGAACCTCAAAGAGGTAAGAAAGCACGTGCTGCTAAAGACTATGGACCCGACTATACGGTCTATACATTAGAGGAGGATCCTACTAGTCTTCAAGAAGCTCTGTCGTCATTGGATGCTGATTTGTGGCAAGAAGCCATAAATGATGAGATGGATTCTCTAGAGTCTAACAAGACATGACACTTAGTGGACTTGCCTCCTAGTTTCAAACCAATTGGTTGTAAATGGACTTTCGAAAAAGAAACTAAAACCTGATGGCATTGTTGATAAATACAAGGCTCGCCTTGTAGCCAAAGATTTTAGACAAAGAGAGAATATAGATTTCTTCGATACATACTCGTCCGTTACTAGAATTACATCTATAAGGGTACTAATTTCGTTGGCCGCTATCTATAATTTAGAAGTACACCAAATGGATGTAAAAACTGCTTTTTCAAATGGCGAATTAGAAGAAGAAATCTATATGGAGCAACCTGAAGGTTTTGTAATCCATGGGTAAGAACACAAGGTCTGTAAGTTGTATAAGTCTCTGTATGGTCTCAAACAAGTTCCCAAACAATGACTTGAGAAATTTGATAATTTGATTATATCGAATGGGTTTAAAGTGAATGAAAGTGACAAATGCATTTATTACAAAAACGAGAATGACATTTGCACTATCATATGTCTCTATGTAGACGACCTACTCATATTTGGATCAAACATTCATGCTGTAAATAATGTGAAATCTTTGTTGTGCAACAACTTTGATATGAAAGACCTCGGAGAAGCAAGTGTAATCCATGGTATTAAGAATACTAGGTTCGAGAAAGGAATTTCTTTGGATCAATCTCATTATATTGAGAAGATTTTAAAGAAATACAATTATTTTGATTGTAAACCTACATGTTCACCATATGATCAAAGTGTCAAGCTCTTTAAGAACACTGGTGACAGTGTAAGACAAACGGAATATGCGAGCATCATTGGCAGCCTACGGTATGCCACTGATTGTACTAGACCCGATATTGCCTATGTTGTGAGATTGTTATGTAGGTTTACTAGTCGACCTAGTATCGAGCATTGGCACGCTATTGAGAGAATCATGTGATACCTTAAAAGGACCATGAATCTCGGATTACATTATCAGAGATTTCCAGCTGTACTTGTAGGATACAGTGATGCTGATTGGAATACTCTATCAGATGATTCCAAAGCAACTAGTGACTATATACTTGGTATATATATGGTGGTATTGTCTCCTGGAAATCTAAGAAACAGATCATTTTGGTTCAGTCCACTAAGGATTCTGAAATGATAGCATTGGCATCCGCCAGTGAAGAAGCTAGTTGGTTGAAATGCTTACTAGCAGAGATTCCTTATGGGAAAACCGACGCAGTTGTGTTGATCCATTGTGATAGTACCGCGGCTATTGCAAAATAAAGAATCGTTATTACAATGATAAAAGACGACAAATATGTCGTAGGAACAACATTGTTAGAGAAATTCTCTTAAAATGAGCTGTAAGAGTGGATCATGTACGCACTGATTAGAACTTAGGCGATCATTTGACGAAATGATTAGCCAGAGAGAAAGTCCAAAATACATCTCAAAGGATGGGACTACTGCCTTTAGAACCATGGGTCACTCATGATGGTAACCCGACCTAAAAGATTGGAGATTCCAAGAATTAGGTTCAATGGGTAATAACAAGTTGTGAAGTGATAGGAGATGAACATGCTATTAAAAGTAAAGAAGCATGATTCTTGAAGCGATGTAAGGTTGAGATAATAGAAACTCTTAATGAGATCTATACTCTATGTGGAGTGGAGTACCTAGCTACAGGAGTACTCTTGATAGACTCACCTTTGTGAATGTGGAAGTTGGGCCGCTTCCTATGGAATTCTAGGCAGAAATTCCTAGAGCGTTCACTAAACTGAGATAGACGTACAGGGCCATAAACGCACGGGCTTTTGAGAATACACCTAAAGAAAAGGTTGTGTGTGGTTTTGACGATTAGAGATAGAGTTCAAGACTACGAGTCACTCTTGTTGAATCTAAATCTTAACCGCTACGCAAAGGTTCAAGTCATATGACACCTCTGCTTATGCACAATCTTATGGAGGCGTTTGACGCTACTTCTGAAACTTCTTTTTAAATTCAAGTGGGGGATTGTTGGAACTTTGTTAATTGTGAATTGAAAAAGTCCCACATTGGATAGAATAAACACTTTAAGAGTGTTTATAAGTGTGGACTTTACACATTGGGTTGGAGCCTAATGGATAGTTTTGTAAATGAGAAAGCACGCACACCATCTAACCACCACACACGCTTGCGCGCCGCCGTCCGGTAGGCTCGGCCGGGCCGAGCTTGGGCTTGGCTTGTGAGGTGTAAATATATTTTTGTGAAAATAATTAATTATTATTTTATTTTTTGGTGCGTTGCGTGTCCAGATTCGTTGAACCGTCCGGATACGATGAACTAAGTGTTGCGTACAGATTCGTTGAACAAAGCCGTTCTTATCCGCGTCTGTTCCTATCCGTTATAGCTTGGAGCGCAAGCACTCCGGTCTTATCCTCTAAGACTTGCGCACCAAGTCAGTTTTGAAGCCTATAAATAGGCCCCTCCCTCACTTGACTCTTCACTCCGCTTGACGTTAAATCATACCTCAAGCTCTCTCCTCTCCCTCATTAATTCTCTTCTACTTTAAAGAATGGCCTATGAGCCATATTCAAGAGTGGTCTACGAACCATATTCAGAGTGGTTTTGCCACTCAAATATTTTTCGGAAACTCAAAAACAACAGGAACATTGTACGTACTTAAAACAAGAAATAGATAAAACCTTGTTCTTGACAAAGAAATGCATCAAAGGAAACTTGATTAGAAATGAAGCACACTGGTCTGAAATAAGGCAAGATAAACGTCAAGTCTCATTAGCCACCAGAAAAGTTCATGACAAAAAAGTCACATTCATACAGCAAGAAGGAAAGCCAAAAGTTTGTCACATATATCCAAACATCTAAACAGTTTCTAAATGTTCTCTGAATACCTTCAAAATATTGGAAAAAGTGACAATGCCAACCAAGCTACAATCATCCTCAATAACCCACAGGTAGTTTGCCCTGTGAGCAATTGCCTGAATCATCACAGCAATCAAAGAGCTCTTTGGATGACACACTATATCCTCCACCTTCCGCACAAACCTGGCTAAGTAGCCGGATGATCCCGTGGACTTTCCAGACCTCCTCAAAGTCTTTGTTGGAGTATCCTCATCAGAGGAAGAGGAGGCTGATACCTCGCCCGTCAAGGACGCCAAAATTGTGAACTCTTCGAGCATTTTCTCCAAATTCTTCTCCTTCAACTTTTCCTTTACAGCAATCACTAGATCCTCTGGTGGACCACCACAATCAATGTAGGCCATCAGGTCCCCGGCAGACAAGGTGGTGATTGCGGCTGCAACTGTCTCATCGCAACAAGCAAGTGTGAGGGGTGATATCTCACCGACGAAAGTCCCATCACTGTCAACGACTGCAACAGAAGTTTGTTGGGTGAGGGACTTTGATATGGCTCCCACAGCAGAAGCTGCAGGGGAGTAGTAGTCAATAGCAAGCACATCTGAGTTGATAATATCAAGAGCATCAATGGAGAGTTGAGGGAGTGGACTGAAGAGGCCAATGGAACCAAGCAGGAATCGAATAACATCCTCTTGAGTTAACCAACAGAACTCAGCACCATTGTGGCCATTGATTGTTGATGACTTCTGTTGCTGTTTTCTCCTTGAAATGCTACTCCTTTTTGTTTGCAATATTGGCACCACCAGATTCTGTGCTCCCTGTAGTATGAGATCAATGGCTTCCAATAAACTGAAACATCAAACAGCAAGTAGGAAAGTTAATCAACATTATCTGGTTCATACTCAAATACACATACAGAATTTCAAGCTTCAACAAGATACACCTAACAACTAATTTTACCCCGCTTTTCCATGTAATTTTGACACCCCAAAAAAATTTCAGATTCAGATAACTAAATGAATGTTTATTTATGGGTAAACAACTATTTTGGTTCCTAAATGTGTGGGGTGCTATCATACTAGTCTCTAATGTATCAAAAAAGAAATTTTCAGATTCAGATAACTCAATGAATATTATGTCTTCCAATAGTCACTTTGGTCTCTGTGGACCAATTTTATATGTTAACTCAGGGACAAAAGTACACAGTCACTTTGAAGGACCAATGTGACTAAAGATTCAATATTCAAGAATTAATTTGCAATTACTGGTGTGTCTATTTAATTAAAAAAAAACCTTCAACAATCATTAAAATATTAAAAAGAACTTATAGAATTTCAAGTATCAGCTAGAAACTTCTGTTAATTAGGCTTTTGTTCAATTTTATATCGAACAATCTACGGTCTAAAACTCCAACAATCATCAACCACCAATAACAAAAAAAGGCAAATCTCAGATTCAGCTTATTCAATACACATTATAATCACAATTAATAAAACAAATTAACAACTAACAAAAAACGCATTCCAGTAATAAAAAAAGAAGAACAAATCAACCTCGCCATTACAACCCTCAATTATAATAATAATTAAAAGAAATAATTCTAGAGAGAGAAAAGGTGAATTATTTATTCATCAAGAAAAGGTGCAGTAGTAAAAATACCTAGAAGAAGGTTCTAGATGCACAACGAGACCAGGAACCTTCGGAAGAATATCCGAAATCGGAGTCTTGAGAGCAGAAGAAGGAGACAAAAGGCTTTCTTCTTTGCAAAGATAAAGAATAACATCAACCATGCAAAGTTTCCCTACACATTGACATTGAACCCAATCGTTTTCAATCCCAGACGAGTGATCGCAGCTCCACACGCTAACGAATCCGTCGCCGGAGTTTCTCAACGCGGTGATGGCTTCAGCGACGGTTGCCGACGCCGAAAGCGACCTCAACGGTGGCTTCCCGAGGCAGAGGTCAGATAACTCATGTGACAGAAAGGAAACTGCCATACAAAGATGAAACTTCGGTGGAAAGATGAAAGTGGTGGTGGTTTTTGTGACGGCGGAATATGAACCGGAAATTTCGGTTTGTTTGTTGTGAAATGAGAAATGAAAGAAAAGGGTATTTATAAAGTGCTTAAGATGTCTAGAACGCGTTCTGTGATTTTTATTTTTTATTATTATTTTTTATTTTTATTTTTGTGGTTGTCAAGTGTGATTTGTAAAGGGTACGTACTATTGTACAAAAGAGTTGTGGGCCATACTCTTATTTTTGTGGTACAGTGGGGCTTTATTAAGTTTATTTGGGCCTTTTTTATTGTTTGGTGGTGATAATAATATACATAAAAGTACAACTACTTTTGGAGAAAAATAAAACTGGTACTTTTTATTTAGTATGCATTTATGTTAAACTATTATCAAATCTCTCACTTCATTATTCTCACAGCTAACTCTCCTTTTGGTTAAGATTTTGTAGACCAAGATGATGTGTGACGTAATTGAAAGATATTTGGATATTTTAACTATTCGATATTGGATTTGATCCCGATAAAAATATTTGTTAGTAAAAGTTAATTTTTTAATAATTGAAAAAGATTTTTTAAGTCTAGAAATAGGAATAAAAATAATTTGAATAATAATTGAAAGTGAGTTTTTGGTAAAAAGAAAGTGTGTTTGAGTTACTAAACAGATCAATTTTTTTTAAACTTCATTTTATAAAAATCAATTTTCTTTAACATTGATTCCTCACTATTAATGAATGCGAGTTTGAACTCACAATGTTTCATTTTTTCTCTCTTTATTTTCATCTCATAGATGATCTTGCTTAGAATTCAAAAATTTAAAAGTTGTCATATATCTCCTAATATAAATTTTATTCTTTTCTCAATGTAATATTTTGCTTGAGACTCCTCTCACTTACTCCAGTGGTCTTTCATGCTCATGCTATTTTCATTGTCTCATATAAGAGTCGATTCCTGCAATCATTTTTTATGCGGTCACTAAAATCAAGGTACGTGAAACTATTGAATCAACATAACACTCAATCCTAACTTTTAAATTATTTTGTTTCAATTTTTTTTAAAGAAAAATAGAAGATTGAGTAGCAAAGAGAAGTTACACTTTCATCTTAATTCATTTTTTCTCTCATCATTTTATCATTAAAAAAATTTAAAGTTTTCAAAGACACTCTCTCGCTGACAAGGATTGGTCCAAGCGGTAATTAAGCTCGGATCTCACCCCAAGGTTTCAGGTTCGAATGTTGGGTGTGGCAAAAGTTCTGTTGGAGGGGAGAACCACACGAACCAATAAAGTCGGGTACACGTGATCATTCAAGTTCTCCAACGTAGATTAGTGACCAACAAAACTAAAGGATATTGCATGCCAATAACACGAAGATAAAAAAAAGACATACTTTGTCAAAGTCACCGAATCCAAATCTTTTCCTTTCACTCAAATCCAAACACTCCTAGTAGGAAGAACGCAAGAGGTTATGGCAGCGATGTCACCCACCACCGTAAGTTCTAGTAACTTGATGTATGCAAAATATAAAGGAAATCTTTCGAGATCATTTTTTTGCTATGCAATATTTAAGATCATTATTTGTGCTTTACAGTTGCATCCAATTTCATGAATTTAAATCACTGAAATAGAGAAACGAATACTCACCGGAAGCATGAAGTTATACAAAACTTTTCTCAAAATTTTTTAAAAGGACAAAGATCAAAAGTTACATGAACCTAATTGTTGTGACATGACCTTAGAGGGTTAGGCAAGAATCATGGATCTGGACATCAATGTCTCTCTGTCTTTTTCAATGAATCCATTGTCTAATGTCCCACTAACACTTTATTTGATCTCAACAGATTACATGTAATGATGAATCAATTTGATGTATCTCTTTTGATTCATATCTATGTATATTCCTAGTTATGCATCAATTTCATTCATTTATTCTTACTCTTAGTGCTTTTACGAATTGTGAATCATCTAATGAATTTGATATCTACCAATATTAAATTAAATATATTATAGTCATTAAATCACTGAAGCTTGAGTCTTCAATACTAAACGGGTGTGAAATGCCGAAATTGTTAGGATAGATATCATGTATTGGGTTCCAATTCGGAACCTCACAGCTGTGTGTGTGAGTTTCAAGTGACATTTGCCACTCCGCCTAGAATTCAAAAAAATTAAACGGGTGAAATCGTTGTATAAGAAAGAAGATTGATTTTTTTTATCTCATTAGTGCATCTCCAATGGTGGTACTTATAAAGTATTTAAGTGGTACCTATTAGGTACTACCATTGTTGTTAGACTTATAGTATTTACTCTCAGTTAGTTGTTAGGCTTATTGTATATACTCTCAGTTAGTTAGCCTTATTGTATTTTAATTTTTCTAGATTAGGGTAGTTTAGTTTTTTTCTCTTGCTTTTTTTGACTTGTATATAGCCTTTATGTGTTGTTTCGTGATTGACTGACGTTGCAAAACAAATTTCTTCGACGGTGATGTATAAAAATTAAATCTCTCTCTCTCTCTCTCTCTCACACACACACACACACATATATTAAAATTTAAAATTTTATTAAATTAAATCGTTTGACCATCCTAGGCTAGGGTCCTAGATACGCCATTGTTTATGACTTGCACAACCATGAATTTTTTTTACTCTTGACACATTTTCTTTTATGAGAACATCTTCCCTTTTGCCATCCCTCACTCCTCCACCCCGATCTTCAACCCAATTCCGTTATCTTCCCCTCCGATACCCTTACCCAATGTTACTGACCTTCTGTTACCTTCACTCTCTACATCCCCAATTGAATCTCCATACACTAATCCTACCACATAATCTACTTCCTCTTCACAAACTTCATCTCCATGTCCCCCTCCCGCGGCCTCACCTATTGCCCCCTCCCCTACTATACCTCCCCCTCCTCCCAAACAGTCTACTCAAACTCGTACTGCCCCCAATCACCTTCAAGAATATTATTGTAACTCAATCCATTCAACTAATGCTGCCAATGCGTCCTCAGGTATTAATTTTCGTATCTATCATTTTTTGTCATATGATCATGTATCCCCCTCCCACAAAACCTTTGTTTCAGCTATCTCTAGCCTTGTTGAGCCCTCCTATATGCTCAAGCCGTTAAGCATGATTGTTGGATGGAAGCCATGAATAAAGAAATTCATGCCTCAGAGGAAAACAACACATGGACTATCACTCAACTACCTCATGCTAAGAAACTTATTGGATGCAAATGGGTCTATAAGACCAATCTTAGAGCTATGGCTCCCTTGAAAGGTATAAGGCACGCCTTGTGGCAAAGGGATTTACATAACTTGATGGTGTTGACTACTCTGAAAACCGACTTTAGATTCTCTCGTCCCCTTTCTCCTACATGTCCCTCCATCCTCTCTATCTCTCCCTTAATTCACTCTCTCTCATGATTAAAATAATTGAAAGATAATGATGAGAGAGAGTGAATAAAGAGAGAGATAGAGAGGATGGATGGAGATGTAGGGAGAAATGGAAGGAAAGGATCCAAACCCCTGAAAATCTTCTCTCTGGTCGTTAAAATTTCCACCGTGAGACTGGTATTGGCACTTGCAGCAGCTTGCAATTGAGATTTACATCAATTGGATGTTAGTAATGCATCCACAATTGACATTCCTTCATGACGACTTTCATGAAAAGGTCTATATGCGGGTTCCTCAAAATACCTATTAGGTACTACCATTGTGGAGACAAAAATGAGTACTTATTGAGAATGATATCTTATACAAGAATTTTATCTTTCTTCTAAATGTGGGTCTATGTATTAGTTTTTTATTATTAAAAAATGATATGTGGTTATTAGTGGGACCCATTTAAGAAATTGTTGTGGGTGCTAGGTTGGACAAGGTACTTATTAAGTAGTAACATTAAAAAAAGTTATGTTTAAACTTGAGACCCACTTAGATACCAAATGTAGAGATCTTCATTGTAGATGCTTTTAAGGAATTAATGAAGTATGATTGAATTCATGATTATAGTTTTGTGTATAAAAGGAATATGTATGTCGAATCATTAGGATTAGCTAGGGACGGTTACTTTCCTTTTTATGGGGTAGTATTGCTACCTCAAAAAAAAAAATATAAACTAAGTATAATAACTAGTTAACTAAACGAGTCTTTCATTTCATAAATTTGAATTTATAATAATTTGGTTGTGTTTAAAAAATAAAATAAAATTTAGTTGTGTTTTTTTTATATAAAATATTTTGGTCGTGTTGTAGACATATTTTTATTTGCTTCTCAACTTCTATTTTAATTTGGCATGTTTGTAATGTATAAAGCTAATGTTTGATGAAATTTTCCTAGTTATTTTTAATATCTAAACTCTTACTCCCTTCGTAACAAAATACAAACAAAAAATTCCACACATTTGGTCTAAATTTAAACCTAGTACATAAACTTTGTGTTTACATTTTGTAAGGAAGTAGCACTTTTGATCCTTTTTTGCATAAATATTTTTGTTTGTGTTTTAGGCTTATTTTTGTTTCCTTCTCAACTTCTATTTTGGCATATTTGTAATGTATAGAGCTAATGTTTGATGAAGTTTTAGCTTATACAAAATTTAAACAAACTTCTGCGCTTTAACAAAATTTAAACAAAAAATTCTACGCTTTTTGTCTAAATTTAGACCTACATACATAGACTTTTAGTTTATATTTTGTAATGAAAAGAGTAGCACTTTTGATCCTTTTTTAATAAAGTTTATTTTACGTATAAAAACTACTTTTTATGTAAGGCGCCATTCTTAAAAAACAAGTTAGCTCCGCCGCTGATTAAGATACTAAATTACTAAGAAAATGATTGATGAAATCCAACAGTATTTTTTTATCAATGGTAATTCATGATAAGAATATGCATTCTTACATATTATTATCTTCTTAAAACCAGTTTAGATTTCAAATTACCATTTTCTCACTTAAGACTATCACTCAAGTCCATGTGGATACAACAACCTAATATCTCTGTATTAGTAACAAAAGTAGTGTTTCGGATAAACATATTTACTATTGGTAAGTTAATATATTTAAGGTTCTTCATATATAATATTTATAATATGTAAACTTATTTTATAAGACATACAAATTATTTTCACAATTCAAATTTAATTTCACAATAATTCATAGTAAGAAACATAACGCAACCCATACATATAGTATCTTTACTTTTTTTTCTTATAAAATTAAATGTTATACCAATTTTATCAAGAATATCAATATTTTATTTTTAGTGGAACCTATTACCTTTTTTTTAAAAGTACTTCAACGAATGTACTACTGGATACACTTGTGTAGTATTAAAATGGGTTGATCCGGTAACTGAGATCAGATCTCATCTCAAGTTTGAGTCTTAGCAGTAGCAAAAACTCTATTGGAGAGGAGAATCACAAGGATCGACAAAGGCTAGTAAACATGTGGTCATTTAGGTTCCTAGCGTAGATTAGTCATGGTGACAAAAGTCGATGGATACTATATATCCACCAACAACATAACCTCTTCTAGCTTAATCAGAAGTCTTGGGTTTGAATTCAAGCTCAAAAAACGCAGCAGCATTAAAACAATTGAGGGAGAGTTTTGTCCCTCTTTATAGTCCTAGTCAACTCGATGGAGCTTTCCCGCCTTCTATGGTCTTGTCCGGCGCGCAAATGAAATCTTGTTTAAAAAAAAGCCACTTGTAGCTGTGATTATTTGACTTTGAAAAGAAAAAAAAAGGTAGTGACGGCTAGAAAACAAATGTGCACGATGGCTACCATTTGCATCGATCTCTTGTGGAATCTAATTACATGCCAAAGACCTAAGTTAACTTCATTAGCGATAAGCACTTGTAGCTTTCATTATATATGTAAGAGTTAAGGTTATGTTTGTTTAAGACTTTCCTAGCCGCAAATGGAGAAATCACGGGTTCCTACGCAAAATCACACTTTTCATATCAATTATTTTCGGAATTAAATCAATACTCTTTTCATTCAACGTGCTTTTCGTAGAAATTGCTGTAAAGAAAATTAAACAGGAACAAAATCTAAAACAATAACAGATCACCCATTAAATACCGGAAGCCTGCATTTCCACATAGATACACCAAAAACTAATAACAATAATTTATTCTATTAAATATTTCCAATAAAAATTTAATTTTTTAAAGTTATAACTCTAATTAAATGGCAAAGGAACTAGAGGGGGGAAGTGGAGAACACTATTAATCCTCTTAATAATAATAATAATAAAAGACAAAAAAAATGGCAAGGGAACTAGACATTTCCACTCTAATTTTTTCAATTGTTGCTAAAGAGACAAAATACTAGGGAACAAAAAATATTAAATAAAAGGCAAAGGAACCAGACATTTTGCTAATTAAATATTATTTACCTAATTTGTTTTGTTTTGCTTATAATACTAACCAGGTCTTTTGTTTGATAAGGCGCTGTGGTGATTAACCGCCGATGGCATAGGATCGACAAGCCCGAAGCATCTCTACATATTTTTTAGTTTATTAGGAATATTCTCACATGCTTTAATCAACTTGAAAAGGAATATCAATTGTCATGCTAATGTGCCAAGTTGACAATTTTTTTTTATTTTTTTTGGTACATGTTGATAACTTTTTTAATAAGGAAAGTATTAGGGAAAAGGGATGTTATACCGATTCAAAGCTTAAAAGCCTTCAACATTTGTAAAATAATTCACATTTACCTCACTCTACAAGAACCAGTAGAGAGAATCTGCGATTTGTCGAGAGCTGACTCAACCATAAAGTAGCAAAAACCCTTGCTTTAGGCCTAATATTAATTGATCAAGATTTACAATATGTCAAATTACCAAATTTTAAAGAGAAATGTTAGTAACACCTTTTTTTACACACCCTCAAATACACTCTATGATTGGTTAAAATTTATATGGTATCATTAAATTAATGGGTTTCAATTCCAAAATGGTGGGACTCGCATGATTTTTAACCATTACCGTATCAAGTGACCACAACAAACTTCAAAATCAAGAGTACACACATTTGGATTCAGCATCATCCAAATCAACTTGAATTCAAAGATTCTACAACGTTTTTCTCCTGATAACTAGAGATTTATTGAAAACGTCTAGCCAACAAACTAGACAAAGGCAAGTTACATGAGCATGGTTAGCCATGAGAACACCTAAGCAACACCTAAAAAAACTCATATTCATCATAGGACCCAAGAGAAATCCTACGAGAACCACCTAAAATTATCTGAGTGTCTAAGAGAAATCTCTGCATGAGTAGGAGTTTTCGATGTTCCTCATTTAGATCCTTTGTAGAATTTCTTGCATCATGGTGGCTTAATTTGTCTCAGGTAAGAGGAAAAAGAAGATGGGATATTAAATTTGATTAGCAACTACTTGGGTTTTATGGGGAGCGAAGAATTATGTAATTTTTAAGAATATTACCGTAGATGGTGTGATGTGTTGTTTAAACCCCCGCTCCTCCCGCCCCCCACAGACACACACACACAATACGGGTACTTGTAAAAAATAAAAGCGCACACACACAATAGGGGTGTTGTGGTTATAGTTCACTGAGAAGGTAGTTAAACAATCAAACATGTCATATGAGAATTGACGTTTCATCGTCGCTATTGTGCCTTAATTAAGTGTGATTTATGTAAATGGGTTTGAGTACCCTTTGTACTAATATTGTTGAATGAAAATCTCTTTTGCTTATAAAAAAAATAGAAAATTCATTATTTATGTGTATATTGTATAAAACAAGGTTGTCAAAACCGGACCGGACCGGCCGGTTCAACCGGTTGAACCGGACCCCTATCCGGTCCAAATGAACCCCAGAATCGTCTAGGGTGAAAGCCGGGAATTGAACCGGATAACCGGCTGAAAATCGGGAACCGGACAGGTAACCGGCCAAAAACCGGGGAACCGTGCAGAAAACCGGATTTGGTTTATTTTCCTTAAAAAATGGTATACCAAGTTGATTTTTGGAAAAAAAAATGATAAATGATATTGATTTTTGGTATATGAGATATTTTTTTTATCATTTTTTATAATTAAATTGATGTAATAAATAAATAATTAAAAAACAAATGTGTACACTAATATTACTATGAGAGTATTTACATTATAGTATCTAATTATCTATGATTGTTGAATATTATAGTTTTATTATGTCATATTATGATTCTTTTTTGTTTTTTATCCTTTATATATTGTAAAAAATATATTAAATAATCTATTTAATTAATTCCGGTTCAACCCCCGATTCAACCGGTTGAACCCAAGAACCCCTGAACCGCTACCTCTTCCGGTTCAATGTCCGGTCCGGTTTTGATTACCTTGGTATAAAATAATACATTACTAAGTTTGGAGACTAAATTATTAAGGATTTACTCTTGAATTATTAAGTTTGGATTCATATAAACTAGTTTCTAATTTTGGTGAAACAATTAGGATATTTGAAAAGGAAATTTCAAACATTCTTATGAACCAACAATTTTTGTGTTTGATCTCTGAATCAAGTTTCTGAGTCCGTCACTGATTCCTACAATTACAGAAGTTGTATTCCCACTAAAAGATCCCTCCAACAAAGTCAGTTCAATCATATAGGGTTTAGCATATCACTCTTAAAACAAATATGGTCTATGGTTAGATTTTGCCAATGCTACAATGCATTCAACTATCAAGAATGCCCCAACTAATTAGGAGGAAAGAAATGTACAAGATCAACAAGATAATTAATTGAGTTCAAGTGGAATATTTGTCAAAAACGTGATAGATTAATTAACAAGCTATACCTACTATAAGGTTCACAATATTTCTGTTTAATTTTCAAAAATTATACTGATTTGTCATGCGTGGTGGTGACGCGGGTGAAAAGCATGAAGCATGCAACTATATTACTGCATGCCTATGACGTACGATATCTATACCTATATATAAAGGGGATTCATTTTGTAACTGATTTTTTGATGTCAGATTTTTCTGACAAAAATGGCCTTATAACTACCCATTAACACTATTTCACTATATTATTATTTATTATTTATCTATTACTTCTATAACCACCCACCAACACACCTCTGAGCCCGTCTTTCCCCCTAGTATATATAAAATAAACTAAAATGTTATACACTAACATGTTACTTGAGACAAATAGATGCCTCAAAAATTTAAATTTGTGAAGATCTGTAACACAACATGTATATAGATTATTTTATATATAAAAAAGAATTATTAATATATCTCGGTGTTAATATTATAGTCAAAGGATAATTAATTATGGAATATTCATAGTATAAGCTCAATGCGATTAGTGTACGTATATATAATTTATATCAATTTAATCGCACTTACATTTTGGACAATGAATGAACAGACACGAGAGGAAGATGTCGATGGCTAACCAGCTAGATCTTGATGCATGCCATGCGAGGTTGTATAACGTGCTTTCAAAAATTAGAAAATTGATATAATTAATTAATAGTGTTGCAACTAATTACGTAAGCTCTTAATTTGCTCAAAGCGTAGCTCACCGTTCAATCTGTTTTGGGCTGAATGTGATTGTCTTTTGTCTTAAGATAAAAATAATTGCATTCCTGAACTAGTATAAAGGAATCATTAATCAGTTAGAAAATAAAACGACAAACTAAGAAAAAAAAGGACAACCTCACTTATTTCATTGTCTTAACAGCACTTTTGGTCCCTATGTTTACAATTTTAGTCATCATTTTACCAATTTTGCATTTTTAGTCCCCTAATTTTTTAAACTTATGAAGTTTGGGCATTTTTGAAATTGGGGGGAACACTATTTAATGTGTCACTAATACTTATTTTTTTTTAAATGGCAAAGTATGTTTTATTATGGGAAAATTTGAGAAATATAGGCTCCCTAGGACTAATTACATATAACACATATACGAAGTTTTCCATTTGTAAAAAAAAAAAAGTAACAAGAATATTTCCAACACAAATAAAGCATAAAAATTTCTAGTCAGAGTAGAGTCATCTCACACTAATATATAGACACCATATAACAAATACTCATATTTGTGTGATTATAGCGGAAAAACTGGGTTTTTTTGTTGAACATTGGCCGAACTCACTCATTTCTTGCCTAGACGCTGTTTGATTTGCTTGTGTTTATCTGCCTATGTAGCGGCTTGGAGTACACCTTGTATGAAAAAAATATAGAGACGCCCCATAACAAAAAATGCAGTGACTCAACTTAATCTTAGCCATGATTCATCTTCTCGAGTAAAGTCTAACTACGAATAAGGTCTTGGTTAGAGGTCAAAGATTCTATTTAAGAAAATTCTCTCATTTCCTATTTATCTGATAGCTTAGAGAACAATATGTCTAGCCATAATCTGATCATTTGTTATTTTGGGTTGAAAAGCATCCAATTGAGGATACAGAATAATGTACAAATGTCGAGGTCAGGCGGCGGTACATACAAACATTACCCCAATCCATTTTACCACTATTTATATCATGTGCGCACATGAAATTCAAACCTAAAAAAAACACTACCTCTTGCCTTAATTATAAGAAAAGTTGCCACTTTTAAGGTTTATTTATTCTTTATTTTATTTTTTTATCCCCATTTAAAATATTTGTATTTTTAATATTAGTAGTTGTATTTAATATCTCAAAAAAATTCCATGAAGGTATAGAAAAACATTCAAAAAGTTTGAAAAAAGAGTATATTTTATTAATATACAAATAAAAATTTCCGTCATTATTGATTTCTTTCTACTCTACATTCCGTCATACCAAAGAACTAAAACAATCTACTATCTTTCTTTCCTCTCACTTTTATTTACAAATTAACCAAACATACCATAAATGTCTGAAACTTTAAAATACCAATACAAATGTTGACTTGATGTCCGAATTTTAGATATGGCATATATTGAAGTTATCTACTCGAAATTGAAGAGAAGAGGAACGTGTGTATGTGCAGTGATGGACATTAAATCTTGGGATTCAGAGAAAGAGAGAAACGGTGCTGCAATGCATCAATCTATCTATCTGTACATGAGTTGTGATGCTCCGTACGTTTCACATGCAACAAACAAATAAGTACAAATCAAATCAGAAAGTGATCGCTGGCTTGACCGATCAGATACAAAAATTCAAAGGTTGTTGATCTTGTGTAGTAGTAAGTGTTTCATTTAACCACGTCTCTCTCTCTCTCTCTCTGGATCCTCCTTCGTTGTCCTTTGAAAGTTTCGACACCAAACCATGTTAAAACTATTAAAATATTACAACTGGATCGCTTATTTAGAAATGTGGTGAATGAAAGGTTGGTTGGCTTATCTTATCTACCACGTTGTCTATGTAATCTCTTTTGTCCCCATTCATCCTGCACAATATAGCTCTCACATGCTAACTAAACTATGCCCATGATACTATACTATACATTATAAACCTTGTTTAAGGATTTTTGTTGTGCTGTTTAATTCGCTCAAAGTCATTTGATTTGAATCAATGAGGGTTAGTATAACAGCAAGTGGACACCCCCACTCTACCAATATTTTAATGGTAACTAGGATCTTAATAAGAGGCCTTTCCAGTGAATTTCTCAAGTCTAGAAAATACACAAACTAACTTATTCACTCTGAAATTCATTTTAAAATATCGTATCGTAGACACACGTCAAATTGGATAACGTGGAAATATGAAATGATGGACACACATCTCAATAGAATGCAGATGGTGGGTACAAGTACAACTACTTACATAACAGCAACTCTACATATCAATAAGGTTATCCTTAACCCAACCCAAGACCCACCATTTCTCGCCCTTATCACTTTTGCCAATGACATATATGTTTGACTAGCATGGTCAGGTAAATTTTGTCTAATACTCAGAGCAAAAGATGTATATATATTGTGATCATATTGTTATTATTATTATTAATAGGGTTAAATATGTTTTTAGTCCCTACAAAATGTTGCTATTTTGTTTTTAGTCCCTATAAAAAATTTCGTCAACTTTTAGTTCCTATAAAATTTCACAATTTTGTTTTAAGTCCCTATAAAATGTAAACTCGTGTATACCTTTAGAATTTTTGAATGATATTTTACATACACGTTAAAGATATTAAAAATATCTCCCTCACAAAAAATAAACTCAAAATTTGATTTCTAGGTTAGTATTTCTTTTAATTTGTTTATCGAATCTTTTGCACTTAAAAAACTTAGATTTAATTTATGCGTTGTTAAAAAATTCAAAGTTTTTCTGGAAGAGATGTTTATAATGTCCTCAACATGTATGCAAAACATCACTCAAAAATTCAATGGATATACACTAGTTGGCATTTATAGGGACTAAAAACGAAAATTTGAAATTTTATAGGGACTAAAAACAAAATAGTGAAATTTTGTAGGGACTAAAAACATATTTAACCCTTATTAATAATATCAGTTGTGTCATTATTTAATATAATATTATAGGGATTATTTTATAGTGAAATTATGAATAGTTATATGATGTGTAATACTTTGAGTGGGCTTATTGTAATAGGTTAGTAGGCCCATAGTTTACACAAGTGAGAAGTCCCTACTTCTAGCCATAGGGTTTTGTGTTGTCTGACCTATTGTGACTTCACACTGAAAACGACTCTGTAGAATAGAAGTAGTTTTTCTCTCCTCACACATAAAGCAGAATCAACTCATCTCTGATGGATTCATCTTCCTATCCAGGTAATTCTAATTCACAGTCTATCTTTTGTTGATTAATATGTTCCAAATTTAGGATTAGAATTACTATTGAAATTGTTATTTAGGTTTTCAATATATAATAAATGCTTGAGACGGTTTGAGAAAGTTATTTGAGTATTTATTGATATAAGTGCTTCATACAGTTTGGGAAGGCTTATAAAAACTGCTAATGACATATTTATAAGTTGTTTGGTATAACTTATGGTATATAGAAAAATTGAATTGGATCCTATGCAGTTAAAAAAATGGTACAGTTGATACATTCATTGTATCATAAAAACATTTTTAATTAAAAAGGAAAAATGACATGGTAATGAGATAAATTTATCAAGCAAATAATAAATAGGTGACTAGACTAACTGTATAGAGTTAGTGACTGCTTAATTTAGGTTCTAGAAAAATAGTTTAACATTATTTATCATTTATATAAATAGCTTATGCACAAATACTATATGATAAATACTTATGACATAATTATCTAATTAAACTGTTTATCCAAACAGCCTTAAATCGCCTAGTGTGCAAGACAAATATCTAGCAATTTTTTTTGGACTATACAGATATCTAGCAATGACCGAGAAATAAATAAGAGAAATGCTCCTTCCAGCACTTCTTATATGGTTGGTTAGGGCTGGCCCAACACATTTTTGGCCTTAAGCAAACTTTTAAGTGATGTATACAGAGTAGTGAAAACAAAAAAAAACTGATAGAGTTTTATATAAATTAAGGTATATGTGGAGTTTGTAAATGGGGGTTTGAAGGATTTGCTATTTTTTATTTAGGATTATTTTAGTGATTTTGCATATCATGGAGTTGGAACAATTACGACCACACTGACGAACACGAATAAAATAGGCTGAGTCGCGGACTAGGTCGCTCTTTTTAAGACGTTTTGCGGCTCTACCCAAAGTGTGCAAGCAGTCTCTCCTAGGCTTCTAGCCACGTCGTCCTCAGGATAAAACAGTCTTCTCAGAAAATAAATATGATCTTCCCTGCACCTAGGAAATCTACCAAACTCACACCCCCTTATCTTTATTTTACTGCTCGGTAAACCTTAAAATAATCAGTTCAGCAAAAAACGCAAGACAAGAAATTAAAGTCTCTAATGGTTAATTATTAAAAAAATATCCGAAGGCATGAAAATGAAATGAATGAAATGATTCAAACGGTTTTCTTTCAAAAGCCAAAATGATTCCAACGTAAAAATTCAATGGGTAGTAAAACATATTCAACAGATAATAATTAGAGATATCAACGTTTTCAAAATTTAATATTGATTCATAGAAATTATGATTGGTTTCTAACGTAAAACCAATGCATTCAATTAATGGTTTCAAAACAATTAAATTTTTTTATTTTGTTTTTTTTTTGATACAAAATTTTTTATTTTGTTTTAAACTGATGCTATTATTTGTTTCAAAAGTACCATTTCTAAAAATAATATTAAATAAAATGTTTAATTAATTTTTAAAAAAGAAAACAACACAACACAGGGTGTGTCCCTCAAAATTACGAGGTGACTTCAATATTAGGATGCTGATTTTCATACTCCCATATTTTCATACTCCCAAAAATAGAAAATATCGTAAAAGATTTGAATGAAATAGAGAGATTGGCAACCGAAGGGGGCGATATTGACGAAGAGCAAAGAAAAAGGTTAAGCAACGACTTTTGGGAGGAACTTCATGCGAAGGAAAGCCTCCTTGCGCAAAAATCAAGAACAAGGTGGTTGGCAGAAGGTGACTCAAATAGTCGGTTTTTCCATGTGTGCATAAGGGGGAATAGAAGAAGAACTCAATTGTTGAAAGTGGAGGTGGATGGTGAGTGGGTGGAAGATGTGGGGGGTGTGAAAAAGGCGGTTAAAGATCATTTCGAAGCGAAGTTTAAAGAAGAGGATTTCCATAGGCCCACTATTGAAGGGGTCGTTCTCAACCAAATATCAACAAGGGATAGGGATTTTTTGACCGAGCCGTTCTCATTGGAGGAGGTTAAGGAAGTAGTGTGGGAGTGTGACAGGAATAAGAGCCCGGGACCGGATGGGTTTAATCTCAATTTCATTAAGGGGTGTTGGGACGTAATCTCCACGGAAGTTATGAAGTTCTTCACCGAGTTTCATAGGCTTGCAAAGTTACCAAAGGCGATTAGTGCTTCATTTCTAGCACTCATTCCCAAGACAAGTAACCCGCAAGGGCTTGGGGAATATAGGCCAATTTCACTTATTGGTTGTTTGTACAAAATTCTTGCAAAGGTCTTGACGGGGAGAATGAAGAAAGTATTGAAGGGCGTGATCTCTAACGGACAAAGTGCATTCCTAGCCGGGAGAAATATCTTGGATGGCGTGGTTGTAGTGAATGAGGTTATGGATATGGCTAAGAGGACAAAAAAGAAATGTGTAGTTCTCAAAGCGGATTTCGAGAAGGCATATGATTCAGTCAGTTGCGCATACTTGGATTACATGTTGGGAAGAATGGGATTTGGTGACAAATGGAGGGGGTGGATGAAGACATGCTACGCTTCTAATTCTATTTCGGTGTTGGTTAACGGTAGTCCAACGGAAGAATTCGTGGCCCAAAAGGGGTTGAAACAAGGTGATCCGCTTGCCCCCTTTTTGTTTCTAGTCGCGGCGGAAGGTTTGGCGGGATTAGTCAAAATGGGTGTTGCATCTAATAATTTAACCGGTTTCAAGGTTAGTGACTCTCTCTCCGTTGATGTTCTTCAATTTGCGGATGATACCATATTTTTTTTGTGACAGTGGGGAAAAAAGTGTGTGGTGTTTGAAGGCAATTCTTAGAAGCTTTGAGCTTGTTTCGGGTTTAAAAGTGAATTTTGCGAAAAGTAATGTCATAGGCATAAACATGGAGGAAAGATACATGGAAGGGGTTTCACAATTTTTATCGTGTAGGATGGGAGCTTCCTCATTTAAATTTCTTGGCATTCCGGTTGGCGCAAATCCGAGATTGTTGAGTACTTGGCAACCGGTAATGGATTCCATAAAAGAAAGACTAAATAGTTGGAAGAGTAGACAATTATCAATTGTGGGACGCGTTACACTTATAAACTCAGTGCTAGCTTCACTCCCGTTGTATCTTTTCTCTTTCTTTAAAGCCCCAAAAAAAGTGATCGAGGAGATTGTCAAGCTTCAAAGAAGGTTCTTGTGGGGGGGTGACGGGGAGGAAAAAAAGATGGCGTGGGTGAGTTGGGAAACTATTTGTAAGCCAAAAGAGAAGGGTGGGCTTGGCATTAAAAATTTAGAAGTCTTTAATCTTGCGCTTCTAATTAAATGGAGATGGAGGATTTTGGCGGGTGAGGGCAATCGGTTATGGAAAGAAATTGTGGTGACACGTTACGGTTTAAAGGGAAGATGGCCTAGTGTTAATGAGTATAGAAGGGGATGGGGAAAGACGTCAATATGGTGGCGTGATCTATGCCAACTAGGAGACGGAACTAATCTAGAAAGTGGATGGTTTGATGAAGTGGTTAGATTGAAGTTGAGAAGGGGTAATCTTGTGAATTTTTTGGAGCGATAAGTGGCTAGGTAGGGATCGACTTGCTGATATTTTTCCATCTGTTTACAGCGCCTGCTGTAATAAGGATGCCGTGGTCGAGGAGATGGGGTCGTGGGCTAGAGGACGGTGGCGTTGGGAGTGGGGCTGGGTATCGGAATTACTGCCACCCGAGCAGCAGCAAGCAGCGCATCTCCAGGAGCTGCTGCTCTCGGTTGGGCCTGCCGAAAGTTCTGCAGATTGTTACATTTGGTTGCTGAATTCTTTGCAGGGATTTACCGTGAAACAATGCTATTCTTGGTTGTCTGATAAAATTGCAGGTGCTAGTTTTTTGGAGGACGATAATTTGCGAGTCGTATGGCCTAGAATTTGGAAGTACTTATTTTCGCTTGGAGAGTTATGCATAATAGAATAGCTACAAGAGACGCTTTATTTAGTAGAGGAATCCTTCGATTCCAAGAGGATAAAAGGTGTGCGTTTTGTTCCGTTGAGGATGAGTCAACTTCGCATCTTTTTCTTCATTGTCAAGTGACGAAAGCGGTTTGGCAGCAAATTTTCATTTGGCTGGACGTGGCTGTCTTGGTGGAGGAGGATCTACCTTCTCACTTCATGGCTTTTGGCAAGTTGATTAAAGGAAAGAAGCAAAAAAGATTGAAGCATCTAATTTGGTTGGCGGTTATATGGAACACATGGTTGACTCGTAACAAAGCGATCTTCAAAGGAGAGGTAGTGTCAATTCCGGGTATGGTTTCGGCGATTAAGGATAGCTCTTGGGGGTGGTTTAAGGCTAGGCAAGGAAGAGCTTCAACGATGGAGTGGTCGGATTGGTATACTTGTCCGTTGGGCATTTTGTCTTCATTGTAATTTTCTTTCCTCGATACTTTGATGTACTATGTGATGTAGTCGGGGTACTCTTTTTCCCTTCATGAGTCTTTTTCCCATTGGGTTTTGGCCCTTGGAGGTTTTAACGAGGCCCCTAAGTGTAAGGGATTGGTGCACCCCCTGTGCGCCTCTTAATACAAATTGCTTATCTAAAAAAAAAGGCTTAAATATATGTTTTGCCCCTGCAAATATCACTATAATCCAGTTATACCCCTGTAAAAATAAAAACTTTAAAATTACCCTTGCAAATATAAATCGCTTACGGTTATGCCCCTCGGTCAGTTTCTCATCCAAAAAAATAATTTAAATAAGGTTTAAATATATGTTTTACCCCTGCAAATATCACCATAATCCAGTTATGCCCCTGCAAATATCACTATAATCCAGTTATGCCCCTGTCAAAATCTTTAATTTTTCTATTATGCTGATATTTGCAGGGGCATAACTGGATTATGGTGATATTTGCAGGGGCAGAACATATATTTAAACCTTATTTATATTTGCAAGGGTAATCTTAAAGTTTTTATTTTTACAGGGGTATAACTGGATTATGGTGATATTTGCAGGGGCAGAATACATATTTAAGCAAAAAAAAAACCACTTACCCCTCATTTTACCCTAACATCCAATTCTACCCTTTAATTTAACATATATACTCCCACATTTTTGTTCCATCCGGATTTATGTTTCTTTTTTACATAAATCCATATTATTTTGGGAAGCGTTTTAGAAAAATTGACTTTTACCCACGGAAAGAAACTGCCACTAAATATTAAATATCCAGAATCTATTTAATTGTTTCTTAATACCAACAGATATCTCACTTTCAGTGATGGTTTTCGTCTGTAGGTAAAAGTCAATCTTTCTTAAAAAAAATATTTTTTGACTTCCGAATTTATGTTTTTGACATAAATCTGGAATGTATTTTTTTAATTTCTGATTTATGTCAAACGAAGTGAAAAAAATTAGAAAATCCGAAATTATGTTTTGGGACACAAATCCGGAAGCCAAATATATATTCCGGATTTATGTCTAGTGCATACTTCCAGAAAAGTCAAAAAAAATAATTCCAGATTTACACTTTAGTACATAATTCCGTGAATAGTGTGAACTTTGAGGGGTATTTTGAGATTAAATGAACTTAGGGAGGAAGATGAGGAAGACAAGTGTTGGGCATGCAAGAAAAGGAAGATGTCTCGAAAAGAAGAAGACATGTGTTGGACATGCAAGAAAAGAAAGATGAGGAAGACAAGTTTTGGGCATGCAAGAAAAGAGAGATGACTCAAAAAGAAGAATAAGACATGTGTTGGACATGCAAGGAAAAACGAGGAAGGCATGTGGAAAAAGAAGATTTGGCACAAAGTTTGGCTCCCAAAATGCTGAAGAATTGGTGCCACATCAGCTGCAAAAACCTCTCGATGTAAATATAAGATATTCAAGTTCCTACAATAAATTTTGACCAAAAAAAAAGTTCCTACAATAAATATTCTACTTTTTATTTCAATCCTCTCTTTCCCGTTTTTTTTTTCAAAATTGATATCCAATGATAGTCAATTATTTTTCTTAAAGACGTCATTCTTTTAAATTTTTTATATTTTTATATTTTTTCTCATTGTACATTGACCACTAATAACTATATTCAATGAATTTTTGAATATTTATTATTTGAAATATCATAAAGTATTTTAATTGCGTATAAATAGAGCATCAAGTAAATAAAAGGTAGCATATTTTCAATCTCTCAAGCGAATAAGATGGCTTCATCGTCATTGAAGAAGGTGAAGGTGACATGTTCTGAAGGTCTTAGAAATCGATGAGGCTTTGGTGAATGAATCCCAGACCCTAAAGTGCTTCATAGAAGAAAAGCGAAACAAGGATCAGATTGAGATCAATTTGCCAAACATATCTAGGGAAACCCTATCCAAGATCGACGAGTTTGTGAAGAAGCTCAATGATGCTAACATGTCTGCCAAGAGCCGTGAGAAAAGTCTTTATGATTGGGATGCAAAGTTCAGTAAGGTTGACATAACCACGCTCTTTGACCTACTCAATGTTAGTTTCATCTCATCTCATCTCTTCTCCCCTTTCTCGCATCACTATTATTTCATGTGTCGCATACCAATATTATTGATATCAATATTGGTTTTTTCAAAAATAAAAAATATGGATCTTGTTGTTATGAATACCAAAATAATGTGTTCAATCTGACATGAAAAATCAATTAAGAAAATCACAGTAACTAGTTTCTTTGAATGATAGGGTTTAGGAATCAATGATCATATTTTGGGGGACTGAATTCGAGCAATAAAATCCACTATGAATCAATGATCATATATAGCTTGTTTGATTTTCTCAAGAACCAGAACTTCTATCTCCTAGTCTCTTAAGAACCCACTCTCAATCCTTTTCTCTTAAATCTCCATTTTCTCTCAGTACATGTTATTTTCTTGTGTTTACAATGAATTATTAGATAGAACGCAAAAGTTGTATATAAAGACCCCAACCCCAAAAACAAAATTGGTTACAAGGTAAAAATAGTATACTGCATAACTAACTCTAATGAGTAGCTATTAAAGAGCTGAGAGATACTTGCTTCAATTTTGGGCTGAAACAAGACAAGAGAGCAGATAAAATGAGCCCAAACAAATAAGGCCAACAACTATTTCTACCAATCATCAAATCTCCACCTTCGTACAAATTTTCCTTCATAGTGAAATCATTATTGAATGCTTGAATCCAAATTCACTAGATCACTTTAATTGATGTCAATTCCAATTAAGTATAGGCAATGCCTCAACTTGCTTACTAGAACTGGTTTAGTGATCATATCAATTGGGTTTTCAGTGTCTTCTCGACGGGCTGAGCAGGCATCCTCCTCGTCTTCTGCTCCCAGTATACGCACCCGCCGCAGAGATGCGGGACATGTGTCCACCAGGCGTAGGCGCACCGAGGCTAAACAGCTGTCGTTGCCAGAGTCTCCAGAGTATCAGTACGAGCAGCAGCAACAACACCATCAGTATGAGGAGGAGGAGGAGGACCAGTATATGGCTGAGTCTCAGCACCATGAGGAGGTGGACCACCATCAGCAGTTCTATGAGGAGCAGGATGACCATCATCAACAGCACCATCAGGACGATGAGCAGCAACATTCTCTATTCTCTGGGCTGGAGTCTCATGTTTTCTATCGTGTTCTGAGGACGCCGGTTAGTTGAATTTAATTTTTTACATTGTCTTCTTAGTTGAATTTATTTTTTTACATAGCCTAATATTTTTATTTTTTTTTAAATACAGACATATGAGCGTAAAGTGAAGGTTACCAACCATGGTAACAAGCTAGGCAAGAGACTACTGGCGTATTCCCAGAACATCCAATTTTGGCAGAGGTTCTCAGCTTCAGGTTTGTCCCCGCTCATTCAGATAGGACATACCACTGTGGACCACGAGCTGCTATCCGCTTTTGTTGGGAGATGACACCGGGATACTTCGTCATTTCACCTACTATTCGGTGAAATGACGATTACTTTGGATGACATCTTCTGTTTGCTGCATCTTCCCATCTCCGGCAGATACTACAGATCTCCACCCACTGGAGTCACCACTGAGCAGGCAGTTCAGCTTGCTGAGACATATCTAGGGGTGACTCATGAGCAGGCCCTTGCTGAGTGTCGAGCTGGTTCAGGGCCGTATTACCGTTTTGAGTGGCTCCAGCAGATAGTTGCCGCCTCGTCCATTGCTGATGACATGACTCCTGCTCTTAGGGCGATGATCCTTCTGGTTCTGAGCTGGAGCATCTTCACGGTGAAGACATATGACAGGGCTGAGGCCAAGTGGCTGCTGCTGCTTGAGGACGTTACTGCAGCCGGTGCTGGATCATTCGCATGGGGCGTAGGAGCAGTTGCTTTCCTGTATGACCAGCTGAACTACATATCATTGGACCAGGCCAGACATGTAGCTGGGTATGCCTCCCTATTACAGGTAATAAATTTTAATTAAATTAGTTTTTTATTTAATTCAATTAGTTTTTAATTTAATTAAATTAGTTTTTAATTAATTAACTCAGTTATTTATCTTTGCATTTCAGAGCTGGCAGCCCACTGATGTGCAGGGCGGACCACTCTGTGGGAAGAAGACGGATGCGCTGAAGTTGCTCTCTTACAGGCAGAGGAATGATTCCCTCACAGCTGATGATGTATGTTGGCGACCATTTGAGGGTCATCGCGCGATTAGACCCTTTGAGCAGGTCTCACTCTACAGGGGACACCTCAGCTGGGGAGACATCACCGTTCTGTACATGTCGGATAGGTGCTCCGTTAGTTTGGGTACGTCCAAGTCATCCCACGTCCCCCTCTCACTGGTCGTCTTAGCCATGCGGACTGCATCTTCCAGATTTCCGCCTATTTGCCCATTGTGTACGAGGTGCTTCAGACAACTCATCCTGCTCAGGAGTTGGGTCAGGTTGCTGCGGACTACTTAGAGTGGTACGTCAGAGCATCTATTCCTAGACTCTTGCCGATTGCACCACCACCAGTACACGCAGCTGCACCACCACCACCACAGGTCGATGATTATGTTGATTGGGTACAGAGTGTGAGCGACGTGGTTAGGAGGGGGCTTCATACAGGCGAGATCCGTATGCATAGTGACACATACATTTGCCTGTCGCAGTTGTTGGATAGGGTATCGAGGCGTGATTAGGGCACTTTGTATTTGTACTTTTATGTTTGTACTTTTCTTGATGATCTATGTTTGAACTATTTTCATATCAGTTGATTACTACTATTTCGTGCGAGTTTCCTTAAAATTTCGATTTCATTGATTCGATAAAACAAAGTTACATAAAAGATAAAACATAACAAACTAAACCCTAATATTCCGGATCTCGCAGACGACGTAAAATCCCATTCACGCTCTGTTGTGTTTCCACGTACAGCTCCAACGGCTTATACCCCTGAAGCGTGTCATGGATGTTGAACATGTTCGCCACGTCTTCATCGGTCTTGATAGACATGGACGAGAAGGAAATGCGACCATCGTCTCCACGATCCGGTTTACGATAAGTGATACCAGTGACGTCACGGTCGTCGCCGATCACTTGAACTTTTGACCACAGTTTATCCTTCAAACCTTCAAACCCCATGGCGCCGTGGATTCTGCATAACACCGGCTTCGGACTCCAAAAGTAGACACCATCTTCTCTCATGGTGATGTTGCCCCCATGATGTATACCGCAGAGCCTATTCTCATCAGACAGTTGTGTTAGGAAGATCTGCATTCTGGATGTATGAAATAAGTAACTGAGAGTGAAATTTTTGTGTGAAAAGAGTGAGGGTGGGAATGGGTATTTATAGGATTCGTGAATGAATATCAACCGTTGATATTACGGTGCAATCTACACCATTGAAAAAATAGCCGTTGGGCCAGGGGAGTAAATACGATTGTCTATTTAACCACAAATCGTATTTACCTATGGGTGGGGTAAATACGATTTGTATTTTAACAAATCGTATGTACCCCCACCCATAGGTAAATACGATTTGTATTTTACATGAATCGTATGTATCTCCACCATACGTACATACGCTTTACATTTTTTTAACTATCGTATCTACATCCCCCTTGGTAGATACTATTGTAATTTTTTCAGGATAATCGTATCTACATAAATACGATTTGGAAAAAACCATATCGTATCTACTTATTTCCAACGTAAATCCGATTAATTTAATTTTTGTCAGGGGTATTTTCGTCCAAAAATATAGTGTGGGGGTATAACTGGAAACAGTGGGGGGTACAAAAAAAAACATTAATCTTTAGTGACAGTTCACAATACATAATTATTAACATATAAGGCCAACGTTGGATCCGCCACTGTACGTAAATATAATTTATATCAATTTAATCGCACTTACATTTTGGACAATGAATGAACGGACACGAGAGGAAGATGTCGATGGCTAACCAGCTAGATCTTGATGCATGACATGCGAGGTTGTCCTGGAATATACTCATTAATCTGTTAGAAAATAAAACGACAAGCCATGATTAGAAAATAAAACGACAAGCTAAGAAAACAAGGACAACTTCACTTATTGTCTTAACTGCACTTTTTGACCCTATGTTTACAATTTTAGTCATTATTTTTCTAATTTTGCATTTTTAGTCTCTAATTTTTTAAACTTATGCAATTTGACCATTTTTAAAAGAAAAAAAACTAAGGTGTTTTTTTTAATAAGCAAAAAAAAAACTAAGGTGTTGTTTCATAGCGTGGTTAGTGTTGTTTTTCAATTACATCATGACACTCCGATTAGTTTTTTAGAAAATAACTAAAAGATAATGGACAATATTAATCCATGTGTCATAGAGTGATTGGAAAACAACACTAACCACGTTTATGAAACTGCACATAAGTTCTGTCGTTTTTAAAATTGGGGGAAACACTATTTAGTGTGTCACTACATACTTGTTTATTTTTTACATACTATGGGAAACTTTGAGTAATATAAGCTCCCTAGGACCAATTACATACGAAGTTTTCCATTTGTAAAAGAATATGAATATTTCCAACACAAATAAAGCATAAAAGTTTCAGGTAGTAGAGTCATCTCACACTAACTCCAAGTTTGATGCAAGTGGTTTATGCACTCCATCTTAAGCGGCGAATTCGGCTAGTATATGGGTTCGATCCCCGACGGTAGAACAAATTAGAACCAGATTTTACTTATCTCCCAGCCGAATTCCGGATTATTCATAGCCTCTTTCCCTGGATACAGACTCTAAATACCGGAGGGGTCAAAGACCCCTTGACCAAAAAGAAAAGAGTCATACCACACTAATATATAGAGACACTGTACTCATATTTTGTCTAATTATAGCCAAAAAACTGGGTTTTTCTTTTTGTATTGAACACTGGCGGAACTCACCAATTTCTTGCCTAGAAGATGTTTGATTTGCTTGTGTTTATCTGCCTATGTAGTGACTTGGAGTACACCTTGTATGAAAAAAAAATATAAAGACGCCCCATAACAAGCAATCATATCTGTTAAGATACACTCCAAGGGGTCAACGTCCAATCATATAGAAAATGCAGTAACTCGACTTAATCTTAGCTATGATTCATCTTCTCTTCAATTTCGAGTAGATGAATCATAACTAAGATTAAGTCGAGTCACCGCATTTCCTTTTCAACGTATATACGGAGTTTGTAAATGGGGGTTTGAAGGAATTGTTATTTTTCATTTAGGAGTATTTTAGTGATTTTGCATATCAGCGTGTCCCTCAAAATTACGAGTGACTGTAAGACTCTGTTTGGTAAAAAGTAGTGGATAAGCTAGCGGATAGCGGATATGCTAGCATATAGCGGATGAGGTAGCTGATAGCGGATGAGGTAGCGGATTGAATTTAAAGTGTTTGGTAAAATTAGCGGTTGAAGTAGCTTATAAATATAAAATTACGTAAATAGACATGTAATTAATGCTTAAAACGGAGAAAAAAAATTCATTTAATGGGGGATAAATGGGTAATTTAATTAAAGTAGTGGGGGTAAAATTGAGAGGAAAAATGAAACACTATAAGCTATAAGCTCAAACGCTACTTCAACTAGCGTTTCAAAAAACGCTATAAGCTACTGAAAAAGCGCTAAAAGCTGGTATTGCCAAACACCTACAACTAGTGGATCCGTTATAAGCTAGCGGATCAGCTTTGCCAAACAGAGCCTAATTTAATATATATACCTCCCACATTTTTGTTCCATTCGGATTTATGTTTTTTTACATAAATCCAGATTTTTGGGAAGCGTTTTAAAAAAAATTGACTTTTACCCACTGAGAGAAATTACCACTAAATGTTAAATATCCAGAATCTATTTAATTGTTTCTTAATACCCACAGATATCTCACATGTAGTGATGGTTTCCGTCTGTAGGTAAAAGTCAATCTTTCTTTAAAAAAATATTTTGACTTCCGAATTTATGTCAGAAGTGAAAAAAGTTACAAAATCCGAAATTATGTTTTGGGACATGAATCTAGAAGCCAAATATATATTCCGGTTTTATGTCTAGTGCATACTTCCAGAAAAGTCAAAAAAAAAAAATTCCAGATTTACACTTTAGTACATAATTCCGTGAATAGTGTGAATTTTGAAGAGTATTTTGAAATTAAATGATACTAGTAGAGGTAATACCCAATTTAGTCCCTGACTTTTCAAAAACGTTCAATTTGGTCCTTGACTTTTCACATGTGTCAATTTAGTCCTCAACATTTACAAATGTATGTCAATTTGATCCTTTTGTCAACCATGGTTAGTTACAAAGCTGATGTGGCAAATGTCAGGGACCAAATAGACACTACCAAAAAAATAAAAAATTCCATGTCATAGTCCCCAACATTTGTGTGACGTGGCATGCTGACATGGATTTTTATTTTTTTGGTAGTGTCAACTTAGTCCCTGACATTTGCCACATCAGCTTTGTAACTAACCATGGCTGACAGAAGGACCAAATTGACACACATTTGTAAATGTTGAGGACTAAATTGATATGCGTGAAAAGTCAGGGACCAAATTGAACATTTTTGAAAAGTCAGGGACTAAATTGGATATTATCTCGATACTAGTACTTGGGAAGGGAAGGAATCTAATATGGGGTACAAAAATCGCCAGTCTTAATATTAAGGTGTGAGCTGCATGGAATGTAAGACTATAACTAAGTGGGATTTTTTTTTGTACCCCCACCCATTGACTCCATACCCCACGAAATGGCGAAAAGTCAAAAATACCCCTAAAAAATTTACAAATTTACAAAACAATTACCATTTTGTTTCTTACATACGATTTGACCAGTCAAATTTCAGAGCGCATCGTATTTACCTCATAAGAGATACATACGATTTCCACCAAAATATCTCATCGTATTTACCTATATACGATTTCCTCCAGAATCTGCAAAAAAAGTAAATCGTATTTACCTTTTTATAGATAAATACGATTTCCTCAAATTTTTCGCATCGTATTTACCTCTTCTTAGGGTAAATACGATTTCTATTTTTTGGTAACTAACCTGTTTTTTTTCAGTGTCTTCTTATCGACAGACTGACCAGGCGTCGTCTTCCGCTCCCAGCACACGCACCCGCCGGAGAGTTGCGGGACACGCCTCCACTAGGCGTAGGCGCGCTGAGGTCAGACAGCCCCCACAGCCAGAGTCCCCAGAGTTTGAGTACGAGCCGGGCCAGCATCACCACCCGTATGAGGAGGAGGACCAGCATATGGATGAGGCTCGGCAACAGTTCTATCAGGCCCAGGACCAACATATGGGCGAGCCTCAGCAGCAGTTCCACGACGACCAGGAGGAGCATTCTCTATTCACTGGGCTGGAGTGTCATGTCTGCTACCGTGTTCAACTTAACCCGGTTAGTGAAATTTATTTTTTTTACATTGTGTTTGTATTTAAATTCATCTTTTTTTACATAGCATAATTTATTTTAAATTTATTTTAAAAACAGATCTATGAGCGTAAAGTGAAGGCTACGAACCACAGTATCAAGCTAGCTAAGAGACTCCTGGTCTATTCCCAGAACCACCAGTTTTGGGAGAGGTTCACAGCTTCAGGTTTGGCCCCCCTCATATTGACAGGACATACTACTGTGGACCACGAGCTGCTGTCCGCTTTTGTTGAGAGGTGGCACCAGAAGACCTCGTCATTTCACCTACCATTCAGTGAAATGACCATTACTTTAGATGACATCTCCTGTTTGCTGCACCTTCCGCTCTCAGGCCGATACTACAGAGCACCGCCCACTAGTGTCACCGCTGATCAGGCAGTTCAGCTTGCTGTGGCATATCTCGGGGTTACTGAGGAGGAGGCCCGTGCTGAGTGTCGACTTGGTCAGGGACCGTATTACCGTTTTAGCTGGCTCCTGGAGATAGTTGTTGCATCGTCCATTTCTGCTGACATGTCTCCTGCTGTCAGGGCGATGATCCTTCTAGTTCTGAGTTGGAGCATCTTCACAGTGAAGACGTATGACAGGGCTGAGGCCAAGTGGCTATTGCTGCTTGAGGACCTTACTGCTGATGTTGCTGGATCATATGCATGTGGTGTGGTTGCACTTGCTCATATGTACGACCAGCTGAACAATGGATCGTTGGACCAGGCTAAACATTTAGCTGGCTACCCCTCCATGTTACAAGTAAATAATTATGTTTTTAATTTAAATAATTGTTTTTAATTTAAATAATTAATGTTTTTAATTTAAATAACTCAGTTATTTATCTTTGCATTTCAAAGCTGGATTTTATGGTACTTTCCTCATCTGGTGGAGAGGCAGCCATCTGAGGTGCACACACCACTCTGCGGGGTTTGGAAGAGGAAGAAGACAGATGCACTGAAGTTGGTCGATTACAGGCGGAAGATTGACGACCTCACTGCTGATGATGTATGCTGGCGACCATTTGAGGGTCATCGGGATGTTAGACCCTTCGAGCATGTTGCACTCTACAGAGGTTTGCTCAGCTGGGGAGACATCACTGTTCCCTACATGCCAGATAGATGCCTCCGCCAGTTTGGGTATGTCCAGGTCATCCCACGTCCCCCTCTCACCGGTCGTCCTAGCCATGATGACTGCATTTTTCGGATTTCCCACTATTTGCCCACTGTGCACGAGGTGCTTCAGACGACTAGGCCTGCTCGGGATTTGGGTGAGGTTGTTGCGAACTACTTAGAGTGGTACGTCAGAGTATCTATTCCCAGGCTGTTGCCGGTTGCACCACCACCACCAGAGCAGGCAGCTGCACCACCACCCCACAGCGCGATCCAGTTTGGGTACAGAGTGTGACAGAGGCGGTGTCGTGACCGGGGTCCCGACACAGACGGCTCAAAAATGTTCGATTTTAGGGAATCGCCACCCAATTTATTAAATAAGAAAAATTGAGAAAAACCTACCTTTAGATTATCGGTTTGTGTTGACTGAGTTGGATTCGGGAGTCGGTTATGCAAAGGGAAGGGCGAAAACCTAATTTCACTACACCCCTAATACATCTATCCTAAGACAGTTACCCTAAATTTGATTGTGCAAATAACTTATTTAACTATTTGTTTACCCAAAAGTAATACTTAATAGTAGATAATAATAATGACTAATTTAGAAAAATTTACTTTTGACTTGAAAGGGAAGTCCCGCTCCTACATATCCTCTGGTGCAATGAGGAACTCAAAAGTCACGTAGTTCTTCCTGAAAAATTTTGGTTGGTTGGTTGATTTTATTATTTTTTTTAAGGGGTTTAAGATCAAAGCTGTACAGCTAAAGTCTCTTAAACCGGAATTGACAAGGTGTGCACCTCAATCAAAACCACTTTTATGATTTTTATAGGTAAACCGGAATTGAAAAGAAATTAATTTATTATTTTTTTTGAAAGGGAGAATTAAAAACGAAAGGGGGTGCGAAATTAAAAGTAGGGGTGTAATTAATAAAAGAGTCTGCATTTAAAAAAACAGGGGGTGCGAACAGCATCGGCCGAATAATATTTCAGGTTTATTGGGCCCACAAATTCTGAGCCTAAACGGGAGTGCGTAATAATAAAACAAGGGGGGTGTGATTATTAAACTGATGTTTTTTAAAAAAAACCAAGGGGTTGTATCATCAAGAAATAAGGGTGCAAGTAATAATCTGAACTTAATAAAAAAACAAAATGATAATAGATAAACAGATGCTATAAAAGGCAAAACAACCACTTAAACCCTAATTTTCCTATACTCATACGCCGTTTCACAAAAGAGGAGAGAGAGAGAGAGAGAGAAGGTTCGCCGGAAAGAGAGAGAGAGAGGGATCGACGGTGGTGAGAGAGTGAAAAACGACGGTGGTGGTCTCGAAGGGGTTCTTGATGGTGGTGCGTCTTTGGTCGTTTGGGTGTTTGGCCATAAGTGGTGGTGGTTGTTGGTGTTTGTTGCGAAGAGGGAGAGAGAGTTTGGCGGTGACTGTGTTGTTGGGGGGTTTTGCGACGGTGGTTTTGGGTGATTTTGGGTGGACGTGAAGGTAGTGGTTTGGTCACGGTGAGGGTTTTTGGTAGTGGTGCGGCGGCGACCACCGCAAACGGTGGCCAGAGATGAGGTTTGGTTTCTTTTTCTTTTCTCTCTCTTCTCTTCTCTATTCCTGTTTTCTCTTCTACTACTTCCTTTCCATTTTTTTTGACAGATTTATTTAGCTATATTTGCTAATTTTTTGTGTTCTAAAAAGAAAAACTTTCTCAAAACCTCCTTTTTGCCTCTTACATCTTCTTACTTCTATTCATTCTCTATTTTGAGACCATTTGTACAATATATTCTTATTTTTTTGACACATAAAACAGACCCTATTTCCATCCTTTCTTCTCCTTTTGTTTTCTCAGAATTTTAAACCTACTGTATCTTACTTCTAAAAAAACATACTTTACTATTTCATAAAAAAAAAAGAACATGTAACTTGAGACTATTGGCAACTTAACAACGGTTGACGTTTTATGCTACTACATTACATATGCATAAATGATAAGCAAACAAGATAAACAAACAAAAGACTGAATGATAGTGGGAACTAACCTAGTTCCAAACAAACTGCCTCTCTTTCTAAAACCCCTTGTGCTCTCTCAAAAAACTGATTTCTCTCTATTTGGTGTGTATATGTTACTCCCCCGTGTCACTGTTGATGTACACTAGTATTTATAGGATAAATAATGTGGTGTAGGTGTGGAGGTAGAGCATGGGATCAAATCTCTTGGGACAAATTTTGAAGAGCCAAGACAAAATAGCCCAGAGGTGGTGGTGCTGCTGCAAAACAAAGCAGTACCGTTGGTGCCCAAAATGG
Organism: Astragalus glycyphyllos; assembly: GCA_963573325.1. NCBI lineage: Eukaryota > Viridiplantae > Streptophyta > Magnoliopsida > Fabales > Fabaceae > Astragalus > Astragalus glycyphyllos. Next base: position 32,188,375 of record OY754311.1, on the reverse strand, counting down.
GAGGACAGCGAGGAACAAGGAGAAATAGGTTTGAGCTGGGAGCTCAAAATAGTTTTCAGCCACAGCAACAACAAGGGCAGCAAACGCATGCTCCCTGTTTTTATTAGTTTTTGTTTTAATTTTGTGTACTATTTTGCTTTTAATCTTTTGTCCCTATGTGTAACAAAATCGATTTTGTTTGTGTACCCTTTTCTTGTAAATAAACTGATTATATTAATAAGAACATATATTCAAAAACCTGATTTTTCATTATTATTTATTTCATATTTTTTTATAACAATAATACTAAACTAATAACAACTACTATAACAACAGCTATAACAATAAAAATAATAAGCACTCAAAATAAACACTTATACGCGACAAGACACGAACACGTGGTGTCGCGAACACGCGCACGCCTCGCGAAAGTATGTACTCGATAAAAAAACACGTACACCATTAGAAATTATACACGCGCTCAAATTGGAGAGGTGAGACACACAACGTGAATAAAACGGTACATGCTTAAAAATAACGCACGTGCACAGTTAGAAGTGGCATGCGGGCAGCGAGACAACTCCTCTCTCTCTCTTTTTTTTCATAGTCTTTTTTTTCTAAAACGAAATTAAAAAAAATACCGATTAAAATTGGGTGTTCACAGGCGGTACAGGAGGGGCTTCGTTGCGGGCATATTCGTATGTCCACTCCGACGTACGCTCGTCTCTACCAGCTGATGCAGATGTTAGATATAGAGACCGATGATTAGGGCCTTTTATATTATTACTTTTATTTTATGTCTGTACTTTCTGGATTTTTTTTTGAACTCTTTTATTTTATATCAGTTCATTACTATTTATTACGAGTTTACTTAAAATTTCTATTTCATTCATTCGATAAAACAAAGTTACATAAAAGATAAAACATAACAAACTAAACCCTAATATTCTGGATCTCGCAAACGACGTAAAATCTCATTCACGCTCCGTTGTGTTTCCACGTACAGCTCCAAAGGCTTATACCCCATAAGCCTGTCGTGAATGTCGAACATGGTCGCCACGTCTTCGTCGGTCTTGATAGACATCGACGAGTAGGAAATGCAGCCATCATCTCCACGATCGGGTTTCCGATAAGTGATACTAGTGACGTCGCGGTCATCCCCAATCACTTGTACTTTCGACCACACATTATCCTTCAACCCATCAAACCCCATGGAGCGGTCGATTCGACATAACGCCGGCTTCGGACTCCAAAAGTAGACCCCATCTTCTCTAATCGTAATGTTGCCCCCATAATGTATACCGCATAGCCTATTCTCAGCGGACCATTGTGTTAGGAAAATCTGCATTCTGGATGTGTGAGAAATGTATTTGGGAGTGAAATTTTGGTGTGAAATGAATGAGGGTAGGGGTGGGTATTTATAGAATTCGTGAATGAATTTCAACCGTTGATACTATCTGTGCAATCTACACCGTTGAATAAATAGCAGTTAGGCCAGCGGAGTAAATCTGGCCGTCGATTAAAATACAACTCGTATTTACCTATGGTTAAGGGTAAATACGATTTCTATTTTAACAAATCGTATTTACCTTGGGTGAGGGTACATACGATTCGTATTTTACAAAGCGTATGTACCCCCACCCATTGGTAAATACGCTTTGTATTTTGTCTGAATCGTATTTACCTCACCCCAAGGTAAATACGCTTTGGTTTTCTTCTTCAATTTATAGTTATTTTAAAACAAATTGTTGGGCCAAACCCCACCGACGAAAAATTTTCATCCACCAATATGAGGTGGTTATTAAAGACACCCTCAACTTCGAGGGAAACCCCTCCATTGCACAAAAAGATTAAAAATCGTTGCAATTTTCTTGTAACTTTTACATTAACAAAAAGAAAATTCTTATAACTGTCCATCTCATCTCCCCTTTTGACTATTTCTGAAGCACTCAAAATCTATCTCTTCCGTAAATTGCTTACTTATGGTAAGCAACTTTTTTATTTGTAACTTGGTTATGTTATACATCTTGTAATTGAGCTACTTACAGTACATTGTCAAATTTTCGTGAGCCGTAACTAACTTAGTTAGAGTACACAAAATTTTTCGGTGTATCGTAACTGTTCTGTACCGTACTCCTGACCTTAGAGGTCGACTTAAGGTAGTTGGTAGGTGTGATCCTTGATCTTCAATGTTCCAGTCGAGGTTAGGTTGTTGGTCCTGCAATGACACTCCGACGATCAAGTCAGTAAGTTAGTCCAGCAGAGTATGTTATGAGTAGAATAGCTTACCATTAATGAGCATTGAATGTGGTATTTATAGGCTTTGAATGGTGTTGACCTAATGATTACGAACCGTTGGATGTGTTGGCCGTATCTGAAGTGTTGAATTATGGGCTCACCCAAGATGATGGGCCAGTGAGAAAATGGGTCTTCTAAGGGTGTTAATAGCATATAGAAACATTACCATAACAGTAACTAAGCGCATTACAGCACACTGTTTAAAAATCTGTGTGCTTTAACTATTTTAGTTATGGTATTATATGTTTTTTCAATGATACATTAAACTTTTTTTAATTATTTTCCTGATATGGTACACACGGGTAAGTATATGTCTGCTATTTGTTTAATGTTTAGTTTTTTTAATTCCATATTTAATTTTTATTGGATATCTGTGCATGATCGTGGTTCGCTTAAGGTTGTAGCTCACAGGAAGAAGTTGATTGAGTGGCTACAAGGTTGACTTTCCCAATAGAGGTGCAATTTCAAATATGTAGATAATAACGTGCTCATCTCTGCATTTGTTGAGACCAACAGCTTCAACCCCCCATTTGGAGAGAGGGCCATCACGTTGGATGATATGTCATGCCTCCTCAACATACCAGCCAAAGTTTCTTCTACTCACCCTGGTGTTTTCTGTAAATGTTAGACTTCACATAGGTCGCATATATGGCTCAAGATCTCGTGTCGTCTTTCTCCAGGTATCTTTGTTGTGCTTCCAACACGGTCGACTCGTACTTATCAGAGAGGGTACCGCATCAGTTTGGCGACTAACAAAACATCCCACCACCACCACCACCACCACCGCACCCACATCCTAGACAAGCGACTGGAGCAACTACATGGAGTTGTACCACAACATCATTCACCCACTTTTGCTACATAGATGCTTTAGTTGTTCCGCACTTAGAGGACACACACACTTGTCGAAGTATTTACAGTAAAGTCAATTTATACTTCCATTTGATTATTTTATCCAACATGTATTTTACAGCCTATTTCAGATTTTCGGTGCCCTGTGCGAAATTTGAATGTGGTGCCCTATTTTTATAAGTTGTATATATTGAAAAGTAAAAAAATTAGTATGGAACAAATGTCAAAATTTACATCAATATTGAAAAGTTCAAACCAAAATTTCAATAGAATTTATCAACCAAACACGTAGTAGTAGCAGCAAATTAACAACATCCACCTATTAATGTTTGAGTATTATTCTCTTTGCATTTTTTGCTGCAAAATCATTGATAATCCGTTCATGGTCATCATAATCAATATTTTTTAAAAATCATTTTCACTTGAAAGCCCGTTTGTTATGGCTTTTTTTAAGAAAAAAAATCACTTATGACAACATACTATCTGTTTGTTACAAATTCTTAAAAAAATGAAAAGCTGAAAATAATCTAAAAATTGTTTCATATGAGAAGTTGTTTTGAGTAGCTTATTATGAAAATCATTTTTTTAAGAATGATTTTATTAAAATAAGTGATTTTCAGTATGTTACACAAACACAAAACAACTTCTCATTTTCTTAAAAATCTCTAGAAACTAATCTCTAAATTATTTAACAACAAGATCACTTATTTTTTAATCTGTAACAAACCGGCCCTAAGGCAAGACTATTTAATCAATTTTGCGATATTGTAGAATGCAAATAAGATTTCAACAATTTTATTTAATTTTAAAAAACTCCTCTCAGCAGATGCAACGTAACAGAGTTGGTTAATATTATTCTTTAAGTTTTACTTGCATTAGGAAAACAACAAAATCTCTTAAGAGAATCCAATACCATAAAACTTGATTTTGACTCAATTGTTAAAACCTCTCTGATACTCTTAATTCTTCAAATAAAACCTCACCATCAATATCAAAAGAATTACCATGTTTCAAATAAGTTCCGTGATTTATGCAAGATAATCTCATCAAAGAATGACCTTAGTCTTTCAATACTAAACAAAAACCAAATATCTTCTCATATGTGCTATATTGCTCAAATCTTCTTGTGAGTGAGTGAATTGCTTGATCTACAATGTATAAAAAATAATGAATTCTTAAAGACTCTCCAGCCGACTCAAGGTTTAATTGTGTGCAATTAGATGGATTTTCATCATAGTGTTTCTTTCTATGAATTGGCGTTTTTGAACAAACAGGCATTCAATCTCCATTTCATTCGCAATTAATTCAATACTAACAATAGCTTTTGGAATTCCGGATTCTCTATACTTTTTCAAGTGAGTAATCAAACCTTTTAATAATTCTATTGCCACATCAATGCCCATGTCTTTATTTTGTTACCTTTATTAACAACTAATAACTTTTTACTTTATACTTTTTCAAGTGAGTAATCAAACTTTTGTAATGTATGTATGTGTGTGTACTAGTGCCCCAAAATTTTGGGGCCCTATACGCTCGCTCGTCTCGGACACCATCAGGCACCTTCTGCAGACGGTAGATAAAGTAACTAACGTTATCTATTGATTGCAAGAGAAGTACTAGTAATACTTTCTTTGTCACTCTCCTTCCAACACTCATTTTATGATGTTTATACTCGAATACAAACTATTTAGATGACAATCAATGCAAGGTCCAGGATGAGATGGTAGGGGTCTTTTCCAGGTTAACCAAGGTTCTGAGTTCGAATCCAGTTTTGGGTATGCAGCAGTGTTAATTCTTTTGAGGGAGAGCTTTACCGCCCATTGTGGTCCTATCCGACTCGAGGGATTAGTTTATGCAGTTGTGTGCAGAGGATGTTCGGTTTATAAAAAAAAAAGACCATTTAGATGTGTTAGCCTGTAATTTCGACAGGCTACATTAAAGATGGTCAACATGGCTTGATTTATATTTATTTCACAAAGACCATATTGTTTCGACAAAGAAAATGGTCGTGTGCAAGGTAAACTCGACAAGTTTCCAGGGAAGCAAAAGCAAGAGAGAGGAAAATCGACACAGGCTTTCGACAGACAGAAAACAGAGCAGTTATGCGTTGAAGACTAGCAGTTGGTCGAAGCGTGACAGAGCGATTTCGGTCGAAAGTAGGAGCGGTTATTTGGCCGAAAGTAGGAGCAGTTACTTATTTTCAAATTGTTAGGCAGTTACTTAGTTCGAATTTCCCCCCTTTTTCCCTTGTATAAATAACTGTTTCTGAGAAGAAACAGGGGTCGCGAAAATCACAATACACACCCGATTCCTGAAACTCTAACTTCCAAGCCAGAGCGAAAAACGAGTGGAAGAATCCCTGTATGTGATCGTGTACCATTTTTATGATTCAATGCAATTTGTTTTTCTTTTTCTTTACAATTCCTGCACCATTTACTGCTTCTTTTCTTTTCAATTCTGTTAATCATTTGCAAATCGTCCCCTTTTCTACATTTTCTGAAACAAAAACTTTTGCAATTCAAAGGCAATTGCTTTGAGATTTTTCTAGTTTGATCTCACAAACCTTCTAATAAAACTAGTGATTGTTTGCTAAAAACACCAGCAAACAAATTGGCACGCCCAGTGGGACATTGCCTTTGATTTTGTTCATTTTCGTACTCTCTTATTTGTATTCGCTGTTGTATGCACTTAAGAAGTGGTAAAATGGTTCGTTCTGGTACGAATAATGCATCTAGTTCCAACCCTGTGGTTTCACAAGGGCAAGGAACAACAATGGATTCTGCAAACATTAGCGCGGGACCATCATCGTCGGTAACCGTTCCTTCATTATCAATGACTAATGTTGGTTCAACGCAGTCAGAAATGTCATCTCTGCCTATGTCTTTGCCGTTAAGTGCAGGGCTTCATAGCCCTTACGTGGCAATGGGAAACGGTTTAGACCCACGTTTGAATGACGTGTATCTACCCCCATTTCCTCTGGGAATGTATGGCATGCCTACTGGAATGCCACATATTTCGACCTTTTCCCCTACACATGTCTCTTCTGAGAGCGTATTTGGTCGAAATCCCCCAGCATTAACCAATACGTCTTTGTTGGCCTTAAGACAGCAAGTAGACGAGAGTAATCACGATATGGTTAATATGCTTACCCAACAAATTGGTACAGTTTTCAATCCATTGATTCAAAATACCAATGACAGTTACCAAATGTTGGCAAATCAGATGAGTAGGATTGCAGACTTTTTTGGGGTTCCAGCGGTTAATAATAGGCACGTTCCTATTATTGCGGGTAATGCGTCGCCAGTTAACCCCCAAGAAGCAGTTGCAGTCGAAGCGTCGACAGTTGTAGGCGAACTACAAGGGACAGTAAACCACGTCCCTGAAGTAGTTTTGGTAAATAGACACCAGAACGCTGATGAAGTTGTTCGACAAGTGCAACAACACAATGTTGGCGCAGAAAACAATATAGCTACTTTAGTCGAAACTATTTTGGCGCAAAATGGCCTTAACATAGGTTTACAAAGGCCTAACTTTGTATCACCATTATGTGAATACGTGTTACAAACTGAGTTACCAAGGGGATGGAAAGTTCCCAAGTTTACTAAGTTTGGTGGTGAAACAAATGAGTCCACAGTCGAACACATTGCTCGTTTCTTGACTGAGGCTGGGGACTTAGCACAAAATGAGAATTTGAAGATGAAATATTTTCCAAATTCTCTAACTAAAAATGCTTTCACTTGGTTCACGACCTTACCCCCTGGTTCTATGTTCACGTGGGGGCAACTAGAAAAGGCATTCCATGCACAGTTTTACATGGGCCAGTCGAAAATTAGTCTTAAAGAATTGGCTAGTGTTCGGCACAAAATGCCTGAAACTATTGATGATTACTTAAACAGATTTAGGCTGTTGAAATCTCGTTGCTTCACACAAGTCCCTGAACATGAGCTTGTCGAAATGGCTGCTGGTGGCCTTGATTACTCAATTAGAAAGAAATTAGACACATCTCATTTGCGAGATATGGCTCATTTGGCTGATAGGGTTCGACAAGTTGAAAGGCTTAGAGAGGAAAAATCTAGGTCGAATAGGTATCATAAAAAAGAAAAAGTGGCATATGTCGAAGAAGAATTTGACGTTACATATAGTAATGTCGAAGAAGAGGAGATAGACGTGGCTGAACTTAAGCCTGGTCCTCCTTATACCTGTAAATTATTAAGGCCTGCGAATGGGAATAACCCTGTAGAGCCTAAGAACGATAGATTTATGCCTAAGACTTATACTTTTGATGTTACTAAATGTGATGAAATTTTTGATCTTTTAGTAACTGATGGTCAAATATTAGTGCCTAAAGGCCTTAAAATACCAACTCTTGACCAAAGAAAGAAAAAGGGTTATTGTAAGTTCCATAATTTTTTGGGACATAACACTGACCGTTGTGTGCTCTTCAGGGATATTGTACAAAAAGCAGTTGACGAAGGAAGACTCAAATTTGCTGACAAGAAAATGAAAGCTCCTATGCAGATTGATGTTGATCCGTTGCCTAAGGCTGAAGCTATGTATTCTGAACCTGTCGAAGTTGATGTAGGCATGGTGGATGCTCAAATGGCAGACCCTCCTAAGTGTGTCAAGACTGCCACCGAAAAATTAAAAGGTTTTATGTATTCTGAAGGTAAGAAACAGGAAGTGACCCTAAAAGAATATGATGGGAAGATACATGCTGTGTATCCAAAGGCTGAGGAAGAGTTGATAGATTTCCTCAATCGGTGTAAGTGGAATAATTCTGAAGTTATGCTTTGCCCAAGGTGCAGTGCTGTCTTCGATAAAGAAGCAGCTAAAGCTGTCGAAGGTTATCAGGATCAACAACAACGCAAAAGAAAATGGCTTGATAACAGGCCAAAATTTGACTTTGCAAAAGGAGATCTTCCTGGCTATGAGGCTAATGTGTCAGCAAAGCCTTCAACAAGTAAACGACAATTTGCTAAGGAGAAGTCCTCAGCAAAAGGGTATTTGAAGCTGTCAACAGGTAAATCCTTTGTCCCAAGTGCTAGTGCTCCTGTCGAAGAGTGGGTGCCCAATAATCAACGTGCTAAAGCTGTCAAGCCAGGTACTGATGCTATTAAGTTTAATTATAAGAATAACTATAAGGGTAAGAACCCTATGACTAGAACACAGTGGCGTCGTTACCAAAGACAACAGAAGAAGAAGGCACACTTTGACATTAACCAGGTTCCAAGTCATTTGGCTAATAATCAAGTTCCACGCAGCATGATAGTGGCGAAGAGTGAGGTTCACAAAGCTGAAGTTGCCACAAAGAGGAATGCTGATGTTGCTAGTCATGTGTGTGCAGCGAATAAGGCCAAAGGCAAGGCTGTGGTAACAGAAAAGTCAAGAAGGCCTGCTCTTGAAAGAATATTTCCTCCATTGTCAACAGTGAAAGAAAGAAATGCTGATCTCGACATGGATGAAGATATGGAGTCTGATTTTAATGATTCTGAGGATGATTTCGACGTTGTTTGCAATGTGGTATCAATACTGCCTCTGGAGTACGATGTTATCACAGTACCAAATGACGTTGAAGAGGATTTTACAGAGGATATGGCTCATCATAAGCCAATGTGGTATTATGTGATGAACAATGGTTGTGTCGAAGACCAAATGGCTACCTTCGAGAAGCCAGATATGAGTATGCAAAACCACTTGAAACCCCTGTATGTCCAAGCCAAAGTCAATGGTGTTGGGATTAACAAAGTGTTAGTGGATGGTGGAGCTGCAGTGAATTTGATGCCACATGGTCTTTTGAAGAAGATTGGTAAGTTCGATACTGACCTCAGGCCACATAACATTGTCTTAAGCAACTATGAAGGCAAAACTGGCCATTCTTTGGGGGCCATTGAGGTGGACTTAATCGTTGGTTCCATAAAGAGGACTACATTGTTCTTAGTGATAGCCTCTAAAGCGAATTTTAATTTACTCCTTGGTAGAGAGTGGATCCATGGAGTTGGTGCTGTCCCTTCAACTTTGCATCAACGTTTAGTAATGTGGAAGGAAGATGGTTTGGTAGAGTATGTTGAAGCCGATCAGAGCTACTTCCGTGCTGATGTGAACCAAGTTACCAAGGAAAACTTTGAGAAACAAATGGCGAAGATTGCGCCATGTTCATCTTCTAATGAGGCATATGTCCCTGCGGATAATGTTTTTGCCTCAGTTCATCTTGACCCAAATTATGGTTTTGTTTGGGAAAGAGAAATAATGGGAGATGATAGTGTCTATCCTGATGGTATTTTTCGACCAACGGGGTGGAACACTGGTTCTTGAAAATGTTCTTATGTCAGTGCCCAATGCATGGGACAAAATTACGGCTTATATGGCCGAAAACAAGTTTAAAGCGGCTATGGAGGCCGAAATTATTCAACAAACAATGGCTGTCGAAGCCAGTGAGTTACATGAAGAAAATGGCATAATCATAGATGAAAAACTTGACTGTATCTATGATAATGATCCATTAGGTTTTGAAAAGGATCCTAGAGATTTGACAAAGCATATGCAAGCTCAAGACCCGTTAGAAGAAGTTGATTTGGGAAATGGCTCAATAAAAAGGCCAACTTATATTAGTGCAAATATTGATGCTTCTCTAAAAACCCAAGTCATCACATTGCTAAGGGAGTTCAAAGACTGCTTTGCTTGGGATTACGACGAAATGCCTGGGTTAAGTCGAGAAGTAGTGGAAATGCAATTACCAATTCGACCAGGGAAGAAACCAGTGAAGCAAGTGCCAAGAAGATTTGCTCCTCAAGTGTTGGCTAAGATCAAAGAGGAAATCGAAAGGCTGTTCAGAAACAAATTCATCAGAACTGCCAGGTATGTCGAATGGTTAGCCAATATAGTTCCTGTAATAAAGAAAAATGGGACTCTTAGAGTTTGCATAGATTTTAGGGATTTAAATAATGCATCTCCCAAAGATGAATACGCAATGCCTGTGGCAGAAATGCTAATAGATTCAGCAGCAGGATTTGATTATCTTAGTATGCTTGATGGTTATTCTGGGTATAATCAAATCTTCATTGCTGAAGAGGATGTGTCAAAAACTGCTTTTAGGTGTCCAGGGGCATTGGGTGTTTATGAATGGGTAGTAATGCCCTTTGGCTTAAAGAATGCTGGTGCTACATATCAAAGGGCCATGAATTCTATGTTTCATGATTTTATTGATGATTTTATGCAAGTATACATAGATGATGTGGTGGTTAAATCTTCCTCAGAAAGTGGTCATTTAGACCATCTTCGCCGTTCTTTTGAAAGAATGAGGAAATATGGATTGAAATTAAATCCATTAAAATGTGCCTTTTGTGTACGTGCAGGTGATTTCTTGGGTTTTATAGTACACAAAAAAGGCATTGAAATCAATCAAAATAAGACTAAGGCAATTATGGAAACGAAGGCCCCTTCGACCAACAAAGAGCTTCAGTCGTTGCTGGGAAAAATCAATTTCCTTCGAAGATTTATATCAAATCTAAGTGGCAAAACACAAGTTTTTTCGCCATTATTAAGACTGAAGAAGGAAGAAGAGTTCAAATGGGAACCAATGCATCAAGCAGCCTTCGACGAAATCAAGTCTTATTTGATGAAACCACCGATTTTGTTGCCTGTTATTAAACACAAAGTGCTCAAATTGTATATAGCAGCTTCTGATAGAACAATAGGTAGCATGTTAGCACAAGAGGATGATAGTGGTGTCGAAAGAGCCATTTATTACCTCAGTAGGGTCTTAAATGATGCCGAAACGAGGTACACTCCTATAGAGAAGTTGTGCCTTTGTTTGTATTTCTCGTGTACAAAGTTAAAGCAATATATAAAACCAGCTGATGTTTCTGTTTATTCGCATTTTGATGTTATTAAGCATATGCTGTCGAAACCAATAATGCATAGCCGAATTGGTAAATGGGCTTTGGCTTTGTCAGAATACAACTTAACTTATCAACCTCTAAAATCAATTAAAGGACAAGTGGTTGCTGATTTTATAGTAGACCATTCTGTTGTTGAAGAAACATTAAGTTTTGTAGACGTATATCCTTGGAGGTTGTATTTTGATGGCTCAAGCCATAAACATGGAGTTGGGATTGGTATTTTAATAATATCTCCTACTAACATTCCAACGAAGTATAAGTTTAAAATTCGGGATGTTTGTTCCAATAATGAAGCTGAGTATGAGGCTTTAATAGTAGGCCTTGAAATTTTACTTGAGCTGGGGGCAAGTCATGTCGAAATAAAAGGTGACTCTGAGTTGGTTGTCAAACAATTGACAAGAGAGTACAAATGCATTAAAGAGCACCTTATTAGATACTTTGTTGTTGCCAATGCTTTGTTAAAAAGATTTGAGTCTGTTCACTTAGAACATTTACCACGAATTGATAATCAAGTGGCAAATGAATTGGCACAAATTGCTTCAGGCTATAAAGTTTCAAAACAAAGCCTGGAAGAGTTAATCGAAATAAAGGATAAAATCATTTCTAATGACTATTCTTCGTCACTATTGTCAACACCAAGAATTGGGGGGGCAACAAACGCAAACGAGGAACTAGTCGTTGTCGAAAAACGTCGATTTTTTGGTGACTTTGACTTAGCAGAAATTTTTGCTCTTGACAATATGACCAATAATGATTGGCGAATGCCTATTGCGGAATATTTGCAAAATCCCACAAGAAATACCAATAAAAAGGTAAAATACAGAGCTTTGAGTTATGTGATAATTGGAAACGAATTGTTTAAAAAGACTCCTGAAGGAGTACTATTAAAATGTCTTAGTGAAAATGAGGCATATTTAGCAATTTCCGATACACATAGTGGAGCGTGTGGTTCACACCAAGTAGGCCACAAAATGAAGTGGTTATTATTTCGACAAGGAATGTATTGGCCAAATATGCTGAAAGATTGCATAGAATTTGCTAAGGGATGCCAAGAGTGTCAAAAGCATGCTGGGATACAACATGTACCTGCAAATGAATTGCATGCCATAGTCAAACCTTGGCCATTTAGAGGTTGGGCTTTAGATGTGATTGGAGAGATAAAGCCAACTTCGTCGAAGGGCCATAGATATATCCTTGTGGGAATTGATTACTTCACCAAATGGGTTGAAGCTATACCTTTAGCCAATGTTGATCAGGAAGCAGTGATAAGGTTTATTCAAAATCATATCATTTATAGGTTTGGAATTCCAGAAACCATTACTACAGATCAGGGATCAGTTTTCACTGGTAGAAAAATGGTAGAGTTTGCTTCCGAAATTGGTTTTAAGTTATTAACTTCGACACCATATTATGCGCAAGCCAATGGACAAGTAGAAGCTGCCAATAAAGTTATTATTAGTTTGATTAAAAAGCATGTTGGGCAGAAACCCAAAAATTGGCATAATACCCTTGATCAAGCATTATGGGCTTGTCGAAATTCACCCAAAGAATCTATCAACACTACTCCTTATAGGTTAACATTTGGACACGATGCAGTGTTGCCTGTTGAAATTTGTCTACAATCAACAAGAATTCAAAGACAGTGGGAGATTCCCTCTGATTATTATTGGAATATGATGCTTGATGAATTGGTTGATTTAGACGAAGAAAGGTTATTAGCTTTAGATACGCTTATTCGACAGAAAGAGAGGGTAGCTAAAACTTATAACAAAAAGGTTAAGTCTAAAGCCTTTAATTCAGGTGATCTAGTGTGGAAGGTCCTATTGCCTATGGATAAAAAAGATAGAGTCTTTGGTAAATGGTCCCCAAGTTGGGAAGGACCATTTAAAATTTTGCAAGTTTATTCAAACGGCGCATATGAGGTTGAAGAGATCGGCGCTGATGAAAGAATTTTGCGTATAAATGGTAAATACCTGAAAAAGTATAAGCCAACGTTGCACGAAGTTAAAATAACGCTGGAAAAAATATAACGAAAGCGTAAAAACATGGCATTTAAGTTGCCAAAACATTGTCAAAAGCACAGAATAAGAAATTGCCCAAGAATAAAATGGAAGAAATTTCATTATAATGTTGCCAAGTTACATGTGCCAAGAGAGGCATTCGTGAGTTACATAGTGCCGAAAAGGAAAATAAACTAGGCATAAAATGAACGCTGAATTGCAGTTGGTCTTTTAAGACCAAGTAACTTCTCTTTTGGGTGGTCTTCTTCGACCACGTTGTCGCTTCCCGTCGGTCAGGGGGTCATTCTTTCGTCTGCGCGTTAGGCTTGTAAGCCTTTCAATAGGGCGTTTCCTTGCTTGGTAAACCTCAGGAAGCCCTTCAGAGAGAAGATATTGACGCCCCAAGGAAGACAGTCATCATCAAGGCAAAACACCTGATGAATCTTCCTGCTCCCACTTTGAGTCTCCCGCATAAACCCAGAAAGTTGCAAAATCAAGTGACATGAAGAAAAAAGGAGCAAAGCCATAATTCGCAGAGATCAAAAACCATCACTTTGAACCTCCAGGCAACCTCACTGCAATTGTGAGGGATGAGGTTACGCGGAAGACTCAAAGCAAAAGGAATGATCTTAGAACGGGAAAGGAGATAGAAGAAAATCATGGAGTGGTGAAGATGAGAAACAAAATTCTTCTATTTATAAGGAGAAGTATGAAAGAGCGTCAGTTGGTTGCGAGTTTGGCGTTCCGAGAAGTGATGCATCACTTTAATTACGGCGTTATTAACGTAACAGAAAATGGTGGAACTATTCAAAAGTAGAACAGAGATTTGGTAAACATAGTCAAAGGCCGAATTTACAGGCTGTTCAAGTTCAAGGTTTGAATATGGAAACAACACTTAACAGTGGCGACATCAGGTATACAGTTGTTCTACTCAAGTGCAAAGTCTATTTCGATGGAGAATTCAAAAATGTTCTTTCTCTTCTTCCACTTCAAGCTCAGTCGAGAAAGACATTTTTGGGGGGCAATTTGTTAGCCTGTAATTTCGACAGGCTACATTAAAGATGGTCAACATGGCTTGATTTATATTTATTTCACAAAGACCATATTGTTTCGACAAAGAAAATGGTCGTGTGCAAGGTAAACTCGACAAGTTTCCAGGGAAGCAAAAGCAAGAGAGAGGAAAATCGACACAGGCTTTCGACAGACAGAAAACAGAGCAGTTATGCGTTGAAGACTAGCAGTTGGTCGAAGCGTGACAGAGCGGTTTCGGTCGAAAGTAGGAGCGGTTATTTGGCCGAAAGTAGGAGCAGTTACTTATTTTCAAATTGTTAGGCAGTTACTTAGTTCGAATTTCCCCCCTTTTTCCCTTGTATAAATAACTGTTTCTGAGAAGAAACAGGGGTCGCGAAAATCACAATACACACCCGATTCCTGAAACTCTAACTTCCAAGCCAGAGCGAAAAACGAGTGGAAGAATCCCTGTATGTGATCGTGTACCATTTTTATGATTCAATGCAATTTGTTTTTCTTTTTCTTTACAATTCCTGCACCATTTACTGCTTCTTTTCTTTTCAATTCTGTTAATCATTTGCAAATCGTCCCCTTTTCTACATTTTTTGAAACAAAAACTTTTGCAATTCAAAGGCAATTGCTTTGAGATTTTTCTAGTTTGATCTCACAAACCTTCTAATAAAACTAGTGATTGTTTGCTAAAAAAACCAGCAAACAAGATGAGAATCAATGCGACCACTAAATATTGGAGGGACAATTATTGGGGCCCAAACCTTAGCCTGAATAATCCTTTGGGGTATCTATCCGCAATAAGAAAAGTAAAAGCTGTGGGAGAATTATTGATTGAAGGAATCTTAAAGCTCACAGAATATAAAGAGATAAAGATAAAGTTACAAACCCATGGATCTTACAAATACTGTGGCTGTGCTGACTTTGTGTCACAAATATCTGTTCATGCTCGCCTAGAAGCCATCGTTTCTTAAGCAAATCCGAATTTTACCATAATAATTTACTATTTTGAACTCATCATTTGACACTTCTAATTTTTAATAGCATGACACTTTGTATCTCTAAGTATTAGAAATTAGAATAATGGACACAGATTATTATGTTGTCCTCATTTGTAATGGTCATATTAGCTATTGACTATCCGTAATACCAAGAATAACTGATAAAATTGGATTGAACATTTTTCTTGGTTAGGCTCGTGATATTCGTGTGTGAATTTATAGGTGGTGTTTATTGCTAGGCCCGTAGACAAAAGAAAAGTTAGTGACAAAATACATTTCTGCTATTAAAATGGAAAACAGATAGAAAGGTAAACATAGGAGATATTTCAAATGGAAAATTCCAAGCTGAAGGCTGGAAAAATTATCAATATTGAAGAATTATCAATATAAATGTGAGTTTGGTGTCCAAACAAGGGAAACTGCTTCCCATTTCCCATGGTAATAGCAAAGAAGGTGGGATTTCAGAGGACACGGTGATAGTGACCTCATGGGGGCCACAAACTGTCTTCAGAGGAAAGAGAGAAGATTCTTACTCCCTCTGTCTCCCAATGTTTCTTAATATTCTTTAATCTTTATTTGTTTTATGGTTTTGTTTTCAAGCCAACAGAAAACGAAAGGATAGACAACAACTAAAAAATCAAAGAAAATTAAAAATTAATTTTACATGTTACTAGTATTTTGAAGTGTGGTCACATATATGTCCGTTCGGTCCTTCGAGGTGCCTCCAATTCAGCGAGAGAATTAGATAGTATACACCTTGAGAGAGAGAGAGATATAGATAGTATACACCTTGATCTTATCGTGAAAATAATTTTACATGTTATTTTCAAGACATTTATCACTTCTCCTTACTATCTATATCTCTCTCTCAAGGTGTATACTATAAGCCATATGGATCTCCAAAAAATATAAAATTATTGTCACGATAAGATCAAGAGAGTACGTCTTGGTCTTTGATACTTATCCATCAACAACTTAGAAAAAGACAAGGCCATCTTAACAACTCCCTACCCTTTTGTTCACATTTGGGGTAGGTAATATGTAAATATGTAAATATAAGTTAACCATATAAATATCACAATCCTACTTCCATTTTTAATCTTTCAATTACTATATAGCTATAAGTTTCCTTTTACTCCTCCCACTACTTTGAGATTTAGTGTGTAGAATCAAAATGTTAGCTATTTTCCATAAAGCTTTTGCTCATCCACCTGAAGAACTAAACAGTCCTGCATCTTACAAAGGTTCCCAAAAGCCTAAACTTCCTGATGAAACTCTCAAAGATTTCCTTTCTCATCATCCTCACAACACTTGTTCTATGACTTTTGGTCAAGCTGCTGTTTTGGCTTATGTTCGCCCTCAAAAGCCTTTCTCTATTCATCAAAGGTTATATTAGTACTTTTATTATCTTTTTTTCTTCTGATGTTTCTTTTAAGAAATTTGAATAACGAGACTTTTGTTTGCAGGTTATTTTGTGGGCTTGATGACATATATTGTTTGTTTTTGGGGAGTTTGAACAATTTATCATTGCTCAACAAGCAATATGGTTTGTCAAAGGGTACAGATGAGGCCATGTTTGTAATTGAAGCTTATAAGACACTACGTGACCGTGGTCCATACCCTGCAGATCAAGTTGTTAAGGATCTTGATGGTAGCTTTGCCTTTGTTGTCTATGACAGCAAGGTTGGCAGTGTCTTTGCTGCACTGGTATGTCTATCTATCTACCTTGTTTTTTTCTTAACCATTCTTCAATATCAATCATGTTTTAAAACATTCTCTTTGATCTGAAGTGTCGGCTACATGTGTTGGGTATCCAATACCAACCAACATGTGTCGAACATTAAACATGTCTTTGATCTGAAGTGTCGTTGTTACATAGTTTCTAAGCTATGAAACATAGATATGTGTTGATGTCCAACACCAACACGTGTTGGACGCTAGACATGTTTCTTCAATGATTTTCTACTGATATCAAGTATTGCAACCACGATCGTAATTTAAAGCATTGACTAACATACTTTGTCAATGATATTTTTTTTTTTTGCAGGGTTCTGATGGTGGAGTGAAGTTATATTGGGGTATTGCAGGTGATGGATCTGTTGTGATTTCTGATGATCTAGAAGTAATAAAAGAGGGTTGTGCCAAGTCCTTTGCTCCTTTTCCAACAGGTACAAATTTAAGCCACCAACAATTATTCTTTAATCTAAAAACAACCATTCAAATTAGTGAAATTACATTGATTCATCATAGGCTAGTAGTAGTACAATTTTTCAATTGTTTTTTTCTTGATGGATGCAGGGTGTATGTTTCATAGTGAAGGAGGTTTAGTGAGTTTTGAGCATCCAATGAACAAGTTGAAGGCAATGCCAAGGATAGACAGTGAAGGAGTGATGTGTGGGGCCAACTTTAAAGTTGATAAGTTTACCAGAGTCAACAGTATTCCTCGAGTTGGGAGTCAATCCAATTGGATGGAATGGGACCAACATTAAGATTAAATTGTAAATGTAAATAAACCTTATGGTTTGGTTTAAGGTTTGGTTCATGTAAAAATAAACCTTTTGAGTTTGTCTTATTTTGATTTCTTGTGTGGTTTTCCTGCTTCCTTCTGAGTAACATGGTACATTGAACTGTTTTTCCGGACATAGTTTCATCTTAATTTGTGGACCATTTGCTTGTGCCTTAGAATTTAGAATGTGTTATATATGGATATAAGGTACTAAGATAAATGTGAATAAATAGATGATTAAAGACCAACTAAGCTTTTGTTAAAAACAAGGGCCTACTAAACTATTGATAATAACAATAGAAGGACCAGCTAAACGAATGCGGCTTTTGTACCCTAATGATTTTTTAGTTCGGATTGTTGTTGTTTACCTATGGAGTGCCTTAACGTTTTCAATGAAAGACTAAGGACCAAAATGATGCAAATGAGGTGAGATTTAAGAAAAGTTACACATACACATACAGGTGTTCTCTCATGCTCTTCAAAATCTATCACAAAAACCACTAATTCTTGTTCCATATGGTCTGGTGAGGAGTTGTCTTAAAGCTGCAGAATTATCTTTATGGAGTGAAGATTACTGTGCCTGTTTTACTTCATCATTAGTAGTTTAAATTCCTTGATCAACTGTTGAACAACTTGGCGTCTGGATGGTCTAATGCCCTATGTATGAGTCATTCAGGTAAATGGTTGCGGTCATATTGGAGTTATTCAATCAGTTGTGCATCTTGGTTGATGAGCCAATGGAAGGGTGTGTTGCTTAAGTGGTGCTTTTATTTGGTCTATAATTAGTGGGGGAATCTTGTGTTGGGATTGAATGGAGCCCACCTTGATGCTCTCAATTTTGGTGCAGGCATATTGGAAAGCTTCTCCTGGTGGTCTTAGCAAGGAACAATAACGAGTTTTTTGGTGCAGACATATTGGAGTATTTTGAACACATCTTAGCATAAGTTCTTTTGTGATATAGTCTCAACAAACATTCCATTACGTTTTCTTTCTTCTCTTGCCTTTTCCTTTTTTCTTTTACTGTCAGTGTTAGTTCTCTTCTAGCTTCTAGGTGTCTTTTCATTGGTGTATTTCCTATTTTGTACTAGCCATCTTGCCTTTAAACCTTGTGTATTTTTGGTTCATTTAGCTATAGCACATGATTGGGCACCCTCTCAAACCCTTCATAGAAGGTGAGAGGAGTGTGTGCAAATGATGTTGTTCTAAATCTGATATCAGGTATTAATACAACTTGCACTTATCAAAAAAAAAAGTCACACATTTATGTGATGTGGGTCTTGAAAATGTGGATTCGAAATCGCAATCATTAATTTTCCTTCTTCTTATTCCTCCACCCTGAATGTTCTACTAAGGACCAAAAGGATGCAAATGAGGTGTGACGTTAAGAGTTTCTAGAGAGACACCCCCTACCGTCCAATATCCCCAAAATACCCCTACCGTCCAAATTATTTTTTATTTAAAAACTCCCATCTCCTCTCCTCTCACACACCCCCTCACCCTCTTCCTCTTCTCTCCTCTCCTCTCCTCTCACACACACCCCCTCTCTCCTCTCCTCCACTCGTCCCCACCGTCCACTCTCCCTCTCTGAAGGTAACTCCTCCTCTCCCTTCTCTGTGTTTCGATTTGTTCCATTTTTTTCTCTGTTTGCGTTGAACCCAGTTTAGTTCGGCCAAGCGTGCGCCGAACCTAACCCAGGCAGTTCGGATTTGCAAGGGCCAAACCTCACTGATTCACTCCTCTCCTTTCTGTTTTGCAGGTATGGCACCATACCCACACTTGATCAAATTTGTCGCCACCGTTGAACGAAATGCTGGGATGAGAAGAATGTCATATGAGGTTTGGAAAGTTGAGAACCCGGGACACTTTTGTTTTGTTCTGGACGATGGCCCGGAAATTCGTGGTGTCAACAACGAGCGCTATGGCAACGTCCTTATTGATACGCAACAGATATGCCAACACTATGGGGGTGTTGAGAGTGTCGAACTCTCCATCGTTTACGTTCGTACCGGGCTGTTTGAATGCACCAGGATTATGCCGGCGGTTCCCTCTGATGGGAGTGACTCAACTAATCCTGATTATCGGGCATTCTTGACCGACTATGATGGGAGTGACAGTGATACGGCGAGTGATGCTGGATCCGCCTCTGTTGCGACTCAGTTGTAGTTTTTTACTATTATGAATAAATATTGTATTGGAACAAAAATTGAGTTATAAATAAAAATTGAGTACTGTTTAAATTTCTCGACAATTTTATTATTTAAAAAGCATCACCGTACATAAAATTCGGAATACTCGAAATACACGATAAAAAATAAAACAACATAAGAAAAATAAACGAAACTAGGGATTTTTGGGGAGAGTCTGCTCCATAATATAAATGACCTCTTCCGGAGTGCACATAGTTTCGACAAACAGCTCAATGATTTGACGTCCCAATGGAACATTACGATGATGTTCCAACATTGCGCGAACATCATTGTCGCTCCGGATATCCATAGCTTCAAAGCAGAGAGTTTGTCATCTAGACATACGCACTTGAGGTAACGTATACGAAATATGTCTTTGCGCCACTCTCCCTCTTGGCGAACCTTCCTCTTCGCCTTTTTCTTCAACTGGCTGAATGTTATATTTTTGCCCAACCTACAGAAGTAGTTGTCGCGACACTTAAAAAAACACCATCAGCCCTGTTCTCGACCATTCCAGGGCGATGCAGGACAGTTACATATTTGTCTGAGTATCTCTGGGTTGGGCAAAACTGCCATTCCGGTAAATCTTTCATCTTAGAGAATATGGGGTTAGGGTGTTTGTGAAGAAGCAGAGAAGATAAATCAAGAACAGATGGGTTGAGTGAATATTAGTGAAGAGTGAAAGCCTATTTATAATAGGTGTGATCGAACGTGAGTCGTTGATTTAAAACGATCGGGACCGTTAAAATTATAACTGTTGGGGCACAATTTCCAATTTCGATATCAGCCACTCCTTTTTCTTGACAGGTTTGATCTGAGCCGTTGATGTGGACGATGGAGCCAGTTCGGCCAACCGTGCGCCGAACCGGTTCTGTTGTGCAAGGGCCAACCTGTTAAAAACGTAATTGGGGGTGTATGTGAAGCGTGCTCCCTTTTTAAGGGGTTCGGCGGCACCACTTCCGAGCTGGTTCGGCCGACAGTGCTCCGAACCAGTTAAAATCAGTGTTGTTGGACCCAGACCGACCCGGTCGGGCCGGTTCGCCCGTGACACGCACTGGAACTAGGTTCGGTTTGAATGTTGGATCGGATCTGCAATTGGCCCGCGCTGACGTCAGCAACTTGGTTGTTGACCCGTATTTGACTCGGTTGTTGATCGCGTTGACCCGCCTCCTACTTGGTTGTTGACCGAATTTTAAATAGCAAAATGTAATTGCTGGGGTTTGAACCCCCTACCTGATAGGTATAGTCCCTGTTTCAACCAACTCTGCTATACGTTTTGTTGATATATAAACATATTTTATACTTAATTCATTCTTATCTTCTTTTTTAAACAAAACCCCCTTTAACCTTATATTCATTTATTAATTACTTTTATACCTACATGTGTTATTATATATTATGTATATATCTTGCTTATTTAATATCTAATATTTTGTATCACATTCCATAAATTTTAGATTGTATATATCATTGAGTATGAATAATTATTTATTTTAAAATTTATTTTAATATTTAATTAAATCATATTGAAAATATTGACTTATAATATTATATATTTTTTCAGTTTTTAGTAGTTTCACTGGTCATGCGGGCCAACTAGTGAACCCTCGGTCCGACCATTGACCCAGTGACCTAGTGACCTAATCGGGTCGATCACCGGGTCGGTTTTAATAACATTGGTTAAAATGTAGTGTGAGGGGGTTTTCCACGTGAGGGTATTTTGGGAATATTTATGGATTGGGGGTGTCCACTGAGTAGAAGGGGGTTGGACGAAGTATGAGCCTTTATTATCAACCATTAGATCCAAATGAAAGGTTGGGATTAAAAGGCCATGCGAGTCATATGCGCCTTCTTAATTCGTTCTCTTCGTCTCTACTCATTTGTTTGTCTCGCTTCCTTCTTGGCTTCCCCTTCATCTACTTCCATGGATGTCACTCCCATGGCAACCGCATGAAACCTCCTAGCGATACTAAACCAACTGCAATGAAGCATGACCCTTGCCACCACAAATGTGCGCTAAATTAGACTGTGTTTTTGTTAATTCGAGTAGGTTCCCAAGAAAGAGAGGTGGGTCCCAATGGACACTCTTAAGTACCATGTCTTCCCTAGCCAGAACTTCCCCAAACAACACTGTTTTCAAAAATCAAGGCAAAGAGATTACTGGGATGAGTCGCAGACTAGGTCGCTCTCTTTAAGACGTTTCGTGGCACTGCTCCAAGGTGCAAGTAGGCTATCAACCACGACGTCCCCAAGATAAAACAGCCAAGTCGAAACTACTACGAAAGTTCACTGCACCGTGAAAATTCGCTCTAAGATATACACCCTCAATATGGTTATGAAAACCACTCTTTAGAAAATAAGCTTGGAAATGCTTCAAGCTTTCTAGATAAAAAGAAAGAAGTTTAGAGAGAAGAGAGAAAACTTGAGGAGAAGCTTTATCGTCAAGTTGGTGTGTTTTTCAAATGAGAGAAGCTCTCCTTTTATAGGCGTTAGGGAGATGTAGCCATTGGAAAATAATTAAGAGCCAACGGCTCTATGGAAGACAAAATCGTTGGGAATTAAATGCAAAAAAAAAAAAACTGTTGCGAATATTTAATAAAAACCGTTACAGTTTGACTCGGTCGACATGACCGTTGGAGTCAAACCGTCAAGTCAACGGTCAACAACAAAATAATATTTTCCGAAAATAAAATACACCACAAGGCCGAAGCCCGGCCCGATTGAGCCGAGACGGCCGGTCGGATAGCGGCGCGCACGCGGGGGTCATTTTGTGTGTGTCCTCTCCCATCCACAAAATTGGGTACTTCTTAGGGCTCAACCCAATGAATGAGATTCCCACTTATAAACACTCTCATAGTGTCTATTCCATCTAATGTGAGACTTCTTCAATTCACACAATCCATTAAAGTTCCAACAGTTTTGATCCAAGGTTTACCTTTACGTATTGGATTTATAAAGTTAATGTTGTATTTTCAATATTATTTTTGTTTTGTTTTATTCAACTAGGTGATAAAGTGTTTAACTAAAAAGTATGAGTTTAAATTTTTTTCATTTTAACTTGTATTTTTATGAATTTATGTATGATTTACTCATTAATGTAGTATATATGATATGATCATATCTAGTAATATTTTACTAATACTAACACACTTTAATATCGTGGTTTGCTACTTTGCTTTATTATGAAGTTGAAATTTGAATTGTTGTTGTGTTAACCTATATACATATATCACTTATAGGTTTATTACAAGCCAGAGTTTACCTATGCTCTATGAGTTTAGTTTACATAGACTCTCGAGTTTGACAACCTCGGTACCAACATTCATCATTCTCGTTGTTTTAAAGTTGCTGAAACTTATGTTGTAACTTTTGAAGATTTGTCGAAATTTAAAGCTATGCTAAAATCTGAGTTATGTCGACAAAAGCATGGATAAATTGGCCACATAAGCAGTTGACTGTGTAATTGACCATGTAAGCACATGACTTGTATACATACTGACTTGTATGCATATTGAACTCATGATTTAACTTCAATTCATGAAATTTATCACTACCAACAACTAATAAAGCCACACAATAAAATGAGCAAGTAGTTATCTAACATAGTTCAAAGTTTACATGAGTAAGTAGTATAAATCCGCTAGGAACCTATATGCATATTTATTTTTTTGCTCTTATCTTCATCATGATTCTTTCTCATTCAACTAGATAAGTAGCTTTGGCAGCCCTCCATGTTAGCTACTTCATTTTAACACTTTTTCTAATATTATTGTACAAATGACGTACACAAAAACTTTGGTCAATACACAGTAACAATTCATCGATTGCTAGAAATAATCTTTATAAAGACAACAAGTAAGTCTTTGCTTTCACTTAGAAAACATAAAGCCTCTCAAACGAGGCAATATCATTATCACTTTGTGCCTCAGTGCCATTAGAATCAACTTTCTTCTTTGGTCTCTCATTTTGCTTTACAGTATTTTGTTGAGTATTTTTCTTCTTTGGTATATACTCTGCACCTCACCAAGTTCTTCACTCTGTAACTTAACAAGCATTACATGCATCTGAAAATTTGTTATTTCAAAGTTGCGTCTAATTCAAAAAAGCCTTATAAATAATAGATTGGAAAAGCTTGTACTCTCTTTTCTCTCCTTATATTTCTCTTATTGCTCTCTCTTTGCTATTCCAAAATTTGGTCCCCCTATTCTTATATTTCAATCTTTGGTCTCTCTGTTGAAAAGGAGACGGTTAAAGAATACTCTGCTGCAACGTTTTACGTTCAAGAATTAATACTTTAAAAGGTATAATATTCACTTTTATTAGTGTTCTTGAATCAGTAATAAACAAGAAACAATTCTATTATTTTCTTGTTTATTATCGCACATGGATCCTGAACTCCCACTTGAATCTTGAATCTTCTGAGGAGGAGATTCAATTGGAGTTCACGATAAGTTGATTAAGGAGAAGAAGGAGAAGAATAGGGATAATAAGAAAGAAACCAATTAAAATTTGTGGTTGCAAGAAGAATCATTATTTAAACCAAGATGTCATTGCTTTGGGGAATAGCTTCAATAGTGATTCCTATTCTTCAAATGATTATGAACTCTGTCTCTTAGTTATGAGTTCTTCATTAGACTAAACGATTAATAGTTGAGAAAAGCCTCCGGAACGAAATCAACAAAATGCAAAAAGGAGACAAGTTTGGAGGAGCTGATCAAATAAAACAAAAGACTGAAAGCTGCTGAAAGAAAATAAACAACTGTATACAAGACTCAACGGACAAGTAAGGCTCATAACAACGGAGTTAGAAAAAGCCAAAGAAACAAGTAGAGAGCAATAGTGAAATGTGAGAGGAATCCGCCATGCTCAGGACTATTGAATAAGCAATGCACTTCTGGTCTGAACCTTCTCCAATGCATCTAAAATCTTTAAAGTCCCAAGAGTAGTATTTATTACGCCCCCTACTGTTAGTTGATTGCTGATGTGTTGGATCAGATATGAGGCTGCCACGTTTGCCACCCATGAATGGCTGCCACGTGGCACTCACTTGGCATTTGGAGCCTAGGGGGTTTGAACCCTTGACCTCTAAGTGACCAACAAACAACTTTACCATTACACCACCTGACTTGTTGTGTATGTTAATCCAACTAAAAATATATCACATTGCTAAGTGAGTGCCACGTGGTAGCCATTCATTGGTTGCTGATGTGGCAGTCACATATCTGATCCAGCTAGGTATCCACATCAGCAATCAACTAACAGCATTAACCATTTGTTTAATAAGCATGCGCCCTCACATTGCCAAGTGAGTGCCACGTGGCAGCAATTCATTGGTTGCTGACGTGGCAGCCACGTATCTGATCCAACTAGGTATCCACATCAGCAATCAATTAACAGCGTTAACCATTGTAAGGTTTGTTTTTCGATAAGCAATTGATAAATTAACAGAGCACTAGGAGTGCTCAAAACCAACAATTACAAATGTTTGATACAGTGGTAAGCATTACTCCACCATGAGTCTAAGCAGTAACCAGAACATCTACCCGCCCCATAAATAAACCAAGTCCAAGAGGAACTCTTAATGTGATATACAATTGAATCTAAAACCGGTTCTTCCCCCTTGAGAATTAAATTATTATGCGACAACCAAATGCTCCAACACGAAGCAAGCCAAATGAGATGTCTAGTTTTCTTAGAATTCTAACCACTAAACACTTGAGCAAAGGAAGCGAAGTGTTGCACAACTGATGGTTCATTAATAGGTTCCAATCCAAACCAAGCTTCCACCTTAGACCACACATTCCTTGCCAAATCACAGCCCACAAATAAATGATCTAGGTCCTCAAAATCATTGTTGCAGAAAACGCAAACAACATCCTCCGAGTTTTGAATAACATTGCGGTGCAGCAGGGACTCACGGACGGGGAGCGCCGAGGAGAATAAACGCCAACCGAACACCTTGATTTTTTATGGTACTTCAGAATTCCACACTGCTGTGTATCTGGCCGAAAGTTTGGCTGATAAATCAGCTGCTGGCTAATGGGCAAAATCCGCAAGTGCACAGTTTGTCGTCAAGTAATAAAATATCGATCCCAAGGGGACTGCTTTACGCTAATTAAATTAATTCACTGCTAATTGATTTTTCTAGACTAAATTAGTAAAAAAGGAAACAACTAAATTAACGGAGATTTGTTGTTATAACGAGTAATAAATGGATAAATCGGTAATTCAAATAAAAGATCAAATCAAAAGGATATTGCAATAAGGTAAAAGGCTTCTAGGATTGGGTATTACCACGTTGATGCTTTGGAAAATCAAACTGAAATCTTTCTTAATTGGTTTTAAACATGAATTGAAGGGGAGTTATCCTAAAATACCAAACGGCTCTTTCGAGTTGCGCTAGCGTGTTGCATCTAAATTGACTCCTACTCTTGTGATCGTCAACTCAAACAAAACTCATTAAGAACTTTGGTAACTCATTTTTCTTCAAGAGATTTGATCTACTTTCGTGATTCAAACCTAAAGAACAATTTCTAGTGATCGAATCCCTAATTCTCTTCTCAGCAGTAATTAGGAATTTAAGTTACGAGAAATTAAACGCATAGAAACCGAATCAAATTCATGAAAAACCAATCAAAAGAGGATTATCAATTCAACCTCCCAAATAACATCAAAGGGCATGGCCCACAATCCCAGAACAACAAAACTACTCAAACATAAAATTCATTATAACTAAATTAGAGATAAGATCATCAAAACCCGAAGTTTCGGTGAAGAAGAAGAAGAAGAAGAAGAAGAAGAAGAAGAAGAAGAAGAAGAAGAAGAAGAAGAAGAAGAAGAAGAAGAAGAGAAGAAGAAGAAGAAGAAGAAGAAGAAGAAGAAGAAGAAGAAGAAGAAGAAGAAGAAGAAGAAGAAGAAGAAGAAGAAGAAGAAGAAGAAGAAGAAGAAGAAGAAGAAGAAGAAGAAGAAGAAGAAGAAGAAGAAGAAGAAGAGAAGAAGAAGAAGAAGAAGAAGAAGAAGAAGAAGAAGAAGAAGAAGAAGAAGAAGAAGAAGAAGAAGAAGAAGAAGAAGAAGAAGAAGAAGAAGAAGAAGAAGAAGAAGAAGAAGAAGAAGAAGAAGAAGAAGAAGAAGAAGAAGAAGAAGAAGAAGAAGAAGAAGAAGAAGAAGAACGCTCTCACGAACTCTACTTTCTCTCTAGCCGTCACTTCCAATCAGTCCAAAAGTCCTCTCAAAAGGTTTCTCAAACCTATTTATAGTCTAGGGCAAAATAGGGTTAAATATCCAACAAGAGCTATAAAATTCGTAAGGCCCATAAACTCTGCTGCACTGCGCAACACGGCCGTGCTGCCTAGCATGGGATGGCCGTGTTGCTTGCTGTCTTGTGGTTTCTTTAATTCTTCAATGTGGTAACATGGCACGGCCGTGCTGCCTAGCATGGCCAGGCCGTGTCACACCTTCCTTTGCCCGATTCTCGCGCTTTAGCCTCCAAATGACTCCCGCTTTCATCTGAGTGCCTCAACTCCCTTTTCCTAAGTCAAATACCTCATTTTCTGCACAAAAGAACTCACACCAAGTGCATTATACAAATCACACACAAATGCATATGAAACATGAACCAATATCGCTAAAAAGACTAAAATTCGTGCAAACTCTAACCTTAAACTACATGCTATTTCAAACACATCACTGACCGAATGGTGTGCAGGTGATAATAAGCAGATTTTACTGAGAATTGCTTGTCTTGTGCAAGGATCCATTTCCAACAATCCTTCTGGCCACGAACCGGAATCACTTCGCGTAAAATATCGCCCAGAATAGATGCTTCTTGAATTACATTATGATTTCCAGCAACATTGTCGAGGAATGACCAACTCCAATTATTCCCAGACCACCTTCCCGCTTCAGCCACAGTCAAATTTTTAACTATGCTAGCTGCAAATAAATCAGGAAACATGATATAAAGGGGTTGGTGGCCAATCCAATGATGATTCCAAATTTCCACACCTTCACCTCCACCCAAATATCTTCGAACACAGTCATTAAACCATCTGACACCAAAGACATCCTCACCAATATCAAAAAGATCTCTCCACCATAAAGAGTCCCTCTTCATACCTCTCAAAGAATCAATAGACATAAAAGCCGACAATTCCCCATATCTACGACTTAAAATACCTCTCCCACTTGCATTATCCTCCACCATCATACGACACTTCCATTTTGACAATAAAGAAATATTGAAAGTTTCCAAAAATTTTATGCCAAGACCACCTTCCTTTTTACCTCTACAAACTTTATCCCAAGCCACCCAATACATTCCTCTTGAGTCCTCCTTAACGCCCCAAAGAAAGTCTCACTGAATCTTGATCCTCCTTAATAACCACCTTAGGCGCCTTATAAAAAGATAAAAAATACAAAGGCATACTATTGAGTACTGCTGTCTCAAAAAGTGTGCAAGTATACACAGTCACAAACAAGTAGTATAAAAGTTCGAACCCACAGGGATTGGATTAATTCTTGTAGCTCAAAGAGTATAAATTAGTGCAAGCTATCCTACTCACAATGTTGGATGATGGTGATAACAGAATGTAAATAAGCAATAAAATGTAGAGGAAATCAGTTGAGAATGATAGTTGAGATGTCTTCACCAAATAAGTCACTTTCAAGAGTTATGTGCCTTTATGTGGTGCAGATGCATTTAGTGCAGCTGCATCAGTATGTGCTTTTCAGCTACTTTCTTCAGAGTTTCGTTACAAGCATCCTATGTCTAGGCATGCTAAATAAGTTCACTCCTGCCTTTGAAGTACCCACTGAATCACCCTAAGGACTATGTTATCCTATGTCTAGGACTTAACATGGAATTAACAAAGATTTCTTTATTAAGCAAGTTAACAAAGACTTTATTAAAACACTCACCCTTATTAGTTCTTGATTTCTAGTTATAAACCATGTCTGTGAATATAACTCTACTTATTCTAAGAGATCAACCTTAAAATAAGATGG
Source organism: Astragalus glycyphyllos (assembly GCA_963573325.1). Classification (NCBI taxonomy): domain Eukaryota; kingdom Viridiplantae; phylum Streptophyta; class Magnoliopsida; order Fabales; family Fabaceae; genus Astragalus; species Astragalus glycyphyllos. The sequence goes on along the minus strand of OY754311.1, from coordinate 32,159,632 downwards.
ATGTAGTATAACACAATAACCAAAATGCATACACCATGTAAAAACGCAGTAACTTTCTCAAAAGATCATTATAAGGTTAGAACATCTCAACCTAAGAATTTTAGCTCATAATAGGCATTGCAAGACAAAGATAGATGAAATAAAACATGTTGATATAATGGAAATTACAAGAGAAACAATAAGGTAGAGATTACACAAATTGAAGTACTCTTGCATATGTTTGCCAAGCAATGCAGATGCACTGATTCCCTGCACCTAATTAACTCTATGAAGAAGTAAAGGGAGAAGTCGTCAATTCCTTCCTTGCCTTCTTACAACTATCAATTACTTAGAACTATCAAAAGAGAAGTGAAATATATGCTATCTAAGATGATTTTCCAAGTGAAGAATGAATGTCTTTATATAGGCTCTGAGCTTTCCTTCAAGTGAGGGTTTGCTTGGAGAGTAAGTTAACTTTGAGGAGTTAACCATGGTTACTTTTCAGAGCTTGATAAAGCAATTTGAGTCCAACACTCAACCTCAAAGATAGGTCCAATTATGGATGGCCAAGTGTCCCATGTGAATGGCTCTTCATGATGGTCTTTATATTGTAGGCGCCACATTTTGCAAGTTGGCATGTGCCTCCATGTGACTTGTGACTAAGCATGATGTCATAGAGGTGCTTATGCATTGGTAATGACAAAAAGAAAACACAAATAGGATTTTCATAATCAAGAAGAACAGATCAGCTCACATCTTTTCAAAGAATGATTTTCAAGAAATGCATCTTATGAACTTCATTTTTCAGAAATTTTTTGTCTTTGTACCTTTGAATTCCACATCATCCAAAGCTATTAAAACTCATTTGTGTGAGTGTGTGCCCCACTAAGATTCAATGAGTTCCAAAACTAAGTAAAAAGTTTCTCTTAGCCTTTGAAAAGTTTAGATCACGTTTGGTCAAGCTAAAGATTTTTCAAAATATAGATTAGACTAACAACATCCTCAGGACTTGGGGGGCTCTAAGCACAACAAAGGGCTTTGATTTGAGTATTTCAAAATTGTTGAGTCAATGCACTACTCCTATTTTTGGTGGTTCTTTTTTTCTTGATGTAGATGCATTGAGTGCAGGTGCAACTTTTCTGAAGTGCAGTTGCACTGAACTTTTTGTGGTGCAGTTGCACTACATTTTGACGGTGCAGGTGCATTGAGTACAACTGCACTGATACTACTTCACAGAACTTGTTGCATACACAGCCCTCCTCACTGACCTCCTTATGTATACTTTTTTTCTTTGATCTTGTTTTCATTTTTTTTTCTTTCTTTTCTTTTCTTGAATTTCTTTTTAGATCAAATGCACTATTGGAACAGGTCTAGTTTTATGACTCAGCCAAGTATAGCAATTTACACTTTGTAGTAATTATGGTAATCCTATGGCATTGACTACTCTAAGCTTTTCATACTCAGCCTTAGTATTCATGGAAAACTCCCCCAAACTTAATTCTTTATGCTCTTCTATATTTTTAGTAAAAATTTGTTTTTGACCTTAGTTTTCTAAAAGTTCCTCTTGTATCAGATAATTCTTCACATAGCAAGGTTCTTTTTCAAAAACTCATTTTTGATGTGTCAAAGTAATAATAACAGTGGTCATTTGGGAAAAATAAGGCTTCTTTCTTTTTCATTCTTTTCATCATTAAAAATCAATTCAAAGAGATGCATTTGTTTATATTTGTAAAAAAGATTTTTAAGCTGATCATGCTTCGAATCTATCAAATCCTAACACATATTTAAACATGTAGACACACATAAAAACAAACATATATCAAAGCAGACACACATACTATAGTTAAACACATATGCATAATATAATAAGTTAACTTCTCCCCCCAACTTAAAGTTGAGCAGTGTCCTCACTGTTCTTTAAAAATAAAAACCATGGGAGGAGGATTAGTTCACAAAATAACATAGTGCAAAATATAATTATCCAAAAGCATAATTAAACATAATATTTAACAACATTCAAATATAATTACTGTTTTGATGCCCCACTCCTTAGCCTTGAGCTAGACCTCACTGCAGAATGCTTCACCTTCTGTCTCTTCTTTTTGGATTCCTCAGGTTTGGATGCACCTGCACTAGTTGCACTTGCATCAGGTACATCAGTTGTGGATGCAGTTGAATCGGGTGCAACTGCATCAGGTTGCTCTGCAACATTCTTCTCAGCATTTAAATTTTCACCCCAATGTGTTGTGGAGTTTGATGTAGGAGCACTGAAATTTTGATAGTGCTGGTGCATGCAGTGCAGCTGCACTGGGAGTTCTCTTAACCTGTTTTCATACAAAACACTTCAAAACATAAATTAAAACTAACATAATGAATACTTCAAAATCATGGGTACCCTTAAGCACTTGATTTAAGAGTCTTCAACCTGACTAAGTCTTGTGGCAGATATCTTCAGCCCCTAATACAGCTACACACAGTGCTACTGCATTAGAATTCTGCATAATTGAAAGCATCTGCACAAGACCACTCACTCACACCTGCAAAAGTAAAAACAAAAACACACAAAACACAACTAGTCCTAAAAATCTGGGTTGCCTCCCAGTAGCGCTTATTTTATAGTCTTTAGCTAGACTTGTCATTCAAAACCTAAGTTAGGGTGGATAATAGGACAAGAAGAAAATATCATCCTTCCTCCTTCTTCTTCTTGTTAGAAATCCCATGTATTTGGCATAGGGAAGCAAGTGATCCCATGCCCCAACCAATAAGCATTTGGGATAGCAATTCTCCTTTTCTTGAAAAAATTTAAGCTCATTTTGTGGAGGATTCTTTTCTTCAATTTCTTCATTTATCAATGCAGGAGCACTGAATGCTAGAGCATTGATCAGATGATCATGTTGTTTGTGGAATTGCTTCTGCACCAATTGATCTAGAGAGATTATGGCTGAACACTCTTCATTATTCTCTATAGTATTTAAGAGAATTCATGACATTGAATTTCACCTCTTGATCATTCACTCTCATGGTTAGTTCTCCTTTCTGTATATCAATGAGTGTCTTCCCAATTGCTAAGAACGATCTTCCCAGGATGATTGGCACTTCTTTATCTGCATCAAAATCAAGAATAACAAAATCTGCAGGAAACACCAATTTGTCAACCTTAATCAAAATATCTTCAATAATTCCCTCTGGATAGGCTATTGATCTATCAGCAAGTTGAAGTGTTACAGTTGTAGGCCTGACATTTCCAATTCCAAGTTGTGTAAATATGGATTTGGGCATCAAGTTAATGCTTGCACCCAAATCACATAGTGCACGACCTGTGTAAGATTTTCCAATTGAAAATGGAATTGTAAAGCTGCCAGGATCCTTCAATTTCCTAGGAACTTTGTTTTGCATCAACAGACTACATGCTTTTGACATTGCAACTATTTCAAAATCCCCTAATCTTCTTCTTTTTGTAAGCACATCTTTCATAAATTTAGCATAATTTGGCATTTGTTGAAGTGCTTCAACTAATGGAACATTGATGTGCAGCTGTTTTAAAACTTCAAGAAATTTACTGAATTGCTTCTCCTCATGTGTTTTTTCAAACTTTGAGGATAAGGAGGAGGAGGGTATTCAGGTACTAACCTTGGCATTTGAACTTCTTGAGATGCAGGAGCATTGGATGCTTCTGCATTTTTTTCTTTTCTGTTTTTCTCATTTTTTTTTTCATTTTGTTCTTTTTCTCCCTTACCTTCACCTTCAATCTCATATGGTTCTGAAAGATCCTTCCCATTTCTTAGGGAAATAGCTTTCATTTGTTCCTTACCTTGCCTTTGTGATGTTGTAGCTTCTGTATTTGATGGCAATGAACCTGTTAATCTTTGATACAGAGCTGTTGCTAATTGCCCCATTTGATTCTCTAAATTCTTTATTGATGCATCTTGAGCTTGCCTAGCTGTTCTAGTTTCACTAATAAAAGATTTGAGCAAGGCTTCTAAGGAGTTATCATTGGCAGGTGGTTGTGGTTTTTGGTAGTTCTGAGATTGGAATCCTGGTGGTGTGATTGGTGTAGATGCACTGGGTGCAGGTGCACTGGTGTGTCTCCATCTAAAATTTGGATGGTTTTCCTAACCAGGGTAATAGGTGTTGGAATAAGGGTTATTATTCCTATTATATCCTACATAATTTACAGAGACAGGGTTGCTAGAACACTCCTCATAAAGGTGACCTCCTCCACAATATACACAACTTGTAGCTCCTGGAGGGGCTTGTTCTATGGCTGCTGCAGTGTTTTCTGTTGGTGCAGCTGCATTAGATGCAGTTACACTGTTTGAAGTGAAGTTTTTGAACATGTTAGCTAGTGAGGCTACTTGAGTAGATAGGACTGATATTTCATTAATTTCATGTACCCCTGATGGTTTCTTTTGGGCACTCACCCTCTCAGTAGGCCAACTAGAATTATTGGTTGCAATTCTATCAATCAATTCACATGCTTCACTATATGACAAGTTTAATAACACACCCCCAGATGATGCATCAAGCATTATTCTGGTTTGGGGTTCTAAACCATTATAAAAAGTTTCCATCTCAATAATGACAGGTAAACCATGATGTTGACATTTTCTTAAAAGCTCTTTCCATCTTTCCCATGCTTCAAACGATGATTCAAATTCTTTTTGTCTAAAAGATGTAATATCATTTCTCATCCTGGCATTTTTGATGGGTGGAAAACATTTTGCTAAAAACTTTTCAGCCATTTCATTCCATGTATGTATAGAATTTGGTTCTAAAGAGTTCAACCAAGATTTGGCCTTATCTTTCAAAGAATATGGAAATAGCTTAAGTCTAAATGCATCTTCACTAACACCAGGAATGATAAAGTTACTACATATTTCTAGAAACTATTTTAAATGTTCATGGGGATCCTCATGAGGAAATCCACCAAATTGACTAATTGTTTGTAACATTTGAAACATCATGGGTTTAAATTCAAAATGCACAGCATCTATATGAGGTCTTGCTATGCTTGTTTGCATGTTTTGATGATCAAACATAGCATAATCCCTCATGGGTCTATCTCTATCATTAATCATACATTTTGGTCCCATGTGAATGAATTGATTCCTGTATTCTGCTTCTTTATCATGATTAGAACCAGGACCACCTCTGACTGAGGCTGGTCTTTTGCCTTGTCCTTCACCTTGTTGAGACATTGTATTTCTGCAGCTTTGGAGTCTTTGTTTCTAGAGTCTAAGCAACTTTCTGAACTGTCCTTCTATTTCTGGATTTAATTCAAACTCTGGTGATCTTCCCCTGGGCATAAGCTAGTGCATCTGCACCTGTTTCAGCACAGAAAACAAACTACCAGAGTAATAAACACTAAATTATAAATCTAAACAACAAAAATTAATGGTAATCCCCGGCAACAGCGCCAAAAACTTGGTGTGCGAAAAAGTGTGCAACTATACACAGTCACAAACAAGTAGTATAAAGATCGAACCCACGGGGATTGGATTAATTCTTGTAGCTCAAAGTGTATAAATTAGTGCAAGCTATCCTACTCACAATGTTGGATGATGGTGATATGAAAACAGAATGTAAATAAACAATAAAATGTCGAGGAAATCAGTTGAGAATGATAGTTGGGATGTCTTCACCAAATAAGTCACTTTCAAGAGTTATGTGCCTTTATGTGGTGCAGATGCATTGAGTGCAGCTGCATCAGTATGTGCTTTTCAGCTACTTTCTTCAGAGTTTTGTTACAAGCCACCTATGTCTATGCATGCTAAATAAGTTCACTCCTGCCTTTGAAGTACCCACTGAATCACCCTAAGGACTATGTTATCCTATGTCTAGGACTTAACGTGGAATTAACAAAGATTTCTTTATTAAGCAAGTTAACAAAGACTTTATTAAAACACTCACCCTTATTAGTTCTTGATTTCTAGTTATAAACCATGTCTGTGAAATATAACTCTACTTATTCTAAGCGATCAACCTTAAAATAAGATGGATGTAGTATAACACAATAACCAAAATGCATACACCATGTAAAAACGCAGTAACTTTCTCAAAAGATCATTATAAGGTTAGAACATCTCAACCTAAGAAATTTAGCTCATAATAGGCATTGCAAGACAAAGATAGATGAAATAAAACGTATTGATATAATGGAAATTACAAGAGAAAACAATAAGGTAGAGATTACACAAATTGAAGTACTCTTGCATATGTTTGCCAAGCAATGCAGATGCACTGATTCCCTGCACCTAATTAACTCTATGAAGAAGTAAAGGGAGAAGCCGTCAATTCCTTCCTTGCCTTCTTACAACTATCAATTACTTAGAACTATCAAAAGAGAAGTGAAATATATGCTATCTAAGATGATTTTCCAAGTGAAGAATGAAGGTCTTTATATAGGCTCTGAGCTTTCCTTCAAGTGAGGGTTTGCTTGGAGATTAAGTTAACTTTGAGGAGTTAACCATGGTTACTTTTCAGAGCTTGATAAAGCAATTTGAGTCCAACACTCAACCTCAAAGATAGGTCCAATTATGGATGGCCAAGTGTCCCATGTGAATGGCTCTTCATGATGGTCTTTATATTGTAGGCGCCACATTTTGCAAGTTGGCATGTGCCTCCATGTGACTTGTGACTAAGCATGATGTCATAGAGGTGCTTATGCATTGGTATGGATTGAGGTGCTTCCAATGTTGGGTAATCTGTCTTTGGTGCAGGATGGTGCAGATGCACCTAGTGCAGTTGCACTGTGGTAATCTGATGCAGGTGCATCAACTGAAGGTGCACTGAACAAACACATCAAACATATCAATATATATACAAAATGCTAAGCCATGAGTACAATCCTTGAATGTTGTACATAATTTACTTGATTCTAAACAATTATTTAGGTATAACTGTATAAATAACTCTATATAAAATAGAGTTATCAAGTACCGAGTTAATAAGAGTGACTCGACCATCTATAGATAAATTTCGCCCTTTCCAAGATACCAACCTAGACCGAAGCTTTTGAATAACCAGACTCCACGCCCCCTATGCCTAGGGTTAGCTCCCACCGGAAGACCAAGAAATTTAAAAGGAATAGCTTCCGTCCTACAATGGAGAAATAAGGAGGCTTGTTCCAAGAAAGTATTCGACACATTATTGCCGATTAGTTTACTTTTGATGAAATTGACTTTCAACCCAGAGACTAATTCATAGCTTCTAAGAATAGCTTTTAGACACCAAAGATTATTCCAAGAAGGTTTCCCCAATGGGGATAGTGTCATCCGAGAATTGCACTAGAGAATAATCAAGATTATCATTAACTTCATAGCCCTCCTAGGCTCCAATCTCCACAACCCTCTCTACTAAACCGGCCAAACCCTCAACCACTATCAAGAAAAGAAAAGGCGATAAGGGATCTCCCTACCGAAGACCCCTTTGCACTAAGAAATCTTGAGTTGGGCTCGCATTGACTAGAACCGATAAAGATGTCGAAGTCACACAAGCTCTTATCCTTCGGGTCCACCTCGAATCGAACCCCATTCTTGTCAACATATCAAAAAGAAAAGACCAAGATATTGTGTCATATGCCTTCTCAAAATCCACTTTAAATAACATGCACTCTTCCTTCTTACGCTTTGCTAGGTCAACCAACTCATTAACAGCCACCACCCCATCAAGAATATTTCTACCACCAAGAAAAGCCGACTGACACTCCGATATCACCATATGGAGAATCCTCTTTAGCCTCTTAGCTAACACTTTTGAGAGAATTTTATAGATACTACCAATCAAGCATATGGGTCTATACTCCCCCAACCCTTGAGGATGATCATTTTTAGGGATAAGGGTTAAAAAAGAAGCAGAGAACGCTTTAGGAATATGAGCCTTTTAATAAAAATCCGAAAAATAAGCCACTATATCAAGTTTCAATAAATCCCAATTCTCCTTAAAAAACCTCAAATTAAATCCATCCGAACCGGGACTTTTATCACCATCACAATCCCAAACTCCTTCCCTAATCTCGTCTTCTTCGAAAGGCTTGACAAGAAAAGCATTAGCCTCCGCTGAAATTCGTTTGAACACCAAGCCATTCAAAGAAGGTCTTTCAAATAAAGGCTCCTTAAAGCTATTTTGGAAGTGACTTTTGATCTGATCTTTCACCATACTAACATCCTCAATCAACCTCCCTTCATCATCTACTAACTTTAAAGTATTCCTCCTCCTTTTATATCTCAAGATAGAATGGAAATATTTGGAAATCACATCACCCTCTTGAATCCATCTAGCTCTACTCTTTTGAAATAAAATACTCTCCTTTAGTCTAATGTCTTTCCAAAAACAAGATTATATCTCTTTTCTTTTGAGAACTGTGGCTTCATCCCAATGATCTATAAGTATACGATCCAAATTATTCATCTCCTTAACCTCCTCCTCAATATTTAAGTCACCACCCCAAAAGTCTCTTTGTTCCAAATACGCAATCTGCCCTTCAACATCTTTAATTTTTCTTTAACAATACAAGCCTTATTTCCGAAAATTGGCCATGCTGTTTAAACTGGCCATGCTGTAACCAAGCATTAATGAACCAGAAAGGTTTAGGACCCCAATCTGCATTAGACCTGAGTAACCAAATGGGACAATGATCAGAGATGTCCCTCTGCCCTATCCATTGGCCCGAAATATTCCACCTCTCTATCAAATTAGGAGAAATTAAGAACCTGTCCAATCTACTCATGGAGACGCCATCTAAATAAAACCAAGTGAACACATTTCCAACAACAGATACATCTACCAATCCCATATCCGCTATGAAACCGTTAAATTCATTAATTTCCTGAGATAAGACCCCTATATTCTTGCCTTTCCTTTCTTCGACCCTTGTTACACAATTAAAATCTCCTACTAGACACCATTCACCTTCCGAAAAATTCTGCTTATGACCTTTCAATTCCTCCCAACCTCGACGCTTATCATTCAAAGAACAAGAAGCATATACATTAACCACATACAACATATAATTATCAAAATTAACAGCTACACCAATATATCATGTGCCCGTAAAAGAGAAACTAAGCGTGCAAGATCCAGCCACCCAAGAAGATAATAAACCACCCGACAAACCATTAGAGGGTTTCACTACATACTCATACAATTGATTACCCCACAACTGACTAATATGATTTTCCTCCAACACCTCCCTTTTAGTCTCTTGCACACAAATGAAATTAAAATTACCTGATGAAATCAATGAACTCAGGCTACGCCTTTTAGTTCTGTCGCCCCACCCACGCATATTAAGAGATAGAATATTCATCGGTAACCAGATTGAGTCTCCACCTTCTTTCTTGCGGCCTGATCTCGCTTTTCACCTTCTGAGATAACGTCAATATACTCTTCCTCTGGTCTGGTTCCTTTGAACCCTATGGACTTCGTCGTTTCCCAAACTTTTCTAGCTACAGCTTTGCTCTGAAGAGCCCAAAACTTATTATTACAAATGTGAATATCTGAGCTTTCAACCGAGCCATCACATAACACAGTCCCTGCAGAGAACAAGGAGGACGAGTTTGCCCTATACTGATCGACGTCCACCGAGGTCATCGTCCCCTACACCGATTTATCTGAGACTTCCGCCAACTCGTGAATTACTATTTGTGGTTTCACTTTTAACTTCAATGATTTACGTACCCCCACAAACATCGTCTTTCTATCTTTTTTCTTACCCCGAGTATCTGAAATTAACACATTTGGATCAGCTTGAATTTGGATTGAAGGGAGGTCTGATGCTGGTTCTATCGTTGCAAGGTGTTTTTTAAACTTTTTTTTTTTTGCAGGGGGTAACATATATTTAAGCCAATAAAAAAAAATCTGTTTTAGCATATTAATTTTTTTTACACATTAAAAAAATTTTAAAAAAATAGAAAACGAAACGCATCTTCTATTTTGTGCTAAGAGTTCACAACTACTTTCATCATCTTCCCGCAATCTTCACAAACAAAGCACCTACTCACTACTTCACCCTGTAAACACTAAGGGTGTGTTTGGATTGGTGGTATGTGATGGAATGGAGTGGAATGGAATGGAATAAACTTATGTTCCATTGACAATAGCAAGCAAACAAAATTGAAAGAGCGTATATATTGAAAGCACTAGATTCGAATACGGAGGGAGGATGTAACACCCCGGAAATAATTTAATTAAAATAGTTGATTGAATTATTAAAATAATTTGGAGGCGGGATATAGATAAATTAAAAGGCTAATATTTTATATGAGTAGGAGGTGAAACGAGTAAAGGAGGTGGTGACGTAGAGAGCCCAGTGTTTACTGAGCCCTCAACTTAAACCCTGGGGGTTTAAGCCAAACCCTCATTCGCAGCAAGCAAAAGAAAAACGAAAGTGAGAGTGAGAGAGAGAGCACGCGGCGCAAAGAGGGAGAGAAGAGGAGGGTTTCGCGAAGAATTTCAAAAGGAGATCGTTCGTGTTGCTGTGGTTTTGTTCGTGTCTCGTTCGTCGTGTTCCGGAGCTTACGTTATTCGAGGTAAGGGTGGGCTTAACCTTGATAATGGGTTGACGATAATTATGTGTGGGTAGTCTAGGGTTTTGTTGAATTGTTCGTGTTGTTGCATATCGTGTTTTCGTTGAGATTGGTGCTTTGATGATTATTGCACGTTATTGTGATTTGTTTCGTTATTTGTTGTTGCGTGATTGTTGTATCATGATGGTGGTGTTGTTATTGTTCGTGTTTTTGTTGTTGCTGTGCGTGGTTGATTGTTGTTGTCGCATTGTCGTTTTTGTTGTGGTGGTTGCGGTGTCATTGCCGTTAGGGTTTGGTGTTTGGCAATTTAGCGATTCTGGACACAGGTTCGGTTTTTCTAAAACTGGCGCTGTTTGGTTGATCCAAAAATTATGAGGTTGATTGTTTTTGAAAATAGACTTAACGCCGGTCGTTTTGGCACTGGTTTCGTTAAATTCGGAGTTGTATAGCTCGAGTTATAGGCGATACAAGTTAGGTTAAAATTCTGGAAACGATTTGGGTATAGATTCGGTATTTCGGTGACTGGGAACGTTGTATTGACCGAAAAATTATGTGGTTTATTTTTCTGGAAAATAGACTTAATGCTTGTTAATTTGGCACTGGTTTGGTTGCGTTTAGAGTTGTGTAGCTCGAGATATGAATTCCACAAGTTAGAGTAAGATTCTGGAAACAATCTGGACACAGGGTCAGTGTTTTGGTTACCACGTTTTCAAAAGAACTCCTTTTCGAACGAATCCAATTTCTTTGAAAACTAGACAAAATTTGCCCCAGTTTATGCACAAGTTTCATGCAATTTGATTGAGCTTTGGTCACTTTGGAATTGCTTGAATTTGAAGGACAGAAACTGTCCTCTTTTGCAACTAGCCTGTGTGCTTTTCGAAAACTGTACCTATTGGACACTCTCCTTCAAAAACTGAACTTAGGGATGATAACCAGACCCATAGGGCTTTCCAACAAGTATTTATTTGTTGAAATCCGATGTCGTTTGCTATTTTAATTAATTCGCTGAAGTAGGTGCGATGTGCCTAGGCGCTGTGCGCCAGTCTTGTGCGTGGTGTGCGTGCGTTATGTCCGCGTTGTGGAGCCGTCTGGTGTTAATATTTCAGGTGCGGTGCTGGTATGCTCAGGAGAGTTTAGTGGTAGCTGTGATGCTACAACTTGGTGCTATTTTTGGTGAAATCATTTGTTTTGATTCTGGTGATATAGTATTTATTTTAAATACTTGTTATGGTGAGTTGGTGCATAATCATGGTGTCGCATTGTCATATGCATGTTTTGGTGATATAGGCTCTGCCTCTGGTGTTTATTGGTGATATGCCCGTCGTGGCTCATTTTGGTGATCGGTACCGCATGCATATGCCCACTGGAGGGGTTGCATATCATCCCATTGTCTATGAATGTTATAATTTTGGTGGTTCACTGTCAAATGGATTTTTCCTTTGGTATCTGGTGCTGTGATATGGTGTAGTTGTATTGTGTTGCTGTAGTTACCTGATGCTAGCATATTTTTATCATCTGCTTATTATCTCTGTTAGACTCACCCCTTCTGCTTGGAATGTTGCTCTCATGCGGCAACGCTGCAGGTGATCGCTAGTGCTCGTGGAGGAATTGCTAGGTTTTGCTTCCTCTCTCGTTTGGGTCTGTGTCAGCTCTGATATGTAGCACCGGGGAGTCGTTAGTTATCGTTTTGAACTATTATTTTAGTTATTGGAAATTGTTTTAATTTATTTTGGAGATGCCTTTAATTGTTAATTCTGGAGATGTTTAAACTGGTTAATATTTCCGCTGCTTGGTGATTTCTTTTATATAAATTATTTTAGAGATTTTCTTTTTTTTAAAATGGTGAAAAATGTAGCGCCCTTCGAGGTGACTCTGATAATTGTCTATTTAATTGTAATAGTAAAAGGGGGGTGTTACATTAGTGGTATCAGAGCAGTTCGGTCTGTCTGGCCAAGTTGTCGAGTCGTCGAGTCGAGTAACACTTGAGTAATTGTTACTCGTTCCTGATTATAGTTTCTGTTGCAGTGTTAGGTTGAGATGGCAGGACGGAACGATGCTGCACTCGCTGCTGCTTTGCAGGCTGTGGCTCAAGCTGTGGAGAATAACCCAGGTGCTGCTGGTGATGCTGGGTCGCGCAGTTTGGCTACGTTTCAGAGGGAGAATCCTCCTACCTTTAAGGGCAAGTATAACCCTGATGGTGCTTTGGCGTGGCTGAAAGAGATGGAGAGAATCTTTCGTGTTATGGATTGCTCTGAGGCGCAGAAAGTCAGGTATGGTACTCATATGCTGGCAGAGGAGGCTGATGACTGGTGGTTGGAGGTGAGGCAGAGGTTGGCGACTGTGAATGAAGAGGTCACTTGGGCTGTGTTCAGCAGAGAATTTCTGAGAAAGTATTATCCTGAAGATGTCCGTGGGAAGAAAGAGATTGAGTTTCTGGAGCTGAAGCAGGGCAATATGTCGGTGACTGAGTATGCTGCCAAGTTCATTGAATTGGCGAAGTTCTATCCACATTATGGTGAGGCTGGTGCTGAATTCTCCAAATGCATCAAGTTTGAAAATGGGTTGCGGGCTGATATCAAGAAGGCGATAGGGTATCAGAAAATTCGGGTGTTCTCGGAGTTGATTGACAGCTGCAGAATCTTCGAGGAAGACAGTAATGCTCATTCTAGAGTCATGAGGGATAGGCAGAAGAATTTCTCGAGTCGTGGGAAGCCGTATGAGGTTCCAGCTGGTAAGGGCAATCAGAGAACTGTTGTGGGTAAGAGACCTAGTGGGGGAGATGCTGCTGCTAGTGTGGTATGTTACAAGTGTGGTAAACCCGATCATAAGCGTCCTGACTGTCCAGGTGATGTGAAGAAGTGCTACAAGTGTGGTAAAGAGGGTCATATGGCGTCTAGCTGTGATCGAAAGGATGTGTTATGCTACAACTGTGGTAAGGGTGGTCATATCAGCACTCAGTGTCCTAAACCGAAGAAAGAAAGGTCCGTTGGGAAGGTGTTCGCTCTGGCGGGGTCAGATGCAGTGAATGAGATCAGAGGTACATGCTATATTAATAATTCTCCTCTTATTGCTATTATTGATACTGGTGCTACCCATTGTTTTATTTCTACTGCATGTGTTGAGAAATTAGATCTTGTTTTATCTTCTATGTTGAGGGAGATGGTTATCGATACTCCGGCTAAGGGTTCGGTGACTACCTCGGTTGTTTGTGCTAAATGCCCTTTATCGATATTCGGTAATGATTTTCTCGTTGACTTGATTTGTTTGCCGCTGAGCGGAATGGATGTTATCCTAGGTATGGACTGGTTAGTTGATAACCATGTTCATATCAACTGTCATGAAAGGTCTGTGAGTTTCTTTTCTCCTGAAGAGGAAGAGTCTGGTTTGTTGTCTGCTGGTCAGTTGCATAGGGTAATGAGGGAAGACGTCCAGTTGTTTTCATTAATGGCGTCATTGTCTGCTGAGAGCCAAGCGAAGGTTGATGAGTTGCAGGTGGTGCGAGAGTTTTCTGAGGTTTTTCCCGACGAGATTCCGGATGTACCACCAGAGAGAGAGGTTGAGTTTGCTATTGATCTGGTACCTGATACTAAACCTGTGTCTATGGCACCGTATAGAATGTCTGCATCTGAATTGTCAGAACTGAAGAAGCAACTCGAGGATCTGCTTGAAAAGAAATTTGTGAGGCCAAGTGTGTCGCCGTGGGGAGCTCCAGTGTTGTTGGTGAAAAAGAAAGATGGTAGTATGAGGTTGTGCGTAGACTATCGGCAGCTGAATAAGGTGACTATTAAGAACAAGTATCCGCTTCCGAGGATTGATGACTTAATGGATCAGTTGGTGGGTGCTCAGGTGTTCAGTAAAATAGATTTGAGATCGGGTTATCATCAGATCAAGGTGAAAGACGAAGACATTCAGAAGACAGCTTTCAGAACCCGTTATGGGCATTATGAGTATTCCGTGATGCCTTTCGGTGTGACTAATGCGCCGGGAGTGTTCATGGAGTACATGAATCGTATCTTTCGTGAGTATCTGGATCGGTTTGTGGTGGTATTCATTGACGACATCCTAATTTATTCTAAGTCAGCAGAGGAGCATGCAGAACATCTGAGATTGGTATTGGAAATTCTGAGGGACAGGAAATTATATGCGAAGCTGTCTAAGTGTGAGTTTTGGTTGAAAGAGGTTAGCTTTCTGGGTCATGTTATTTCGGGGAATGGAATTGCCGTGGTTCCGTCTAAGGTTGATGCCGTGTTACAATGGGAGTCTCCGAAGTCAGTTACTGAGATTAGAAGTTTTCTGGGTCTGGCAGGTTACTATAGGAGGTTTATAGAAGGATTTTCGAAGTTGGCACTTCCGTTGACTCAGTTGACTTGCAAGGGTAAAGCTTTCATCTGGGATGACTGTTGTGAAGAGAGCTTCAAAGAATTGAAGAAGAGGTTGACGACGTCTCCTGTTCTGACGTTGCCTAATCCGGAAGAGTCATTTGTGGTGTATTGTGATGCTTCCAAGATGGGGTTGGGAGGTGTGCTTATGCAGAATGGTAAGGTAGTTGCCTATGCGTCGAGACAGTTGAGGACTCATGAGAAGAACTACCCTACCCATGATTTAGAACTTGCTGCAGTTGTGTTCGCGTTGAAAATTTGGAGACATTATCTGTATGGTTCGAGGTTTGAGGTGTTCAGTGATCATAAGGGTTTGCAGTATCTGTTTGATCAGAAAGAGTTGAATATGAGACAGCGCAGATGGTTGGAGTTGCTGAAAGACTATGACTTTAGCTTGAACTATCATCCGGGAAAGGCTAATGTGGTAGCTGACGCTTTAAGTCGAAAGACGTTGCATATGTCAGCGATGATGGTTAGAGAACTCGAATTAATTGAGCAGTTCAGGGATATGAGTTTGGTTTGTGAAGTGACGCCTCAGAGTGTCAGATTGGGGATGTTGAAGATTGATAATGAATTCATGGCTAGCATTCGAGAAGCTCAGAAGTTAGATGTTAAATTAGTTGACCTGATGGTTGGGATTGATCGATCCGAGAATAAAGGCTTTGAGTTGGATGCGCAGAATGTATTGAAGTACCGTGGAAGAATCTGCATTCCTGATGATGAGGAGATGAAAAGAGCAATTTTAGAAGAAGGTCATAGGAGTAAGTTGAGTATCCATCCGGGAGCTACAAAGATGTATCAGGATCTGAAGAAGATGTTTTGGTGGCCTGGTATGAAGCGCGATGTGGCGCAGTTTGTGTATTCCTGCTTGACTTGTCAGAAATCGAAGGTTGAGCATCAGAAGCCTGCTGGGTTGATGCAACCGTTGGAGATTCCGGAATGGAAGTGGGATAGTATTTCTATGGATTTCGTGATAGGGTTACCTAATACTGTGAGGGGGCACGATTCGATTTGGGTGATTGTGGATAGATTGACGAAGTCTGCTCATTTTATTCCTATCAATATCACGTATCCGGTGTCGAGATTGGCAGAGATTTATATTCAGGTGATTGTGAAGTTGCATGGTGTTCCTTTGTGCATTGTGTCTGACAGAGATCCTAGGTTCACTTCTGATTTCTGGAAGAGTTTACAAGAAGCGTTGGGTTCTAAATTGAGGTTGAGTTCAGCTTATCATCCTCAAACTGATGGGCAGACAGAGAGGACCATTCAGTCGTTGGAGGACTTGTTGAGATCTTGTGTCCTTGAGCAGGGAGGTGCGTGGGATACTCACCTTCCGTTGATCGAGTTTACTTACAACAATAGTTACCATTCTAGCATCGGGATGGCACCGTTCGAGGCATTGTATGGTCGGAGATGTAGGACTCCGTTGTGTTGGCATGAATCTGGGGAGAGTATTGTTCTTGGACCCGAGGTTGTTCGAGAGACTACTGAAAAGGTGAAATTGATCCGTGAGAAAATGAAAGCGTCGCAGAGTAGACAGAAGAGCTATCATGATAAGAGAAGGAAGGATTTAGAATTCCAAGCTGGTGATCATGTGTTTTTGAGAGTCACGCCTATGGCTGGTGTTGGGCGTGCATTGAAGACAAAGAAGTTGACTCCTCGTTTCATTGGACCGTATCAGATCACTGAGAGAATTGGTAATGTTGCTTATAGGGTGGCCTTGCCGCCTAATCTTTCGAATTTGCACGATGTATTTCATGTGTCGCAACTTCGGAAGTATATTTCGGATCCGTCCCATGTGATTCCGATGGATGATGTGCATGTGCGGGATAATCTCACTGTGGAGACAATGCCTGTGCGAATTGAAGATCGTGAAGTGAAGACTTTACGTGGCAAAGAGATAAACCTGGTGAAAGTGGTCTGGTTAGGAGCTGCTGGTGAAAGCATGACATGGGAGTTGGAGAGCAAGATGCGAGAGTCCTATCCGGAGCTGTTTGAATCAGGTATGTTTTCGAGGACGAAAGATTCTAAGTGGGGGAGGGTTGTAACACCCCGGAAATAATTTAATTAAAATAGTTGATTGAATTATTAAAATAATTTGGAGGCGGGATATAGATAAATTAAAAGGTTAATATTTTATATGCGTAGGAGGTGAAACGAGTAAAGGAGGTGGTGACGTAGAGAGCCCAGTGTTTACTGAGCCCTCAACTTAAACCCTGGGGGTTTAAGCCAAACCTCATTCGCAGCAAGCAAAAGAAAAACGAAAGTGAGAGTGAGAGAGAGAGCACGCGGCGCAAAGAGGGAGAGAAGAGGAGGGTTTCGCGAAGAATTTCAAAAGGAGATCGTTCGTGTTGCTGTGGTTTTGTTCGTGTCTCGTTCGTCGTGTTCCGGAGCTTACGTTATTCGAGGTAAGGGTGGGCTTAACCTTGATAATGGGTTGACGATAATTATGTGTGGGTAGTCTAGGGTTTTGTTGAATTGTTCGTGTTGTTGCATATCGTGTTTTCGTTGAGATTGGTGCTTTGATGATTATTGCACGTTATTGTGATTTGTTTCGTTATTTGTTGTTGCGTGATTGTTGTATCATGATGGTGGTGATGTTATTGTTCGTGTTTTTGTTGTTGCTGTGCGTGGTTGATTGTTGTTGTCGCATTGTCGTTTTTGTTGTGGTGGTTGCGGTGTCATTGCCGTTAGGGTTTGGTGTTTGGCAATTTAGCGATTCTGGACACAGGTTCGGTTTTTCTAAAACTGGCGCTGTTTGGTTGATCCAAAAATTATGAGGTTGATTGTTTTTGAAAATAGACTTAACGCCGGTCGTTTTGGCACTGGTTTCGTTAAATTCGGAGTTGTATAGCTCGAGTTATAGGCGATACAAGTTAGGTTAAAATTCTGGAAACGATTTGGGTATAGATTCGGTATTTCGGTGACTGGGAACGTTGTATTGACCGAAAAATTATGTGGTTTATTTTTCTGGAAAATAGACTTAATGCTTGTTAATTTGGCACTGGTTTGGTTGCGTTTAGAGTTGTGTAGCTCGAGATATGAATTCCACAAGTTAGAGTAAGATTCTGGAAACAATCTGGACACAGGGTCAGTGTTTTGGTTACCACGTTTTCAAAAGAACTCCTTTTCGAACGAATCCAATTTCTTTGAAAACTAGACAAAATTTGCCCCAGTTTATGCACAAGTTTCATGCAATTTGATTGAGCTTTGGTCACTTTGGAATTGCTTGAATTTGAAGGACAGAAACTGTCCTCTTTTGCAACTAGCCTGTGTGCTTTTCGAAAACTGTACCTATTGGACACTCTCCTTCAAAAACTGAACTTAGGGATGATAACCAGACCCATAGGGCTTTCCAACAAGTATTTATTTGTTGAAATCCGATGTCGTTTGCTATTTTAATTAATTCGCTGAAGTAGGTGCGATGTGCCTAGGCGCTGTGCGCCAGTCTTGTGCGTGGTGTGCGTGCGTTATGTCCGCGTTGTGGAGCCGTCTGGTGTTAATATTTCAGGTGCGGTGCTGGTATGCTCAGGAGAGTTTAGTGGTAGCTGTGATGCTACAACTTGGTGCTATTTTTGGTGAAATCATTTGTTTTGATTCTGGTGATATAGTATTTATTTTAAATACTTGTTATGGTGAGTTGGTGCATAATCATGGTGTCGCATTGTCATATGCATGTTTTGGTGATATAGGCTCTGCCTCTGGTGTTTATTGGTGATATGCCCGTCGTGGCTCATTTTGGTGATCGGTACCGCATGCATATGCCCACTGGAGGGGTTGCATATCATCCCATTGTCTATGAATGTTATAATTTTGGTGGTTCACTGTCAAATGGATTTTTCCTTTGGTATCTGGTGCTGTGATATGGTGTAGTTGTATTGTGTTGCTGTAGTTACCTGATGCTAGCATATTTTTATCATCTGCTTATTATCTCTGTTAGACTCACCCCTTCTGCTTGGAATGTTGCTCTCATGCGGCAACGCTGCAGGTGATCGCTAGTGCTCGTGGAGGAATTGCTAGGTTTTGCTTCCTCTCTCGTTTGGGTCTGTGTCAGCTCTGATATGTAGCACCGGGGAGTCGTTAGTTATCGTTTTGAACTATTATTTTAGTTATTGGAAATTGTTTTAATTTATTTTGGAGATGCCTTTAATTGTTAATTCTGGAGATGTTTAAACTGGTTAATATTTCCGCTGCTTGGTGATTTCTTTTATATAAATTATTTTAGAGATTTTCTTTTTTTTAAAATGGTGAAAAATGTAGTGCCCTTCGAGGTGACTCTGATAATTGTCTATTTAATTGTAATAGTAAAAGGGGGGTGTTACAGGACACAATGCAAAAAATCAGAAGCAAAAGCAATGGATAGGAGAGTCAAGAAAAGAAAGGAAAAAAACCAAAAAAGAGGGAACAGATCAAACACCACCATCACACCCTCCTACAACCATCACACTGTTGAGGCAAAATCCCTAATTAAGTTTTGATGTTCAACAAACCTCAAAAGTGAGAAGCTTAAGATTTTTGATTTCATATATTACTAATGCTTCTTGTTGAGTGTTTCTTAAGGACAGATATTTCAAACTAATCTCAACAAGATATTTGCTTATGAGAAGCATCAATCAAAGAGAAAACTAGGAAGACTATTGCCCACACAGTTATGGAGAAAGGAGACTTCCCAAAACATAGATTAAAATCAAGAACCAGAGTGTAATCTTGAGAAGAATCTGTTTGTGAAGTTTCATCATGCATTGTGGCAATATAAGAAGGTTGAATAAGAAGGATCAAGGCAAGAAGAGTCATGACAGTAAAGATGAGAAGCATCACTTGAGAAAAAGTTAAGTTGAGAAGAGTCATGATCCTGAGAAGGGTCATGATGAGAAGATTCATGTTGAAAAGAGTCATCATCCTGAGAAGGGTCATGGTAAGAAGAATCATCATCCTAAGAAGCATCAACATGAGAAAGAATCAACTTAAGATTTATCATCTTCAACAAAGAGATCATGTGAGAAGGATCACAGTAACAGCTTGGTTTCTGCAGAAAAGTACATACAGCTGTATGTTGCAGAGGAGCGTATTTCCAACGGCTATAAACGACTAGTTTCTCAACCAACGGCTACAATTCTTGATCCAACAGTTAATACACAATATTAACTCTATAAAACAACAGCCTTGGACGCCATTACTCCTCAAGAGATTGAATCAAAATTCAGAGCTATCAACCTTCTCACCTATTCCAGTTCTTTCTCTTCCATACTCAGCTGAACCTAAAACAGAAGGGATTCATCCATTCTCTGAGTATGTACTAAGTCTTGTGTTGAAGTTATTATTGTAATACTCCATATGTATCAACCAAGCTCTAGAAATCCCAAAAACCCTATAAACCAAACAGAATCTTGAATAAGGGAACCTTCTCAAGTAGCATGAGCTGCTGTAGGACTTGAGAAGTGAGTGCTTCAGTGTTGGAAGCAGTCTAATAGATCTGGTCAGGTTTATTAGTGAAGTATACAGTAGGTAGAGCTGTGAAAGAAAACTACCAAGAGAGTTCATCTTTGGAGAGATGTAAACTGTGTAATCTATTTTGGAAAAATAGTGGAAATTCTCACTGGATGTGAGGAGTGGATGTAGCCCTGGAGTGGGGTGAACCACTATAAATCACTGTGTCATTTACTGTCTTTATAGATTACTTATTGTAGAAAAACTCTCCTTAGGGAGAAGGTTTATGAAAACTGAGAAGAGTCCTATATGACCCTTCTGGTCCACACAGAGTCATTATTTATTAAACCTTCTCACCTTCACAACTTGAACATAAACTCTTGGTAAAACGATTTGAAAACATATTTGAGACTCACAGCTTAAAGCTACTTAAAACAATCATTGATATAAACTGTTAGAAGCATCGAAGGAAGAACTAACAGACCCTTCTCAACTTCACTATAGTTGAGAAGACTGTTTCATCACGCTTCTCTTTTTACCTTTCTTAGGAAGAAGATTGTTTTATTACTTCTAATCTCTAACACGTATTACTTACTTTCTTGAGTCTGAGTAATACTTGTGAAGCAAAGTTCTTTTATTTCAGGAGAACTTTAAAAGGGTCACAATTCCAACCCCCCTTCCTTGTGACATTGGTGACTTCAATTGGCATCAGAGCTAAGCCTCTGGGGTTTAGCACACTTAACAGTGTGAGAGGAAAAGATCTTGGAGGAAGTCATGGCCAAACCAAATTCTGTAACCTTCTTACCAAAAGGTGCTTCATCTAACAGACCACCAGGGTTTAATGGAGAACACTATTACTATTGGAAAAACCAAATGAAGTTATTTCTTGAATCTCAAGACACTGATATTTGGGATATAGTTGAAAATGGTCCATACATTCCTACAGTGGGAAATACACATTTTCCAAAGCCCAAAACTGAGTGGACTCCAGAAGAAAAGCATAAAGTGCTGCAAAATTCCAAAGCTAAGTACTATCTAACTTGTGCTTTGGGAAGAGCAGAATATGACAAGATTGTGGGAAAAGAAACTGCTAAAGAAATATGGGATACTCTACAAACTGCTCATGAAGGAACAGATCAAATAAAGGAAGCTAAGAAAGGGATGCTCATTCATGAATTTGAAATGTTCAAAATGACAGAAGAAGAAACAATTGATGAAATGTTTGGTAGATTCACTGCTATCATCAATGGATTGAGTGCACTTGGGAAAACTTACCCAAATGCTGAGAAGGTTAGCAAACTGTTGAAATGCCTTCCAAAGGTGTGGAGACCAAAGAAGACTGCTATAGAAGAAGCCAAAACTCTGTCTGAACTAGACATTGATCACCTACTGGGCTCTCTCAAAATCCATGAACAAGAGCTTATGGAAGAACTGCACCCAAAGAGAAAGATAGTGGATCTCAAAGCATCTCACAAAGAAGAATGCAACCCTTCTCACAAAGGAAAAGCAGCTGCACTCAAATCTTCCCAAGATGATGATGAGCAAGAAAGTGAGGAGGATACTGAAGGAGAAGAGCTTGCATTAAATCAAAAAGAATCAACAGATGGCTGAACAACAAAAGAAGAGGAAAGAATCAATTCAGAAGAGAACCATTCAAAGGAGACAAGTCAAAATTCACCTGCTTTGAATGCAAGAAGCCTGGCCACATGAAACAAGATTACCCTTTACTCAAGAAGAGTCCAAGAAGGTTCACATCTCAGAAAAAGGCACTAATGGCTACTTGGGATGACTCAGAAGGGTCATCAAGTGAGCATGAAGAAGAATCAGCAAATCTTTGTCTCATGGCAGGAATAGAACAAGATGAGGTACAAACTTCTAAACTCCTTAAATGTGAAACATGCAAATAAATTGAATCTTTCCTTTGATAGTTTGTTGCATGACTCTGATATTCTATCTAGAAAATGCATGTTTTTCAAAGAACAGTTGAGTAAGGTTAAAAGTGAAAATGAGGAATTAAGAATACAAAATGAAAGAATGGGAACAACCATTCATACCTTACAAATATCTCACTTCAAATTGTCTGAACAATTCAAGCTTCTTACAGTCAAAATGTCTGAAAAACAAACTGTTTCTAGCATAAAACTTGAAAATGAGAATACAATGCTTAGGAAACAAGTAAGTAATTTGACAAATGAACTTGTGATATGTGCAAAGAGTCTTGAAGCTTCTCAAGTGATTTTAACTCCTATTGAGGAAGATATGATAGCTAAGAAAGGTAGGAGAAGAACTAGAACTTCATGCACCAAATGTAAACAGTTTGGACATAATGCTTCTGTCTGTAGCACTAAACATAAAGAACCTATATTTGAAAACACTGACCCTCAAGGACCCAAAGAAAAATGGGTACCTAAATCTTTGTCAAAAACAAATGCAGGCATGCCTCATAGCATCAAGAAGAAAGCTGTGGTTCCTAGACAATGGGTGCTCAAGGCACATGACAGGGGAGAAGGATAAATTTCTCTCCATGGAGAGCTTTGATGGAGGACTTGTCATGTTTGGAAATAATGACAAAGGCTACATCAAAGGAATAGGTACAGTAGGTAAAATAAACTCTGCTTAGATTCAAAATGTTCAATTTGTGAAAGGACTCAACCATAACTTACTTAGCATAAGTCAGTTATGTGATTCTGGACATGAAGTGACATTCAAGTCTGATGTATGCAAAATAAAAAGTTTAGAGTCTGGAAAAATTATTTTCACTGGTCATAGAACAAATAATCTGTATAGCTTATGTCTTGATGATCTTCCTGATCATATGTGTCTAATTTCTAAGGAAGATGACAAGTGGATGTGGCATAGGAGATTTGGTCATATTAGCACGAAAACTCTTTCAAAATTATCTAAACTTGATTTAGTCAGAGGTCTTCCAAAGATCAAATATGAGAAGGATAAATCATGTGAAGCATGCATCCAAGGAAAGCATGTTAAATCATCCTTTAAACCTATCAACATGATTTCTACTCAAAAACCTTTGGAACTTCTGCATATGGATCTTTTTGGTCCAACCAAACATGCTAGTCTAAGTGGAAAAAGATATGGCTTTGTTATTGTTGATGACTATTCTAGGTTCACATGGGTGATCTTTCTCAAAAACAAAGATGAGGCTTTTGAAAATTTTAAAACATTTTTTAAGAAAGTTCAAAATGAGAAAAGGTCTAACATCATTGCAATCAGGAGTGACCATGGAGGAGAATTTGAAAATGCTTTATTTAAAACCTTTCTTGAAGAGAATGGTGTGTCTCACAACTTCTCTTGTCCAAGAACTCCTCAACAAAATGGTGTAGTTGAAAGAAAAAATAGAACATTGCAAGAGATGGCTAGAACATTGCTAAATGATTCAAAAATTGAAAAATACTTTTGGGCAGAAGCAGTTAACACTGCTTGCTATATTTTGAACAGAGCTACAGTTAGAAAAGTTTTGAATAAAACCCCATATGAACTTTGGAAAGGAAAGAAGCCAATTATCTCTTATTTCCATGTGTTTGGTTGTGATTGCTATGTGTTGAACAATAAGGATAATTTAAAAAAATTTGATGCAAAATCTGATCTTGCATTATTCTTAGGATATTCTCTCACATCAAAAGCATATAGGGTATTCAATCTTAGAACAAAAGATGTTGAAGAAAGCATGCATGTGATGTTTATGGAAACTAACAGTTCTAATAATATAAATGAAGAAGATGAGATTGATGCAGATAAGACAGGTGAGAAGGATGCTGAAATAAATGAAAAAGCTGAAACAGATCCAACAATTGACCCTTCTCAACCCTTGAATAATCAAAATGTACAACCTACTCAAGCTTCTGATCTCCCTAGAAGTTGGAGACTTGTTACTCACCATCCTCAAGAGCAAATAATTGGAGAAACCTCTGAACCAGTCAGAACTAGAAGTTCTTTCAGAAGAGAAGCTTCTCAGAGTGCTCTCATATCCCAAATAGAGCCCAAGAATATAAATGAAGCAATTATAGATGAATCTTGGGTAGAAGCAATGCAAGAAGAGCTTGCACAATTTGAGAAGAATGAGGTATGGAACCTAGTACCCTCTCCTTCACATCAATCTGTTATTGGTACTAAGTGGGTGTTCAGAAACAAAATGGATGAAGATGGTAAGGTGATCAGAAACAAAGCAAGGTTAGTTGCTCAAGGTTACAATCAACAGGAAGGTATTGATTATGATGAAACTTTTGCTCCTGTTGCTAGACTAGAAGCTATTAGAATCCTTCTTGCTTATGCTGCTCACAAAGATTTCAAACTCTTCCAAATGGATGTTAAAAGTGCTTTTCTAAATGACTTTCTAAATGAGGAAGTGTATGTACACCAACCTCCTGGTTTTATTGATGAGAAGCATCCAAACCATGCTTTCAAACTAACCAAGGCACTCTATGGTCTCAAACAAGCTCCTAGAGCTTGGTATGAAAGACTGAGTACCTTTCTTCTCAAAAATGGTTTTTCAAGAGGAAAAATTTATGTCACTCTCTTTAGAAAATCAATTAAAGATGAATTATTAATAGTTCAAATTTATGTTGATGACATCATCTTTGGAGCAACAAATGAAAAGCTATGCAGTGACTTTGGAAAACTTATGATGAGTGAGTTTGAAATGAGCCTAATGGGTGAACTAAGATACTTTCTTGGTTTGCAAATCAAACAACTTAAGAAGGGTATTTTCATCTCTCAAGAAAAATATATAAAAGATCTTCTTAAGAAATACAAAATGAGTGATGCAAAAACAATGGCAACTCCCATGCACCCTTTGAGAAGGACGAGAAAGGTAAATCTGCATCTGAGAAGGAATATAGAGGTATGATAAGGTCCCTATTGTATCTCACTGCAAGTAGACCAGATATAGTCTTCTCAGTAGGGTTGTGTGCTAGATTTCAATCTGCTCCAAAAGAATCTCATCTTTGTGCTGTTAAAAGAATTTTTAGATATCTTGTTGGTACACCTAACCTTGGCTTGTGGTACAAGAAAAGAACCCATTTTGACCTAATTGGGTACTGTGATGCTGACTATGCTGGAGACAAAATTGAAAGAAAAAGCACAAGTGGTTCTTGCCAACTACTTGGAGAATCACTCATCTCATGGTCATGCAGAAAGCAAAACACAATTGCCTTGTCTACCACAGAAGCAGAATATGTCTCTGCAGCAGGATGTTGTTCTCAAATTCTTTGGATCAAAAACCAACTTGAGGACTACTCTCTAAGCTTCTCAGGTATTCCTATCTTCTGTGATAATACCAGTGCCATTAATTTGTCTAAAAATCCCATTCAACATTCTAGATCAAAGCACATTGATATTAAACATCATTTTATTAGAGATCATGTGCAAAAGAAAGATATTGAACTTGTTTTTGTGGATACTAAGCATCAATTAGCTGATATCTTCACTAAACCTCTGTTAGAAGAGAACTTTAGTTATATTAAAAGCATGTTGCATATCCCCCCCTCTGATGAGAAGGGTTATGACCACCAACCTTCTCAAGACTGAGAAGGGTCATTACCCAACCTTCTCAAACCTGAGAAGGGTCATCAGTATCATATGGCCTTTAAAAACATCAAAAAGATTTTATGTTTGTTTCTTTTCTGTCTGTTTTAGTGTTTGTTTTAATGTTGATAATGCTTTAATTGTTGTTTTTCCTTTTATGGTTTATGTCTTAGGTTTTTTTTGTTAAAAATACCAAAAATAGGTCCCTAGCCGTTCAACGGCTCTTCTCATCTCTCTCCCGATCAATCTTGTCACTTAAGTCCCTTCAACAGTTACACACATCAGTCAATGATGTTGTAACCGTTAGGTAATAACTGATTCCAAGTTATTAAAATCACGCCATCTCTCTCTCTCTCTCTTCATTCATTCGCATAACCGTTGTAACCTCTCCCTCTTCATTCTTCCTTCTTTCTCTCATGGTGAGAACAAA
The DNA here is from genome assembly GCA_963573325.1 of Astragalus glycyphyllos. Lineage (NCBI taxonomy): Eukaryota > Viridiplantae > Streptophyta > Magnoliopsida > Fabales > Fabaceae > Astragalus > Astragalus glycyphyllos. The sequence continues at coordinate 32,133,347 of OY754311.1, read as the reverse complement.
GAATCCAGAACCCATATCATCTTACTCTGATTCCTCACGCGATTCCTCTCTTAGAATCCCAAACTTTGTTCTTGTTGGACCTCCACAATCTATTTGCGACGTGAAACCCCTAAAATCCAGACCAGCCAAAATGAAACATGCTCCAAGCGGAAACCCAAGAAGATCAACCAGAGTAATATGGAGAACCGCTGCTAAAAACACCACTGGAACTGATCCAGATGCACCAATAAATCTGGAAGAGGAGAATGTTGCTTCTGAACAGGGAACAGAGCAATCACAAGCTCCTGAGAAGAGTGCTTCTTGTCCAAAATCTCCTCCAAAGAAGGCTCCTAAAGACAAGAAAATAGAAAGGGAAGATGCTGAAATTAGGAAGAAAGTCATGGAGACTCTAGCCACTGCAAGCAAACAATCTAAGGGAACAAAGAAGAGAAAATAGCCTGACATGTCCAACTGGAACAAGAAGGCAATCGTTTCTGGAACAGTATACAACCTGGAAGAAATTGAGAAGAGTGGATGGAATGTCACTCCTCTCCTTACTCAACAAAAATGGGAAAGGTTTGTCTCTCTAGATGATTTGGTTTATAGAGAGAAAGTCAGAGAGTTCTATGCAAATGCTCAATACCAACTTGAGCCCCTTCAAATCACTTCTTGGATTGGTGGCAGGGAGTTCAACATCTCTCCAATCTCTCTAGGACAGGTCTTCAATATCCCTCATAAAGGTGTGCAAATTTATGAAGAGAAATGGTATAACTCCTTAGGTATTTCTGCACAAGAACTCAAAACTATTCTACTCAAAGAATCACTGGAGATTGCATACTCTCCTTCCTAGGGCTGGTTCCTTTGAGAAGGTAACCACTGGAGATTGCATTATTCTATACCATCTGGTAGAAAACAAGCCTCTTAGTCTCCCTTACCTTATCATGCATCATATGATAAATGCTATTAAGGCAGACAAACTCCAAACCTCTCTGCCCTATGGAAATGCCCTCACAAAAGTGTTTAATCACTTTTTAATCAAGATATCTGTCAAAGAAGGAACCATTGAATCAAAGCCCTTCACCTCTAAGAATCTAAAACTCATGGGTCTAGATGTTGCTGCTAAGGAAGAGCAGAATGATGGAAAGAAAAAGAAACAGAAGGTTTCTCATACAACATCTGTAGAAGAAGAAATGGCTGAAACTCTTAGAAGAGAAACTAAGACAAAGAGAAGAAATGACCCTTCTCTCAGTCCTGAGAAGGGTGAAAATATCCCTGAGAAGGTTTAGGAGAAGGTTAAAGAGGCTGAGAAGGATCATTTTCATGAGAAAAAGAAAGCCATAGAGTCTGAGAAGACTGCTAGAAGCACTTCTGATGAAGAGAGAACCGTCTCTGATCATGAAAGTGATTCTGGTCATTCTACATCAGTTGGGAAGATGGCTCCCTTATCCAAAGTCTATTCAAGGGGTCCAAGAACAGTATGGAAAGTCCCAACCAAAGGAGAAACAAGTGCTCTTGTAGAGAGCTTCAACAAAGCTGCTGTTGAAATTGGAATGATCACACCAGAGAAGGATGCTGGTGGTGAAAAATCAGAGGGACGAACTGAAGTACTCCACCTTGACTCATCTGGAGGCAAGGGTTCTGATACAACCATGGTTTTAGAAGATACCATTCCATTCAATCTAAATGAGGGAATCACCATTGAGCCACCACAACAAGGGCCAATTGCTGAAGGAATAGCAATTGAAGAAGAGAAACTTGTTGAGAAAGTTGTAAGTGAAGAAAAAGAAGAAGAGGCTGAAAAAGAAGAATGTTTAGAGGTTGAGAAGAGTGCTGAGCAGGGTGCTGAGAAGAGTGCAGAAGTGGAAACAAATCAAGAGCAACCTTCTCATGATGGTATAACCCTCACTCAACCTAACCCTCCATCACCTCGGGGGAGTTTATCAGAAACACCCCCTCTCCAAACATTCATACACCTCTTCCAACCATGTTTCCAGATCAAATGCCAACCTTACCACCCTTCTCTCCATCCCTGAACTTACCAAATACTAAAGCTAGCCTTCACCCAGTTACCACTGCTCCACCAACTGAACCCTCACCAATTCCTACCATGTCTAGGGTCACCTCTCATAACCTAGAATCCCTCATTGCAGCCATAAATCTTGAATACAACATCTCACCCCTCAAAACCTCCAACACCATCACCTCTTCAAACCTAAACCAGTTTCTGAACCTTAACCAGATCCCTCAAAATGACTCCCCTCAACCAATATACCCTCCTTTTATTCCCCAAACCTTACCATCTGATATACCATCACACTTTGGCTCTCTTGATTCCACTTTTCTCAAAGCTGCACTTGGAGAACCTTTTGGCACTGCACCTGAGAAAGGTGATGATATCTCCAATGAAACTTCTGCTGGTCCCTCTGCTAGTGTTGAAAAGAGGATGACAAAGATGGAAAAGGTGATGAAGAGAATGAAAGGATTGCTGAAGAATGTGCTGCAAGGACAAGCCATTCTGCAACAAGCCCAAAGGGCTAAAGCTGCTCGTGATGAGCAATTCAGAAATTGGATTATGCAACAAGGAAACACCAACCCTGCTCCTAATGTCTTACCCCCAGAATTTGGTCCTATACTCCAGTTTCCAGATATTCCTAGGCCTGCTACTTCATCCTCATCTGATGGGTCTTCCCCATCCAAGTAGCAACCTAATCTATTTCCTTCCTCCTCCACCTTTCTGATGTGTGACAAAAGGGGGAGAAGAGTTAGATTAAGTTATTAGGTCTTAGGCTATTTTGTGTGCTCTGTCATTAGCTAGTATCTGTGCAATTAGGCACTATTTGTTTGAGAAGTAATCTTCTCACTGTTTGTTTTATTTTGTGTGCTCTGTCATTAGCTAGTATTTGTGCAATTAGGCACTATTTGTTTGAGAAGTAATCTTCTCACTGTTTGTTTTATTTTCTGGGCAAGTTTAGCCACCAAGAACATGACTGCAATATAATCATTCCAATGATTTTTTGATGATATAAATGAAGATGAATGTTCTTGCTTATGTTTTCTTGTGTGAATTACTGAATTATGTCTAACTTGAATATAACTTAGAAACTAAACTGTCAGCATACATTCAGGGGGAGTAAAAGGAAAAAAAAATGCCTTAGAAAGTTTAAAACAAATATCAGAAAACTTAATCCATCTCAATTGAGTTTGTCAAACATCAAAAAGGGGGAGATTGTTGAGGCAAAATCCCTAATTAAGTTTTGATGTTCAACAAACCTCAAAAGTGAGAAGCTTAAGATTTCTGATTTCATATATTACTAATGCTTCTTGTTGAGTGTTTCTTAAGGACAGATATTTCAAACTAATCTCAACAAGATATTTGCTTATGAGAAGCATCAATCAAAGAGAAAACTAGGAAGACTATTGCTCACACAGTTATGGAGAAAGGAGACTTCCCAAAACATAGATTAAAATCAAGAACCAGAGTGTAATCTTGAGAAGAATCTGTTTGTGAAGTTTCATCATGCATTGTGGCAATATAAGAAGGTTGAATAAGAAAGATCAAGGCAAGAAGAGTCATGACAGTAAAGATGAGAAGCATCACTTGAGAAAAAGTTAAGTTGAGAAGAGTCATGATCCTGAGAAGGGTCATGATGAGAAGATTCATGTTGAAAAGAGTCATGATCCTGGGAAGGGTCATGGTAAGAAGAATCATCATCCTAAGAAGCATCAACATGAGAAAGAATCAACTTAAGATTTATCATCTTCAACAAAGAGATCATGTGAGAAGGATCACAGTGAGAAGAGTCACTGTGAGAACGGTCATGACAGCAATGAACAGCCTGGTTTCTGCAGAAGAGTACATACAGCTGTATGTTGCAGAGGAGCGTATTTCCAACGGCTATAAACGGCTAGTTTCTCAACCAAGGGCTACAATTCTTGATCCAACAGTTAATACACAATATTAACTCTATAAAACAATAGTCTTGGACGCCATTACTCCTCAAGAGATTGAATCAAAATTCAGAGCTATCAACCTTCTCACCTATTCCAGTTCTTTCTCTTCCATACTCAGCTGAACCTAAAACAAAAGGGATTCATCCATTCTCAGAGTATGTACTAAGTCTTGTGTTGAAGTTATTATTGTAATACTCCATATGTATCAACCAAGCTCTAGAAATCCCAAAAACCCTATAAACCAAACAGAATCTTGAATAAGGGAACCTTCTCAAGTAGCATGAGCTGCTGTAGGACTTGAGAAGTGAGTGCTTCAGTGTTGGAAGCAGTCTAATAGATCTGGTCAGGTTTATTAGTGAAGTATATAGTAGGTAGAGCTGTGAAAGAAAACTACCAAGAGAGTTCATCTTTGGAGAGATGTAAACTGTGTAATCTATTTTGGAAAAATAGTGGAAATTCTCACTGGATGTGAGGAGTGGATGTAGCCCTGGAGTGGGGTGAACCACTATAAATCACTGTGTCATTTACTGTCTTTATAGATTACTTATTGTAGAAAAACTCTCCTTAGGGAGAAGGTTTATGAAAACTGAGAAGAGTCCTATATGACCCTTCTCTGGTCTACACAGAGTCATTATTTATTAAACCTTCTCACCTTCACAACTTGAACATAAACTCTTGGTAAAACGATTTGAAAACATATTTGGAACTCACAGCTTAAAGCTACTTAAAACAATCATTGACATAAACTGTGAGAAGCATCGAAGGAAGAACTAACAGACCCTTCTCAACTTCACTATAGTTGAGAAGACTGTTTCATCACGCTTCTCTTTTTACCTTTCTTAGGAAGAAGATTGTTTTATTACTTCTAATCTCTAACACGTATTACTTACTTTCTTGAGTCTGAGTAATACTTGTGAAGCAAAGTTCTTTTATTTCAGGAGAACTTTAAAAGGGTCACAATTCCAACCCCCCTTCCTTGTGACATTGGTGACTTCACGCACCACCACCACCACCACCGTGAATCGTTGACCACCGCCGCACCCCCTCCTTCTCGTGCGCACAACTCCACCACCTTGCTTCTTTTTTTCGTTTTCCTCTCTGTTTCCCCTACATACTTTTGTATCTCTCTCTCACTCTCATGTCTTCTCAAATCTCTGTCTCTGTCTCTGTCTCTGTCTCTCTCTCTCTCTCTCTCTCTCTCTCTCTCTCTCTCTCTCTCTCTCTCTCTCTCTCTCTCTCTCTCTCTCTCTCTCTCTCTCTCTCTCTCTCTCTCTCTCTCTCTCTCTCTCTCTCTCTCTCTCTCTCTCTCTCTCTCTCTCTCGAATGTGTGTGGGGCTCGAAAAAGGGATTAGGGTTTCCTTATCCAAGTGATTTCTTTTTATATTCCTTTCTTTTACTAGGATTATTTGTTTTGAAAACCACTAATCACACCCACTATTTTTCTTTTCATCACCTTTTTTTTATAAAAATGTTGGTCCACGTAGAGTCCTTTTTATTTAATTTAAATAAAAATCTTTTCTCATAAAAATGAAAAATATGGAATTGGCTAAGATGTGACATCTTGTCGATCCCAATTTAAGACGCCTGAGTTGTACAACTTAGATCTTGAACCCGTTCAAAATTAAAACCAACCAACAAACAAATTTTTTGGAAGAACTACGTGACTTGAGTTCCTCTTTGCAACAGAGAATACATAGGAGCAGGGTCTCCCGTCAAGTCAAAAAAACTAAAATGTCTAACTTATTCTCTTGTCTTTATTTCTTTGTAAACCAATTACTATCTTATTCATTTTTGGGTAAAACAAATATGTCATAACTTAATATTTTGCACAATCAAATTAAGGGTAACTGTCTTAGGACTGGTGTATTAGGGGTGCTGTGGAATTAAATTTTCGCCCTTTCCTATTCATAACCAACTGCTGAATCTAATCTAGTTTACGCAGACCAATAACTTTTAAGGTAGGTTTTTCTCAATTTTTCCTATTAAATAAATTGGGTGGCGACTCCTAAAATCATACTTTTTTGAGCCGTCTGCGTCAAGATTACGGTCACGACAGACCCCCCTAAAACAATTCATCCTAGAGACAAGTTATAAGATAATTTAAAGGACTAAATTACATTAGCCAGATCAAAAAGAGACAAGACCGAATTTGTCCTTGAACGAGTATTATAGCCAACAACCAATTTCTTCTTTTTTTTGCGCAATTTCTTCTTTTGAGTCTTTGAGACAACCGTTTCAAAATTGTCATCTCGTGCAACTTTTCCTTGAGTATCGGTAGCCGAAAGATCACCAACATCATCTGACACATCACCCCAAAGCTTTCTTTATATTTTCATATCAAATGCTACTACTGGATTAGAAGTAGTAGTGGACTCTAAGGCACTTTGCTAATCTAGTCTGAAGGTGGGAGCTAGGTTGAGTGGAGGATGAGTCAACATCATCTAACAAATCACACCCAAAGATTTCCTAATATTCTCATATCAGATGCTACTACTAGATTAGAAGTAGTTTTAGAATCTGAGGAATTTAGCGAATCTAGCATAATGGTGGGAGGTAGCGTGGAGGATGAGTCAATATCTTGCAAACGGTGGTTCAATGAGTTACTTGTTGAAGAGGGTATCACCAAATCACCTAAATTACAAGTATGCACAGGGGCGTGTCTAACACATGGAGATTTTTCAAGTTGCGTACCTTTACTTGCAATAACAAAAAATTGCCACACCCATCAAAGGAATTGGGTTTTCTTCCACTTCCTTCGAGGATAAAACAATATTGTTCACACCCTTGAAACGATGGGGATCATTATCTTCTTCCACTAAAATAACCAAGTTAATATCATGTGAAGCCTTGAGTGGGCATGCTTTGGAGGGGCCATCATCAGCTACATTATTATGTTCTATTTGTTGCCCCACGTCAGTAGAATTCCCTCTGTCCTTCTTAGGAATGTATTGGACGACTAGATGAGGAGGGACGGAGTTTGCCTTTCGTGGAAACTCATTCTTTCCTTTAGTCTTTTCCTTAAACACATCATGATCAGACCCATTGCTATGTTTACAGTTCTTAAGTGAATGGCTAATGCATTGGCAAGATTTGCAAAACAAAGGCACGCATTCATATTCCACACTGATAAAAAAAATCCCTCTCTTTTCACTAATAATTGATCTTGGAATTGCACCGTTAAATAAATATCTAATAGTACCCTAGCATAATGACCAAAGGTTCTTTTTGATGTAGTTTCATCCAAAGCAATAGGGACACCTAGACTACCACTAATCTCAAACAAAATTTTAGGTCTCCAATATTCTCAAGAAAGACCATGAAGTCGGACCCAATATTGAGCAGTAATTTGTTAAGTGAAAAAGGATCAAAATCAGATGACCAAGGAGAGAGAGGTGCAACACATCAAGATTTAAATTAAAAGATCCCTGAGAATTTGAAAAACTACACTCGATATCTTTGGAATTTGTACTCACTATTAGCCGAATAACAATAGGATTGCTATACGCATGGAAGTTGATATACTCCCTCTGTCTTATTTTGTTTGTTGTTTTAGCAAAACCAATTTGTCTCAAATTGATTGTTGTTTCAGATTTTCAATGAAATTTTTAATATTATTTTCCATTTATACCGACAACTTTTTACATCTAATAAATGGTTAACATTTCCCTGTATAGAGAAATAAAAAGTTAAATAATAAATTAAACAATAATTTTTAAAAAATCTAGATTCCTAATATTTTTCTTGGAAGAGGGAGGGAGTAGAATCATTTTTCTACGATCTTGTTTTGTTTTCTGCCTCTGGCCGGAGATGGCCGATCGCTTCTTTCCGAATGAGATGCCACACTTCGTGGCAGAGACACCACTTGAAGAACCTATTTCCTCCATAGACTCTCTCACCATACTCCTTTCTCTACCTTACCAAACTCTTTCCACAAAGTTCCAAGCTGCAGCACTTCACTTTAAACAATTGGTACTAACAAACTTCATTTTCACTTTCACAAAACTTCCCCTTCTTATTTTTCTTTCCTTTTTAGGGTTCCTATTGTTCTTCAGATTTGTGTGTTCCTTTGATTTTGGGTAGGCTCAACTTAGTAACTTTCGTGGCGGTGCAGTAATGGGTCGGTGTGAATTTTCTCAGTAAGTGTTTGTGCTGCCTTTTTTTTCTAATTATTCTTCTTCAGGTGGTGAGAGAGACACGGGGTTCAAGTGGGAATCGTGTGAAGGACTTTACACTTTACACGGGAGCTCTTGGAACAGCATACCTGGTTTTCAAAGCCTACCAAGTAACCAAGAACGTTGATGATCTTAACTTATGCTCAGAAATTATTCAAGCTTGTGATTCTGCTTCAGCAAATTCCAGGTATTCTCTCATTCATGTATCAGAAAAGACTTAGACATTGTATTACATTAGTTTAAACATGCCCAAGTAGAGGTTTTTAGTTGTTGTGAGTAGTTGGGTTAAAGCATAGTGAAAATTGAGTTGCTTGAATATTAGACTTTGTTGTCTCGTTGTATACCTGAGAAATGCACTTGCTTATTCTTGGGGTTAAGTTAGGGGAATCCCTTGAATTATTGTTTTAAACTAGTGTTTGGAAAGACCTAAATTAAATAAGAGAAATGCCAGTGTCACTGGTTGTCACACTTTTGAAAACACTCTTAATTTTATTGAAGTTCATATGGATTCCACCAAATTTACATGAGACTCACATGATTTAGTAGAACTCATTTGAAATTTAACCAATAAGAGTGTTTTTGTTGGAAAGTGAGTGTTAGAGAGTAGTAGCGACACACGGCTTGCAACACACTCTTCAACACTCATTTCCCGATAAACACTCTTATTAGTTAAATTTCAAAGAAGTTCTACTGCATCATGCAGGTTCCTTTTAATTTCAACTAAATTAACGGAGTGTGTTCAAAAGTGTGTGATAGGGAGTAGTTCTCTTTAAATAATTATAGCTTTAGCCCAAAATGGGACGCTGAAATTTTATTTACTAATGTATGAGTTGCAGCCGAGTGACATTTATCTGTGGGCGTGCTGGTGTTTGTGCTCTTGGTGCTGTCATAGCTAAGCATGCAGGTGATGGGAGACTGCTTGACTATTACCTAAGACAATTCAAAGAGGTATTTTGTTCTATTTATTTTTTGAATCCTGATTCTTGTTTTACTTCCACTTTGTGCCTGAAATTCAGTTGTTTAATTGTTTCTCATTTTGGTATCTTTGCTTTGGAAACAGATTGAGCTACCCCGTGATTTGCCAAATGAGCTGTTGTATGGCAGAGCAGGTTACTTATGGGCTTGTTCATTCTTAAACAAACATATTGGCAAAGACACAATACCTACTAACTACATGGTAAGACACATTTGCTTTGTTGTGGCATTCTTCCTCTGCAAATTCACAAATTTGTGTTAATTTGCAATGAAAATGGGTTTTTAATTTTGACAGAGATCAGTTGTGGATGAAGTTATTAAAGCTGGTAGACAAATGGGTCACAAGGGAAGATGTCCTTTGATGTATGAATGGCATGGGAAGAAATACTGGGGTGCTGCCCATGGACTTGCAGGAATTATGAATGTTTTAATGGACATGGAACTCGAGGAAGATGAGGTGGAAGATGTCAAGGGTACACTACAATACATGATTACGAATCGTTTCCCGAGTGGAAATTATCCATCCAGTGAAGGAAATGAATCTGACCGCCTTGTCCATTGGTGTCATGGTGCTCCTGGAGTCACTCTTACGCTTGTAAAAGCAGCTGAGGTAATCTTTTCCTTATTTACCACATTCAAATTTTAACTGTATGTGGAGTTTATAAGACGTAAAGGAACTGATATATTAATCATTAGGTTTTTGGGGATAAGGAACTTTTACGAGCAGCTGAAGATGCCGGAGAAGTAGTATGGAAGAGGGGTTTGCTTAAGCGAGTTGGAATGTGTCATGGCATCAGTGGGAATACCTATGTCTTTCTTTCTCTTTACAGATTGACAGGAAACAAGGAGTACTTATATAAGGCTAAAGGATTTGCTTGCTTTCTACTTGATAAAGCACAAAAATTGATCTCAGAAGGAAAGATGCATGGAGGTGATCGCCCTTATTCCTTATTTGAAGGTCTTGGAGGAATGGCATTTACTTTTCTAGACATGATTGACCCACAAGAGGCAAGGTTACCAGGTTATGAACTTTGAGTCTCTTGACATGGTGGACCCTCATGACTGCAAATTTTGGGGTTGGCTAGCATATGATGTATTCTGACAAATTTTGTAAATATGAGAAAAAATACTGCAATGGCTCTTAAGTGCTATATGAGATGTTCGAGGAGTAACTGCGATGTGTGATGCATGGTTCCATGATATTTCTTAAATACTCTTTTTTTATTATTTCAAGGATTAAAAACAAAAACAAAAAAGAAGAGTTTTGCAGGGACAAAATATTCTTTCAAGGAAGAAAATCGAAAAAGTATTCTTTTAGAGGCGAAAACTAAAAACCTCTATATTTAGAGGACATGAAAAGCACAATTAAGTCTCTTTTTCCATGTATTAGGCCTCCATGGTTACTTTTATATGAGGAAGAACTTGGTAAAAGAATTACTCTGGAGTTAACTTGAAGGACAACTAATGGATAAGTTTACGAGATTTTCAGATGCTGACACAATTTATATGGATAAGTTCACGAGATTTTCAGATGCTGACCAAGAGGTAGGTTCCAAAATAACACCGCACACATCAATTTATAGTCACTATGCACAGTAATAATTTCAGAAAGTTTATAAGCACTTTGTCACATTGTTGAATGATTTTATTGAATCATCGACTCCTACATCAAAGACAAAAAAAGTTCCTAGCTAGAAAAAACAACATTAATGCACACAACATGATAGGATTTTCACTCTCCTATGTCTTCATTTTCTTCCATGACAGGGCCTCTAATTGAACATGTATCTTTGAGGCTCCCACTTTAAGCCAAACCAACAAGTTTCTCACTAAGCTCCCACACCTTGCGAGCCTTCTCTACATCACTAGCCTCTTGAGACAACTGGTTTTCAAATGAAGCAGAAGCTTTATTCCAGCTCCAGTAAACTCCAGATTTTGTCAGGCTTGGATCACTTACAACCTACATTAACAACAACCATACATTAGAAATGAAGTTATTTAAAAAACTCAGATACTTTTCACCATAACCTTCCTTGAGTATTCTTATCTGTAAAACACCCACACAGACACCGGACACGACACTGACACGTACATGTAGACACCGGTCATAATTTGAAAAATGAAAGTAATTGAAGTGCAGTGTTAGTGTCCGGCACGACATGTGTCGAACACGTCTTCAACCTGAAATGTCTGTGCCGTAGAGATTCTTATTATTATAAGCTATATTACCTGAGCAAGTCTTTTTCCAGCTTCATCTTCTGAGACATAGCCTTTGGTAATGTACTTTTGGAATGGAGGGAATAAAGTTCTGAACAGAGGAATGTGTTCTCTAAACAAGCCTGTTGTGGCAATGCAACCAGGGTAAAGGGAAGCAAATGTGACTCCAGTTTCCTCATGGTATCTTCTGTGATACTCTTGCATTGTGAGCATATTACACACTTTGCTGTCCTTGTATGCCTTGGCACCATCAAAATCTCCACCATCTATCATAGATGAACTGTTAAGTCCATTCAACCCACCAGCAAGTCCCCTCAAATCACCTAGGTTAGCCTTTGGAGGTACATTTCCAGCCAATGTGTTTGTGTTACCTGTTTAATCATTTACACAATCAGTACAAAAATGCAACCAAATAACAGGTGATTACTGATTAGATAAGAACTGGGATTCACAATCAAAATCAAGGTTTTAAATCTCAATCGCATCGCAGATGCAATTTCAATCGCAAGTTACATTGCAGTCACAGAAACATCAAAAACTTTGAAGCTGCGGCCTACAATGTAGTTGAACCTTTCTTCACAATTATTGCTATTGTAAAGAATCACAGTCAAGATGCGTTTGATGCAACTTAAATCATAGTTACATTGCAGTCGGAGAAATATCAAAAACTTTGCTGTTGCGATCTAGGTTATAGATCAAACTAATGAACTATACCTGTGATTGAGCCAACAATGATCATGCGTTTTGAAGGGTAATCGGACTTGTTCAAATCCTCAAGCAACAAGCGTGAAAGGAGAAAATGTCCGAGATGGTTAGTCCCAACACTAATTTCAAACCCATCAGCAGTGAATCTAGGTTCCTTAGCAGTTGGCAAGTAAACAGCAGCATTACAAACAAGAACATCTAACGGCATTTCCGATCGCCTGAAGTTATCAACAAATTGGCGTACACTATCAAGAGAGGAAAGGTCTAAATGCATGATAGTATAGTTTTCCTTAGCCATGCCAGCAGATTTTGCAGCTATTGCAGCTTTGAGGAAATCCCTGCAAGCCATTATCACATGCCATTTTCCTGTCTCAGCTAAAGCCTTAGCAGTGGCCAGTCCTAATCCAGAGGAAGCACCAGTTATGACAACACTTCCTTTCCTCAATGTTTTCTTTCCTTCTTGTGAAGATTTGTTAACTGCTGGAGTTGCTGTAGCTGCTGTCTCTGCCCTCACAACTTGTCTCAATTGCCTCTGATAAGGGACACAAAAATTAGACAATGCCCCCAAAGACTAAGGGTTATTATAAATTCAGATACATCTATTATTCGATGAACCTGCATTTTTCTCGTATATACTTTGTATTTTGTTGTTAAACTCTCAACTCTAGAATTGATTAAAAATAAAGATTAATAACCTAATTTCAACTAATTCAATCACATGCAAGAGGCTCATGGATTCTTAATTAATTAATTAATTAATTAATACTAGTGGTCCAAAAGAAGAGAATTAGAATAAGTATATTTTGGACCAAATAGCAAAATTTTACATGAGAAAAAATTAAGTAGAAATAAGTTAATGGTGAATTGAGGAGAAGGTTTTGTTGCATATACCTTGCATCTCAATGCAGAAGAGGTGAATTCAGCTTTGAAAGATTCTGCGAATGAAAGACCAAAAAGGGTGGTATCCTTAAGAGACACACTAGACTTTCCCTGCAAAAACACACAACATTTCAATTATCTATTTGAAAAACCATAGAAGAAGAAGAAAAATTAAAGGAAAGGAATTGAAGCAAACCTCTTTAGGAATGGAGAAAGAAGCAGGAACCAAAGAAGCAGCTTGAAGAGCCATTAATGAAGCGAGTTTTTTGTTTTTACTACGTAAGACTCAGAAATTAGTAGTTCTATTCTACTCTAAGGAGTGTGTTTGAAAATGAATTATATAAAGTGAATATATTTCGTCATGATATGAGAGGATAAGATAATTAGCAGTATGTGCAATTGCCACGTACTTTAAAACCAACCAATGAGGTGTTGAGTTTTAGATTTTATAAGAAAAGATATTTTAAAATTTACCAATAGAAAGTGATTGGGGGAATGGGCTGTGAAGATTGGTGCTGAAAGGGATTGGTGGAATGGAGATACTTTGGGATAGAAAGTAAATTCAAGATTTTTCTGACAGTGTCTGGATTGGGGTATGGGACATTGTTAATTTCTTATGAGAAGAATATACTAGAAAGTTTGGAATACTCTGTGTCTATTTGCAATTTGCAACTTGCAAGGAAGATGTTACCAGCCACTATCCGATTGGGCCTGCTATTGTAATGTAGCTTTGTTTGATTGTGGTGGGTTGGGCTAATATTGGGCCAGGCTTGTTATAATGGATCATGGTTTTAAAACTTCATATCCCCGAGGCTAATACTTCCTACAACCCATGCTACTCAGTAGATATCTCCTCACTCTCAAATCTCTAAAATACCACTTTTCTAATATAACTGGTTTTTACTGGTTAGAACCACGCTAGTCCGAACTGGTTCGAAGCACGCTGCTCCGAACCTCTTCTAATATAACTGAAAGAAAAAAAAAGGTGTTTCTGTGCGTAATTTACTGTTCGGACCACGCTAGTTCGAACAGGTTCGGAGCATGCTGCTCCGAGGCTCTTCTAATATAACTGAAAGGAAAAAAGGGGGGTCAGTGCATTGTTTATTGGTTCGGAGCACGCTGCTCCGAACCATCGTAGGAGCACAAGATTCATTAATGTAATTTTAGTCTTTTCACACATTTTGGGGGTGTCCACTAAGTAGGGGGGTTGTACGAAGTATGGGCCATCCCCAATTGCCCTATACCCACTCTAATAGGTGAACTTTCCAATATGGCCCATACTTCGTCCAACCCCCCCTCTACTCAGTGGACACCCCTAATTTTCGTTTATCCCCAAATTGCCCTCACGTGGCAATCAGGTGACGTTTTAAAAACATAGGGTTCGGCGCATGGGTGGCCGAACCCGTTTGGGTGGACCTCCACCGAGTATTAAAAAAACTCGGTTCGGTCCTGCGAAATCCGAACCGGTTCGAGCTTCACTCAACCAAACCGTCCAGGGGGTGTGTGAGCCTGAGAAGGTGTTATTTTGGTAGGTTCGGCCATCCGTTAGCCGAACAGGTTCGGCCTTGGCTGGGGCGAACCTATCTGTTACCAGACAGAAACATTAAGTTTCTGGACAGCAGCTTGTTGGACAAATTTTGCCCAAAATTGTTATAATTCTACTTGTAAAATAACTACTTCAATGTAACTGAAACTCAACAAATAGCATAAATAATGATATTGTAACAATAGATGTGTCTTAAAAATACTTAACCAAACTCAAAAGTTACAACCAAATTGAAATAAACATCAATCTTTATCTAAGTCAATACAAGGAGGAGCACCGTAAGTATCTAAGGTTAAAGTTTTCCATTGTTGCAAGCGTCCTGTGAATGGCTTGGGCCAATCCTTTGCTACGTCTTTTCTGAATTTTGTCCAATAGGTACTTACTCTTGGCATCGGGCAACCTCTCTTCATCATCATGTATACAAAGTGGTTCCCCGTGAAGCATATCTGGTACACCGGTGCATTCTTGATTGGTCCAAATTGAAATGGAAAAACCGAAAAGGAAAGATGACGAGATTAGCAAACCAACACGACCTTGTATGCATTTGCAATCAAATAAGCACATTCTGGCAGAGTCATCCAATTCTCATTTCCGGTTTTTTACAACATGTTGATTCATCAAAGCCTTCATAAGATAGGTGACTTTGCCCATTCCATGAAACAAGTTGGAGTACAAGTCGTAGTCTCGCTGAACCTCTGCAAATAAGTCTTTCCTCACGCTGAACCAATCGTCCTCACCCCCTTCCAAGAAGTGCAGCAATACACCGAAACCCACAGTTACCGTCACCTTCCACATTCACTATATCATCAACAAAATGATGTATCTCTATAGGCAAAAAAACCTATGAATTCATTGTACGATTCTGACCGAATGATATCAGGGGTAGGGTTTAGTGTAAGCCCTTGAATTTGAGTTACTGGCATAATGGAGTAGGATTGGGTTGGTTTTTCGATTGGTGATGGAGTAGGATTGGGTTGGTTTTTCTATTGGTATAGGCAAAAAAACCTATGAATTCATTGTACGATTCTGACCGAATGATATCAGGGGTAGGGTTTAGTGTAAGCCCTTGAATTTGAGTTACTGGCATAATGGAGTAGGATTGGGTTGGTTTTTCGATTGGTGATGGAGTAGGATTGATCTTTTTTGGTAACGGGGGTGTAGGAGCTCCACTTTTAGACATTTTCCCTTTAGGTAACTGCAATGTACTTGGGGTGGAGCTTCTACTCTGTCCTGGAGTTGATGACTTTGATACCGAGGGAGTATGGCGTTTGCGAGACTGAGCAGCAGCGGATGTGCTATCTTGTTGTGAGTCAAAAATGTGATCAACATGTTCCCAGTATGATGGTTCTCGCTTTGACCTTTGTCTGTTGTCCGACCGGTTGATGACAATAACCATCCTAAGAATACGCGCAACGGAACAAACATACACAAGCAAGTCATCGCGAGTAGCAAAGACTTCGTTCGTCTCAAATGAACTCGTATAATCAACAACAAGGGCATCAGACTCAGGAACGCCACTTTCATCCATATTAGTACCTAACTAATCGAAATAAAATCAATCATAGTGTTAAAAAACATGTTGTCTGCACAAACTATTCAACAGGTAGGTTCGGAAGCACCAGCTTCGAACCGGTTCGTCGCACGGCTGGCCGAACTGGCGTTAGTTGAGAACCCCCCAGAGAGGGTTCGGCGGACGGCTGGCCGAACTGGTTCGGCGGACAGCTGGCCGAACTGGTTCGGCGCACGGTTGGTTGAACCGGTTCGGCCACTGTACAACCGAACCAAGCTCGAATTCGGAAAACCCAGCGAACAAAATCTAACGAAAATGCACAAAAAAATAATGTCGATGAAGAGAAGATTAGCTACATACCGTGATATTGATGACAGTAGGAGGAAGATTTCAGCTGGATTGATGTAAGAGTGTGGATTGAGAGTGAGAGTAGTGAGGTTTAGGGGGTGTTTTGGAGGAGGGGTGTGAATGATGGATAAAATTGGAATTTTAAAATTTTAGTAAGGGTATTTTAGTCATTTCATTAGGGAAAGGGGTGTCCACTGAGTAGAGGAGGGGTTGTACGAAGTATGGCCCTTTCAATATACCCCTGTGCTTTTTATTTTTTCCAGAAACTTACATACCCCAGCCCTCATTCATTAAGTTTTTGAAAAAATCAAAAACCTGATTTTTCTAGAATGTTAATTTTTTTAAGGTTCTAGAAAAATCAAAACAAATTTCCAGAATGTTGAAATTTTTTAAGCTAGTGGAAAAACCAAAAAACTGCTTTTTTCTGGAATCAAGTTGAATTCAGGAAAAATAGTCTTTACTTATTGTTAATTCTTTTCAGCTAATTTTGCTTAGTGTCTTCATTAGTGGACTTGTTTTCGTGCTTTGTTATAGCCTGTTTGGAACCACAGTAACATTGGTCCAAAATCGTGTTCGATTGAAGCTATGGGCAGTTGCAGGCCATTATTGAATGCACGTATGCTATCCATTTAACGCCGAAACAAACATCTAGTTAGTAAGTTTTGGTCTTAGAATATGTGAAATGTTAGTGGTGTTTGCCCAATTTCAATGAAATATTACATCTTTCAACAAAGAAAAAGAAGATAGAAACTGAATTTTTACATACTCTATCTTCAAAGGACATATCAACATAAGCAATTTGAAAATACTAATACAGGCAACTATGAAATACCAACACAAAGAACTATTTTAAACAAACAAGTCAATCCATAGAGCACATACTAAATAGCACATACTAAATAGCTTGCATGATGTTGGAAGCTGCTTTATGAAAGAAATGCAAAGGAAATGCCAATTTGTAGTACCCTTGTTTTCGTTTCCCAGGATTTAGGATATAATTGCATGTATGTTTACGTTTTTTAAGTGATTTGGGTGCTTTTATGATTTGGATTCTAAATTCTCTTGTAATTGTGTTCCTTCATGTAAAGAAATTTTGCTTAGATATAGATTGGGCTAATTTCTTTTTAGGCTAGGTTTAAGCCCCTCAGTTTTTTGTATTCTCTTCATGTAATAATATTATGGTCTGCTGCAAATGATAGATAGTGGTGAGGGTGTTAACCGTTTGAAATTCAAATGTGGGTGGTTAGTTCTGCATTGACTAGGAATGAGTTAAATGAATGATATATTGATATATAAGAGAGTGACTCATATACCCATTCTCTTAAGGTTCTGGGGGGAGATGTGATGTCCAAGTCTCTTGATGGTTCTAGTCCCGGACTCGTCGTTGCTTCTATTGCTCCCCCGAACTCCCCAACAAGTGGTATCAGAGTCATGGTTCAACCAAAGTCTAATGATGTGGGTGACTCGGATTGTTGGAAATTCAAGTGTGTGTGTGGTTTGTTTCACATTGGTTAGGAATGAGCTAAACGAATGATATATAAGAGAGGTGATCTACATACTCAATCTCTTAAGGTTTTTGGTGGATATGTGGTGTCCAAGTCTCTTGGTGGTTCTGGTCTTGGTTCATTGTTGTTCTCGATGCTCCCTCAGACTCCCCAACATTAACCTAGCTAGGATGCCTTGCTCTACGGTGATGCTAAGCGTGCCATTTTGCTTAGAAAGCTTAGGATACTAGTTAGAACTTAGTGCGTCTCAAACCTCCACTAAGAGACCAGAATGAGAAAATGAAACCCAAATAACTTCTAGAGGTACAAGGCATTTTCGCGGAACCCACCAACAGTAGGGAGTCAGCTGTGTTAGTGCATCTATGCAAGTTGATGTGTTTTGATCCATTGGGTGTCATCCAAGTGACCTAACTCGACCTTAACGGTTGAGAATGATTGGGATGCTTAACCCTAAACTTAAACACCTTTTTTGGACCCTCTTTAGTCATTCTAAGCCCTACCTAAATTTTTCTCAAGAGCCCTAAGGAGTATCATCACCGTTTTTGAGTTATCTTGCAATTCTCGTCAAGATGATAGACTGTTTAAAACATCGTAACAAGAAAAAAACTCCTTTATGTTATCATCTCAAATTCATTATATATGTTCTAAGAGGGGGAGTTCCATGGTAAGCCACTTTATTTTTCTATTTGACTCTCACTTCATCTATTAAAGATCAATATACCATTTTTTCTTATCGTTCTTAGCCAATTTTTAATTAGAAATTTTCCCCATTCGGAGATTCGAGAATTTTTTTATAGGAAAATGTTATTTGTTAATTAGTTAGGGGGAGGGGAAATGTTAGCTTGAACCCTAGACCTTCTGCCTAGACCTTCTGCTTACTCTCCTCTAGTGTTCCTTAGCTCACTAACCAAACCACCTACTTGTGATGATGGTATTGGGATCCATTTTAAAGGAAAGAAATTCTTTTTTTTTAATCCCGTCTTTTTATTTTTATTTCTACCTTACATTTTCAAGTCTCAAATACTATTTTTGGAATTGTGGGATCATGAACCTTATGATCAAAGTAGGACCTCTTGTTTTCTCTTTCATACTCTTCGATTGCAGCCTTTTGCCCAAGGTAAGGAGAGGGAGGATGATCATACGAGAATTGAGTAGATAGGCACATAATAGGCATGGTTGGGGTATCCCATAATTCTCATGTCTTGCACGACACTTTAATTGCTTTACGCCATTGTAAGAGTAGTAAATATAGTTCTGTACTAGCAGTGTTTGAAAAATACCGACCTAGGCCTCAAAAGGCCGAGAGAGTCCCAACTCGCCGAGGGAGACCTTGGCAGGCCGAGGAAGACACTAACAGATCGAGAGGGAGCGGCCGAGGAGCGCAAATGACGCTCGGTGAGGTACAAATAGTACCAAAGGGAGCCATGTACCATGTGCGCTGCCTTATGGACCATGCACAGACCAAGATGCGTCTGCGTAGAAGAGAAACAAGAGGGATGTGGCAGCTAACCATTGGCTCGTACCGAAGTAGTGACCGCACCACTACCTCGATGATAGACGCAGGACATCAATCCCCTGCGGCGTAGAGCACCCTAGGACTCCTTTTGTATTATAAATATCACATACTTTTGTTGTATCAAGAATCTTTGTTTCATGTATCTCGGGAGGTCTCCCTGAATAAGTCTATATCCTTAAGGGTTGTACCCATTTTACATACTAGAACAAGTTCTTTCTTTTGATTTGATGACTTGAGACTCGTGTAGGAGCAAGGAGGCGGGAATTGAATGAAATATGATGTGAGATTGTTGATCAAGTTTTGTGTACATGTGATAACAGATGTCCAATTTGTGTTTCGATTGATTATATATGTTGCTACCATGCTCGAACCTATTGTTACATGATCTGGTTGTTATGTATTTCTGGCATCGCAATTCAATGGAATTGGCAGCCGAATACAATGCCCTTCGGTTATGTAAGTTAAGTGTTCATAGGTTCTGCAGCATTGACTGCAAGATTCTATTGTTTAACCGGCTATGCAGAAAGTTGATCATTAAGATGTGTTATAGGTAATCTTACATTAGTTAAGATTCCCTTTAGATAGGCCTTGGGAAGGGCTATTGTTTTTGGAGGATTAGTTGAACATTGGAATGATCTTACCTTAGTCTAAGGTGTGGGATTGTGGAGCGCTGTATTACGCGTTAACTTTTTCTGTAATTATGTTAATTTTGCAGGGCACAAGATCAAAAGTGATTCATCCCAAAAAGTGTCATTAATTAATACCAAAAAAATAAACAAACCCACCAGCGGGATTATTCTTTAATAGATTTTTTCCGATTTCTTTTATATCATGCGGTTGTAGGTAAATTTCTAGACTGAACACCAATGGCCCTAGTGAAGCTAACACTTACACAATGCTATCTAATGGAACTGATTCACTTGGACAAGATTTTGAACTCCATAACAAAACTCAAGCCAATAAGTGTAAAAGAATCATCATTTCTAATTTCAACAAGCTTTTCCCATGCTCGCGTTACTCTACATTTCCCGATTACATCCATCGGTGTCTATATTTCTGGTGTACCCATTTTTTTTTCTTTTTTGGTTTTTGGTTTGACAATGTTCCCCCCCTTTTACCCCTAAGTGCTGAATGGAATGGCAACCTATCTTCATCCAATAAGCACAAGAACAAGGAAATAAATGAAACCCCGCTAATATTACAAATCTCTCCCATTTTTCTGTACAGGTTTTCGCCAACTAATGGAGAAAGTGAAGCCAGCTGCCTTCTTGAGCTGATATTCAACTCATTTTCTGCCATGCATATAAACCATATGTGCATATACTATCACCTCTTATATTCTTAACGGTAATCCAAAATTTTGGAAAGTTCTAATTTCACCACGAAGGCCGGCAGTTACAATCACCATACCCCAGGCTGACATTTTTTGACTTACCCCATTTGAGAAATCCATGCTGAGACGAGGGCTATGATTTCTTGCAGCCAGAAGAAGTTTCTCCTCTGGCCATGTTGCTGAAATTCTATCAAAAAAGTAATTGTTTGTCGCACTTGCAATTGTTGCATGATGTGGACTATTGTAACCTGAAGCTGGGCGTGAACCATCCGCACCAAAGTTTTCCTCTACAGGGGTAGGAGGATGATTGGCTGATGCAACTTCATCAGCATTGTTATCGAGCTCGGGTTGTTCCCTAGAAAATGTATCGTGCATGTCCCATGCATCACCCATGCCAGGCCAGGGAATGGCCATGGACACATCTTTACAGTGAAAATGTTCATAGGAGCGTGTGACAGTGACACCTTTACTTCTGTTCGGCCAGCGATCGGCTTCATTTTTCCAGATGTATACATGGGAATCCTCACTTGCTGCAATAATATATTTACCATTCGCTGTGAGGGAGGCTGAAATTTGGCTAGTTGCATTTCGAAAGCCTGCACAAAATTTGCAACAGTTTGATCAGCAAGAAAATAAATATATACTGAAGACCCGTTTCCATTTGTGCAAATTTGCAGAGGAAGCAAGAATGCAAGACCACAATTTTTTATTTTGGTCTAAATACATTTCCAATATATCTTTCAACATTAGTAAAACATCCCCACTCGGCCACTCCCTCCAGATAAAACACGAAAAACAGTTGTAAAAGCTTTAATCATAGAATTGAGCACATTATTTTGCAGATGAAAACAGTTTACCAAATGGTGTTTATTCACTTGTTATATTATCTTTTAAATAAATTTAATTTGATATATAACCAGTGTTACACACCTTTAAACTTATGAACCAGATCAACACCATCAACAACCCGAACTCGTGAATCAGTAGATGTGATGAGTACTTCTGATGAACTTCCAGGGGCAAACTGTTCATAAAATTCGGTTACAAAGACAAGCATAAGCATTGTAACTTGGTCAAAGCAAATCCACAGTAGTTGTACATCCTTCTTTTGTTTGAGTTTTCCCCTCTTTGACATTTTGGATGGGTACACCAAAAGAAAGAAGGAGTCTATCAATCATAGTACCGCAGTAAGCCAGTCAATTATTGAATTACCTGGAAACCAGTTATTTTCTTGTGATGCGATCTCTTTTTCTTGTTTTGCAGATTGATCTGACTTTTCTGTTGCAACTTATTTTCTGTTATAGAAAAACATGATAATCAGTGGCTACACAATCATCAGAATCAGAATAGAATACAGATGAATAGACAGTTAAAATAATAAAAAAGCCACAAGCAGTACCGGATGTATTATATAAATGACAGCTACCCTTGTATGAACCAACTAGCGCACCCTGCATGGAAAACGTAACTGAGTTGTAACCTAAAAATTGTCTCTGAGTGCTCAAATGTAATTGCGTATTAATCTTGAACCAACCTGACCATCAGGTGTATAACAAGCAGCAGTGACCATCTCATGAAGATCTATCCAATCAACAACCTGTCGATCAGGAATGCTCCATATGCGAACCTTAGCATCCAAAGATCCGCTAATGAAGTATCTATCATCAACAGGATTAAACTGGATGCAAGTTACTGTGCCAGACAGAAAGCAGATTGAAGCGAAAGGTACAATTAGCAGAGAACAAAAAGGGTGAGCCTAGGAATAGAATTGCTTTGATTGCTAAATTTAACCACCCTATTGGATTTAAAGAAATCTCGTATAATTAGTCCCTTATGCAGTGTAGACAAATATTTGATAAAACTGTGCCTTGTGCATAACGTGGTTATCCAATCCTCAAAGACGGCAGAAGAAACTTTGATAAAATCACGCAAAAGTGTATAGGTGCTCTTCCATTTAATCAATATATATGCGCTAATCAGAGTGGCCAATATGACTTCAACTCAGGTTAAGGGATAGCAAAGATAAGATAAGAGTGCTGAAGGATGTAATAATTACATTTACTCACCATAGTCACTGTGGGAAAAGATTTTCAAACAAGACTTGCTAGACAAATGCCAAAGCCGCACTGTTTTGTCCATTGAAGCTGAGAGCAAGTGCTGTGAAAAATAGGGAACAAAAGTATTACAAGGATGATAATAAAACTGATCCTTTTTTTTGGTATTCATATTTTCAAGAATACAATGCACTGCTTTATGACAATTATTTAAAATTTTAAGATTGTTCAACAATCATTGATAAAAAAGATCTCTACATAAACAAACAAATAAGCCCCCTGCCCCATTCAATCTTTTCAAAGACATTGTCTGAGCTAGCAATAACATCAATCGTAATACCAATCATTAAAATTCATTCTTCAAATTTTAGTTTACTAGTACTTACCACCAAAGGTTCTCATTGGGTCAGAACAGGGATGCCTCCCCACTAGTATACCATATCTATAAGGTATGATTCAAACAGGGGTGTTACGATATGTTTAAGTAAGCCTCCCCTCCTCTGTAAACAATAGGGGGAAGTTTGGCAAACTAAAAAAGAGTCGGTTCAAAATTTCCAATTTGTTTTTCTTTTAATAGGATCGGACCTTTTAAGTTAAATATAATCTTACAAAACAATATAAAGTAGAACGAGTTTCAAGTATATTTTGTCTGTCTAAACATTGGGTGTGGACTAGTTTAACAACAAACCCTATTTGGTTAATCTAAGCAAATCATTTTAAAAATTTCAAACAAATTAGAAGAGTACAGAGGAGATAAATAAAAATTTCTTTTTGGGGGGTAAATAGATGGATTACGCCCAACTTAGTTAGGAATTTGTTTTGGATCGCTTCTGACTTAGAAACTGCTAACTAAGAACACATTTTTAAATTTACTAACACAATTATAAAATGAGCTCTACTGTACCTAGTTAGCACTTATCCATTTTCTAAAGTTTACCAAACACTGCACAAAATTTACATACGGAATATTGATAAGTTGACCTGAAGTTAGACTTAAAACAAGATAAAATCCCAATCTTTCATCAGAAAGACATTAATAAACCATCTAATTAGCACTCCCAACTCCCAAGTCACAAGCAAGCTTCCTAAGTACATTACTGACCCGCACACATTCTTTCTATCTTTTAATTAAAATTTTATGAACACAAGTTTGAATCTGATAGGGAATAGAAAGGAAAGAAGAAAAGGATCCAGAAACCTTTTTGTTGGGATAGAACCTTTTCTACTTGTTCCCACAATACATATTTTAAAAACTACAATAGTTCAACAAAAATGATAGTCACCAAAACTAGTAATAGCTTGTACGGTCCATATATATCCTCCACGACATAATAACCAGAACACATTAAAGAAAATAATCCCAGCATCTCCCCCAAATAACACAATAATTGTTGCGTAGATTACAAACTAATAGATCCTAATGCAATTTGAAGCCAATATCTCCCCTTAATGCCTGTTTAGCCACTCCAAAACAGACCCATAATACCCATTCATATAATGATTGCTCAATTTTTGTGCTATCTATACAGAGAATGAAACTCAACTGTTTAGTAAAGGTGAATTCTTAAATAGAAAAACCAACAACAGCTTCACTGTGTACGGATGCATCCATTTCAAGATCAGGTGATACAAAATGCCAATATAAGAGTGAATAATAATCTTTACAAAATAAACCAAGACATCGAATATCAGAACAACACCACCTATCTATCTGAAAAACAGAAGCTTAACTAACCTGAGACTTAGACCAGGAGAGATCCATGACATCATGAAGATGTCCTTGAAAGGAGCAAATTGGTTTTTCAGTGAGAGCAAACACAGTTTCAGGGACCACAAATTGATCCAAGCTCAAAGACTTCCTACTAATAGACGACCTTCCCTTTCTCTTCCTCTCCGGCAGGTTATCCACCAAAGGAGACAACAAAGCCGGTTCGGGCGACCCATTAACAAGTAACAACATATTAACATTAACATCCTCCTGTTTCTCCATAAGCAGTAACTCTCCTTTCCTCTCAGATTCCACAACCTGCCAAACATGAATCACACAATCCTCACCAGCACTAGCAAGATACTTTCCATCTAAACTAAACTTAATAGTCCAAATAGATCCATTATGAGCTTGAATCTCTTGACTCTTATACAATGCAGTTAACTCCTTACAAGATTTCCCATATTGCCTTACTCTCACTCTCTCAGGTCCATGAAATGTAGCATCTTGACTATCATCAGTAGCCGAACTCGACCTCCTCCCTCCTTTCTCCGACGAAGTATCCCTCTCATCGCTACTCCGTCGTTCCTTATGACCAGCCATTGAACTCGCAACACTCTTAATACTCTTCAACCACCCCACTCCTTTCTTCTTCCCCTTAGAATTTCCATTACCACTCCCATTCCCAACACCACCATTGGAATCAACAGATTCCTTAGCATTAGCTGCTTCTTCAACATTCTGACGGCGCATCAGTTCCTGCACGATCGGAGAATGACCAACAGTCATCTCAAACTCCTCCATAGTCAACTGTCTCCCCGTTCCAACTTCCTTCACCTTGTTCCAAATCCCGTCTTCTCTAACTTCCTTCACAACAAACTCTTTCCCGTTATCGAGATCTCTAATAGTACAAGCTTTCTCGTTCTTCCCCTCAACTTCATCACATTCCACTTCATCTAAAACCACCGTTGTCTCTGTTGTCTCCCTCGTCTCCGCCGTCTCCGCCGCAGCAGAAGTTCCGGCACCGAAATCGGCAGAAGACTGGCTTCTCCGGGAAGAATTCTTGCCGGATGGTGGTTTCGCAGGGGAACCGCCGGAATTCCCGGGAATACCGTTATTTACAGAGGAAGTAGCGGAGTGAAGAGAAAGAGAAGAACAAGAAGGTGAAGTGTTGATGGTGCTAATAGAATTGTTATTATTGTTATGTGAACAAGAACGAGAAGGAGAGTAACCGTCTGATTTGGATCGGAACATTGCATTATTTGGAAGAGGGTTTCCACGAGAAAGAGAAGGGTCTGAAGAAAGACCAATGGTTTGAAGAAGACGAGTTCTCCGTTCTGAAACGGAAGAAGGTGTAGAGATCCATATATCGTAACCGTTGAGGGCAAAATTGTAATTGCAAGTGTCGTTGTTGGGTTCTTTTTCTTCTTGTTCTTGTTCTTGGTCAGAGTTGGAGTTAGAGCAAGAACAAGATGAAGAGAGGGAGAGTAAACGGTCG
This sequence comes from Astragalus glycyphyllos, assembly GCA_963573325.1. Lineage (NCBI taxonomy): Eukaryota > Viridiplantae > Streptophyta > Magnoliopsida > Fabales > Fabaceae > Astragalus > Astragalus glycyphyllos. The sequence goes on along the minus strand of OY754311.1, from coordinate 32,107,451 downwards.
TGAGATTCGTAAAACTGTTGTTCGTCGTCGTCTTCTTCGTCAGAAAGTATAACGGGTTTGCTCATCGTTGGTTGGGGTTGAAGTTGGGATTGGGCATTCCCATTTCAATGAAAATGCCCCCAACCAACCACCTTAGATATCGACTCCGATCCGATCAAGTAAACGGTTGAGATTGATTGTAGTGGAAGTTAGATCCAATTGGGAGAGAGTGTATTGGAAGGGTAGATTCGGGAATGAAAGAGTTGCGTTGTGTGACAGGGGAGGTTGGGGTTCGGCAGGGGAGGGGAGAGGAAGGGAGCAATGTTTCTCTGTGGAAGGAAAGAGAATTGTGTGTATGTGTGGGAGAGACAGAGAGAAACAAAGAGAAAGAAAGAGAAGCAGAGAGAGCCTTCTTTCTTTTTCTTTTTTTTTATTAAAAAAATAAGATTCTCAAAATATTGAGCCCTGACTCATCTCTTGAAATGAAAATTATAAATGCAATTAAAAGTGAGAAATAGTGCCCATGATAGTCGGCTCAATTGGTAAGGAATTGACTTATTTTATACAACAACTTGAAAATTTTGGTGAACTCTTGAATATTCACCTAAACTTTTTATAACAAGCAAATTGAGAAATAGTTTCTTTTGACAAATAACTGAGAAATAGTTATTACAAAATAAACTGAGAAATAGAAAACCGTATCTTTTGATGTATTTTTTCTTTTGAACTCATCTCTTGATGTAACTGTAACGTAATTATAATTTTGTTTGACAATAAATATAATTATTATTTTCAAAACTGTGATTTTTTTATAGTTTTTTTTACTCTTTGGAGCAATGCTTTTATTTTAACAACGTAAAGCATTGGAAAAACAATTTTAGGTTGCTTTTGACGGGAGCACTATCGTCTCATCTTAAAATTTTTGGTTTCTTAAAAAAAGATATAGTTAGACTAGGGGTTTGAGGATGAGAGAGCAAATTAAATCTCTCACCGGTGAATCATTAAATATGATCATATGATTTTGTACAAGAATTTATCAACGGTTGAGATTTAATACTAATTGATTCAATCTAGCATTTTACACAATATCTTACGGTCAATTATAGTGGTTCATCGGTGAAGGATTTAATTTGCTCCATCATCGTAGAAGACCCCTATTAAACATTAGTAACTCTCTATTTTCTCAAAAAAGAAAGTAATTCTCTAAAAGATTTGTTTTGACTAAAAAAACTATATTCATTCATTGAACTTAATAGATCGCTTCGAATATAACACAAATTTAGTATTGTTAAAAATGAAATATATGAATCTGCGAACAAACTCACAATACTAAGCTAATAGCATAAAACGAAAAAATGTCTACAAATGTCACCAAATAAAAGTTAGTGAATATCCATGTCTTCGGATCGGTAACTTTGAGCCCCTAGTCATTGCTTGAATCTACAATGAAATGCAGTTGGTTCGTCGATCGGAACCAAAAAAACACCGCAACAAGATGGGAAAACATTGCACCAAGATGACGAACAAGAATAACGCCACATTCAGACGATGAAATCAAAGAAAAATACAAAATAAAAGTTTGATTTATATGGAAAAGAAAAGACAAAGAACATAGAGTGGTGATTTTAGGCCAAAAAACGGACCTAAAATCACCCATCTAGTGGGTGACAAGAAGGAAAAAAGGAGTAGAGAGAAGGTTCAGATGTCAGTTTCTGGGATTTGAAAACTTGACTTCCTTCTTACAACTTCTTCATGTCCCTTAACTCGCCAACTAAACTTATATTCATTGAACAGTGAGTGAGGCATGAACTATGATTTATAATTCTCCATAGGATATTTTCAATATTTAGTTTTATTAGTAACTCTAAGAATATCATTATACAAAAATAAATGTTAGGATGTTAATTTTTTTAATCTATTTTTTAATTTAAATATTTATTATAAGAAATAAAAAAATATAATAGAAGAATAAAATGATACTTTTTAGTTATTTATAAATCAAATAATAAAGAGATTCTTTCATGATAAGCTTTTATGTGATTTTATCACCTAATAATATTGTATTTATTTTACTAAATATTAAATAAATCATTTTTGGTGCCTAAATATTAAATAAACTTGTGTTTATAAAAAAAGGACTCCTAAGTCGATAGAAATTTAATTTTTATATACTTTTGATATAAAACTGATTTTGTCATATAAATAAATTTTTACATAAATATTTTTTTGGTCCAAGAGACCCCGACTAATAAAGAACTCTATGGGGAGGTAAGTAAAGACTACCCGACCTTATTCCATTATCATTGATTAATGTCACATAGGTAATGTAATGCGGATAAATGCTCTGGCATTGAAACGATTTTTTACACTAATAACCAATTAGAAGTTTAACACGTTACAAAGATGATTGATGTTTATGAAAGTCATCTTAAAAGGTAAAAATTATTATGGTTTCTTATTGACATTGTAAAAAAATATTTACATGGGCCGTACATACAATTTTTTTTGATAAAACAATGCATGCTAATTTTCTATTTATCAAAACAATGCATATTAATAAAACTCGTAAAATTTTAAATTTAATTTAAATATATGGTTGGTGTATTTTTTTTATCCGACCACTAATCAATGTTTACCATGTCATGAAAAATAACAAGTCTTCCCTTAAAATGCATTTGGCCGAAGCACTTTTTGGGGTAATAACTTTTCAATGGGGAATTGTTACCTTTTACCTTAAAATTTTAGGCTAAAACATTTCAATTATCCTTAGAAATTACATTACCTCAAAAAACATTTCCCCAAAACACACATAAAAGTAATCTTATCCAGTCTCTGTTTGGTAAGTCTCATCGGCTAGCGAATGTTTGATTAGCAAATGAGGAATTAAAAAAATCACATGTGTTTGACAAGCAGTAGTAGCATATAACATTTTTTCAAATGCTACTTCTAGTAGCGTTTGAGTTTATAGCGTAACACTTTTTTTTGTCATTTTTACACTAATTATTTTTATTAAATTCGCTTACTATCCTTAGTTGTATAAATAACTTTTTAATAAGTACCAATTTTTTCTAGACTTCTCAACACTAATTTACATATTGTCAAAAAAGGAACACTAATTTATGTATTCACTCTTTTTTTTAATATGTCTTTCAGAGGAATGATTTAAATGTGAAGGTCTGTATCATTTCTTTTCTTTCTCTCCAGTAATTTACATGTTCTATTTCTTTCCACAATTTTTTTATGTTAATACGGAATTAGAGAATTAAAATTTAAAATTATAATTTTAACTTCTAAACATCTTGATAATTAATTTAATTATCATGAATTTATAGTAATAATAGTTTATAAATATTTTATCATATTTTATATTGATTAAATAAGTTCGAACATTTCCACCAAAAAAATAAAGTTACTAATTAAACGTACATATATTTTTATGTCATTTTATATTTATCAATTTGTTCAACAACTAAAATTACCAAACACTTATTTTTATCAACTAGTTTAATTATCGTATATCCACTATCCGTTACAAGTTCATCCGCTATCTGTTAGTTTAACTACTGTATCAACTTTTTTTTTACCTAAAACATACATAAACGTAATCTATATAGTATGACTTGTATATATGCGATTGATTATCAGCCTAAAAAAAGTTATAGATTACGTTTTTTTATATGCGATTCATATCACAAAGGCCTGCAATGTTATTGCTCACACGACTAAGAGTTATCATATCACATATATACAAGTCCTGCAACAATTGATTATCTGCCTAAAAAAAGTTACCTTTTTTATGATATCATATCACAATTAAGCTCGAAAGGCCTGCAATATTATTGCTCACACGACTAATAGTTATCATTTTTTTATGATATGAATCACAATTAAGCTGGAAATGTTATCATATCACAAAGGCCTGCAATATTATTGCTCACACGACTAAGAGTTGATATACTGATTAGATGCTTTGTTTATAAGAAAATGATGGGAGGCTTTCTGTCTTTCGGAATAATTAAATGTCTGAGAAAGTTGAAACGAAATTTCTTTTAGGTTTTTTAGATGCTAAAAATCCTAGAAATAATTAAAAACATATGAAATATAAGAACTTTTTATATCATTACCAGGTTTTTGTTATCCAACTTCTGAGATGAAGTAATGAGCCACACTATTTTCATTGTTTTTTTGTTTGTAATTGTATACATTTAATTAGATAAAAAAAATCCTTTAATTAATAAATTTTTTAACAAACAATTTGTAAATATAATTAATTCAAGTGATATAAGATACTAGTCATTATAAGGACAACGTGACACGACCCTAATATCATTGTCAACAAGTACATACTTCAACTCTTGCCACTAGGCTTTATAATATTGATAGATCAAAGCATTGTAATTTGTATTATACTAATTCTTTAAAATGGGCTACCGTATTTTCTTTTATCTCTTTTCTTGGAAGGAGAAAAATATTATAGGAGTTGAATAATATAAACATGTTTCTTGCTTTAATGTTGGTTCCCAACAATCCCATTTATATCATCCTTATCAAATTTCTTTGTCACACTTTTGTTTTTTTGCATATATGAATATTATAATTAAAATTTGACTACCACTTGTTTCAATCTAAATGTAATTAAACACAATTCTAAGGTTATAAGTTCAAATTAATTATAACCCTATAGATCTCCAACAAAGTTTTTTTGTGTTTTGTCAAATTGTCTCTCAAATAGTTTGTGTCTCACAAAGTGTGTTGTAGATTAGTGAGGCATTATAATTATGTTTTGAATTAGCACTCAACAACATAATACTATTTTGTTTTGCTTTTGGCAATTCAAAGCTACCATGACAACAAAGTCAATTAAGATAGAGATTTTAGGGACATTTGATTCTGCTAACTTGGGACAAATTAAAAGGTAAAGGTATGTCATTATGTGATAAACACTGTAACTTTGAAAAGTGGTGACTTCTGCCTTCCTTACAAGGCTCACCTGAATCATCACGCATATAGCTAGGTAGGGATCACTAATCTTTATTTAATTTAATATTTCTTCTCCTTTAACCTTTTCACAGCTTATTCTGAATGCTGAATATGATTATATTATATAGAATAACTAAAACTCGTGGAAATTACTAAATATTTTTCTTTTTTCATGATAGACCAAATTGGGAAAAAATGTTCAAAATGAATAGTTCTTGATCTTTCAATTATTGTGCTTAAAATATTAGAAATACCAAGGCCGGCTAAGCTTTATAAAATACTTAGTTAAGTTTCTTTTTCTTTTTGGTACAACCCTTGGTTAAGTTTCTATTGTAGAAATTTTAACATATAAAAAATGACAGTTGCTCGAGGACATCAAGAAATAGAATATTTTGAACCATATAATAGTTTAAGACAGACACTATGCTAGCATTGTTACTAAATAGCGCATATTTCAGAAGTCTTTCTTATAAAGCGCTGCTAAAAAAACACGAAGCCCTTTAGTAGTGCTCTGTTTGAAAGCCCTTGTAAAAACAAAAATATGAATCACTTTTAATAGGGCTTTTCAGAAAGCACTACTTAAAACTAAAGCAGGAAGCCTATTTAGCAGTGTTTCCTTGGAAGCGCTCTCAAAAACCAAAACACAGAGCTACATGATTCCCTCTTCCTTTTCACGTGTTGTTGCCCTAATGTTGAGAAGACACGAAACAAAACAAACGCATCAGTCAGAGAAGACACAAATAAATATTTATGTATAAAACTTGTACTCCCTTCATCCCATATAAAGTGTTGTTTTAGAAGGAAAAAAAATTCAAAAATAAGCATACATTTGATTTGGCGTTTGCAACTCTAGACGCAAGTCTCAATTGTGTTCGCTATAGAAACGCAGAAGCTCTAGTAGCTAGCTTCTGCGACGTCACTGTAAGAATTTTGCCGCAATCTTAGTTCACCGTGCGAATTTCGCGGCTCATCCAAACATACACTACATATTGTTCTATTTTTTCCATGAAATATCAATGATTTTAAGATGGTGTTTGGCATTTCTATTGTTAAATATTTTAATGGTAACATCACTACTCTATAATTCTTAACATATCTTACGGGTATTTGGTCGTGTTTGATATTGTACTGTTTTTACTTTTGTGTTTTTTGAACAAAGGAAGATTCTACTTGATGAGTTGATTGCGAAGTTACAAGAAACAGAAAAGATCATTCTTATACCGGGGTGAAATAAAAGTATGAAAGCATGAGGAAGTAAAGAAGAAATTAAAGGGAGGGAGGAAAAGAATAATTGTCAGCTAATTGGAAAGAAGTAGTCTTCCCCACCCTAAGAATATATCCCCATGTGTGCAAGTATTGGCACTTGTTATGCCTTGATTGCTCATCACATGTCTCTATGTTATGATTATCTGTAAAGTAATTAATTAATTAATTGATTAGTACTACAATTTGCAAATTAATTTCTGCTAACTCAATGTAGTTGTTAAGCCTCACCATGATTTTTTTATATATAAATCGAGTATCCTCTACGCGCAACTGCAAAGATTAATCCCTCGAGACTGATAGGACCACAGATACAAGTCATATTTTTAAGATTATTAAATTGTCAATCTCTAATTTTCCGATTGTTGGTGTAGCTCAATTGGTTTGAGTTAAGGATATATTTCAGTTGCTCCCAGTTCAAACCCAGTATGCGACACTCTCATTCCTCATTTCCCCTATATGTGGTCATTGTGTCAGCCTCTTGAGAAAAAAAAGTTGTGTAATTAAAAGTGATGTCATTAATTAAGAATAAAGGCGGCTCCTCTTGTTGTAATGGGGTAGTCATTGCTACCCAAAGATAAAACAACAAGCTAGAAATATATTATAATCAGATATGCTTACCCCATTAATAAAATAAAAAATAAAAAATAAAAAAATGTATAATAATACATATTGGTATCCATAGTTTAATAAAGTTTTCTTTTTTCCCCCTACTATTTAGCTACTTTTTCATCTCATCTCTATCACTAGTGTTTACTAAAATAGTTTTCATCTCACACATTTGAATATTTTTATGCAAAAAAATTCTTTTGGTTCTCTTAGTACTTTTATTTCTATTTTATTGAAGTTTATTTTACTTATAAAAAAAATTCTTTTATATATATCTCCCATAAAATATTACCTAACTCCGCCATTAAGAATATAAATCACTATTTGATGAAAATGGCAATTTATGAAAGAAGTTAAACTTTTAATCTTTTAATCTACTTTACCCCTATTTAAAAAGGCCCTTTAAATGTTTTTAGCATGGTTATTTGGAACAATTGATTTTAAAGATATTTTAATTTTACCCTTTTATTATCTTCTATTTTATGATTCATTTAATTTAAGAGTAAATATATTTGTGGTCCCTATAAAATTTCAGTTTTTTTATTTATTTTAGTCCTGCAAAAAATTTCACCAACTTTTGGTGCCTATAAAATTAAGCCTTTTTTGCTTTTAGTCTCTCATGACTTTTTATAGCACTTATAAAAGGTCAAAAGAAACGCTATTTTTTTACTCAAATAAACTCATATCAATTCACTCCCAATAATGTTTGTAATACAATATGGACTATAATAATGAACTTGGGAGATGACATAGTTTCTTGATACCATTGCAAGGGAATGAGCAACAAGATTTGCTTGCCTCCTAATAAAGCTTATCTTATAGCTTGGAACAATAGAAAGTAAATTATTACAATGAGAAATAATGACATCAAAATCAGTATTGAGGGGTGTTGTTTTGTTCATTGCATCTCTATAGCCAATGTCTCCAAGTCTAACTCCATCAAGCACTTTAATGCTTGCCATAAACCCATTGCTTCAGCTTCTTGGGGTTCCGAAATTCCTTCAAACCACATTGTTTTTTCTTCCATGAAGCTCCACTCTCATCCCTAATACATATACCAATACCAAACTTGATGTCTTGATAAAAAACCGCAGCATCAAAGTTGCACTTCAAAGTACCTCACGCCGGTTTATACCAACGCTGATGTGAATTCACATCATCAATAGCCGCGTTGCTGGTTCGGTTTTGGTTCAATCTCGCCAACTCCCACTGTCGAAGATAGTCTTGTGCATGTTGTTGAGAAAATGTTGATGACTTCATTGATCCTTCCCACACCTTATCATTACGCCTCTTCCAAATCGCCCAAAAAATCATGGTTGCCTCCCGCTTTTTTGGATATGTCCAACTGTCAAAGAAAGTAAAGAAACAATCAGCAAAAACACTGTGATTATCGCTACAAGCAATAACGGTTACGTTCCCATATGGCTCGAGCTTCACCACATTTAAAAAATAAATGCATGCCATCCTCACTTCCCTCACTACACAATGGACATTGTTCCTCACAAGGAACATGCCTACGTAATAAATTAACTCTAGTAGGTAGAGATCCCCCTCACCACCCTCCAAAGTAGCAGCTTCACTTTGTGAGGAATCTTAAGATGCCAAATAACCATCCAATTTCCATCTTTCCTAAGATTGTGGTTATCAGTTAGGTCCTCCATAATGCCATAATACGCCAACCTCACGGAATATACACCACTACGACTCCTCCACCAAAATAATTTATCCTCTCCTTGCGCATTATATAAAGACATCCTCTTGATTAATTAGTGTTGCTTCTTGGTCGTTAAACAAAGAATTCACCAAAATATTATTCCATCCCCCACTAGCTTCGTCTCTCAAATCGCTCACTTTCATATCCTCCGTGCCCGCTACCATATAGTGGAGCGAACAAAATGGTCTTTCCTCCCCTTCAACCACGGATCTCTTCAAATAGAGACACTCCTTCCATCTCCTATTCGCCATTGTGCTCCCAACTTAACCACCACTCGGGTGGTCCAAGCGAGCCCCTATAAAGTCACTATTCAGAAAATAGTTTGCTTTAAATACACACCGCACAATAATATCCGCGTGGGTAATGATTTTCCACGCCTGCTTCCCTAGAAAAGCCAAATTGAAACCATGGAATTGACGAAAACCGATGCCTCCATATTCCTTCCTCATTGTCAACTTATCCCAATTTAATCAATGAATTCCCCTTCTTGAGTTCTGAGCTCCTCCCCCACCAAAAAGAGTTCATCATTCGCCCCAACTCCTCCCCCAACGTTGTTGGTAATAAGAAAACACTCATACAATAGGTTGGGATTGATTGGGCCACATATTTTACAAGAACTTCTCTCATTGCCTTAGACAAATACTTTCCTAACCATTGTTGTACATTCCTCCACATTCTATCTCTGAGATATCCAAACATCTACTTATTGTTTCTCCCTATCATAAATGGCAATCCCAGATACTTGCCCGTCCCCATACACTCTGTCACACCTACGATATTTGTGATCAGCTCTTTCATATCTCCACTAGTGTTTTTACTGAAGAAAATCTCCAACTTGGCCATATTAATGGCTTGACCGGAAGCAGCTTCATAAGTTTTAAGAATCTCTTGTAACTGTCTACTCTCCCTCTGATCAGCCCTGCAAAAAAGAAAATAGTTGTCAGCAAAAAGGAGGTGTGTGAGGGAAGGAGCCCCTCTACACACCGTCACACCATGTAGGTCAGCTCTGCTTTCTGCTCTTTTTAGTAAATATGTGAGACCCTCCAAACAAATAATAAACAGATAAGGTGACAATGGGTCACCCTGTCTCAAGCCTCTCTCCGGAGCGATAGGTCCAACTTTTTCACCGTTCACCATAATAGAGTAGCTAACACTTTCCAAACACATGGATATCCATCTCACCCACCTCTCATCAAAACCCAACTTTCACATCATGCCTTTCAAGTAATTCCAGTCCACCAAATAATAAGCCTTACTGATATCAATCTTTAGCGCCATCTCACCCTTCTTCCCAATTGTTTTGCACTTTAAGTGGTGTAACGTCTCTATTGCAACGGGAACATTATCCATAATGGAGCGATCCTCTACAAAAGCAGACTACTCCAAAGATATACATTTATGAAGCATAGGCTTCATACGGTTTGCTAGAACTTTGGATATGATCTTATAAATAACGTTGCATAGAGAGATTGGTCTAAGATCCTTCATAGTCACCGGATTATCAATTTTCGGGATCAACACAATATTAGCATCATTTAAATTAGGCGGAATTCTCATGTATCAAGCCATGTTTTCCCTCTATGAAACAACTACACTCCACACATGTTCTAGAACCTCTTAAAAAACACAGGATTCAAACCATCCGAGCCTGGAGCCTTATTTGAATTCAAAAAACGCAATATTCAAAAAACATTATTAAAAGTCATAAAACGTTACAAAAAGTCATGAGGGAAATATGATGAGAGGGAGTGAGTTAAAGGAGAGAGGGACTCATAGATAGAGGAAAGTTCTCGTCCTAAAGTGAGACAATCCCTCGTCAAACTAGTTTCTTAGGGATAGGAAAACCAGACTCTCTTTTTTGGAGTAGAGCTCTTGTCTAATGGACTATTTTAAAACCTATCAGTTCGATTGTTCTATTTGAATCGAGCTATATAGTACTAGTTCTTGGTACTCTCATTAATAAAATTTTGATTATCAATAAACAACTTAACACACTAATAGTTTCTTATTTTGAAGAAGTACTTAATAAATGAAATTCAAATTTTCTTTAATAAGAAAAAGGTTCAATTTTTTTTTTCAAAAAATATGAAAAAAATGTATTTGTTATTATTAATTAAGAATATAAAAGTAAACACGAAAAAAAGAATATAAATGTAAGACTGCTCATTACTTCTTTTTGACCCAAAGAAACTCATATCAAATCATTACTAATATATATATATATATATATATATATATATATATAAAAGAGTTTATTTTCACAATTACAACTCAAAATAACAGATGGAACCATGTTAGAGAGAGAGAGAGAGATTGTTGTTTTTATGTGTTTCCTCTTTGCAAATGAAAACACACTGTCCAAAAAAGAATTTGCCCATGGTAAATGGTTAGAAAGGAAAAAAAAAAAAGATAAAGAATACAATTGTGCTAATATAGTGACATTCCTTGCATATGTTATGCAATGATTGACTTCATCTTGCAAATTATAGTCAAACTCAACCTTGCATGGCTCACACGCTATGTACATTTTTGTATCCTTTATTTTAGTAATTTTTTTTTAGATAAGTAATTTGACATTAAAAGGGGCACAAGGGGTGCACCAACCCTTACAACTAAGGGGCCTCGTTAAAACCTCCAAGGGTCAAAACCCTTAGGGAAAAAGACCCAAGGAGGAAAGAGTACCCTAGACAAATCATCAAAGCAAACAAAAATACAATGCTATAATGAAAGAAAACAACCCATCGGGCAATTAAGCCAATCCGACCAAGATACCGCACAATTGCGACCCTTCCTAGCCATAAACCAACTCCATGCATTGAATTTAACATTGTAGAGAATGTTCGGAACCGTGGCTACCTCCCCTCTAAAAAGACCATGGTTCCTAGTTTTCCAAACAACCCAAGTTACCGCCAACCAAATGAGATGCTTAACGCCCTTCCGCTTTTTCCCTTTCAAAAACTTTCCAAATTCCACAAAATGATCCACCCCCTCCATGTTGCAATTCCAAGGCACCCCCAACCATTGAAACACTAATCTCCATACTTCCTTAGTTACTTCACAACTAAAAAATACATAAGAAGCAGATTCGTCTTCCTTAAAACATAAAACACAACAACGATCACGAGCCGATGTCAAAATACCTCTCCTTGCTAAGGCGTCCCGAGTTGCCAATCTATTTAGGAATAGTCTCCATGAGAAAATTAAGACTTTTGATGGGACATCGTTTTTCCACAACTTCTTACACGCCTCCAACTTATTAACGGTTCTCTATTACCTGCAAAAGAGGAAACCAGCCAGCCATAACAGTCTTTTACTGAAAAACCAGCAAAAGAATCGCGCAACCACACCCATCCATGCGCCTTGTCTCTCTCCGGATGAATTCCCAACAAAATGGCCGAGAGTTCAGCTTCCTGCTGAGCCTCAGTTTCCAGCAGAACAGCGTCCGAGAAAGCGTTCCATACCCAGCTCGATGCCCTCCAACTTCCCATCTCCATTACCTTTGAGTCTTTGGTGTTTGTTTTATTGAAGAGTGCTGGAAAAAGTTCAGCAAAAGAATTTATCCCCAACCATGCCTCCATCCAAAAATTAATTGTTGAGCCATCTCCTATTTTTTTCCTCACCAAATCCATGAACCAATTAGCATCAATTCCACAACCAATTAGTAATTTACTTCTCTCTCTGTTTTCCCCTCTTCTTGGTTGGTGAAGGGGAAGTCAGCATTTTTTTAATTATTAAAAATAAAAATTAAGACCAACTTTAACGAAATCTCCAGAGCCTAATTAGCTAGATATAAGGCTTTAAATCTTGAAGGTCACACTTTCCTTTTCATTTTTCTAAATGGTATTTGACCTATTCAACAAACTAATTAATAAATAATAATTCATAAGACAGTCTTTTATGGGCTTGGGAGAGTAAACCAATATATTTTACATCTATATAAAAACATGTTATATCCTCTTAGCACAATTAATTGAAACAGTTTCTAATGCATCATGATTGGGTGGGTAAAATAAAATTGAGAAGGATGATATGTCACTACCAAACTTAAAATTTTCGTACAAATCCTTTAGAAGTTAGGTTCTTTTCTCGTACTAAATAATTCCTCCAAAATACATTTTTGTTATTTAATTACTATAATATATTGAGAATTTAAAAAAATTTACACACACAATAAAATTACAATTTACATGTTATCGTGTATATTTGTATGTATGTTTTCGTAAATAATATTACAATGCAATATTATGCCAAGATATAATTAAAATTTGTGTAAATAATTTTTTTTTAATAAATTTAGTGAATAATTACTAAACTCGATTTAAAAAGAAAGGAAAAAATAATTATGCATGTGATAGTAGCTAACTTTTTTGGCACCAAAGTATCTGAGACAAACTCTTAGGCCAGATGTACTAGTGATTGTATGCTGTTGGCACACACATACATTAATTTTTAAATTGAATTAAATTATATGATGATAAATAAAGCAACTAGGGGACCAAAAAGAAACCGATGTACAAATTAAAACCCCCCATTCCTTCTTTGGGGATAAGGACCAGGGTTTTATCATGTAGAGGACAGTAGTAGGGGTTTCAAATCATAACTTAGGCATAGTTTTATTCAGTTACTTATTCAGTTTTTACCACTGTGGACACAATAAAATGTTGTCTTTTGTTTTCTGTTTTTTCTTTCTTATTGCAACCGATCATTAAATGGTACATTCTTAAAAAAGTAAAATCTTAAACTAAGAGGTGCAACAGTGAATGCTTGTTTTTTCTAGTAAAATTTAAGAGTTGGGCTTTCACTTCCATTGTGATAGGGAGAGCCCAAGGAAGGAGCTGTTAGCATGTTACTGGCAGGATGAGGTTAAAAACAGAATTTGGTGTAGGTGCAATCACAACAGCAAGAAGTCATATAGTCAAAATGCATCTGAATAATTTAATCGAAATCCAACAATCTATATTTCTGCACATCCCAGGTAGATAGCTTAGTTGGTGAGCTTAGGGATACTGAATGAGTAAACAAAAGACCTGCAAAGAGGTCCTGAGTTCAAACTCGGAAAAGTAACATTCTCTCTCCCCTACTAATATTGCCTATCAAAAAAGAAAATATCGTATAAATATGCGTTTGCCTATATGAATTAATGTGTGTCGTTTGTGACCACATCTGCATGATCTTAAAATCGAGTACAAAGTTCTAACATCGCGTGTTATATAAATAGTAGATATTTGAGTTCCTTCTTAACGATCTGGTTAAGGGTTTGATCTCTGAATAGTGTGAAAAAATATCTAGCGAGAGAGATTAACTCATTAAATGAACCTCAGTAACTCGAGGAAGTAACATTTGCAGTTGCGCCCAGGAGAAACCCTAGTTTATCAAAAAAATGGCAGTGCAAAGTGGTGTGTGTGTGTGTGTTAATTTGTGTTTTGGGCAACCAAGAACACTTAGGGTATGTTTGGATTAGGAGAGAAAGAGGGAAGAGAGAGTGTGGGAAGAGAGAGTGAGGGAAGAGAGAAAGAGGGGAGAAATAGAGTAGATTAGGAGGTTGTTTGGTTTAAGGGAAAGAGAAGAGAAGTAGGGAAGAGAGAGTTTGTTCTCTTGATTTTGAAAGGACAAAAATACCCCTATGTGTTTGATTTAATTTTTTAATTTAATTAATTTAATAGTTATTTAATTGTTTAATTGAATTAGCTAAATATTTATTTTAATTAGCTAGATAATATTTTAATCATTTAATTAATTAGTTACGTACTTATTTTAGCTATTTCATATAAATTTATAAAGTGTCACAACCTATAACTTATAATAATTGTTATTCATTTAATTGATGGCAAAATGGTAAAAGTCAAACTTAAGAGTCCATTTCTCTCCACTTTCTCTCCACTTGTGGAGAGATTACAAAATGCACTAAACCAATCTTTCCTCTCTCTCTCTCCCCTTCCTATTTCTCTCCTTAACCAAACATGCTAACACCACTCTTTCTTCCCTATCTCTCTCTTCCCTCTTTCACCCCAAACAAACACACCCTTAGTTACTGTACTCCCAGTTCCACATGGTGTAACCAGCTCCAGCCCATTGTCATTGTGTGTTTACTACTGCTAACTGAAGGCGACACTATTTTGCTTGTTTCAAAATGCTAGCCTTTAGGGACTCTTATTAATGCCTCCCACTCCCACCTCCCTCCCTCTCTCTCTCTCTCCCTCCCTCCCTCTCTCTCATATGGTTGAATTTTTCCAGCGCATATATTTTTATAGAGGTTTGGTGGACTTGTGGTCCAAATAACAAACATAAATGGCTAAGATCTACTACCACTACACTCTTTTTGTATGAACTTGGACTCCTAAATTTCTAGCTATATCTTGTGTTATTATTATTATTATTATTATTGAAATCACAATATGTATATCAATAAAATAAATAAAAGCTTTTTGAGACTTATTGAGCCGTGTGTTCTTCCAACAATATTGCACTTGTTTGATATACTAGGTAAACACTAATTTAAGGTTTAATTTTCATTTGTTTAAAGTAGGGAGTAACGTTTTACTGTTTGTTGACATCTCTATCTGCGTGTGGACCCGTTCGTTAGTCTTGTTGCCACGAGGAAGAGTGAGTTTATCTTCTGGTATTTTATTACTTGCAGAGTTTCAAGTCTATACTTTATTAGAATTTATGATTTGTTTGGCTAGTGAAAGAAAGATAGAGAAAAAGAAAGGAAAGAAAATGAAAGGAAGCAAAGAGAAGAGAAAATGAGATAACTGTTTAGTTGTTCTGTTTGAGAGAAAGTGAATAGAAACGGAAAAAGGAAAGAAAAAGTATATTTGTAATTTGACAAAAAATCCCTTAAATAAAATTGAATAGAAAAAAAATAGACTCCCACCAATACAAAAAGACAAAATTATTATCTAGTGGAAAAAAAGATAACTAAAAATAGTTTTTTTAAAGTATTTATTTAATTTTGTAATAAAAATAAAGCAACAATGAAAATTTTAAAAATGATTAATTATAAATTAAATAAACGTGTTAGATTAAAATAGATTAATAAATTTAAAATATTTTTTCTATTTTTAAAAGTATTTATTTAATAAATCAAATAGAATAATAGGGTATTTTGGTAATTTAAATTGAAAACCCACCCCTTTCTTCCTTTTCTTAACTAATTTGGGAAGATTGGTTTTTTGTACGTCTCATTTGAATTTTTTCTTTCCTTTTCATGCTTTCTTGTTTACCAAAGGGAGGAAAATTTTAAGAAAATATGCAATTTCCAACTCTCTCCTTAATTTTCTTCTTGTTTTCATGGCAACCAAACAATACCTTAGGTCGTCAGATATAACTCAATCTCAAAAGTTAGTTCGTTGAGACAGTTTGTAGAGTGATGGTTGTATTTCACTTATAATCAAGTTCTGTTTGACAAGATAAAAAATTATCATTTAGCATATAATTAACTTTGTGGTACGTGTGATTCATTACTGGAGTAGTGTGCGAACTTATAATTTATAGTGTTTTCTTAATTAAATTCCTCAATATTCATCCTCCACTAAAAATGAGTATATTATTTCTCGTCTTTAACCATTAATTACAAACATTCATTTATATCATTTTATATTTAAAAGCTAGTTCAACTGAACACTTTAACTTTAATCTATTTCCTATCAGCTCGTTCGTTCTAAGTTTGCTTAACTACAAAAGTGCTAGCTTATCTGTTATATGTTTGTAACCTTTTACCAAACAAAGCCCCATGATTCAACTCATATCTCTATTCAACTAGGGGCTCTCATCATACTTCAAGTTTTATATGTGCAGGTAGACAACACATTTTACATGTGCTTATGCTATTAATTAGCGATAAAATTATAGAGTAGATAGTGCCACCTTCGACGAGCCATTATCCGAGGACCGTTGGATCCCACTTGGGTTGGAATGATTTGAGATCTAGTCAATATAGCTAAGAAGGAGGTCCCGGGTTCAAACCCTGGAAACTAACATTCCCCCACTCTCACTAACATTTGCCTATAAAAAAATAAAATAAATAATATAGCTAAAAAGGATCAGTTGGAAAACGAGTTGAAATTGACGATGGAGTTCAAGAATCTCCTTTGGGTAATGAGGTAATTTTTTTTAGGAGGTATCGTATATGGGTGAATTAGAATAGAAAATACAGAAGTCTAATATACATGTGTTTTTTACGATAGATATGTTCAAAATGCTTTCATTTTTTCTCAAAGAAATGCAGGAGCCTCATTATATAAACCCTCCTCAGGAAAAATCACCGGTAAAAAAGATGTGTACTCTTCATTTAATTATTAAAAAGAAATAACAAATCAAAATATAAAAAGACCAAGGGGACTAGGCCAAAACCCTTGTCATGAGAATAAGAAGCAAGCATCTGTAAGAGCACTGCACTGCAAAACAATTTTGATATCATAATTTCATTTTTGATATTTGGTGTTTTACTTGAAATTATTAACAATTGAGAAGTACTCATTAAACTTTAGCTATGATAATTAATTAATTTTTTTGCAAAACAAAGTAGTATGTGCAAATATGTTACATTTTGTTAGAATTTGGAATGAATCTAACTCAATCCTCCAATATCGGTTCGTAAGGTGAGGAATGTCTTCCACTTATAAACTCTTTTTCATGTCATATCCCATTCGATATGGGATTCTTAATACACCCCCTGACGTCTAGGACTGGACAACTGGAGCGTGACCCGAGTGGCTTATAGTGGGTGGCCCAACAAATGTTGAATAGGCTTTGACACCACAATTAGAATATGAGACTCTTAACACACGCTCTCACGCCTAAGACTGAACAACTAAAGTGTGACCCGTGAGTGACTCAATAACAGATGATCGTCTAACGAATCTTGAATAGGTTTTGAATCATTTTAGAAGTTGAGTTGAGTCTAACTCAATCCTACAAAAGCAGCTTGTAGAGTGAGGGATGTCTCCCACTTTACAATTTTTTTTTTTCCAAATTATATTACATCTGATGTGAGACTCTTAACAACCGGCTTAAAAAGTTCACTTTAACCGACTTGTTTTTGTTCAAAGATTTTCACCCACCTAAAAACCCTAATTTTTTTTATATTAGTGATTTTTGGTGGAGTGACAAGAATTTTGGGCCTGTGAGTCAAAACTTGGGGTGAGAGAGAGCTACCTCAAAGTCCAAGCCTAATGACTAGGTGGTAGACTAAATTTGTCAACAAGCACTTAAAGGGAACAAAGTCAAAGAGATGCACAACACCCATTTTTCAGTTACTTAAAAGTATCACCAATAATACCACTCACTCTTCAAGCATTTATCTTCAATCACGTGTTGTATGCCAGTGCTGCTAGTAGTGTCTTACCCCCCTACCCACAACAAGAAATCGCTTGTTTATGTTATTTATAGGAAAATCGAATCTCCTGTATATTTAAGGTAACTTTCCACAACAACCAAACGGTGGAATTTAAAACATCAAAAGAGAAAAATGTTTGTCAAATAAAAGTTTTCAACTATAGGGTATATTTAATCCACCTCAACATATATATCTTGAAAGGTGAGCCCTAGCTATATCCAAACATGCATTTATAATCTACTTGTTCGAATATAGAAAATGTGTAAAAGTATTAACTTAATCATAAATAAATAGTTATATGCAGTGTTCAGCTCAAAATGACCTTTTTGACCTAAAAGAGAATTAGTACAACTCATTCTTGCTATTGAAGTTTTGCAAACATCGTGCAACATTATTATTTTTTTATTATTCAAAGAAGACGAAGAAGCAAAGAAAGAAGAGGGACGGTGGTGACGGTGAAGAAATATATATAGCACGAGGGGAAAAAAGATGCACTAAGCCACTAATCATTAATATTCATACAAGCATTAACATTAGAGTTTAATTAGAAAAATAAATAAGAGAATGAGATAGTAAAATAAATATTCCACTTAAAAAGATTATGAAAATTAAAGTCAGTATTAAGCAATTATTAGATGGTTGGCAGTTTTGGTCAGGTTGTCAGGTGAGTTAATCATGTTCCTTGGCTTGGTCATTTATTTAGACATCATTTGGTTGAAGCACATGGTACAGATATTGAGCTATAACAGAGTTGCTCATGTGCATAGCAATTGGAAAGCTATTGTTTGGTGAGTAGAGTGTAATATGAATTTGGAAAATTTGGACTAGTTTGGAGCTGTTCCTAGGTGCCATTGTAGATAGCCTAAGGGAGGAAAAAATTATTATTGTCGTACATATAGTTGGTTGATCAATTATACATCATATTCAATATTTATTTAAGTTAACACACAAATTGAAAGCACCATCTTTGTTTTTCTTATACTAGTATGTAACCCGTGCGATGCACGGGAAGCAATTTTGGTTTAAAATATCTACTTAAATAAAAATTCGAAAGGAAATAAATATATAGAATGTTTGGATGAAAAATGTAACATTGATTATATGCAAAGTGTTATAAATAATAAGAATATATCTTGCTAACAATGTGAAAAAAATTCCCATATTAGGTTAATACTACATTATGATAGAGATATAATTGTAATATATATATATATATATATATATATATATATATATATATATATATATTGTCAAACTAAATCAATATACTTAAATTTTAGATATCATATAACTGAAGAGCCGATAACTAATAAATATGTTAAACATGTTTTCGTAAGGGATTCCGTTAAGAATAAAATCTTGGTAAAAGGTCTATATTTTATAGGTGAAATTAGGTTTACCTTTTGTTTTAAATAAAGGAGACGTAAAAAAAATAAAAGTTACACAGTCTTAGTCTTTCTATTCTGGTACATACTTGGGAAAGATATAGAAAAATTGTTGGTGCTACAATTGTTGGTGCTACAACTTACAATTTGTGCGAAGCTTCCATTGAAAGTTTGATTTTTTTTCCGTCTTACTTACTATAATATTCAGTCTCCTTATGATATACATTTATCATATATATAATTTAAATAATAATAAATTGTTCATGAAATATGAATACTTTTTCATGTAAATTATTAACCACTCTAAGAGGCAGGGACAATTTTGATGAGAATAGTTTATGAATAAAAGCATAAGTTAAGGATGAGAAAGATACATTAGACTAGAATGTTGTGAGATGCGCCGAAGATAGTGAATGCACTAATTCAATCAAATAACAGAGCATGAATTACAGAATTGCAACACAAATTAAGGTATAATAACCAAATTTCCATGAAATATTAATAATCACATATTAGAACATATTAGAAGGAAACAACATATATTATAATAAAATAAGAAATAAGAAATAAGATGTAGCTACAAAAAGAGAATGTGAAACTAAGAATTAATGTGTTTGTTTTGCATTATAAAAAGATATGGATCCTTGACACATCAGGTAACAAACTTATTGAATCCAACCGGGAGAATAAAAGTAAGTAGCAGGGTAATTTAATTTTGGAGGAGATGGTGGAGGGCTTGTTGAAAAGACCACTGACTAATTGCTTTTCTATTCTCCCCTCAATGATATTGATTCCTCCTCCATGCCACAATCACCAGAATTGTGGATCCTTTTGCAAGAGTGAAACACTAATTCCTCAACTTAAATAGCTAAGAGAGAAGACAAAATATTAATTTTAAATTTAAATTTTAAAATTATACAATGAATTGTTATTCAGGTTTCAAAATAATATGTATCATGTTGTCAAGAAAATAATATGTACGATGATTGATTTTGTCATTCAAATTCAAATTCAAAATTTGAATTTGAAATTTGAAAAAAATGCAAAATTAATTGCAATAATAACATTCCTAATATGTCTATTTGATACATATTTGTTGATTGTTTATTTGTTTAGTTTGTTTAATGATGTGTTTATTTTATAATTTTGATTTAATTGTATATTTTATATTTGTTTGGATCATTGAATTTTTCTTTGTATAATAATATTTATTATATTTATTTATATGCTATTTTACATGTTAGCCTTCGGTGGTATCTTTTTCATTGTGATAAATAATAAAAAAAAATATAGTAAAGGTAGTAAATTATGTATTTTTGTGAAGTCATTATTAACATATTTTAATCCTCATAATAGGTGTATATAATATTAATTATTTATAATTTTAAGAATGTAAGAACGTATAACCGAATTTTTACATTTCCTTATTCATTGGTAATTTTTGTATGGTGATAAATAATACTAAAATATAGAAAAAATTGTAAATTATTTTTACTTGGTAATTATATTTAATAGGCAGCTTCATAAACCATATTGTGTTCCAACATTAGGGGTGAGCAAAGGATGGGTTGGGACGGGTTACACGTGTCCCTTACCCCGGCCTAAATTTATATAGGGTCATTTTTTAGACCCTAACCCGTCCTTAGACCCGAATAGACCCGATGTTCTTAGGGACAAAATAAGACCGGGTCTATTTAGGACAAGACCGGGTTGGCCCGAAGGACAATATTTAAAACAAAATTATAAGGTGATCACTCAAGTATGACTAAAAGTTAGAAGTGATAAATTGAATCTTTTTAGTATTTTATCATGTATTCAAACTTAAAACATGTCTTTTACAATATTACTTTACATTAATGTTTCTATTTAATCTAACATCGATTTCAAATTGAATATTTTATTTATAAAAGTCTTATTACCAATGTAATAGAGATAAAAATTAGAGTGAGGAGTGAATAAGGGACGGGTTGGGACGGGTTATACATAACCCTAACCCGTCCCTAAATTTTGGCCGGGCCAATTCTTTAAACCCTAACCCGTCCTTAGACCCGAACAAATCCGATATTTTGCGGGTTTAGTGGGACGAAGACGGGACAGGTCTTAGGGTTGGGACGGGTCTTGCCACCCCTATCTAACATGGTGTAAGGAAAATTATATTATTCAAATGCGATTAAAAAATTAATTTTAGGAATCAGATATGTTTCACCAATAACTGAAAAAATATGACTGAGAATCAAAAACGAATTGAGAAACGATTAAAAAATTTGGATATACATTTGCTCCAACATGTTGTAATGCATAAGAAATATAAAATCAACATCCATTAGTTCCATTGTTTTTCTAAGAAATAACAGGATTACCGAAAAAATATAGATAGTGTGTAAAAGAGAAGAACCTAAAATATATAGGATGACTTGTTGACATACCAATGGAGCTTATTTATAATGGTGATCTAGATGTTAGTTGTATGCAAATGGTTTGAAAATGAAATTTAAAAAGTTCGCCAAAACTTTGAAAATTACGCCAAATAAATTTTTGCAAAATTTGAAATATGATTGCAATTGCGCCAAATAAATTTTCGAAAATTTTGAGATATAATCTGCAGTAAGTTTTTATTTTTAAATTGTTTTGGATTATTAGGACTATTGTTTAACATAATGCAATTAAAACTGAAAATTTAATTGGAAATCATACGTTATTGTTTGAAAATTTATACCCTCATTGAAATTCATTTATTTATTTTTGGTCAAGACCAGGGTATCCACCGCCGAACGCAGTGACTATTCCCTTCGCTGGATTGGAGGCACCTCGAAGGGTGGGACAGCTGGCCCAGGGATTTAATTGAAATTCATTTCTTTGTAATTATCTTTGTATTATTTTTTCATTAAATAAATTGTTCTTTTAATTGCAATTATAACTGAAAATTTAATTGGAACATACGTTACTATTTGAAAATTTATACCCTCATTGAAATTCATTTATTTGTAATTATCCTTTGTATTATTTTTTTCATTAAATAAATTCTTCTTTTAATTTATTTTTTTAGTATGAAAGGATGCCAATTAGGATTTGCATTGAATAGATTTTGGTGAAATTCACCTATGATTGACACATAGGATAAAGAGCCCATAGAAATATTTTACTTTGTACGTTTATAGATCGTAAAATTAGCTATAGGGAGAGGCTGCATTCTCATGTCCATTGGTTCATACATATATAGTACATAAAATGGTCATTTGGTAAGAGGAGAACTACCGTAAATATAAAAATATGGAACAAATATTTATCACTGATATATGAAAATATGAGATAAATATTTGTCATTGATGATTATATTTTATTATGCAAATTATAAACGAGATTTTTTTTTTGTATAATACTTATGAATGAGACAAATGTTTGCGGCGGACCCAAGACCCTGAGATAAGGGGTGCAAAATTTTTCAAATACACACATCGCTAAAAACGTAATAAAAATATGACTTTAACAGGTTCACAATTTGTATTGCACTAGACCCACACAAAATAAATAACACTAATAAGTTCTTAAATAAAAATTAAATAGCACTAAAAAAATCAACATATTTACAAAATACAGAACAAATTCAAATTAAATAGACTTTTTCTTTGTAACAGTGTTAGTGATGCACAAAAATCCACCGGCTTTGCTGTGTAGATTTTTGGGGGACCTAGCTGGCCATTGGTATACCCGACTTTGCCAGTCCGTAACTGAGTTTTTGCCGCACCCAAGATTCGAACCCGAGACCTTGGGATGGGATCCAAGCCAGTTATCACTCAGAGCTCTTGTTGGTAAAAAAATCAAAATAAATAGACAAACATAATCAAGATAAATTAAATACACTAACACAAAATACAAATTAATTTTTTAAGCAAATACAAATTAATTAAATAGCACTAACACAAATTACCAATTAAATAGTATTAACAGAATCAAAATTAGGATAATAAGAACAAGAACAGATCCAAGGAGAGAGAGAGAGAGAGAGAGAGAAATAACTTTTTAAAATAAAATATGAGTGATTGTGTGAGTTTGGTGCATTAGAGTGGTGCAAAACTAGGAACTTTGGTGCAAAACTAAAGACTTGGGTGCAAAAGATATTTTTCAGGGTGTGCAAAAATATTTTTCCCTAAGATATCAGTGCCAATTCTATTTTTTCAGGGGGTTCACTTGAACCCCCTCAACTCTAAGTAGGACCGCCACTGAATGTTTGTCAATGATACACTGGATAAATATTTGTCACTCATATATATAAAAAAACATTACAAATAATTGCCACTCATACATAAAAAGCACGAGATAAATGTTTGTCACGAATAATTATAATTTGTTGTACTAATTAAGAGCTTGATGTTGAGCTATGTCAAGCACACACTTGAGGTGTTATCTCCGTGGTAAGAGATTAGTGTATGTCAAGCACACACTCAATGTACAAATAATTGTCACTCAATGTACTCAGTTCAAATCCCTTTAGGGACAGTTGTAAAATGGCGATTAGCGTCACTTTGATTAATGACTCCCCAATGGTATGTCAAGCACATAATGTCTTAATTGTAATTCAGACATGAGGTCTTTCTTACTCAATAAAATCATTAAGATAGAAACACTCTGCTAGCATGTAAACATGTAACACATTACTGTTTAATTCCATTTTTTTTTGTTGCTAAAAACATTATAATGTCATCTAATGAGAGAGATAGATTGACCGGTAAAAAAAGAAGAAAAAAGATGCCTAATATTACTTGCGCGGTTTGTAATTGTTATATAATAATAATAATAATAATAATAATAATAATAATAATAATAATAATAATAATAATAATAATAATAATAATATACGATGAATCTAACCCTGGGGTGTGGTTGAGCGGTTGGGGCTCATCCTCCCTTAACCAAGTGTTGAGGGTTTGGTCATCGCCTTGGGTATGGAGCATCTTTAAATCCCCGGGCCAGCTGTCCCACCATTCGAGGGGCCTCCAATCTAGCGAGGGGATTAGTCACTGCGTTCAGCGGTGGATACCCTGGTCTCGACCAAAAAATATACGATGAATCTACCAAGTTAATATAGACTATGATGAATCTACATCACATTGGTTTTAAATTAGTGGGATACATGCATGTGTCAAATTTTAAGGAATACAAGTGATATTGTGTTAGGCCTGGCCTGAGTCTGGCCTGCGTTGAAAATGTTAGGCCTGTGGCCTATGATAGGTCGACCTTTGAGGCCTGGCCTGCCCCTTTTTTTTTTACCAAAACAAACTTATGTCATTTCAATATCAATATCAATAATGTTTGTTACACACAAAGGAGCAATATAATGAGAAAATGAGCTAGCATAGAGTCTTGATGCCCTTGCAAGAGTATGAGCAACAAGATTGGTTTGCCTCCTAACATAGCTAATCCTATAGCTTGAATATTGAGAAATAAATTTAATACAATGGGAAATAATAACACCAAAATCAGAATTGTTGGACGACGCTTTATTCACCGCATTAGTCACTGAAATACAATTTGTCTCAATAACTTCTGCTTCCAAGCCTAAGTCCTTCAACCAATTCAATGCTTGCCATAGCCCCATTGCTTCCGCTTCTTGAGGTTCCGGAGTGCCTTTAAACCACATAGTCTTCCCCTCCATGAAACTACCATTCTCATCCCGAATACACATACCAATACCATACTTGTTTTCAGAATCAAATAGCGCCGCATCAATATTGCATTTGAGAGTACCTGCTGTCGGCTTCGTCCATGCCATTTGAACACCATCAGTTTGAGGGACAACCGCACTACGTGTTGGCTGATTTCTCCTCGCAATTTCCCACGCATGTAGCTGGTCTTTTGCAATTTGAAGAGCCACCGTAGCTAGTCTATCAATGCCCTCCCATATTTTGTCATTCCTTTTCTTCCACATCGCCCAAATAGCCATTGCAAAAGTCTTTTGTTGTTCAATAGATAACTCATCCAGCAGCTGAAAAAGACATGTTGAGAAACCAAAATTCTGCTGCATGCACCGGTGGACAACAGCAGCAAAACCTGGTGCTTGCCACACCTGTAAAGTCTGTGAACATTGAAAAAACAAATGTAAATCAGATTCGGGATCATTGTTACACAAAGAACACTTTTCATCACAAGGCACATGACGTTTAGATAAGTTGCATCTAGTTGGTAGACACCCCCGCGCTAATCGCCAAAGCAAAATCATAGCACGTTGAGGTATTTTTAGACGCCAAATTTACTTCCAATTACCCGGCACACGGAGATGAGAGCCTAACTAGGCCTGCAAGCCTGTTTAAAAGCCTATTTCTCCAAAATAATTTATGAAAGTCGACAAACTTTGAGTAGTGTAGACTTTGTAAATAGACAAACAAGCTAATTGATCAATGAGATTAAGATCTAATTCAAGATCTAAAAAAATCTTTTAGAGAATTATCTTTATAGGACATTTTATTTTATTATAATGCCTTAAACCTTTAAACATGTTAAAAATTGATGTAGGTCATCAATTTGAATAAACATAAAATGTAAGCAAAATTATAAGTTAACGCAAAGTAGAAACTTTAATATAATAATAGTAGTAATAAATTTTTTTATTAATAGTATTTATTTAAATAGGCCGGTCTGGTAGGCTTAGAAGGCTTTTCCGATGGCCTGTAGCCCGACCTTTTTACCTAAATTGGCTTTTAAAAAAGCTTTGACCTTCTCTATTTTAAAAAAAGCCTGACCTAGTCTGGGCCTGATGTAGGCTGGGTCATAGGCCTTTCTAGTCCCGTCTAACCTATTCCCCCCACCCCTAGTGTAAACTACCCATGCATTTTCAAAGAAAACTTAGGTCTCCCCCAATTTTATTAATCTTTTATGCTTTGTAGTCTTTGTATTCTTTTGGGGTAGCATAATTAAGTACCTATATTAGGTCTTTGTATTTTATATTACTTTTGGGGTGGCAACGGCTACACCATCTATCAAAGGGCAGTCGCCCTTGGTTTTCACTGAGTTTGTTAATATAGACTCATAGTCTTCGGCAGGAAAATATGTACTGAAAGGCTGGAGATCCTTTTGTAGAAACGAATGAATTGAAGGTTTGTGATCTAATAAGGTTTACAAATGAATTGAAGGTTTGTGATCTAATAAGGTTTACATTTATGAAAATTGATTGTAACAACATTGTTAAGGTTGGCAAAATCATATCAGTCTAGGTTGATACCTTCTCGATTATTCTACTTAGCTTCTCAATTTAATTTAGCATAAATAATTATGTTTCAAATGCTTACTAAGGTTTGTTGTGCTTCTGTAGGAGAACGATGAATTAAGTATGACTACAATATGAAGAATGTTGATTATCAAAAGGAAAACTAATCCATCAAAAGGAAAAATAAGCTTAAGACAGAAACTAGCAAAACCTATTTACTGAAGAAGTTTCACTCACTCCCCTTAAGTTTTATTCAAAAGTACAAACACCTCCCCTCTGCATTATTTATTTTTACTTAATAGTGTGGAGGTTTGTGTAATCTAGGAGAGGTCAAAATTTTTTTGCAAAATATAGGGGGGAGGTTTGGAAACGAAATTCATCTGTGTAGTAAAGTGTAAACAGTTATCTCATCTGTTTCTAAGCTTCCAATGCATTATTTTGCAATTCTTGAAAGCAAATAACACTAATTGAGATTCACATTCTAACCACAAAAATTTTCATCCTTTATCAAATGCAATCTCTCGTCTTTATTATAATCTAATTATGTCTTAACTTTATTCTTGTTAGTTTTTCCACCTCCATGTTGCGATGTATAAAACCAGTGTTTAAATTTTTCGTCAATTGTTTGTTTCTATACTCTTAGATCTTACGGTTCTCTTTCAATGATGTTATTTTGCTTATAACAAAAAATTCTTTTATATTTAGCTCCCTCATGGTCACTAAATATGAGTCACCCACATTGCCTTGCGATTTTTAGTGGAGATGTGGTGTTCAAGTCTCTCAGTGGTCATATTCATTAGCTCGCTGTTGCTCTCGATGTTCCCCCGAATTCTCCAAGAAGTGATATCAAAGTCATAGTTCGACTTGGTGGGAAAACGAGAACTGGATCCTGGTTTGGATCAAGCCTAGCGATATAGGTGGTTCACACTTGAGGGGAATATTTTTGAGAAATCAAGTGTGAGTGGTTAGTCTTACATCGACTAAAAATGAGCTAAATGAATGTTATGTAAGAGAGATGACTCATACTCATTATCTTAAGGTTTTTGGTAGAGATGTGATGCGTAAGCATCTTAATAGTCCTAATCATTTGTTCGTTGTTGTCCTAGTGCTCCTCCAAATTCCCCAACACCATAATCTTAAGAAACATAAGAGATAGACAAGTAGATTATATAGACAGCATATAATTAGCTTTGACAAATGTAAAATCAAAGCAGGAGAGTAGATCATTGTACATATACTTATTTATGCAACCATAGTGCATGGCATGGAATAAAACAAGACCATATCGAAGGCTTTACTTCTCTTATTATAAGAGTCGGTAGGTTGGTTTGAAAGGAGGTAGGGTGAGTGTGACATGAGGATATGAGATTATATAATATATTAGCTAGGGAGAGGAAGAATGATTTTGATGGACAAGTCATTTGCAGCCCCACCTGAATTTCAATGTCAACTAGCTAGCTTCTGGGGCCATATCTTTTATCAGCTTCAGGGACATCATTTTCAAAGCATATGGACAAGAATGCATCAAAACTAGCATAAGCAAATCCTTAGATGGTGCGATGAGCAATCAACACAATTCCCTTCAGTTTGTTTTCTTTCGTTTTCTTGTTTTCAATTTTCTTTCTTTCGGTTGAGAATTCAATTTGTTCAGTTGAGAAGCTGCATATAAATGAATTTCTTGCATGCAGTTGACTTTTTACTTTCAGTTGAAGCGAAAATGTGGTGTATTCTTAATTAAATATATTAATTTTAAGGATTTTTTGTGTGTATTTGTTTAAGCTGTTTTTGATTGTTTTTTACTGTACTATATATAAGGGTTAAGCTTAAAGACCAGAATACAACTGCTTTTGGTAACATTTTCGCTAATGTTAAGGAAGCTTTTACCCAACCTGGATAATATACAAGGGCAAATTAATGATCTAGGAGGTACTGATACTTTATTCTCTCTTGAGAAGGAGGCTCAAACTAATTTGCTGGTTGCCTTAAATTATGAATAAGCGTATTGGAAGGAAAAATCTAAAGCTAACTGACACACCTATGGCGATAGAAATACAACATTTTTTCATAAAATGGCAAAGATTAAAAATGTTACCAAAAGAATTTCTGTTATGAAGCACGGTGATAGTATTCTTTCAGACGCTGTTGATATTGAAAATCATATTTTGAATTATTATCAGTATTTATTTTCGGGGAACAATGATTGTCAATGCAATGATCTTATTAGTAAAGTTATTCCATCTTTAGTCTCAGATCAGGACAATGTGATGCTTACTAAATTACCTTCTATGGATGAGGTTAAAACTGCAGTTTTTTCTCTTAATGGCAATGGAGCCCCTAGACCCGATGGGTTTGGAGGTTTCTTCTTCCAGCATTACTGGGACAGTATTGCTATAGATGTTAATAATGTTGTCCTACAATTTTTTCAACAAGGTTGGTTGCTCCCTAATTTTAATTCTAATGTTGTTGCTTTGAGTCCAAAAGTTGATGGTGCTGACAGAATTAAGCATTATAGACCTATAGCTCTAGCTAATTTTAAGTTTAAGATCATTACTGAAGTTTTGACTGACAGACTTGCTATAGTTGCTCCTACTATTATCTCGGATAACCAGAGGGGCTTTGGGAAAAGTAAAAATATTTCTGATTGTATTTGCACTACATTTGAATCTATAAATCTGCTTCAGAAAAATTAAAGTCTTTAATTTGGTGGTCAATTAGCCTTGAAAATTGATATCAAGAAAGCTTTTGATACTATAGATTGGAACTATTTACTTCAAGTTCTGGCTCCTTTTGTCTTCAATGATAAATTTTGTTCCTCGATAGATGTTATTCTTCACTCGACTGAGCTTTCTTTTTCTATTAATGGCTCCGTTGTTGGCTTCTTTGGCTGCAAGAGGGGAGTTAGACAATGAGATCATTTGTCCCCTCTTCTATTCTGTTTGGCTGGGGATGTCCTTAGTAGAGGCATTTCCAAGTTTGTTCACGATGGTAAGCTCCATCTTATAACCATTGATATAATGATTAAAATACTAAATGGTTAGGATTTTTCCCTCACTAATTGTTGTTTTTACCTCACTAACAACAATTAGCGCCAGATTTATCGACAAACGCTTTCGGTTGCTAAAAACCTTGACGCTTGTGATTAACGACAGATTAAATTCCGTTGCTAACCATTGGCGAGGGAAAAATCCCTCACTAAATCTGTCGCTAACCTAGTTTTTTTAAATAAAAAAAAATGCTTCCCATATCACCATCCTTCCCACAATCAACGCCTCCTCAACACCTCTCCTTGTTCACCAGAATTATACCACGCCCAAAGCCCCTTTCTCTTGTAGATTCATACCTCTACACCACTACAACACCCACATCTCATTGCCATAAAGGCAGCAACACATCCTCTTTTTAATTTACATAATGGAAACACCATAGTAAAAACAAAGAACAAATAGAGAATGCATAACAAAAACAAAAAGAGAGTGCATATATACCAAAAACAAAGAACACAAATTTCGACTCTTGGAGTTTCTCATTTTCCTGATAGCAACCCAAAGCCTCTCGTGAGGAAGTTTTTGTCCACTTCGTTTCCACCTCTTACAATTGGCAACATCGTTAGGCTGAGAAAGAAAATTGATGGTGGGGAAGAGGGAAGGTTTGAAACAACTGCATTTGGTTTGTGTTGAGAGGGGGGACAATTTGAGAGAAAGAGATAAGAGTGAGGATAAGAGGAGCTAAGTGATAGTGGTGCGTTGAAGAGGTTCGGATAGAGAGAGGGAGAGAGAAGAGTTGAGGAGAAAAAATGAAGTGAAATGAAAATGAGAGTGATGGGGTTGAGGGATTCGAGTAAAACCCTTTAAAAACCCTTTCGCAACAAATATTAAGGGATTTAGCTACGGTTTTGGGCTGTAGTGACGACGGGCTGCAATTTCACATTTAGTCAGAATGGAACACTGACTTTTAGCGACAGATTTTTGAATTAGCGACGACATGTAATGTCCCAACTAGTTAGAACTGTTCAACTAAATTTTAGCGACAGATTTTAAGGCTTTTAGCGCCAGATTTTTAAATATTTTTGAAAAAAGCGTCTAGCCTTTAGCGTTGCTCTCTCCGTCGCTAATTCCCTCTCTGTTTTTTTTTTGCGGCAGATTCCTTTTCCCTCTCTAATATCCATTGTTAGTACTCTTTTTTTTTTTGTAGTGAAAAATAAAAGGCTTTTAATTTTTTTAAACATTCTCTATGTTTTTGTGTAAAATAGTTTGTCAAAAACCGTAAATGTAAATAGATTTTAGGTGAGAAATATATATGTAAACTATGAATTGATTGTTAAAGGTAAAAATTATACTTTCTCATGGTGGGAAAGTTTTTATCCTCTCCTAGGATAAATGCCACCCATTTTTTACCAGAGTGAAAACAAATTAATCTTTCTTCACCCAATAGCACTTAGATGAGTTGGTAGGGTTCTCTTCCAGTTTAACCAAGATTCTGGATTCGAATCTAGCTTTGGACATGAAGCAGTGTTAAATCTCTTGAGGGAGAGTTTTGCCGCCCATTGTGATCCTACCCGACTCGAGAGAGTAGTCTCTGCAGTTGCACGCAGAGGATATATACCCGATTTATAAAAAAATAATTAATCTTTCTTCCCTCTAACATATTTTAATAGGGTAACATGTTGTATTGCTGTCTATTACGCGTGTTGAAGTTGGTTTTAATTATTTCGGTTTCAACTTTCAACACCTTCAAATTATCATGGGTCACACTATAATTTGTACTAATACAAATACTAATATATATTAATTAAAGCAAGTTGCAAGTAATTTGATACTTTAGCAATCCTTCCACGTGTTACTTCATAACTCAATATTCTCATAAAATGGTGGATGCTTCCAAGAAAGTACGTGTCCCACACCACTGATGGTGTGCATAACAGTAGAATTACTTTGTAAAGTACAACTTAATTTTTGTTATTCTCTAGTCAGAATCCAACGTATAGAGATTAAAATTAGACTTATTTTAAATTTTATCTATGTAACGTGTTATAATTAATGAACAACACAAACAACACATTTTGAAGAGTAACTGAGTTTTTTATCAAATTAAATTACTAATCTGAAAATAATTAGTGGTCTTGTGGGCAACAAAGTAAACTAATTAGAAAAATGAGGCTGAGATAGGCGTTTGGTTTCAACTTTAACTTATGTTTGTCTGATATCATGTTTCATTCCAATGGATGGATGGATGGATGGTGGGTTTGTTTAATTAATTTCAGAGAATATTTTTAGTACTTAAGCTGTATATATGAATACTTACATCAAATAAATGATCATGTAACAACATGTGTTGGTTCAAGTGGTAACTAGATTTGAATCCCACCCTAACGTTTCGAGTTCGAATCTTGGGTGTGGCAAAAACTCTCTTAGGAGGGGAGAACTACACGAGCCGGCAAAGCCGGAAACTCGTGGCCAGCTAGGTTTCCCGACGTAGATTAGTCACCGGCAAAGTCAGTGGAAACTACGCACTAATGACATGATAAAAAAAATGATCATGTGATTACTATAGGCAGCAAAGTCACTCGTGAAAGTATTTAAGTTAATCGCTTCATAAAATTTTATAATCAAAATAATGTGATAATGTGATATAACTGACCATAAAATTTTATAGTTTGGACAATTCTAATTACGCATGTGGAACCTGGCCCATTGTAGGCCACACGCATATTGACACCTTATACTTTTACTAATAAACCCCCTATAAATCCTTTTGCTCATAAAAGAGACCCAGAATTTAACCATGTTTTTTTCTTATAATAAATACCAGAGTATTATTGTTTGTCTTTAAAAGTGTATATATACTGTAATTTATAGTGGTTCTTTAGAAGTATATATAGCCCGTAATCTATAGTATGTAATCAAAAAAAAAATCATGATAGATTCTATTGATAGGGTAAAACTCAAAAACCTCTGAATCATAGGCCTAACTAGAAGGATAAGGAGAATTTAATCTATCGTCCCATAAATCACACTTATTGTAGTTCGAAGGATGCTGTTGCGACTCTAGATAAGTTCATGGTGGATAAACATATAGAGGACGATAAATGTACTTCAAGATGATGCATAATCTAGCTCACGTGTTACTCGTAGTTGAGAATCAATATCTTAACAATACTAATGGAGAGACTATTAAAGATAAAGATTATTCTACTCAAGATGATATCGTGGTATCTAGCTCACATATTACTGTATTGGTTGTTCCAAACCCAGATCTTTCTTTTAGGAATGTTGCTGCTAGCCTGATAGTCACAACGTTAGTGAATGTATTATTATTGGTAGTGAGGTTGTTAAAGAGAAATGTTATGAAGCTACTGCTATAGTGCTATTCCTCCTCCTCCCCTCGAATGAACCGTTCAAATTATTAATAATTTTATTGCCCTTGAAGTTGTTGTGGCCGATATGTGTATTCTAGGTAAACTTTAGAGTTCTGAGGTGAACGACCATGCAGACCTGGTTGATATGCGCTCAAATAATTATTAATAATCATATGACTCCTCTTGATTTTTCTTCTTTACCATTTTCCCTATCAACCAAACAGAGACATCTACCTTTTACATTCTACTTTCGGCCAGTTAAAACACATGTTGGATCTTTACAAGACATCTTTTGTTTTCACAACTCTCCCATATATATATATATATATATATATATATATATATATATATATATTTATAATAAATAAATTAATTCGTTACTTTATATCTTTAATTTTCGTTCTACGTCAAAGAAAAAGTTGCACATATATTCTCCCTATGATGTAAACTATTCTACCCTAATAATACCTCACCATGCATGAAACTGTCAACACATGTTACATCTTTAGTGACGTTATCACTTGCTCAAAATTTCAGAGCTAGTAAGATTTTTTCTGTGGCACTATAAATCTCTGAAATTTGCAGCTTTATATGATATCATTGTTATTAAAAAAGATGCTACAATAACTTTCACAAAACTATAACCATTCAGCTTATGAAAACCGTACATTATGGGCCATCATGCTATATAACAATTTAATTTATACTAGTGACTATAGAATAGAATAGCTGCACGTTATAATGTACTAAGCTAGTTCACATCACATGATCATAACAAATGAAGAGCGGGGTGAGGATGACGACTAGTTAGAATTCAAATATTTGGATTTTTTTTTAAATTCTGATTTTGACATATGAATTGAAATTTGATTAGAATATTGTTGTTTGGAAAAATGGATTTGGACAAATTTACTAATTTGGATTAAGATAACTTTTTGTCAAATGTTAGTTATGAGTGATGTCTCCTAAAACGATTGATAGTGATGTTGAAATTTGATTCATTGAAAATGGTTTTATGTGAGGCCAAAAATAAGACAATTGAAAGTCTATATTAATAATGTTAATGCCAATCATGTTGAAACGATTTTGACAATAACCTGAATAACTTTATTTTGAAACAGGAAAACTCCGTTATCTAACACCAAAAATCATTCTTGCATAAAGTAAAAAATCACATGGCTGTCACTTTAATCATAATATATGAACTCTATAAATATTGCAAATATTTTAGACGACTTAAAATAATCCTATAGGAGCTACTATTTTTTTTATTTTATAATAATGCAAGTGTGATAAAATAATTAAAGCTATGTTGTTGGGGATTGGAATTAATGTGAGGTACAAAAATTATGTGGCCAATTAGAGAGGAAAGTAGAAAAGTACAATTAAGGTACTGTACGCTTTGATTTTGGCAACTAAAACCTTAGTACTAATAATAATAATAATAATTCATATGAAACTATTACTTCGAGTGTTCTGTTGGGAGTTGTAAGTATTTTGTTCATTTGAAACAGTATCTTATGTTTCAGAGATGCCAAGCACTGAACATAGTATTTGGCAGTTTTCCTTTTTGGGTTCGAGGATTTGATCCTATGGGATTCGATCCTAGTTACTATATAATTACATAGCTCATAAAATGGACCTGATCCTATATACTACATATATTTGTTATTTTTCTTTATTTTATTTTTCCATTATTGTTCAATTTGAACATGTGAAATTATTATGAGTGAACCAAGGTCTGACAACTTCGGAAAAGTAGGGATGAGTTGCACTATTTTATTACTATTTTTTTAATTACATTTATTGAAGTATGCACCTACATACATATCCATCTATAAATGATATTTGTACTGGTACAAAAAATAAAAGAAATAATATTACTTTTAACTTTAAAAAATTTGTCATCGGATTACTTATAAAACTTTAAGGATTACTATTTGACAAATTTCACAAAATTTTCAAACTACTTATTAATTTTTTTAGTGCAAATCGAGTATTCTCTTCGCGCAATTCGAAAGACTAATCCCTCGAATCAGATAAGACTACAATAAATAACAAAACTCTCCTTCAGGATAACAACAAAATATAATTTAACATCGAGTTGAGAGCCAAGAGTATGACCACGATCGAGTATTCTCTGAGCCAAAGCTGAATTCGAATCCTCTTCACTACAATAAATTCGCTCATTTCCGACGAAGAAATCCGTCATTAATGGCCATTTCTGACGGAAAAAATTCCGTCGCAAAATTGCTCGTCGCAAACACTCTACAACGGATTTTTCCGTTTCAAATTCGTTGCAAATCTGTCACTATTTCCAGCCGCAAACTTCGTCGCAAACCATTTCCAATGAAAATTTCCGACGGTAATTAAAAATAAATCATACATCCAAAATACTGTTTAATAGTGATATCTATACATATTAGCTTCACAAGAAATGCAAGACGTAGCGACGGGAAAAAAAATCCGTGGGCAACTTTTGTAGGTAAATAAGGTTATTCTTGCGGTGTTTATTAGTCAAATAAAAGAAAAAGTATACATTCAGAGACTAAATCCATAATTTATTTTTATTTATATTTTAGAACATAAGGGTACATATGTAAAATTGTAATTTCAAAAGGTCGAAACATATATCACACACACACACACACACACACACACACACACATATAAAACCTTCTTGCTCTGATACCAAGAGGGGGTCGGAACCAGGAGAGGGGGATTAAATTAAAGAGACAGAGGGGAAGTAGGTAGCATACGGAATGCAACAAATAAATAAATTAAAGACAGATAAAACTCACGAGATAGATTAGGAGGTAAAACCTTCCATGTACTATCTATGAGTTACTTTGATTGATTGAGATAGTTAAGAACTATCTATGAGTTACAAGATTGAAGATTGAAGAAGGGAAGAAGAAGATTACAAGTGCTCTGGCTTCTCACTAGAACTTAGGGAGAGAAGTAGAGAATTGTGTGTCGAAGTCTGTCTGTTACAAGCCTAAGACATGATTAAATAGATTGAAAATTGAATAGTAACCGGTTACTAAACCGGCACTGTGCACTAAGTGACCTGCACTGTAGAGGATCCAAGAGTATCTGACTTGAACTGTGCAGCAGCAGGGATAAGTACACGTGGTCTGAGCAAAAAGGAGTCTTGGATTCCAAAATGCCAGAAGATAGTGGGAAACAGGGGGTCCCCATGGATTGACCACTTCGTTTTGTGGGAAAGCAAGAATCTTTGACTATGAAGACAAAGTAGTGGGTGGGACGTCCACTAAGTCTTGCAATGATGAACCTTATCGTGTTCCTGCAAACAGAGAAACAACAGTGCTTGTCGAAAAACAACAGAGCTAGTCGAAAAACAACAGAGCTTGTCGAAAGTCAACAGAGCATGTCGAAAGGTTAGATTTGGAATTTGAACAGTTTTTCATGTCCATAAGGACACTACAATCACCATGTTCAAGGGTGGTTCAACAGAGCTTGTCGAAAGACAACAGAGCTTGTCGAAAGGTTAGATTTGAAATTTGAACAGTTTTTCATGTCCATAAGGACACTACAATCACCATGTTCAAGGGTGGTTCAACAGAGCTTGTCGAAAGACAATAGAGCTTGTCGAAAGGTTTAGATTTGAAAATTGGACAGTTTTTCGTGCCTGATGCAGATACTACAATCACCATGTCCAGGGTGGTTTAAGCAGTTTTTCCCACAAAGAGTGGTACAATTATCATGCTTAAGGATAATTTTGAGAATAAAATTGAAGCTTTCAAGAGGATCAAAAAGAGATCACCAAGAAAGGAATTTTGTAAAATAAGATTATGATTAAAAATCCCAAGGGGATCAGCAAAGATTATCAGAATAATAATCAAAGCCATCTTCCTCAGAGAAATCTTTTGGAGAGGAGGAAGAAGATGAGACAAGAATCTGTTTCATCTTATTGTCCTTTTTTGAAGATGAAGGGACATCCTTGGCCTCAGATTGGTTTTGAAGAAGTTTCATGACATTCTGAAGTTTTTCCAGAATATCATCTTCAGAGGTAGAAGCTGCAAGAGCTGCAGAAATTCTAGCCTTTTGATTTAAAAATTTACAAGTTTCTGGGTCAGCAACTTGCAAAGCTTTTGGGTTGGTTTTAAACCAATTGGTCACACCCGCAGGAGATGCAGCAGAGGCATCAAAACGAGGCCACCATTTGACAGACCCTTGTTTGTAAAAAGACAACAAAGTCTTTGGGTGATGAAAATGCCCAGTTTTATATTGCCATGAAAAAATCCATGATAATGAAAAAATGGCATAAAAATTTAAAGTGATTGGATAATTGGTAAGATCTTTGTTGAATCTTTTTGAAAACATTTGAAATCCTTCTTGGACTTCAGTGGGAAAGATTTCTGGGCAAGGGCCAAAGAAATCCCACCATTGAAGGAACCAATTAGGGAAGGAATACTTGGTTTTCTTTTTGAAATAGATCAACCAAGAATGTTTAAGAATTTTGTTTTGTAAGCCTAGGATAACATAATCCCAAGCTTTGATATAATCCCAATAATTATAACCCATAGGGTCAAAGAGCTGGGAAAATTTCTTTGTGTTGTTTGGATTTGAGCCAAATGCTGAGGGTGTCAGAACATTTAGAATTTGAAGGGTTGAATGGGTGATGACAGCATCATCCTTAGGATCCCTATAATGTTTGAGGGATATTGACTCAGTATCTATGAGAATAAACTCATAAAATTTCTGGGTTTTGTTTGGAGTAAGAGGTAAGAAATGGGATTGAGGTGGAAAGATCTTTGGAGGGATTTTGTTGGGATTTTCATCCCAGAATTCTGGTTCAATATGAGCCACAAAGAAATAGCTTTCTTTTGGGACATACTGGGTTTGAGCAGGGGTGATTGGGTTGGTTCTAATAACCAATTTTGACTGGTTTTGGGCAGAGGTAACCTGGGTTTTTGGGTTAATCTGCAATTGTTGGGATTTTTGGGTTTGAATGGCTAGGTCCAAGGTAGGGAGGTCTTGGTCACTATCCTCAGCAATACTAGCCCAAGTTCTGGAGGGAAGATTGGTTAACCCTTGTTCCTGGAAAGTCAGGAGGGTTTGGATTGGAAAGGCATAGTCAGACTTTGCCTGTTTAATTTGGTTTTGGGTACTCTGAGAGGAATGCCCAGATTGGTTTCCAGATTGGTTTAGGGTGGAAGGCCCTGTAGAGATCATTGGGTTTTTACCTTTTCCTCTTCCTCTTCCTCTCGAGGAGGAAGCCCTGGTGGTCATCTTGATTGAAGCCCTGAGAGTCAAAGATGATTCAGTTAGTAAAATTTTGATTATAATTTCTATATAATCGTAATGGAATAAAATGTCTAAAATTTCTACCATTTGGTTTCTAGACATAAAGAGATTGATTATTAGAAATCTTCCATGAAAATTTCCAGCAAGATTATAGGAGTCAAGAATTTCTTGTGAGACAGTGTGATTAACCATGTCACAAGTAATTTCTATCATTCCCTCCTGGGTTTTAGCTTTGATGCCAATTCCAGAATTGAAATTGGTTTTGGAGCAAATTTTTTGAGTTTTATTAAAAGATTTGCTCGGATGATAAAACATAAAGGGTTGCCCCAGATAATAAGCATTAATACCAAAATCATTGATATGAAAAGAAAAAAGTAGAGCTGGGGATTCCCAGATGACTCTATTTTCAAAGTTGGTAATAATGGATGAAATGGAGATATTGAATCTGCAAATGGAGGAAGCTAGGTCAATAAACCTAGATTCAGGTTTATCAAAATAATAACCTAACCAATTGTAGATTCTGGATTTAATCTTAGGTTTGAGCTCAAGGTTCTTAAGCTCAGATAAAATCCTGTTGTACCTATGAGGTTTTTCATCTCTGCAGATGAGCTTAATTTTTCTTTTGGTACTAGGATCAATATTGAAAGTACTGAGTTTTCTAATAACCCAGCAGCTCTTGGTTTTGTGACCTGTTCTACTGCAAACAAAGCAGGTAACCTGCTTACTAGGTCTATTATGTATCTTCTTAGCAGGTTGGTTGATGGGAGAAACCTCAGGTTTTCTTTTATTGCAAGTGCAACAAATTTCTGTGATTTGAGATTTAGCCCGGGTATTGAGTTTCTTGTACCTTTTCCTAATGTAGGGCTTTGGTACATAACCAGGTTTGGGTTGATTAGGACATTTTCTGGCAATGTGGCCAAAATTGTCACATTTGAAGCAGATAACCTTTCTTTCATCAAAAGGAATTTTGGTTATCGTGTTTATAGAGCCATTGGTTTTAGGATTAAGAGTCATACCTTTAAGAAGGTTTAATTGCTCATTGACTCTAGCTAAAAGTCCTTCATAATTGGTTTGCTGAAGAACTGGTTTGGTAATAGGCTTCTCTAACTGGGTAGGGATACCTAAAACATTCTTAGTTTGTTCTAAGACATCATTGGGATGTTTAGAGGGGATGATAGGGACATCCTGCCTCCTATCAGATAAAATGGACTGAAAAGGATAATTGATGCCTTTCCTAAAAGCATAGTCTTTAAACCATTTAAAGAAAGGGATATTATGTTTGGTCTTTCTGAGAAATTCATAGAATTCCTCTTGGATTGCTTTACGATTGTGTCCCTGATACTGAGAAAAGAACCACTTCCTATGAGGAGACCAATCCTCAGAATAAAATTCTTTTCTTAGGGTTTCCTATTCTATGATGAACTTAGACTTCATCATAAGGACTATTAAGGGAGGAATAGGTTGGAGATTGAATAGACCTAAGGTCTTCCTCCTCTTTTTGATAGGAGGTTTTTACAGGGGTCGTGGTTTCAAAACCCTGCAAATGGATAGTGGAACCATCATGGGAGGCTCCTATCTGAGGTTTGGGGGACTCTCTAGCTACAGAGAAGGATCTTCTAGAGAAAGATCCTCTGGACATAGCCGTTCTGAAGTCTTCTTCAGATCTGAGGGACCTAGGGATAGTGAAGGAGTTGCTTCTGTTAAAAACAAGATCAACCCTTCCAGATTGATGCTGAATAACATCCTGGAATTCTGGTGTTATCCTAGGTGCTGTAGGGGCAGCTTTATCTAGGGTCCAGGTTTCAGGAAGTGTAATATCACTCCATTGTATGGTTTTAGGTACCATAATATTGGCCTTAGATTGGTCAGTAAGAAACAATGTTGTTTCTCCTGATTTGTGGCATTTGGTTTTAAGGAAATTGGACCTGATAGAGCTCATTACTTTGTAATGAATTCTGTATATCAAAGTGATAGGGACAGATCCTTCCTTCATGTCATAGCCGTGGCACTTGACATTAAGATAAAGAACATCAAGGATGTTCTTATCATCCAGACTGACAGTTAAATCTGGGAAGCAATTGAAAAAGATTGGCCCATGAATAAGGCTAGTTTCAACAGTTCCTAATAAGGAATCGTGAAACTGATTATGGCGAGCATCTCTTAAACAGAGCAAAACTGCCACGTTAAGAGATTCTCAGGTAAGAGGCTTCATGCCTACCTGAACACTTCCAATGTGTAGGTAGTTGAAGTTCTTAGCCTTATGATCTTTCATACTCTTTTCAGAGAGAAGATGAAATTCTTCATCATCTTTGCGGAGTATGATTTTCTGTTCAACTGTTCTGACAATAAAATCAGTTTTTGAAAAGAAAGATTTTTGATTTTGATAAAGATCTTTATGAGATATTTTTGGAATATCCCAATTATAGAGATCTTGATTGATATCTTCAAAACGTATTTCTTCTTTGAAGATTTTGTTTGATAAAGATTGATTGGAAGATGAAGATGAGGATGAGGGGTTGCAAGAGAAACGAGAAGAAAAACTTTTAAACATTTTAATAAAATTCTTCCTCACCCGTAAGCATCATAGCCTTCACTTGGTTTCAAAAGAAATATAAATATTAAAATATGAACTAGCAACTACTTTCTAGATTATGCTGGGGATATAAACATGTTTTGTCTAAGGATCATAACAAGGCCAAGTGCAGGATATTAAAACTTGGATAAAAGAATTATTTTCTAATTTATACTTCAGAGAGAAATCCTTTTACTCAGAAAACAACAAGTAAAGTAAATACTGAAATACATTTAATTTAAACCATTTAAATTATATCTTGAGTTTGATTCAGACAGGCAAGTGATCAATAAACAAACTGTTTTCTGTTTTACTTTCTTTTAAACACCAAGATGTTTCCAGAATACAACATCTCTCTGGGCGGCAAGGTAGCTGCTCTATCACTCGCGAGTCTTACGCATTCGTTATGCCGTTCGTCGTTAGCGAGATTTCCAAGTATTCTTTCAAAATCCTATAATGTCAAAAGTAAGTAGAACATGGTTTTGAAA
The DNA here is from genome assembly GCA_963573325.1 of Astragalus glycyphyllos. Lineage (NCBI taxonomy): Eukaryota > Viridiplantae > Streptophyta > Magnoliopsida > Fabales > Fabaceae > Astragalus > Astragalus glycyphyllos. Next base: position 32,066,297 of record OY754311.1, on the reverse strand, counting down.
ATGTTATAGATGTCTTTGATCAAAAGCAGAGAATACGTTTTCAAAATATAACTCAGGGAAAGTTCAAATTAAACATATGACAACATACTTTGACAAACTGTTTTAAGATCAAAAGTAAATCTTTGTAAAATATAAACACAGATGAATAATTTTCTTATTCAATCACCTTTTATGTTTATGTGTTATAAAATAGTAAGCTGATTGACTATGGGATTTCTCAGACATCTGGTACTGCTCACAACAGACATTGGCCACGTTTGTGAGGCTCCCAGAACATTCTTTGAAAATACACCAGTAAACTGGCCTGAACAAGGCTAGCCATAGTCAAGGAGTATACTAATAGTGTAACACTTAGAAATATTTTAACTTTGAATTAATATCCATAACAGGCACTTATATGATTATGAACAAAATAAGTAACTGCAAAGTACCAAGAGGGGGTCGGAACCAGGAGAGGGGGATTAAATTAAAGAGACAGAGGGGAAGTAGGTAGCATACGGAATGCAACAAATAAATAAATTAAAGACAGATAAAACTCACGAGATAGATTAGGAGGTAAAACCTTCCATGTACTATCTATGAGTTACTTTGAATTAATTGAGATAGTTAAGAACTATCTATGAGTTACAAGATTGAAGATTGAAGAAGAAGAAGATTACAAGTGCTCTGGCTTCTCACTAGAACTAGAGAGAGAAGTAGAGTCTGAATTGTGTGTCGAAGTGTCTGTGTCCCTAACACAAGCCTAAGACATGATTAAATAGATTGAAAATTGAATAGTAACCGGTTACTAAACCGGCACTGTGCACTAAGTGACCTGCACTGTAGAGGATCCAAGAGTATCTGACTTGAACTGTGCAGCAGCAGGGATAAGTACACGTGGTCTGAGCAAAAGGAGCCTTGGAGTCCAAAATGCCAGAAGATAGTGGGAGACAGGGGGTCCCCATGGATTGACCACATCGTTTTGTGGGAAAGCAAGAAACTTTGACAATGAAGACAAAGTAGTGGGTGGGACGTCCACTAAGTCTTGCAATGGAGAACCTTATCGTGTTCCTGCAAAAAGGGAACAACAGTGTTTGTCGAAAAACAACAGAGCTTGTCGAAAAACAACAGAGCTTGTCGAAAGACAACAGAGCTTGTCGAAAGGTTAGATTTGAAATTTGAACAGTTTTTCATGTCCATAAGGACACTACAATCACCATGTTCAAGGGTGGTTCAACAGAGCTTGTCGGAAGACAACAGAGCTTGTCGAAAGGTTTAGATTTGAAAATTGGACAGTTTTTCGTGCCTGATGCAGATACTACAATCACCATGTCCAGGGTGGTTTAAGCAGTTTTTCCCACAAAGAGTGGTACAATTATCGTGCTTAAGGATAAATATTTCCCTGTAAATATTCACGAGTGAGATAATCAGGAAGAGAATTGTCAGAACCTTTAAGATATTCAATGTCAAAATCAAATATACTTAAAATTGCTTGCCATCTGGCAAAAATTTGTTTAGATGCAAGATTTTTAACATCCTTTTGCAAAATATCTTTTGCAGATTTGCAATCAATGCGGACAAGAAATTTTTGATTTAAAAGATCAGATTGGAACTTTGAAATGGTTAGCACAATAGCCAAAACTTCTTTTTTGATAGTGGAATAATTCTGCTGGGCAGGATTCCAATGTTTAGAAGTGAAGGCAATGATTTGCTCTTTTCCAGAAATTCTTTGTTTTAAAATCCCGCCGTAACCGATATCAGAAGCATCAGTTTCGACAATTTTGAAGGCTTCAGGATTGGGTAGGTAAAGGCAGGGTAGCTCTTTAACCTGGGCTTTGATTTGTATGACAATTTTGGTGTGATCATCCGTCCAAGGAGGAGGGTCCTTTTTTAGACGATCATGAAGAGGTTTGATGAGATTACTTAGTTGTGGAAAGAAGTCTGAGACATAATTTAGACAACCAAGGAACCTTTGTAGTTGGGTTTTGTCAATAATTTGATTGGGGAATTTATCTGAGAACTCAATAGCCCTAGTGATAGGAGTAATAGTTCCGTGATGGATATTGTGACCCAAAAATCTGATTTTTGTTTGGAACAAATTGATTTTTGTCTTCGACACAGCAAGACCATTTTTCTTTATGATAGAAATAAAGGTATTGATATGCCTGACATGTTGGTCGAAAGATTGTGAAAAAATGAGCACATCGTCAATATAGACAATGGCGAAATTTGCATAATCATTGAATATATCATTCATGATTCTTTGAAATTCAGAAGGAGCGTTTTTCAAGCCAAAAGGCATAACGTTCCATTCATATTGACCAAAAGGGACAGTGAAGGCAGTTTTGTATCTATCCTTCTCTTTGATCTGGATTTGCCAAAATCCAGATTTCATGTCAAATTTTGAAAATATTTTTGCGTCATGAAGACGTTTGAGAAGGTCCTTTTTGTTAGGAATAGGATATCTAATCCAACAAAGAGCTTGGTTGAGAGGTTTGTAATTAATAACCAATCTGGGAGTTCCCCTTTCTATTTCTGCTTGTTTGTTAACATAAAAGGCAGAGCAAGACCAGGAACTCTTACTTTTGCGAATAAGACCCTTTTTTAAAAGATCATTTATTTCTTTCTGACAAACCAGGAGGAGATCCTGATTCATCTGGATAGGCCTAGCTTTGGTGGGAATTTGCCTTTCATGAAAATCCTTTTCATAGGGAAGTTCCACAACATGACGCTTTCTTTCCCAGAAAGCATTAGGAAGATCAGAACAAATAGTAGATTGTATTTGTTCTAAAAAACTCTTAATTTTGAGTTGATTTTCCCTTTTGAGTAGTTGGTAATCAATATTTCTAAAAGTAATTTCATCTTTTAAAAAATTGATTTGATTTTCTTTGTAAGAAATTGGATTTAAGTTTCTGACAAAAGGTTTTCTTAAAAACTTAAAAATGATTGGTTGACCCAAATGCTGGGTTATGATACCTTCTTCAGTTATTTGAAAAGGAAAAAGTGATCTTATGAACGGAGTTCCTAAGATTACTTGATTTTTTAAATCTTTGACAAGAAGAAATGAGGTATCAATTCTGAAATTGTTGTTTTCGATAATAGCTGAAGACAACTTGTAATTGATTCTTAACTTAGTACCATTTGCAGCACTAAGTTGTTCAGAAGTTTTTTCAAAGTATTTTGTTGGGATAAGACCTTCTAAAATACAGTTTGAATCTGCACCTGTGTCAAACAAGGCAACAGTTTCAAGAATAAAATCTTTGATAATAATTTTGATATTTATGTAAAATTTTTGAATTTTTACATAATTGATCAGCCCTAAGAAATCTGAATCCATTTCCTTATCAGAGTCAGGGACACTTGAAGAGGAACTGGTTTCATGATTATTCCAATGGTCAATAATGGACTGGTGATTGGCCTGTTTTTCTTTCAGTTTATTGACCTCAACTTTTAGGTTGTTGATCTCATACTGAAGATCTTGGATAGTAACAGGTTTGATACTGGTTTTTTCTAACCTTTTGAAGGTATCCTTGAGATTATACTTATTGGTTACTAAAGGACTTTTGGGAGGTTTAGTCTCAAGAGTAGACTTAAGCCTTTTGAGATACTTTTCCCTTTCCTGGGGGTCAGGAATGGCATTTATGGCTTCAAGGAGAAGATCTTGCTCTTTGGTGAGGACATTGATGCTATTAGAGGAATCAGAATTAGATAAATCATCATCCTGAATTTGATTTATCTTCTCAGAAGGTTGATCCGAGGATTCTCCTGAAGATTGGGCTAGTAAATTGTTAATCTTGCTCTCAATGTCTGAACCAAGATTAAGAACTTTGAGTTTGTTTATAACTCTACAGTTTCTACTAATATGGCCTGGTTTGCCACATTTGAAGCAGATGATGGGGTTTTTATCATTATTCTCATAATGATTTTTGGTAAAACGACCAGTAATCCTTGGCCTAGGTTTCCTATCATGCCTTTCCTTGTAATAGTCAGGTCTAGGTAAGGTGTTGATAGGTTTTGGTTTGGGTTTGGTTTTTTTGATGCAAGGGAGGCCGAATTGTTCACAGAAGGTTCCTAAGTCTCTGCGATTTTGGGCCTTTTCTTTGGATAATTGTTGCTGAATTTTGTCGTCTTGACAAATTTTCAAAGCAACTCTTTGGATGATAGCAATAAGCTGACCATAGCTTAATTGCTGATAGGGAATATTTCCATTAGGGTCCTGGTTGCGCAGTTTATCTCTAACCTTATCGCCTAAGGATTTAGGGAGGCCTGCCAGGAATTTCTCCTTCCAGAAGGCTTGTTGGCTATCTTCTCTGGTGTAGATTCTTGTAAGGAATGTGTCCTTATACCATCTAAAGTCACCGAGGGTTTTGCACCTAAGATTAGACAACAACTCTGCAGATCTATCCTTAATCAAGGAAGGGTCTCCTATAAAGTGTTGGGCAATGGTGAAGATTAAGGTGTTCACTGCATCGGGAATTTGAATCCCTTCTTCAAGGATGGGTTCTCCGTTAGGTTCCCTTTTGATAGCAGTAAGGATGGATTGCTTATCCTCATCATCGAGGTAATTATCCCACCAACCTTTGAGTTGACCACAGAATCCTGCAATGAGGATTTCTACGATCATGTTTTCTGAGCAATTGTTAGAAGTTTCATAAGCAGTGGCAACCATAGTCATGTTTTGGAGGATTTTGGTTATGCCATACTCATTTTCTCCATCAATGTTCCACTCATAAACATTGTTGGCACTGAAACTTTTGAAATTGGTTTCCTTTTCCTCTAAGAGAAGGTCAGGAGCAGTGGCTCTAGGGTAGTAAAGCTTGGTTTCCCTACGCCATTTGTTTTTAGGATTGTAAATGATTGGACTGACCTTATCCCTAGGAGAGGTATCTTCTGAGTGATCAGAAGAGGTCTCATTTATCATATTGATGCTTTTCCTAGGGGTATGAGGAGAAGGCGTATCAGGGATAGTTGTTTTGAGGAGAGCTAAATGCTCATTGATTTTTTCCAGGACATCATCTCTGGTTTCATCAACTTCCCTTTTGATATGACCTTCTTGCCTGAAGGCCCTTTTGAAGGTTTTGGATACCCTATAAGGACTGAATAGGGGTCTCTCAATATTGGTAGAAGGATAAGATGACTCAGTTTTAGGGGAGGCATCTTTGTTTCTACTGGGTTTGGAGTCTCCTAATGCTTGGAGGTATTTGTTTGTATAGTTGGATTGTTCCATGAGATCTTTGATATCTCTGGCTGTTATGGGTTCATTGTCAGGCCTAGCTTTAAAGGGGGCAGCCATGACAGGGGCAGATTGGTTTTGAATATTGAGGGTAAAAGGGCCTTTAGGAGGTAATTCAGACTGGACCTTTTGACCATCTTTTAGATGCTATACAGTGATGACATCCACTATTTTCCTTCCAATAATGTCATCTTGGAAGGGATAATTGATATTTTTCTTGATGGTATACGCATGAAACCAATCAAAAAAAGGAATATTGTATTTGACATTTTCGAGAAATTTATAGAATTTTCCCTGAATGGATTTTCTATTTTTCCCTTGATATTGTTTGAAGAACCATTCTCTGTGAAGAGACCATTCTTCAGAATAAAATTCCTTTTTGAGGGAAATTTTATCTATGACAAAAGAAGTTTGATTGTTGATAAGATCTTTGCAAAGTTCTTGATTGGTAAGACCTTTACTAAGATCTTGATTGTTATTTTTGGAAAATTGATTTTCTGATGAAGGCATAGCAATAAAAGACATGTCTGAGAGAGTGAGGAAAGCAGTATATAAAAAGCGGTCTTTTCAAAATATTTTGTTTAATTCCTCACCCATAAGCATCATAGCCTTCACTTGGTTTCATTAGAAATATAAATATTAAAATATGAACTAGTAACTACTTTCTAGATTATGCTGGGGATATAAACCTGTTTTGTTTAAAAATCATAACAAGGCCAAGTGCAGGATATTAAAACTTGGATAAAAGAATTATTTTCTAATTTATACTTCAGAGAGAAATCCTTTTACTCAGAAAACAACAAGTAAAGTAAATACTGAAATACATTTAATTTAAACCATTTAAATTATATCTTGAGTTTGATTCAGACAGGCAAGTGATCAATAAACAAACTGTTTTCTGTTTTACTTTCTTTTAAACACCAAGATGTTTCCAGAATACAACATCTCTCTGGGCGGCAAGGTAGCTGCTCTATCACTCGCGAGTCTTACGCATTCGTTATGCCGTTCGTCGTTAGCGAGATTTCCAAGTATTCTTTCAAAATCCTATAATGTCAAAAGTAAGTAGAACATGGTTTTGAAAATGTTATAGATGTTCTTGATCAAAAGCAGAGAATACGTTTTCAAAATATAACTCAGGGAAAGTTCAATTTAAACATATGACAACACACTTTAACAAACTGTTTTAAGATCAAAAGTAAATCTTTGTAAAATATAAACACAGATGAATAATTTTCTTATTCAATTACCTTTTATGTTTATGTGTTATAAAATAGTAGGCTGATTGACTATGGGATTTCTCAGACATCTGGTACTGCTCACAACAGACATTGGCCACGTTTGTGAGGCTCCCAGAACATTCTTTGAAAATACACCAGTAAACTGGCCTGAACAAGGCTAGCCATAGTCAAGGAGTATACTAATAGTGTAACACTTAGAAATATTTTAACTTTGAATTAATATCCATAACAGGCACTTATATGATTATGAACAAAATAAGTAACTGCAAAGCATAATCCAGATAAGTAACCAACAGTTCAAAGTTAATATCTACATTCCTACTTCCACCATCTGGCTCTGATACCAAGAGGGGGTCGGAACCAGGAGAGGGGGATTAAATTAAAGAGACAGAGGGGAAGTAGGTAGCATACGGAATGCAACAAATAAATAAATTAAAGACAGATAAAACTCACGAGATAGATTAGGAGGTAAAACCTTCCATGTACTATCTATGAGTTACTTTGAATTAATTGAGATAGTTAAGAACTATCTATGAGTTACAAGATTGAAGATTGAAGAAGAAGAAGATTACAAGTGCTCTGGCTTCTCACTAGAACTAGAGAGAGAAGTAGAGTCTGAATTGTGTGTCGAAGTGTGTGTTACAAGCCTAAGACATGATTAAATAGATTGAAAATTGAATAGTAACCGGTTACTAAACCGGCACTGTGCACTAAGTGACCTGCACTGTAGAGGATCCAAGAGTATCTGACTTGAACTGTGCAGCAGCAGGGATAAGTACACGTGGTCTGAGCAAAAAGGAGTCTTGGATTCCAAAATGCCAGAAGATAGTGGGAGACAGGAGGTCCCCATGGATTGACCACTTCGTTTTGTGGGAAAGCAAGAATCTTTGACTATGAAGACAAAGTAGTGGGTGGGACGTCCACTAAGTCTTGCAATGATGAACCTTATCGTGTTCCTGCAAACAGAGAAACAACAGTGCTTGTCGAAAAACAACAGAGCTAGTCGAAAAACAACAGAGCTTGTTGAAAGACAACAGAGCATGTCGAAAGGTTAGATTTGGAATTTGAACAGTTTTTCATGTCCATAAGGACACTACAATCACCATGTTCAAGGGTGGTTCAACAGAGCTTGTCGAAAGACAACAGAGCTTGTCGAAAGGTTAGTTTTGAAATTTGAACAGTTTTTCATGTCCATAAGGACACTACAATCACCATGTTCAAGGGTGGTTCAACAGAGCTTGTCGAAAGACAACAGAGCTTGTCGAAAGGTTTAGATTTGAAAATTAGACAGTTTTTCGTGCCTGATGCAGATACTACAATCACCATGTCCAGGGTGGTTTAAGCAGTTTTTCCCACAAAGAGTGGTACAATTATCATGCTTAAGGATAATTTTGAGAATAAAATTGAAGCTTTCAAGAGGATCAAAAAGAGATCACCAAGAAAGGAATTTTGTAAAATAAGATTATGATTAAAAATCCCAAGGGGATCAGCAAAGATTATCAGAATAATAATCAAAGCCATCTTCCTCAGAGAAATCTTTTGGAGAGGAGGAAGAAGATGAGACAAGAATCTGTTTCATCTTATTGTCCTTTTTTGAAGATGAAGGGACATCCTTGGCCTCAGATTGGTTTTGAAGAAGTTTCACGACATTCTGAAGTTTTTCCAGAATATCATCTTCAGAGGTAGAAGCTGCAAGAGCTGCAGAAATTCTAGCCTTTTGATTTAAAAATTTACAAGTTTCTGGGTCAGCAACTTGCAAAGCTTTTGGGTTGGTTTTAAACCAATTGGTCACACCCGCAGGAGATGCAGCAGAGGCATCAAAACGAGGCCACCATTTGACAGACCCTTGTTTGTAAAAAGACAGCAAAGTCTTTGGGTGATGAAAATGCCCAGTTTTATATTGCCATGAAAAAATCCATGATAATGAAAAAATGGCATAAAAATTTAAAGTGATTGGATAATTGGTAAGATCTTTGTTGAATCTTTTTGAAAACATTTGAAATCCTTCTTGGACTTCAGTGGGAAAGATTTCTGGGCAAGGGCCAAAGAAATCCCACCATTGAAGGAACCAATTAGGGAAGGAATACTTGGTTTTCTTTTTGAAATAGATCAACCAAGAATGTTTAAGAATTTTGTTTTGTAAGCCTAGGATAACATAATCCCAAGCTTTGATATAATCCCAATAATTATAACCCATAGGGTCAAAGAGCTGGGAAAATTTCTTTGTGTTGTTTGGATTTGAGCCAAATGCTGAGGGTGTCAGAACATTTAGAATTTGAAGGGTTGAATGGGTGATGACAGCATCATCCTTAGGATCCCTATAATGTTTGAGGGATATTGACTCAGTATCTATGAGAATAAACTCATAAAATTTCTGGGTTTTGTTTGGAGTAAGAGGTAAGAAATGGGATTGAGGTGGAAAGATCTTTGGAGGGATTTTGTTGGGATTTTCATCCCAGAATTCTGGTTCAATATGAGCCACAAAGAAATAGCTTTCCTTTGGGACATACTGGGTTTGAGCAGGGGTAATTGGGTTGGTTCTAATAACCAATTTTGACTGGTTTTGGGCAGAGGTAACCTGGGTTTTTGGGTTAATCTGCAATTGTTGGGATTTTTGGGTTTGAATGGCTAGGTCCAAGGTAGGGAGGTCTTGGTCACTATCCTCAGCAATACTAGCCCAAGTTCTGGAGGGAAGATTGGTTAACCCTTGTTCCTGGAAAGTCAGGAGGGTTTGGATTGGAAGGGCATAGTCAGACTTTGCCTGTTTAATTTGGTTTTGGGTACTCTGAGAGGAATGCCCAGATTGGTTTCCAGATTGGTTTAGGGTGGAAGGCCCTGTAGAGATCATTGGGTTTTTACCTTTTCCTCTTCCTCTTCCTCTCGAGGAGGAAGCCCTGGTGGTCATCTTGATTGAAGCCCTGAGAGTCAAAGATGATTCAGTTAGTAAAATTCTGATTATAATTTCTATATAATCGTAATGGAATAAAATGTCTAAAATTTCTACCATTTGGTTTCTAGACATAAAGAGATTGATTATTAGAAATCTTCCATGAAAATTTCCAGCAAGATTATAGGAGTCAAGAATTTCTTGTGAGACAGTGTGATTAACCATGTCACAGGTAATATCTATCATTCCCTCCTGGGTTTTAGCTTTGATGCTAATTCCAGAATTGAAATTGGTTTTGGAGCAAATTTTTTGAGTTTTATTAAAAGATTTGCTCGGATGATAAAACATAAAGGGTTGCCCCAGATAATAAGCATTAATACCAAAATCATTGATATGAAAAGAAAAAAGTAGAGCTGGGGATTCCCAGATGACTCTATTTTCGAAGTTGGTAATAATGGATGAAATGGAGATATTGAATCTGCAAATGGAGGAAGCTAGGTCAATAAACCTAGACTCAGGTTTATCAAAATAATAACCTAACCAATTGTAGATTCTGGATTTAATCTTAGGTCTGAGCTCAAGGTTCTTAAGCTCAGATAAAATCCTGTTGTACCTATGAGGTTTTTCATCTCTGCAGATGAGCTTAATTTTTCTTTTGGTACTAGGATCAATATTGAAAGTACTGAGTTTTCTAATAACCCAGCAGCTCTTGGTTTTGTGACCTGTTCTATTGCAAACAAAGCAGGTAACCTGCTTACTAGGTCTATTATGTATCTTCTTAGCAGGTTGGTTGATGGGAGAAACCTCAGGTTTTCTTTTATTGCAAGTGCAACAAATTTCTGTGATTTGAGATTTATCCTTGGGTTTTTTGTCCTTTTTCCTAATGTAGGGTTTTGGTATATAACCAGGTTTGGGTTGATTAGGACATTTTCTGGCAATGTGGCCAAAATTGTCACATTTGAAGCAGATAACCTTTCTTTCATCAAAAGGAACTTTGGTTATCGTGTTTATAGAGCCATTGGTTTTAGGATTAAGAGCCATACCTTTAAGAAGGTTTAATTGCTCATTGACCCTAGCTAAGAGTTCTTCATAATAGGTTTGCTGAGGAACTGGTTTGGTAATAGGTTTTTCTATCTGGGCAGGGATACCTAAAACCTTCTTAGTTTGTTCTAAGACATCATTGGGATGTTTAGAGGGGACAACAGGGACATCCTGTTTCCTATCAGATAAAATGGATTGAAAAGGATAATTGATACCTTTCCTAAAAGCATAATCTTTAAACCATTTAAAGAAAGGGATATTATGTTTGGTCTTTCTGAGAAATTCATAGAATTTCTCTTGGATTGCTTTACGTTTGTGTCCCTGATACTGAGAAAAGAACCAATTCCTATGAGGAGACCATTCCTCAGAATAAAATTCTTTTCTAAGGGATTCCTTATCCATGATGAATTTAGACTTCATCATAAGGATTATTAAGGGAGGAATAGGTTGGAGATTGAATAGACCTAAGGTCTTCCTCCTCTTTCTGATAGGAGGTTTTTACAGGGGTTGTGGTTTCAAAACCCTGCAAATGGATAGTGGAACCATCATGGGAGGCTCCTATCTGAGGTTTGGAGGACTCTCTAGCTACAGAGAAGGATCTTTTAGAGAAAGATCCTCTGGACATAGCCGTTCTGAAGTCTTCTTCAGATCTGAGGGACCTAGGGATAGTGAAGGAGTTGCTTCTGTTAAAAACAAGATCAACTCTTCCAGATTGATGCTGAATAACATCCTGGAATTCTCGTGTTATCCTAGGTGCTGTAGGGGCAGCTTTATCTAGGGTCCAGGTTTCAGGAAGTGTAATATCACTCCATTGTATGGTTTTAGGTACCATAATATTGGCCTTAGATTGGTCAGTAAGAAACAAAGTTGTTTCTCCTGATTTGTGGCATTTAGTTTTAAGGAAATTGGACCTGATAGAGTTCATTACTTTGTAATGAATTCTGTATATCAAAGTGATAGGGACAGATCCTTCCTTCATGTCATAGCCGTGACATTTGACATTAAGGTAAAGAACATCAAGGATGTTCTTATCATCCAGACTGACAGTTAGATCTGGGAAGCAATTGAAAAAGATTGGCCCATGAATAAGGCTAGTTTCAACAGTTCCTAATAAGGAGTCGTGAAACTGATTATGGCGAGCATCTCTTAAACAGAGCAAGACTGCAACGTTAAGAGACTCTCTGGTAAGAGGCTTCATGCCTACCTGAACACTTCCAATGTGTAGGTAGTTGAAGTTCTTAGCCTTATGATCTTTCATACTCTTTTCAGAGAGAAGATGAAATTCTTCATCATCTTTGCGGAGTATGATTTTCTGTTCAACTGTTCTGACAATAAAATCAGTTTTTGAAAAGAAAGATTTTTGATTTTGATAAAGATCTTTATGAGATATTTTTGGAATATCCCAATTATCAAGATCTTGATTGATATCTTCAAAACGTATTTCTTCTTTGAAGATTTTGTTTGATAAAGATTGATTGGAAGATGAAGATGAGGATGAGGGGTTGCAAGAGAAACGAGAAGAAAAACTTTTAAACATTTTAATAAAATTCTTCCTCACCCGTAAGCATCATAGCCTTCACTTGGTTTCAAAAGAAATATAAATATTAAAGTATGAACTAGCAACTACTTTCTAGATTATGCTGGGGATATAAACATGTTTTGTCTAAAGATCATAACAAGGCCAAGTGCAGGATATTAAAACTTGGATAAAAGAATTATTTTCTAATTTATACTTCAGAGAGAAATCCTTTTACTCAGAAAACAACAAGTAAAGTAAATACTGAAATACATTTAATTTAAACCATTTAAATTATATCTTGAGTTTGATTCAGACAGGCAAGTGATCAATAAACAAACTGTTTTCTGTTTTACTTTCTTTTAAACACCAAGATGTTTCCAGAATACAACATCTCTCTGGGCGGCAAGGTAGCTGCTCTATCACTCGCGAGTCTTACGCATTCGTTATGCCGTTCGTCGTTAGCGAGATTTCCAAGTATTCTTTCAAAATCCTATAATGTCAAAAGTAAGTAGAACATGGTTTTGAAAATGTTATAGATGTTCTTGATCAAAAGCAGAGAATACGTTTACAAAATATAACTTAGGGAAAGTTCAATTTAAACATATGACAACATACTTTGACAAACTGTTTTAAGATCAAAAGTAAATCTTTGTAAAATATAAACACAGATGAATAATTTTCTTATTCAATCACCTTTATATGTTTATGTGTTATAAAATAGTAAGCTGATTGACTATGGGATTTCTCAGACATCTGGTACTGCTCACAACAGACATTGGCCACGTTTGTGAGGCTCCCAGAACATTCTTTGAAAATACACCAGTAAACTGGCCTGAACAAGGCTAGCCATAGTCAAGGAGTATACTAATAGTGTAACACTTAGAAATATTTTAACTTTGAATTAATATCCATAACAGGCACTTATATGATTATGAACAAAATAAGTAACTGCAAAGCATAACCCAGATAAGTAACCAACAGTTCAAAGTTAATATCTACATTCCTACTTCCACCATCTGGCTCTGATACCAAGAGGGGGTCGGAACCAGGAGAGGGGGATTAAATTAAAGAGACAGAGGGGAAGTAGGTAGCATACGGAATGCAACAAATAAATAAATTAAAGACAGATAAAACTCACGAGATAGATTAGGAGGTAAAACCTTCCATGTACTATCTATGAGTTACTTTGATTGATTGAGATAGTTAAGAACTATCTATGAGTTACAAGATTGAAGATTGAAGAAGGGAAGAAGAAGATTACAAGTGCTCTGGCTTCTCACTAGAACTTAGGGAGAGAAGTAGAGAATTGTGTGTCGAAGTCTCTGTGTCCCTAACACAAGCCTAAGACATGATTAAATAGATTGAAAATTGAATAGTAACCGGTTACTAAACCGGCACTGTGCACTAAGTGACCTGCACTGTAGAGGATCCAAGAGTATCTGACTTGAACTGTGCAGCAGCAGGGATAAGTACACGTGGTCTGAGCAAAAGGAGCCTTGGAGTCCAAAATGCCAGAAGATAGTGGGAGACAGGGGGTCCCCATGGATTGACCACATCGTTTTGTGGGAAAGCAAGAAACTTTGACAATGAAGACAAAGTAGTGGGTGGGACGTCCACTAAGTCTTGCAATGGAGAACCTTATCGTGTTCCTGCAAAAAGGGAACAACAGTGTTTGTCGAAAAACAACAGAGCTTGTCGAAAAACAACAGAGCTTGTCGAAAGACAACAGAGCTTGTCGAAAGGTTAGATTTGAAATTTGAACAGTTTTTCATGTCCATAAGGACACTACAATCACCATGTTCAAGGGTGGTTCAACAGAGATTGTCGGAAGACAACAGAGCTTGTCGAAAGGTTTAGATTTGAAAATTGGACAGTTTTTCGTGCCTGATGCAGATACTACAATCACCATGTCCAGGGTGGTTTAAGTAGTTTTTCCCACAAAGAGTGGTACAATTATCGTGCTTAAGGATAAATATTTCCCTGTAAATATTCACGAGTGAGATAATCAGGAAGAGAATTGTCAGAACCTTTAAGATATTCAATGTCAAAATCAAATATACTTAAAATTGCTTGCCATCTGGCAAAAATTTGTTTAGATGCAAGATTTTTAACATCCTTTTGCAAAATATCTTTTGCAGATTTGCAATCAATGCGGACAAGAAATTTTTGATTTAAAAGATCAGATTGGAACTTTGAAATGGTTAGCACAATAGCCAAAACTTCTTTTTTGATAGTGGAATAATTCTGCTAGGCAGGATTCCAATGTTTAGAAGTGAAGGCAATGATTTGCTCTTTTCCAGAAATTCTTTGTTTTAAAATCCCGCCGTAACCGATATCAGAAGCATCAGTTTCGACAATTTTGAAGGCTTCAGGATTGGGTAGGTAAAGGCAGGGTAGCTCTTTAACCTGGGCTTTGATTTGTATGACAATTTTGGTGTGATCATCCGTCCAAGGAGGAGGGTCCTTTTTTAGACGATCATGAAGAGGTTTGATGAGATTACTTAGTTGTGGAAAGAAGTCTGAGACATAATTTAGACAACCAAGGAACCTTTGTAGTTGGGTTTTGTCAATAATTTGATTGGGGAATTTATCTGAGAACTCAATAGCCCTAGTGATAGGAGTAATAGTTCCGTGATGGATATTGTGACCCAAAAATCTGATTTTTGTTTGGAACAAATTGATTTTTGTCTTCAACACAGCAAGACCATTTTTCTTTATGATAGAAATAAAGGTATTGATATGCCTGACATGTTGGTCGAAAGATTGTGAAAAAATGAGCACATCGTCAATATAGACAATGGCGAAATTTGCATAATCATTGAATATATCATTCATGATTCTTTGAAATTCAGAAGGAGCGTTTTTCAAGCCAAAAGGCATAACGTTCCATTCATATTGACCAAAAGGGACAGTGAAGGCAGTTTTGTATCTATCCTTCTCTTTGATCTGGATTTGCCAAAATCCAGATTTCATGTCAAATTTTGAAAATATTTTTGCGTCATGAAGACGTTTGAGAAGGTCCTTTTTGTTAGGAATAGGATATCTAATCCAACAAAGAGCTTGGTTGAGAGGTTTGTAATTAATAACCAATCTGGGAGTTCCCCTTTCTATTTCTGCTTGTTTGTTAACATAAAAGGCAGAGCAAGACCAGGAACTCTTACTTTTGCGAATAAGACCCTTTTTTAAAAGATCATTTATTTCTTTCTGACAAACCAGGAGGAGATCCTGATTCATCTGGATAGGCCTAGCTTTGGTGGGAATTTGCCTTTCATGAAAATCCTTTTCATAGGGAAGTTCCACAACATGACGCTTTCTTTCCCAGAAAGCATTAGGAAGATCAGAACAAATAGTAGATTGTATTTGTTCTAAAAAACTCTTAATTTTGAGTTGATTTTCCCTTTTGAGTAGTTGGTAATCAATATTTCTAAAAGTAATTTCATCTTTTAAAAAATTGATTTGATTTTCTTTGTAAGAAATTGGATTTAAGTTTCTGACAAAAGGTTTTCTTAAAAACTTAAAAATGATTGGTTGACCCAAATGCTGGGTTATGATACCTTCTTCAGTTATTTGAAAAGGAAAAAGTGATCTTATGAACGGAGTTCCTAAGATTACTTGATTTTTTAAATCTTTGACAAGAAGAAATGAGGTATCAATTCTGAAATTGTTGTTTTCGATAATAGCTGAAGACAACTTGTAATTGATTCTTAACTTAGTACCATTTGCAGCACTAAGTTGTTCAGAAGTTTTTTCAAAGTATTTTGTTGGGATAAGACCTTCTAAAATACAGTTTGAATCTGCACCTGTGTCAAACAAGGCAACAGTTTCAAGAATAAAATCTTTGATAATAATTTTGATATTTATGTAAAATTTTTGAATTTTTACATAATTGATCAGCCCTAAGAAATCTGAATCCATTTCCTTATCAGAGTCAGGGACACTTGAAGAGGAACTGGTTTCATGATTATTCCAATGGTCAATAATGGACTGGTGATTGGCCTGTTTTTCTTTCAGTTTATTGACCTCAACTTTTAGGTTGTTGATCTCATACTGAAGATCTTGGATAGTAACAGGTTTGATACTGGTTTTTTCTAACCTTTTGAAGGTATCCTTGAGATTATACTTATTGGTTACTAAAGGACTTTTGGGAGGTTTAGTCTCAAGAGTAGACTTAAGCCTTTTGAGATACTTTTCCCTTTCCTGGGGGTCAGGAATGGCATTTATGGCTTCAAGGAGAAGATCTTGCTCTTTGGTGAGGACATTGATGCTATTAGAGGAATCAGAATTAGATAAATCATCATCCTGAATTTGATTTATCTTCTCAGAAGGTTGATCCGAGGATTCTCCTGAAGATTGGGCTAGTAAATTGTTAATCTTGCTCTCAATGTCTGAACCAAGATTAAGAACTTTGAGTTTGTTTATAACTCTACAGTTTCTACTAATATGGCCTGGTTTGCCACATTTGAAGCAGATGATGGGGTTTTTATCATTATTCTCATAATGATTTTTGGTAAAACGACCAGTAATCCTTGGCCTAGGTTTCCTATCATGCCTTTCCTTGTAATAGTCAGGTCTAGGTAAGGTGTTGATAGGTTTTGGTTTGGGTTTGGTTTTTTTGATGCAAGGGAGGCCGAATTGTTCACAGAAGGTTCCTAAGTCTCTGCGATTTTGGGCCTTTTCTTTGGATAATTGTTGCTGAATTTTGTCGTCTTGACAAATTTTCAAAGCAACTCTTTGGATGATAGCAATAAGCTGACCATAGCTTAATTGCTGATAGGGAATATTTCCATTAGGGTCCTGGTTGCGCAGTTTATCTCTAACCTTATCGCCTAAGGATTTAGGGAGGCCTGCCAGGAATTTCTCCTTCCAGAAGGCTTGTTGGCTATCTTCTCTGGTGTAGATTCTTGTAAGGAATGTGTCCTTATACCATCTAAAGTCACCGAGGGTTTTGCACCTAAGATTAGACAACAACTCTGCAGATCTATCCTTAATCAAGGAAGGGTCTCCTATAAAGTGTTGGGCAATGGTGAAGATTAAGGTGTTCACTGCATCGGGAATTTGAATCCCTTCTTCAAGGATGGGTTCTCCGTTAGGTTCCCTTTTGATAGCAGTAAGGATGGATTGCTTATCCTCATCATCGAGGTAATTATCCCACCAACCTTTGAGTTGACCACAGAATCCTGCAATGAGGATTTCTACGATCATGTTTTCTGAGCAATTGTTAGAAGTTTCATAAGCAGTGGCAACCATAGTCATGTTTTGGAGGATTTTGGTTATGCCATACTCATTTTCTCCATCAATGTTCCACTCATAAACATTGTTGGCACTGAAACTTTTGAAATTGGTTTCCTTTTCCTCTAAGAGAAGGTCAGGAGCAGTGGCTCTAGGGTAGTAAAGCTTGGTTTCCCTACGCCATTTGTTTTTAGGATTGTAAATGATTGGACTGACCTTATCCCTAGGAGAGGTATCTTCTGAGTGATCAGAAGAGGTCTCATTTATCATATTGATGCTTTTCCTAGGGGTATGAGGAGAAGGCGTATCAGGGATAGTTGTTTTGAGGAGAGCTAAATGCTCATTGATTTTTTCCAGGACATCATCTCTGGTTTCATCAACTTCCCTTTTGATATGACCTTCTTGCCTGAAGGCCCTTTTGAAGGTTTTGGATACCCTATAAGGACTGAATAGGGGTCTCTCAATATTGGTAGAAGGATAAGATGACTCAGTTTTAGGGGAGGCATCTTTGTTTCTACTGGGTTTGGAGTCTCCTAATGCTTGGAGGTATTTGTTTGTATAGTTGGATTGTTCCATGAGATCTTTGATATCTCTGGCTGTTATGGGTTCATTGTCAGGCCTAGCTTTAAAGGGGGCAGCCATGACAGGGGCAGATTGGTTTTGAATATTGAGGGTAAAAGGGCCTTTAGGAGGTAATTCAGACTGGACCTTTTGACCATCTTTTAGATGCCATATAGTGATGACATCCACTATTTTCCTTCCAATAATGTCATCTTGGAAGGGATAATTGATATTTTTCTTGATGGTATACGCATGAAACCAATCAAAAAAAGGAATATTGTATTTGACATTTTCGAGAAATTTATAGAATTTTCCCTGAATGGATTTTCTATTTTTCCCTTGATATTGTTTGAAGAACCATTCTCTGTGAAGAGACCATTCTTCAGAATAAAATTCCTTTTTGAGGGAAATTTTATCTATGACAAAAGAAGTTTGATTGTTGATAAGATCTTTGCAAAGTTCTTGATTGGTAAGACCTTTACTAAGATCTTGATTGTTATTTTTGGAAAATTGATTTTCTGATGAAGGCATAGCAATAAAAGACATGTCTGAGAGAGTGAGGAAAGCAGTATATAAAAAGCGGTCTTTTCAAAATATTTTGTTTAATTCCTCACCCATAAGCATCATAGCCTTCACTTGGTTTCATTAGAAATATAAATATTAAAATATGAACTAGTAACTACTTTCTAGATTATGCTGGGGATATAAACCTGTTTTGTTTAAAAATCATAACAAGGCCAAGTGCAGGATATTAAAACTTGGATAAAAGAATTATTTTCTAATTTATACTTCAGAGAGAAATCCTTTTACTCAGAAAACAACAAGTAAAGTAAATACTGAAATACATTTAATTTAAACCATTTAAATTATATCTTGAGTTTGATTCAGACAGGCAAGTGATCAATAAACAAACTGTTTTCTGTTTTACTTTCTTTTAAACACCAAGATGTTTCCAGAATACAACATCTCTCTGGGCGGCAAGGTAGCTGCTCTATCACTCGCGAGTCTTACGCATTCGTTATGCCGTTCGTCGTTAGCGAGATTTCCAAGTATTCTTTCAAAATCCTATAATGTCAAAAGTAAGTAGAACATGGTTTTGAAAATGTTATAGATGTTCTTGATCAAAAGCAGAGAATACGTTTTCAAAATATAACTCAGGGAAAGTTCAATTTAAACATATGACAACACACTTTAACAAACTGTTTTAAGAACAAAAGTAAATCTTTGTAAAATATAAACACAGATGAATAATTTTCTTATTCAATTACCTTTTATGTTTATGTGTTATAAAATAGTAGGCTGATTGACTATGGGATTTCTCAGACATCTGGTACTGCTCACAACAGACATTGGCCACGTTTGTGAGGCTCCCAGAACATTCTTTGAAAATACACCAGTAAACTGGCCTGAACAAGGCTAGCCATAGTCAAGGAGTATACTAATAGTGTAACACTTAGAAATATTTTAACTTTGAATTAATATCCATAACAGGCACTTATATGATTATGAACAAAATAAGTAACTGCAAAGCATAATCCAGATAAGTAACCAACAGTTCAAAGTTAATATCTACATTCCTACTTCCACCATCTGACTATGCCTTTCCAATCCAAACCCTCCTGACTTTCCAGGAACAAGGGTTAACCAATCTTCCCTCCAGAACTTGGGCTAGTATTGCTGAGGATAGTGACCAAGACCTCGACACACAATTCAGACTCTACTTCTCTCTCTAGTTCTAGTGAGAAGCCAGAGCACTTGTAATCTTCTTCTTCCCTTCTTCAATCTTCAATCTTGTAACTCATAGATAGTTCTTAACTATCTCAATCAATCAAAGTAACTCATAGATAGTACATGGAAGGTTTTACCTCCTAATCTATCTCGTGAGTTTTATCTGTCTTTAATTTATTTATTTGTTGCATTCCGTATGCTACCTACTTCCCCTCTGTCTCTTTAATTTAATCCCCCTCTCCTGGTTCCGACCCCCTCTTGGTATCAGAGCCAGATGGTGGAAGTAGGAATGTAGATATTAACTTTGAACTGTTGGTTACTTATCTGGGTTATGCTTTGCAGTTACTTATTTTGTTCATAATCATATAAGTGCCTGTTATGGATATTAATTCAAAGTTAAAATATTTCTAAGTGTTACACTATTAGTATACTCCTTGACTATGGCTAGCCTTGTTCAGGCCAGTTTACTGGTGTATTTTCAAAGAATGTTCTGGGAGCCTCACAAACGTGGCCAATGTCTGTTGTGAGCAGTACCAGATGTCTGAGAAATCCCATAGTCAATCAGCTTACTATTTTATAACACATAAACATATAAAGGTGATTGAATAAGAAAATTATTCATCTGTGTTTATATTTTACAAAGATTTACTTTTGATCTTAAAACAGTTTGTCAAAGTATGTTGTCATATGTTTAAATTGAACTTTCCCTAAGTTATATTTTGTAAACGTATTCTCTGCTTTTGATCAAGAACATCTATAACATTTTCAAAACCATGTTCTACTTACTTTTGACATTATAGGATTTTGAAAGAATACTTGGAAATCTCGCTAACGACGAACGGCATAACGAATGCGTAAGACTCGCGAGTGATAGAGCAGCTACCTTGCCGCCCAGAGAGATGTTGTATTCTGGAAACATCTTGGTGTTTAAAAGAAAGTAAAACAGAAAACAGTTTGTTTATTGATCACTTGCCTGTCTGAATCAAACTCAAGATATAATTTAAATGGTTTAAATTAAATGTATTTCAGTATTTACTTTACTTGTTGTTTTCTGAGTAAAAGGATTTCTCTCTGAAGTATAAATTAGAAAATAATTCTTTTATCCAAGTTTTAATATCCTGCACTTGGCCTTGTTATGATCTTTAGACAAAACATGTTTATATCCCCAGCATAATCTAGAAAGTAGTTGCTAGTTCATACTTTAATATTTATATTTCTTTTGAAACCAAGTGAAGGCTATGATGCTTACGGGTGAGGAAGAATTTTATTAAAATGTTTAAAAGTTTTTCTTCTCGTTTCTCTTGCAACCCCTCATCCTCATCTTCATCTTCCAATCAATCTTTATCAAACAAAATCTTCAAAGAGGAAATACGTTTTGAAGATATCAATCAAGATCTTGATAATTGGGATATTCCAAAAATATCTCATAAAGATCTTTATCAAAATCAAAAATCTTTCTTTTCAAAAACTGATTTTATTATCAGAACAGTTGAACAGAAAATCATACTCCGCAAAGATGATGAAGAATTTCATCTTCTTTCTGAAAAAAGTATGAAAGATCATAAGGCTAAGAACTTCAACTACCTACACATTGGAAGTGTTCAGGTAGGCATGAAGCCTCTTACCAGAGAGTCTCTTAACGTTGCAGTCTTGCTCTGTTTAAGAGATGCTCGCCATAATCAGTTTCACGACTCCTTATTAGGAACTGTTGAAACTAGCCTAATTCATGGGCCAATCTTTTTTAATTGCTTCCCAGATCTAACTGTCAGTCTGGATGATAAGAACATCCTTGATGTTCTTTACCTTAATGTCAAATGTCACGGCTATGACATAAAGGAAGGATCTGTCCCTATCACTTTGATATACAGAATTCATTACAAAGTAATGAACTCTATCAAGTCCAATTTCCTTAAAACTAAATGCCACAAATCAGGAGAAACAACTTTGTTTCTTACTGACCAATCTAAGGCCAATATTATGGTACCTAAAACCATACAATGGAGTGATATTACACTTCCTGAAACCTGGACCCTAGATAAAGCTGCCCCTACAGCACCTAGGATAACACCAGAATTCCAGGATGTTATTCAGCATCAATCTGGAAGAGTTGATCTTGTTTTTAACAGAAGCAACTCCTTCACTATCCCTAGGTCCCTCAGATCTGAAGAAGACTTCAGAACGGCTATGTCCAGAGGATCTTTCTCTAAAAGATCCTTCTCTGTAGCTAGAGAGTCCTCCAAACCTCAGATAGGAGCCTCCCATGATGGTTCCACTATCCATTTGCAGGGTTTTGAAACCACAACCCCTGTAAAAACCTCCTATCAGAAAGAGGAGGAAGACCTTAGGTCTATTCAATCTCCAACCTATTCCTCCCTTAATAATCCTTATGATGAAGTCTAAATTCATCATGGATAAGGAATCCCTTAGAAAAGAATTTTATTCTGAGGAATGGTCTCCTCATAGGAATTGGTTCTTTTCTCAGTATCAGGGACACAAACGTAAAGCAATCCAAGAGAAATTCTATGAATTTCTCAGAAAGACCAAACATAATATCCCTTTCTTTAAATGGTTTAAAGATTATGCTTTTAGGAAAGGTATCAATTATCCTTTTCAATCCATTTTATCTGATAGGAAACAGGATGTCCCTGTTGTCCCCTCTAAACATCCCAATGATGTCTTAGAACAAACTAAGAAGGTTTTAGGTATCCCTGCCCAGATAGAAAAACCTATTACCAAACCAGTTCCTCAGCAAACCTATTATGAAGAACTCTTAGCTAGGGTCAATGAGCAATTAAACCTTCTTAAAGGTATGGCTCTTAATCCTAAAACCAATGGCTCTATAAACACGATAACCAAAGTTCCTTTTGATGAAAGAAAGGTTATCTGCTTCAAATGTGACAATTTTGGCCACATTGCCAGAAAATGTCCTAATCAACCCAAACCTGGTTATATACCAAAACCCTACATTAGGAAAAAGGACAAAAAACCCAAGGATAAATCTCAAATCACAGAAATTTGTTGCACTTGCAATAAAAGAAAACCTGAGGTTTCTCCCATCAACCAACCTGCTAAGAAGATACATAATAGACCTAGTAAGCAGGTTACCTGCTTTGTTTGCAATAGAACAGGTCACAAAACCAAGAGCTGCTGGGTTATTAGAAAACTCAGTACTTTCAATATTGATCCTAGTACCAAAAGAAAAATTAAGCTCATCTGCAGAGATGAAAAACCTCATAGGTACAACAGGATTTTATCTGAGCTTAAGAACCTTGAGCTCAGACCTAAGATTAAATCCAGAATCTACAATTGGTTAGGTTATTATTTTGATAAACCTGAGTCTAGGTTTATTGACCTAGCTTCCTCCATTTGCAGATTCAATATCTCCATTTCATCCATTATTACCAACTTCGAAAATAGAGTCATCTGGGAATCCCCAGCTCTACTTTTTTCTTTTCATATCAATGATTTTGGTATTAATGCTTATTATCTGGGGCAACCCTTTATGTTTTATCATCCGAGCAAATCTTTTAATAAAACTCAAAAAATTTGCTCCAAAACCAATTTCAATTCTGGAATTAGCATCAAAGCTAAAACCCAGGAGGGAATGATAGATATTACCTGTGACATGGTTAATCACACTGTCTCACAAGAAATTCTTGACTCCTATAATCTTGCTGGAAATTTTCATGGAAGATTTCTAATAATCAATCTCTTTATGTCTAGAAACCAAATGGTAGAAATTTTAGACATTTTATTCCATTACGATTATATAGAAATTATAATCAGAATTTTACTAACTGAATCATCTTTGACTCTCAGGGCTTCAATCAAGATGACCACCAGGGCTTCCTCCTCGAGAGGAAGAGGAAGAGGAAAAGGTAAAAACCCAATGATCTCTACAGGGCCTTCCACCCTAAACCAATCTGGAAACCAATCTGGGCATTCCTCTCAGAGTACCCAAAACCAAATTAAACAGGCAAAGTCTGACTATGCCTTTCCAATCCAAACCCTCCTGACTTTCCAGGAACAAGGGTTAACCAATCTTCCCTCCAGAACTTGGGCTAGTATTGCTGAGGATAGTGACCAAGACCTCGACACACAATTCAGACTCTACTTCTCTCTCTAGTTCTAGTGAGAAGCCAGAGCACTTGTAATCTTCTTCTTCCCTTCTTCAATCTTCAATCTTGTAACTCATAGATAGTTCTTAACTATCTCAATCAATCAAAGTAACTCATAGATAGTACATGGAAGGTTTTACCTCCTAATCTATCTCGTGAGTTTTATCTGTCTTTAATTTATTTATTTGTTGCATTCCGTATGCTACCTACTTCCCCTCTGTCTCTTTAATTTAATCCCCCTCTCCTGGTTCCGACCCCCTCTTGGTATCAGAGCCAGATGGTGGAAGTAGGAATGTAGATATTAACTTTGAACTGTTGGTTACTTATCTGGGTTATGCTTTGCAGTTACTTATTTTGTTCATAATCATATAAGTGCCTGTTATGGATATTAATTCAAAGTTAAAATATTTCTAAGTGTTACACTATTAGTATACTCCTTGACTATGGCTAGCCTTGTTCAGGCCAGTTTACTGGTGTATTTTCAAAGAATGTTCTGGGAGCCTCACAAACGTGGCCAATGTCTGTTGTGAGCAGTACCAGATGTCTGAGAAATCCCATAGTCAATCAGCTTACTATTTTATAACACATAAACATAAAAGGTGATTGAATAAGAAAATTATTCATCTGTGTTTATATTTTACAAAGATTTACTTTTGATCTTAAAACAGTTTGTCAAAGTATGTTGTCATATGTTTAATTTGAACTTTCCCTGAGTTATATTTTGAAAACGTATTCTCTGCTTTTGATCAAAGACATCTATAACATTTTCAAAACCATGTTCTACTTACTTTTGACATTATAGGATTTTGAAAGAATACTTGGAAATCTCGCTAACGACGAACGGCATAACGAATGCGTAAGACTCGCGAGTGATAGAGCAGCTACCTTGCCGCCCAGAGAGATGTTGTATTCTGGAAACATCTTGGTGTTTAAAAGAAAGTAAAACAGAAAACAGTTTGTTTATTGATCACTTGCCTGTCTGAATCAAACTCAAGATATAATTTAAATGGTTTAAATTAAATGTATTTCAGTATTTACTTTACTTGTTGTTTTCTGAGTAAAAGGATTTCTCTCTGAGATATAAATTAGAAAATAATTCTTTTATCCAAGTTTTAATATCCTGCACTTGGCCTTGTTATGATCCTTAGACAAAACATGTTTATATCCCCAGCATAATCTAGAAAGTAGTTGCTAGTTCATACTTTAATATTTATATTTCTAATGAAACCAAGTGAAGGCGATGATGCTTATGGGTGAGGAATTATACAATATTCTGAAAAAACCTCTGTTACTTTTATACTGCTTTCCTCACTCTCTCATGTCTTTTATTACTATGCCTTCTTTAGAAAATCAATTTTCTGAAAATAACAATCAAGATCTTAGTAAAGATCTTACCAATCAAGATCTTTGCAAAGATCTTATCAACAATCAAACTTCTTTTGTCATAGATAAAATTTCCCTAAAAAAGGAATTTTATTCTGAAGAATGGTCTCTTCACAGAGAATGGTTCTTCAAACATTATCAAGGGAAGAATAGAAAATCCATTCAGGAAAAGTTCTATAAATTCCTTGAAAATGTCAAATACAATATTCCTTTTTTTGATTGGTTTCATGTGTATACCATCAAGAAAAATATCAATTATCCCTTCCAGGATGATATTATTGGAAGAAGAATCGTGGATGTCATCACTATATGGCATCTAAAAGATGGTCAAAAGGTCCAATCAGAATTACCCCCTAAAGGCCCTTTTACCCTTAACATTCAAAACCAATCTGCCCCTGTCATGGCAGCCCCCTTTAAAACTAGGCCTGATAGTGAACCTATAACAGCCAGAGACATCAAAGATCTCATGGAACAATCCAACTATACAAACAAATACCTCCAAGCACTAGGAGATTCCAAATTAAGTAGAAACAAAGATGCCTCCCCTAGAACTGAGTCATCTTGTCCTTCTGCTAAGATAGAGAAACCCCTATTCAATCCCTATAGGATATCCAAGACCTTTAAAACCTTCAGGCAAGAAGGTCATATCAAAAGGGAAGTTGATGAGACCAAGGATGAAATCTTGGAAAAAATCAATGAGCATTTAGCTCTCCTCAAAACAACTATCCCTGATACGCTTTCTCCTCATACCCCTAGGAAAAGCATCAATATGATAGACGAGACCTCTTCTGACCATTCAGAAGATGCCTCTCCTAAGAATAGAGTCAGTCCAATCATTTACAATCCTAAAAACAAATGGCGTAGGGAAACCAAGCTTTACTACCCTAGGGCCACTGCTCCTGACCTTCTCTTAGAAGAAAAGGAAACCAATTTTAAAAGTTTCAGTGCCAACAATGTTTATGAGTGGAACATTGATGGAGAAAATGAGTATGGCATAACCAAAATCCTCCAAAACATGACTATGGTTGCCACTGCCTATGAAACTTCTAACAATTGTTCAGAAAACATGATCGTAGAAATCCTCATTGCAGGATTCTGTGGTCAACTCAAAGGTTGGTGGGATAATTACCTCGATGATAAGGATAAGCAATCTATCCTTACCGCCATCAAAAGGGAACCCAGCGGAGAACCCATCACTGAAGAAGGGATTCAAATCCCTGATGCAGTTAACACTTTAATCTTCACCATTGCCCAACACTTTATAGGAGACCCTTCCTTGATTAAGGATAGATCTGCAGAGTTGTTGTCCAATCTTAGGTGCAAAACCCTCGGTGATTTTAGATGGTATAAGGACACATTCCTTACAAGAATCTACACCAGAGAAGATAGCCAACAAGCCTTCTGGAAGGAGAAATTCCTTGCAGGTCTCCCTAAATCCTTAGGTGATAAGGTTAGAGATAAGCTTCGCAATCAGGACCCTAATGGAAATATTCCCTATCAGCAATTAAGCTATGGTCAGCTTATTGCTATCATCCAAAGAGTTGCTTTGAAAATTTGTCAAGACGACAAAATTCAGCAACAATTATCCAAAGAAAAGGCCCAAAATCGCAGAGACTTAGGAACCTTCTGTGAACAATTCGGCCTCCCTTGCATCAAAAAAACCAAACCCAAACCAAAACCTATCAACACCTTACCTAGACCTGACTATTACAAGGAAAGGCATGATAGGAAACCTAGGCCAAGGATTACTGGTCATTTTACCAAAAATCATTATGAGAATAATGATAAAAAACCCATTATCTGCTTCAAATGTGGCAAACCAGGACATATTAGCAGAAATTGTAGGGTTATAAACAAACGCAAAGTTCTTAATCTTGGTTCAGATATTGAAAACAAGATTAACAATTTATTAACCCAATCTTCAGGAGAATCCTCTGATCAACCCTCTGAGAAAATAGATCAAATTCAGGATGATGATTTATCTAACTCTGATTCCTCTAATAGCATCAATGTTCTCACCAAAGAACAAGATCTTCTCCTTGAAGCCATAAATGCCATTCCTGACCCCCAGGAAAGGGAAAAGTATCTCAAGAAGCTTAAATCTACTTTTGAGACCAAACCTCCCAAAAGCCCTTTAGTAACCAATAAGTATAATCTCAAGGATACCTTCAAAAGGTTAGAAAAAACCAGTATCAAACCTGTTACTATCCAAGATCTTCAGTATGAGATCAACAACCTAAAAGTTGAGGTCAATAAACTGAAAGAAAAACAGGCCAATCACCAGTCCATTATTGACCATTGGAATAATCATGAAACCAGTTCCTCTTCGAGTGTCCCTGACTCTGATAAGGAAATGGATTCAGATTTCTTAGGGCTGATCAATTATGTAAAAATTCAAAAATTTTACATAAATATCAAAATTATTATCAAAGATTTTATTCTTGAAACTGTTGCCTTGTTTGACACAGGTGCAGATTCAAACTGTATTTTAGAAGGTCTTATCCCAACAAAATACTTTGAGAAAACCTCTGAACAACTTAGTGCTGCAAATGGTACTAAGTTAAGGATCAATTACAAGTTGTCTTCAGCTATCATCGAAAACAACAATTTCAAAATTGATACCTCATTTCTTCTTGTCAAAGATTTGAAAAATCAAGTAATTTTAGGAACTCCGTTCATAAGATCACTTTTTCCTTTTCAAATAACTGAAGAAGGTATCATAACCCAACATTTGGGACAACCAATCATTTTTAAGTTTTTAAGAAAACCTTTTGTTAGAAACTTAAATCCAATTTCTTACAAAGAAAATCAAATCAATTTTTTAAAAGATGAAATTACTTTTAGAAATATTGATTACCAGTTACTCAAAAAAGAAAATCAATTCAAAATTAGGAGTCTTTTAGAACAAATACAATCCACTATTTGTTCTGATCTTCCTAATGCTTTATGGGAAAGAAAACGTCATGTTGTGGAACTTCCTTATGAAAAGGATTTTCATGAAAGGCAAATTCCCACCAAAGCTAGACCTATCCAGATGAATCAGGATCTCCTCTTGGTTTGTCAAAAGGAAATAAATGATCTTTTAAAAAAGGGTCTTATTCGCAAAAGTAAGAGTTCCTGGTCTTGCTCTGCCTTTTATGTTAACAAACAAGCAGAAATAGAAAGGGGAACTCCCAGATTGGTTATCAATTACAAACCTCTCAACCAAGCTCTTTGTTGGATTAGATATCCTATTCCTAACAAAAAGGACCTTCTCAAACGTCTTCATGACGCAAAAGTATTTTCAAAATTTGACATGAAATCTGGATTTTGGCAAATCCAGATCAAAGAGAAGGATAGATACAAAACTGCCTTCACTGTCCCTTTTGGTCAATATGAATGGAACGTTATGCCTTTTGGCTTGAAAAACGCTCCTTCTGAATTTCAAAGAATCATGAATGATATATTCAATGATTATGCAAATTTCGCCATTGTCTATATTGATGATGTGCTCATTTTTTCACAATCTTTCGACCAATATGTCAGGCATATCAATACCTTTATTTCTATCATAAAGAAAAATGGTCTTGCTGTGTCGAAGACGAAAATCAATTTGTTCCAAACAAAAATCAGATTTTTGGGTCACAATATCCATCACGGAACTATTACTCCTATCACTAGGGCTATTGAGTTCTCAGATAAATTCCCCAATCAAATTATTGACAAAACCCAACTACAAAGGTTCCTTGGTTGTCTTAATTATGTCTCAGACTTCTTTCCACAACTGAGTAATCTCATCAAACCTCTTCATGATCGTCTAAGAAAGGATCCTCCTCCTTGGACGGATGATCACACCAAAATCGTCATACAAATCAAAGCCCAGGTTAAAGAACTTCCCTGCCTTTACCTACCCAATCCTGAAGCCTTCAAAATTGTCGAAACTGATGCTTCTGATATTGGTTACGGCGGAATTTTAAAACAAAAAATTTCTGGGAAAGAGCAAATCATTGCTTTCACTTCTAAACATTGGAACCCTGCCCAGCAGAATTATTCCACTATCAAAAAAGAAGTTTTAGCCATTGTGCTATCCATTTCAAAATTCCAATCCGATCTTTTAAATCAAAAATTTCTTGTCCGCATTGATTGCAAGTCTGCAAAAGATATTTTGCAAAAGGATGTTAAAAACCTTGCATCTAAACAAATTTTTGCCAGATGGCAGGCAATCTTAAGTATATTTGATTTTGATATTGAATATCTTAAAGGTTCTGACAATTCTCTTCCTGATTATCTCACTCGTGAATATTTACAGGGAAATATTTATCCTTAAGCATGATAATTGTACCACTCTTTGTGGGAAAAACTGCTTAAACCACCCTGAACATGGTGATTGTAGTGTCTGCATCAGGCACGAAAAACTGTCCAATTTTCAAATCTAAACCTTTCGACAAGCTCTGTTGTCTTTCGACAAGCTCTGTTGAACCACCCTTGAACATGGTGATTGTAGTGTCCTTATGGACATGAAAAACTGTTCAAATTTCAAATCTAACCTTTCGACAGGCTCTGTTGTCTTTCGACAAGCTCTGTTGAACCACCCTTGAACATGGTGATTGTAGTGTCCTTATGGACATGAAAAACTGTTCAAATTCCAAATCTAACCTTTATATATATGTGTGTGTGTGTGTGTGTATCAAAAAATTTGAGTAGTAAATGATAATCAGAATCGTGGTTAAGTTTAACTAATTGAGAGTAAGTCATTAACTGTCTACTATGGATTAGAATGTGTGTTGAGTCTGTTTCTTTGTCCGTGCTTGTTAACCAGAATTGTGTCGAGCCTATATTTTTGGGTAGAGGGCTCCGTCAAGGGGACCCTTTATCTCAATACGTGTTTATTTTGTGCTCGGAAGTACTCACGGCGCTTTTGAACAAGACGGCTGTGAGAGGCGATTTGCATGGTATTACCATCTGTCGAAGGACGCCCACTATCTCTCACCTTTTATTCGCAGCTGATTGTTTCCTATTTTTCAGTTCCACTAGAGGTGAAGCTACTTAGATTCAGAGAGTTCTTGATTGTATGAGAAAACATCTGGGCAGACAATTAATTTTCAGAAATTTGAAATTTTCTTTAGTCGCAATGTCCACCAAGAAAGATTTAATTGCCACTCAACTGGGCATGAATGTTTGTTTCGGTACCGGAAAATATTTTGGTCTTCCTTCTATGATCGGTAGGAGCAAAAAATCTCTATTCAAGTTCATCCACGATAGAATTTGGCGCAAAATTAATTCTTGGGGAGGAAGAATGGTTTCTAAGGCCGGTAAAAGTGATGATTAAATAGATATTACAATCTATTCCCACATATTTTATGAGCCTTTTTCTCATTCCGTCTACTTTGATTGATGAAATTGAAAGGTTGAAAAATGGTTTTTAGTTGGGTGGTAATGGTGGTCGTAGTAAAGGCATTCGATGGTTGGCTTGGGATAAAATTCGCATGAGGGGATGAGATTTCAAAACTTGAATGTCTTTAATTTAGCTATTTCGGGGAAGCAAGCTTGGAGGTTAATGAATCAACCAAACCACTTGGTGTCTCGTATGTATAAGGCCCAGTATCCTCATGGTAATCTCTTGAACGCCTTGAGAAATAGTAATGGGAGCTTTGTTTGGAATAGCATTATGGAGTCTAAGCTAGTGTTGAATGAAGGTGTAACTTGGGCAATTGGTAATGGTCATGCGATTCCTTTATTTGATGATAAATGGGTAACAACCAGGTACTGTAACATTCAGCCTCGTCAACCTGGCCTCTTTAATCCATTTTTGCTAGTTGGTTGAACAACGACATTAAGACTTGGAATAAATCATTGGTGCGTTTTATGCATGATGAAGCTTCAACAAATGCGGTTATGCCAACGTCACTCTTCTGGTGTTAGAAGTGCCTATCGTCTTGTTATGAACCAGGATGAGAATAACCCTGAAGATGATGAAGAGCCCAACAATGAGGAAGAGCCCTATTATGAAGATCATCCAATACCTCAAGTGAGGGCCAAAAGAAATAGGATCAAGCCCAAATGGACTAGGGATTACCACATGAAACTACAATAGGTCCATAATGATGGGAACATTCTAGTATCTATATTCCCAATTTAAATTGTTTGTCTTTTTCCTTGTTTTGTAATGACTCAGCACTCATAGGATGCTGAGCAAGGTAATTAAAACCGGACCGGACATTGAACCGGAAGAGGTAGCGGTTCAGGGGTTCTTGGGTTCAACCGGTTGAATCGGGGGTTGAACCGGAATTAATTAAATAGATTTTTTAATATATTTTTTACAATATATAAAGAATAAAAAACAAAAAAGAATCATAATATAACATAATAAAACTATAATATTCAACAATCATAGATAATTAGATACTATAATGTAAATACTCTCATAGTAATATTAGTGTACACATTTGTTTTTTAATTATTTATTTATTTATTACATCAATTTAATTATAAAAAATGATAAAAAATATCTCATATACCAAAAATCAACATCATTTATCATTTTTTTTCCAAAAATCAACTTGGTATACCATTTTTTAAGGAAAATAAACCAAATCCGGTTTTCTGCACGGTTCCCCGGTTTTTGGCCGGTTTCCTGTCCGGTTCCCTGTTTTCAGCCGGTTATCCGGTTCAATTCCCGGTTTTCACCCCAGGCGGTTCTGGGGTTCATTTGGACCAGATAGGGATCCGGTTCCCGGTTGAACCGGCCGGTCCGGTCCGGTTTTGACAACCTTGATGCTGAGGATAAGAATGACAGCTGTCCTTAGGTCCCTATTTAGGTACTATTGAATGAAGGGAATGGATATGAATGGATATGAGGAATTGAATGAAGTAATTGTTTTTCTCTGTTCAGTGTATTGTGTATTTGTTTTCGTTTTCTTGCTCTAAAATTGTTCAAACCGTGACCTCACCATCCTTTACTGTACCAAATTCCTAAAATCACTCTCTCAGCCACCACTCCTCACATTGGTGCATTCATCGACCTTATTCATCTCCCACTGTCACGATGAGTGAGTCACCGCCACCGTCACCACCACCTATCCCAAACACTCAAATCGCCACTACTCTCCGTCAACTTAGAGATGGCAATGGGGCGGGGCGGGGGCGGGGAGTACTCTACCGCTCCCCCGTCCCCGCCTCCCATATTGTCCCCCATCCCCATCCCCATTCTCCGCTTCGGGGAGTTTTCCTCCCCCATCCCCATCCCCGCGGATCCCCACGGTCCCCGCGGGGACCCCAAATTTTATTCAAAATTAGCAAAAATTAAAATTAAAATATAATAAAACTGAAAAAATGTATAAAATTTAGTCTTACTTTGATATTTTAATATTTAAAAAGTATAAAGGTAAGAATAAAAATATAAAACTTAGCACAATTTAATATTTTATTAGTATTTTTATTTAAAAACACAATAAAAGACTAAAAAATCTATTGCTTAGAATATAATATATATCTGTAATACAAACATTTATGTAATGTATTCGGGGGCGGGGTCTCCGCGGGGCGGGGGATATAGACCCATCCCCATCCCCATCCCCGAATTGACTGCGGGGGGATTTTCTCCTCCATCCCCATCCCCACGGGGGAAAATTACCCGCCCACGAGGCCCCAAACGGGGCAATCCCCACGAGGATCCCCATTTGCGGGTAGAAATTGCCACCCCTACGTCAACTCCTAGAAAACCAGCAAAACTTTGAGAATCACCTCACCTTCTTTGCCACCGAGCTTACATCACTCCGTGCGCGTTTACCACCACCTGGTTTCCAACACCCAGCTAACCCACAAAACCCATATCGCATCTCCTCCATCAAGTTGGAACTTCCACGCTTCGACGGTACAGACCCCATGGGCTGGATCTTCAAGGTACAACAGTTTTTTGATTTTCATCAAACTCCCGAAGATCAGAGACTACGAATGGCATTGTTTTACATGGAAGGAGACGCATTGACTTGGTTTCAGTGGATGTATTCCAATGGCCAGATCTTGAACTGGGCTGCTTTTCTTCGCGCCGTTGAACTGCGCTTTGCTCCGTCGCAATACGACGATCCCAAAGGTTCGTTATTCAAACTCTGTCAAACTGGTTCTGTTGCTGAGTATCAATCTACATTTGAAACTTTAGCAAATAGAATCACTGGTTTAGCTCCACACTTTTACTTGAGTTGTTTTATCTCTAGTCTAAACCTGAAATCCGTAAAGAAGTTTTGGCTTTTCAACCCATCACCATGACACAAGCTTTGAACCTAGCCAAACTCCAAGAGGAAAAACTGAATGACAAATCTGTAGCATCCCGTTCCCAACATTACACTTCCAACTACCAACACCCTAAAAATACAACCACCAAACAACCCACCACTTCAAACCCTCAAAAGAACCCTCAAGCACCCACTAAACCAACTCCCATCAAGCGCCTCACACCACTTGAGCTTTGATCTGTACCCTTGAGTGATGGACCGCAGCTTCTCAGGTATCAAATCTGTGCTCTTCTGGTCATGCTCCAAACTTAACTTCCGGGGGCGGGTGTACCTGCGAAGACACTCCAACGCCCAAGTCAAGAGCGAACGGGCAGAATATGAATCTGAATGAATAGTGTGTACCTGACAACTGACGTAATGAATGCTTATATAGGGAGCGCGAATCACGCCCGGCCGTTGGATTGTCGTACGGACTCATCTGCGACGTTGATTCGCGCTTTCAGCCTTTAGCCAATTCTTGTCTGGGCCGCTCCTCGTTTCCAAGGCTGAAGTGGGCTTCGGCCCACTCCAGAACAGTTGCCCCCAAGCCAAGATCGTGCTAGGGACGGGCGAAGGCTTTAACCGGGACCACGGTCCTCGAGGAATTTGCTCGGTCAACTGTTCGTATTGACAATCTTGCTCCTAAACTTTTACGACGCATGGCCCCTTTTCATGAAGCGACGTTTCACATCCTTTCAGGGGTCATTAATGGTGCCTCGAAGTTCAAAAAGGCGGTGCCTGGTTATGATGACGGTTTAGCTTTCAAGGCGCGCACAAGTGAAAGGTCACGACGTTTCGCTTGCTTGTTCACTGAATGTTATAAATATGCTGCCCCATCTCCTCATTCTTCACTCCTTTTCCTGAAGCTCTGAAAGCGGTCATACTTTTGCTCTCGAGGCGAACAACAGTTTACGGTCTCAACTGGCCAGGTGCTCACCCGTGCACGACTTCCAACTTAGGCGATTTTACTCATCCGGTCGCTTGATTTTGCTCATTAAGGAGCATTCTGTCCGAAGTTTTCTCCTACTCCAGGTATGCACTTTCTGCTCGTTTTTCTTTAGTTTGCTCGATTATTCGTCGGGTAGAGCGAGGAGGGGGTGTCAGGCTCGGGGTCGACCTTGTCGCCCCCTTCTGCAAATCATCGTTTAGGGTGAGCCTGACTTCCCTCTCCTTGCAGGGTAAAGCAGTGGCGCGAACAAAGAAGACAGCTAGGATCTCCGGCCGTCAATCTGTGAAGATGGCTGAATGTGCTGCTCGCTCTGGAGATACTAGCACGAGCGGACTTCCGTCCGAGACTTTCTCTTCCACCGATCTCTCTACTTCGTCGTCGTCTGGTCGCTCGTCGAATACTGTCGACACCGTTCAATCTCTTCGAGTGAACCCTGCGCCTCCTCCCGTTCCGACCAATGAGGTGCTGCCTGAAGAGCACGATTGGAGGGGTAGGCTTGATGATGACCGCTCTTGGATCTCTTCGGCCATAACCAACGAGCGCTCGGTCTTTCCACCAGGTGATGAGATGTTGCCGCTTTTCACCAAATTAATTGGTTATGGCGACCAGGAATGGCTAGCCGAGGGTGTGCCGGCTCACGAGCATGCTGCCACGATCCCGACCTCTCTGAAATTTATCATGTACACCAATGTTCTCCGAGATTTGAGGGTGCGACCTCCCTTTTCTTTCTTTCAGAGACGCGTCCTGAGAACCCTTGGGGTTGCCCCCTCTCAACTTCACTTCAACGCTTGGGCGCTTGTTAAGTCTTTCGAGATAATAATGGCCGCGCTCGATCGGGAAGTGAATTGCCATCTTTTCTTCTCCCTATTTGACGTCAGTCGTACCGTGGAGATGAAGAGCGAACCCAGACGATGGGAACAAGTTTCTTTGAAGGGGCGAAAGGGCACAATCAGACTCTTCAAACCTTTCTGCGAATCGGCCAAGCCTTGGAGGCATGCTTTCCTTTGGGTCGTCCCAATCAATGATCGGGCTAAAGAGATGGTGGGAATTGTGGACGCTGAAGGTCATATTAATTCGATGAAATTCTCTCTGGGCTGGTCGCACTCACACTATGACCGTGATACCATCCACTATAGGCATCAAAGGAGGCTGAGCGATTACGATATTGAGAGCATCTTGATGCTGGAGACCCTGGTTACTTGGCTGCCCGAAGGGGTTATTCCTTGCAACAAATTTGCTTGTCTTAGGACGTCTGAGCAAGCTGAAAATAAACTTGGTGTGCTTTAACTTTTTCTTTTGTTCGATAGCTTTGATTGCTTTCTACTTCGTATTGCTTCTAACCCTTTCTCTTTTCAGCTGAAATGTCAGGCATAGGCTTTGAAGCCCTTTTGGCCAAGACCAAATCAAGGAAGCAGAAGAAGGTGACCTTTGCTTCTCCTTCTCAACCTCTCCACGCAGAGGGCGACCATACACCTCCTGCTCGTGAAAAGGGGTCGAACTCGGCTTCAAAGAAGAGAGATCGGGCTCCGAATTCTGTGGACGCTGTTGCGATCGACCTTGATCCTCCCCAAAAGAGAAGAGAAACAAGGAGGTCGTCCTTAGATTTGGAAGATCTCCAGGATGTCGATTTGGAACGCCTTCGAGCAGACCCTCTGATGTTCGTTGCAGAAATTGCCCAGGCCGCATCTCAAAAGCTTGCTCGTTATAAATCCGAGGAGGCTGGCCGTCAAGCAGGTATGCGCTTACTCCATAGAAACTTATGGTTGGAGGGTGACCTCTTGGATAAAACTGACAAGTATAAGTCCGCTCTTGGTCATATTACAGATTTGCGGGCAGAACTCGAGTGTACCAAGAAAAAGCTTGAGGATGCCGAGGTCGCCCTCCAACCAACGAAGAATGCACTTGGCTTGGTCACTTCTGAACGTGACGCGGCCATAACTACCAAGGTAGATGCTGAAGCCCAACTTGCCACCGCTACTGCCAGTTTGACCGAGCAATCTACCAAGGTGAATCAGCTGGAGGGGGAGGTGGTCAGTTTAAAGGAAAACTTGAAGGCCGTCGAGGACGAGCGGGATCAGACCAAGGGCGAGCTAGAGGCCTTGGAGGACATGACTATTTCAATCGCCAAAGGGCGTTTCGACGAGCCTGTTGCTCAGATTCAGTATTGCTATCCTTCTCTGGAGATTAATTCTGAGATCGTGAGCAACGACCATTTCTTGAGGAATGGCCAAATCGTTCGTCTTGCGGAGAAAGATGAGCATGGGAACGTCATCCAAGAAGAAACAGTCATCTACAGCCGTCCTGAGTGACTAGCCCCTTTCTTTTGTATTTTCAACAAGTGTACTTTATGTTTTCTTGTAATCTTTATGGAGCCCGACTTTCTTCGGGCAAACTTTAACGTTAACTATCTTTACTTTTTCTAAGTTGATTTACTTTGCTCGGGGCCTACGGGCTTTATAATACTGTTTCAACCCTCGTTGGGCCGATCTTCATAGGGACCCCTGTCAACAGCTTACCAAGTTTCTACTTGAGATTTAGCTCGTTGACCGGGTGTGTTCGTACTTAAGATTGCTTAAGTTCCCTCCTGAGCAGTTTATCAAACTCGGTTTGAACTTAACTCGCTTAAGAGGTAATTGGTTATTGAGTCGATCAACATCTTTTAAAGAGAATCAAATTAAGAAATACCTTCGCCATTCAAATGACGGGCGAGCGGGCCTCGATAAAAAACCCCGTAGGGAAAAAGAGTGTCCCGCTCGTTTGATTTTTTATTCATTGTTATAACAAGACATTTTTACAAACTCTCAAGTGAAATATCTTCTAAGATTTGCTGCATTCCAAGTATTTGGAATGATGCTTCCGTCTACATTCTGCAAGATGTACGCCCCTTTGCCCGTCTTGGCCGCCACTCGGTAAGGACCTTCCCAATTCGGGGCAAGCTTTCCTTGACCGGCATTTCTTCGGCCAATATCTGCCCTTCTTAGGACGAGCTGCCCTTTTTCGAAGGCTCGAGGAACGACCTTGGCGTTGTGTCTTGTGGCCATCGCTTGTTTTACTAACGCTTCCCTGAGGGCAGCCTTACTCCGTAGCTCTTCCACTAGATCGAGCTCTTCTCTGGTCGCCTGTTCGTTTTCTGATGGCTGCATAGGATTGTTCGTTCTCCAGCTTAGTTCTCCCATTTCGACGGGAATCAGTGCATCTGTTCCGTAGACCAGCTTAAAGGGGGCTTCCCCAGTGGTTGAGTGTGGGGTCGTTCTATACGCCCATAATACTGAAGGGAGTTCTTCCGCCCACTTCCCTTTAGCTTCATCTAACCTTCTTTTGAGGCCCCTCAGGACGACTCTGTTGGCTGCTTCTGCCTGCCCGTTCGTTTGCGGGTGTTCGACTGACGTAAAACGCTGTTTAACGCCTAGTTCCCCTAAGGCTTTTTGAAAGTTCCGGTCGGTGAACTGTGTGCCGTTGTCCGAGATAACGACCTCGGGGATCCCAAACCGCACCAAGATGTTCTTTTTGACAAACTTGAGGCAATTCCTTGAAGTAATCGTGGCTAGTGGTTCGGCCTCGATCCACTTGGTGAAGTAGTCAATTGCGACGATCAGAAACTTCAGCTGACCCAGGGCGAGTGAGAAAGGTCCTAACAAGTCGATACCCCACCATGAGAATGGCCATGGGGCGGTCAAATTGCTGAGCTCGGCTGGAGGTGCGATGTGAACGTCGGCGTGCCTCTGGCACTTGTCACATTTCCTCACTAGGTCTCTTGCGTCCGTATCCATGGTCGGCCAATAATAGCCCGCCCTTAATGCCTTCTTTTCCAGCGCTCGCGAACCCATATAATTCCCACAGATGCCTTCGTGGATCTCCTTAAGTACGTAATTTGCTTATGTTGGGAGGAGGCACTTGAGCAAGGGCATAGTGAATCCCCTTCTATAGAGATGCTCGTTTATGATCGAGTAGGATGTTGCTCGTCTTCGAACGAGCGCAGCCTCTTCTTTCTGAACTCTCCTCCTTTGGGCAATCCATTTCGCTCCTTGGTTGATTGCTAAGTGATGGCATGCCACTTGCGGGGGGATTCCGGGCATGTCCGCCGCGCTCCAGGCAAACAGATCCGCGTGGTCTTTTAGGCATTAGACGAGCTCGTCTTGAGTCTCAGGGGAGAGATTCTTTCCGATCTTGATTGTCTTCTTTGGGTCGTTTCCTAGTTGCACGTGATAAAACTCTCCATCTGGCTCTGGTCGCTTGATTCTGTTCTTCAGTTCTTTGGTCAGAAGGTCATCTCCTTCTTCCTCCTCACTATCTGTGTCCCAGCGAGCATCAAGATCTGCCAAATTCACCTGTCCGCTACCTTTCATTGTTTCTTCTATTTCTCGTGCTACTTTTTTACCTTTTTCCTTTAGTCCCAGGAGGAATGCTCGCTTTGCAGACAGTAAGTCTGCCGAGACAGTTGCGACCTCTCCAGATTTGGTGTAGAACTTCATTTTCAGATGGACGGTTGACGGCACTGCTTCTAAACGGGCAAGGGTTGGCCGCCCAATGATACATTGATAGACCGATTTGCACGGCAAAACGATGAAATCCGCTCTGACTGTCCTGCAGAGGGGATTCTCTTCAGTATCATCTCCAAAGGTCACCATCAGCTCTAGCCGTCCTATGGGGGTTGTCGAGGTACCATTGAACCCGGTGAGAACTGTTCCTTTGTATGGCCTTAAGTCGTCTTTTGAAATCTTCAACGCGTCTAACAGGTCTTCGAATATAATATCCGCTGAACTACCTTGGTCCACTAATATCCGCCTAACTTCTATGTTCGCCATTACAGCGACGATCACAAAAGGTACTTCGCAGTTGGGCGTTCCGTCGATGAGGTCCTCGTCTCCAAAGGAGATGGACGGTCGTACGGAAGGCGGCCTTGGGGCGGAGGTCAAGGCGATGCTCATGATCTCGTCCCAACTTCTTTTGATCGATCTGCTAGTCGAGGCGTCCGTGGGGATTCTTCCGGATATGACCATAGCGACCGGCCTTCCCTTTGACTTTCTAGCGCCTATGCCATTCTCTTCATCATCGTCCTCTTCTACAACTTTGATCGTTTCAGTTGCTTCTGCTCTTCCCCTTCTGGGTGAATAGGTAACCTTCCGCTCTTCTCTTGCTTCCTCATGATCTCTTTTTACGTACCGAGTTAACTTCCCTCTTCGGATCAGAGCTTCCACATCATCTTTAAGAGCCATGCAGTTGTTTGTGTCATGCCCGTTACTCTTGTGGTACCTACAATATTTTTTCGAGGGACGCTGCCCATCTTTGAGCACGAGAGGTTCCGGTGGTTTAACATCTCTGAATTCTGCGTTGGCACATTCTGCTAAAATGTTCGCGTACGAGGTATTTAGCTTAGTGCGTTCAGCGAATCTCTTGATCCTACCTTCCCTAGTCGGGCGGTTATTGGCGCACTCTTCTTTTGCCTTTATATCTTTTTCTGATCGCGAGTGTTGGTTCATGCTCGCCTCAGCAGCTTCAATAGCTGTCTTTCTCTCCTCATAATTCATGAACCTTTGGGATCGTCTTAGGAACGTCTCTAGGTCCCTGGGAATGTGGAGTCCTACCTCTACTTCAAAACGACTACCTCTTAAGAGGCCCGTTCTTAAGAAGAATAACCTCTGATTATCGTCCAGGTTTCTGACTTGACCGGCTTCTCGATTGAATCTTTCGACATAGCTTCTCAAAGACTCATGCGGGCTTTGTCTGATGGCGATCAACACGTCCTGGGATTTTGGCTTGATTCTGGAAGTTGTAAAGCGGGCGGTGAACACCCTAGCCATCTGCTCCCAAGATGAAATAGTGTTGGGCTTTAGCTCGGTGAACCATTCCAACGCCGACCCTTCTAGAGTGAGGGGGAAGATTTTGCATTTTACCGGTCCGGGAGCTCCGCGATATTTCATCATAATATCAAAGTGCTTTAAATGGGCATCCGGATCTTTTACCCCGTTGTACGTCTTAAGGTTGGTTGGAGGTTTTTCCAATGAGCGTGGGATGCGAAAATCATCTATTTCTTTCGTAAACGGTCCAAGGCTGGTATCCCTCCTATTTTGACGACACAATCGCTTTCCTGGGTAGCTTGCTCCACGACCGTGGTTGGAATAATCTTTTGATCGATATGAGTGTCGCTCGTTAGATCGGCTACGAGAACGAGTAGGTGAACTGGTCGAACCCCTAGAGGAATCTTCGTGCGATGATTCTTCAGGCCAGTAAGTGTAATCAGCTGTGGATGGAGTCTTTCTCGGTGGGGTGGTCGCTCCTCCTCGTCCCCTCCTCGGGGGTGGAGATCGATGGACCAGCTGCCTTCGCGGAGGCGATCGATGAGGCCTGGAGGGGCGTGCTCGTACGGCCGAAGTGCCCTCATAATGAGGTCGCTGCTCCGGAGCCGTGTGTGCTCGCCTCGAGGCGATCTGATCTTCTATGTGCGTGAGGCGGTCATTGTTGTGATTTAGAGCCTGGTTTCGGTCGTGCAGTAGTTTTCGCAGCTCTTGGACCAGGTCGGCAGGAAGCTCTACGGTGGCCGGCTGTGTAGGGACGGTGTTGTTGCCTTCACCACCCTCTGGTGGTGATCGAGTCGGGATCTCAGCAACGCTTCGTAAATGAGCAGTGGCCTTTGGTCGGCCCCGGGGTGCCTTCGGGGGCATCTTCGAGATTGGTGGAAAGCGCGCGGGCTCCCACTGTGGTCGCCAATTGATCTGTACCCTTGAATGATGGACCGCAGCTTCTCAAGTATCAAATCTGTGCTCTTCTGGTCGTGCTCCAAACTTAACTTCCGGGGGCGGGTGTACCTGCGAAGACACTCCAACGCCCAAGTCAGGAGCGAACGGGCAGAATATGAATCTGAATGAATAGTGTGTACCTGACAACTGGCGTAATGAATGCTTATATAGGGAGCGCGAATCACGCCGGGCCGTTGGATGGTCGTACGGACTCATCTGCGCCGTTGATTCGCGCTTTCAGCCTTTACCCAATTCTTGTCTGGGCCGCTCCTCGTTTCCAAGGCTGAAGTGGGCTTCGGCCCACTCCAGAACAAGCTTCAAGCCCGTTGAGAACTAGGCCTTTGCTATAACAGTGATGAGAAATTTGTTCCAGGACACAAATGCAAAAGACACTTCCACTTACTCATTGTAGGACCAGAGGAACCTGACTCACCTAATGATACACTTACTACTTTGCTCACAAATCCACCAACCACTCCCAATCCACCCACAGAACCTTCCCCAAGCCCAGACTCTGCTCAAATTAGCTTCCATGCCCTCATGGGTCACACAATCCCTCAAACACTTCGTGTCATTGGAACCATAAACAATAAACCTATCACAGTCCTCATTGATAGTGGAAGTACTCAAAATTTCATCCAAGAAAGAGTAGCTAAACAACTTAACCTCCCATTTGTCAAGTCCAAATCCTTCCAAGTGCTTGTAGGCAATGGTGAAGAACTTATGTGTTCTTTCATTTGCCCCAATATTGCTTTAACCTTGGACTCACATGAATTTTTGGTTGACTTGTTCGTTTTACCCATTAGTGGCACTGAAATGGTCTTAGGAGTCCAATGGTTACAATCACTAGGACCTGTCCTCACTGACTACTCTAAACTGACCTTGAAATTTGTCAAAAATGACCAACTCATTGAGATTTCTGCCTCACCAAAACCTGCACCCGAAGCTGCATCACTCACTCAACTTAGGCGCCTAATTTCAACAGATGCCATTGATACATCTTGTCACCTTGAGCTCATAAATTCCCCATCTGAACCTACCTCACAGCCTAATGCAGCTATTGACTCTCTCCTAAAACAATTCTCTAAACTGTTTGAAACACCAACAGCCCTCCCTCCACCAAGAACTATAAATCACCATATTCCCTTACTTGAAGGAGCCAACCCAGTCAAGATAAGACCTTACCGTTACCCACAGTTTCAGAAGCAAGAAATAGAAAGTCAAATTCGTGATATGCTTGAACAGGGACTCATTCAGCACAGCTCGAGTGCCTTTTCCTCCCCTGTTTTGCTTGTTAGAAAAAAGATGGTAGTTGGCGTTTTTGTGTTGATTACCGAGCCCTAAATGCAATTACTGTGAAAGACCGTTTTCCTATACCTTCCATAGAGGAGTTACTTGATTAACTCTATGGCACAAATTGTTTTTCTAAACTGGATTTACGTTTCGGTTACCATCAAATTCGTATGGAACCCAATGATATTCACAAAACAGCTTTTAGAACTCATTTGGGTCACTACGAAGTTTTGGTAATGCCTTTTGGGCTTTGGAATGCTCCATCCTCTTTTCAAGCCACAATGAACTTAATTTTTGCTCCTTATTTACGAAAATTTGTTATTGTCTTCTTGGTTTATAGCAAAAATATGGAAGAACATGTGCTTCACTTGCATATTGTTTTTGACTGTCTTTTGCAGCATCAATTCTGCCTCAAGGAATCTAAGTGCGTCTTTGCCCAGCCATCCATTAATTATCTTGGGCATATCATCACTTCCCAAGGAGTGGGACCTGACCCCGCAAAGATTGAAGCTATGACTGCTTGGCCAATTCCAACTTCTCTCAAACAGCTGCGTGGTTTCTTAGGTCTCACGGGGTTCTACAGAAAATTTATACATGATTATGCATCCATAGCACAGCCTCTTACAGAACTACTTAAGAAAGATGCATTTCACTGGTCTGACGCAGCTACAGCAGCATTTCAGCAACTAAAACTAGCAATGACACAAGCCCCAGTGCTTGCATTACCAGATTTTTCCAAGGACTTCATTTTGGAAACTGATGCCTCAGGTGTAGGCATGGGAGCTGTACTTATTCAGGAGGGCCATCCAGTCTCTTATTTTAGCAAAAAATTCTGCCAAAAACTCCTGAATTCCTCCACTTATGTTCGTGAACTATGTGCCATCACCTCTGCAGTCAAAAAATGGCGCACTTATCTCTTGGGAAGAAAATTCATCATCTATACTGATCAACGTAGTTTGAGAGAGCTAATGACACAAGTGATACAGACTCCGGAACAGCAGTTCTATCTATCCAAGCTCTTGGGATATTCTTATGAAATACTCTATAAACCAGGTGCCCAAAATAGAGTGGCAGATGCACTCTCACGTGTTCATGATAGTCCAGAAATTTGCTTTGCTCTCACCATTCCACATTGGGATTTTCTTCAGAGACTTGCACACATTCTGCAGACAGATTCAGCAGCCAAATCTCTCTTCCAGAAGGTCCAACAATCCCCTGAGCTTCATCCAGAATTTCAAATCAAGGGTAATCTTCTATTTCATCATGATAAATTGTATATTCCTGAGTGTTCTGAGATATAGCACATGCTGTTGGAAGAGTATCATGCTTCACAATTAGGGGGGCATAGTGGGATAAATAAAACTTATGGCCGTATGAGGGAAAATGTCTATTGGGTAGGAATGAAAAAAGATATTACTGCTTACGTGAATGCTTGTGCTGTTTGTCAACAATCTAAGAGTCCAAATCAGTTTCCATATGGTCTCCTACAGCCCTTACCCATACCTACAGCAGTGTGGGAAGATATTTCCTTAGATTTTATAACAGGGCTCCCTTCTTTCCAAAGTTACACTGTTATTCTGGTTGTGGTTGATAGATTCTCCAAGGCGGCACTTTGGAAAACTCTGCACACATTTCACAACTGCACATGTTGCTGAGTTATTTGCTACCATGATTTGTAAATTGCATGGCATGCCAAGGAACATAGTCTCAGACAGAGACCCCATCTTTCTGAGTCACTTTTGGCAGGAGCTTTTTCATTTGAGTGGTACAAAGTTGATAATGTCTTCAGCTTATCATCCACAAATCGATGGACAGACAGAGATTGTGAACAAAGCACTTCAACAATACCTTAGATGCTTTGTTTTTTTATCATCCAACCAAGTGGGTTAAGGTTCTTCACTGGGCAGAATGGCATTACAATACCTCTGTGCACTCATCTACTGGCCAAACACCATTCACTGTGGTATATGGCAAGCCTCCACCTTCTTTACCAAATTACATTCTGGGCTCTACAACAGTGGAGGCTGTGGAAAACACATTAGTTGACAGAGCTGCTGTTCTGGAAAATCTGAGGAATAAATTGCTTAAAGCACAGCAAGCAATGAAACTGTATGCAGACAAGAAGAGTTTGCCTCATACTTTTGAAGTTGGAGATTTGGTATTCATCAAACT
This sequence comes from Astragalus glycyphyllos, assembly GCA_963573325.1. Lineage (NCBI taxonomy): Eukaryota > Viridiplantae > Streptophyta > Magnoliopsida > Fabales > Fabaceae > Astragalus > Astragalus glycyphyllos. The sequence goes on along the minus strand of OY754311.1, from coordinate 32,021,981 downwards.
CCGGCCTTACAGACAGAGTTCCTTGGGTGTTCAACGCACTCACAAACTATCAAAGCGCTACTATGGCCCTTTCAAACTGGTTAAAACTATTGGTGAAGTTGCATTTGAAGTGGATTTACCTATGCACAGCAAGATACACAGAGTTTTACATGTTTCTCAGCTGAAGCCTTGCAAAGATCCTACGGCCAGACCTCTAGAATTACCACCAAATGCTGCAGAAAACTCTCCTTTAATTCAACCAGTCGCTGCTGTTAACTGGCGCAGAAACAATCAAATTGCTGAAGTCTTGATTCAATGGAGTGGCTTGTATCCGGAAGATGCTACCTGGGAAAATCTTGAAGAGATGAAGAAGCTCTATCCTTCCTTGCACCTTGAGGACAAGGTGAGTGTCCACGGGGAGGCAGTTGTTATGAACCAGGATGAGAATAACCCTGAAGATGATGAAGAGCCCAACAATGAGGAAGAGCCCAATTATGAAGATCATCCAATACCTCAAGTGAGGGCCAAAAGAAATAGGATCAAGCCCAAATGGACTAGGGATTACCACATGAAACTACAATAGGTCCATAATGATGGGAACATTCTAGTATCTATATTCCCAATTTGAATTGTTTGTCTTTTTCCTTGTTTTGTAATGACTCAGCACTCATAGGATGCTGAGGATAAGAATGACAGCTGTCCTTGCTAGCACTAGCTGTCCTTAGGTCCCTATTTAGGTACTATTGAATGAAGGGAATGGATATAAGGAATTGAATGAAGTAATTGTTTTTCTCTGTTCAATGTATTGTGTATTTGTTTTCGTTTTCTTGCTCTAAAATTGTTCAAACTGTGAACTCACCATCCTTTACTGTACCAAATCCCTAAAATCACTCTCTCAGCCACCACTCCTCACATCTAATAATGAAAAATATTTTAGATACATCTCATCTCAAAGTTGCCGGTAATTGGAGGCTGTTGTGGAATTTGAAGATACCATTGAAGGTAAAAAAATTCTTTGGAGGTTGTGTAGAAATTGCATTCCTAGTCGATTTATTCTTTCTCGTTGTCGTGTGCTGGGGCCAAGTGTTTGTCCTTGGGTGGCGAAGACGAAGAAACCCCACTACATCTGTTTGTTCATTGTAATAATACGTAGACTTGCTGGAGGACATGAGTTCAACTGCAAAGACTAACCCCTCAATTCGGATATGACCACAATGAGCGGCAAAGCTCTCCCTCAAGAGTATTAACGCGGCCGCATTCTCAAGGGTTAATTCAAGCTCTCTTCTTATTGTTTTTTATATACTTTATTAGACAAATAACGGAGAGAAAGTATACATTCAAAGACCAAATTCGTAATTTTTATTTATTTAAATTTTAGAACAGAAGAGCCTATGTGTAAAATTGTAATCTCAAGAGGCCAATATATATGTGTGTGTGTGCGTGCGCGCGCGCGTGCGCGTGCGCCCGCATATCAAAACAATTGAGTAAATGATACACCAAGATTGAGAAAGTAATCTACTATGAAAAATAGTAGCTCTTGCTTTCAAATATGATTTTTATTCTCAAATTTCTTATGTAACAAACTTTGACGTCAATTTCATCCAAACAGAAACTACTTTACAACTTAAGCTATTATTTGTAGCTTTCACTTCTAGCTAAACTGATTCTAGATGAAACAAATTATCTCCTTGTCACTATGTAAAGACAATTTGCCCCACTCCCTATCAAAGATGATTTTAATATTTTTGAAATTTAAAATTCGTCTAAGATGGGAATCGGTAGTTTAAAGTTAGGGCTCATTTTGGTTCGCACACCTAAAAGAAATTTTAGTCTAAATTATCCAAAAAAAAGAATTGATAAAGAACACTTTTTCAGTGAACTATCCAAACACAAATTACGTTATATTTAACTCACTTTTAACCAAAATCAATCTTACAAAATAAATTGTATCAAAATTAATTTTCGTCACTGCATAACCAAATGCACGATAATCCTAGCCTCAGGTTAGAATCAATTATAGAGGCTTCTTTTTTACTAAAGAACATCTCAAATAGGCTAAAAATAATTTTATGTCTTTAGATTCATGTTTGGTTCTCCCAAAAGTGAATCCAAACATGCACCATAGTCTTGTGTTTGGATTCACTTCTAGAGTTGGTAGAAATGAGTTTGCAAGACTAAAAGTAAGTTTGGTGTTATATTGATGCTTGGTTCTTTTGCCCAAAATCAATTTTATTTTTATTGGTCTAGAATCAATTCTTCTATAAGTTAAGTGACATTAAATTAATTTTACCATTGCATATTTACATCTTCTGTAATTTCCCTTTACCATGTTTATCTTTGTCATTTTTTTAAAAGTTGTCAACATATATATTTGTAATCTTACAAGCAAAAACAGTTTTGATCCAAACAATATGAACTGTTGAAATCACTTTTTTCTTGAATGTATCCAAAAACAATTCTGATCCAACCAGCGTTATGTTCAACAACAAAAAACTATTATAATTCACTTTTCCATAAATGTATCAAAAAAAACATGTCATATTTAACTCACTTTTAGTGAAAATCAATTTTACAGAATCATTTCTGTCAAAAACTCAAAATCAGTTTCCGTCGTTGCAGAACCAAACACATACAATATGAAAATCAAGTCTCGTCACCACAAAACCAAACACATTACTAAAATTCATTAACTATGATTTTGAATGTCCTTAATTAAGATTGGATAACTCATTAATCATCCATTAAACTTCGTTAATAGACGACTTTGTTAATAACACAAAAGCCATGATCAATGAAGTTTGGTAGATGGTTAATGACTTACCCAGTTTTAGTGTACTCGTTAGCTAAACTCAATATGGTCCCAGAAGGGTAGCTCACATGGTTGAGTGAAAGGGACATCGTTGGTGGAAAAATGTAGGCGTACGGGGTTTGAACCCCGCTCCCCCCTCCCCTCTAACAATTAACACACTAATTACTAACCACTTTGTCTATCTAAAAAAAAACTAAACTCAATATGCCACGAACACAATTTTGAATGTAATTTACCTAATGTCGCAAGTGTCTACAAATATTATTTCCAATTATAATAGAAGCATGCAAAAAATCATGTTGGCGAAGTTGTGGAAATTTTGAAATCACTAATTTTCCAAAAAGATTTTAAAGTGAGTTGAGATTCTTTTATTTTACTTTTACAACGAGATTCTTTTAATTTTAAGGATAAAACAAACTATTTTTAACGTGGATTTACAATAAGTATAAATAGGTAGATCTTTGAACACATTTTTAAATTGCATAAGTGTCATGAGTGGAAATTCTCGTACAATAATTTTGCCTTTTGGAGTTTCTTCCAATGTTATTAACATGGGTGGAACATTTTTATGCTGTGCTTTGATACCCTTTTTTTGGTTAAAATAAACTTTTTGTTGGCAAAATGAATTATATGATTGGTAACATATATACGTTTGTAATTTTGTTAGGCTCAAACTTTTTCATTTTTTCTCAAACAACATAAACCAAATTGTTTTTTTCCTAAGTTCATTTGAAACTATTTTTCAACACTTCAAAATATGTTCTTAATTTCAGCAGCATAATTTTTGTGATTTTCATAAAAAAATTAATAAAACATTTATTATGACCAAAAAAATTCAGCAGCATAAGTTTTCTGTATTTCTAAACAGCTACCCTGTAAGTAATATATAAGTATGACCTAAAATAAAAACAAGTGTCATTTTTTTTTTGGATAACTTAAACAAATGTCATCTATTTGGTAGTATTCTGGGTCTGGCCTCTCAAATTTACAGAAAGGGTTGTTTTTGGTAACCCACAATATGACTCTATATTCCGACGATTTTTGTTATTCCGTAAAAACCCTCATGAATTATTCTTTAACAGATTTACCAGATTAAAAGGTAAATCCATTTTGGAGAAAAAACAAAAAAACGGATTTATCTTTGGGTACCCCCACAATATGACTCTATACCCCCACCATACTTAAATCTGTTTTTGTTATTTTTAATAACGGGTTTATCTATTTATTAGATAAATCCGTTTTAAACTTTTTTCAAAATGGATTTATCTAACAAATGGGATAAATCCGTTTTGTAAAATAATTAATAAAAAAAGTGATAAATATGTTAAAAATTTAAAATTAATTTTTCAAGAAAATAAAATAGATTCTCGGTCGTCTTTTGGTTCCATTTAGTGTGTAGATATTTTTTAACACGTGACGATAGTGTACGCCGAGTGAATAATTTAGGCTAAAAATTCGGTTTTCGGACAACCTACTCCGATTGTAATGAAACCACAACCAATAAATCTAAAAAAATCAGGCATCACAATTCCCAAATAAGGGACTTCTACTCGGACCGCGGGGCTCAAAATCCCAAATTCCATCGTTTACTATTTTTTATTAAATTTTTTAGTTTCATAATTTTCAAAAAATCTAAAAAAAAATTGCATAACCTTATTGGTGTGGTTAGATTTTTAGTGGTGTTTTAAAATTTTAGATTAGTTTTGACTCTTTAACGAATTTTTAGTAGTGTTTTTGTAACCTTTTTTATAAAATTTAAATAATAAAAAGTTATTTTTTAATACGCAATGAATTCACCTATTTATTAGATAAATTCATTTTGAATTTCAAAACGGATTTATCTAATAAGTAGATAAATCCGTTATTATAAATTTACCAAAATGGAATTATGAGTCACTTAGGTAAATTCGGTTTGCAAAAATATAAAAAACAGAATTAGGTAAATCATTTTTCTTCTAAACAATTTATCTAATTTAAAGATAAATCCATTTTGGAAAAAAAAAAACAAAAATGTATTTATCTTTAAATTCGATAAATCCGAGTGAAGAAATTTATAAGGACATTCTGGAAATAACAAATTTTATGGGGTATAGATAGTTATGGTGGGGGGTTTAAAAAAAAATCTTACAGAAAATGTCGTTGACCCAAAACCATTATCCATAAGAATTGGGCAGGCCTATACCATGGGCTCGTGTGTTCAGAAAAATTAGCTATTTAATTCAGAAAAAATGTAATATATGTTTAAATCAATTTATTTCATGTTAGAAAAAATTACAAAGTATTTTTTTTAAACATTCATTATGAAGGGCCAGACGTATAGTAGGAAGACTGTCAAATCTAGTTGAAAAAGTTGTTAAATTTTGAAGTCGTGTCAAAATAATAATGAGGATAAAATAATAAGAATAAAATCAACGTGGAGATGACTTAGTCTAGTCCCTTGTGAACTAGTAAATGTAAATGGGATCGATTGCCCAATTCTTAGTTTCATAATCAAAAATAATTGTAAAAATAAAAATATTAGTGCACAGTTAAAAGTATTTATTCAAATTTTTTAAAATAACAATACAACATGGCATGATAATCAGATATAATTTGATATATGTGTAAACCTTTAATACAAAATGATAATATATGTGCCAATTGAAATTCTGTCTAAAATAAAAAATGTTCATATAAAATATGTCTATATATCCCTTTCTTTTATAAATAAATATCTTTTTCTTTATATGTTAGGACCCAATGTCACAATAAGGAGTTACCAAGAACTTGAAATAAAACACACCGACAAATTGCAGCAAAATACAAGTTAACAGTAAAGAAAGAAATAAAGGATAGAAAAATGAACACCAAAATTGGTAACTCAGTTTGGAGACACTTCTCCTACTTTGGGGACAGGATCCGAGCCAAATCTTCTATTGATCTTGATCAAGAGTTACACCACATAGTACATTCAAATCATACACCTATGCTATCTATGAACCCAACCACCCAAAGTGTTTCCCACTATCTGATCTCTCTTTTTCTCTTACAAATGTTTCCTTTTCAATTATCTAAAGTGTGATAATGATGCTATGCGATATGAGCCTCCTAAAGTGGAATTTTATAAACTAGCTCGTAACTACTCATAACAAACTAAAGTTGTTACAACAGCTCTAACAAAATTAATAGACTTATTAAGCCGTACCAAACATATTAGGATATAGAAGTAACTAATTTAACAAAAACACATTGAGATGTTGCAACTGATGCTGTAGCACTTAACAAAGTCCAGTAAAATGTATATATGATACTCCAACACCATAATCCAACACTGTACTATTAGGATATTTGAATTTAATAATAAGAGGTATATAATGAGTTTTCAAAAAAAAAACAAATAGTAAGAGATATATAATAACAATAATCTATACTGCACTTTGTAATTTCATATTGAGGTTTTATGTGACAAAAATTTCGTAAACAAGTAAGATATCTTAAAAAAGGATTTAATTACTATGCATCTTAAGTATAAAGATTTGTCACACTGAAACAATCTCAAGTTGTCATATTATAAAATTATTGAACTTTTACCATATTATAAGTTTTGATTGGTTGATAGTGTAACAAAATCTTACATGGGTGCATACAAATTAAACTAAAATAAAAGCTGATTTAATTTTAAACTAATTCTCAAAAATCAAATTTTATGAGTTTGCATCTGTTTAAACTTACTGTTTGGTTTTTCTTATCCATGCTATTTATATCAAAGCATGTAGAAACATCCATCCCATAAATATTCCAAACTTGTTCTAACATTCATAATTATTTGATTACTCAAATTGAACGTTTTGCTAGCTAGATTTCAAAAGTTTTATGAGAATTTTGTATCAATTAGGAGGAATATGCAAATAGGACTTGGCGTTTGGATATTTCTTCTAAGCATATGTAAGCTTAGAGTGTAATTAACAATCCCTCAGAAAATCAATTGAGTTTTTTCCTCCCAATTTCCTTTGTTCTGTTTCTCTCTCTTACTGAGCAAAAATGTTCAATATTTATATTTCAGATGAGATTCCTCAGTTCTTCTCAAAACCCTGAAGGGGTGGAGTGTGGCTCTTTTCAATAATGGATGGACAAAACTTGTTTGCACCTTCCAAAGGTCTTCGAAAATTGAATGTCCATTTTCTCAATAGTGATAAATTCTAATCTTGGAAGTACAGAAAACATCATCCTTATTGAAAGAAAGGTTGCTGATAACAATACTTATCAAGTGTCCAGTAATGCAATGCAAGAAATCATTCTCTCTTATTGATATATTTTATATGACAAAGAACCCCTCAAAAATGTAAGAGGAAATGAATCAATCACCCGGTAAAATAGACAATAGGCAACAACGAAAAAATTACTAAGATACCACCACGTATACATTCTAGTAATAGCAGCTAAACTGTAAATACAAGAAATGCAACAGAATCCAGAGTTCAGATATAGTCACATGATCTAAGGCCACACAGTTTGGTGTGAAATTTTTAACTAACAAGCTCATTTGTAGGTTCCCATGCCGACATTGATCTCGCCACCACCATATGGTTGGAAACTTTCCCTAGCACTTGAGTAGTTGATGTAGTAGAATTTAGAAATTATAGAAGTGAAGAAAATGAAAGCAGCCCCGGCAGCGAAAACTCCCTTCCTAACTGTCTCGCAAGACGGGGGCTTTTCGACAAACACGGTCCTGTACTTGGTGTGGTAGGCATTTTCCACTGATCCAGCCAATAAGCATACCTCAGCTATCAAGAAAAACACCCTGAAAGATAGATTTGCAAAACAAGTGCTGTAAGTTCAATACTATTGATATCACTATTTACCGTTGCTAATTCAGTGAAGAATGATAATGTACCAGCAGATTATGAAGAGGACAATTGCACAGGCCCTAGAGCCTCCTGGCTTTAGAGGTTTCCCGCAACAGAAGCATCGACTAGCAACCATTATGATGATTTGACTAAGCATGAGGAACAGAAATGCTCCAACACCATAGCCGGTTGCTATATCCGAGTTATAAACACAGTAATTGTAATTCACATCCCTGTCCTGAACAATCTTGGCCTGCCAAATGAAAATCGACACGATATTTTGTTAAGTATGGGGTAAAATTAAAGCAGAAATTTACTGCAGCTATTACTAAACATTGAAAGGTCATTTAACAAATCATTAGGAGTGAGCTACTTGAGAAGGGTTTAAATAATTTATAAGACCATAGGTTCGTAATCGAAACTCAACACCATAAATGCACTAACGAGGAAAAACACTTTATTTCTTCAACTTGAATAATTATGATCATACATCTCATAGATATAATAACAAGGTTGCCATAGCATCTACACAAGCAATAAGTGAAAAAATTTAAAAACTAGATGAGTCTTTTGTTTGGTATATACTAAGAATTCTTCACTTGAACCATGAGCAAAATGGAACATGAACCTTGACTACTTAGCTCTATATGCAATCCAAAGTTGCCTCTAGGGAAGCACCAGTGTTTGTAGTCTTAAATTCATAATTGAGTTAAGTAATATGCAAGTACATATCTGAAGCTAATGTGACCCAAAGTGCACCTTTGAAGCAAATAGATTGACAACTTTTTCTGGTTGAAATTCCATTGACAGCATTCAGAATATAACTATTTTGCCTAAATCTGATATATGCTCAGTTTAAAAAGTTTAATGCTATCTGTTGGCATGCTCATCTCAACTGAGTCTCACACATACAGAAAGTGAAAGAAGAGATCTAGTGTTTCAAAACACAAAAGAATGTCTTGTTTGATTTAATGTTTGAAAACATAAAAAAAAAAAAAAAACCTCTTGTTTGCAGACATAACAGTAGCATTGATCCACAGATCTGGGGCTCTATTTGCAAACAACAGACCAATAAACACAAACCTATTACTTTCACAATGAAATTCTTGACCTAAGAAACAACAAGTTCGAGATTTAGCATATCTTGAAATGCAAACAGTCAAGGAACAAAGTCAATAAACAGAGACTATTGCAGATAGTTACAATTGTAAATTTGATACACACAAATACATAGAGTGTAATTGAAAGAACACATTTTCAGCAAAAAATAGATCTGGCTATGCCAAAATCAGAAGCAAATGAGAATTCAACAAATAAACACTACTAAGGTTCTTTGAAGCCTTGAAGCAAACACATGATAAACAAGAAAAAACCCACATTAAATTTCAAAGCTTTAATTCACATAAAGGAAACCAAAATTTCAAAGATTCAAGCTTTGCATACACTTTTCACAAATTAACAGCAATCAAATAAAGGGGATTGAAATGTGAATACTCACAGTGCTTCTTCTTTGCTCAGCAGCAACGGCGAGTCCAAAAGCAATCAAGTCAAAAACGAAGACTGTGATGAGTAATAGCTTAGAAGCCATGGATGTGAATGGAAGGTGAGAAGAGAAGGTAGCTGGATCTCTCTGGAATGTGCTGTGCTATTCTGTGCTCTATTGGCTTCTCTTTGCAGCTATAAGGTAGTTTGTTTCCTGAGTGTGCAAGTAAGTAGTAATAAATTACCATAAATAAATAAAATACAATTATTTGTGAAATAATAAATATATATTTAGAAAAAGACATGGCACCAATTGACTAGTATATGTGAAAATAAGTGTTTACCTGCTAGTACATAGATTACTCACCTAATCATTTGGGATTTTGCTTCTTCTCCTTAGTGAAAATAAGTATTTAAGTAAAATATGGTGTAATTAAAAAATTAGGGAAAAAATACAGCTTTAAATCTAAGACCATTAGATTATTATACTATTCTATGGCTGAGATTGTAACTGCCACTAAAGTTAACGGTCTTTTTTATAGGAAGATGTAAACTTAGATGAGAAATTGTGTGTTTACTATATTTTTGGTCTACTTAGATGAAATGACAAAAAAAAACACCACACATAATACAACTACTCACACTCAAGTTCGAACTTGGGAGCCGACGTCTCCAAGTTACTGAAATGACCTAAACAACCATTATTTTCTTAAAAAGTTAAATTTATAGTTTCTAAGACAAACTTTTCTTTAAGTGATTCATTATCCAATGTCTTTGCACTAGTTAGCAATGCTTTTTTATACAAATAAATAAACAAACACACCATATCTTCACTAGTGTTGACACATTTTTATTTGGACGACTTGGACACTAGTTTTCATACACATAATTAAAAATGTAATGTAAATATGTAATAAGAATGAATTGACGTATTTTTTTTTCCGGACAATTGTTGGTTACTTACTAAATGTCCCAATGCTTTCAACGAAAGACTAATCTCTGCTCGTGTTTAGAATCGAATATTGCATTGACCGATACCGTGTTTGTCCATTACTGGTATCGAACACAGGAGCATTGAGTCGAGCCTCTGTATTCTAGGGTCGTCGGTTACTAGATATATCTATCTAAATATAAGTTATTATTATTATTATTATTATTCTATAGAATGAAAGTATTAAAGTATCTATTGATGGAAAAATTAAAATATTCAATAACATGGTAATTTGATGATCTCTTCACAATAGTTTTGTGCGCTTGTTCATAATGTATTTGACAAAAAAAGGGACATTAGATTTAATGTTATAATAATTATCTATAAGAAAAGTTTCCAAGTTTGATGTTCAACAAAATTTCTCTTGTTAGAATTGTTAACTAGAGTGTAGTAATAAATAACGTGACAATACCTACTTGGGGGAGCTAGAGATCCATGAATAGATTTAAAATTTGGTGCAAGAGTCGGTGGGAAAAGGCAAAGTTGGTTGAAGAAAAGGGCAATACAGTAATTTAATAGGGACGACGTGAAGGTAGTTGTCGGTGAGACCATAAAAATAAAATAGAAGCAAAGACAGATTTATCATTACGTGACAGTGAAGGAAAGAAGGATATGGGAATTGGATCATCGAATGTGATGCCCCCGCAACTGTGAAGATTACAAAATAAGACTCTTTGTGGATTTAGAGTCTTTGAAATTTATCGAATTTATTGATGAAATTTTAATAAGGTTGGCCAATTTTAATAAGGTTCGAACACCAGTTCACTATCTTTTTTAACAACTAACATACTAATTACTAATAACTTATTTTCAAATAAAAAACTAGATTTTAGGAAGATAGATGGTCCATATCTGTCTTGCGTGATTTATATCCAAAAATATATTTATCAGCTATTGAGAAGGGCACTAGCGTTGAGCAGATGAGTGACGAAGATAGTCCTAATTGCATTTTTGGTTTTTCTATTACAAGTCATACGTGATTTTAATCTCTCAATTTTTTTCACAGTTTGGTCTCTCAGTTTTGGCAATTTCTCAAATGTCGGTCACTTTTGAAATTGACATAGTTATAGTCCGACATGTTAAATAAATTCCTGAGACCACTGCGTACTTAAAACTTCTGCACATAATGAGGTTCCACATCACTATTTTCTAAATTAAGAAGTATTTGTGTTTTTCAAAATCGTAACTCTCAATTAATAATTAAAAGCACATTTCTGCACCTTAAACTCTTAGTCATCTTCGATGGTTTCAACTTTCCAGCTTCATTGGTTATGGACCCACTTGTAGGCTCACAAGCTAGATCCAGATTTTCTTAGAGAAACTAACAGAATTAACCCTAAGAGGAATTGATTGGAATGAAGAAAAATGTTTCATTCATTTTGATAGACTTGTATTTATAAATAAACGCTTTGAATCATCGCTGAAAGGTGTGAGAGTACATTAAACTCAAAACTTCTAATCTTCTCAAGTGTCAAGTTTTCTCTCATCCATACTCAGCCACTTCATTACTGTAGGGATTCATCTTATCTCTGAGTATGTATTTTTGCTTGTGTTTTAGTTTCTGTTGAAACACCATTTGTATGCTCTAGAAAATCTGTTAGAAATATTTTCAAGTAGCATGTGTTGTTGTAGGGTTTGAGAAGTGAGTTTCTTTTGTGTTAGAAGCTACCTAATAGATCAAAAGGATCGATCGTATTAGGTGTGAGAACAGTAGGTAGAGCTGTGTTAAGAAAACTACCAAGAGAACTTTAAGCCTAGGAAGGCTGTAAAGTTGTAACTATTTGAAAATTAGTGGAAATACTCACAGGGGGTGAGGAGTAGACGTAGCCTAGGGGTTTGGGTGAACAACTAAACATCATTATGTTATTTATTGCTTTTCTAAGTTGTTTTACACCATACTTAAAAACTCTCCATTTGGAGAAGGTTTTGAAAACTGAGAAGACAGTATCTGCTGATCATTCTCTACTGCATACAGTTTTTCTTAAAACACTGTTTTCAACCCTTCTTAAATGGTAAATATCCAACTTCAATTAACCTGAAACAACTTAGAGGGTCATTTTCAACATGCACTTATTAACTCTCTATGTTGTTTTTTGTTCACTTCAAGTCAAAACTCTTTCACTTATTAACTCTCTATGCACTTACTTTCTATGTTGTTTTTAGTGCTTATTTCACCAAACTCAAAGGTCTATGCGATTCCCTTGCTCAACCTAATGTATAAGGGTAAAGGTAAAAATGGAAGAAAAAAAAATGAAACCACTATAAGGCTATAAGTTATAAGTTATTTTATTTTATTTTTGACGGGGAGGTATTGGTTTTTTTTACGGGAGGTATTACGTTATTATCTTAGTATCAATTGTCTCTCAAAGGATTAAATTTCAAGGGTTTGGTAAAATTTGAAGTGAAACTTATAAATATAAAATGACATAAATAGACATTTGTAATTAATGCTAAAAAATGAGAGAGAAGATTCATTTATTGGAGAATAAATGAGGAGTTTAATTAAAATAATAAAGGTAAAAATGAAAGAAAATGAAACCCTATAAGGCTATTAGCTCAAACGCTAGCCTTTCAAAAAAGGCAATAAGGGAATACTTAATGACTTTAACGATTCCAGGTGAATATTGACTACATTCATCGATGCTAAGATATCGGTCTAGATCATAAACAATATTAACTTCTTATTATTGAGACTTACCTATCATTCCATGAGCACAATAGCACATTAGACACTAACTCATCCTTCTTAGACAACCCAATTTTCCGATTAGTATTTAGTAGTACAACACATAGGAGTTATATTCTCACGACTCTTTCGTTCCACATTATTTGACATCCAAATTGACTACTCATAAAGGAGTCATTCACTAAACTCACATCACATTATTTACAAACATTTAAATCATTTACACTACAGTCATCCAGATCATTTAGAGTCATACGAATTATTTGCAGTCATCCAAATTGAATGAATTGAACAAATTATTATAAATAAATAAACACACTCTCCAAACAAGTGGTATCAAAGCCCAATTTGACCGGGTGAAGGAGCAAGAGTGAATTTAGTTGTATTGAATCAAACGGTGTGTCCTATTGATCAGTAACTGTGGTACAAGTATAGTGATGTTGAAAACTAACAATTAAGAGGAAGATTATTGAAATTTAAGTATGAAAGGTTAGTTTCATATTAACTAGGACTGAGCTAAATAAAGAAAATATATGGCGACTCATATATCCGATGTTTTAAGGTTTTGAGGAGATATGATGTGTAGCAGTCTCATATATCCCATTGTTGCTCCAATGTACTTTTAAATGCTCATTGATGTTAACATATAAAATGTACAAGTTCTCCTCACTTCACATCAAAAAGCTTCATTTTCAGTAAAACTCCAACTTCAAAACGAGACAATTCTTCACGTTGAGAGAATATCAACATCAAATAACATGAAAGGAATACACAACAAATTACCAAACATCACAACTTGTATGATTTACAGTACAAGGAAACATGTTTTGACATCAATTGTTTCTCAGAATACACACCAATTCATATAATTTACATCATGGATCTCTAATAGCAACTCCCAATCCCCATTGCCTTATTATTATATGTGTGAATCTGTAAACTATCTACAAACTTCCACCAAACAACAATGTCACATCAATGAGTATGTTCAAAACAACAAATAATTCAATGTGCCAAACATTTTCTGTTGAGCTGAAAAATATCAAATAACCAAAAGCATGGATAAAGAGAACTGATAGTGACAACTTCCCTGAACACTTCAAAAAATCAATATACCAATGTGCTTCTTCAGCCTTCAGCTCCTTCTTCCAAAGAAGAGAAGCTTACGGAACCCTTTTGCTGCTTTTGAAGAGTCCTCATCACTGATCCATTTCTTTCTAGAGTGAAGTGATTCTGACATCACTTGGTTACTAGGTGGAGGAGTGGTATTAGAAATTTGTATCTCACAGAATTTAGGTGAAACAACCTTACTTTCATCTATTTTCTGATTAACCTTTGAATTCAAAGCAGTAAATATTAGAGGTTTGCTTGGCAAATCAACATGAAGTGATGGTAACTTTTCTGATACTTCTTCACTTCTAGACTGATTTTCTCCTAATGCATTATCATGACTTTCATGCATGATTTCTCTTTGTGAAGTCAAATATCTTGAATGTTTCTCTGATGATGCCTTGGGAAGCTCACCATTGTCTTTCAAACTAAGATTGTTGTAAGTTTGTCCAACAGCTTGCACAGCATCAGATTTCATTGGCAATACTACTGAGGCTTGTATTTCATTCTTAGTCTGGGAATTAGTGTTAGAAAGAACTTCTTTCACCTTTGTTTTTGGTGCAACTTCTTTAGGATTTGAAGATTTGACTTCTTTTGGGCTTGGTTTCTTCTTTTCTTTGCTAGCAGCAGTCTTCTGTAAAGGTACCCCATTTGACTTCATAGATGGTTTCTTAGTTGGACCTGGTTTTGCTTGGCTTGGCGAAACTTTCTGCTGAGTTACTCGGGCGGTTGCGAGGCGATCAATGGTGGAATTCCGAAGGACGGGTGGTTTGTTCAGCTTCTTAGTCTCCTCGTTGGATGGATGAATCTTAGGATTCCCTTTCCTTGCAGATGTTAAGGAAGTCTTTGTTTCTGTTCCAGTCTTCTTAGAGGCACTTCTTTCAGCAATTCTTTTCTGTCTTTGGATCATTAACTCCTCCTTTCTCTTTCTAATTTCTTCATCCTATTAATAGAAATGAGCAACAAAGGTTAAAAAAATAAAATAGTAAAAGAATGGGGCACTCGACTAACTTCTTAGAGAACTCACTCCTATTACGCCTTTGTAGAGAGTCTCACATTGGATGTGATTTCGCCTGAAAAAGAACTTATAAGTGGGAGGCATCCCTCACTCTACGAGCCGGTTTTGTAGGGTTGAGTTAAGCCCAACCCAAATTCTAAGATGATATCAGAGCCTATCCAAGATCTACTAGGCCACCCGTTATCGGGTCACGCTCCAATTGTCCAGTCCTAGGCGTGAGGGAGGTGTGTTGGGAGTCCCAAATCGGATATGACTTGAAAATGAGTTTACAAGTGGGAGACATTCCTCACACTACAAGCTGGTTTTATAGGGTTGAGTTAGACCCAACCTGAATTCTAAGAGCCTTCACGCCTTTAAACCAAACTCTCAAAATCAAGGTTCGTGTGGGATGGATAAACTTGCTCCTAATTTTCATTTTCAGCCCACGACTTCCTGATAATTTGATATCAACTTATCATTTCATAGAACCAAAATTTAAAATGGGATATGTATCATTATTAGTATGGGTAAAGTTCTAAGTAGGGTGTTCGCAGTGCGGTTTGGTTCGGTTTTGAGACAAAAAGTGAACCGAACCGCAAGATAAAATTACATGCGGTTTGGTTTGGTTCGGTTGGCTTCCTAAAATAAAATCGAACCAAACCAATCCAAACCAATGCGGTTTGGATTGGTTCGGTTGGTTTGGTTTTTTCCAAGACAAAACATAATTTAAAACGAAGTTAAAATTAACTAATATAAAAAATGGCTAACATAAATCTTTAAGAAAAAATCTACTCAAATATGTGTAGTATATAAATTACTCTCTTTTAATTCTTTTAAGATAGTTAAGACAATGTTTAAAAGAATTTGAACTAAATACTTTATTGTAATTTTTAAATATAACATAACATTATAGATTGTTTGTAAGTGAGTCAAAAGAATTAATTGAATTTAGGCCAGTAAGTGAGTGAGAGTTGGGTTTTAGTTGCATTTGGGCTAGAAAGTTAGTAAGAAAGGTTGTAAGTCAATTAGCCTTAGTGTTACTTGCGGTTTGGTTTGGTTCGGTTTTTGTAATCAAAACCGCGAACCAAACCAAACCGCGCGGTGCAATGAAAAAAGAAACCGAACCAAACCAATAAGAATCGGTTTTTTGCGATTTTCGGTTTGGTTTGGTTTGGTTTGCGGTTTTCTATTGGTTTGGTTCGGTTTTGAACACCCCTAGTTCTAAGTTCACTGTTTACCAAAAAAAAGGTTCTAAGTTAACTGAAAAATGTTTGCTACCTTCTATACCAAAATAACCAACTTTTTGGTTAGTTTCAAATCTAACAAGGAAATTAAATATCCGAAAAGAGGATAAATGTTTATATTATTCCTCCTTTCACTTAATCTTCCAAGGAAAGTAGCTAGCTCACATAGAAAGGTGTTAGTTTACCTTCTGAGATTTGCTCCTCGTAACTGTAGGTCTGCTTCCAGGCGATGGTTTGCTTCTTGTCGTGATATCGGACCTGCCTTTCCCAAGGGATGCATTTAGAGCCTTAGACTTTGCCTCATTACTTGAAGCTTTACCATTTTGCACTCTGCGAGTTTTTGCTTTAGCAACCTCGTGATTAGATTTATGGTCTTTATCTGTTTCAATGTCAGAAAGCTTTTTATTTGCTTCCTTAAATGAAATGTTATTTTCATAATCCATTTCCATGCTCCAGGGTGCTGCTGCAGTCTGCTCTACAGCTGAATCGCGTTCAAGAACCATGAAAAGGTCATCTGGCTCATGAGAATTTAAGGTTTCCGTCTTTTTGTTCGTGATATCAGTAGCACCAACAATGTCTGAAACCAAACTTATGTCAGCCACTGATTGAGAATTAAGTTGATCTTGAGTTGGACGAGCTTGAATCATGAAAGAGTCATCAGCCATAATGCCTTTATTGTTTTTCTCATTTGCTGAAACTGAAACACCGTTGAGTGTGCTGAAATCTTTGTAGCGATCCCCATTTGCCAGTTTATCAGACTGATTAACAATGAACCAATCCTCTTCTTTCTGACATTTAGTGAGCGAAGATTCTCGGCCATTGCTGGTGGGCCTGGATAGAATTGACACAGGATAGCTACCTGATTCACCATTTCTCTGAGAAAACATAAACTCCTCATCTGTACTTTTCTTTTTATTCGTAAATGAAGGTCCATCCTTCCCTTCCTTGAAGTATTCAACGCGATCTCGACCCTTATTGTCCAATTCCCTCCCTGTCACAACAAATGAATCATTTGAAACTACTTGAGTTTTATTGTTCACAATATATTCCTCCTGAAACTTCATAGACTGTTTTTCTTTATCAGAAGTAGAATCATCATCTCTCAAAAGAAGATTCTGGAAAGCATCCCAGTTGTTACTTCCTTTTATGCCATTGGAATTAGCATCATTAGTTGAATCATTCAGCATGCCAACGTGCTTCGCGCTATGTTGTTTCTTATGGTGATGGGATGTTGACTTGTTTCTTCTCTCGAATGATGCTACAGCTTCCTCTACATGTTGTTTCAAGGAATCCCCATTGGTAAATTCTTCTTCACTGGAACTACCTTTTCCTCCATCTCCTT
Organism: Astragalus glycyphyllos; assembly: GCA_963573325.1. Classification (NCBI taxonomy): domain Eukaryota; kingdom Viridiplantae; phylum Streptophyta; class Magnoliopsida; order Fabales; family Fabaceae; genus Astragalus; species Astragalus glycyphyllos. The sequence continues at coordinate 32,004,515 of OY754311.1, read as the reverse complement.
TAGAGGTTATATAGTTGATATTACGAATAACTACTTTTCTTGAGGACTTCTTTCCATGCTTCTTTTTGTGCCGATACTCAGTTGAAGAGTTCTTTTTGCTTTGCCTTGAATGGTCGTCTGAATTGCTCTCATAACTAGAGTCCGATGATGCAGTTGATCCATCTTCTTCAGAATGCTGCACTGCTTGAGATTGTTTCTTCGTCTTTTTCTTATAGGATGATTTATATGAATCGATTTCATGGTCAAGAACAATATGAGAGTGATCCCCATTGGGAGGCCATTGCATATTCCCTGGATAATATGAAGAGGGAACCTGCATACCAGGATGAGGATACCCTCGGTATGGGGGAATTTGTTGAAATGGATGACCCTGAAAATTGTGAATGTATTGCGGAACATGGTTTGGCCACGACATTGGTATTTGGTGTGCCCTTCCATCTGTTGATGGTGTTTGACTTGATGCTGGCAAGCAAGAATCTGAAAATTTTGAAAAACAGTAAGCAACAGACTTTTGGATCAATCTGTATATTCTGTCCAGACCTGTTTGGATCGGCTTATTTGGGCTTATCTACTGGCATAAGCACTTATGAAATGACATGTTCATAAGCTGTTATCAGCTAATTTCCATAAGCTCCCCAAGATAGCTTATGAAAACTGCTTATGGCTTATAGAAAAATTGTTTAACATTATTTTATCCCTTATTGTAGAAACAGCTTATGTATACACTTGTGCCATAAGTGCTTAATTAAGCCGTTTATCCAAACAGGACGTAAACATACTGAACCCACTTGGTATACTAGTAGTAAAGCAAGAGTACCTTGGCCATTGTCCAAGCTTGCATGGCTTGGGGTTGAATCAGAATTTGAGGTTTCAAATAAGCCGTTTAGTTTACTGCTTGGGTCATCTTCACCGGCAAGTATGATTCCAGAGGTCCTCACGTAAGGAAGTTCGGGTTGAGAAGACACCTGCATGGCTGCAATTTCATCCATCCAGAGCTTGTCTTCATTCTTTTGTTTGCATAGCTCTAAGAAATTTAAGCATGCTTCCCTACATTAACCAGGAAACTATATTAGATGGCAAGATGCAGAAAGTATTCGGGTCCTAAAAGATTGAAGACCTTTGCTACATCGAAAAGCTAAACCTTTCTTGCTATATTTGAATAAAATGAAAAACAAACAGTTAAGATTATATTTGGGGTCATTATGCTCGTTAATAAATGTGAGTATAATGATTTCTACTGAAGTTTGCTACAAGTTTTTTTCTTTATTTTTTCCCCTTTATTTTCATTTGAAGTAAACTATTTAAATGGATCAATGAAACTTTCCATAATGCTTGCTGACCTTAAACGTGAAGCTCCAAAAGCATCAGCAAAATAAACAAGATCATCCACAGATTCAGGGTAAAATCCCGCAACTAAAGCACGAGCATAGGCCATTGCTTGTTCTTTGCAAAGCATAGCTTTACGATTATCTAGAACACGTTGAAGGCGAACCCTGCTCAATAAACACAAATGAAAAATTATTGTACAGTTTTAAATGGATACTTTCTGAAAAGTAAAATGATATTTGCCCATATAAGTAAAATACCAAATATATACCTAGGATTTTCTTCACATCCATTTTGATTGGTTCCACTCAATTCATCTTTCAGCTAAAATGCACAAAATGATGTGATGAAAGAGTCAATGTATTTCCAAAACCAAGGAAAACTATCAGAAGATTATATTTACAAACCTTTGAGGAAGTAGTCGATCTTTTGACACGTCCATCAGCATATGACACATTTCCTGTTTAATCCCATGTCAAAATATGAATTCCCTTGATATAATCCTTCAGAGAGAAGAAAACCTTTGAAGTTGGGGTTCAAGTTTTTGTTTTATTTACTTCAACTTTTACAATACAGTAAAATTTCCAACCAATATAGCTTGCTTTTCACCTTTTTTTTTTTTCCTTGATCCTATTTAGAATGCTATTATAGGACATAATAGTAGAGAGAGAGACACAAAAACTATCAAAGGCTAATGGTATCAATCTACTTTACTGAACATTATGACCTGTGGAGATACTATTTGCTAATTACTATTAGTCTATTACACAGTTAGTATGCTAATGAATGGAACTTTCAATGTAATTTAAGATTTCCCATCCATACCTTCTGCATCAGCCACTAAATTGCTCTTTTCACTTGACTGAATGGAACTTTCAATCTGCACAATCTCCTTTTCTATTGTCACAAACCTCTCTAGAACTTCAGGAGTGCTCACAAATCTAACAAACCTATAGAAAACAAATCAAAAACAAAACACACACCGTTAACAGTCCTATACCGGATATGATACAACCTGAAAAAGAGTTTATAAGACGATGCATCCCTCACTCTAAATGCCAATTTTGTAGTGTTGAATTAAGCCCAACCCAATTTTTAAGATGGCGTCAGAGCCAATCTAGATCCGTTGGGCCACTCCATATCCAGAGCCAATCTAGATCCGTTGGGCCACTCCATATCGGGCAACTTGGGTCACGCTCCAATTGTCCAACCTTGGGCGTGAGGGGTGTGTGTTTAGAGTCGCACATCGGATGTGATATGACCTGAGTAGTAGGCATCACTCAATCTAATTTTGTAGGGTTGAGTTAGACCCAATCCAAATTCTAAGACACATAATTGGCATTAAAGAATTATTCTTTTCTATAAAGTTCAAGATAAAAGGTTGAAACTTTGCAACTAACCAAAGGAAAGTAATCCTTGTTCTGATCCAAAATTCACATTTTTCTATACTGAAAACACTTTCAATCCAATTCATCAAAAACCAAAAGAGAGTACAAAAGAGAAAACCTTTGGAGGGTAGCTTTGGTGAACCAAGGAGCATATGCAGAAGGTGGACGTAAAGTAACTGAATAGCCACCTTTAGAAATCTGATCTTTAGCACTCTTTAAATGAGAAAGAAAAGGTTCTAACAATCCAGAAGCTAGTCTTTCACTCACACCTCCTCCAGCAACAATCATCAAATCACATCTTCAACATATAACAAAACATTGAAACACGGAGTCAAAACATTTTTCTTTAGTGCTATAATAAATTCTAATGTGTTTGTGAAATGTGAAGTTGAAGAAGAACCTGGTTCTTGTTGGAGTGAGTTGAAAAAGGGCATAATCAAGATGACAACTCGGATCCATAACTAAAGAGAGTTAGACTCAAAGATTCAAACTTTGAATGAAAAACACAATCGGGATCTTTGAAAACCCTTCCCTTTTTACATGGGGTGCTTGCTTCACATGGAATGTAGAATGTGGGTCCAACAAAACATGTTTCTATCTACAGAAGAAAGAGTACATTATGTTATGTTATGTGTTAATAAAAATGGATGAAGCTGAAAGGAGAGTGTTTGTTGGGAGGTCCATTTTTTCATGTTAACTTGTCATACAAGAGAAGAGAACAGAGAATTGTGTTGCTTTAGCAGGTTGTCGGTCAGGTCACGAGTGAAGTGAGGTGAAGAGTCAGAGAGTGAATGAGCAGCAACGCAACAACAAGAAAGAAATAACCACTTGTGTAGTACTAGTTGTTGCTATCACTGTGACACTTGTCGGTATCGGTACCAACCATCTTTTTAGAAAATAGAAATCAATGTTCTCATGTTAAATTTTTACAAACATGGAAATACTCGGTCCCTTAGTATACTTTCTTATACTTTCTGGCTAAAAAAATTTCTCCCATAATACATGACTCACAATCTCACAAACATGGAAATACTTGGTCCCTTAGTATAATGTTCTCATGTTAAATTTTTACAAACATGGTAAACTAACTCACAATCTCTCTTTTCTATACAAAATTACTACTTTTCTTAATTTCTGTGTCACAACCTTAAACGACATGTAATATGTGACGAAGGGAGTAGGAGGTTAGTACTTAATAAAGTTCATGTGTTATTTTTGTATTAAATTAAAGGCTAAATTATAGTTTTGGTCCCCTTATTTTCACAAATTCAGACATTTGGTGCCCCTATTTTAAAATTCAGACATTTAGTCTACCTATTTTAAAAACTTAGACATTTTAGTCCAAAGAAGGGTTTTCATTTTTTTTGCTGATTTGGAGGTCTGTCCAAAAAAAACTGACGTGGCGCCTGATGTTGGCGCACCCCATGTGGCTGCCACGTCATTAAATAATCCAATCAACATGCCATGTAATATTAAAATAATTAAAATATTAAAATTAGAATTTTTTTACAATTAAAATTTTTTAAAAATTGACAAGAAAACTAATTTTTTTATATACTTACGTTTTATTATCTCAAACAAAAACAACATTAAATCAAAATTGAACTATTTCACCAATCAGTTTTGAATCTTAATATGGTCATCAATATATTCCTAATCAAGTGCACTTTATAAAAGGCAATTTTCCTAGTACATGATTTTTATTCTTAGTTTTTAAAATAATTTAACAACATTGAATGATATTTTTTTTGACTCAGCATTAAACAAAAACATTAAACCTAGAACTAACACTACAAGAAACATTGATTTTACTGTCCAGGCGTTTTCGGCGGATTCATATCCGTCAGAAAGTTTCCGGCGGATTAATGGCATTTTCGGCAGATTTGGTCCCCCGGAACATTTCCGGCGGATTTGTCCGAATTTAAAATGATTTTTTTTAAAATAAAAATAAAAATCCGCCACAAATAGCGTTTCCGGCGGATTTAAAAATGGGGGGAAATTCAAAATTCAAAATCCGCCACAAATGTCGTTTCCGGCGGATTCTAAAAAAAAGGGGGGGGGATTCGAAATTTGAAAATCCGCCACAAATGTCGTTTCCGGCAGAATTTAAAAAAAAGGGGGGGAAATTCGAAATTTGAAAATCCGCCGGAAATTCACGGAATCCGCCGGAAATGCCCAAATCCGCTGGAAAAGCCGTCCGCCGGAAATGCCGTCCACCGCCCAAATCCGCCGGAAATTCCGTCCACCGCCCAAATCCGCCGGAAAGTGTATCCGCCGGAACTCCCCTAAATCCGTCGGAAAGCGTAGTTTTTGAGGGATTTGACATTGTAACCGTTACACCCCCTTCCTCTATATATTCTCACGAATTCCTCTTCATTTTCACATCTTCTTCACTTCTTCACATCTCAAATTTCTCTCTTCTTCTCTTACAAAATCTCTTCCATTCTTTGATATATTTCTTCCATCTAAGGTATGATTTCTTCATCTCTTTCATAGAGTTCTCTCTTTTTCTGTTTGTTTGAGTTTTATTTTCGTTTTTTCGATAATGGTATAGTTATTATTTGTTGTATTGTTTGTTTAGGTGTTGAGTTTGGATCGTGTTTTGGTTCGTTTTAATTTTTGTTGGAAGGAGTTTGGAATAGCATCAAGCCAGAGTCTTCTCTTCACAACCGGTTAGATATCCAATTTAATATTTTATATATTATTAGATTGTTATATTAGATAGTTATTTGATATAATATTAGTTAGATTATAATTTCTTCAATAGTTAAATATAATTTTTTTTAATAATTAGTTAATATAATAGTTAATATATAAATTAGTTAATATATATATAAATTAGTTAACATATAATTACGAAATTAAAGTAATATTTTTTTAATATATTTTTATTTTTTGGTTAATAAATTTCAATAAGTAAATACGAAAAAAAATTAATAACTAAAGTTTATATTAATTTACTTTTTAATTTGGGTTTATACGAAATTAAAGTAATATATTTTGTAATATTTTGTAATTTTAATTTATGTTTGTATATTTAATTTATTTATTTTATATTTAATACCAAATAAAAGTAATATATTTTGTAATGCCAAAGTTTATATTTTGTAATTATTTTGTAATATTTTGCATATTTAATTTATTTTGTAATACCAAAGTTTATATTATTTTGTAATATTAATTTATGTTTGTATATTTAATACCAAATAAAAGTAATACCAAAGTTTATATTAATTTACTTTTTAATTTGTGTTTATACGAAATTAAAGTAATATATTTTGTAATATTTTGTAATTTTAATTTATGTTTGTATATTTAATTTATTTATTTTATATTTAATATATTTATTTTATATTTTCGTAATAAATTTTATATATAAAAAAATGGTATTAATTTAGAGATTTTGAGATAAATATGATATTTTATGTTGATATAATTGATATAAATGCGAATTATATTATTGATTTCTATTTTTTATTCATTTTTGGATAAAAATATTAAATATTATATTTACTTTATTAAATTGTATATCAATATATATTTACTAATATATAATTACATTTAATTTATTATTAACCCAAAGTTTGATATTTTGTTTAGAAGATAGGAATTTAAAATTAGTAATATTAATATATAGAGAATAGTATATATAGTATATATAAGAATAAAACAACATGTAATTTAATTATAGTTGTTATTATGTTATTATTATAATTAAATTTGCTTTTTAATATATATATAGTTAAAATGCTTCAAAAAAAAAATATATAGTTAAACTAGATATTAATGTATTTAATATATCAATAAAAAAATGCTATATTTGAATAATTGCTAGTGTATGTTTAAAACCTAGTAACTAGTGATTTATTTAATGTTAACATCGTTAGTGTATGTAAATATGTGTATATGTATACATATGTGCATGTATATGTAATATGTAATAAATATATAGGAATCTAATATATAACATTAATTTTTATTGAACTATAGTACGTAGTTCTCGAAAACATGGATCGTAGTTAGATGTACGATCGGTTGTTTCCTGGAAGAGCTGGTTTAAAGCGGCGTTTTGTACAAGGAGTAGAAGAGTTTCTATTTTGTGCTAAGCAGCACGAAGAATTTGCGCGACAAGGCGGAATTTGATGTCCGTGCTTGAAATGTTCATTTCAATTTATAAAAAATGATGATGAAATCAGAATGGATTTGTACAATAATGGGTTTAGGCCAAATTATTTTATATGGAGTCGTCACGGCGAATTAGCAGCAGGGGTTGTTCATGCAGTTAATGTTCCGGTTGATGTAGTAGCTCCCACAGCAAATACTTATCCAGCGGCTACGACATCTAGAGGCGAAATTATTCAACCTTTAGAAGTTTATCAAGGAATGATATCTGATGCGGTTGGAGTAAACTTGGATTATGAAGAGCCGAAATATGATGATGAAGAAGTTCCAAATGAGGAAGCTCAAAGATTTTACATGTACTTGAATGAAACAAATAGTCCATTATTTGAAGGAGCTAAAGACTCTAAATTATCAATGTGTGTTCGGTTGTTGGGTCTTAAGTCGCAGTTTAATGTTGCTAAGTTATGCATGGAGTATATGACCAAAATGATGTTGGATGCAACTCCTGTTAAAGGACTTTTGCCGCAGAGTTATTATGATGCTAAAAGATTAGTATCGAAACTTGGTTTGAAATCTAAAAGAATTGATTGTTGTGTCTCTGGTTGCATGCTCTATTACAACAATGAGTTTGGCATAAATGATGGAGAGTTGTCGAAATGCTAAGATTTGTGGAGAGCCACGCTATCGTGCCAGCAGAAGAGGGATGAGTGGAGGCAAATTGGTTCCACGAAAAGCAATGTTCTATTTGCCGGTCATACCAAGGCTACAGAGGATGTTTACTTCAATGGAGACCGCAGGTAAAATGACATGGCACCATCAAAATAGAAGTAACTCTGGTGAATCATGTCACCCATCTGACGGTGAGGCTTGGAAGCATTTTGATCGTGTTCATCCAGATTTTGCCAGTGATCCACGAAATATTCGACTTGGTTTATGCTCTGATGGATTCACACCATATATTCAAGCCTCGGCAACACCGTACTCGTGTTGGCCGGTTATTCAAGCCTCCAGAAATGTGTATGTCTAAACCATACATGTTTTTAAATGCAATTATTCCAGGGCCGAGTAATCCAACAGCTGGAATTGATGTATATTTGCAACCATTGGTTGATGATCTAAAAAGACTTTGGAATGGTGTTTTAACTTATGACGTAGCACGCAAACAGAATTTTGTGATGAGGGCGGCTTTGATGTGGACGATTAATGACTTCTCTGCATAGGGAATGTTGTCTGGTTGGGGGACACATGGTAAAATGGCATGTCCGACTTGCATGGTTGACACAAAGGCTTTTACTCTTAAATACGGAGGAAAGACTTCGTGGTTTGACTCGCACCGTAGGTTCTTACCTATGGAGCACCCATTTCGAAAGCAGAAGTATGCATTTATCAAAGGAAATGTTGAAACAGATGGACCTCCTCGTATTTTGACACCTGAAGAAGTTTGGGACAGTGTTAAGGATATTCCTCCTGTGGAAGTTGTAGCGGGTGTTGTGTCTCGTCCAGAAGGCTATGGACAATGGCACAATTGGACAAAAAAAAGTATTTTTTGGGAACTTCCCTATTGGAAAGATAATCTATTGAGACACAATCTCGATGTGATGCATATAGAGAAGAATTTTTTTGACAACATATTTCACACCATATTTAACATTAAAACCTAAAGCCAATTATACTTTATCTACCGAACAAGCGAAAGCAGTTTATCGGTGGATAAAAGAGTTGAAAATGCGAGATGGTTATTCTTTCAATTTATCTAGATGTGCGGATGTGGATCAGGGGAGGTTGCATGGGATGAAGAGCCATGATTGTCATGTATTCATGGAGTGTTTACTTCCTATCGCTTTTAGTTCGTTGACGATACATGTTTTGAATCCGCTCATTGAAATTAGTCAACACTTTAAGAATTTGTGCTCAGCAACGCTAAAAGTTGATGATCTTGCAAAAATGGAAGAAGACATCCCGTTTATCATATGCAAGTTGGAGAGAGTATTCCCGCCTGGTTTCTTTGATTCTATGGAGCATCTTCCGGTGCATCTCGCATATGAAGCTAAACTTGGCGGACCTGTCCAATACCGATGGATGTATCCGTTTGAAAGGTTAGTTAATTAATTAAAGATCATGGGTGATTCCAAAAGAAAGAAGTTTATGTTATTTATATATATTAACATATTGTTTTCTTTAGGTTCATGGGTGATTCCAAAAGATCAGTGAAAAACAAAGCTAGAGTTGAAGGATCGATATGTGCTTCTTACTTGCACCGTGAAACAACTCATTTTTGTTCATATTATTTCAAGAGTGAATTTGCTCCAAGAATCAGTCGAAATGAAATGGATATTGATTGTCCTAGACATCATTTGGCTTTGTCTGTCTTTTGTCTACCTGGTCGTCCATCTGGGAAGGAGTCAATTCACTGGCTAACTGAAGAAGAGTTAAATTCAGCACATGTTCATGTGTTGATAAACTGTTCTGAGGTGCAACCATTCATTGAGTATGTATTCCTCAACGTGCCTTAATTAATATCAATCTTATATTTGATACTAATAATTACAGTTGTGTAAGCATTAATAATCTTTTTTCAATTAGGGAATTTTTGTCATCAGAGGGAGTGAGTGAAGATCAATCATCTGCACATATTAGTGCACATTTTCCAATGTGGTTTAGGCAACATGTTTATTCCCTCCCACCAACTCCTGCTAACCAACACCTGAGGAACTTATCCGACGGTCCTCGAAGAAGTGTTAGAGAATGGCACACATACTTTGTTAATGGTTACAAATTTCACACCATTGAATGGACACAGGGCAGAGAAACTATCAATAGTGGTGTTTGCATGAAGGGTGTCACTGAAGGAGGTGAACATGATTTTTATGGAGTTGTTCAACACATATACGAACTTGCGTACCCCCATCTAGATTTTAGTCAGAAGGTAGTGGTTTTTTATTGTAATTGGTTTGATCCATCTTCTCGGGGAACAAGGGTGAATCAAAAGTCAAATACAGTGGACATTAAAATGAGTAGTAGATATCCACTGTATGATCCGTTCGTCATTTCACAAAATGTGAGACAAGTGTATAATGTCCCTTATCCATCAACACGGACTGATAGGCGTGGTTGGTGTGTCGCAATTAAAACAAAGCCAAGAGGTCGCATTGAGACAAATGATGACACAGTGGAAGATGTGCCATATCAAATGGATGAGATGACTAATGTAAATGAAGTGATTCAAGTTGAACACATGAGTCGTTTATGTGATGAGCCAAACACCGGCGACGAAGTTGATGATGAAGATGCAGCAGAGCACGTTGGTCCATCAAGAATTCATGACTCTTCCGATGACGATGATTTTGAGAATGAATATGATTCCAATTAGCTAGCTAGTACTTAATTTATGCATGTTGTTGTATTTAATTTAATTATAATATGGATACAATTTATGTTTTAGTGTTTAAATTAATATTAAGCCGATCTCTTTTTTTAAAATATTTAAATCTATATATATATATATATATATATTTCTAAATTTCTAGATATATACAGTATATGGCTCACTCAGGATCTGAGTCTGATCATGATGATCATGATGTTCCTCCACCGGTGGATGATGTTGGTAGTAGTCGTAGGACGAAGACTTCTACTCGCCTTAGACGTCGTCAGCAACCCCGTCAAGTTGTTGTTCCTGATAGTGACAGATATGTGCCTCGACCTCAGACAGATGGAGCTTCTAGTAGTACTACTCCACAGGAGCCGGTGATTCCTGAAGGTACTGAGGGCATAGCCCCAGTACATGTTGATGCTGAAGGTATACGCACTTATCACATTGACCAGGAGGTGGTGAGGTATACGCTTGATGGCCGTGTCATTTTGAAGATTGCTGGTGACTCGTAAGTATAGTATTTATATTAATTTATTTTTCTTTTATAACTCTTATTATATAAATTTTGTGTAACAAAATTCATCTCTTTAAATATTCTACAGCTTTCTTCCTTGCAAAAAAAGTGCAACTGCAATCATAACATCAATCAGGGAGAATTTCAACAAGGGCTGGAAGAATTGGGGTGCAGTGAGAAAAGATGAGGACGAATGCGCAAAGATTTTAAATTCATTTTTAGTAAGTTTTTATTCTAAAAACAATTTTTAATTATTTTATTATTGATTAATTTGTTTTTATTTTATATAATATATAATATTATGTAATTAACATAATTGTATAATTTTTAAAATAGGAAAAATGTACGTGGCTACATGAGGAACAAGAAGAAGTTATGAGAGTCTTCCATAAGAGGTGTTCTCATCGCTTTTCTGAATTATTGAGGAATGCACGAATAGAAGATAAGAAACTGACTTATATGGGAGAATCAAGTTGGCAAGACCTGAAAAAGTATTGGGCGACACCGAAATTTAAACTCAAAAGTGAGAAAGCCAAGAAAAACAGGGCTTCTGACAAAGGTCGCTGTACACACACAGGGGGCAGTGTTAATGCTGCAACTCATCATTTGCGTTTGGTAAATTTCTTACATATTATTAATTAATTATTAATTAGTATTTATAATTAATTGATTAACTAATAACACTATTTATATAGGAGGAAATGAACCAGAGGCCAGTTACGTTGCCTGAGTTGTATACCTACCTCCATGTCCGGGAGGAGACTGGTGAGTTTGTTACTGACCAGGCGAGGGAGGTTCAGGTAAAAGTTATTATATATACAATTATAAATATTATCTTTAAATTATTATTATTTTATTAATAGTTATTCATTTTATTTTGGTTTGTATTATTTTTTCAAGAGAACTTTGAGGCTAGAATTAATGAGTACCGGGAGACTTAACAGCAGAGCAGTGGGAGCACGGAAGTTGATCCTGTGGAGGAGGCTAGAGCAGCTCGTGAAATTTGGGAGAGAGCAGTTGGTCCAAGAAAAAGTAATCGTTTAGCAGGATCTGGTGGTATCGGACCGGCTGCTTTCAGAGCAAGTATTATTCCGAGTCTTTCTAGTTCTGGATCAGCTGGGAGTACTGCCCGCTCATATGTTCCTACCACTGGAGATTTGAATGCTGTAACTGAGTTGATCCAGCAGTTAAGCCAGGCTCATCGTGAGTATGAAGAGCGCCAGCAGCGAAGTGCACTAGAATTGCAGGAGCTTCGAGAGCAGACTATGTTAGCTGAGGCACGCGTGGCGGAGCAGGAACGACAAGCAGCGGAGGAACGTAGGCTAAATGAGGAGCACTATAATCACTTATTGAGTCAGCTGTCTCAGCAGCAGTACTCCGGGCCATCATCTTCCCATATGGCGCCATCCTACACGCCGCCACAGCAGCACTTTGGCGGTGCCTTTCAGCCATGGTCTCAGTACCCGCAGCACTATCCACCTCAGCAACAGATGTATCCACCCCCACCCCAGCAACAGATATAAATAATAAATATTATTATTATTTATTATAAATATTTAATAATATTGTTTGTTATTTAATTCGTATTATTTAAAAATAATTATTATAAAAAAATTAATTATATTTAATTCGATATTTTTAAAAAAAATATTTTTTAATAAAAAATTAATTTTCTGTTTTTAAATCAGTTTTTTATTATTAAATTTCCTTTTTTTAAAAAAAGGTTTTTCCGGCGGATACTAATTATTTCCGGCGGATTTTAATTTTTTTTTTTAAAAAGTTTTAATTTCGGGCGGACTTAATAAAAATTTTTTAAAAAAAAAAAATTTTCGGCGGATTATTGGGATTTCCGGTGGATTTATTCAATTTTTTTTTAAAAAAAAACCCAATTTCCGGCGGATTTGGAAGTGTTTCCGGCGGATTTTAATTTTTTTTTTAAAAAAGTTTTAATTTCCGGCGGATTTATTCAAATTTTTTTACAAAAAAAAACGCAATTTCCGGCGGATTTGCGTGGCTTTTGCGGCGGATTTGGCGCCGGAAATCTCCGAGGGATTTTCCGGCGGATTTTCCCTCGGAAATTTCCGGCGGATTTTGCGAGGGACCTGTATCCGCCTGAAATTTCCGGCGGAGAAATCCGCCGGAAACCATTTGCGACGAGGGTTTTTCCGGCGCCCAAAATCCGCTAGAAAGTCCAAATTTTTGGCGGATTTTGGTCGCCGGAAAATCCTGTTTTTCTTGTAGTGTAAAACAAAAACAATGAATCAGAAATCTTAGAAACAAGAACCCAGAACAATAACCCCGAAATCCAAAACAATGAAACAAGAACCCAGAAACCCAAAACAAAAACAATGAACCCAGAAATCTTATATTGTTCTGGTACATTGTTGGTCTTGGAACAAAAACAACGAACCCAACTTGCCTCATCACAATCGCTGTTTTAAAACCGATTTTAACAATCGCTCAACTCTCCATTACGAATCCCTCTTCTCATCACAATCTCTCTTCGCTTTGCTTGACACTGCCTTATGCAGGAAACGTTTGATCTTGGTTTCGATTTCACCCCAGCCTACCGAGTTAGAGGTGACAAAAAAGACTACCTAACCTGTGTTGAAACTCGGGCCGAGATTTTATAGCCCATCCCTATATGGGCCACAGGCTTTTCGGGCTAGGTCGAGTTTTATATGATACTAATTAAAAAAGATAACTTTTTTAAAAAAATATAAAATACGCACTGGTATATGTTTTTTTTTTTGACAAAACTCACTGTTATATGCTGAATTGAATATATAGACTATTAACGCAAAGAAAAATATAGCTTCGTACTTTATATCGAAGAATTTGATTTTTATTATTGTATTTAGATTTTGGAAAAAAAATAGTTCCTCGTAGATTATTAGGTTAGTGAAAGACCGCTGCTGTAAAAAAAAAAAAGTAAGACCCTGAACTAGGGATGGCAAAAAAACCCGGACCCGCGGGTAAAACCCATGACGGGTCCGAGGCAGATAGTCAAACGAGTACCCGCGGGTTGAATAAACGGATAGTCAAACTACCCGTTAGTAAACGGGGCGGGGCCGGGTAGCAAGGTACCCGTGCCCGCGGGTACCCGATCTCGTAGCAAAATATACTTAAATACCCCTCATATATATATATATATATATATATATATATATATATATAGTTAAGAAACCCTAAATTTTCCCTACACTCACACCACTCGGCCGTCTCTCACTCTCACTTTGTGGACCTGAAGAACTGATTTGTAATTCTTCCATTCTTGTTTAATGTGTGTTTTAAAACCCCTTTCATTTCTTTGTCTTTAAATACGAATTTCACACTAGAGTATTTCAATACTGTATGTTTAATTAAAAAAAGTTTATGTTTTTTCCTTCTTAGTGGACGCTTGAATTAATAATAGAAGTGACGTTTTCTCTGTTATATATTTTTGACTTTATTTATGTTTTGCTTTGAGTTTAGACCATGTTATTTCAAATTTTATTCTTTTTAAAAAAATATTTTTATTAATTTACAAATATTCGTGAGTACCCACGGGTACCCGTTAAGAAACATACCCATTTAAAATCCGCTAAGTGAGTACCTGTGCGGGTACGGGGCGGGTACGAGTCCCATTTATACTAAACGGGGCGGGTAGCGAGTAGTTGCTACCCGTGCCCGCCCCGCCCCGTTGACATCCCTACCCTGAACCCTCCCACTTCAAGAAATTCAATAACACAGACAGTAAGTATAAAAGATCCACTACAAACAGTATAGTTTTGTGTAGTTATACTTAATATCACTGTTATAAAAGATTATTTGTTTAAAAAAATAATTGTGATTTTTTTTTTGTGAAAAAACATTTTTTTTTTGCAAGAAATGAATTTTCAAATTCTTTACTTTTAGGTGGTATTTCAAATTCACTAAATTTAGTCTTACTAAAATACATCATAAAATCCATTCATTTTAAAAATTCTCCACATTTATTATCTAAACAAGTTAATTTGGTTTGAAACATTTGAATTACGCTCTTAAATTACATTACCCTAAAAAATTACCTCATCCAAACACACTCTAATGTAGTGTTTGGATGGAGTAATTCAAAATTTGTAGGGAATTTGAAATTATAGGATATTCAATTGCTTCAATTGGATTCCATTCAATTATAAAGTTCTTTGTTTGGATAAAACATTTAAAATTCTTCATTCTTAAAATTCATTTGAATCACCCTCTTAAATTACATTACCCTTAAAAATTACCCCATCCAAACACACTCTAAGGTTTTCAAATAATTTCTCAAAGTCAGGGTTTGATATAGTCTTGGAGAAATTAAGAAGGTGAGGAGAACACATGGTAATTAATGTTGGGTGTCAAATCCTATATCTCTCTGTTATGGCACCACATCATTGAAAAATAAGAAAGAAACGTGCCTCTTGAAAACCCAAAGTACTATTAAGAGCGGGAAGACTAATGACAACACAAAACCCCAAAACTAGATTTTCAAAATATCTCTGTTTTTATTTTCGTCAAACACCTGAAAATCAATGCCTATGGCTAGCCTCGTTCTACATGGAAGGCGAAGCTGTCACCTGGTTTCAGTGGATGATTTCAACAAGAAGTTGTTGTCATGGTCGACGTTCTCCATGCCCTGAAGCTACGCTTTGCACTATTGCACTATGAAGATCCAAAAGGCTCTCTCTTTAAGTTGTGTCCAACAACGAATTTTAAGGAGTATTAAACTGAATTTGAGTCCCTGGAGAACCGCATCATGGGCTTACCACCATAGTTTTATTTAAGCTGCTTCATTTCGGGTCTCAAACCGGAAATAAGACGAGAGTTACAAACTTTTCAACCTATTTCCCTTTCCTATGCTATTAGTTTTCCTAAGCTATTAGTTTGGCCGGGGGCGGATCTTCATTAGAACTGGGGAGGGCCATGGCCTTCCCTCAAAAAACATGGGAAATTACTACAATACACCTGCTATAAATCAACTACTAAGTAAATATATGTTTGGTGTGAAAATAACCAAAGTTATTTTGGCCCAACAGTTAAAACTTCGCCTTGTCACTGCTGACTCTCATGTTCAACTCCCACTTTGGTTTGTCTTAATATTCTCCGCTAAATTTTTAAGCTTGCTAAAATGCATATAACGGGAGTCGAACCCAAGTCCAAAATTTTACTGTCAGTTTGATTTACCATTTAGGTTTATATATTTGATCACCCCCTGCAAATATCTCATTTTTCCATTTATCCCCCTGTAAATTTTTTTTTAAGGTTATCCCTTGCAAATATAAACAGTTTTCGGTCACCCCCCTCTGTTTGATTAAGTAGTGTATAATGGGTAAAAACCATGTACGGTTACCCCCCTGCAAAATATAAAAAGTTTACGGTTACCCCCTATAGGGGGTAACTGGAAACACTTATTATTTGCAAGGTTGATTTTAAAACTTTTTTTCTTTACAGGGGCGTAAATGGGAAAATGAGATATTTGCAAGGGGGATCAAATATTTAAGCCTACCATTTATCCACTTGTTGTTGTTATGAGTGAATATACGATATTAATATACATACAATACATAAGAAAAACATGTTTTGTTTTTTTTTTTTTATAAAAAAAAACATGTTTTGTTATGCATTAGTAGTTTTTTTACTCAAAGTATAGGTAATATATATATATATATATATATATATATATATATATATATATATATTTATTGGAGTGTAAATTTTATTCATGTTTTTAATACTATCACATCTCTTATAATAGAATTAGATATTATGAATAGATGGATGATAGTTTTCAAAAAAATATATCTAGAATTTTAATATTAGGGTCAAATAAATTTTAAATTATCTTTTACAAACACTACTAGAAAAAACGCAGATAGAGACGGACGAATTCCGTCTCCAAAAGTGAAAATTTTCGTTGTCCCTTTTAGCGTTAACAAAAAATCGTTAAAATGGACAACGATGCAACGTTTTTAAAAATTAAGGGACTTAGGCGTAATAAAAAAAAGTTAAGGGACCTATTCGTTACCAAAAAATAATTTAAGGGAGTTGAGGAGATATTTTACTTTATTATTAATTAAGATTTTTCATTTTTCACTAAATACTTAATTCAAACTTTAAATTTACGCTCATTTTCTAAAGAAATATTGATTTAATCTTTAAAGAATATATTTTTTAAATTTTGATTTAGAAAAATATTATTTGTGAAATATATTATAAAATATTGTAAACTTTGAAAACTATTTAAAATATAAAAAATATAAATGATTCCACAACTTCTAAATATAAACTTTTTAAATTGATAATGTTAGAGACGGAATATAGAGACGGAATACGGTAGAGACGGATTTTTCTCCCGTCTCAAACAATAACTTGACTTTGACTAATAAGTTAGAGACAGAATCAGAGACGGAATACAGTAGAGACAGACCTTGCTTCTGTCTCTAAAATTATTTTGACTTTGACCGACTATATAGAGACGAAATTAGCGACAGATTTTATTTGCTACGGACAAATTCGTCTCTATATTCCGTCTCTGAATGAAGGTTTAAGTTATAATAATTTTAAAGGAGTCGCTAGAGACGGAATAATTAGCGACAAACATATATTCCATCTCTAATTTTCGTCTCAAATTCGTAAAATTCTAATTTCATCTCTGACCAAAACAATCCGTCTCTATTAGAGACGGAAAAAATTCCGTCTTTAAATTTCGTCAGTATTTAAGATTTTTCTTGTAGTGAAACAACTTCAATTGAGTCTTTGCGAGATCAAACCAAGTTGCAGTACCATTTCCTCTCCAGTTGTTCTAGTTTGTAAGGAGGACAGTAGCTAGAGGCTTTGCGTTGATTACCAGGCTCTCAACACCATTACAAGGAAGGGTTGTTTCCCTAGCCCGTCCATTGATGAATTATTAGATATGAGCTCCAAGGCACCAAAATGGTTCTCTATGTTGAATCTTCGTTCTATGGTTCTCTATGTTGAATCTTCGTTCTAGATACCACCAGCACATTAGAATGGCAACGAACGACATTCCAAAGATGGTTTTTCAAACGCAGCAAGGTCACTATAAGTTTCTCATCATGCCATTTGGGCTATGCGCGCAACACTCTTTTAACGTTCCAATTAGTTGCTATGTGCATCATCTTTGCTCCATATCTGCGAAATTGTGATCGTCTTCCTCGAAGACATTCTTATTTTTACATTGTCGTACATCAATGAAAGTATGGGTTGATTGCATGACATGGTGGGAAGTGGAACTTCCCATTACAAACAAACATGCAACATGGTTTGAAAGTTGGAATGCCTTTGGTAGAGATTTCCAAAGGAATTATTGATTTTGCTTTTCTTTGATGTGGTGTGGTCCTAATTAATGGCATCAAAGAAACAAAATTGGGTTTGAGACTATGGAGGAATTACATTAGTTGGTGTTCACTCCCTACAAATAAAATTAAATGGAATGTTGATGTTTCATCTATAGGCCAACCAAGGAAAGAAGACATTGGATGAGTCCTTTTTGGTTTGTGTATTTGGTCTTTTAGAGCTAAAATTTTAGAAGGCCGTGTAGTTTTTGTGGTGTCTTAATGGGAGCACATGTAGTCATGTATTGTGTTACATCTTGTCGTAATGTGTTTCTTGTCCAATGGTCTAGCACATGATACTACTGTATATATGTTCTCAGCCACCTTCATAGAACATAGGTAGAGTGTGCCTGCATTGATGTTGAATGCCATTTAATGAAATTTAATTAATTATAAAAAAACTATATCGTAATAACTATTATGACACCTTAGGCATTAATCAAATTATGCAGGAAACTGGTTCAGCGGTTGAGGCTCATCATTCCTTAACCAAGTGTCGAGGATTCGATCATCGCCTTGGGTATATGAAGCAATTTTAAATCTCTGGGCCAGCTATCCCACCCTTCGAGGTGCCTCCAATCCAGCGAGGGGTAGTCACTATTTGGCGGTGGATACCCTGTTCTCGACAAAAAAAGTTAAGCATTTATCAGCATGATTACTGGTTATGATATCTTTTACATATGTAACCAAAAAAAAAGATATCTTTTACATATTTTCTCCTTAATCATGGAAATCCTTTTTTTGACAAGCACAATAAGCATGCAAATTTTATTTTTGTATTTTTGGCTAGAATAAAAGTAATTATTACTACCATTTACCAATTTTTTTATTACTACCATGCTCTCTTTAAATGACTTTTTCAATTTCCAAATAAGTTACTTTAGAAATATGTAAAAAAATAAAGAAATACAATATTGAATGCAAGGGCTCCATTTTTTTTTATAAACCAAAATTATTATTAAATGAGGAAAAAAGACCAAAAACAAAACAATAGGGGGACAATAACCAAAACCCAGGAAGAAAATTAAACAAAATAAAAACGAAAATAACACAATAATGAAAATAATGCAAAGGGCTCCATTTAAGATCCTATTCTTTTATTTTTACCATGTTGAGTTCTAATATTTTTATAATCCGTTATCAGAATATAATGAGGATATGTAGTTCTCAATTCCATTCAATTACATTTTTCTACTTCTTCAATTCTACTTCTTTCTACATGTATATTGGTCTTTATCAGTTTGATTTTCCATCAAACAAGTTTCAATTTTTTTTGTCTACTTAAATGAAATGACAAATAAACACCATACACACACTACCACTGCTCACACCCAGGACGTCGACTCCAGTGAGGGACAAACTAGTTTCACACCCGAGATATGTACTTCTCACCATGATGATTAGGATGAGAGAAAGATAAGGGAAAGAGAAGGGATTCATGACAAAGGTAATGGGACTACAAATGTTGCAGGGTTAGATCCTAATGAAAAAGTTATGGTTGGGAGAGAAATTACTGAGGAAATATCAAGGATAACTTGAAGCCTAAGGCAATACAACATGAAAGTGAATCTCTAGGAAACAGTATGAGTTTGAAGGAAGCTGTATTGGATTTAAAAAATGAGTTCAAACAACTATATGATTTTCGAAGAGAATTCTCATGGATTATTGGCGCGGACAAGCTACCATATTGTTCTGTAAATTCCAAACGGAAGGGTAGAATCTCTTCGCTGCAGGCGTGTTTCCAAATCAAACAAGGTACAACAAGAGTTGTCCATATGGGCGAACAACCCCTTCACTGCAGATGTGTTTGTACTCATCATACAAGGTACACCAGCCAGCTCTCAGAAGAACGACGTTGCCGATCGCTGTAATGCACAAGCAAAACAATGATCAAGAGCATGTTTGTTGTGACCTTTCATCAACTTTGGAGAAGCTGTGTGGGAAAATAAGCTTTATGGAGAAGTTGTGGTAAACAAACAATTTTTTGGCTACAATGTTACTGGCATGCTGTATCCATTGATTTACCCTTGTTGGTAGTTTACGAATGTAGTTTTTTTGTTCGGACCATTGCTGGCTACCTATAGAGTGTCATAATATTTTCAACGAAAGATTAATCTCTGCTCGTGCTTAAAAGCAAATTTCACACTAAACAACACCGAGTTAGTCCACTGTAGGAATCGAACCTAGAAGCACCTGATCGACTCCTATGTCCCAGGATAACTTAAATCACTGCGCCAATGGTGTTGGTTAGTTTACCGATGTAGTTGATCAGCTACATGCAATAAACAGATCTAAAATATCATTAAAAATAAAACAGGATTAATTAGCAGTCATTTTTAATGTTTAGAGATAAACAGTTGCTATCTTTGGTTTGGTTTGAATTGATTGGAGCAATAAATTAGAAGGAGCTAGCTGTCTATCTAAGATTGTGCTTTTGGTACAAACAAATGTACATCTCTAAAAGACTAAAACAAAGGAAACCAACAAATAAGTGTAAGATAACAAAGGCTCACCAATTGCAATGACAAAACAAGTTATTGAAAAGAAAGTGTTCTTGCACTTTTAAAATTTTGAGTAGTTATGGGTCAAAAAAAATTTGAGTTGTTAGTTAAATTATATATCTGAATATTTCCAATACTTGTGGGGCTATGTAATGGTGGTTGGATAAATGATATAAGGAAAAGGATAAAGAAATTTGCAATCAAAGCCTTGCTAATAGTACACGACTTTTCGGCTTAATATATGTGGGTTAAAATAGTGCTTTCCAACTTAGAAATCAAATGCTTATCGCGAATGCTTCACCATGAATTCACAGTTACTATATATATAGTTTTGGATAATTTTGTGGAATTTTACGTTAGTAATAGCATTTGGATGAGATACTAGGGGTCTCTTCCAGCTTAACTAAGGTCCTGGGTTAGAATCCAGTCTTAGGCATGCAACAGAGTCAATTCTCTTGAGGGATAGCTTTGCTGCCAATTGTGGTCCCAACTCGAGGGATTAGTCTCTGCAGTTGCATACAGAGGATACCCGGATAAACAAAATTAATTTAACACTTATCTACTAGTGTAAAAAGGGAAAGAATACATGGTTTTAAATTGGTTATACTAAATTACAAAAAATTGTATACCAAAAAAAATTACAAAAAATTGTACCGAAAGACTCTCTCTCTCTCACTGTCCATCTATATCGATAGATCATGAAAATGTCAGGACCTATCCATGGATTTGAATGAAGTTTTCTCAAAAATTGAGGGAAGGAAGATGATGAATAGAACTCGGTCAAAAACAAAATAGAAATAAATAGAAATTCATAGTCAAATGTGAAGAAGAAAATGCCAACGCGTAGAGGGTTAAGCACATGCATACCCTCTAGTATATTTATAATTAATTATTAATTATTTGTTAGGAAAATAATTGAGACAATAACAAGTCCTAATTTATTTCTTTAAATTTATTTTATGCTTATTTGAAATGTCTCTTTTATCCCCTTAATAATAATAACAATTAATTCTGGACCGGGCTGATCGCCCAATCCAAGAAGTGGGCCGTGACCGGTCTAAACCAGTGAAGATCCCCTCGCCTGATGGAGCAGAATTTACAGGAATCGTGATCAACAGCTGAGATCGTGCCGGCCAATCCTACGGCCAGGAAGTACGTCTGACACTATAAATAGGGGTCAATCCCCACTGACATGTACACTTTTCCCCATAAATTCATTTCTTGTTTTGACATCTTCTCCCCTGACTTGGGCGTTAGAGTGTCTTTGCAAGTACAACCCGATCGGAGCTCTGCTCCAGACTACAGTATCGGATTGTGCCACCTTGCGCCAGACCGGTCCATCCCAAGGCATTCAAGGTGTGGTTCAACAATTGTTCTTGTAAATAAAATGGGGGTGGTGCAACCCTTAAGGATATAGCCTTACTAAGGGATATCCTCCCAAAATACATGAACCAAGAGTCCCCAATACAATAGTGAAATGAGCTACAGGGAATTAGTCTCTCTTGTCTGTTCTCCACCTGCCGCGCCGAGGTGGGGGTGTCCTCCATGTTTGTCTTGTATGCGGACGCGTCCTGGTCTGTCCATGGCCCGTACGGCGTCGCATGCAATTGGTCCTTCATCGGCACTATTCATGCTTCCTCGGCCAACAATTGTGCTACTCGGCTTCATTCCTTGCTCGACAAGGGTTTTCCTTGGGGGGAGTGAAAGCCCTTTTCGGTCTTCTAGAGCCCTTCTCGATTTTCTGGAGTCTAAGTCGGCAATTTTTGGACACCCTAGTACAACAATAATTCACTTTCTCTTAGAAAATCATTTTTTAGATGGTCGCCAGCAAGTTGCTAGTATTTATTTGACTGCAGGAAATGTGCTGTAAGTTATTGAGAATTTAAGGCTGATTTGCGTACCAAATTGTGCTAGGAAATAAAGAGTGTAAGAAGGAATCATTATAGGAAAAAAATGATGTCTAGCTAACAAACAAGTCTCACATGTCTTCTGTCAATTTACACAATTATACAGAAACAGCCCAATATTAGTAATTGATACAGATAGTATAACATTATTGTTAAATACCAAATTAAGTTATATATTCCTAAGATTCATATCAGTATCATGGTATCTACCAAAATATGCCACTTTGATACATCATAACCCACATGTGAAGTTGCCACCTTATAAAACGCACATAAAATAACAATCATTATGTACGGCAAAAACTCTCTTTAATTAATTATTAGAATAATAACATTGGTCTAGTTAATTTTTTACGATACAGAATTCCTTTGCGAACAAGGTAAGGAAAATTTGTGATGAGTTATGACTTGACATTGTCTATTCAACCAGTCAAAAGGAAGATGCCCCTTGAAGTTTACATCCATCCCAATGTTTATAACCAGTTGAGCCATCGATACATATATCTGGTTGACTAATCAAGTTTTCTTTCAATATATGTTGTCGTGTACATGGTTGGTCAAAATACCTAGTAGGCCACAAAAAAATTGTTTAATTACTAATTTTTAAATAGGTTCCTAGAAAATTATTTAATAATTAAACCTAAAAAAGACAAAAAGTTTCTTAGGAGACAAGACGAAATTACTAAGATCTTTGTGCATGAAGAAAAAGGGAACAAGGAACTATAGTTTGATGTAGTTTGTCTTCCAATAGTTTTCCAACTTATAATACGGAAAATCTACGTTTTGTATAAAAATCAACTTCGAATTCATGTGCCATATAGTTATTCACTTAAGTGTTCACACATAAAGAATGAATGAATAAGAAAAAACCATAACGTGTTTGAAAGGTTATCAATTACTAAGTACTACTCAGTATAATGCCCAGAGGAAGTCAAGTTACTGCTTTTCATATCACATAGCTGTAAAAAAAATTCGTTAAGAAAAACTTTTGAATTTCAATATTTTTTCCACGCTTTCTTAGTCAAGTTTCTCCAAAGTAAAAACTAGATTGAATACCCCACTAAATAAGAATTTTAAAACAAAGACCAAAAAAAGGAAAGAGATCAATTCTTTCTATAAATACATACATAGAAAAACATCAAGTTACACCAAACTCTCCATCCATTCTATATTCATCAATTTCATTATCATCACATTTACATCATATATACAACGGTACAACACCTTCAAAAAGCAAAATAATACAAACAAAACGATTCGGTTTGAATTTAATAACACATAAAATAACAATATTTGTGCTACTTCAACATGCAACGTTCAATCCAACGCAGTTTTTTGAGCCAACAAATAAGAACACAGGTAATGTGTATCTCTAGAAAATAAGAGTATTTGATATGTGAATTATGTTACATTATTTAGGGGACTATATATCTCGATCTGAGTATCTCTCTTCTTTGTTTTTTGTATATTGATCGTATGTTAGGGTTTTGAGTATTTCTATTAATCAAATTACGTAATCGTTACTAATCAAATATGTTTACCATTTCATAACATAAACAGGTAATGGCAAAGCGAGTGATGGAGCCATGCGACGTGTTCTTGAACCATAGAAGCACAGACACGAAAAGAACGGTGACGACTCTACTTTATGATCACCTTAGAAGGAATGGTTTCAAGCCTTTCTTGGATGAGAAGAACATGAAGCCAGGAGACAAATTGTTTGAGAAGATTAATGGTGCAGTTCTGGAGTGTGAGATTGGTGTGGCTGTTTTCTCTCCTCGTTATTGTGAGTCCTATTTTTGCCTCCATGAACTTGCACTTCTCATGGGGTGTAGAAAAAAAGTCATTCCCATTTTCTGTGACATTAAGCCTTCTCAATTGCAAGTTCTTAACCATGCAAAGTGGTCTCAAGAGGATGTTCGAAGGTTTAAATTTGCTCTTGAAGAGGCTAAGCACATAGTTGGACTCACCTTCAATTCCTCAAAAGGGTATAAATATATATATATATATATATATATATATATATATATATATATGAATAATAATAATAATAATATATATGTTATTGAACATAAAAGAGAAAGTAGTCAAGTCAACAAATAGCCAAGTCAACTTGCTTACTACTCTTGTATTTAATTTCACTATATTATATTTAACTCAAGCATCAGAAAATGGAAAATCTGTTATCTCATTAACTAACTCACTATTACATTGATTAGAGTTTATATACAATGCTCAACTATAGTAAGCAGTTAGAACTGTAGTTAGAACTAACACTAACTCTAAACTAACTCACTAACTAATGCTTGAGTTAAATACAATATAGTGAAATTAAATACAAGAGTAGTTCCTGGGAGAAGCAAGTTGACTTGGCTATTTGTTGACTTGACTACTTTCTCTTTTATGTTCAATATATGTTATTTTCTAATGTTTAAGCTAAAGTTTTCTCATGTTTATTTCTTTTTTGTGAAATGCAGGAACTTGTCCGAAATGGTGACTAATACTTCTGACATCATCATTGGCAGTATGATAGAGCTTCAGAATGAAAAGAAGAAGCATCACTTTCCAATTCCTCTTTAGTAACTGATCTGAAGAATATACACTATTAATCTGGAAATGATCATATAGTAAATTTATACTATACTAAAAGTAGTAGGGTTCAAAAGTTACTTCAAATCCACAGTTAGGATGTGGAGTAACTCGATAAAAGTTACTCTTGGAGTAACTTGAACTCTACGCAAAAGTGTAAGTATAAATAAGTGTTTTTTTCTCAATGTTCTGATATTCAAGATTTTTTATCGCTATTTCAATAAGGTCATAAATTTGTAACTCAAATAATTATAATTTGTTGATAGCTTTATTTTATTCTTATTTCTGTAAACAAACATCAGATTCTTTTATACAATGCATGCATGCAGTGAAGGTGTGGACACATTTCTGTATATTGTTGAAATTGTACTGATATTTACTCTAGCATTGTAATTGAATGTGAACTTGTTTCTCCACAATATTCATACGCTACATGTGTCTTCTGTTGGAATTTATTTGTGACTAAATAGAGCACAAGGTGTAAGTTGTAGTTTTCCTGAGATTCACATGCTAGAAATTACATAAAATCTTCAAGTCAATGGTTCTCAATGAGAAATATCTATTGTTGAACATATACTAGTATGTGTCACCCGTGCCCTGCACGGGTATACATATTCTTTTTTGCAATTTAATTTTAAAGTATTTTATTAGTAAAATTATATATGTGTGTGTATTTAAAGGAATGTGTGTACATATTGTAAATATTTATAATTATGCATTAATAATGTTAAAAAGAATTTACATATGTAAATTGAGTTATTTGAATTTTTAAAGTAAATACGATTTTGGTATTTTGTTAAGCAATGATATGAAAATATACCAACATTGAATGAGGTATACATATTATTTGAGAAAGAACTATTCCAACTTATATAAAGTTTGTGGTATAACCCAAAAATAATTAGAACATAAGTCATAATATCTAATTTGTTGCTGAATATAGCATAGCACTACTGAATAAAGCGGAACATCTTGAGCCACTATTGGTAATTGATGCAAATTCTGGTTCAAGTATGTAAGTTAATCAGGTCCTCTGCATATATTGTGGGAAGCTGATTTGAGAGTCAGAATGAGAGTCAAAACTATTAACTGCTAAAGTGGCATGTACTTCTTAGCAGACTGTTGAAGATGATCGAATGTCTACTGGATTAATAAATCTTGAGCTTACATGTCCAGAGGCTTACATGTCTAAGCTTTATTCCAAAGTTGTAAGTAAGATAAAATCTGTATCTCAATTAGAAAATGAGATAACGCCATACAGGTAACTTCTCAAGAATGTCACACTAATGACACATTAGCCTTTATTATATTTAAAATATTCAGCAAAAAAAGTGTGGGAAAATATTGACAGATTAAGAATTAGCGTGACAATAAATAAATCTACCAACATGCTTTTATCCTCAAAATACCCATACCACTTAAATGCTTTTATCCAGCTTTTCTTCCATTGCCAAAACATATCATTCACATTATTGCTCTAAAATATAGCAAAACTTAAGGAGATTACTGTCTAAGAAATAGTAAAGACTAAGGAGAAAAGATGAAGAACTTGATTGAGCAAATGCAAGAATGATAAATGGAAATTAGAAGAATAATAGGTAAAACCTGTAGCAGAACCACAAAACAATAGTCACCAACATTTTTATGATTGGCAAATTTAGCATATGGATGAACTTATTAATGTCAATTGGCTTATCAAACTTTGCATATGTATAAATCTACTCATTGTTCACCTGAGTTCTTTTGTTTTCAGCCTCACTATTAACAGATATTTATTTCAGTAGCACATAGAACATTCAAAAATTGTGTGGCATCATTTGCTTCTATATATGACTCAAAACAGTAACCACAACAAAGATAAAAATTTAGAAAAATAAAGTATATCCCTTTGACTTTGTAGCTGCCCCACAACATTTTAAATAAGCCTAATCACTAAAACTCATGTCATGTGCCTAATCGCTAAATAGCATACATCTTAACCTTGCTATGATTTTCAGATCTGAAACCTCAAGTACTAAGAGTCTTGATTGCTGCAAGAGTGATTGATATGTAGAAACTTGGCCCAGGATCATGAGTACATTGTCTCAACCATTTAAAGATCTACAATAACAAAATGAATTGGTTTAAAACACACGTTATAAACATTTAAAATCCACTCAAGTATTGTTGTTTATGGTTTAGTAAGGAGTGGTACATATTACAAAACCACTATCTTAGGAATGGTTCTCAGCTGATAGTGCATATAAAATTCAGCCCCTTCCGCCAAGTTGATGAATCATGTAATTAAAGATTTGATTGTATGCAAATTTGTCATCCTAGACCAATATACTAAAGTAGCCTAATAATTATGTTTTCAAAGTGACCAAATAAAAATGGGTACAAATTAAAAGTGAAATGGTTGAAGAACACATACAGTTGCTGAAGAAACTTCATTGTTCAAGATCAACCTCCTATTTCCAATACCTCCATATTCAATCTTAGAACCTGGACCCCATTTCAAAAAACAAAAGAAACAACTAAAATGGTAATAATTTAGGAATGAATAAACAGAAAAAAGAACACAAAAAGGATTCCCGGTAGCAGCAAAAATGATAAGAGAGAAAACGACTCAAAGAAATCAATCGAAGAAGAGAATGAATAGATTTCGCTATTCAGTTCAGAAAATCAAACATAAGGGAACTGAACTGAATAATATTGAAAAGAGAGCAACACAAAACATTTTGGTATCTAAATATACCAAGAGACATGTACATACCTGAACTGAACTGTAACATTTTGAAAAGAGAGCAATTTCTGAATTTTGTTCAACCAATTGTTTCCATGTCTTCTAAAACATGAATAACCGAACACCACAGTAGTTTGGTTGATTCATTACCTTCAAGGCTAATGTCCTTTCCTATTAATCTTCAAAAAGTAATTAAGATCAATATAACTTTAGAGTCTTCAATGTTTGCAAAGGTCAACAAAATCACACTAAGACCAAGCTAATGTTCTCCCAAAATATCAACCTATTCATGTATTTAATATCAATCCCATAATCATAGGTTGCAAAAGACGCATATTAATGTTAATAAGAGTTACTTATACACCAACACCATACCTGGTGGGTTTTATTACATTTCCAAGTTCACCAGCATCCACAATTTGTTGCCTAAACTCAATAGCACTCCATGATAACATTGTCACAATGAATGTCATTGACAAACCAAACTTCACATGATCACCTGCATCATAGTACCCTCCTACCCGATCCACCTGTTCAAATAATAGTACACTCATTCATTAATAAAAAATTACATGCGTCATAGTACCTAAGATCACCTGCATCATAGTACACTCATTCATTTATTTCTTTTTTGTGAAATGCAGGAACTTGTCCGAAATGGTGACTAATACTTCTGACATCATCATTGGCAGTATGATAGAGCTTCAGAATGAAAAGAAGAAGCATCACTTTCCAATTCCTCTTTAGTAACGACTGATCTGAAGAATATACACTATTAATCTGGAAATGATCATATAGTAAATTTATACTATACTAAAAGTAGTAGGGTTCAAAAGTTACTTCAAATCCACAGTTAGGATGTGGAGTAACTCGATAAAAGTTACTCTTGGAGTAACTTGAACTCTACGCAAAAGTGTAAGTATAAATAAGTGTTTTTTTCTCAATGTTCTGATATTCAAGATTTTTTATCGCTATTTCAATAAGGTCATAAATTTATAACTCAAATAATTATAATTTGTTGATAGCTTTATTTTATTCTTATTTCTGTAAACAAACATCAGATTCTTTTATACAATGCATGCATGCAGTGAAGGTGTGGACACATTTCTGTATATTGTTGAAATTGTACTGATATTTACTCTAGCATTGTAATTGAATGTGAACTTGTTTCTCCACAATATTCATACGCTACATGTGTCTTCTGTTGGAATTTATTTGTGACTAAATAGAGCACAAGGTGTAAGTTGTAGTTTTCCTGAGATTCACATGCTAGAAATTACATAAAATCTTCAAGTCAATGGTTCTCAATGAGAAATATCTATTGTTGAACATATATGTAAAACCTTGTAGTTGGCAAATTTGAGCGTCAACTGTCATATGAAGTTAGTAGGCATAAGTACACACACAAATAAAATAGGCTAAATTTTACTTTGTCTCTCTTATTTTAAAAAATTCAGACATTTTTATCTATGTGGCATATGACTAGACATTACACGTGGTTTCAACCCTCGTTGGCGACTTAAGAGACATGAAGGAGTTGTAAGAAGGAGGTCCAGGGTTCAATCCCCGGAAACTAACATTCCCCCACCGTCAATAACATTTGCTTATAAAAAAAAACACGTGGTTACCATGTCACATAATGAAGTCAACTTAGATGTCACGTCACTAATTAAAAAAAAAGTTAAAAAATTTAACAAATATTTGTGGGCCACCCGAGGCCCGATTGGGCTTGCCCGTCATGGGAACGAGTTTTTTAAGATCGGGTTAAAAGGATAGGTTATCAATTAAAACGGGCTTGGATTTATCAAACCGATCTAACGTGTCCAACCTATTTTTCCAGCTCCAGCTCTCACATCGAGTGAATGTCTTACTTTATCCGTAACAAACTTGATTCTTCAACACTTGAAATTTGAAATAGCAAAAGAAATTCATTTCTTTCTCTTTTCCTTTCTTTTTTATGCCTCAATGCTGATGGTATAGGATATACATATCCAAAGATGTGGTTTTTTATGAGACCAAACACTACAACAAAAAAAGGCATCAGGGGCACTTTTTTTTATCCATTGGGGTGCTTTCTGGCGCCCCTAAATCTGGCGCTCCTGTGTGCAAGAAACGCCCCTAAATGTTAGGAAACATGAGCGCTTGTAGGAAGCGCCCCTGATGGTCTTAGCGCGCAACTAACAATCAGGGGCGCTTTCTGCTAGAAGCACCCCTGTTGGTCTTGACCAACAGGAGCGCTTTTTGAAAGCGCCCCTGATTGTCAAGTACTCTAAGAACAACAGGGGCGCTTGTAGAAAGCGCACCTGATTCTATGTTTTTTTTCAAATATTTTTTTCGTGTTTTTTGGTATATCCAATATTTGGCAGCACTTCCCTACTCTCATTTTCATCAACCAACAACAACCTATATTTACCAAATTTCAAATCAACTGACCAATTGCAAATCAAATTTCAAACTAGCCAATTGAAAATCAAATTCCAACTAACAAACCTATAAATCCATCTAATATATATATATATATATATATATCAACAAAGTACCAACAACAATTACATGAATCATTAATCAAATTTTGAATGTCAACATAGACAACAAAAATGATATGACATCCAATACAAGCTAACCAAAATTACTTGAATTTCGATTTTCATTAATCAAAGAAGTAACATGACGACACCACTCTCCTTTGATCTCAGTAAGTTGGTCATCAGAAAATGGAGCTCCAACCGCGTGTCTTGGAAAATACTAAAAATAAATAAAATAAAATAAAATAAACTTAGAACTAAGTGGTTAAATGCTAGATATGGAAATACTTATCAAAAAACAAACTATAAAAAATTAAAATTACATACATTTTGGGGAATTTCCATTTGATTGTAAGTGATTGTGTCCTTCATAAACTTCATAACATAATATCCGCAATCATCATTGTTGGGTTGTCTCGGACACTACAAATTAAAATAACAATTAACTAATGCGTATGACCCGTGCGATGCACGGGTATACATCTCCTTGTTGAAAAAACTTAAAAAATTAGAGGTAATATATAACTATATTTTATTTAAACAATTTTATATCAATCAAATAAATAAAATTTAAGGAATATATAGTTTATATATCTTTGTGGATATACATGTTATAGTAGTATTTCCAGAAAAATGCAAATGAATAATTACTTGGTAAAGTAAAATATGTGATTTCATAGTTTAGACAATAATAATATTCAATTTTAGATATTATGTGCAATTTAAAAGTATATCACAGAAGAATTTAAACTTCACTTATCTAATGCATTTTCAATATGAGATGTATGTTTAGAGCTATCTATTTTAGTAGTTTAGTAAAATAAATAGTAATATATGCTTCCAAGTTGAAAATCACATTTAATCCTAAGCATTTTATTTTTTATAACTAATTTATTATACATAAATATATAGATATTTTTTAGATTATTATTAATAAAAATATTTTTTTTTGATACAAATGAAAATAATTAATAATAATAAAAATATATGCTAAGTACTACATGTTACTAAATTACTGAATACTAATTGTTCGTAACTAAAGGATATATGCTAAGTATAATAACCGTTTGAAACATTAAAATTACTTAAGACCAATTTCTATGGGTAAAATACAGTATTCACTTTCCCAATTTGATAAACGCTTATACACACGCCACGGATAACGGCGAAAAACGAAGGCAGCGAATATCAAGCACCACCTTCACATTGTGGATTGCATTTTGTGCTATCTCGCACTGCCACTCCATCCGACTTCACGCCGACCACACGTACACGATCGGAGACCTCGCGACTTTGATTTCGTCTTCCATGACTGTCGCATCAGTAAACAACACTATCAGATCTTCTTCGTAGCTTCACTCTGCAAACTCTACATTATGAGTGGTGTTTTGTCGCTTAGCGATTCCGTTTTGAGAAGCTTCTAACGGTTTTTTCGTGAACGGCGTTGAGATTATAAAGGGAATGGCGGTAGAGTTAACGGAGAGAGATTTAATTTTGCTTGTTTATGGAAATCAGAACGGTTTGTGTCGAATTGGGAATCGGATTGGGTTTCTTGTAGAGAGAATTGTTTTTGAAGGTTGTGATTATGATGATAATGATAACGAAATTGATGGGTTAACATTACCATGGTCACTCTCAAAGTGGGAAACGAAGCAAGAGGGTTTTGCTGTGAAGGCCAATGTTTCAAAGTATGAGGGAGTTGTTGGGAGAGCAAAGTTTCTTTTAGTTAGGTGCAGAGAAATATTGCTCAATGATGATCCCTTATCTTGCATTTTGCGTTCTGTTTCGGATTCACATTGTGGATTGCAACGAATATCAAGCACCACCTTCGCAAGCTTGATTGCGACTGCGGTGACATCTCTGAAACAACAATCAATACTGGATTTATCTCTTGATATATGATCCCTTATCTTGCATCTTGCATTCTTCCGCTTCAACCTCATATAATATGCTTAATTCATTTAATACATTAGAAGTAACAATCATAATACATTAAAAGTAACAATAAAAAAAACAATCATAAATTGAGAAGCTGCTCTTTAAATCCTTCTTTAAATCCTTTTGGTCTATTAGAGTCCTACTTCAATTATGCATAGGACAAAGAGCTCTTCATTAGTTATTCGCTACACGGCTACACCCATTTAGCCAACTTGTGTGAGCCTGGTTACTCTTTATTGTGCATTGCCTTTGTTGATTCTGCTTTGTGCACGTGGTTAAGTAGCAGGTTTTTCATTGTTGTAATTGGTTCCTATTAGAGTTGAAAACAACAAACTATAAAAAAATAGTAAAAATATCTGAGTTAAAGAACAACCCTCTCCTTCATAATTGTCATATCAGTTACAAATATACATTGCAATATATGCAAAATCTATATTTTTTTGACACGATATAAGCAAACTCTATCAAATATCATATAATTTTTTGATTTTTTAAGGAAGCACATAAAAATCAAATATGATAAAGCCAAAACTGATTAAAGAGTTGGCACATAAAAGAGCAAGATAAAAGAGACATGCTGAAAAATAACTGTAAAAGGTCAAGCATTGACGGAAAGAAAACCAAGGAAGCCAAACCTATTATTATAAACAACATAAACCAAACTAATCTGAACAATGTAATAAATAAGGCATGAATAATTTCTGGACTACGAAGATAATTTGCTTAATATAAAGCCTAGTAAAGGTAGATGGACTATGAGTCATTATCATAGCAAGCTACCAAATTTTAAACTCCTTGATAAGGTTACCTGCATTACAAATCTTCTCATCAGTTGGCTTGGTTGGATTTTCTGCAAAAGAATTTATGAATCACATTAGTAGACCAACCAAATAATTTCGTTATAAATGGTAATAAAATTGATGGTGAAAAATACATGAATACATGCGGACCAATCACATTACTGGGGTGTCAAAGACAAACTTGATGATGAAAAATACATGAATACATGAACATGCAGTAACTTTTTCTGCATAATAGTAATACAATCTCTATCTCTTTCATGAGTTTGCTTACTATTTATTCAAGCTTACAAAGCTAGTTTCTTGATTGGACATGAACCAAGCCAACAATGACATTATCACGTATTAATCATACAATATGTAAGAAGCTGATGGGAGCAAAGTCCAATAGTAACACCTGAAGCAAGCCATAACATTAATATATGTGTGTGTAATTGAAAAGTTGAGTTGTATAAAATGTAATTCCAACATGGGTGATTGAGAAGTTGAATTATTTTTTTAAGTTCCATTCTATGTACTTGATTAGCATCGTCATGAAACCAGGAATACCGGATTTAGAGATTTTGCTCTTTTAAAAAATTATTCCTTGATGAACTGCACATGTAACGACCAATTAAGCAGCTGAAAGCAAAGTATTCTTCACCTCTCTACAAAATTTACCTTGTTAGAAGAGCATCCACATCATTCTTAAGATCAAGGAATTCACAAAGAGCTAGACCAATATCTGGAGATAACTCCTGGAATTGGAACATATATGCCACTAAACAAATAATTTCAATAATTTCAATACTTCTTTTCACTTGAGGCATCGATGCAAGGTCACTAAACAAATAATTTGAATCAATAATTTAGAGGAGGAATTAGTGGAATATATGTTGCAGGGTATTAATTGACAGTAATGGTGTTCCGTGTTTGGGAGGGTTAGTCGTATATCATGTGGCTGAAAATAATTAGTGGCAATAATAAAATTACCATGTATATAATGTTGTTAATTACCATGTATATAATGTTGTTAATGAGGAACATTTAATTTTCGTTTTTAATGGTTTGTTTTAAAATTTTTTATTTATGAAATCCAGTAATTACGTGGCAATGATATTAGTCCAATTAGGATTAAATTGATTAGGTGGAACAATAAGATTGAAGGTTATAATTGTTTCCTTTCCAAGAATATTCGTAATTGTATTATATTATATATTATATATTATATATTATATATTATATATATAGAATTATATATAGAATAGATTATTAAAATGCGAGCAAAATTTACATGGATAAGAATATTGATTATAAACTTACCTTTATTACTATCCATTTTGTTTTATTGTTCCCACCTCTAGTCCTGACCTCATTCGATGCCCAATAACTTGCCACACAACTGAAACATCATACATATAACTATATTAATTAATCGAAATATATATATATATATATATATATATATATAATTTATATGATGAAATATGCGATGTATCTAAATACACACCTTTCAAACATTCCTCTCATCATGGTGTGGTTGCTATAATGACCGTGACACGAATCCAAATAGAAAATTATATTTCTCCTAGGATCAACTACCAACAATATCCAATGCATC
The DNA here is from genome assembly GCA_963573325.1 of Astragalus glycyphyllos. Lineage (NCBI taxonomy): Eukaryota > Viridiplantae > Streptophyta > Magnoliopsida > Fabales > Fabaceae > Astragalus > Astragalus glycyphyllos. The sequence goes on along the minus strand of OY754311.1, from coordinate 31,969,849 downwards.
CTACAAAAAAATTGGATAACCAAATAAATAACACATGTTTCAAAAACACGTTTTATATATATATATAAATATATATATATAAATATATATAAATATATATATATATATATTAAATTTCTTACCCTAAGTTGATGGGTGCCAAAAACAAGCAATCACAGATGCTTTCACGTGCCAAAGCCAAGCGACTATTGATATATGCTTTTACCGCTTCCTTGTTTTCTTTAACCGCTTCCTTCAATTCCCTATCTTTTTCTATTGACATGTCTTTATCAATGCGGAGGTTGCGTAGAAAAGTACGTTGGGAGCACAAGAATATAAATCTTTTTGTTTGTTCCATGGTGCTCATAATCTCATGGTACAAATACCTATAGTTAAAATGTATACAAATAAATTAACATATAATAATAGTAGTAGTAATAATAATAATAATAATAATGATAATAGTAGTAATAATAATAATAATGATAATACCTGATGTATATTGTAATAGTAGCTGCAGATGCCCACTTGTGCTCATATACCTCTTCAAGTTCATCATTTGAAAGGGAAATTTGGTGGTCAATGTCTGGATCAATCAATACATTTATCAAATCAGCACCTGCCATTGTTGAGGCATGAATCTTTAGATAAGTGATGAATTCCTTAGAAGATGGGGGTTGGGATTGAATCTCATTCCCGCTAGCTTCTCCCCTAGACACATGCTTCTTGCGACCAATAGAAGGGGAGGGTTGGGATTGAAAATCGATTTTTTTCCACCCTCGTTTGACAAGCTCTCCTGCAAAAGGCTTCCCAAACTTAATGTCCAAATCTTTCACCTTTTCAAATAGTTGTTCACCGGTCAAAGGCGGAGAAGCTTTACGAGTTTCTGAATTCCCATTGAATGCCTTTCTCCACACCCGATAGTGATGAGTTGGAGGCAAAAATCTCCGATAGCCAAGATATATATTCTTCTTACCATGTTCCAACCACATCCAATTTGTATTATCTTCACATATAGGACATGCACATTGACCTTTGTTACTGTACCCAGATAGATTGCCGTATGCTGGAAAGTCATTAATGGTACCAAAAATCATAGCCTTCAGAATGAAACTTTCTTCTCTGAACCCATCATACACCTCTACCCCAATCTCCCACATTTGCTTCAAGTCTTCTATTAAAGGAGCCAAGTATACGTCAATATCATTTCATGGTTGTTTGGGGCCAGAAATTAACAAAGACAACTTCATATACTTGCGTTTCATGCAAAGCCATGGAGGTAAGTTATAAATCGCCAAAATCACAGGCCATGTACTGTGGGAGCTACTCTGGATACCGTGCGGGTTAAATCCATCAGCAGACAATGCAAGGCGTATGTTTCTTGGGTCATGCCCAAAATCGGGATAATCAATATCAATCTTTTTCCACTGCGGAGAATCCGCTGGGTGTCGTAGCATACCATCTTTAATCCTTTCATCGTCATGCCAAGTTAACTGTTTTGCGTCTTCCGAACTACGATACATACGCCTAAATCGAGGAATTATGGGAAAATACCACAATACCTTTTCTGGAGCAGATTCTTTCTTCTTATACCGCGATGCATTACATTTAGGGCAGGACTTTAACAACGCATGTTCATTCCGAAATAAAATGCAATTATTCGGACAAGCATGTATCTTCTCATAGTTCAAACCAATGGTGCCTAACATTTGTTTTGCATCATATGTCCGAGAAGGGAGCACATTGTCTTCCGGCAACATGTCTTTCAATAGTGCGAGTAATTCCGTAAAGCTCTTATCTGTCCATCCGTGGCAAGTTTTCAAGTTATACAGTTTTATCACAGCCAATAACTTTGTGAATTCAGTACAGCCCACATACAACGGTGTCTCCGCATCGGTTATCAACTTCTCAAACATTTGAGGACAATCATTAAGATCGTCTTCAACCACCTTTGTCATCTCTTCAAATTGGTCGCCATCAAATGTATGTGTTTCTGGATAATCAACCGGATCACATCTCTGAGTACTATTATCCATATTTGAAGGTTCACCTCTTTCCTCACCATGCATTGTCCAACAAATATAACTTTGATCTATTCCGTTGGCTTTTAAATGTCTTTCCAACTCAAGTGTAGTAACTCGATTGGCGTAACAACATCTTAAACAAGGACACTTGAACTTACTAGAAGTTTCTAAATGTCGAACGGCAAAGTTCACAAAATATTTCACTTCATTGACATATTCTTTCGACAGACGATTGGCAGACATCCACTTTCTATCCATATTAGACCAAAATTTATTATAAATTCCTGATAAGAGAACTTAAACATATAAAGGTGAAAAACACACAAAGTACAATTTTTTGAAACTAAGACATTGCACTTTGTTCTTTTATAGTTTCACTTAAACACTGTGTTATATTATCAATCCCACTTCTTAGGAAAATCCTATAATTCAACTATTTTCAAAATAGGACCCCCTAGTATATCATATATAACATCCAATAATATTCTTGAATCCATTCTTGAATCCTTTTAGCTGGCTATTGAGTGTTGACATACACCTTTTATAACAAAATTCCTAATAAGAAGTGTACATAGTATATTAAATTATAATGACAAATTATCATTTATTTGTTTCATCAGTTGCCAAATTCACATTAGTTGCCAAATTATCATTACTTCAAGCAAGCTTATTTTCTTTCAAACAGAACCATGGCCAATTCCTAATTCCTAATTCCCAATTCCTAATTCCTAACATCTACATTAGTTGCCAATTCCTAATTCCTAATTCCCAAATCACACAAACCCTAAAAATAGGAATCAAGAAAAAGCAAAACAGACTGACTGACTGAAACAATGAAAACGAAATCAAAGAAGCAATGAAAACGAAATCACGAAGTACAACAGATAGAAGAAGGGCTGGTAAAACGAATTGAATCAAAAAACTCAGAGTCAATATTGAAGCATTGTGGAAATCTAACCTTGAAAGTAGAAAATGACGGACTGAGAAAAAGTAGGGACGACGACGGAACAAGTGGAGACGGCGGCGGCGGCGGAGCACGATAGAGGGTGGTGGTGGTTGACTGGCGTTTGGTGGTGGCGCTGGTGCTGTGTGGTTTTGACGTTTTTCATTTGGGGTATTTTCAGTTTTCACGTGTTGCTAGTGTTGGTGAGTGGTGACTTAGTGTTGTGTTTTACGGTTAAGTGAGTGAGTGGAGAGTGATAAGTTTGCCCACTTGGTCAGCTAATGAGAAGAGGGAGAGTGTGAGAGAAGAGGGTTTCAGGTAAGAGAGACTAAGAGAAGAGGGAAAGAGACGAGTACTGAGAGTGAGAGGGAGTAAGAACGGTAATATTAGAATATTAGGCATCAGGGGCACTTTTTAGAAAGCGCCCCTGATGCCTAATATACGGAGGGCCTTATTTTGGGCATCAGGGGCACTTTTAAGAAAGCGCCCCTAAAGGACCTCCGTATTTTGGGCATCAGGGGCGCTTTCTAAAAAGTGCCCCTAATGGGTGCGCCCTTTTTTTTAACAATTCTGTTGTAGTGAAATTCCCTTAATTACCCCACCCTATTCACCAAAGGCACAAAAGATACATCTAGAACTGGGCTAAACACTACCTCAGTACTACTTCCGTCAACTATCATCACAAAGCCTGCCTCACCCCCTCCTATCCTCAATCCACCACCTATACCGGCTCTTATACAATCTACAGCTTATACAAAAACACCTCGACCCTTTGCACCTACCCCAATAGAAATTTCAACAATCCCCTAACACTCTGCTCAAACACAATGAGCCCTTCCAATGATCACTCAATTCCCAATTCCGATATTTTCATAATTTCCTCCCCAAACACCTTATCCGAATCATCACTTGGGCCAATCCCCTCAACACCTTAACCACAAAATGCCCAATGGTTATAGGGTCTCAAACTGGCAATTTGAAACCCAAGGTCTTTATCACAATTGTAGAGCCAACTACAGTAAAACAGGCCTTCTCAAATCCTCATTGGGCAGAAGCTATCAAGGCAGAGTATACGACCTTAATCAACAATGGCACATGGACAATCACTAATATACTACCCAATAGAGAGGCAATAGGGTGTAAATCGGTGTTTCAGGTAAAGGAGAATCCTAATGGATCACTTAACAAGTACAAGGCAAAACTGGTTGACAAAGGGTAGAATCAACAACCAATGACTGATTTCAGCGAGACCTTCTCACCAATGGTAAAACCAACCACCATAGGCAAATCATATTTACTCTTGCACTCACTCACAAAATGGGAAATGCAACAAATTGACTTCAATAATGCGTTCATAATACAAAGCTCAACACGACTGCTAGGGTTTCCTTGAAACCTGTCGCTGTTATGGCCAACACGGTTGACAGCGTCGCAGGCCTTTTGGAGGCCAACATTTTTGTTTGAGATTAGTAGTAGCCTAGGGGTTCCTATTGCTTTGGATGAAGCCACTATGAAGATGACTTTTGGTCACTTTACTAGAGTCCTTATTGATATTTATTTAATTGATAAGCTGTATGATCAATTGTTAGTAGAGAGGGATTCACTTTTCGCATCGGAGTGGAATATGAGCTTGTGCCTTTGTTTTGCAAATTATGTCATTGTATTGGACATTCACTCCAAAATTGAAAGCATTCACATGATGCAGAGAAGACTAAAGGAAATCAGGTGAAGCCTAAAAAGGGGCATCTTGTCCCTCTTAAACCTAATTTTCAGCATGTACCGAAGAATGATTCCCAAGCTCTGCAAGGTACTAGTTTGGTTCTATCAGTTAGGGGTGGACACCGGTCAGTTTTGGACGGATTCGGGCCCAAAAGCACCGATCCGAAATAATCCGCGGTTGGGATATACAGACCCAACTCCGACCGTTAGCTCTTACGGTTTGTGCGGGTTCGGGTTTGACGGTTTGACGGTTCCGGCGGGTGGTTTTCGACGGGTTTGCAGGAAGAGAAGAAGAGAGCTTTTTTAGGAGTTTCCATGGCTTCTGAAAGGCTTTTTACGGAGGTTGAAGAAAAAGAGGTTGAAGAAAGTGAAATAAGTTAAAAATTTGAAGAAAGAGAAATATTTTAGAAAAAGTAGTACTATGTGGCTGTGTGTGTCAGTGTGCCGTGTGGGTTCTATAATTACTTTTGGTTTTACATTAAAAAATTGTCTGTCTTCTTTTGGTTTTACAATTAAAAATTGATTGATGCTCAATAAAGTAACTCTGCAGTCTGCAATAAAGTGAATCTTTCTCTCTCCTTTGTTCAGTATCAGTAGTCACGTCTCTAGAGTTATGTGCTGGCAGCTTAGTAGCGGTCGGATTCGGTTTCCAATGGTTCTTTCCATCAGGTCCGATTTCGACCAACGGTAACCATTTGAAACCGAATTTTTAACCCGATTATCCGATTATCCGACTCAGCTTGCCCGAAGACACACTATTATTTTCGGGTTCATCGGTTTTCGGGCGGGTACGGCAATTGTGTCCACCCCTACTATCAGTAGAGGAAGATAATAATCCTAATCACTTCAAAGGTATTAATAACATTGTTTTAACACCAGCGGAGGTGGTAGAGAGCCCAAACCCTCTTCTTGGTGTAGTTAAAAATATTCCCTCTGAATGTATCACTATGCAAAATGACTCTTCGTCTCTATTGGCTCCTCGATGTGAGGTTTCTCCTGAGAAACCTACCTTTACTCAAATCTCTCCTATGAATACCCACACTGTAGGAGTGGTGGTGGTTCTTTCTTCATCAAATAAATCTTCAACTCAAAATTTGCAGAATGTGGATTTATCCTCCACAATATCTCTCACGACAATGCTTGATTCGCTAAATGTCTCAAATTTCAGATGCCACTTCTCACCCAGTGGTTGCACCGACATGAGAATTTTAGGGAAGGTTTGGGGGGCTGTCTTAGATGATGATGTTGTCACGGATTCTCAAGCATTTGCGGCCATGTCCAAGACCCAAAATTCACTTACTGCCACTGAGTTTGTGGCTACTTCTAATCCAGTAGTAGCTTCTGATATGAGAATTTTAGTGAAGCTTTGGGGTGCGATGCCAGATGATGTTGGGGATTCGGTGGCTGCCAATACCCAAGGAACAATTGCTCAGCACGATTATTTTGAACCAGTTGTGTCCAAGATACAAAAGAAGAAACAGAGGCAAAATAAGAAATTGGCCGTCAACTACAATACTCCTTTTGATTTGATTTTGTATTTTAGTTCTTTAATCTGCCTTATACCTATTCGTTAGGATGGTTTGTTTTAGGGGGTCTTTAACTTAGAGCTCATTATTATTGCTTTGTCTTATCCATTTCAAGTTTCAACTTTGCTGTGACAACCTTAGTGTTGTTCTCTTAGCGCATAACCCTATTCTTCACTCAAGAACAAAACATATTGAATTAGACATACACTTTGTTAGAGAGAGGGTTGCATCAAAAGTCTTCACAGTGTGTCATGTCCCTGCAACAATGCAACTTAGCTGATGCCTTTACTAAACCACTGCCAACTACAGCCTTTCTGATATGGCATCAGTTACATGTATTAAATCAACTTATAAATATAAGTGTAATCAGAATTATTCACTCAGTGAAATTGCACATTCTGATTCATCTTAGTTTCTTCTCTCTTTCACGAGTTCACTCTTGAATTTTCGGTTTCCTATTAGGGTGGGAGATATAGTTTGGGGCGAGGGTGGGAGGGAAAGGGAAAAATCATTAACTAAAAATACTCAAGGTTATTCAAATAGTTGTTGTTGTTGCGTATTTTTAGTTAATTATTTGAATAACATTAGAAAAATGCAGAAAGAATTAACATGCAAGAATTACACCTAGCAAGCCTAAGCAAGTATGGAGTTATATTTAGAAATTCAAGTTCAAACAACAAGCTAGCTTGTAAATTATTATCATCAACATCCGAAAGCATTTTAACTGTAAACACATCATAATATAAGTACGAGTTATTGAGTTAACATCTCTGCCACATAAAATGTCTAGAGTTATATTGACTTCTAGCCAAGTACATTTGGATAGGTTATTGAGTTAACATCTCTGCCACACAGGGAAAAAAAACTAGAGTTATTGACTTCTAGCTAGGTAAACTTGGGATTAAAAGAAGATACAAAGGGGGATGCAAAAATTGTCTAAGGTTAATGGAGACATACATAATTAAATTCAATGCAGAACCAAAGAATGATATTCTCTTATGATCCTGTAAATGGTGCATGTCATCACTTCTCCAATCTTTACTGCATATGTGAACATCATTGGCCGCAGAAACACTCCCCACAAACCTACGAGGGAAATCACAATCTCTGCCCCTAAACTCATCTCTATAAGTGGCTTTTGAGAAATCTCTTACAACCTGTTCTATCTAAGTATGAATGTGTGTGCCGCCAATGTTGATGTATGTGTGTTTAGGAAGGAAGCAGATTTAGTCAAATTTTCTAGATTTAGTTGGGACCATTGTAGATATACTCTTTGTCTTTGTGAAACAACTAACGGTCTTCAACTATAGGAGAAAGTTAAGTGCGTTATGTGTCCTGCATGTACTCCTGTTTGTCCTACAAAAAATCCGTGAAGTTGGGTGGTTCCCCTTCTTCTCCCCTGTACCCCCTATTTTGCTCAAACTGACGAAAATACCCTTTCTCACAATAAAAAACCAAAACCATTATCTCATTTTCAAGTAATTCCGAAACCAGAGTAAATTTTTTTTTGAACTTTCCGGAAATAACTCTTTTATGTAATTCCAAAAGCTTTTTTTACAGAGTTTTCTAGAAACACCTCAAATACGATAAATGCGGAACACAATTTTTTTGAGATTTCTAGAAATACCTCACAAGATGTATTTCCGGAAGTCATTTTTGACTTCCGGATCGATGACTTCCAAAAATACGTCTTGTTGAGGTATTTCCGGAAATCTCCAAAATCAGCCGCATTTATAGTATTTGAGGTGTCTCCTGATATTTTTACAAAAAAAAATTCACTTTTTTTTTTCCATGGGTGAGCAGTTCAGGACATTTTGAGCGAGGCGAGACGTCACATCCAGCAGACGAAGATGCATATCACACTCCTGCTCCTAGTACCCACACCAGGAGGATTATGAGGATCAGGTTAGACGGTCACGCTTCTGAGCGTAACAGGCGTGTCCGTGAGCGGGACGTCGGTGGGGCTGATCACGCTTCTGTTGATCAGGACCAGGACCACATTATGGAGGCTGCAGATGCCCCGCAACAGGAGCATAATGATGAGGCTGTTCGCAGGACGCTGCTGAGCAAGAACTAGATCATGGTTCTAGGGACCAAGTTTTATTGCATCGGCTTCCTACCCACGTGGTGTCGAGGCTTCCGGAAATGCCTCTGTTAAGGTGATTCCAGAAAGTTTTAAAAAGAGGATTCCAGAATTACCATTCTATGGGGTAATTTTGGAATTTTTTTTAAAAAACAATTTTCTTTTAATTTTTTTAGGGGTATTTTGGGGGATTAAAGAGGTTATGGAGGTATAGGGGAGAAGAGGGGGTAAAAAAAAGGCTTCCAACATTAGCATTTCAAAATAATAGCATATAATTAAGGGTTTTTTTTTACCCCCATCATCTTCCATTATACCCCCACATGAATTTTTATGACGAAAACACCCCTAAAAATAATTGACCAAATCGGATTTAACTAATCCGTAGATAGATCCGCTTTGTTATTTACAAAATCGGATCTATCTATAGGTTAGTTAAATCCGATGAGCATTAAAAATGTCAATCGGATCTACCTAAGCTTGGTTTAAATCTGATTCTAATAAAAATAAAAGCAGATGTATCTATATGCGAGATACATCCGCTTCAGGATTTAATCTAAGCAGATTTTCATATGATGGGGGTACATCCGCGTTGTTAAATGCAAAGCGGATTTACCTCCTCTATAGGTAAATCCGATTTGTACTAATTTACACGGTTAGGATTTCACTGCCCAATTTTGATCAACGGTGTAGATTGCACCGACAATATCAACGATTGATAATAATTGACGACATCTATAAATACCCACTCTCACCTTCATTAATTTCACACAAAAATTTCACTTACTTATTTCACACATCCAGAATGCAGATCTGCCTAACACAACACTCGGACGAGAATAGGGTCTGCGGTATACATCATGGGGCAACATAACCATGAAAGAAGATGGTGTCTACTTCTGGAGTCCGAAGCCGGTGTTATGCAGAATCCACCGCGCCATGGGGTTCGAAGATTTGAAGGATAAAGTGTGGTCAAATGTTCAAGTGACCGGCGACGACCGTGACGTCACTAGTATCACTTATCGCAAACCCGATCGTGGGGACGATGGCCGCATTTCCTTCTCGTCCATGTCTATCAAGACCAACGAAGACGTGGCGAACATGCTCAACATCCATGGCACGCTTCAGGGGTATAAGCCGTTGGAGCTGTACGTAGAAACTGAACGAAGCGTGAATGAGATTTTACTTCGTCTGCGAGATCCGGAATATTAGGAAAATTTTTCCGTCTATTTTTATTGTAGTTGGTTATGTTTTATCTTTTATGTAACTTTGTTTTATCGAATATGAAATCGAAATTTTAAAGAAACTCGTCAAATATAATAACCAAGAAATAGTAATAATCAAGTGCAAGAAATAGTTCAAACATACATTCCCACAAAACTACAAACATAAAATCCCCTAGTCACGCCTCGGTAGCATATCCAACAACCGCGTGAGGCGAACGTATGTCTGAGTGCCCATACGAATGTCTCCGCTCCGAAGCCCCCTCCAAATCTCGTCCTCCATAATCTCCATCCACTCTGCATCTCCCCTGCCAGGTGGTGGTGGTGCAGCTGCCTGTACTGGTGGTGGTGGTGGTGATGCAGCCCGTAAGAGTCTCGGAATAGATGCATTCACATACCACTCTAAGTAGCCCGGAGCAACCTGACCCAACTCCTGAGCAGGATGAGTAGTCCGCGGAATGTCCTGCACACTCGGCATATAATGGCCAATCTGAAATATGCAGTCTGCATGGCCCGGACGACCAGTAAGAGGGGCACGTGGGATGACCTGCACATACCCAAACTGTCGGAGGCACCTATCAAGCATGTAGGGAACTCTTGCAAGTGAAGATGCTGTAGCTCAGAATCAAAAGTATATATAAAGGCGCTGGCAGCAGGAAGCATGTCTGCCTCTGTGGATGATCTGCTAACTATCGCCTGCAGCCACTCATGACGGAAATATGGACCAGAAGAAACTCGACACTCCCTAGCCGCCTGCTCCATATAGAGTCACTCCTAGATAAGTATGTGCCAGCTGGATGGCCTGCTCAGTGGTCGCAGATGTGGGTGGAGCTCTAAAATAATTGCCCTGGATGGGAAGATGTAGCAAACAAGACACATCATGCAAAGTAATCACCATTTCACCAAATGGTAAGTGAAATGACGATGTCTTTGAGTGCCATCTCTTAATAAAAGCAGACAATAGCTCATGGTCCACTGTTGTATGTCCGGTCGAGACGAGGGGGGCTAATCCAGAACCTGTGATATACTCCCACAACTGGAGGTGTTGGGAATGTTGTGCCAAGGGCAAACATTCCTTGTTTTGAATGATAACAAATTACAAGTTACTGATAATTTACTTGAGGTAAAGCGCAGGAAAAATATAAGAGCGCAGGGTGTTGAACAAGAGAGCTTCGGAAGCTGACTCAAAGTTGTAGAAGCTCGGACGAAAAGCTGCTCAAGCATTGAAGACTTATATTACGAAAAGCTGCTCAAGCATTGAAGGCTTATATCGCTTTGCGTAGGACTCATGTAAGATCGTATTACCCAAGTCTTATAACATTCGTAGTTGAGAGATGATCTTTTAAAATTGAACTGTCTTGGAAAAATATTTTATATAAAACCATGTTTAATTAGGTTAGGCACAAAGTGTTTTTAAAGAAATAGTTTGAGTCTTGAATTGTTGTTTTTTTAAAGAAAATAGATTCATGAGTTAGTGTTTTAAAAAGAATTCGTTTTTGAAGTAAAGAATCGATTCTTGATATGGTACATAAAGCTAGAAATCGATTCCCACTTATTTTTAAAGCCAATAATCGATTTCTCTCTTGCCTTGGAAGCAAGAAATCGATTTCCCTCTTCCCTTTTAAGCCAACAATCGATTTCCCACTTCTATATTGGTTTTGAAAGAACTTGTTTTGGAAAGAAAACAATCGATTGATGACTTTGTGTTTTAAAAGCATAAAATCGATTTCTTGCTTGTTATTTCAAAGATGAAAATCGATTCATGGCTTGTAAGTCACAAGCTGAAAATCGATTTATGGCTTGTAAGTTACAAGCTAGAAATCGATTCATGGCTTGTAAGTTACAAGCTAGAAATCGATTTATGGCCTATTTTTTAAAAGAGAACAATCGATTCATCTCTTGTAAAGTTCAAAGAAGTAAATCGCTTCCTTGCCTATTTTTGGAAAACAACTTTCAACGGTCATATTTTCTTAAGTGATATAAATAGAAAAGCAAGGGTTTTCACGACACAGATAGAGAGAGAAAACGAAAAACATTTCACAGAGCCGCAAAACTTGAAACAACGTGAAACCAAAACTTGAGAACGATCCCTTTCAATATCTGATCATCTTCTTCGGTTCTCAATCAAATTTCTAGGGTTTTCATCATCATATCATCTCTCTCAACTCTTATGGTTATTTTGCTTGATTAATCGATCATAGTTTCAATTGTATTCATCTTATCACTTGGCGTTTGGTATTGTTGTGAAATCCTGGGAAAGTGTTTCTTGGGTGGTTCGATCGGGGAGATTGGATCGTAGAAATCCTAAGCGGGGAGCTCGGGTTCTCAATTGGGGAAATTGAGAGGTTTTGTTGTTGCTGTAAAGTGGCGTGAGTTGTAAGACTTTGAAGAAGCATCTTCACCATTATAGTGTTATTTTCCCAAAGTCCAAAGGTTGGAAAGCCGGAGGCCGAGGAGTAGGATTTCAATCCGAACCTCGAAAAATCGCGGTGTTCTTCTTTCCCTTATCTCTTTACTTATTTATGCCCCATTATTCTTGTTCTTGTTATTATTGTTTGGTTTTCTATTATAGCGTTAACTGTTGAATTGTTATTATAACTATCGAAATTGAAATTACTGTTGAATTGTTATTACAACTATTGAAATTGATATTTTTGTTAGTTGTTTTGATTTGCACTATTAGTATACTCATTGTTACTGTGTTGCAATCTCTATATTACAGTTAAGTGGATTTTGTGTTACTGTAAAATTCATCATTGTTGCTATATCTCTATAATAGCTTGCGCAAATTGCTAGCATATAAACCTTTTCCGCATTTGTTTTTTAAACCAGCATTAAACAAATTTGAAAACACAAAAAAGAATGATTTTTAGCCTATAACCTTATTCACCCCCCCCTCTAAGGTTATCGTTTAGTCCAACAATTGGTATCAAAGCAGGTAACTGCATATAGAGCTTAACATCTCGCATTTTTCTGATCATGGGGTCTTTTATTAAAGAGGGGATGTCTTTTAATAGGCCACCTTTGTTTGATGGAACTAATTACGACTACTGGAGTAGTCGAATGAAATGTCATGTGCAGGCTATAGATTTCACGTTGTGGAGAATCATTATAGATGGACCGCTCACACCGATGAAGATCAAAATTACAAAACCAGGTGATACTGCTGCTGGTGATTCTACAAAAACTCAAGCAACTGGTAAAGCTGAAGAAGTACCTGTTGAGGACATCTATACTATTGACTTGAGCGAGTTAAGAAAGTCCGAACTTGACAAGATCTCTCTGAATGCCAAAGCTATGAATATTCTACATCTAGCACTTTGTGAAGAAGAGTATGGAAGGGTAAAAGGTTGTCAGACTGCAAAAGAAATCTGGGATTGTCTAGAAGCAACTCATGTAGGTACAAGTCAAGTGAAAGACACCAAAATCAGAGTTCTCACTTCTGAGTATGAAGCTTTCAAGATGAAGGAAGGTGAAACTGTCGCTGCTATGCATCAAAGGTTGAATTTGATTGTAAACAACTTGAGAGCACTTGGGAAAAAGTATTCTACAAAGGACTTGAATGGGAAGATACTTGCTTCGTTAACTGGTGAATTTTTTCCTAAGACTTGTGCTATCACTGAAGCCAAGGATATTGGTACTTTGCCTACCGAAGACTTGATTGGGTCACTACTAGCTTTTGAGGTGGTTTTGGGTGCTAAGAAAACTCAAGAAAAAGAAGCGGTAAAAGAAAAGAGGTCTCTTGCTCTTGCAGCTGCGAAAAATTCTAAAACGGGAAAGAAAGTGGTTGAATCTGATGAAGAATCTGATGAAGAAGACATGGTTATGCTTGCCAAAAAATTCAAAAAATTCATGAGGTTCAACAAGTTAAGGAAAGGTGATTTTTCTAAGAAGCCCGGGTATTACAAAGGAGACAGTCAAGAGAAAGGAGACTACCAACCAAGATGTTTTGAATGCAACAAACCGGGTCACCTTAAAGTAAATTGTCCAAAGCTAAAGAACAAATACCCAAAGAAGAAAGCAATGAAGGCTACATGGGATGACACCGAAACTGAAGGTGAAACGGAAGATGAAGAGGAAGTTGCAAATGTCGTTGGTCTTACAGCAGATTATTCTCCGAATGATACATGGGACAATCTAAGCAGTGACAGTGAAATAGATGAAGAAGTGACTGCTTCAAAGCTTGCTTGTCTCATGGCCAGTGACGCAACTAAGGTAACAAATTCTAACCATTCTTTTTCAAATTTCGATGATTCTTGTGATGATGAAAGCAGTTGTCAAGATTTGAATGAAGCTTTTGAAGCTCTTTATTATAAACATGAAAATCTTTTGATAAAATCTAAGAATCTGAAAAAGAGCAACAAAAGCATGACTACTCAAATCAAGACTCTTGAGAATGAAGTAGCTAAGTTGAAAAATGAGCTACAAAATGCTAAACCTTTCAACCTTGAATTTCTTGAGCTTAAACAAATTTTTGAAAAAATTAAGGCTGAAAATGAAAATTTAAAAGAGTCTTTAAAAAGGTTTGAGGTTGGTGAAAATACCTTAACCAAGTTACTACACTCTCAACATGAATATGCTGATAGAAGAGGTATTGGTTATAAAGGTAATTCCAGCCTCTCTAATTTAAAGAAAAAGGATTTGGTATTTGTAGCTGCTTCTTCAAGTAATAAAACACCTACCTCTTTCTCTTGCACTTATTGTCAAAAAGGAAATCATAATTCTCTTAGATGCCCTATTCGTAGATTATGTGAGCTTGGTACTCTTATACCTGCTTGCAAGAAACCAAGGTGGATTGTGAAAACAAACCCCCGGAGAACTAACCCCCATGGACCCAACAAAGTTTGGGTACCTCGTACTAGCTTTTGATGTTATTTTCGCAGGTATGTCAGTCATCCAAAAAGAAAAATGTGTGGATGGTTGACAGTGGATGTTCAAGGCATATGACTGGTGATGCTTCACTCTTCTTGAAATTGAGTAACAAAGCTAGTGGATCTGTGAAGTTTGCCAACAATGAAACTGCTCGAGTTATAGGTAAAGGTTGTGTGGGTAAGGAAAACACAATCAAAATTAAAAATGCTTTACTGGTTGATGGTGTGAAATTTAATTTATTGAGCGTAAGTCAACTATGTGATAATGACTTTGATGTGTATTTCTCAAAAAATAAATGTGTTATTGTTCATGAAGCTTCAAATTTTCACATTGTCGGTTTTCGTGAAAACAATGTTTATTATGTTGATTTTGACACTGTTAGTGATGATATTGTATGCATGCCTTCTCTACTTGATGATGTGAATTTGTGGCATAGACGCTTAGGACATGCGAGTATGGAACTTCTATCTAAATTATGTGCAAATGAACATGTTAGAGGCTTACCCAAGCTTAAATATGAAAAAGGACAGTTATGTGATGCATGTCAATTGGGTAAGATGCATAAAACTTCTTTCAAATCTAAACCAGTTATTTCTACCAAAAATGTGCTTGAATTGTTACATCTTGATTTATTTGGAGAAATTGATGTTGTAAGTCTAGGAGGAGCCAAATATGTTTTTGTAATTGTTGATGATTATTCTAGATACACTTGGGCTATTTTACTTGCTAAAAAAGGTGATGCTTTTAACGAGTTTGCTAAGTTGTGCAGAAAATTACAGAATGAGAAAAACTTAGCTATCAAGGAGATTAGAAGTGATCATGGAGGAGAGTTCGAAAACTCTTCATTCAAAACTTGGTGTGAAAAGTATGGAATTCATCACAACTTTTCAGCCCCAAGGACTCCTCAACAAAACGGCGTGGTGGAAAGGAAAAATAGGACCATACAAGAGATGTGTAGAACAATGCTAAATGAGCATAACCTTCCTAAGTACTTTTGGGGACACGCTGTTGATACAGCTTGCCACGTGCTAAATCGGGTGTATCTAAGGCCATCGCTTAACAAGACGCCATATGAGCTGTGGAATGGTAGAGCTCCAAACATTTCATACTTCAAAGTTTTTGGAAGTAAGTGCTATATTTTAAATACAAAGGATAAATTGGGTAAATTTGATGCTAAATCAACTGAAGGTATTTTTATGGGTTATTCAAGTCATAGTAGAGCATATATTGTTTATAATAAAATTGATAAATGCATGCAAGAGTCAATACATGTTTCTTTTGATGAGACTAACCCTCTTGCAAAGAAAGTTGATGATGAGGATGAGTTTGTTGAAGTGATCAAAAGCAGAATGCCTGAACCAAATAATGAAAGTGACAAAGAAAAGGAGGTGCAAGCAGAACCTCAAGAAATAGTTGAAATGGAACGAGAGCCCCAAGACACTGATGATCATCTCCATGGAAGAACACATGATGATGTGCCCAAGACATGGAAATCAGTTCGAGATCATCCCATGGAGCAAATTATTGGTAGTCCATCAAAGGGGGTAACAACTCGTTCTTCTCTTAATCTTTTATGCTTTCATAGTGCTTTTGTCTCTCAAATAGTTCCTAGTAACATAAAAGAGGCTCTAGGTGATCCAGAATGGGTTGTGTCAATGCAAAAAGAACTTGAACAATTTAAACGAAACAAAGTTTGGCATTTAGTTGAAAAACCTGTTGATAGAACTATCATAGGGACTAAATGGGTTTTTCGCAACAAACTTGATGAAAATGGTATTATTTTATTAAACAAAAGTCGTTTAGTTGTTCAAGGTTATAATCAAATTGAAGGGGTGGATTTTGAAGAAACTTTTGCTCCAGTGGCCAGGTTGGAATCCATTCGTATAATACTAGCCTTTGCTAGTCACATGGATTTCAAGCTACACCAAATGGATGTCAAAAGTGCCTTCCTCAATGGATTTTTAGAAGAGGAAGTATATGTAAAACAACCCCCTGGTTTTGAAGATTTTGAAAATCCAGATTATGTTTTTAAACTTGACAAAGCCCTTTATGGATTAAAACAAGCCCCTAGAGCTTGGTATGAGAGACTAAGCAAACATTTAATTGCAAACGGTTTCAAAAAGGGTAAGATTGATTCTACCTTATTCCTTAAAACCAAAGGCAAACATCTTATTGTAGTTCAAATTTATGTCGATGATATTATTTTTGGGTCTACTAATGATGATTTGTGCAAGGAGTTTTCTGACATGATGACTAGTGAATTTGAAATGAGCATGATGGGGGAGTTGAACTTCTTTTTGGGACTTCAAGTGAAACAAATGAAAGATGGAATATTCATCAGTCAAACTAAGTTCTCAAAGGAGTTACTAAAGAAATTTGGCATGAGTGATGCAAAGGTGATTGGTACTCCAATGGCGACTGCAACAAAATTGGACAAGGATGAACAAGGTAAACCAGTTAATGAAACTATGTATCGAGGTATGATCGGTAGTCTCTTATATTTAACTGCATCTCGACCCGATATTATGTTTGCTGTGTGCTTGTGTGCTCGATTTCAAGCATGTCCAAAAGAATCACATTTAAAAGCTGTAAAACGGATTCTTAGATATGTTAAGGGAACCACAGACTTCGGATTGTGGTACCCGAAATCGAGTCACTTTGATTTGGTCGGTTTTTCTGATGCTGATTTTGCTGGTTGTACCTTAGATAGAAAAAGTACTAGTGGAACCTGCCATTTTCTAGGCCCTTGTTTGACTTCCTGGTCTAGTAAGAAACAGAACAGTGTTGCTTTGTCCACCGCTGAAGCCGAATACGTGGCGGTTGGAAATTGCGTCGCACAAGTTTTGTGGATGAAACAGACTTTGGAAGATTTTGGTTTGTTATATGAAAATGTGCCTGTCTTATGTGATAACACTAGTGCTATCAATATTGCAAAGAATCCCATCCAACACTCTAGAACTAAGCACATAGAAATAAGACATCATTTTATTAGAGATCATGTTTCTAGGGGGAGCATAGAATTAAAATTTGTAGGCACCAATGACCAACTAGCTGATTTCTGATTTTGTAAAATCCGGAGAGAGCTAGGTATGCTTGATTTTTCCAGTTTGTGATTACGCGATTATGTGCTATGTGATTCCCTCCTTTTTGATGAAAACAAAGGGGGAGAAATAACTGCTATATAATTGTTTTCTGCTATGTATGTTTATTTTTATAATTTTTTTTTTCTTACGCTTAGGAGGAGCATATGCTAATGTTTCTTGTTTATCGCCTCCCTATGCTAAGGTAATTTGTTATCATCAAAAAGGGGGAGTTTGTTGTGCCAAGGGCAAACATTCCTTGTTTTGAATGATAACAAATTACAAGTTACTGATAATTTACTTGAGGTAAAGCGCAGGAAAAATATAAGAGCGCAGGGTGTTGAACAAGAGAGCTTCGGAAGCTGACTCAAAGTTGTAGAAGCTCGGACGAAAAGCTGCTCAAGCATTGAAGACTTATATTACGAAAAGCTGCTCAAGCATTGAAGGCTTATATCGCTTTGCGTAGGACTCATGTAAGATCGTATTACCCAAGTCTTATAACATTCGTAGTTGAGAGATGATCTTTTAAAATTGAACTGTCTTGGAAAAATATTTTATATAAAACCATGTTTAATTAGGTTAGGCACAAAGTGTTTTTAAAGAAATAGTTTGAGTCTTGAATTGTTGTTTTTTTAAAGAAAATAGATTCATGAGTTAGTGTTTTAAAAAGAATTCGTTTTTGAAGTAAAGAATCGATTCTTGATATGGTACATAAAGCTAGAAATCGATTCCCACTTATTTTTAAAGCCAATAATCGATTTCTCTCTTGCCTTGGAAGCAAGAAATCGATTTCCCTCTTCCCTTTTAAGCCAACAATCGATTTCCCACTTCTATATTGGTTTTGAAAGAACTTATTTTGGAAAGAAAACAATCGATTGATGACTTTGTGTTTTAAAAGCATAAAATCGATTTCTTGCTTGTTATTTCAAAGATGAAAATCGATTCATGGCTTGTAAGTCACAAGCTGAAAATCGATTTATGGCTTGTAAGTTACAAGCTAGAAATCGATTCATGGCTTGTAAGTTACAAGCTAGAAATCGATTTATGGCCTATTTTTTAAAAGAGAACAATCGATTCATCTCTTGTAAAGTTCAAAGAAGTAAATCGCTTCCTTGCCTATTTTTGGAAAACAACTTTCAACGGTCATATTTTCTTAAGTGATATAAATAGAAAAGCAAGGGTTTTCACGACACAGATAGAGAGAGAAAACGAAAAACATTTCACAGAGCCGCAAAACTTGAAACAACGTGAAACCAAAACTTGAGAACGATCCCTTTCAATATCTGATCATCTTCTTCGGTTCTCAATCAAATTTCTAGGGTTTTCATCATCATATCATCTCTCTCAACTCTTATGGTTATTTTGCTTGATTAATCGATCATAGTTTCAATTGTATTCATCTTATCACTTGGCGTTTGGTATTGTTGTGAAATCCTGGGAAAGTGTTTCTTGGGTGGTTCGATCGGGGAGATTGGATCGTAGAAATCCTAAGCGGGGAGCTCGGGTTCTCAATTGGGGAAATTGAGAGGTTTTGTTGTTGCTGTAAAGTGGCGTGAGTTGTAAGACTTTGAAGAAGCATCTTCACCATTATAGTGTTATTTTCCCAAAGTCCAAAGGTTGGAAAGCCGGAGGCCGAGGAGTAGGATTTCAATCCGAACCTCGAAAAATCGCGGTGTTCTTCTTTCCCTTATCTCTTTACTTATTTATGCCCCATTATTCTTGTTCTTGTTATTATTGTTTGGTTTTCTATTATAGCGTTAACTGTTGAATTGTTATTATAACTATCGAAATTGAAATTACTGTTGAATTGTTATTACAACTATTGAAATTGATATTTTTGTTAGTTGTTTTGATTTGCACTATTAGTATACTCATTGTTACTGTGTTGCAATCTCTATATTACAGTTAAGTGGATTTTGTGTTACTGTAAAATTCATCATTGTTGCTATATCTCTATAATAGCTTGCGCAAATTGCTAGCATATAAACCTTTTCCGCATTTGTTTTTTAAACCAGCATTAAACAAATTTGAAAACACAAAAAAGAATGATTTTTAGCCTATAACCTTATTCACCCCCCCCTCTAAGGTTATCGTTTAGTCCAACAGGGAATACCCAAATAGTCTCTGACCAAGCTTGTTACCATGGCTCTGAATCTTCATCTTACGCTCGTATGTCTGAATTAAAATTAAATAAAAAATAAGGCTATGTAAAGCAATAATTTTAACTAACAAGACTATGTAAATAAATTCAACTTACCGGGTCTCTCAGTATAAGGGTACAAACATGAGATTCAAGCGTAGTCAATAGAGGAGGCTGCTCCTGCTCCTGATGATGCTGAGGTTACTGGTAGTGCTCCTCCTGGTACTGCTCCTCAGACATATACTGGTCTTGCTCCTGATGGTGCTGAGGCATATACTGGTCCTCAAATATAGACTGCTCTGAGGACATAGACTGGTGGTCATCAAATGGGTACGGCTGCAGGCCCTCCTCATAATGAAACTCTGAGGCCTCCTCCACCTGCTGCTGTGTCTCGCGTACAACACGTCTACGCCTCGTGGAAGCATGTCCCGCAACTCTGGTGCAGGTGTGTGTACTCGGGGCAGAGGACGACGACGAGGCCTCCTCTTGAGTCAGTCGAGCCGACGACTCCCCTCGGTACCTACGAAACACTGAAAAAAAACAAATTAAGCAAAAAAAAAATTAAAAAACAGATAGGAAGTAGCTAAATCCGAATCGGATTTAGCTACATACGATGCGAATGAAAAATGGAAATCGGATGCAAATAGGAAGTAGCTAAATCCGACCCACTTTTTTGGACTTTCTAACTAGAAATCGGAAGTAGATAGGTCCGATGCGAATAAAAAAGGAAATCGGATCTATCTCTGGTAGGTTAAATCCGATAATCTCTGAGAAAATCTTTGGTCAAACGGATGTAAGTGAAAAATGGTAAGTGTTTTGTAAATTTGTAAATTATTAAGGGTATTTTCGACTTTTCGCAGGTTTGTGGGGGGTATATGTGAAGATTGATGGGGGTACCAAAAAAACCCTATAATTAAAGATCTTTTGGGCTTGTTTGTTGTACTTTGTAGCCTTAGTTGTAGGCCCATGCTTTTCCCACACTCCATGCTACTCATCAAACACTCCTTACCCATGCGAAATGACCAAAAGACCATTAGTGAAACACATTTTTGGCCTATTCGGTTACGGGCAACCGAAATGATTCGGTTACGGGCAACCGAACACGGGTATTTTTTGAGACACACCCTTTTTCCCAATTTTAGAGGATTCGGGGCACCCCCACTGATAACTCTATTTTATATAGAGTTATTTGTGCTTTTACACTTAGATAATTGCCCAAAATAAAGTATAATATGTGTTAAATATAGTAGTATGAATAAAATAACAACATTTATGGTTTTCAGATAAAGATGTCCATAACTTAGCATTTTACTTGGAAATTGGTATGTTTGATGTGTTTGTTCAGTACAGCTGTAGTTTAGTGCATCTGCACTTGTTGCAACTACACCTGAAGGGAAGTTAGTGCATCTGCACTTGGTGCAACTGCACCTCCCTACACCGAAGCAGCTCACAACCCCACATTGGAAGCACCTCAATTCTTACTATTGCTATAATGCTTAGTTGACTTGCTGCTTGCTTCAGAGTCACATGGGGGCACATGGCCACTTGCAAAAGGAGGCGTCTACAATGGAAGACCATCATAAATAATCATTCACAAAGACATGTGGCTACTTCCTATTGGACCTCCCTTTAAGGTTGAGTATGGGAATCAAAGCTTATCTCCATCTTTTGAAAAGTAACCATGGTTAACACCCTTTGGTTAGCTTGATCAACAAGGAAACCCCCACAAGAAGGAAATCTCCAAAGGCTATAAATAGGACTCAAATCTTCACTTGAAAGAGATATAGATTTTTACATACTTACTTTTTGTTCATAGTCTTTACTAGCTTTTCATAGTTCTCTAGTTTATTTCTTCTAGTTCTTTTTACATATTTTCTTAGTTTAAATTAGTGTTAGTTTGAGAGGAAGGTGAGAAGAAATTGACAACTTCTTTTTCCACTTCTTCAAAGAACTAATAGGTGTAAGAAATTGGTTGTAAGCAAATATATGCAAGAGTCTTTCAATTGTTGTAATTCTTACTCTTTTGAATTCTCTTGTACTTTCCTTCATTACAACATGTTTTCATTCAAATATATTTGCTTTGTTATGCCCATCATGAGCTAAATCTCTTAAGTTGGGATGTTCTAACTTTCCAATGATCTTTTGAGGAAAGTTATTGTGTTTTCAAGTGGTGTAAGCACTTTAGTTCTTGTGTTTAAATTCTTAATCTTGTTTTGAGGTTGATCACTTATAACAAGTAGAGTTATATTTACTTAATTGGCTTATAACTAGAAATCAAGAACTAAGTAAGGATAAGTGTTTAGTGAAGCTTTTTGTTAAACTTGTTTTAATGAAGTTAGCTTGTTAATTCCATGTTAATTCCTAGCCTTAGGTTAACATAGTCCTTACAAGAGTGTAGTAAGATCTTAAGATACAAGAGTGTACTTATTTAGCAACTTGGGTTATCTGTTAGGGGGCGAGAGAGGAATTGACTACTTCTTTCTTTACCGCAAAAAAACAGGATCATAAGAGCTTGTAACGAAACTCTGAAGAAAGTAGCTGACCAGCACACACTAATGCAGCTGCACAAAGTGAAACTGCACCACAAGAAAACACAATACACTCAAAAGTGATTTAGTTTGTGAAAACATCCCAACTATCATTCTCAACTGATTTCCTGCACAATTTACTTTCTTTCCTTTAATTTAATTTTCATTTCAACTTCAACCAAAACCAAAATTGTGAGTAGTGTTGCTGCACTAGATTACAAGTCTTTACAACAATATATAAGAGTTAATCCAATCCCTGTGGGTTCGATCTTTTATACTACTTATTTGTGACTGTGTATACTTGCACACATTTTTCACACACCAAGTTTTTGGCGCTGTTGCCGGGGATTGTCATTAATTTTTGTTGTTTTAAAGATAGTAAATTAGTGTTTTGTTTTATTCCTCTGGTAGTTTTTTTGTGTGTGCAGAAACAGGTGCAGATGCACTAGCTTATGCCCAGGGATAGATCACCAGAATTTGAACTTAATCCAGAAATAGAAAGACAGTTTAGAAGGTTGCGAAGACTCCAGAAACAAAAACTTCATAGTTGCAGCAATACCATGTCTCAACAAGGTGAAGGAGAAGGCTCAAGACCAGCCTCAGTCAGAGGTGGTCCTGGATCACAACGAGATGCTGAAGCAGATCACAGAAATCAATTCATTCACATGGGACCAATAGGTATGATTAATGATAGAGATAGATTTATGAGAGATTATGCTATGTTTGATCATCAAAACATGCAAACAAGCATAGCAAGACCTCACATAGAGGCTATCCATTTTGAATTTAAACCCATGATGTTTCAAATGTTTCAAACAATTGGTCAATTTGGTGGATTTCCTCATGAGGATCCCCACGAGCATTTAAAACAGTTTTTAGAAATATGTAACTTTATCGTACCTGGTGTCAGTGAAGATGCATTTAGACTTAAGCTATTTCCATATTCTTTGAAAGATAAGGCTAAATCATGGTTAAACTCATTGGAGCCTAATTCTATTCATACACGGAGTGAAATGGCTGAAAAATTTTTGTCAAAAATTTTCCACCCATCAAAAATGCCAGAATGAGAAATGATATTACATCTTTTAGACAAAAAGAATTTGAATCATTGTTTGAAGCATGGGAAAGATGGAAAGAACTTTTAAGAAAATGTCCACACCATGGTCTTCCAGTCATTATTCAGATGGAAACATTTTATAATGGTTTGGAACCACAAACTAGAATAATGCTTGATGCATCATCTGGTGGTGTTTTGTTAAATCTGTCTTATAATGAAGCATGTGAATTGATTGATAGAATTGCTACTAATAGTTCTAGTTGGTCTACTGAGAGGGTAAGTGCCCAAAAGAAATCATCAGGGGTACATGAAATTAGTGAAATATCATCCCTATCTGCTCAAGTAGCCTCACTAGCAAACATGTTCAAAAACTTCACCACAACCAGTGCAACTGCATCTAGTGCAGCTGCATCAGTAGGGAACACTACAGCAGCAATAGAACAAGCCCCTCCAGGAGCTGTAAGTTGTGTTTATTGTGGAGGAGGTCGCCTTTATGAGGAGTGTCCTAGCAACCCTGTCTCTGTAAATTATGTAAGTTATGATAGGAATAACAACCCTTACTCCAATACCTATAATGCTGGTTGGAAGAACCATCCAAACTTCAGATGGAGCAATACTAGTGCACCTGCACCCAGTGCAACTGCACCAACCCTTCCACCAGGATTTCAATCTCAGAACTACCAAAGGCCACAACAACAACAACCTACTACTGATAACTCCTTAGAAGGTTTTCTTAAATCTTTCATTAATGAAACCAGAACAGCTAGGCAAGCTCATGAAGCTTCAATTAAAAATCTGGAGAATCAGGTAGGTCAGTTAGCAACTGCTCTGTATCAAAGACCAACAGGTACACTACCTTCCAATACAGAAGCAAGTCCATCTCAGAGGCCAGGTAAAGAACAGGTCAAAGCTATCTCTCTCAGAAATGGGAAAGATCTTGCAGAACCTAATGAGAATGAAGGTACAGGTAAGGGAGAAAAAAATAAAAATGAAAAAAATTCTCAAGATGCAGAAGCACCAGATACATCTGCATCTCATGAAGTTCCAACTCCAAGGTTAGTTCCTGAATACCCTTCTCCTCTTTTTCCTCAAAGATTAAAAAAGGCACATGAGGAGAAGCAATTCAGTACGTTTTTAGATGTTTTAAAACAATTGCATATTAATGTTCCCTTGATTGAAGCATTGCAACTAATGCCTAATTATGCTAAATTCATGAAAGATGTTCTTTCAAAAAGAAAAAGATTAGGTGAATTTGAAACTGTTGCTTTGTCAAAAGAATGTAGTTTGATTTTGCAAAACAAAATTCCAAGAAAATTAAAAGATCCAGGTAGCTTTACAATTCCATTTTCAATAGGTAATTACTATACAGGTTGTGCATTGTGTGATTTAGGAGCAAGCATCAACTTGATGCCTAAATCTGTCTTTACACAGTTAGGAATTGGACATGCTAAACCTACATCTTTAACATTGTCACTTGCAGACAGGTCAATAGCTTACCCAGAAGGAATCATAGAAGATATACTGGTAAAAGTTGACAAATTTGTATTTCCTGTAGATTTTGTTATTCTTGACTTTGTTGCAGATGAAGAAGTACCAGTCATTCTTGGAAGGCCATTCTTAGCAACTGGGAAAACATTGATTGATATGCAAAAAGGAGAACTAACCATGAGAGTAAATGATCAAGAGGTGAAATTCAACGTAATGAATGCTCTGAAATATCCTGCAGAGGAGAGTGAAAAATGTTCAGCAGTCATCTCTCTTGATCATTTGGTGCAAAAGCAGTTCAACAAGTAGTATGATCATCTTACCAGTACACTTGCACCTGATGCATCTACACTTCCTGAAGAAGAAATGCCGGAACAAGACATACTGCCAAAGGAAGAACCAACACCTAAGGTATGGGCTAGAACTTATGAATCTCTTAATTTAGAAGACCCTAACCTTAAACAAAATTTACCCTCAATTGAACAATCTCCCAAATTAGAATTGAAAGAACTGCCTAAACATTTAAAATATGCTTTCTTAGGGGAAGGTGATACACTTCCAGTAATCATTGCATCTGATCTATCATTAGAACAGGAGAATGATCTCATTAGTACTTTAAAAAAGCATAAGAAAGCTATAGGTTGGCAAATGGCAGACATAAAAGGAATTAGCCCTTCAATATGCATGCATAGGATCATTTTAGAAGATAATTCTAAAAATTACATAGAAGGACAAAGAAGGCTAAATCCAATAATGAAAGAGTTTGTTAAGAAAGAAATCATTAAATGGCTAGATGCTGGAATCGTATACCCCATCTCAAATAGTGCATGGGTGAGCCCTGTACAATGTGTTCCTAAGAAAGGGGGTGAGTCATAGCCAACGAAAAAAATGAGTTGATACCAACTAGAACTGTCACAGGATGGAGAATCTGTATGGATTACAGAAAACTCAATAAGGCCACAAAGAAGGATCACTTTCCTTTACCTTTCATTGACCAAATGTTAGATAGGTTAGCAGGAAAAGAGTTTTATTGTTTCTTAGATGGTTATTCAGGTTATAATCAGATTGCAATAGAACCTAAGGATCAACAAAAAACTACTTTTACATGTCCCTATGGTACCTTTGCATTTAGAAGGATGCCTTTTGGACTTTGTAATGCACCTGCTACATTTCAAAGATGCATGATGTCTATATTTTCTGACTTCATTGAGCAATCAATGGAAGTTTTTATGGATGATTTTTCAGTTTTTGGAGAAACATTTCCATTATGTTTATCAAAATTAGAAAAAATTCTCCAAAGATGTGAAGACACCAATCTTGTGCTTAATTGGGAAAAGTGCCATTTCATGGTACAAGAGGGCATTGTGCTTGGGCATAAAGTGTCAAAGAAAGGTCTTGAAGTGGATAAGGCCAAGATTGAGGTCATTGAGAAATTACCACCTCCATCAACTGTCAAAGGAATCAGAAGCTTCTTGGGCCATGCTGGCTTCTATAGAAGATTCATCAAAGATTTTTCAAAAATTTCTAAACCATTGTGTACTCTTTTACAATTAGATACACAATTTAACTTTGATGAACTTTGTACGGAAGCATTTCAAAAGCTTAAAAAGGCACTAGTAACTACACCAGTGATTGTAACACCAAATTGGAGCAGGCCCTTTGAATTAATGTGTGATGCTAGTGACTTTGCTGTGGGAGCTGTCCTAGGGCAAAGGTATGATAAAGTCTTTCATTCAATCTATTATGCTAGTAAAATACTCATAGAAGCACAAATGAATTACACTGTAACAAAGAAGGAATTATTAGCAGTGGTATTTGCATTTGATAAATTTAGATCCTACTTGGTTGGCACCAAAGTTGTTGTTTATACTGACCATTCTGCCATCAAGTATTTACTTTCAAAGAAAGATGCAAAACCAAGGTTAATAAGATGGGTTCTCCTCCTTCAAGAGTTTGATCTTGAAATTAGAGATAAGAAGGGGGTGGAGAACCAAGTAGCTGACCATTTATCCAGACTTGAAGGTGAAAGTACAGGTACACAAGAGATCAAGGAGAATTTTCCCTGATGAAAAGTTGTTAGCAGTCACCTTGACAGCACCTAGTGCTTCTGCACTAAGTGCAGATGCACCAAATGCAGCTGCACCATGGTATGCTGACATAGTCAACTTCCTTGTAAGCAAAGTTGTACCAGTGGACATGAATTATCAGCAAAGAATGAGATTTTTCCATATAGTGAAGCGATACTATTGGGATGATCCCTATCTATATAAGAGGTGTCCAGATCAAATCATAAGGAAGTGCATCCCTGAATGTGAACAGAAAACGTTGCTTCTGCATTGCCATGCTGCACCATATGGAGGTCACTTTAGAATCAACAGAACATCAGCTAAGGTATTGCAATTAGGTTATTTCTGGCTTACTTTATTTAGAGACACTTATTTTTTGGTCAAAACCTGTGACAAATGTCAAAGAAGTGGGAATATTTCTGAAAGACATGAAATACCTAGAACCAATATTTTAGAAATTGAACTTTTTGATGTTTGGGGCATGGATTTCATGGGTCCTTTTCCACCTTCTTTTGGCAATGAATATATCTTAGTAGCTGTTGATTATGTGTCCAAATGGGTAGAAGCAGTAGCACTGCCTAATAATGATGCCAAATCAGTTAGCAAATTTCTTCAAAGAAACATTTTTACAAGATTTGGCACCCCAAGAGCAATCATTAATGATGGAGGCTCACATTTTTGCAATAAACTTATCAAAAATCTGCTTGAAAAATACGGGATTAAGCACAAAATTGCTACAGCCTATCACCCACAAACAAGTGGACAAGCTGAATTGTCCAATAGGGAGATTAAAAGAATGCTTGAAAAAATGGTTGGACCAACAAGAAAAGATTGGTCCTTACACTTAGATGAAGCATTATGGGCATATAGGACTGCATTTAAAACTCCATTAGGTATGTCCCCCTACAGGATAGTTTATGGCAAAGCATGCCATCTGCCTATTGAGTTAGAAAACAAGTCATATTGAGCTATTAGAAAGCTGAATTTTGACCTCAATAAGGCAGGTGCACAAAGGTTTTTAGAGCTAAATGAATTAGAGGAATTTAGGCAATTCTCTTACGAGAATGATAAAGCTAAAACCAAAGCATGGTATGATAAGAAAATCCAAAGAAGAGAACTTAGGGAAGGAGGAATGGTTTTGTTATACAATTCCAGGTTGAAATTGTTCCCTGGAAAATTGAAATCAAGATGGACAGGACCATTTAAATTAGTCAAGGTCTATACTCATGGTGCAGTTGATCTTTATGAAATAGCCTCAGATACCACTTTCAAGGTAAATGGGCAAAGAGTCAAAATGTATTTTGGTGAACAAGTGGTGCAAAATGAAAGCATCACTCATTTTGAAAATCCTTAATCACAAAAAGGAAAAGTCAGGCTGTAAGACTCTTAAAACAAGCGCTCGATGGGAGGCAACCGATAATTTTTGTTAAATATTTTATATTTTGTGCAAATTAATGTTTTTCAAGTATTTTGTAAAAAAGCAGGAATTGGTGCATCTGCACCAAATGCATCTGCATCTGCACCTGCCACTTTCCAGTCAGAAGGAGACCCCATCTCAAAGAAACTGCTGAGGCTGCTGGAATTACAAAGGAGACCCCAACAATGGGAGAGGCTGAGAAAGAAAAAGAGGTTGAACAATCTGGTGAGGAGGAAAGAGCTAAAGAGGCAGAAGCAAAGGAAATGGAAGAAAGTCAGGCCAAGGAGAAAGAAGAAAGTCAGAAGCAAACCACTAAAGTTACTGATGCTGGAAAGAAGCAACCACAAGAAGTTGCTGATCAAAGCCGTGCAGATGCACCTGGTGCAGCTACACTCAAGCCAACATCTGGTGCAGCTGCACTAGGAACAACAAAAGGTGCAGATGCACCTCCTGAAGCAGAAAAAGCAAAGAGGCCACCAAAGCTGAAGGTTAAACGTCAAGCAACAAGGACCAGCAACAAACTCAGATCTGGAGCAAAACCTGAGTAAACTGTAAATGTTGTTTTTAAATATTCTACTTTCAGTACATTTGCTATATACTTCTGTTAACTGGTTTTGAGTCCCACATGTATTAACCCCCCTCCCCCATTTTGAACAATCTATTTTAAAACTCAACTTAGAGCAGTAGGGACATTGCTCACTTTTAAGTTAGGGGGAGAGCACTCAAACTTTTGATGCATGTGCTAGTCTATAATATGTGTGTTTGTTTTAGTACTTATGTGTGTTTTATTTATTTATACTGTGTTAATAAGCGTCATGTTTTAACTATTTTTAGATTTACTTAACAAAGTTAAATAAGTGTTTTAAAAAGATTTGATGAGTCTTGAAGCATGATCAGCTTATAGCCTTTTTCAAAAACTTAAAGAAAATGCAATTTGTGAACTGATTTTTAATGATGAAACAAGAGAAAAAGAAAAAGAAGCCTTGTTTTTCCAAAAATAACCATTGTTATTATCACTTCAACACATCAAAGCTGAAATTTTTTAAAAAAAGAACCTTACTATGTAATAAGCTATCCGATGCAAGAGGGATTTTGAGAAAACTAAGGTCAAAAACAAATTTTTATTAAAAATATAGAAGAGCTTAAAGAATTAAGTTTGGAGGAATTTTTATGAATACAAAGGCAAGAGTATGAAAAACTTAGAGTAGTCAATGCATATAGGTTACCAAAAGAGCTCAAAATGAAAGAAAGCTTTATTGCCTGAGTCATAAACTGTACCTGTTCCAATAGTGCATTTGGTCAGAAAAAAATTCAAAGAAAAAGAAAAAGAAGAAAAGAAGACAGAACTGACCAAAGAAAAAGTATGCATAAGGAGGACACTGAGGAGGGCAATATAAGCTACAAGTCTTGAAAAGAAGTATCAAGTGCAGTTGCACTAAATGTAACTGCACCATCAAAAAGTTCAGTGCATCTGCACTAGTTCAAAAATACCTAGCGCAACTGCACCCCAGAAAAACGATGCACCTGCACTCACTGCATTTGCATCAAGAAAAAGAACCACCACAAATACAAATAGTGCATTGACTCAATAGTTTTGAAATACTTAAATCAAGCCCTTTGTGGTGCTTAAAAGTCCCCAATCTTGAGAAATTTTTTTAGTCTATTCTATGTTTTGAAACATCTTTGTTTTGACCAAACGTGATCTAAACTTTTCAAAGGCTAGGAGAAACTTGTTACTTGGCTTTGGAACTGATTGAATCTCAGTGGGGCACACACTCACACAAATGAGTTTTAATAGCTTTGGATGTTTTGGAATTCAAAGGCACAAAGACAAAATTTTCTGAAAAAATGAAGTTCATAAAATGCATTCTTGAAAATCATTCTTCGAAAAAGATGTGAGCTGATCTGTTCTTCTTGATTATGAAAATCTTATTAGTATTTTCTTTTTTGTCATTGCTTGAGGACAAGCAACGAATTAAGTTTGGGGGTGTGATAACTCTATTTTATATAGAGTTATTTGTGCTTTTACACTTAGATAATTGCCCAAAATAAAGTATAATATGTGTTAAATATAGTAGTATGAATAAAATAACATTTATGGTTTTCAGATAAAGATGTCCATAACTTAGCATTTTACATGGAAATTGGTATGTTTGATGTGTTTGTTCAGTATAGCTGTAGTTTAGTGCATCTGCACCTCCCTACACCGAAGCAGCTCACAACCCCACATTGGAAGAACCTCAATTCTTACCATTGTTATAATGCTTAGTTGGCTTGCTGCTTGCTTCATAGTCACATGGGGGCACATGGCCACTTGCAAAAGGAGGCGCCTACAGTGGAAGACCATCATAAATAATCATTCACAAAGACA
Source organism: Astragalus glycyphyllos (assembly GCA_963573325.1). Classification (NCBI taxonomy): domain Eukaryota; kingdom Viridiplantae; phylum Streptophyta; class Magnoliopsida; order Fabales; family Fabaceae; genus Astragalus; species Astragalus glycyphyllos. Next base: position 31,939,339 of record OY754311.1, on the reverse strand, counting down.
TGTGGCTACTTCCTATTGGACCTCCCTTTAAGGTTGAGTATGAGAATCAAAGCTTATCTCCATCATCTGAAAAGTAACCATGGTTAACACCCTTTGGTTAGCTTGATCATCAAGGAAACCCCCACATGAAGGAATCTCCAAAGGCTATAAATAGGACTCAAATCTTCACTTGAAAGAGATATAGATTTTAACATACTTACTTTTTGTTCATAGTCTTTACTAGCTTTTCCTAGTTCTCTAGTTTATTTCTTCTAGTTCTTTTTACATATTTTCTTAGTTTAAATTAGTGTTAGTTTGAGAGGAAGGTGAGAAGAAATTGACAACTTCTTTTTCCACTTCTTCAAAGAACTAATAGGTGTAAGAAATTGGTTGTAAGCAAATATATGCAAGAGTCTTTCAATTGTTGTAATTCTTACTCTTTTGAATTCTCTTGTACTTTCCTTCATTACAACATGTTTTCATTCAAATATATTTGCTTTGTTATGCCCATCATGAGCTAAATCTCTTAATTTGGGATGTTCTAACTTTCCAATGATCTTTTGAGGAAAGTTATTGTGTTTTCAAGTGGTGTAAGCACTTTAGTTCTTGTGTTTAAATTCTTAATCTTGTTTTGAGGTTGATCACTTATAACAAGTAGAGTTATATTCACTTAATTGGCTTATAACTAGAAATCAAGAACTAAGTAAGGATAAGTGTTGAAGCTTTTTGTTAAACTTGTTTTAATGAAGTTAGCATGTTAATTCCATGTTAATTCCTAGCCTTAGGTTAACATAGTCCTTACAAGAGTGTAGTAAGATCTTAAGATACAAGAGTGTACTTATTTAGCAACTTGGATTATCTGTATGGGGGCGAGAGATGAATTGACTACTTCTTTTTTTACCGCAAAAAAACAAGATCATAAGAGCTTGTAACGAATCCCTGAAGAAAGTAGCTGACCAGCACACACTGATGCAGTTGCACAAAGTGCAACTGCACCACAAGAAAACACAATACACTCAAACGTGATTTAGTTTGTGAAAACATCCCAACTATCATTCTCAACTGATTTCCTGCACAATTTACTTGCTTTCCTTTAATTTAATTTTCATTTCAATTTCAACCAAAACCAAAATTGTGAGTAGTGTAGCTGCACTAGCTTACAAGTCTTTACAACAATATATAAGAGTTAATCCAATTCCTGTGAGTTCGATCTTTTATACTACTTGTTAGTGACTGTGTATACTTGCACACGTTTTTCACACACCACCCACCGAATTTATTCGGGGCACCCCCACCGAATCTTACTTTTGATGCAGCATTTGATGTCATATCCATTTACACCTTTTAACCACTATTACAGCACAATATCATATCCATTTACACTTATTTAACCACTAATACAACACAAATCATTTCCTAGTTTGAATTACACTAGGTGTTAATGGATATGATATTGTGTTGTATTAGTGGTTAAATAAGTGTAAATGGATATGATATTGTGTTGTATTAGTGGTTAAAAGTTGTAAATGGATATTCGGTTGCCCTCAACCGAATACATTCGGTTACCCATCCCCGAATCAGTGAAAACACGCACTCTACTTAAGGGTATTTTTGGAATATTTGAAGTTAAGGGGTGTGGGGTGAGTAGGAGGGGATGTGGGAAAAGCCAAACTCTAGCTGTATAGTTTGTATGGGCCTTTTGGGCTTGTTTTGTGGTATGCTTTAGTACTGTGTAACTTTTAATTTTTGCTACCATACACCTTCATTAAGAAACGTAAATGTAAATTAATGCGTTTACACCTAAAAAAAATTACTAAGTGTTAGCCAAAAAAGGGCTCAGTTGAGTTAAAGCGTCAGTCGAGTAAGGATCAGTTAAACTTTAAGGAGAGCCGAAGGGGAGTTAGCTAATTTAGAGGATGATTTAAGAAGTACGTGCATTACATGATCAAAGGAGAATTAAGCTAAACAAGATGCCCACGAGTTAAACACATGTTCAAGCACGATTTCATTAAATGTCTGCATTCACAATCAATTATAGCATATTGTAAAACCATGTATCACCATGTGTCAAAAAAATTCATGTAACACCAATATACTACGATAAAGGTGTAATGCACCAAGTTACTAACGATGTTAATTAGTAAAATAAAAGTTTTTTTAAATTAAAATAAAAGTGAAGTTGGCTTAAAATGTTGTTATTTGGCCACCTGTAAAATACTCCATAGTACTCCTAGTATGGTGCGTAACAAAAAACGCGGAAATTAACAAAAACTAAACAATCTAGAAAGAGAAAAACAAACGGGAAAATCCGTGTTTAATTCTTTTTTTTTTGGTAAATGGAGAAAAAGAAACCAAAAACAACAGAAAAAAGAGCTAGCTCCTAGCAAACATGACTCGGGAGGCGTCAGCCTGAAGGAGAGGAAGAGCTTCCACTGGAGGCTCCCAGATATCAGTCCAACCATCTGAACCTGCAGCACCTTTCTTAGCAAGAAAATCTGCAACTGAATTAGCTTCCCTCATAGTGTGCTTGAATTGAACATTCCAATTTCTCTTAACCAAATCTTGGACGTTAGAGATGATTGAGGCGAAATGGTGCCAAGGATTAACCTCATTGTTAAGAAGCTGGATGGAGAGAGTAGAATTCGAATAACATATAATTTCTCTATGTCCGTGGTCCCAAGCCACTCTTAAGCCATGATAGATAGCTAATAACTCAGCATGAAGGATGGTAGAAAAGCAAACAGATCCCGAAAAACCATATAACCAGTCCCCATTTGAGTGTCGCACCACACCACCAAACCCTGATGGTCCCGGATTGCCAAGGCTACTCCCATCAACATTAATCACCACAGCTCTACCTTGGTCAGGATGCCAAGAGATCCAATTCTCAATATTGGTCGCTGCCATTTGGGAAGCAAATACTTTAGAATGAAGATTGACAGAATTGTAAGTATGAATTTTCACCTGATAAGAAGAGACAGTTTCGTTTGACATGCACAAATCATTCCTCGCCCTCCATAGCCACCAATACGCAGCCATAAACACATGATTATTCGCACCAGACGCACCTTTTTGGAGCCAAGTGGAGATGTCTTGCTCCTTGAAAAAATTAATATTATCAAAGCCAAAAGAAATCCAGATTTGTCTAGGGAATAAACAGTCCCTCAGACAATGCAAGATGCTCTCAGGAGAACTCAAGCATCTAGGACAAAGAGTAGTATTCAACATACCTCTGTTGTTAAGCATCATTCTAGTTGGGAGAGAATTGTGACAAGCTGTCCATATAAAAAATTTGATTTTCTCAAGAGCAGGTGTCGTGACCGGGGCCCTGACGTGGACGGCTCAAAAATAAATTATTTAAGGGAGTCGCCACCCAATTTATTAAATAGGAAAAATTGAGAAAAACCTAACTTAAAGTTATTGGTCTACGAAAACTAGGTTGGATTCGGGAGTCGGTTATGCAAAGGGAAGAGCGAAAACTTAATTCCACTGCACCCCTAATACATCCGTTCTAAGACGGTTACCTAAAATTCGATTGTGCAAACAAATTACGAATTATTTGTTTACCGCAAAAATAATATTTAATAGTAGAAAACAATGAAGACTAATTTAGAAAAATTTAATTTTGACTTGACGGGGAAGCCCCGCTCCTACGTATCCTCCGGTGCAATGAGGAACTCAAAAGTCACGTAGTTCTTCCTGAAAATATTGTTGGCTGGTTGATTTTATTTTTTTGAAGGGGTTTGAGATCACCAAGTAGTACAACTCAAGCGTCTCAAACCAGGATTTGACAAGATGTCACATCTCAGCCAATCCCTATTTTTGTATTATTTTTAGGAAAATAGGTGCTAAAGAAAAGAAAATTGATTATTTAGGAAAAAAGGTTAATTTTTGTGCTTGACGGGGAAGCCCCACTCCTACGTATCTCCACGTGCGGAGAATCAAAGGCTACGTAGTTCTTGTTGAGAAAATATTTGTTTGTTGAATGATTAAGTTTTTGGAGAAAGGGGTTAGGATCACCAAGTTGTACAACTCAGGAGTCCTAACTAAGTTGCGGGTTTGATAAGGTGTACACCTCAACCAAAGCCACTTTTATTATTTTTTAGGAATCATTAAAAAAAGGAGAAGATAGGAAAATACCTTATTTTTAGAAATTAGTAAATAAAAGATTAAGTAAAAAAAAGGGAATCATAATAAATAAATGAATAAATAAACAAATAAATAAATACACACATAAAAAAGGAATAAATAAATATATACATAAATAAATAAACAATAAAATAAATAACAAATAAATAAATATGTACATAAATGAATAATTAAATAAATACAAAACTAACCTTAAGTTGATGAACACGAAGAATGCCGAACCAGACCGAGCAGCCTAACAAGGTCAACTGTGAACCGAACTCCTATCTAGTCCATTTTGAGCCCAGAACCGCCTTGCACAAAAACCGCATTGAGAACCGGAACGCCGACTCAAAAAAAAAATTAACTAATCAGAGACAGACTTTTAGTGTAAAGGCTAGCCCAAAAGATCACTTAGTCCGTCAATGATCTCCACTCTAGTCTTCGCCTCTCAACCTCTTATATAGCCCATTGCTAGATGGCTCTTGCTTCTCTCAAGCGATGTGGGACAAAAACAAGATAGCAAACACAATTTTCATTTAGAGAAAGCAATTCCCGTTTTGCTCAAACCAGCCACTGTAAAAGTGCGATTTCGGATTCGTTAACCGTTGGATCGTCTTTCTTTTTTTACAGAAGGTTCACGAGGCACGTGTCTTCTCTTTCACCGTTTGGATCCTCGAGACATGGTCTGAGGAGAGAGCAATTGCGTTCGTAAAAAGCTGCTGTTTTTGGTGTTTGGTCTATTTTTGTATTTTTTGTAACTTTGGCATTCTACGGCCAAGTCATGTACATGGTCATTCTCTTTTTGTATCAAATAGCATATTTTACTTATTTTTTGTTTAACCTCTAAAAAAAAGTAATAATAACGCAAAATTAGTAAATTAGCGCAAAACTACATTTTTGAGGGATTAAGAATCAAATAAACGAAAAAAACATATTTTTGTGATTTTTTACTAAAAAGGTGAAAAATACCGGTTAAAATTGGGGTGTTCACAGCAGGTAAGCACCAAATCCATTTCCAAGAGGGTAGATTAGCAGTAGTATTATCTTGACCATGTGAATTTAAGAGCCACTGGTAACCAGCTTTAGCAGAATAAATACGATCTAAATTGCCCTTCCAAGTGAATCTATCTGGAATACTAGCATTGAGACAAACCGGAATTGTTGAGATTGTGGCCAAAATAGTAGGAGGAAGTTGAGTATAAAGATTAGAGAGCTGCCAAGTACCTTGCTGAATAACATCGGCAACTGTGAGATGGCTATCATGAATGTCAACAAACCAAACATGATCAGTCAGTCTTCCAAGGTTGGACCAGGGATCGTACCAAAAGGATGATGAGCCATTGTCCAATCTATAAGCATACCCATTACGCAGGACAACTTTAGCTTTCATTATGGAATTCCATACCACTGACCCAGGCCTCTTAGGAGTATCCAAGAAAAGATGGTCACCAACATATTTGTGAGTAATGAGAGACACCCACAACTTATTTTGCTTACTATGAATATCCCAAACCAGCTTGCCAAGCATTGCTGTATTCGATTCAGAAGCCATTGTGATGCCCAGCCCGCCATGCTTTCTAGGTTTAGTTATTTTCTCCCAACCAACTAGATGAATGCCTTTGTCATTATTACCTTTCCAAAGGAAGTTCCTGGATGTTTTATCAATACGATCACAAGTAGCTTTGGGCAGCCAAGACAGTTGCATGTAATAGGTAGGAATAGATGATAAGACTGACTGAACCAAAGTTAACCTGCCAGCTTTGTTTAATAATCTGTTTTTCCAAGAAGCAAGTCGGTTAAGAATTTTATCAATAAGAAAATCATAATCTCTCTTACTAAGCCTGCCATGAAGCATAGGAAATCCAAGGTATTTTTCAAGAGAGGTGGTTTGTCTTATCTGTTGGCAAAAGAAGTTAATATTTCTTCTATGACTATTGCTTGGGTTGCTGAGGCTTTCGAGAAAAGTAAAACATCATCCGCAAAAAACAAGTGAGATAGAGTTGGCCCATTTCTTGAGATGCTCACAGGTTTCCAAACATTGTTTTCCACAGCCTGCAAAATAGCGCGAGACAGACTCTCCATACAAATAACAAAGAGATAAGGGGAGAGGTGATCCCCTTGCCTGAGACCTCTAGAAGGAGAAAAAGAGGGCAGCCTCTGACCATTCCAAATAAGAGATAAGCTAGAAGCACTCACACAATGCATAATAAGATCAATAGTAACAGAGGGAAAGCCGAAATGATGAAGACAATACTTTAGGAACTCCCAATTAACATAGTCATAAGCCTTTTACAAATCAATCTTATATACAACATCTCCTTTCTTTTTCTTAGATTTCCTCATAGAGTGAATCACCTCTTGAAGAATAATGGCATTATCGCAAGTTCCTCTACCAGGTAAGAAACTACTTTGATAAGGGCCGATAATTTGATCTAGGAAAGGTCTAAGTCTATTGACCAACACCTTCGTGATCAACTTATAAATAGTATTGCAGAGACTAATAGGCCTGAATTCCTTAAACTTTTTGGGATTATCAACTTTAGGAATCAAAGCAATAAGAGTTTCAGCAATTCGAGGATCAAAAGTACCTGTAGCAAAGGCTTGATACACAAGGTTGCAAACATCATCCCCTACTATGTGCCAGTATTGCTTGAAAAAGATACCCTGAAAACCGTCAGGACCAGGGGACTTGTAAGCATGCATCTGGTTTAAAGCATTAGTGACTTCCTCCCTGATCACATTTTTTGATAGGCATAATTGAGCATCTTCTGATAGAGTAGGGAAGATCATACCGTCAGTAGCTAAAGTTGGCACCGTAGGTTGCAAATCAGCACCAAAGAGCTTCATAAAGAACTTCTGAGCTTCGTCCCTGAGAACACCATCATCAGTACACCAATTTCCATCAGGTAAACTAAGGCCATGGATTTTATTTTTTTTCCTCCTCATGATAGTTTGGGCGTGGAAAAATTTAGTGTTCCTATCTCCCAGCTTGATCCACTTCTCTCTCGATTTCTGGTACCAAAGTAACTCTTCCTGGAATATAACTCTATCATATTGTTGCTGGAGATCGTGCTTGTTAGCCTGTAATTTCGACAGGCTTCGTTGAAGATGGTCAACATGGCTTGATTTATATTTATTTCACAAAGACCATATTATTTCGACAAAGAAAATGGTCGTGCGCAAGGTAAACTCGACAAGTTTCCAGGGAAGCAAAAGCAAGAGAGAGGAAAATCGACACAGGCTTTCGACAGACAGAAAACAAAGCAGTTATGCGTTGAAGACTAGCAGTTGGTCGAAGCGTGATAGAGCGGTTTTGGTCGAAAGTAGGAGCGGTTACTTGGCCGAAAGTAGGAGCAGTTACCTATTTTCAAATTGTTAGGCAGTTACTTAGTTCGAATTTCCCCCCCTTTTCCTTTGTATAAATAACTGTTTCTGAGAAGAAACAGGGGTCGCAAATCACAATACACACCCGATTCCTGAAACTCTAACTTCCAAGCCAGAGCGAAAAACGAGTGGAAGAATCGCTGTACGTGATCGTGTACCATTTTTTATGATTCAATGCAATTTACTTGTCTGTTCTTTACAATTCCTGCACCATTTACTGCTTCTTTTCTTTTCAATTCTATTAATCATTTGCAAATCGTCCCCTTTTTCTACGTTTTCTTCAACAAAAACCATAAGCAATTCAGAGGCATTGCTTTGAGATTTTTCTAGTTTGATCTCACAAACCTTCTAATAAAACTAGTGATTGTTTGCTAAAAACACCAGCAAACAAATTGGCACGCCCGGTGGGACTTTGCCTTTGATTTTGTTCATTTTCATACTCTCTTATTTGTATTCGCTGTTGTATGCACTTAAGAAGTGGTAAAATGGTTCGGTCCAGTACGAATAATGCATCTAGTTCCAACCCTGTGGTTTCACAAGGGCAAGGAACAACAATGGATTCTGCAAACATTAGCGCAGGACCATCATCGTCGATAACCGTCCTTTCATTATCAATGACTAATGTTGGTTCAACACAGTCAGAAATGGCATCTTTGCCTATGTCTTTGCCGTTAAGTGCAGGGCTTCATAGCCCTCACATAGCAATGGGAAACGGTTTAGACCCACGTTTGAATAACGTGCATCTACCCCCATTTCCTCTGGGAATGTATGGCATGCCTATTGGGATGCCACATATTTCGACCTTTTCCCCTACACATGTCTCCTCTGAGAGTGTATTTGGTAGAAATCCCCCAGCATTGACCAATACGTCTTTGTTGGCCTTAAGACAGCAAGTAGACTAGAGTAATCACGATATGGTTAATATGCTTACCCAACAAATTGGTACAGTTTTCAATCCTTTGATTCAAAATACCAATAACAGTTACCAAATGTTGGCAAATCAGATGAGTAGGATTGCAGACTTTTTTGGGGTTCCAGCGGTTAATAATAGGCACGTTCCTATTATTGCGGGTAATGCGTCGCCAGTTAACCCCCAAGAAGCAGTTGCAGTCGAAGCGTCGACAGTTGTTGGCGAACTACAAGGGGCAGTAAACCACGTCCCTGAAGTAGTTGTGGTAAATAGACACCAGAACGCTGATGAAGTTGTTCGACAAATGCAACAACACAATGTTGGCGCAGAGAACAATATAGCTACTTTAGTCGAAACTATTTTGGCGCAAAATGGCCTTAACATAGGTTTACAGAGGCCTAACTTCGTATCACCATTATGTGAATACGTATTACAAACTGAGTTACCAAGGGGATGGAAAGTTCCCAAGTTTACTAAGTTTGGTGGTGATACAAATGAGTCCACAGTCGAACACATTGCTCGTTTCTTGACTGAGGCTGGGGACTTAGCACAAAATGAGAATTTGAAGATGAAATACTTTCCAAATTCTCTAACTAAAAATGCTTTCACTTGGTTCACGACCTTACCCCCTGGTTCCGTGTTCACATGGGGGAAATTAGAAAAGGCATTCCATGCACAGTTTTACATGGGCCAGTCGAAAATTAGTCTTAAAGAATTGGCTAGTGTTCGGCGCAAAATGCCTGAAACTATTGATGATTACTTAAACAGATTTAGGCTGTTGAAATCTCGTTGCTTCACACAAGTCCCTGAACATGAGCTTGTCGAAATGGCTGCTGGTGGCCTTGATTACTCAATTAGAAAGAAATTAGACACATCTCATTTGCGAGATATGGCTCATTTGGCTGATAGAGTTCGACAAGTTGAAAGGCTTAGAGAGGAAAAATCTAGGTCGAATAGGTATCATAAAAAAGAAAAAGTGGCATATGTCGAAGAAGAATTTGACGTTACATATAGTAATGTCGAAGAAGAGGAGATAGACGTGGCTGAACTCAAGCCTGGTCCTCCTTATACCTGTAAATTATTAAGGCCTGCGAATGGGGATAACCCTGTAGAGCCTAAGAATGATAGATTTATGCCTAAGACTTATACTTTTGATGTTACTAAATGTGATGAAATTTTTGATCTTTTAGTAACTGATGGTCAAATATTAGTGCCTAAAGGCCTTAAAATACCAACTCTTGACCAAAGAAAGAAAAAGGGTTATTGTAAGTTCCATAATTTTTTGGGACATAACACTGACCGTTGTGTGCTCTTCAGGGATATTGTGCAAAAAGCAGTTGACGAAGGAAGACTCAAATTTGTTGATAAGAAAATGAAAGCTCCTATGCAGATTGATGTTGATCCATTGCCCAAGGCTGAAGCTATGTACTCTGAACCTGTCGAAGCTGATGTAGGCATGGTGGATGCTCAAATGGCAGACCCTCCTAAGTGTGTCAAGACTGCCACCGAAAAATTAAAGGGTTTTATGTATGCTGAAGGCAAGAAACAGGAAGGGACCCTAAAAGAATATGATGGGAAGATACATGCTGTGTATCCAAAGGCTGAGGAAGAGTTGATAGATTTCCTCAATCGGTGTAAGTGGAATAACTCTGAAGTTATGCTTTGCCCAAGGTGCAGTGCTGTCTTCGATAAAGAAGCAGCTAAAGCTGTCGAAGGTTATCAGGATCAACAACAACGCAAAAGAAAATGGCTTGATAACAGGCCAAAATTTGACTTTGCAAAAGGAGATCTTTCTGGCTATGAGGCTAATGTGTCAGCAAAGCCTTCAACAAGTAAACGACAATTTGCTAAGGAGAAGTCCTCAGCAACAGGGTATTTGAAGCTGTCCACAGGTAAAGCCTTTGTCCCAAGTGCTAGTGCTCCTGTCGAAGCGTGGGTGCCCAATAATCAACGTGCTAAAGCTGTCAAGCCAGGTACTGATGCTATTAAGTTTAATTATAAGAATAATTATAAGGGTAAAAATCCTATGACTAGAACACAGTGGCGTCGTTACCAAAGACAACAGAAGAAGAAGGCACACTTTGACATTAACCAGGTTCCAAGTCATTTGGCTAATAATCAAGTTCCACGCGGCATGATAGTGGCAAAGAGTGAGGTTCACGAAGCTGAAGTTGCCACAAAGAGGAAAGCTGATGTTGCTAGTCATGTGTGTGCAGCAAATAAGGCCAAAGGCAAGGCTGTGGTAACAGAAAAGCCAAGAAGGCCTGCTCTTGAAAGAATATTTCCTCCATTGTCAACAGTGAAAGAAAAGAGTGCTGATTTCGACATGGATGAAGACATGGAGTCAGATTTTGATGATTCTGAAGATGATTTCGACGTTGTTTGCAATGTGGTATCAATACTGCCTCTTGAGTACGATGTTATCACAGTACCAAATGACGTTGAAGAGGATTTCACAGAGGACATGGCTCATCATAAGCCAATGTGTTACTATGTGATGAACGATGGTTGTGTCGAAGATCAAATGGCTACCTTCGAGAAGCCAGATATGAGTATGCAAAACCACTTGAAACCCTTGTATGTCCAAGCCAAAGTCAATGGTGTTGGAATTAACAAAGTGTTAGTGGATGGTGGAGCTGCAGTGAATTTGATGCCACATGGTCTTTTGAAGAAGATTGGTAAGTTTGATACTGACCTCAGGCCACATAACATTGTCTTAAGCAACTATGAAGGCAAAACTGGCCATTCTTTGGGGGCCATTGAGGTGGACTTAATTGTTGGTTCCATAAAGAGGACTACATTGTTCTTGGTGATAGCCTCTAAAGCGAATTTTAATTTACTCCTTGGTAGAGAGTGGATCCATGGAGTTGGTGCTGTCCCTTCAACTTTGCATCAACGTTTAGTAATGTGGAAGGAAGATGGTTTGGTAGAGTATGTTGAAGCCGATCAGAGCTACTTCCGTGCTGATGTGAACCAAGTTACCAAGGAAAATTTTGAGAAACAAATGGCGAAGATTGCGCCATGTTCATCTTCTAATGCGGCATATGTTCCTGCGGACAATGTTTTTGCCTCAGTTCATCTTGACCCAAATTATGGTTTTGTTTGGGAAAGAGAAATAATGGGAGATGATAGTGTCTATCCTGATGGTGTTTTTCGACCAACGGGGTGGAACACTGGTTCTTGAAAATGTTCTCATGCCAGTGCCCAATGCATGGGACAAAATTACGGCTTATATGGCCGAAAACAAGTTTAAAGCGGCTATGGAGGCCGAAATTATTCAACAAACAATGGCTGTCGAAGCCAGTGAGTTACATGAAGAAAATGGCATAGTCATAGATGAAAGACTTGACTGTATCTATGATAATGACCCATTAGGTTTTGAAAAGGATCCTAGAGATTTGACAAAGCATATGCAAGCTCAAGACCCGTTAGAAGAAGTTGATTTGGGAAATGGCTCAATAAAAAGGCCAACTTATATTAGTGCAAATATTGATGCTTCTCTAAAAACCCAAGTCATTACATTGCTAAGGGAGTTCAAAGACTGCTTTGCTTGGGATTACGACGAAATGCCTGGGTTAAGTCGAGAAGTAGTAGAAACGCAATTACCAATACGACCAGGGAAGAAACCAGTGAAGCAAGTGCTAAGAAGATTTGCTCCTCAAGTGTTGGCTAAGATCAAAGAGGAAATCGAAAGGCTATTCAGAAACAAATTCATTAGAACTGCCAGGTATGTCGAATGGTTAGCCAATATAGTTCCTGTAATAAAGAAAAATGGGACTCTTAGAGTTTGCATAGATTTTAGGGATTTAAATAATGCATCTCCCAAGGACGAATACGCAATGCCTGTGGCAGAAATGCTAATAGATTCAGCAGCAGGATTTGATTATCTTAGTATGCTCGATGGTTATTCTGGGTATAATCAAATCTTCATTGCTGAAGAGGACGTGTCAAAAACTGCTTTTAGATGTCCAGGGGCATTGGGTGTTTATGAATGGGTAGTAATGCCCTTTGGCTTAAAGAATGCTGGTGCTACATATCAGAGGGCCATGAATTCTATGTTTCATGATTTTATTGATGATTTTATGCAAGTATACATAGATGATGTGGTGGTTAAATCTTCCTCAGAAAGTGGTCATTTAGACCATCTTCGCCGTTCTTTTGAAAGAATGAGGAAATATGGATTGAAATTAAATCCATTAAAATGTGCCTTTTGTGTACGTGCAGGTGATTTCTTGGGTTTTATAGTGCACAAAAAAGGCATTGAAATCAATCAAAATAAGACTAAGGCAATTATGGAAACGAAGGCCCCTTCGACCAAAAAGGAGCTTCAGTCGTTGCTGGGAAAAATCAATTTCCTACGAAGATTTATATCAAATCTAAGTGGCAAAACACAAGTTTTTTCGCCATTATTAAGACTGAAGAAGGAAGAAGAGTTCAAATGGGAACCAATGCATCAAGCAGCCTTCGACGAAATCAAGTCTTATTTGATGAAACCACCAATTTTGTTGCCTGTTATTAAACACCAAGTGCTCAAATTGTATATAGCAGCTTCTGATAGAACAATAGGTAGCATGTTAGCACAAGAGGATGATAGTGGTATCGAAAAAGCCATTTATTACCTCAGCAGGGTCCTAAATGATGCCGAAACGAGGTACACTCCTATAGAAAAGTTGTGCCTTTGTTTGTATTTCTCGTGTACAAAGTTAAAGCAATATATAAAACCAGCTGATTTTTCTGTTTATTCGCATTTTGATGTTATTAAACACATGCTGTCAAAACCAATAATGCATAGCCGAATTGGTAAATGGGCTTTGGCTTTGTCAGAATACAACTTAACTTATCAACCTCTAAAATCAATTAAAGGACAAGTGGTTGCTGATTTTATAGTAGACCATTCTGTTGTCGAAGAAACATTAAGTTTTGTAGACGTATATCCTTGGAGGTTGTACTTTGATGGCTCAAGCCATAAACATGGAGTTGGGATTGGTATTTTAATAATATCTCCTACTAACATTCCAACGAAGTATAAGTTTAAAATTCGAGATGTTTGTTCCAATAATGAAGCTGAGTATGAGGCTTTAATAGTAGGCCTTGAAATTTTACTTGAGCTGGGGGCAAGTCATGTCGAAATAAAAGGTGACTCTGAGTTGGTTGTCAAACAATTGACAAGAGAGTACAAATGCATTAAAGAGCACCTTATCAGATACTTTGTTGTTGCCAATGCTTTGTTAAAAAGATTTGAGTCTGGTCACTTAGAACATTTACCACGAATTGATAATCAAGTGGCAAATGAATTGGCACAAATCGCTTCAGGCTATAAAGTTTCAAAACAAAGCCTGGAAGAGTTAATTGAAATAAAGGATAAAATCATTTCTAATGACTATTCTTCGTCACTATTGTCAACACCAACAACTGGGGGGGCAACAGATACAAATGCAAACGAGGAACTAGCCGTTGTCGAAAAACGTCAATTTTTTAGTGACTTTGACTTAGCAGAAATTCTTGCTCTTGACAATATGACCAATAATGATTGGCGAAGGCCTATTGCGGAATATTTGCAAAATCCCACAAGAAATACCAATAAAAAGGTAAAATACAGAGCTTTGAGCTATGTGATAATTGGAAACGAATTGTTTAAAAAGACTCCTGAAGGAGTACTATTAAAATGTCTTAGTGAAAATGAGGCATATTTAGCAGTTTCCGATACACATAGTGGAGCGTGTGGTTCACACCAAGTAGGCCAGAAAATGAAGTGGTTATTATTTCGACAAGGAATGTATTGGCCAACTATGCTGAAAGATTGCATAGAATTTGCTAAGGGATGCCAAGAGTGTCAAAAGCATGCTGGGATACAACATGTACCTGCAAATGAATTGCATGCCATAGTCAAACCTTGGCCATTTAGAGGTTGGGCTCTAGATGTGATTGGAGAGATAAAGCCAACTTCGTCGAAGGGCCATAGATATATCCTTGTGGGAATTGATTACTTCACCAAATGGGTTGAAGCTATACCTTTAGCCAATGTTGATCAGGAAGCAGTGATAAGGTTTATTCAAAATCATATCATTTATAGGTTTGGAATTCCAGAAACCATTACTACAGATCAGGGATCAGTTTTCACTGGTAGAAAAATGGTAGAGTTTGCTTCCGAAATTGGTTTTAAGTTATTAACTTCGACACCATATTATGCGCAAGCCAATGGACAAGTAGAAGCTGCCAATAAAGTTATTATTAATTTAATTAAAAAGCATGTTGGACAGAAACCCAAAAATTGGCATAATACTCTTGATCAAGCATTATGGGCTTGTCGAAATTCACCCAAAGAATCTATCAACACTACTCCTTATAGGCTAACATTTGGACACGATGCAGTGTTGCCTGTTGAAATTTGTCTACAATCAACAAGAATTCAAAGACAGTGGGAGATTCCCTCTGATTATTATTGGAATATGATGCTTGATGAATTGGTTGATTTAGACGAAGAAAGGTTATTAGCTTTAGATACGCTTATTCGACAGAAAGAGAGGGTAATTAAAACTTATAACAAAAAGGTTAAGTTTAAAGCCTTTAATTCAGGTGATCTAGTGTGGAAGGTCCTATTGCCTATGGATAAAAAAGATAGAGTCTTTGGTAAATGGTCCCCAAGTTGGGAAGGACCATTTAAAATTTTACAAGTTTATTCAAACGGCGCATATGAGGTCGAAGAGATCGGCGCTGATGAAAGAATTTTGCGTATAAATGGTAAATACTTGAAAAAGTATAAGCCAACGTTGCACGAAGTTAAAATAACGCTGGAATAAATATAAAGAAAGCGTAAAAACATGGCATTTAAGTTGCCAAAACATTGTCGAAAGCACGGAATAAGAAATTGCTCAAGAATAAAATGGAAGAAATTTCATTATAATGTTGCCAAGTTACATGTGCCAAAGGAGGCATTCGTGAATAACATAGTGCCGAAAGGGTAAATAAACTAGGCATAAAATAAACGCTGAATTGCAGTTGGTCTTTTAAGACCAAGTAACTTCTCTTTTGGGTGATCTTCTTCGACCACGTTGTCGCTTCCCGTCGTTCGGGGGGTCATTCTTTCGTCTGCGCGTTAGGCTTGTAAGCCTTTCAACAGGGCGTTTCCTTGCTTGGTAAACCTCAGGAAGCCCTTCAGAGAGAAGATATTGTCGCCCCAAGGAAGACAGTCATCATCAAGGCAAAACACCTGATGAATCTTCCTGCTCCTATTTTGAGTCTCCCGCATAAACTCAGAAAGTTGCAAGATCAAGTGACATGAAGAAAAAGGAGCAAAGCCATAATTCGCAAAGATCAAAAACCATCACTTTGAACCTCCAGGCAACCTCACTGCAATTATGAAAGATGAGGTTACGCGGAAGACTCAAAGCAAAGGGAATGATCCTGGAACGGGAAAGGAAAAAGAAGAAAATCATGGAGTGGTGAAGATGAGAAACAAAACTCTTCTATTTATAAGGAGAAGTATGAAAGAGCGTCAGTTGGTTACGAGTTTGGCGTTCCGAGAAGTGAGGCATCACTCCAATTACGGCGTTATTAACGTAACAGAAAATGGTGGAACCATTCAAAGGTAGAACAGAGAATCAGTAAACATAGTCAAAGGCCGAAACTACAGGCTGTTCAAGTTCAAGGTTTGAATATGGAAACAACACTTAACAGTGGTGACATCAGGTATACAGCTATTTTACTCAAGTGCAAAGTTATTTCGATGGTGAATTCAAAAAATGTCTTCCTCTTCTTCCTCCTCAAGTTCAGTCGAAAAAGACATTTTTGGGGGGCAATTTGTTAGCCTGTAATTTCGACAGGCTTCGTTGAAGATGGTCAACATGGCTTGATTTATATTTATTTCACAAAGACCATATTATTTCGACAAAGAAAATGGTCGTGCGCAAGGTAAACTCGACAAGTTTCCAGGGAAGCAAAAGCAAGAGAGAGGAAAATCGACACAGGCTTTCGACAGACAGAAAACAAAGCAGTTATGCGTTGAAGACTAGCAGTTGGTCGAAGCGTGATAGAGCGGTTTTGGTCGAAAGTAGGAGCGGTTACTTGGCCGAAAGTAGGAGCAGTTACCTATTTTCAAATTGTTAGGCAGTTACTTAGTTCGAATTTCCCCCCCTTTTCCTTTGTATAAATAACTGTTTCTGAGAAGAAACAGGGGTCGCAAATCACAATACACACCCGATTCCTGAAACTCTAACTTCCAAGCCAGAGCGAAAAACGAGTGGAAGAATCGCTGTACGTGATCGTGTACCATTTTTTATGATTCAATGCAATTTACTTGTCTGTTCTTTACAATTCCTGCAC
Source organism: Astragalus glycyphyllos (assembly GCA_963573325.1). Taxonomy (NCBI): domain Eukaryota; kingdom Viridiplantae; phylum Streptophyta; class Magnoliopsida; order Fabales; family Fabaceae; genus Astragalus; species Astragalus glycyphyllos. The sequence continues at coordinate 31,922,613 of OY754311.1, read as the reverse complement.
CATTTACTGCTTCTTTTCTTTTCAATTCTATTAATCATTTGCAAATCGTCCCCTTTTTCTACGTTTTCTTCAACAAAAACCATAAGCAATTCAGAGGCATTGCTTTGAGATTTTTCTAGTTTGATCTCACAAACCTTCTAATAAAACTAGTGATTGTTTGCTAAAAACACCAGCAAACAGTGCTCCAAATAGATCAACGGGGCAGAATCAATTCTTTCCAGAGACAGCTGAATACCTTTAATTCTTTTCTCAAGGTTGATCTTCTTGTGCCTGATATTACCAAAAACATTAGAATTAAAAATAATTGAGTCTTCTTTTACCTGAGTTAAGCCAGCCACTGGGCAAGGAGTAGTTTTATCCCAGGCAGATTTGACAACATTCTGGTAATCCGGATGAGTGATCCAAGCAGCTTCGAATCTAAAAGGTCTCGGGCCATTTCTTTGAGGTAATCCGTGTTTAATTCATTCATTCATCTTTCTATAAGAAGCGAAACCTAAACACGTATTCTCTATCTCTTCACGTTTCATCTTCTAGAAATTAAGAACACAGCGCATGCACCTCACTATTTTGTTTCTTTAGTCAGCATTGACAAACTAGAAAATGTAAATCGCATTTGTTTTACTAATATTAGAAATAAAAACAACTATGAACCGCTTTATAGAAAGGAATTATTAATCTATATATTTGAGGTTCATTTCTACGTATCTGAAAATTATACAAACAAAGACGCAGTGAGATCATTACCTCATCGTGATCTCCTGCATCTTTTTTGGTATAGTTTTTCTATTATATTTTTATTTTATATATAATTAAGAACACAGAATTTCAATAGTGTGTTTAAATTGAGATCAAATAGGGTTTGTTTGTTTGGTTTCAAATTCATAGCTAACAAGATATGGAAGATATTGAGTGTCAAACCATTTACAAAGAGACGCTGCCTGGGGATTCACCTCACATCATGCATAAGGATAAACGTCCTGTAATTCTCAAGGTATGTATCTTTGCATTTCTAAATTACTCTATAATAATAATAATAATTTATTCATCATAATCAATGAATGTGTTCCATAATGCATGTTTTGAATGGAATGAAATTGTATTCATGGAAATAATTGTTTATTTTTCAGAACATTTTCATTCATTATAATCTAAACTAAACCAAACACATGCACATGATATCTTTAGTTTTGGCTTAAATGTATTTTTTATTTTGCTTTTGAATCCAAAAATGTTTTAGTCTATAGTTTCTTAAAATGTGTTGATTTCGGTACATGTAGTTCTGATTATTTTTTACAAGTGTTTCCTTAGTTCATTCTTCTCAATTTAACACCTCCTTCAACTATCTCAAACCTTCTATATAGTTAGAAGGATTGAAGTGGACTTGTTTTAAACAATGAAGGACCAGCAAAAGAAGACAAATTTTTTTGAGGGATTAAAAGAAAATATTACTAGCATATTTTGAAAGACAAAATGTAGTACATGTATGCCTATAGTTTTTGTTTCCTTCATTTTCTCTTTTTCTAATGGGAAAATAGGTCAAGAGTGTTGTGCTTTTTATGGTTTGAACTATGGAAATGGCTATAGTAGTCCAACGCTTTAAGTGGTTTATATAGTAAGCAAATAATTAAAAATTGCTTTACTTTCATAAACACCTTGAAGTTTTGGACACACCCTACCATCGCTTTGAACTATTGGGGAATTTCTAAATAAGCCTGTGAACTAACTTTTTTTATAACTAGATCATTTAACTTATCAATATTTTGTAACTGAATCCCCGGATATTAAAAATTTTAAATAATTTTGATTAGGTCCCTAACTCTTAAATAGCTTGTAATTTGGTCCTTGTTTTTAGGGACTCGATTATAAATTATTTAAAAGTGTAAGGACTTATTTAAAAATTCTCAAGTAATTCAGGAAGATAGTAATTAAAGCTTTCTTTTACTCCGGCAAATTCTGATTTCTGTATCAAAAAAAAAATTCTGATTTCTTGTTCATATAGCTTTTACTGCAGCTACCTGGTATTAGACAATGATGACTTAATTTTTTTTGATTAATAACTATGCAGTTTGATGATGTAGTCTTTAAAATTAAGCCCAAGAAAGAAGGAGTATTTAAGAAGAATACAAAAGCAGAAGAGAAAGTGATCCTAAAGGGAGTATCAGGAACAGTTCAACCAGGTGAAATGCTAGCCATGTTAGGTCCATCAGGAAGTGGCAAAACAACTCTATTAACAGCATTAGGAGGAAGACTTGGTGGTAGACTTTATGGATCCATAACATACAATGGTCAACCTTTTTCAAATACAATAAAAAGGAACACAGGTTTTGTAACACAAGATGATGTTCTTTACCCTCACTTAACAGTGACAGAAACATTGGTATTCACAGCACTTTTAAGGTTACCAAATAGTGTCACAAAAGAAGAGAAAATTGTTCTTGCAAAAGATGTTATAGAACAACTTGGTTTAACTAAGTGCAAGGATAGTATTGTTGGAAGTATACATATTAGAGGGGTATCTGGTGGAGAGAGAAAAAGGGTTAGTATTGGACAAGAGTTGCTTATTAATCCAAGTTTGTTGTTTCTTGATGAACCTACTTCTGGTTTAGATTCTACTACAGCACAAAGGATTGTGTCAACTTTGTGGGATTTAGCAAGAGGTGGAAGGACTGTTGTTATGACTATACATCAACCTTCAAGTAGATTATATTATATGTTTCATAAGGTGTTGTTGCTAGCTGAAGGGAATCCAGTGTATTTTGGAAAGGGGTCTGATGCTATTGAATATTTTTCTAATCTTGGATATTCCCCAGCACTTGCCATGAACCCTTGTGACTTTCTTTTGGACCTTGCAAATGGTATGCTTTAATTTTCTGTTCACTTTTTTTTTGACAAAATTTCTGTGCACTTTAGCAAATATAAAATAGGGATTTAATTGGTATACACCGTCGTCGTTGTACAAATTTTTTTACGACGTCAACCAATTGTGAAACATGTCATAAAAATGGTTTGATTTTCTCTCAACTATCTTAAAAGTCACTCATACTATGAATTTTTAATGGTTGATGGTGTAATAAATTTTACGGCGAATGTGTATACCAAATAAACCCATAAATTATCTGGTGATAAAAAAATGGGGCCTAGAGTGGACTAGGCTCCCATCATGTGGTGTCTTAGGAGGAGAGATGTACGGTGCCTCAAAACCAGAAGCAGAGATTTTGTTTCTTGGATTTGAACCTTAGACCTTCATATCACAAGGTGGCAACCTTAGCGTTGCACCAAGGCTCGCTCGCAATGTCTTGTGATATTCGACAAAAAACTATGGTCTAAATTATTTTAGCAATGGGTCATGTTTTATGTTTATTAATAAGAAAATATTTGATATTAGACCAAACCTTGTTGATTTACTAAGTAAGGTAAATTTGCAGGGATCTACACTGATGGCAATAATCAGGACCATACCATAGACAAACAGCAATTGATTACAGCATTTAAGAGCAACTTTGAAGCACAATTGAAGCCAGTGAGTCAAGAAATCAATGACTCTGATTCAAATCAGGGTAGAATTCAAGAGACTGGCTCTGGAAAATGGCCTACTAGCTGGTCGCAACAATTCTTTGTTCTTCTAAGAAGAGATGTCAAAGAGAGAAAGTATGAATCATTCTCTGCCCTGAGAATTAGTCAGGTCCTAGTGGTTTCACTTATTACAGGACTACTTTGGTATAAATCTGATATTTCACACTTGCAGGATCAGGTAACAATTTTTTCAAATGAATAAATAACTTGTTTCCATTTCAGATTGACAAAAATAATGTGATTCAAAAACGTCAGATATAGAAAAACAAAAGTGTGACAACTTAATTAATCTGAAAGCATATAATTATAATGCATTATTATTTTCTGAATTTTAAAGTATCAATGGGTTGTACTAATGTTGGGCACAAAACCACATTAGGATAAAAATGATCATTGATCAATGTCTTGAATTGTGGTCATGGTCATGAATTCATGATCAAGGTTTTAAAATTCAGTTTGTCGAGATACTAATACTGTGGAGAATTTCAATCAAATGCGGCTGATGCGACTTCAAACGCAATTGCATTGCACTCTTGAAAATGTAAGAACTCCTGATGTCGTGAAATATTGGAGTCACTTTTGGCCCAGCTCAACAGGCCAGCCCGATGGCCCAGTGCTCAGTGCTAGGCTCAAAAAACAGAGGTTCAGAAAGAACTGGAACATTTTGGCCCACCCTAATTGACCCATGGGCCAAATTGGACTTGTATTTTTATACTTTTTTGAATATTTTTTTCGCTTTCCTTTGTTAGAAATTGGGTTGGGTTGGGCCGTACCGGCGTGCTGGCTCAATATTTTGGGTTGGGTTGAGCTAAAAAACACAACCTAATGGATAACTCGGTTGGCCCAAGTGGGTTGGGCTGGCGGTCCAGTTTGACAGCTCTACAGTTTAAAACCTTGATCATAATGCATTTAAAAAGACCCTATAACATCCATATTGCAAGTCAAAATTGCATTCTTGAACCACAGTTAGGTTAAAAACTCTACCGATTGTAAGCTAATCATGAGCATAAATAATTAAACTACACTTTTTCTTGCAGATTGGGCTTCTATTCTTCATAACTGGCTTTTGGGAATTCCTGCCAGTATTTGAAGCAATTTTCACATTCCCACAAGAGCTAATGATGTTAGAAAAAGAAAGATCATCAGGAATGTACAGACTATCCTCATATTTCATGTCAAGAATAGTAGGTGACCTACCAATGGGACTTGTCCTACCAACAACTTTTCTTCTCATAACATATTGGATGGCAGGTTTAAAAGCTACCATATTCAACTTCTTTTGCACACTATTTACTCTCTTACTCAATGTGTTAGTATCACAAGGACTAGGTCTTGCAATTGGTGCTATTATACTTAATCAAAAATCAGCAGCTACACTTGCTTCAGTCATCATGCTTTCTTTCATGTTAGCTGGTGGATTTTATGTTCAGCATGTTCCTATGTTTATTGGTTGGGTTAAGTATATCTCGGTCACTTATTACACATATCAGCTATTTATTGCGTCTCAGTATAGAAGTGGTGATACTTATCCTTGTGATAGTGGCATGTGTCCTATTGAAGAATTTCCTTCTATAAAGAAAATGGGGTTTCAGTTTCATGGGGAAGCTCTTGCTGTATTGCCTCTAGTTATAATGCTAATAGGTTATAGACTTATAGCTTATTTTGCTCTTATGAGGATTGGAGTCACAAAGAAATTGAATTAGCTTATTTTGAAAATTCAGAGTTTTGTTTTTGTCCTGGTGTATTTATTTCTCTACAAGGAAACTAGCTAGAAGTTTTTGGTGGGCAGGGCAGCATATGTATTTTGATATGAGTTGGAACAGAGCAACTATTGATACCAATCTTTTTTGCTAACACTTTCCTCTTTTTTTTGAAGGTTTTTTCTTTGTTACCGTGTTATTAGTGTGCAGTTTTCATCCGCTTTGCCGGTGACTAATCTACGTTGGGAAACCTGACTGACCACATGTATACCCGACTTTTCCAGTCCATGTGATACTCTATATGACGTAATAGAGACGTACTATCACAGAACTTTACTCTAACACGTGAATAGACGTCCTCTGAAACCCTTTATTGAAAGTAGGGGTAGTGTTTGTGACTTTGTGCCAATGATGCTGAAACAAATGATACATTAATACAATATTTACTTATTGAATGCAAAAAGTAGCGACACCATAAGGTTATATTTATTTAATACAAAATAAGATAGAATCCTTTATTATTAACAATTTATTTTCATATATTATTATTCTACTCCATACATGTTTTTGAATCACAAAACTCCAATAGTCAAGTTGTAGTTTTGAGTACTAAACTAGGAACATTATTAGGGGTAGGTGGTGGGATAAAATAACACCAACAATATTTCAGAACACATTTTGGAACTTCATGACGTGGACAACGTCCATGACGACAATCTTTATCTGAATGACAAAGTGGTTCCACATTGAGTTCTCTTCCTTCTGCTTCCAAGCACAAATCTGCATACAGAAACAATACATGTGGACATAAGAATAATGTTGTATGTAATTAAAATTTTAATAGTCAATTAATCTTCTCTCCCCTCCAAATCTCCCAATATGGCCCTCCCTTTCCCTCCCATCGTCTTGAATATCAACTAAAAAAAAAAACTAAACAGACATAATTTAAAATATCCTCTCCCCTCCCCAACAAAACATACCCTAGAAGGTAAACAGTTTGAGTGAAAAAATATAACATGCATGGTGCATATAAAATTCACTCAATTCTATAATGGATTTCAAACCTGTTACAATGATGAAGAAAGCCAACAAGAGTGTCAATTTAAGAGCAAAGTTTTGTTCCATGCTCATCTTTTTCATACAACATGTTCTTTAAACAAATATATTTAGAGGCAATTACTGAGACCAGTTGACCATCAGCTATTTTTTATGGATGCATTAAATGTGAATATAAATTTTTATTATTTAATTTAATACATTATTTACCTCATTTATGTTGATACATAACTTCAACAATCCAACTGCTGAATATCATCATATTTCATTAATGATCATGCACACCTAGTTTCAAATAACATGGACATCTGCCGTTATGCAATCATAATAAAGTCAACCTTTCAGTGTTTTTTATGTAGGGGCGAAACATAAAAGTAATACTACCTCCGATCCATTTTATAAGAGAAAAAACACTTTTTAGGTTCATTCAAATAATATGGAGTATTTCATACTTCCTCCGGACTCAATTATAAGCAAAAATGTGACTAGTTTTGGTGGACTCTAATATAAGCAAATCTTAATTAACTCACTCATATTTAATGCTATTTTCCCACAACTCCCTAAGATTGGCTCATTAATGTTGTGAGAAGATGAATATTAATTAAGGATAGTTTAGGAAATCTACTTGTTTTTTCAATGAATTCAAGAAAATTAAATACAAAAAGCTATTATTCTTAAGATGTGTGAAAGTAGTTATTTTTGCTTATAATTAGGTTCGGAAGAAGTATGCAAATGGAACTTAAATAAAAGAAAACAATGCAAACAATCCGTGATTTTTATGGCACTAAATGTGCAAATAAAAGGTAGGAGGACAAAAATTCACCACATTAAGAAAATTGAGGACAAAATATTGTCAAACGTAAAATAAAGGGACCAAAATCACCAAGTTAACAAAAATCATCAGATTTGTTTGAGCTAATAATAGACTAAAACTAATGGATTTATTGTTGTTCTTTTATCTCTTTAAACTAATAAACTTAGTTGGGGTAGCTAAATGATATATTATTGGGGTAGCTAAATAAAATACACTTACATATTCAAATACATATATTATTTTAGGGGTAGCCAAGACTACCCCATTCATACACAAGGCTCCGCCCCTGCAACCTTTACTTATATTTTTAGAAAACAAGTTATACGTTAAGGCTATTTTGTCTAGTTATTCTTTGACCTCTCTTCTGTTCTTTTTTTTTTTAATAAAATCAATGGGAAATACTCATTTTTTCCTTTTTGATATTTTTTACGTAAAAGTTTTAATGATGTTTCTTTTCTTCTTTTCGTCAAACAAGTATAGTTTAATAGATTCATGATTTGTGGAACCATTACAACTGATTTTCGTGAAAGAGTATGGTTTGAATGAATACTGATTTATGATTAGATATGATTTTTATAAGCAAATAATTTTTTATTGAAAGGAGTACAGGATGTGCTCCGACTAGAATAACTAAAACCTCCCGTGGTCAAAACCTGGTGAAGAAAAGACCCCGGCAGGAAAAAGAGTACCCCCACAGGTGAAACATGCAAACTGCGATTACATCTTGCTAGCACCAACACACTAGCAAACTACGATTAGATATGATGAACCATTGCAACTCCACGTGAAAAGTTAGGTCCCTTCTCCACTTTCTCTATAAATATGTCTGAAAGCATATGTAAAAGACCAATATCATTTTGCATGCTTACTCGTTAATTAAAGCTTGAGAAAGAATGAGAGAAAGATACTACAAAAAAAGGGGGGATTAGCGAGGGAAAGTTCCCTCGCAAAATGACCAAAATCCCTCGCTAATGGTTATTTGCGAGGGAATTAGCGAGAGACTAGTTCCCTCACTAAATCCCTCATCGCTAATGGGATTAGCGAGGGAAATTTCCCTCGCTAATTCCCTCGCTATTAGTGTGCCTCAAAATTTGTGCAAATTTTCAAATTCTGACTGACACGTGTCACAATTTGAATGGTTTTTTTATATATATATTTTGAAGCAATTTATTATTATATTATTAATAAATGTTATATTATATTATTAATTTTTTGGTTGTGGTGGTGGTGGTGGAAGGTGGAGAGAAAGAGGAAAGAAATCCATAGGTGGTGGTGGTGGTGTCGTGAGTGGTGGTGGTGTCGTGGGTGGTGGTTGTGTGGTGGTGGTGTCGTAAGAGAGAGAGAGAGAGAGAGAGAGAGAGAGAGGAGAGGAAGAGGATAGAAGGTGGTGGTGGTGTTGTGGGTGGTTGTTGTTGTTGTTGTGTGGTGGTGGTTGTTGTGTGGTGGTGGGTTAGTGTTTGTAGGTGAGAGAGAGAGTAGAGGAAGAGGAAGGGAAGGGTGAAGAGGAGAGAAGAAGAGTGAGGGTGGTTGGTTGGTTGTGTGGTGGTGATGGTGGTGGTAGTGGTTGTGTGGTGGTGGAGAGTAGAGGAAGAGGAAGGGAAGAGGAAGGGTGAAGAGGAGAGAAGAAGAGTGAGAGTGTTGTGAGTGAGGAAGAGACGGATTTAAGTAAAAAAAATTAAAAAAATTTGCGTGGGCTATAGCGACGGACAGTCCGTCGCTAATTGCTGCACATTTACCAACACCCTGCAACTGTCAGTAAAGTTGCGAGGGAATTGTCAATCCGTCGCTAAATGAATGGTCATTTGCGAGGGACCACACAGATCCGTCGCTAAATGTTTTCATATTTCCCGCCCAACATATAGCAATGGACAGTCCGTCGCTAAAGCCCAAATTTCCGTCGCTAAATCCCAAAAATCACGTTTGACCAATTCCCTCGCAAAGTCCGTCACTAATTCCAGTTTTTGCGAGGGATTTCTTTTCCCTCGCTAACGTCCGTCGGTAATACTCAATTTTTTGTAGTGATAATATCCTATGTCAATGATTTTCTAGGACACATCGAACACACTACATACAATGGCTTTAAGATGTAAGCTTTATAAACCCTCTTAATAATTATTTATGGTGTCTTAACTATTCGGGAATCTCTAAAGGTGTGTTTGTTTGAGACACTGAGGTGAAAAAGGGAATAGAGAGTAAGGGGAGAGAAAGTGATTTTCTCATGTTCGGTTGAGGAGGGAGAGAGAGAGAGACTTTCTCATGTTTTTACCATTTTACCACCTAATTCTTTTCAATATTTGACTAAATTAAATAATTAATTCAATTAAATGTTTAAAAATATTTTTATTTAATTAAAATAAATATTTAGCGAATTTAATTAAATAATTAAAATAAAAATTAATTAGGTTAATTAAATTAAATCAAATACATACGGATTGTAAAAAAATCAAATACATGTTTTTGTCTTTTCAAAACTAGCATTCTTTTTCTCTTCTCTCTTTCGCTCCAACCAAACTAAGAGACACAATTTTCTCCCCCATTTCTCTTATTTTTCCCTTAAACCAAACAACACCCCTTATTGACTCCTCCTCACTCTCTCTTTTCTTTCTATCTCTTTCCTCTTTCTCTTCTAATCCAAACACAACATAATTTATAATTTATGATATTCAATAATCCTTACAAAAATTACATCCAATGCTGAACACAATTTTTTTTTCACGTTGAAAATAATTTTCCCTTCAACTACTTTTTCAGTGATCGCCGGATATTTGTGAATATCCCGTTCAACAAGAAGAGAAGTCTAATAATTAATGAATGGTATAATTCCCACTCGTGCACTTTGTTCTTCTGGCTTTTCTGGCTAAGATATTCATTACGCACGTGATGTTAACCAAAGCAAAGTTTGACATGATCTTCGAAATCCCAAATGGCCAGATTCAAGTCATGTCTAATAAGAAAAACAATAAACAAGATCAATATTTACCGCGTACCAAATTTACCAGCTTCCCATATAAATTATATTTTTTTTTACCTTGAATTAAAAAAGAAAAAGAAAGATGATACATGATCGTTCAAAAAGAGAGACCACGCTATAACCTTTGGCAAAAGAAAACTCATAACAAAGCCTCCTAAACACTTCATTTTAGAGACGAAAATAAAAGAACTAACTTACAATAGCTAGATAAAAGTGTTGGAAATTCAAGTGAGAGTCCCACATCGACTAGGACGAATGACCTATATATATAAAGGATATATAAGAGAGGCGACTGCCTATATACCTGACGCCTTAAGGTTAGGTTGAGAGAGAAAAAGAAGAAGAAGAACAGTGTAGCATCAAGAAAGAGAGAGAGTTCTTGTAAAGTGAAGAAAAAACTAGGATTTGCCATTTTATACTCCGAGTCAGTGTTTCGGGTCGCGTGTATCCATCAAGGGGATCCGAAGAGCTCCGCATTTTTGTTTTTGTACCCAGAGTGTGAAGAAAGTGAACTAAGCCTTCGGTGTGGACTGGTTAAATTGCTGCTTGCACCTCATAAGTTGATTGTGTGCATGTTAGCCTGTAATTTCGACAGGCTTCATTGAAAATGGTCAACAAGGCTTGACTTATATTTCGACAAAGACCAAAGTATTTCGACAGAGAAAATGGTCATGTGCAGGGTAAATTCGACAAGCTTCCGGGGAAGCAAAAGCAAGAAAGAGGAAAATGGACACAAGCTTTCGACAGACAGAAAACAGAGCAGTTATGCGCTGAAGAACTAGCAGTTGGTCGAAAAGAGGAGCGGTTGCTATCATTTTTATAACTGTTTTAGGGCAGTTTCTGCTTAGTATAAATAGTAGTTTCTGAGAAGAAACAAGGGTCACAATTTCATATTGCAATTCTCACGCTCTAACTTCCGCATTCAAGAGAAAAATGAGTCAGAGAACAATGTATGATCTTGTGTACCATTCTCTTTCATTTTACTGCAATTTACTTCTGTTTTCTCTTTACCTTTATGTGTTTTACAATTCAAGTCCTTCTTCCCTGAAATATCTTGATTGCTTCGCGCGTAAGGAATCAATTATTTCTTCTTCTTTTCTGTTTAAAACGCAAAACACTGAAGAACATCACATCAAACTAAAAACTCTAAACACAAATGGTCTTAGGATTCACTGGTTGATCCTGCAAGTTAACCAAATTGGAGACCAGCGGTGTTTACCAAAATCCACGGTAAACAAATTGGCACGCCCGGTGGGACATTTGTGTCGAAATATTAGAGTGTTAGTTAACAGAATCTTGGAATATAATTGTTTATGCGCCTGAGGAGTGGTAAATCTTTGTCAAAGATGTCACGTTCTGGCGCAAGTTCTTCGAACGCACAGAGTGGCCCTGAGAATGCGTCTGTCAATGACGTTAATCCAGTAACCGCTATGGGAATAACTGCTCCAATGCCTTCGACAGGCATGATCACAGTTACATCTTCTGTGCTTAATCCTTTACCAACAATGGCCACCACGGTGACCACACAGCCTAATGAAATGGCTTCTATGCCACAAACAATGGGAACGTCTAACCCATATATGACTAGTGGTCATATCCCATTTAGCATGCCTATAGTTGGTCGAAATCTCCCTTATGGTATGCCAACTGGCATGATGGTAGGCTTGCAAACCAATTCTTCAACGTGTGCAGATAACATAGTGAATGGTGGTTTCTCCCCTATGCATGCCTCTCAAGAGGGCATTTATGGTCGAAATGCCCAGCCCACATTAACTACAGCGTCTGTGTTGGCATTAAGACAACAAATAGATGAGGCCAATCATGATATGGTTAACATGTTAACCCAACAAATTGGTACAGTATTCAACCCTTTGATAGTGAGACCAATAACAGTTACCAAGCATTGGCAACTCAAATGGGTCGAATTGCAGACTTCTTTGGCACTCCAAGAATGCAGAATCAGCCAATACCCCAAGTACAACCTTCGAGGCCTGTAGAAATCCCCTTAGAAAGGCCTAACATTGAATTGCCTAGAAATCAGGCACAAGCACAAGTTGTCGAACAACCCTTGCAGGGGATGGTTGAAAACGAGCCTGTATAGTGTTAGTAAATAGAAATCAAAATGCTGATGAAGTAGTCAGGCAAGTGCAACAAAACAATTTTGGAGCGCAGAACAATATAGCTAATCTTGTCGAAACAATTTTAGCCCAGAATGGCCTTAACTTAGGTATGCATAGGCCAAATTTTGTTTCTCCTTTGTCTGAATATGTTTTACAAAGTGAATTGCCAAGGGGTTGGAAAATCCCTAAGTTCACTAAATTTGCTGGGGAAACCAGTGAATCCACTGTCGAACATATTGCTCGTTATTTAACTGAGGCTGGAGATTTAGCCCACAATGAGAATTTAAGGATGAAATTCTTCCCTAGTTCTCTAACAAAGAATGCTTTCACTTGGTTCACTACTTTACCCCACATTCCGTGTTTAATTGGAACCAATTAGAGAAAGCTTTCCATGAGCAATTCTACATGGGAAAATGTAAAATTAGTCTCAAAGAATTGGCCAGTGTTCGACGCAAAGTGGCTAAATCTGTGGATGATTATCTCAACAGGTTTAGACTTCTCAAAGCAAGGTGCTTCACTCAAGTGCCTGAACATGAGCTAGTCGAAATGACTGCTGGTGGCTTAGATTATTCCATCAGAAAAAAGCTAGACACTCAACATTTGAGAGATATGGCTCAATTGGCTGATAGAGTTAGGCAAGTCGAAAGTTTGAAAGCTGAGAAATCTAGAATTAATAGGTTTCATAATAAAAAAGACAAAGTTGCCTATGTCGAAATTAAAGATGAAGAACAAGAATTCGACATTTCCTATGAAGAGGTCGAAGAAGAGGTCAATGTTGTTGAGTTAAAACCTGGACCTCCATATACTTGTAAATTGCTAAAACCTTCAAATGGTAAAAATCCTGTCGAACCTAAAAACGACAAATTCGTTGCAAAAACTTATACATTTGATGTTTCTAAATGTGACGAAATATTTGACTTGTTAGTTAAGGATGGTCAAATTTTGGTTCCGAAGGGACTAAAAACACCACCATTAGAACAAAAGCAAAAAAGAGGTTTTTGCAAATACCATAATTTTTTGGGTCATAATACTTCTCGTTGTGTTCTTTTCAGGGATTTGGTGCAAAAGGCACTCAATGAAGGAAGACTGAAATTTGGTGATAAACCAAGGGCACCAATGAAGATTGACGCTGATCCTTTGCCTGATGTTGAGGCAATGTATACTGAGGTGAGCATCAACATGGTCGAAGCCTCTGAAATTGTGCCTGGTAAGGCTAATATGAAGAGAACTACCATAAGTTCAAAGATGGATGTCGAAATGGTCACTGAAGGCCAAGAAGATGACAAAGTGAAAGTAGTGTACCCAAAAGCTGAAGAGGAATTGGTTGATTTCCTCAATCGTTGCAAGCTAAGCAACTCAGAAGTGATGTTGTGCCCGAGGTGCAGTGCTGTTTTTGACAAGGAGGCTGCTAAAGAATTGGAAGAGTTCAAGCCTCAAATGAAGCGCAAAGGTAAATGGGTGGATAAAAGGCCCAAGTTTGATTTTGTCGATAGGAGAATTCCCTACATGGTTACTTCGACCAAAACTCCTGGAAGAGGAAAGCTGAGTACTTATGTTCCTCCCTCTGGTACTCCTGTCGAAAAGTGGGTACATTCTGGTGGGAAAGGTAAAGGCCTGTACCACACTGGGGGCAACGTGATTCATCGAATTAGGCCAAATATGATGGCCAAAGGAAACACAAGTGGTGCTAACCAGAATGAGGCAACTGAAAATAAGATGTATGCCTACAACAACAACTACAAGGGAAAGAATCCTATGACAAGGACTCAATGGCGAAGATTTCAACGCCAAAAGAAAGTTGATGCTGTTGCTACAGGAAAAGTAGCAATTCCCAAGAACGAGAAAGGTAAGGAAATAGTTTTGCCTTCAACTGAAGTGGTTAGGAAACTAGCCACTGAAAGAATCTTCCCTTCTTTGGCTGAGATAAAGAAAGGCTTCAAAGAAGAAGATCTCAAGTTGGAAGAGGAATTGAACTCTTCTTTTGCTGATTCTGGGTCAGAGTTTGACGTGCTATGTGGGGTCATCTCAATTTTACCAATTGAGTATGATGTGGTTTCTGAGGTTAATGATGTCGAAGAAGATTTCGACCAGGAAACTACATATAAACCCATATGCTACTATGTGTTGAAGAATGGCTGCATCGAAGAGCAACATGTTGTCTTTGAAAGGCCAGATTGTGGCATGATGAATCACCTCAAGCCACTGTTCATTCAAGCCAAGGTCAACAATGTGGGAATCAACAAGGTCCTTGTTGATGGTGGTGCTGTGAATTTGATGCCTCAACATTTGCTAAGAAGAATTGGCAAATGTGACACTGATTTGAGGCCACATAATGTGGTTCTCACTAATTATGAAGGCAAAACTGGCCATTCACTTGGGGCCATTGAAGTCAAATTAGCAGTAGGTAGTGTCAAAAGGCCAACTTTGTTTTTGGTAGTACCCTCCAAGGCAAACTACAACTTGCTGCTTGGAAGAGAATGGATACATGGAGTGGGGGCAATCCCTTCGACTGTGCACCAAAGGCTCATTATTTGGAGAGAAGATGGGTTGGTTGAAAACATTGAAGGTGACCAAAGTTATTTCAAGGCTGAAGTGAATACGATCACCAAGAAGACTTTCGACAAGCAATTGGCAAATATCTCTCCATGCTCTTCTTCCAATGCTGGGTTCATTGAGCAAGACAATGTCTTCTCCTCTGTTAGTCTTCACCCAAATTATGGTTTTATTTGGGAAAGGGAAATCATTGATGAGGAGAATAGACCAAGAGGCTTTGTTAAGCCTTCTGGTTGGGATGATTGATGATGATAAAACCCAGTACATGGGAAAGAATTACGGCCTATGTGGCCGAAAATAAAGAAAAAGCAATTCTCGAAGCTGAGTTGCATCACATGGTTGCTTTAACCACAAATGATAGTAACAAAGAAATTATGGTCAAATCACCTAGACTAGACGGTGTCTGTGATGATGAACCATTAGGATTTGAGAAAGATCCAATGGGTTCGACCAAGAAGATACAAGCACAAGATCCCTTAGAAGAAATAGATTTGGGAGATGGAAGTGTAAGAAGACCAACATATATCAGTGCAAAAGTCAATAAAGACTTCAAGGTGCAGATAGTCGAATTGCTGAAAGAGTACAAAGACTGTTTTGCTTGGGACTACAATGAAATGCCAGGTTTAAAAAGAGAAGTGGTTGAGTTGAAGCTGCCTATTCGACCAGATAAGAAGCCTGTGAAGCAAACCCCAAGGAGATTTGCACCAGAAATCATGTCGAAGATCAAAACAGAGATCGAAAGGTTACTAAAGAGCAAGTTCATCAGAACTGCCAGGTATGTTGATTGGCTTGCTAATATAGTTCCTGTAATTAAGAAAAATGGTACACTTAGAGTTTGCATAGATTTTAGGGATCTAAATAATGCTACTCCCAAAGATCAATATCCAATGCCAGTGGCAGAAATGTTAGTTGATTCCGCAGCAGGTTACCAATATTTGAGTATGCTTGATGGGTATTCAGGCTTCAACCAAATCTTTATTGCTGAGGAAGATGTTTCAAAGACTGCATTTCGATGCCCGGGGGCGTTAGGTGTTTATGAATGGGTAGTGATGCCATTTGGTTTAAAAAATGCTGGTGCTACATACCAAAGAGCTATGAATACTATGTTCCATGATTTTATAGAAAATTTTATGCAAGTATACGTAGATGACATAGTAGTTAAATCAGCATCAGAAAGTGGTCATCTAGACCACCTTCGACAATCATTTGAAAGGATGAGAAAATATGGATTGAAAATGAATCCACTAAAATGTGCCTTTTGTGTAAGTGCAGGTGATTTCTTAGGCTTTGTCGTGCACAAAAAAGGCATTGAGATAAATCAAAATAAGACGAAGGCTATCATGGAAACACAACCTCCTTCGACAAAGAAAGAATTGCAGTCTTTACTAGGAAAGATCAATTTCCTGAGAAGATTTATATCAAATCTAAGTGGCAAGACTCAAGTATATTCGCCATTACTTCGACTGAAGAAGGAAGATATTTTCAAGTGGGAGCCATGCCACCAACAAGCTTTCGACGAAATCAAAGCCTACCTGATGAAGCCACCAATTTTATTGTCTCCAATTAGAAATAGAACAATGAAATTGTATATAGCTGCATCAGAAATGTCAATGGGTAGTATGTTAGCACAAGAGGATGAAAATGGAGTCGAAAGAGCCATATATTACCTCAGTAGGGTTTTGAATGATGCTGAAACCAGATATCATCCTATTGAAAAACTGTGTTTGTGTTTGTATTTCTCATGTACAAAGTTAAAGCAATATATAAAGCCTGTTGATGTTTATGTTTATTCTCATTTTGATATAATTAAACATATATTATCGAAACCAATTTTGCATAGCAGAATAGGTAAATGGGCATTAGCTTTATCCAAATATTCATTGACATTTCAACCACTAAAGGCTATTAAAGGCCAGGTAGTGGCAGATTTTATTGCAGACCATTCAGTGGTCGAATTAGCAATTGATTGTGTTCACCTTCGACCTTGGAGGCTATATTTCGATGGCTCAAGCCACATACATGGTACAGGTGTAGGAATGTTAATCATTTCACCAACAGAAATACCAACCAAATACAAGTATAAAATCGAAGAAAGTTGCTCCAACAATGAGGCGGAATACGAAGCCTTAATAGCAGGACTCGAAATTCTGTTAAACTTGGGGGCAAAGCAGGTCGAAATAAGAGGTGATTCTGAACTAGTAATCAAGCAATTAACGAAAGAATACAAGTGCATAAGGGAAAATTTGATTACTTACTTTATTGCTGCCAATGCATTATTGAAACATTTTGATCACGTTAAAATCGAGCATGTGCCTCGTATTGCAAATCAAGAGGCGAATGATTTGGCACAGCTAGCTTCAGGTTATAAAGTTTCGAAAGAAAACTTAACGGAGCTAATCGAAATTAAAAACAAACTAATTTCGACGAACATGTCACTAGAAACTTTGTCAATGCAAAAACTTGAGGGGGCAGAGGCCGATTCTTTAGCCTTAAGTCCTAAGCCAAATGAAATTTTTAATGAAAATGAAACTTTTGAAGTTTTTGACAAAGGGTATTGTGACAACGTGTCGAAGTTTTTGCCATCAACAATTTGTCAAATGATGATTGGCGAAGACAAATTGTTAATTACTTGGAGAATCCCACAGGGATGACTGATAGAAAGATCAAGTATAGAGCCTTAAGTTATGTGATTATGGGAAATGAGTTGTTTAAGAAAACCCCTGAGGGAGTTTTACTCAAATGTCTTAGCGAAAATGAGGCGTACTTGGGCAATATCCAATGTTCACAGTGGAACTTGTGGGGCTCACCAAGTAGGCCATAAGATGAAATGGCTTCTTTTTCGACAAGGTGTTTATTGGCCAACCATGTTAAAAGATTGCATAGAGTTTGCCAAAGGATGCCAAGAATGTCAAAAGCATGCAGGGATACAACATGTGCCTGCAAATGAATTACATTCTATCGTGAAACCTTGGCCATTTAGAGGATGGGCTTTGGATATAGTTGGCGAAATTAAGCCAAACTCGTCGAAAGGCCATCGTTTCATATTAGTAGGGATAGATTATTTCACTAAGTGGGTGGAAGCTATTCCTTTAAATAATGTTAATCAAGAGGCAGTAATTAGTTTTATTCAAGACCATATATTGTATAGATTCGGTGTGCCTGAAACTATCACCACAGACCAAGGTTCGGTTTTTATTGGTCAGAAAATGGTCGAATTCGCTGCTGAAAATGGTTATAAATTGTTGAGTTCGACGCCATACTACGCTCAAGCAAATGGTCAAGTTGAAGCAGCCAATAAAATTATCATTAGTTTGATTAAAAAACATGTTGGGCAAAAACCCAAGAATTGGCATAAGACACTTAACCAAATTTTATGGGCGTGTCGAACATCTCCCAAAGAGTCAATTAATAATACTCCTTTTAAACTTGTTTTTTGGGCATGATGCAGTATTACCAGCAGAAATTTGTTTTCAATCAATTAGGATTCAAAGACAATTTGAAATCCCATCTGATCATTATTGGAGTATGATGCTAGATGAATTAGTTGATTTAGATGAGGACAGGTTAAATGCATTAGATGTGCTCACAAGACAAAAGGAAAGAGTAGCTAAGGTGTACAATAAGAAAGTCAAATTGAAGACTTTCGACGTGGGAGACTTAGTTTGGAAAGTCATTTTACCTATGGATCGAAAAGATAGAGTCCTAGGTAAATGGTCCCCAAGTTGGGAAGGACCATTTAAAATTTTACAAGTTTATTCAAACGGCGCATATGAGGTCAAAGAGATTGGCGCTGATGAGAGAATTATGCGTGTAAATGGCAAGTATTTGAAAAAATATAAGCCAATGCTGCAAGAAGTTAAAATAACGCTGGAATAAATATAAAGAAAGCATAAAGACATGGAATTCAAAGAATAGAAGTTGCCAAAACGTTGTCGAATTCATAGAATAAGAATCGCACAAGAATAAAATGGAAGAAATTCCATTATAATGTTGCCAGATTAGATACGATATTGCTTGAGAAATGGCCTTTGCAAAATAAAAATAATTGTTAAAATAGCCAAAGTGTTACAACAGGAAAATGAAGTTATGTTATTACAAAATGACTTTCGACTTCAAGTCATTGAATAAGGCATTGGCTTTAGAGATCTTCCTGTTTGAGAAAATCAAAAGAAAATTTGAAGAAATGAAAGAAACAGAGTAAAGAAGATGAAAAGCTTAAAGAGTGAAAAAAGAAGTAGAAGAGAGAACTGAAAAGGCTTTATAGGGAGTAGTGGAGATGGGACAGTTATTGAAAAGCTGAACGTGGAAGGCCACGTGGCATACCATTAAAAGAGTAACGTCAACAACACTTAACAACAGCTATTCTACTCAAGTGCAAAGTCTATTTCGACGGTGAATTCAAAAATGTTCTTTCTCTTCTTCCACCTCAAGCTCAGTCGAAAAAGACATTTTTGAGGGGGCAATTTGTTAGCCTGTAATTTCGACAGGCTTCATTGAAAATGGTCAACAAGGCTTGACTTATATTTCGACAAAGACCAAAGTATTTCGACAGAGAAAATGGTCATGTGCAGGGTAAATTCGACAAGCTTCCGGGGAAGCAAAAGCAAGAAAGAGGAAAATGGACACAAGCTTTCGACAGACAGAAAACAGAGCAGTTATGTGCTGAAGAATTAGCAGTTGGTCGAAAAGAGGAGCGGTTGCTATCATTTTTATAACTGTTTTAGGGCAGTTTCTGCTTAGTATAAATAGTAGTTTCTGAGAAGAAACAAGGGCCACAATTTCATATTGCAATTCTCACGCTCTAACTTCCGCATTCAAGAGAAAAACGAGTCAGAGAACAATGTATGATCTTGTGTACCATTCTCTTTCATTTTAATGCAATTTACTTCTGTTTTCTCTTTACCTTTATGTGTTTTACAATTCAAGTCCTTCTTCCCTGAAATATCTTGATTGCTTCGCGCGTAAGGAATCAATTATTTCTTCTTCTTTTCTGTTTAAAACGCAAAACACTGAAGAACATCACATCAAACTAAAAACTCTAAACACAAATGGTCTTAGGATTCACTGGTTGATCCTGCAAGTTAACCAAATTGGAGACCAGCGGTGTTTACCAAAATCTACGGTAAACAGTGCACCTCTGCAGTAAACAAGGAAATTAAATGGTTAAATTCAAGACCATATGTACCTCCCATGCAGTTAGTGTAGACTGTCAAGATTAATCAAGAGGAATAACTTTATGCGAGAAATCGGGAAAAAATGCGATCAAATAATTGACTAAGCTATTCTTAAATGTACAAATTGAATAAACTCAACCGTACAAATTTTCCTTCCGTGCATCATGCATGTACTAGTCAAGTTAAAGGAAGCAAGTAAGAAGGAGAGAGATATATTAATATGCATGGGAAAAGGATGATCAAGGAAAACTGTAAAAGAAGCAAAGTTTGAATTTTAAACCCTCCAAAATTAATTTTGACCAAATCACGTTAAGCCAACCCTATACTAGCAGTACTACAGCTATAGCAAATTCAATGTGTTGTTCATTTGTTGCCACGAAATTGAAAGAGAAAACGTAGTAGGTGCTCTTTAACGTTGTACTTGTAGTCGGTTTTCCTAAACCCTAATCTTCCTTACCTTAACCATTGAACTGAAGCCACCTTACAGTTCTAATATGAACGTGTGGCATAATGTTATCTCTAATCTCAAACTTTCAGAAACACACTATTGACTACTCTCTCTCTCTCTCCTTCAAATTTTTCTATATTATTTGTCAACCACACAATCTATATGATACAAGTATACTTGTCAAAATACTACCACCGTCTTTTCATAATATCCACACTCATCACCAAATGACACTACACCAAACCCTCCACGTCGTACCAATATTTATATTTAAATTATTATGTGTACTTGCAATAATTGGTGTTATCTTTTCTTTTTCACATTTAATTTTTTTTCAAAAAAACAATAAGCCCAAAACATGCCGATATCTAATTTGATCTTTTTTCAAGTAACTCTAAAACGTCATGCATCAATCAAAGAGAGAAGAAGAATCGAGTAATAGTGCAATACATTACATTACACCACTTCCACTATAATATATATTGACCTTGACCAGCCACGTCACCACTCTATCTTTTACAAGAAAACGATTGAAGCTCTTTGAAAACCACATCTATTTAATACCTGTAAGCGTGTTCGTGGAGGTTGAAGAGTGAAAGAAACACCTAAATGAAATGAAAAAGATAAAAGAGGAAAGTCCAAAAAGAAAAAAGAAAAAAAAAGAAGGGTACGTGTCGATAAACGAAGGTATCCACCGCAATAAGCTTTATGTGCTTTCCTTTTCGATATTGCCGGTTGTAACAAAATTCCAGCCTAACTTTGAGTATCTCACATGGACACGTGCCAGCACGTGGATACTCTTCATGTATCAACTTCGTGTCGACATGGTTTACTTTAAACTCATGCGTGAAAAATGATTTATTGAGTTCAGCCCCCCCCCCCCCCCCCCCCCCCCCCCCCAACATTGCTCTTTCGGAAAATACTATCCCTCACAAATAGTGTGTCAGAAAGTGTGTAGTATAGTGGATAGAATTTATGCTTCTAGAACATCTCTGTAGGTTAATACGTGTCACATTTATCTCTTTACCTTTGCAGATAAACCATATAATAAATAAATAAATAATTTAACATATGTGAGATTGGGGTAAATATATCTCATGTGCATGTCAAGTTAATTTTACCCTTGTGTTTCTGTTGCAGTTAATGGTTGATAAAGTGATGAGGATTTTTTTTTTAATGTCGTAATTCGTTTTAAGATTTGTAATCATCATTAAAAATAAATTCACACAATGAAATAGTTTATATTTGAAATAAATTTAAACTATATTTTTTAGCATTATTTAAAAATAAATTTGTCTATATTTTATTCTATTTATTTTTATAATAAGAGGTGATTGTTAAATATAAATGTTAACTTAAACTTATACAATTATAACTTTTACCATCACCTGTTTTTATCGCATTCTTTTTGCCAAGTTTTGAGATTTTTATTAAATCTCATAATATATTTAAAAATTGTAAAGACTAACTAACATATTGTGAATTTAGTTGAGAATAATAAAAAAGTTTCTTTGAATTATAATTATTGACATGATATTTTTAGAAATATTATCTTTAAAATACAATGCTTTATGTTATAATTATTTTTTAGGTATGGAAAAAAGTAATGAGACCTTTTTTTCTCTTTAGATGGATCTACCTACCTACCTCATTCTACTCTATCAAAGTCGATAATCAAAATGAATTTCAACTATTAAACATAACAAATCAAAACAAAATATTAAATTAATTCGGAAACTATTTGTTGATGATTTTTTGGACTAGTTCGAGCCCATATCCGTAGTAAGCCCAACAACGACCCAAATGCGCTTCAAAGCATTCAGCCTAGGCGACTTGTGCGCAACGACCAATCAACGATCGAGATTACGCACGCAGATCCAATGGCACAAGGCATGCCACTTCATCGACACACTAGAGCAGTCAATGCACTCTGTGTGGCTCCAACAAATACCAGCTTAGCCATACGCATTCCTTATTTGAATCTCTAACTAACTTCTGCTTACTTATTTTGGCATCAGAGTGTCGACAGGTACAAACCTCCCGCCGATTTGGGACAAGGACGACGAATTCACACACATTCTACCAACTATTCAACCCAAGTTCGAGTAAGGTGCATATCAATAATTTTATGACATTCCTTCATCTTTGATTAGCTCGAATGATCCTTGTACATTTATTTATCCTTGGTCGTAAAAAAAAATGTAGTATAATTTGACTAATGTTTATCTAGTGAAGGCCACGACCGCATGGGATCAAGATAAGTTCGGACTACAGAATGCTTTTTCGTAAAAGGACACACGGCAAATCGCAAGAGGTTCGTAACTCAAGTGGGCTCCACTATCCAACAGTAAGACAAATATGACCGTACCACTCTCGGTCCATGTGATCCTATAAATAACGGCCCATGTCTACCGTTTTTTGAAGAAAAAAAGAAAAGAAAAGAAAAACATTTTGTTTTTCGAGTCCTACCTACAACAAACAACAACAACAACATAATCTTCATCTTCATTTCGTGGTCGTGTTCTTCTTCTTTCAAAATGGGAATTCAAGATAAAGATCCTCTTTCACAATTGAGTTTACCTCCTGGTTTTCGATTCTACCCAACCGATGAGGAGCTTCTTGTTCAGTATCTATGTCGCAAAGTAGCTGGCCATCATTTCTCTCTGCAAATTATTGCCGAAATTGACCTCTACAAATTCGACCCATGGGTTCTTCCAAGTAAGCCTCCAAAAACAAATTAACTCCTCCTTTTTTTTATTATTTAAAAATGAAAATTCTAAAACTAAATATATGTGATTAATTTTGCAGGCAAAGCAATTTTCGGTGAGAAAGAATGGTATTTCTTTAGCCCAAGAGACAGGAAATACCCAAACGGGTCCCGACCCAATAGAGTAGCTGGATCCGGGTATTGGAAAGCTACCGGAACCGATAAGATTATCACTAATGAAGGTAGAAAAGTTGGCATCAAAAAAGCACTTGTTTTCTATGTTGGTAAAGCTCCTAAAGGCACCAAAACTAATTGGATTATGCATGAATATCGCCTCTTAGACTCTTCCAGAAAAAACAACGGTGGCACCAAGGTATATTATAATATATTCATCTATCTCACCCTTCAACTATTTCAAAATCCCAATTTTATTTAAAAAAATTATTTAATACCTATTACTTTATTTTCCTATGTTACACATTAAAAACTGATTTTGACATTAAAAAATGATATACTGATTTTTAATTCGTTGATTATGCGAAGATTTATAATTTATACCGACTTTGTTAAGTTTTTTTTTTTACCTTGTATACAATTTACTGTTTCATTGGATTGTTGTTCTTACAACGTTTGTTGTTATCGAATTTCAGTTGGACGATTGGGTTTTGTGTCGGATATACAAAAAGAACTCAAGCGCACAGAAAGCTGCGGCAATAAACGGCGTCGTTTCGAGCAGCGAATACACCCAATACAGCAACGGTTCATCTGAGTCATCATCATCTCACTTCGACGATGTTCTAGAAACCTTTCCAGAGATCAACGACCGTTGTTTCATGCTGCCACGTGTCGACTCACTGAGAACGATGCAACATCAACATCAAGAAGAAGAGAAGCTGAATCTTCAAAACATGAGTGTTAATAATGGTTTCGTTGATTGGTCTAACCCAGCGATTCTCAACTCAGTGAACGATTTTCAAACGGGACAAACTCAGGGAATGGTGAATTATAATTCTGGTAATGACCTTTATGTCCCTAATCTCTGCCACGTGGACACGTCAATGCCAGAGAGGAAACCTATGGAGGAAGAAGTTCAAAGCGGGGCGAGAACACAAACACAAACGCAATCACAATCCGGATTGTTTCAAGGGTTCTCTAATTTGGTAGACCCGTTTGGGTTCAGATACCCGGTTCAACCCGTTGGGTTCGGGTTCGGGCAATGAACCGGATTGGGAAGATGAAAGAAAAAAAGAATTTTATATTTGTAATAGTTAGGTTTATGTTGTGTAAATAGGTGGGGGATTCTTTGGCCTAATAGTTTGGCCGGTTTCAGATTCCATAGGGGTTAAAGATTGCAAAAATTAGAAAAAAAGTGGAAATTAAAATGAAAATTTTGGTCCTCAATTTCGGCTGAAGATGAAAGTGGTGGATACATTCTATGAATCTATTCATATGAGATAAAGTAGTATGATGCCACCATTTAGTCTTGAAAAAATTAATTGGGTAGGATGTACTTAGCCACATGAATCACGTTTTTGTGCTTAAAATTTGTTTCAATGTTAGGCTTTGGATTCAATCTTGATGTGTTATTTTTAGCTAACCACATCATTGCTCGACGCAACCTCAGTATTTTACATTATTAATTAATAATAATACATTCATGTTTGTGTTATGTTCCCATGTGTTATTTAATAATATATTCATTGTAATATTAAGATTCACGTTTTGAAATGTGTCACCCACGGTGTTATAATTCAAATTTTAATGAGTAGGCGCGGATTGCCATTTGCTGAAATAGAGTGACTTCGTGTGTGAAAGCTTAATCTTCTATGTATACGACAGACAAATTGGAAAGTTAAACGTACGTGGAGATTCCTTAATTTCTCATTTTTCTTGTGCTTATCTTGACATTTCAAGCAGATAATACAAGAAAAGTGGTTTTAGAGAGGGAGAAAGTGCACCGCGCCAATCAATCAAAGAGATCTCTATCTATTAATTGAAGAAAATTTGACTGCCAAAAAGAGTTGAACATGGAAGCATACTTTATTATTTTTTTTTTTGACAAATGGAAGCATACTTTATGGTCACTAACATAAAATAAATGTATTCCCACATGTTATCTTTCTGTTAAATTTAGCGGTCGCAGTCTCAATCGTAGGATGTATTTCGAATGGTCCAAATTCAAAGTTATATTTTATATCTGCTTTTCTGGAGTTAAATAAATACTAATTCACTAATTCTTAAATCTTTATCTAATACTTCCTCCGTTTTCGAATATAAACAAATATTCTCATAAAGTTGTGTTATTAAATATAAGTAAGTTAGAGTTTTTTCACTTTATCTACCAAATTTACCCTTACTTTTACTCTTACCAATAAAAAAACTTTTTAGTTTTCCAACTTTTTTACTATATTCAATGTAATTTTTTTAATAAAAGATGAAAAGGTTGAGTACTGTTTGCGTGTGTGTGATGCTTTGTTTACACAATTGGGAATGAGAATGGATGGGAAATGTGAAAATATAAAGTAGGCTTAGCTTTGGCTTTGTGTCGCGTTTGTTTTCTCTTCACCCTTCTTCTTCTTCTTCTTCTTCTTCTCTTCTTCCTCTCAAAAATATGACAACACACCATTTTGATGGTCCCTCATTTGATTTGGGTATTTTTCAAGACTTACAGCCACGAGAAGATTTATCACATCTTATTGTTTAAGAAGCACCATTTTTTTTCGATGGTTGTTGATCTGCATCATCTAAAAAAGGTAAAATTACATTACATAAAGAAAACAATATATAAAGAAATTATTTGAAACAACTAAAAAACACACACTCATAAGCAAATTAGTGTAATGTGGTCTCTGTATCAAGAAAATTAGTGTAATGTGGGAATAAAAGTGTGGTGGCAATATATTGATAAAAAAAGGTGCATGTGGCCTTTGACTAGGCCTAGATTTGAGTCAAAGTGTGATGGCGTCAAACCTACGTGCTTGACTCAAAGTGTGGTGGCAATATTAACAAACACACATGTCTTAACCAAGTGCATTATTTATAGATCAATATGGAAGTATTTATTGATATAAAAACTATCGAGTAAAATACTTGAAGTTTGTAGAAGCTTCACCTTCATTCAATGTGTCATGGACTTCATCATCATCATAATTGCTGCCTTCCGTTGGATTATATTGGGCTTCAAAAACTTCTTCCAAAGAAATGTTATCCATATTGTTGTGTACATCACGGTCACCATGAGACTCATTATAAGAAGCTTCATCTTCATTTGGTGACATGTTTAAGTCAATGGAAGGTGCTCTGTTTTCATTCTGTGAAACAGGTTCAGAATCATTGTAGGGAGTGTTCAAATCAACATCTAGAGGCATGTTGTATTCAATAGTTGAAAAATTCTACCTTCACCATGTTTAACATTCTATATATAGAGAGCTTTTTAAGTGGCAATGTTCTATTTCATGTTTCATATTAGTAAAAAAATTAGGGGAACTTTCAAATTTTGAGGTTTGTGTTTAGTAAAAATTTTGGCGCTAGCCTATTATTTTTGCCTTAGAAAAGAAGTTAATTTAGTCTTAAAAAAAAGAAGTTATTTCAGATGTGAAATGTTAGAAGATGGGAGTAGAAAAGCAATTTCATGAGTGGAGTAGTAGTAAAAGGAAAAATGATGTTTACACTCCCTACACTCTTCCTTAGCGTGTGACAGCAAGCAAACTGAAGAATGATGATTGTGGCAAGGGGTAATATTGAAAATCAGCATTAACTTTCCACACTTTATTAAAAAGTGTGCTCAGCCGTTTTTTGCCTATAATAAAAATCGGAGGGAGTAGCTAGAAATCACTGACTCCAATGACTACATCATTTTACGACTTCAAGGAATCTAAGTCCAACATAACATGATAACACCTACTGTGTATGAAAAAGTTATTAAAACACTTTGTAGATTTTCTAAATAATATAAAAACAATTATAAATAAAAGGTGTAACTGAAAGCATCTTTCAAAGACCTAAATGCGTGATTTTGATTTGTGCATTCTAAATCATTTTACAACATTCTTCAATACATGTTGAGATAAGAATAATTCACCATTCTTTTGATCTCTTACAATGCCATGCCAAGATCCTTACCTCAAATTTATAATTCAGCTTCATGAGCTTACCAATTTCAACTTTGCTTGGGCATGCTACAATAATGTAGTCCATATATAAAAGCAAGAAAGAACAGAATCTATTCCCCTTTTGAGAATTTAAACGTAACTACTATAAGCTACCTTTTAGAAGACCAAACCTCATGAGAAAATCATCAAAATTTGTATACCACATAAAGTTTGAGCCTCCGCAAACTCTTACTATTGTTGCATATAGATATATAGGAGTGTTTAAAACCGAACCAAACCAATAGAAAACCGCAAACCGAACTATACCAAATCGAAAACCGCAAAAAGTCGTTTTCTATTGGTTCTGTTCGATTATTTTTCACTGCACTGCGAGGTTCGGTTTGCCGTCTCGATTACAGAGATTGAACCAAACCAAACCACAAAAATCAATATACCTTATTTTTTCCAGTGCCTACTTATTTACTTATGGCCTGCGGCATTCACAAAAATAGCCCAAAGCTTCAAATAGAGTGAATGTCCTAGTTCTCTGTAAGAGAAAGTGTACCTATTAAAAAAGCAATTTTTGTAATTGGCGCATGTTTTGTTAAACCGCCCATAAGAACCATATTTTGACTTTTATCTGGAGAATATCCAACAATTGCTTCCATCGAATGGATAATGGATCCAGATCCTAAAAACAACAATGCTTTTGAATAAGCATGAGTAATCAAATGAAATAAAGCGGCTCGATAAGAGCCCATACCTAAAGCTAACATCATATAACCCAATTGAGACATTGTAGAATAGGCCAAATTTTTCTTAATATCTTTTTGAGCAATAGCTAAAGTTGCTCCTAATACTACTGTTATTATACCTATCAAAGCTATTCCACTCATTATGAAGGGTATAACTGTGAAAAGGGGAAGAAGCCGAGCTACAAGAAACATTCCTACTGCTACCATAGTAGCAGCGTGTATAAGAGCCGAAATAGGGGTAGGCCCTTCCATAGCATCCGAGTTGAAGTTAGTGTGGTAAGAGCAACCACCACAAAGCTCATTTCTCTATAACAGAGAGTCAGGCCACTACCACAAAACACATGGATCCTTCCTTCGAACAAAGCAGCAAAAGTACACCCAGAAGAACCTATTAATCTTGCATATAAAAACCCAATAATCATTTAAGTAAGATAGCCGTAAACATTAACGGTTGAACAAAAAACATGCTATAATTCTGCGAGGTACAAGACCTAAAGAATGTTGAGTTTCTAATTCAGAAACCATCAACAACCTAGGCATTGTGTAACAGTCTTATAAAACAAACTAGAAGACTGTTACACCCCAACAGTCTTGAAGTTGTTACATAAGGTAACTAACTTCCTAACAACTTTAACTAAAATTCAGTTAAGTTTGTTTGGGTCTCAAACAAACCCAACAGCTAATAATATACTTAGTTTACAGTTCAGTTTTGTACAGAATTTTTCACATTTTGAATAAAAATTCTACTTTACATTTTACAAGTCTTGTGCGCTCCTATTCCTCTCTTCCTTGTGTTCTTCATTTCTGGAATCTTGTATGAGAGATTGTGAGACCATTTCAGGGAGTGAAAACCTCGCATCAAGTGAACGAAACAAGTTAGGTTTTGTTCTAACTTTACATACAAAGAAGAGAGGATCATACCTTCGCATAATACGATCTACTGCTGCGAATCTTCAAAGCGTTGAAGTTTTGTGAGTTTCCAGAAAGAGATACGTTCATACACGTAGAGAAATCACAAAGAAGTTAGGATCTCTGTGATTTCTAGTAAAACAACAACATCAAGGTAAAGAAGGTGAGTTTTCTACCTAGATGTTCCCTTGTTGAAGTCCTGGAAGCAAAGCATCGTTGAGTGAAACCTGCAAACAGAATAACGAAAGTTACGGTTTCTTGAAACAAGAAATTGGCCAACAAAATCATAGGGGTTTAGTTCGTAACCTTCACGTGAAGCCTTGTGGTGAAGATTTGATTTGAAATAACACTAAAATTGTGTGGATTTCTGGGTTTATTCTAAACCCTAGCAGAGCTTCGAAGGAGAGAAGGAGAGAAGAAAGTCAAGAAAAGAAGAGAGAGAAAAGATTCTGAGAGTGAAAGAGAAAGAAGGGGTTTTTGTGTAAGTGAACCGGATCAAAGGTAGTGGGCCTGGTCCAGAGTGTAAAAGTTGGGCCTATCAATTAGTCTTTCTTATATCTGCACCCCCTGTATTCATGTATACAACCTGCAGTGAGAATAATTGAATATTAGTGCAAGAATTCCAACATCGTATCTAAGAGCTGGTAACAATCTAAGGAAAACAGGAAAATTTCTACTCTCTTTTACTCTCTTTAAGTTCTTTAAGTTTCTGTGATACCTACACAGTGTGAAATTGTGCAGGTCTCTGTTTGCTAACTTTTCCAGTGTTTACAATTGTTTTCAGAATGTCTAACAACAATGGAATGGACAATCATGTCCCAAAATTAACAGGGAAGAATTATGACACTTGGGCAATCCAAATGAGGGCTGTGTTGGGATCTCATGGGGTTCTACATATTGTCAAGAATGGGTTTGACCCACTGCCTGAGAATGCAACTACAGCAGTAAGAAAAGAGTTCTTGGAAAATGAACAGAAAGACTTTAAAGGGTTGACCCTCATTCACAGAGCTTGTGATGAGGCCAACTTTGAAAGGGTCAGGAAGTGTGAAACTTCCAAGCAGGCCTGGGAGGCTTTGGATAAATACTACTGTGGGGCAGCTCCCATTAAAGAAGAAAAGCTACAAGCCCTAAGGGCTCAGTATGAAAGCTTAAAGATGAAACAGAATGAAACTGTTACTGATTTCTTCTATAGAGCGAAGAAAATTATCAATGAAATGGCTCTACTTGGTGAAACACTTGAGCAGAAGTGTGTGTGCAAGAAAATTCTTAGAAATATGACTAAGAAATTCTTTGTGGTAACTAACACTATAGAAGAGACAACTAAAGTTGATGACTTTAAGATTGAGGAGCTTCAAGCCAAACTGGAAGCAAAGGAGGTGAGAATTGACCTCCTTAATGATGATGATGGTGATGATGAGGATCAAGCCTTATTTGCTGCTAAGACTAAAGGAAAGAAGGGCAGCAAAGGAAATACCAACAACAAGACCAACTGGTTTAAAGGTAAGGCAGGTAAACCTAACTCTAAATCTGATTCTACTAAAACAGATAACAATGCACCTAAGAAAAAGGATAAATCAAAGGTACAGTGTTATAGGTGTGACAACTATGGGCATTATACCACAGAGTGTCCCACCAGAAAGGCTTCAAAGGCTAAGGAATCAGTCTCAGAAGCCAATGTGGCTAAGGAAGATTCTGATGAAGTAGCTTTTAGTATGATCTGTGATGATTTAGAGGCAACAGAACCTAGGGAGGATATAAAAATTAAAAGCATAAAGACTGAGCTACATAGTGAATATGTAGTTCTAGTTATGACCATCAGTGATGGAAAAACCATCACTGAGATTTGGTACCTAGACTCTGCTTGCTCCAATCACATGACTAGTAATAAGGAGTGGCTGTTAGACTTTGACCCTACTGTTAGGACTAAGATAAGGTGTGCTGATGATAAATCTCTTTATGCTGAAGGAAAGGGAAATATTAGATTCACAAAAGACAATGGTCAGGTAGTGGTCACCCAGGATGTTTTTTATGTACCTAGGATCAGTTGCAATTTAATTAGTTTAGGGCAGCTAGTTGAAAAAGGCTTTTCTGTTCTTATGAAAAACTTAAAGCTGAAGATGTTTGATACAAATGATAAACTTGTTTTAACCACACCTCTAACCTCAAATTGGACCTTCAAGGCCAGTATTTGCATGTCAGAGGCAGAATGCCTCAGTGCAACTACTGAGCTTGAAGGTATATTATGGCATAAGAGGTATGGTCATTTGAATTTCAAAGGATTATGTAATCTGAGTACCAAGGGGATGGTAGAAGGATTACCTAAGATTGAAATGCCCAAGGAAGTTTGTACTAGTTGCTTAATGGGTGTTTACCTTGGATTTTGGTAAACACCGCTAGTTTGAAATTGCTTCTGTTTGCAGGATTAACTAGTAAATCCTAAGACCATTTGTGTTAAAGTTTTTCCCAGAATTATATGTGTTCTTGCAGTTTAAAAGTAAAAAGAAGAAGATAACCGTCGATCTCGCGCGAAACCGTCGAATTTCCTCAATGAGGGAGAATAAAACAAAGAAAAAATTGCAGAAAAGCAAAGAAGAAAACAAATTAAATTTGCATTAATTGTAAAGAGAGTTGGTGCACAGATCATACATTCTTCTCTTGCCTCGTTTTCTCTGTAATGTGTTGGAAGTTAGAGCGTGAGAATTCTGTAATGAGATTGTGACCCCTTTTTCCTATGAGAAACTCCTATTTATATGAGGAGGGAAAACGCTAAAACTAACTAACTGTACAGAGAATTTAAAAAGGAAACTGCTACAGCCTTCGACTAGGATAACTACCAAAGCTTCGACAGCGAGCACTTGCTTTTGACTTGCTATTGAATTCAATTTTCTTCTCGTCGAAATATCACCCTTCAAATCTAGTTAAGTCTGAAGCGTTGTCGAATTTGCCTTCTGATACAACTCTTCTGTGTTGAAACCAACACCTTCTTCTAAGAAAACCAAAGTCAAACCGCGTTGACTGCATTTAATTTAGCCTGTCGAAATTACAGGCTAACAAATTGCCCCCCAAAAATGTCTTTTTCGACAGGAGCTATGTGAACGGCAGAAAAAGAGCATTTTTGAAAACCCTTTTCAACTGCTCTGATGACGTCACTTGCATCACGTTGCAGAGTGATACGATGTTTCAGTGAAAAAACAGCTTTTGGCGCCTCCGTTGTAAAGTTGGTGGGCCACGTTTCACCTTGAAACTCCCCACTACTCATTGCGAGTAACTGCTCCAATAGCTTTTCTTTTGACACTTTGTACCCTGAAGCTACTTGTGCCAAATCATTGGCCTCTTGATTCTCTATTCGAGGTACATGTTCTATGTGAATAGTATCAAATCTTTTTAACAACGTATTAGCAATGGCAAAATACATTATTAAATTCTTTTTGATGCATTTGTATTCTTTTGTTAACTGTTTCACGATTAGTTCTGAATCTCCTTTAATTTTGACATGTTTTGCCCCCAACTCTAACAAGATCTCAAGTCCTGCTATTAAGGCTTCATACTCTGCCTCATTATTGGAGCATGTCCCTTCAATTTTAAACTTATACCTTGTTGGTATTTTTGTTGGTGAAATTATTAAAACTCCAGAATGGTCAACTATGGTCAACCCCTGAATGGTCAACTATGAAGTCAGCCACTATTTGTCCTTTTATTGCTTTTAATGGTTGATAAGTCAAAGAGAATTCAGAAAGAGCTAAAGCCCATTTACCTATTCTACTATGTAAAATTGGTTTCGACAGCATATGTTTAATAATATCGTAATGCGAATAAACATACACATCAATAGGCTTTATATATTGCTTCAATTTTGTACAAGAGAAATACAAGCATAAGCACAATTTTTCTATAGGATGATACCTAATTTCTGCATCATTTAGAATCCTACTAAGGTAATAAATGGCCCTTTCGACACCATTTTCATCTTCTTGAGCTAACATGCTACCTATAGAAAATTCTGAAGCTGCTATATACAATTTCATTACTTTATTCCTAATTGGTGATAACAAAATTGGTGGCTTCATCAAGTATGCTTTAATCTCGTCGAAACCTTGTTGGTGTTTTGCATCCCACTTGAACACATCTTCCTTCTTCCGTCGAAGTAATGGCGAAAACACTTGGGTTTTACCACTTAGATTTGAGATAAATCTTCTAAGGAAATTGATTTTTCCTAGTAATGACTGCAATTCTTTTTTGGTCGAAGGAGCTTTCGTTTCCAAGATTGCTTTCGTCTTGCTTTGATTGATTTCAATGCCTTTTTTGTGTACAACGAAACCCAAAAAGTCACCTGCACAAATAGAGCTGGCAAATCGGGCTACCCGGCCCACATCGGGCCGGCCCACATCGGGCTCGGGCTTTTACGGTCCGGGCCAAAAAGCCCGGATTACAATTCGAGCTCAACTTTTTTGGCCCAAGCCCAGCCCTATGCGGGCTGCGGGCTTTTCGGGCTAGCCCGCATTGTGCGCCAATTTTTTTCTATTTCCTTTTGACGGACTAAATTGTAAAGAAAATTGCATAGAATTAATTTATCACTTTTCAGTTTTCAATCTTTTAATTAACACCACATCAATGTAAGGCTTATATATATATATATATATATATATATATATATATATATATATATATATATATACTGAGAAAACCAGCATGTTGAATAAAGAGAGAGTTTGACTATGAGTGTAGTTGTGTTTTATGTAAATTGATTCTATTTTTTATTCTATTTATATTATTTTTTTGGTTACTATTCTTTTTATATTATAATACTAAGAAGATGATCAAAAAGAAAATGAAGGCTAAAAGTGTGAAAAACGTGAACTGCCTTTGGGTTATTCTATTTATAATACTAAGATCAAAAAGAAAATGAAGAGGTGTTGAGAGTGAGAAACGTGAATACTTAGGAGTTGAATCTTTTTGAATTGAAACTGGGTTATTGATTTTGGGTTGGGCAGCAATAATATACACCTTTTTTAAAAAATCACAGGCTTGCGGGCTACCCATGGCCCGGTCGGGCTAGCCCGACACGGGCTCGGGCTTTTGTGGACCGGGCTAAAAAGCCCGGGTGTAAAAATGGGTTCATTTTCTTCAGCCCAAGCCCTCCCATATTTCGGGCTAGCCCGGCCCGGCCCGGCCCTACTGGCCCGGCCCATTTTGCCAACTCTATGCACGAACACAAAATGCACATTTAAGTGGATTCATTTTCAATCCATATTTTCTCATTCTTTCGAATGATTGTCGAAGATGGTCTATATGACCATTTCCTGAGGCAGATTTAATAACAATGTCATCTATGTATACTTGCATAAATTTTTCAATAAAATCATGAAACATAGAATTCATTGCCCTTTGGTATGTTTCCCCAGCATTTTTAAGGCCAAATGGCATTACAACCCATTCATAGACCCCCAATGCCCCTGGGCATCGAAATGCTATTTTTGACGTATCTTCTTCAGCAATATATATTTGGTTATATCCAGAATAACCATCAAGCATGCTTAGGTATTCATAACCTTCAACTGAATCTACTTGCATTTCTGCCACCGGCATGGCATACTCATCTTTAGGTGTAGCATTATTTAAATCTCTAAAATCTATACACACCCTAAGTGTACCATTTTTCTTAATTACAGACACTATATTAGCAAGCCATTCGACATACCTGGCAGTTCTAATGAATTTTCTCTTTAGTAACCTTTCTATTTCTGCCTTGATCTTCACTAAGATATCTCGTGCAAATCTTCTTGGAGTTTGCTTCACTGGCTTCTTTCTTGGTCGAATTGGTAGTCTGATTTCAACAACTTCACGACTCAACCCTGGCATTTCATTGTAATCCCATGCAAAGCAGTCTTTGTACTCCTTCAGCAATTCAACAATCTGCGCTTTCAACTCTTGATCAATCTTAGCACTTATGTATGTTGGCCTTTTTATTGAGCCATCTCCCAAATCAATTTCTTCTAAGGGATCTTGTGCTTGGATCATTTTGGTTGAACCTATTGGATTTTTTCAAAACCTAAAGGCTCGTCATCATAGACACAATCAAGCCTCTGGTTTTCGACAATATTGTCTTTATTCTTATCTTCAACGGCTTCAGCAACTAATTGTTGTTGTAAGTCAGCTTCTAAAACCGCTTTTTTGCTTATTTTCGGTCACGTAGGCCGTAATTCTATCCCATACAGTGGTTTCATCCATAAATAACTATTTATAGTTGGGATCAAGAATCACTGAGGTCCTCACGTTATCTTGGCTTTCATAACCATGTTCAGAGGAAATGCATGGCGCAATGCTCGTCAGTTTCTTGTCGAACGTTTTCTTGGTGATAGTATTCACCTCAGCCTTGAAATAGCTTTGATCACCCTCAATATTTTCGACTAGGCCATCTTCTCTCCAAATAATGAGCCTCTGGTGAACTGTCGAAGGGATTGCCCCCACAGCATGGATCCATTCCCTTCCCAACAGCATGTTGTAATTTGCCTTGGTTGAAATCACCATAAACATAGTTGGCCTTCTAATGCTTCCAACAGAAAAGTCAACTTCAATGGCTCCAAGTGAGTGGCCACTTTTACCTTCATAGTTGGTAAGGATTACGTTGTGTGATTTCAGATCTGTTTCACCCTTCCCAATCTTCTTCAGCATATGTTGTGGCATCAGGTTCACAGCAGCGCCACCATCAACCAAGATCTTGCTTACCCCAACATTGTTCACCTTTGCTTGAATATACAAAGGTTTGAGATGATTCCTCATCCCACAATTAGGTCTCTCAAAGACAGCATGTTGCTCTTCCACACAACCATTCTTGAGGACATAGTAACAGATGGGTTTATAAGTGGTTTCTTCGTCGAAATCCTCTTCGACGTCGTTTACTTCAGAAACCACGTCATACTCAATTGGGAGGATTGAGACTACACCACACAAGACGTCGAATTCTGACCCAGAATTAGCGAAATCTGAGCCCATTTCTTCATCTAAGTTGAGGCCCTCTTTGATCACTGAAAGTGGTGGAAATATCCTTTCAGTAGCTGGCTTTCTAGCCATTTCAAGAGACTTTGAAGGTGTTTGTTTGCCTTTCTCTTTGTTGAAATTTTCCACTTTGCCTGCAGCAGCAACTTTTTTCTGGCGTTGATATTTGCGCCATTGCGTTCTTGTCATAGGGTTCTTCCCTTTGTAATTATTGTTATACTTGTTAGATTCAGTTGCCTTATCTTGGTTAGTAGCACTAGTGCTACCCCTGACCAATTTTGCTGGTTTTTGTTGATTTCCAACATTCTTTCCAGCATAATATACTGGGTAATACCCAGTACTCTTTCCACCAGAATGCACCCATTTCTCGACAGGTGACTTTGCTGGAGGAACATAAGTTTTAATCTGATCTTTCTGAGGATTTCTTGTCGAAGTAACCTTATATTGGATCCCTCTATTGTTGTAACTGAACTTTGGCCTTTTGTCGACCCACTTTCCTTTACGTTTCAGTTGAGGCTTAAATCCCTCAAGATTCTTGGCAGCCTCTTTGTCGAAGACAGCACTGCACTTAGGGCAAAGCATAACTTCAGTATTGTTGATTTTGCAGCGATTGAGAAAATCAATCAATTCTTCTTCAGCCATTGGATACACTATCTTCATTTTTTTAGCGTACTGGTCTTCAGTGACCATTTCGACATCAACCTTGTCGATAACTTTTTCTACCTTAGCATTTTCAGCAACAACCTCTGTGACCTCAACCACATTGAGATCAACTTCAACCAGCAATGCATCAGCTGTTGGCAAGGGATCAGCATCAATCTTCATTGGTGGCTTAGATTTGTCACCAAATTTCAGCCTTCCTTCGTTGATAGCATTTTGAACCAAATCCCTGAAAATGACACAACGGGAAGTGTTACGACCTAAGAAACCATGAAACTTACAAAAGCCTCTTTTCTGTCGTTGTTCTAATGGTGGAATCTTTAGGCCCTTGGGCACTAAGATTTGACCATCAGCCACAAGCAGATCAAATATTTCGTCACATTTAGATACATCATAAGTGTAACTTTTTGCGACAAATTTATCATTCTTAGGTTCCACAGGATTTTTCCCATTAGAAGGTTTTAACAATTTGCAAGTGTAAGGAGGTCCTAGTTTTAGTTCTGCAATGTTAACCTCTTCTTCGATATCTTCATAAGATATGTCGTATTCTTGGTCACTGTCATTAGCTTCGACATAAGCAACCTTTTCTTTCATACTTTGGAATCTACCTGTTCTGGCTTTTTCAGCTTTGAGTCTTTCGACTTGTCGAACTCTATCAGCCAATTGTGCCATATCTCTTAAATGTAGTGTGTCTAGTTTCTTTCTTATAGTGTAATCTAGACCACCAGCAGCCATTTCAACTAACTCATGCTCAGGCACTAGGGTAAAGCACCTTGCTTTGAGTAGTCTAAATCTATTGAGATAATCATCAATAGATTCTGCCCCCTTGCGTCGAACGCTAGCAAGTTCTTTAAGACTAATCTTACATTGGCCCATATAGAACTGCTCATGGAAGGCCTTTTCTAATTGACTCCAATTAAAAATTGAATTTGGAGGCAGTGTAGTGAACCATGTGAAGGCATTCTTAGTTAGAGAATTTGGAAAGTACTTCATCCTTAAATTCTCATTATGTGCTAGATCGCCAGCCTCAGTCAAATAACGAGCCACGTGTTCGACGGTAGATTCACTGGTTTCTCCAGCGAACTTTGTGAACTTGGGAATTTTCCACCCCCTAGGTAGCTCTGTTTGTAAGGTGTATTCTGACAAGGGCGACACAAAATTAGGCCTATGTAAACCTAAGTTAAGGCCATTCTGGGCTAAAATAGTTTCGACCATATTAGCCAGATTGTTTTGTGCTCCAAAATTATTTTGTTGCACTTGTCTGACCACTTCGTCTGCATTTTGGTTTCTCACCAACACAAGTTCAGGGATTGCCTCTATCCTCATAGGCTCTTCGACAATTTGTTGTTGTCCTTGGTTTCCCTGATTCATAGGAATTGCATTGTTAGGCCTTTCTACAGGTATCTCTACAGGCCTAGGATTTTGGATTTGGGGGATTTGCTGGTTATGTACTGGTGGAGTACCAAAGAAATCAGTAATTCTTCCCATTTGTGTTGCCAACATTTGGTAACTATTATTAGCATTTTGTATCAAAGGATTAAACACAGTACCAATTTGTTATGTTAACATATTGACCATATCATGATTCCTATCATCCATTTGTTGTCTTAATGCCAACAAAGATGTTGTAGCAGATTAGTTTGGGCATTTCGACTATGGATGCCCTCTGTTGAACTATGAGTAGGAGAATACCCTGTAATTGCATTATCTGCAAATGTAGACGAATTTGTCTGAATGCCTGCCATCAATGCTGTTGGCATGCCATACGGTAAAGCCCTTCCACTCATAGTAAGTGGCATATTTCCAATCATTGGATTTGCCATCAAAGGACTCGTTGGTCCTACTATTGGTGGCACAGAAGTCATTGTATTAACAATTGTTAATGCTGCAGTGGTCATCAATGACACAGGAGTAATTATGGGAGAAGTTATAGCGGTTACTCCCATTGTTGTCGAAGAAGGCATAACAACGGTTATGTCTGCGACATTTGCAGCGTTAACGTCACTAACTGACGCTTGTTCTTGTGTACTTTGTGCATTTGATGCAGAAGCATTACTTGTACTAGAGCGTGCCATCTCTGGAAGATGTTTACCACTCCTTAATTGCATGCACAGACAAACACAAAGTTTAAGAATTCAACGAAAAACTTTAAAATTAGCACAAAGGTCCCACCGGGCGTGCCAATTTGTTTACCTTGGATTTTGGTAAACACCGCTAGTTTGAAATTGCTTCTGTTTGCAAGATCAACTAGTAAATCCTAAGACCATTTGTGTTAAAGTTTTTCCCAGAATTATATGTGTTCTTGCATTTTAAAAGTAAAAAGAAGAAGATAACCGTCGATCTCGCGCGAAACCGTCGAATTTCCTCAATGAGGGAGAATAAAACAAAGAAAAAATTGCAGAAAAGCAAAGAAGAAAACAAATTAAATTTGCATTAATTGTAAAGAGAGTTGGTGCACAGATCATACATTCTTCTCTTGCCTCGTTTTCTCTGTAATGTGTTGGAAGTTAGAGCGTGAGAATTCTGTAATGAGATTGTGACCCCTTTTTCCTATGAGAAACTCCTATTTATATGAGGAGGGAAAACGCTAAAACTAACTAACTGTACAGAGAATTTAAAAAGGAAACTGCTACAGCCTTCGACTAGGATAACTACCAAAGCTTCGACAGCGAGCACTTGCTTTTGACTTGCTATTGAATTCAATTTTCTTCTCGTCGAAATATCACCCTTCAAATCTAGTTAAGTCTGAAGCTTTGTCGAATTTGCCTTCTGATACAATTCTTCTGTGTTGAAACCAACACCTTCTTCTAAGAAAACCAAAGTCAAACCGCGTTGACTGCATTTAATTTAGCCTGTCGAAATTACAGGCTAACAATGGGTAAGCAACCTAGAAAAGATTTCAAAACTGAAATGAGATATAATGCTAAATACTTACTACATGTTCTGTATTCTGACCTATGTGGACCTTTTGACATTTCCTCAAGTGGAGAAAACAGGTACTTTATGACAATTGTGGATAAGTTTTCTAGAAAAACTTGGTTGTATTGGTTGAAAACTAAAGGGGAAGCCCTAAAGGTTTTCAATAGGTTCAAGGAAATGGTTGAAACACAATGTGGTAAGAAGGTAAAAGTGTTGAGAACTGATGGAGGTGGTGAATACACCTCAAAAGAGTTTAAGGAGTACTGCACCACCCATGGCATTGTGCATGAGGTAACCTCACCATATACCCCTCAGCACAATGGCATGGCAGAAAGAAGAAACAGAACCATTCTGGACATGGCCAGAAGTATGATAAAGGAGAAAGGCTTACCTAAAAGGCTCTGGGCAGAGGCTGTGTCTACCTCTGTCTATATCCTAAACAGGTTCCCCACTAGGGGTCTGGAAGGCAATGTGCCAGAACATGTGTGGAGTGGTGATGTGCCAAAAATATCTCACCTAAGGGTATTTGGCTCTATTGCATATAGTCACATACCAGATAATAAGAGGTCTAAGTTGGATGACAAAAGTAAACCTTTGATACTTGTGGGATATCACCCCACAGGTGCCTATAGGTTCCTAAATCCTAGCAACAACAAAATTGAAGTGTCTAGGGACATTGTGGTCCTAGAAGATGAACAATGGGACTGGGACAGGGCTGAACAAGTTGGTTCATTTGAAACTGTTCTAGAGGAAGTAATGTTTGATGAACCTACACCTAATGGTGAAGTTTCTGAAGAAGATGAGCCTGCAAACATCGAGGCAGATCCTAATCCTCATGTTGAGGAGAAAAATAGTTATGAAGATGAACCAGAGGGTGCTACACCTACTGTGGAAGCTCTACCTAGGGCTCAAAGGCAAAGGCAGCCTCCAAGGAGACTTACAGAGTTTGACATAGTCAATGATAATGAAGTAAATGAGGATGGAGACCTCATTCACCTTGCTATGATGGCAAATGTTGAACCTGTAGACTTCAAAGAGGCCTTAAAGGATAAGAATTGGAAGAAGGCTATGGTTGAGGAACTAAGTTCTATTGAGAAGAATAAAACCTGGTCCTTAACAAAATTGCCTAAGGACAAGAAGGCAATCTCTGTAAAATGGGTTTTCAAGCTAAAGTTGGATCCCAATGGCAACATAGTCAAATATAAAGCTAGACTTGTTGCTAGGGGGTTCCAACAGAAGCGTGGAATTGACTTTGAGGAAGTTTTTTCACCTGTGGCTAGGCATGAGACCATAAGGATGGTCATTGCCTTAGCCCGCAGTAGAGGATGGGACTTGCATCACCTTGATGTCAAGTCAGCCTTCCTTAATGGTCCTTTAGAGGAATTGGTCTTTATAACTCAACCACCTGGGTTTGAAATTAAAGGCTAGGAACACTTAGTGTGCCAATTACATAAGGCACTCTATGGACTGAAACAGGCCCCAAGGGCCTGGAATAAGCGCATTGACACATTCTTTGTGGCTAATGGCTTCACAAAATGCACCAATGAATTTGGTGTTTATGTGAATGGCAGTATTGATAAAAAATTCTTACTAATCTGTCTTTATGTTGATGATGTAATGGTAACAGGTAATGATGACAAAGAGATCAGCAAGTTCAAAACTACCATGGAGGCAGAATTTGAAATGACCAATTTGGGACAACTTACCTATTTCCTAGGGTTGGAACTGCTAAGACTTCCTGAAGGCATTATCTTGCACCAGAAAAAATATGCTAAGGAGATCCTAGCAAGACACTACAAGAAATAGTTGATTTACTATCCAAAACTTTCCGGCGGATATAAATCCGTCGGAAACTTTCTGGCGGATTTGATCCCACGGTAGTTTCCGGCGGATTTTTTGGACTTTCCGGCGGATTTTTATCCCACAGAAACTTTCTGGCGGAATTTTAATTTTTTTTTTTTGCAAAAATCCGCCGAAAATTTTAATAAATCCACCGGAAATGTTACCGGAAATTTCCGGCGGATTTTCAAAAAAAAAAAAAAAATTCGAAAATCCGCCGGAAAATTTTGGAGGGAAAAAAATCCGCCGGAAAAATTTAGAGGGAAAAAAATTCGTCTATAAATACAACTTTCTCCTACACTCATCTCATTCTCTCATTTATCTCTTTCTTTCCTTCTCATTCTCTTCTACATTTTCTCTATCTTATCTTTCTTCTTTCTCATACTCTCTAATCTTCAAAAATTTCTCTACATATCTCTCTTCTATAATTCTACTTTCTTCTTCATTCTCACTTCTTTATTCTTATTCCTTCTTCATCTCACTATTTTATTCTTATTTCTTCATAATTCCTCATTCTTATTCTCTCATATATTATTTCTTCTCATATTCTCTTTTATTCTTTCCTATTTCAACAATACCATTCAACATTCGATTTTACTTTTGTTTTTTGACTTTTATTTAAAACACATATTAACTTATAAAATTCAGAATTTTTTTAAAAATATTCGGATTTTTTTTTTTTGGAAAATCCGTCGAAATTTTTTTTAAAAAAAAAAACATTTTCCGGCGGATTTTTGGTAATTTCCGGCGGATTTTCCAAAAAAAAAATTGACAAAAAAAAAAAGACTAAAATCCGCCGGAAACTGTTTGCGACGAGGGTTTTTCCGGCGCCAAAAATCCGCCGGAAAGTCCACATTTTCGGCGGATTTTGGTCATTTCCAGCGGATTTTGGTCGCCGGAAAATCCAGTTTTTCTTGTAGTGAGATTCAAGATGGATGAATGCAATGCTGCACTCAATCCAGCAGATGGAATACTAAGCAAAAAGGATGGTGAGAAGGGCAGTCCAGTGTACCCTACTCTATACAGGCAAATCATAGGTTCCCTAAGGTATTTGTGCCATACAAGGCCAGACATTCTGTTTGCCACAGGTATGATAAGCAGATTCATGAATGAACCTCTACAACTACACCTAAATGCAACTAAGAGGATACTGAGATATGTTCAAGGTACACTCAACTTTGGAGTTTACTTTCCTAAAGGCTGATCTAAGGAGTTCAATCTACTTGGATTTTCTGATTCAGATTGGTGTGGAGACCAACTGGACAGAAGAAGCACATCAGGGTACCTATTCAAGTTTCAAGGAGCCACAATCTGTAGGAGCTCCAAAAAGCAATCTATTGTCGCCTTATCTACATGTGAGGCTGAATATGTAGCAGCTTGTAGTGCTGCCACTCAATCAGTCTAGCTAGAATCACTACTTACAGAATTAGGGGTTACTCTGACTCAAGTGCCTAAATTATTGATTGACAATAAGTCTGCATTATGCCTCGTTAAAAATCCCATTGGTCATGGGAGGACAAAGCATATTGAGACCAGATTTCATTACTTAAGAAATCAGGTAACTAATGGAAGACTTATGCTGGAATATTGCTCTACCAAAGAACAACAAGCTGATATGTTTACCAAGCCATTAAAGGGTGAAAACTTTACTAGACTTAGGAGGGACTTAGGGTTGGTTGCCTTTAAATCTTAAAGGTAGTCTTAAAGATATTGCTCAGAGGCTTGTTCTGAGTCGTCTAAGTTTTTACAGCTATAAACAGGGGCTTGTCCTGTATAGTTTATGTCTCTCCTAGTTTTAGGTTATGTTTTATGGTTCTGAATTAAAGAAGGATGTTGAGTTTCTAATTCAGAAACCATCAACAACCTAGGCATTGTGTAATAGTCTTATAAAACAAACCAGAAGACTGTTACACCCCAGCAGTCTTGAAGTTGTTACATAAGGTAACTAACTTCCTAAAAACTGTAACTAAAATTCAATTAAGTTTGTTCGAGTCTCAAACAAACCCAACAGCTAATAATGTGTGTATATATACTTAGTTTACAGTTCAGTTTTGTACAGAATTTTTCACATTTTGAATAAAAATTCTACTTTACATTTTA
Source organism: Astragalus glycyphyllos (assembly GCA_963573325.1). Taxonomy (NCBI): domain Eukaryota; kingdom Viridiplantae; phylum Streptophyta; class Magnoliopsida; order Fabales; family Fabaceae; genus Astragalus; species Astragalus glycyphyllos. The sequence continues at coordinate 31,879,228 of OY754311.1, read as the reverse complement.
CAAGTCTTGTGCGCTCCTATTCCTCTCCTCCTTGTGTTCTTCATTTCTGGATTCTTGTATGAGAGATTGTGAGACCATTTCAGGGAGTGAAAACCTCGCATCAAGTGAACGAAACAAGTTAGGTTTTGTTCTAACTTTACATACAAAGAAGAGAAACAGAAGAAAAGTGAAGAAGAGAGGATCATACCTTCGCATAATACGATCTACTGCTGCAAATCTTCAAAGCGTTGAAGTTTTGTGAGTTTCCAGAAAGAGATACGTTCATACACGTAGAGAAATCACAAAGAAGTTAGGATCTCTGTGATTTCTAGTAAAACAACAACATCAAGGTAAAGAAGGTGAGTTTTGTACCTAGATGTTCCCTTGTTGAAGTCCTGGAAGCAAAGCATCGTTGAGTGAAACCTGCAAACAGAATAACGAAAGTTAGGGTTTCTTGAAACAAGAAATTGGCCAACAAAATCATAGCGGTTTAGTTCGTAACCTTCACGTGAAGCCTTGTGGTGAAGATTTGATTTGAAATAACACTGAAATTGTGTGGATTTTTGGGTTTATTCTAAACCCTAGCAGAGCTTCGAAGGAGAGAAGGAGAGAAGAAAGAAAGTCAAGAAAAGAGGAGAGAAAAGATTCTGAGAGTGAAAGAGAAAGAAGGGGTTTTCGTGTAAGTGAACTGGATCAAAGGTAGTGGGCCTGGTCCAGTGTGTAAAAGTTGGGCCTATCAATTAGTCTTTCTTATATCTGCACCTCTTGTATTCATGTATACAACCTGCAGTGAGAAAAATTGAATATTAGTGCAAGAATTCCAACAAAGAACTCTAGTAGACTAAAAAGCCTCAGCGACGACATAGCTAGGTTATAAGTTAAAAGTTATATTCCAAAAGAAGAACCTCATAAAAATTAACCACTTTAAAATCTGGGTCATACTTCGTACAACCCCCTCCCTACTCGATGGACACCCCCTACTTTCCAATATTCCCATTTTACCCCTACCGTCCAATTTTTTTTTTTTTTTATAAAAATCAATCTCACACACACCCCTTCACACACACCCTCTACTCTCCTCTCACACACACCCGCTCTGATTTCTCTCCCTCAAGCGCGTCCCAGCTCCTTCTCTCCCTCTGACAAGGTAACTCTCCCTCTCCCCTTCTCTCTTTTCTCTTTTTCTCGTTAAATGCTATTTTTTTCACTGTTTTGGACTGGTTCAGCCTAACAGAGGACGAACTGGTTCGGCGTTTCAGAGGCCGAACCAGTTCGATCAACTGTGCGCCGAACCAGGTTCGAATCACCTAGGGCCGAACCGTCCTGATACCTCTCTGTTTTTTTGTTTTTTGCATATATGGACCACTTCCAAACGACCGTTCTCCGTAACGATGGGTTTATCGAGCTACCCAATTACATGCGACTCCTACCGCTGCCTGGTCATGTTTTCTTCTATTTCGAGGTGGGCGATGTGTTGCCCTTGCCCGGTTACCTTGCCATTGGCGGTGAGTACATCGCCACTGATACTCGTCAGTTCTGTGAGGCTTACGGGGAACAGCAGAGTGTTACGGTGAACATTCAGTACACCGAGCAGGGGCGCTTCCTTGTATACAGGACGCCGGACTCCCTCTATTGAGGAGATGCTCTCCGATGAGTCTGAGGATCCTGACAGTGACTCAACTGATCCCGATTATCGGGCTTTTTTGGGCGAGCACGACGGCAGTGACACTGGGAGTCACGATGGGAGCGACGCTGGATCCTCCCACTCCACTGATCACTTCAATGTTGGATGCTCCGAGTCGGTTGTGATTGACTAGTAGTTGTTGTATTATCAAAAATTGTACTAATTGTAATCTTATTGATTAATGAAAAGAAAAATTGTTGTTGTATTATCAAAAATTGTACTAATTAGGCGAACACAACATTTAGTAGTATTTAAATTTGTCGACAATTTTCTTATTTAGAAATAGAAATACTGCAATAAATACTCGAAATACACGATGAAAAATGACATAAGAAAATTAAACGAAACTACTTGGGGATGGTGGTCTCCATAATATGGATGATCTCTTCCGGTGTGCGCATTGTTTCGACAAACAGCTCAATGAGCTGACGTCCCAGTGGGGTGTTACGGTGATGTTCCATCATTGTGCGAACATCGTTCTCGCTCTGGATCTCCATAGCTTCATACCCGTGAGTGTCGTCTTGGAGACATACGCACTTGCGGTAACGTATGCGAGAGATGTCTTTACGCCACTCTCCCTCTTGGGGAACCTTCCTCTCTGGCTTTTCCTTCAGCTGGCTGAATGTTATGTTTTTATCTAGCCTACAGAAGTAGTTGTCGCGAGACCGGAAGAAAACACCATCAGCCCTGTTCTCGACTGATCCATGGCGATGCAGGACAGTTAGAAATTTGTCTGAGGATCTCTGTGTTGGGCACAACTGCCATTCATTAAGATCTTCAATTTTAGCAGGATAGGGTGTTTGTGAAGAAGCAAAGCAGATGAATGAGAAATGGGTTGTGTGAATATCAGTGAAGAATGACACCCTATTTATAATAGGTGTGATCAAACATGAGCCGTTGATTTAAAACGATCGGAACCGTTAAAAATATAGCCGTTGGGCACAATTTCCAACTTTATTGTGATCTGTTGATTTCCAATGGGGCACAATTCCCAACTTCATTATTATCCGTTGATTTCCAACGGTTGCGCAATTTTCAAATTTTTGTTAGTCAAAGGACAGGTTCGGCGCACGCCTGGTCGAACGGGTTCGTTTCAGCGTGCGCCGAACCATCTAAAAAAAATTATGGGGGTGTCTGTGAAATTTTTACATACCCGATGAATGCAAATTCGAACTGGTTTGGCCAAGCGTGCGCCGAAACGTGAAAAATTTTAAAAAAAATACATTTCACAGATTTCATTAAGGGCAACTTGGTCTTTTCACCCCATAAAGGGGTGTCTACTGAGTAGCTCTAGGTGTGTACGAAGTATGCGCCTAAAATCTAATGCAAACTAAGTCAGCAGTACAGTAGCATTTATGCAATCTGCCAACTTATTTAGGTCAACATAATTACAACAAAATAATGCTATACATCTTCCAATTTAACCGGTATACATTCTGATTATTTCATCCACCTCATGCCTTGACAATTTGTTAAAGAATTTACATATTTTTAAATTATGTTTCGTCTCGCTAAAAACCGAACCAATCCAAATCGCATCGGTTTGGTTTGGTTTGGTTTTTTATTTGGAAGTCAACCGAATCAAACCAAACCGCATTTACTTAGACCTTACGGTTCGGTATACTTTTTGTCCCAAAATCGAACCAAACCGCACCACGAACACCCCTACATATAGATAGTCTCCTCTTCTTGATCCCCATGTAAAAAAGCGGTATTAACACTTAATTGCTCAAACCCCAAATCATACTCATTCACAATTGCTAATCGGAAGACAAAAAATACTCATTCACAATTGCCATCAAAATCCTAACACTACACTGTTTTACCACAGGTGAAAAGCCCTCATTATAGTCAATACCTTCCCTTTTTTTTGAAGATTCACTTGCATCAAACAACCCTATAATTTTTAATTCGCTTAACAAGAAAGGTTAGATTTTTTTCAAGACTCCATTTCTTCATTTATTTCCTTGTTTTCCATAGCAAAAAGAAGGCTGCATATTATTAAAAACGGAGGTGTTAGTACCTATGCCTCATTAATTTTACAATCTAATCTGTTGTCTAGCAATGAAATAATATTTGGGCCATTTTTTCCCCACATCCTCAACTACTCTCCCACACTCCCTAATTTTAAAAAAATCCCAAAAATATCTTTATCCCCACTCACACTCCCACTACTCTTCCCTTCACACTCACCACCACCTTCTTCTCCCTCTCACCACAACAACCACCACCACCTCCCTCTCACCACCACCACTACCTCCCTCTATCCACCACCACCACCACCACAACTACCTCCTCTCTTCTCTTCTTTTCCTTCTTTGTTTTCTGCAAAATAAATTTCCTTCTTTTCCTTTTTTTTATTTAAATATTTGTACAACTCAAACGATAAATGTGCAACATAAAATACGACTCATAACATACCAATCAAGCTCAGTTATGTGTCACGTCATAGCCACATTTGCACATTAGCATTTTCTGTATGAAAGTGAGTGATAGTTGGGTGAAGAAAACAAAATCTCACAGTCCTAATACTTAGAGGACTCAATTTGAACAATTGGAATATTGAGTACAAAAATCTCACAAATTGTGATCCCTAGATGATCCAACTCACATAATTGAAATAAGGACCAAAATTCTACAAGTTTTGATCCATGGAACCAAAATTGTACTTAAGTATAAAATGAATAACCTGCCCATTTAATAATTAATAATACAAGTTTCTTTTGTAAAAAGAAACTTATAACACAAGTCTTTATGACTTTTTTTAGATAAATACTTTCTTGAGGGGAGTATAAGGGTACTCCAACCCTTTGCTTTCGGATCGCAAACCAAATCCCATTCTACCCAAGCCATTTTGTTGTTTTCCTCGTTGGCATAGTGATGCTTTTACTCTACAACTATTTGCTTAAAAAATAGGTAAACAAGAAGACAAAATTTCGTTAAATAGCAAGTCATTAATTAGTCAAAAAGCACCGAATACATAGTCATACATAATTATGGTCTGCTTATTTTAGTAATATACTGGATGCATGCATAACTAGAGCTGTCAATTTGGGCCCAGTCCAATGGGCCGGCCCAGTGGCCCGATTTTTTGGGCGGGTCTGGACTCTAAAAAAAGTAGTCCAAAATCTACGGTATGTTTTTTGGCCCGACCCGATTGGCCCGATGATATTATTGGGTCGGGTCGGGCTGGCCCATGGGCTTCGGGCTGGCACGTTTGTTTTTTGTTTTACTTTTTTTTTCACTCAAAAAAAGTGGAAACCTAACCTAAAAAAGTGGAAACAAAAAAAAGTGTTTTGTAAAACCATGATTGATTTAGGCTGCTATTTTGGCGGCTTATGGTTATGGAAAAGCGTTAATGTATTATCCATGTTGATTTGTAGAGCCAAAACAGATTTAAATTGGCTTTGTATGAGCCAAAACAGATTTATATATGTTAGATGTTTGCTACGAATCCTATTCATGTATGTTGTTCATTTATAGAAAAAATATATAGTCGAAATTCTAAAATGTCAATGATTTGTGGCCCATTGGGCCGGCCCCTTTGCCCCATGGGCTGGTGTTGGGCGGGTTTGATCTGTAAATTTTTGCAGCCCATCAAAATATTGGGCCGGCCCGACCCTGCCCATATGTGTTGTTTGGCCCGATGGGCTGGGCCGGTCGGCTCGAGCCCGGCCCATTGACAGCTCTATGCATAACCAGTATATATGGCTAGTTGCTGCTATTAGCTATAACCAATATGGTGCAGTGTGCTCTAAAACTAGACCAGGTAAAGTACTATATATTATATATTATCTATTACATATATTTAAGGACCTACAGAGACCATGATCCTGCTAAAGGATGATGAAAAAAAGGAAAATGAAGTTTTCAATATACAAAAAATGATATTGTCCACAGTTTACTAAATCATTTTCATGGTTAGGACTTGGTAGCTAAATTGGTGGTGGAGTTTGCTTTTGTGTCCTATCTAAAAATTTGTCATCTTTCATAAAGAGGTAAGTGATCCACATTTGCAAACAATGTCAGCAAAAGTTGACTTAAAAACAGCTATTAGTGAAAGCAACTATTAAACTCGCATCTCTCTCACATTCTTCATAAGGGTAAGCATAACCAAAGGGCTAATATAACCCTGATTGCCTTTCTTAAGCTCTACATGATGAGTCACCAATCACCTTTGTATTGTTCAAGTTTATCTTTCGGTTATGAAAGCGAAATGCAATTGATTATAATTACACTGTGTGGAATTTGAGGAGCATCAATTAAATGATACGAGACAGTGGAATTCCATTTTTATTTCTCTAAGGAATATCTTTGTCAACTAAATCACACCGTACAAAAGAAGTTGGAAGGATTACCAAAAATTTGAAGATGATATGAAGATGAAGATTAATGAAAGTACGGTAAAATCCTACCAAATATTAGGAATTGGATTACATGGCCAATGAATGTTGGTTCAGTTAGTAAGGAGTTAACTCATTCCCTACAAGGGCGTAGGTTCAACTCCTGCGGCTGCCGATTTGAGGACCTCTTTAGTGAGTGATCTGTAAGTATCTCTGTAAGTGCTCAAAGAGCCGTGAGGCCTGCACTGACCCTAATGAGCCCCGGAGCCCAACTCCACCTAAACTTTTTGTAACAAAAAAAAGGATTGGATTACCCATTCATGAAGTTTTATATCCTAACTATCCAATCTTGAAGATACGGCTTATATTTCGAGATGTATTTAATGGCTAACTTAGTGAACTTGAAATGCGAGTCATTCGATTTTGATCTAACGCTTGTGATTGCTTGACTATGTGTAATTGTGCATTTCTACTATTTCTATGGCCATAGGTAGAGCTGTCAAGCTGGGTCACCCTGCCTGCATAGCCCATGGGCCAAAAGGTTAACGCGAGTTGGGTTGGGCTAGCCAAGTTGTCTATTGGGCTGTGTTTTTTGTACTACAACCCATCCCAAAACATTGGGCCAGGTCGGCCATCCAACTTTTAACAAAGGAAACCACAAAAACTGTTCAAAAAACATAAATAACGGTCCAGCCTGGTCCACAGGCCAACAAGATTGGGCCAAAACGAGACAATTTTTTCGGGACCTCTATTTAGCGAGTCTAGCCCAAAGCACTGATCATTAAGCGAGCTCGTTGGGACGGGCTAAAATTGACATCTCTAACTGTAGGGTAGGATCGGCCTAATAATGTCATGATATCTAAAACAAAGTTTAACAAAGACCTTGCTTTACTTTAAGTGAAAAAAACTTTAGACCAAGTTTATTTAATCAGCATATGTGACATTTTTGCTTTACAAAAGCTAATGACCCAAAAAAAATTGAAAATTAAAACCATAAGCATTTAGCCCATGGAAACCTCATGCTTTGTCTTGGCATATTATCTTAAGCATTTACCAACATGGTATTGTAGATAGTTGGGCTGCTTAGCCATTTGGTCAAGGGTTCGATCCTTGGTCGGTGCGTGTGGAAAAATATCTGGTGAGAGAGGTCAGCCCCTTAAATGGATCTCAGTACCTCAGGGTTTTAGCCTCTGCAATTGCGGGCACAGAGAATACCTTGGTTTACTAAACATTTCTCCTTAATATGCATCATGTTTGTGGCCTCGGACAATCATAAATATCTTTGTATCTCTGCCCATGCCTTGTGACTAAAACGCTATGCATACCGAATAAGTATCACAATTATTAGATCGGTCGACGACCTATGTAATATGGTTCTATTTGGGTCTTTCTCTCATTGGGCCCCAAGAGATTTTAATGAGACTTTGTACTTGTACGGCTTGGAGTACCCCTTATACTCCCATCAATAAAGTTTTTACTTAAAAACAATATAACCGACATTTGAGACCACCACTATCGGTCATCGAAACCCGAAATCAGTTAATCCTATTAGGAAAACATAGTTAATACATGGTACGTGGTTTGGCCACGTGTGGCTTTTACTTGGTTGCCAATTCAAGTTCACAAGAAGACAAACTCATGAAGTGAAAAAAAAAATCATAAGTAAAGAAGCAATATTGCTTGTGAATTCCCAATTTTATCTCTTTTGGGGAGTGGTAATCCATATTGCATGAAAGGAACCTACACGAATGCATTTATTACGACAAGAAAATATATGGGTAAAGAAGATAAAATTGACAAAGATGAAAACAAAATATGGAAATATCACTAAAGATAAGTATGCTATTTTGTTGGTAAGCATATTTTAGAATAGATTACACACCTTTAAAAAATTTATTTAGAAATCCTTTTATTTATACCATATATATAATATATAATACTCTTATGCGTGCAAGCATCATTTTGCGGCTTTATATCTTAAAATTTAAAGTCCACGTGCAACAAAAAAATACACCTCAACTTTTTATCCTTATAGATAAGTCAGAAAGAGATGAGTTCTCTTTGAATTGGTGATTTTCTTTCATCCACACTACATGTGTTTTGACCACTAGCTTTTCCTAATATATAAATTTAACCATAATTAAGCATTATTTACAAGTAGCTTGCATCCGAAAATCAAAGGAGAAAAACGGTTCGCAGCATGATTTATCAAGTAACTAACAGTCACATGGTAAAACACAAATGATATAGTCATGTAGGTTAATGGATCACCACAAATTTCATATTTAGGCCATTGAGAGGAGCATAGGAACCTTGATGAACAAGAAATTCAAGTGATAACCTTATAATCCATACTATTTCATCTAACAAAATACAAATTCGATAAAGTGTCATCCTTATTATTTTGTCATAATTAATCATAAACTACATTATATATATATATATATATATATATATATATATATATATATAAACAAAATGTGATAAGTTGAGATATATTTTTAAGTTTTTTTATAGGCAAATATTAGTTGCTAATTAAATAGCGAGAGAGAAATGTTAGTTCTAATGTTCGAGCTTTGAACCTCTTTATACTCGTTCAGTATCCCTTAGTTTAGTTGGGACTTTAATTTTAGTTTTACAATAAACATGTTTTTTTATTTATTTGGAAAGTTTGTAAAAGGATCTTGACATAGAACAGACTCTTAATATAGTCTCTAATTTTTTTTATAAGCAATTTAATCTCTAAACTAACACCCTCTCTAATATTTGGTATATAAGCTTTTTTTGAACCAGAAAAATATTTATTAATTAATTAATGGGTATTCCGGTATATAAACTATATGAAAATAATAAGTAATGTCAAAGTTTGAGAAATCATTCTCATTAGTCCCTAAAATTTTGTGAAATTCATTTAATATTCATCTCTACAAGTATGGATGGGAATAGGTGAGGCCAACTTACGGCCCAGCCCATACATTTTTTTTAAAAGAAATAGATAAGGATAAGGCTTTTTTAGAAGCTTATTTGGCTAAAAAGATCAGGCAGGACATCAAAAAAGCCTTTTATACCTATCAAGCCAGCCTATTCAAGTAAATATAAAATAATATTTTTTATTACTATTATTATATTAAATTTTAAATCGTGTTAAATCGTGAATTTGTTAATATTTTTTGTTTATTAAGCATATTGACTATACCAATTTTGACATTTTTTTTAGATAAGCTACCAATTTTGACATATCTAAAGTCATTAATATAAAATAGAATTTAAACTGGATTTAATATAAAATAGAAATTAATGCCACTGATCTATTACCTTCTTAGTCTATTTAAAAAAATATACATCACTTAAAGATTGTAGGCTTTCATAGAAATTAGGGTTAAATATGTTTTTAGTCCCCACAAAATTTTGCTATTTTGATTTTTAGTCCCTATAAAAAATTTCGTCAACTTTTAGTCCCTATAAAATTTCACAATTTTGTTTTAAGTCCCTATAAAATGTAAACTCGTGTATACCTTTAGAATTTTTGAATAATATTTTACATACACGTTAAAGATATTAAAAATATCTCCCTCACAAAAAATAAACTCAAAATTTGATTTCTAGGTTAGTATTTCCTTTAATTTGTTTATCGAATCTTTTGCACTTAAAAAATTTAGATTTAATTTATGCGTTGTTAAAAAATTCAAAGTTTTTCTGGAAGAGATATTTATAATGTCCTCAACATGTATGCAAAACATCACTCAAAAATTCAATGGATATACATTAGTTGGCATTTATAGGGACTAAAAACGAAAATTTGAAATTTTATAGGGACTAAAAGTCGATGAAAAATTTTATAGGGACTAAAAACAAAATAGTGAAATTTTGTAGGGACTAAAAACATATTTAACCCTAAAAATTATAGTAAAATAGACTTTTAAATAGGCTTTCAGGCATTATCAAACTTTCAAAAGGCCAAACTCATGCCTAAAAATTGGGCCTACAACAAGCCACAAGTCAGGCTTAGACCTAACACTTTCAATATAGGTCAGGCCTAAGTCTTGCAAAGCCCAGTTCGCCCAAGTCTATTCTCACCCCTAGGACTAATTATAAAAGTATTAAGAATAGTACTTTTGTAAAAAAGAATAGTACCTATTATTTTAATATACTTTAGAGACTAATTGATAGGAGAGAGAAAGTGTAAGTTTATGAATTACTAAAGTGAGAGTTTACACTTTTGGCATGGTAGAGAATCAGGTATAAGATGCCAAACTTATGGTTACATGAGAAGGATGGATAACGCCGCAAGCCAACTGAAAGAAAAGGTCACAATCACATGTGAAAGGGTCATGCAATAGAGACCCTCTTTAAAATAAAATCAGTTACAACAGAGACGAGGGAATTAGGCATTATTTTGGTGGCATTCTCAAGTGAGCCTTTGTCTTATACAGTTTATTTACATCAAAACAAACTATAGACTAAAAAAAATAAAGGAATATCCAAACAGAAAGGGTATAGAAAAAGGTTTTTTAAAAGAAAGTAAGTAAATATATCATTCAAAATAGTAAAGTAACGTGTTAAAGGCACCTAGCAATTAAGGGATGGCCTTATAAGGATTTTTCGGTGCAAAGAGAGTGAAAGGTTGTGTAAATTGGAGACCTATCCTTCTCTAAGTGTAATTTGATGCTATTATTTACTCAATGTTACAATTTTCTAATGTACTTTTTTTCCTGTTGAATGAGCCCCACAATTTCTTTTCTGGAGTCCTACTTATATGATTGAATAACTTCCAGGTGGTATCTCTTAATATAGATAAAATGGATAAGGGGTATCTGAAAGAGTAATTTAACCATATATAAATGAAGCATTAATGGAAGATGGGGATGGAATGTAATGACATAAATCTTACTATCTATTCTAATAAATCCATACGGGTTAGATGAATTTATTACATGTCATGTTATTGTTCCATGATGTATCAATATGTGATGCATTAGAGAAATACTTCAGATGGCAAAATTACACTAGAGGTTCTTTAAGTTATTTAATTGTAACAAGTTGGTCTTTTAAGTTTTTTTGGTACCACTTAGGTCCTTTAAGTTACATAATGTTTACACCGTTAGTCCTTTTTCATTTTCGTTACAAAAAATCCAAGTTGGCACTAATAGAGCTCATGTGGTCGTGACAGAACCTACGCATCGTCTGTCTCGTAACAATTTGGTCATTTAATTAAGACTACTATCACGTAATAATTTGGTCCTGTTAACTTAAATGAAAAAGAAGATGAAATTTTTTTTTTAAAATTTTTAAGTTGAAAGTGTCAATTGTTACATGACAGTAGTCTTAAAGGACCAAATTGTCACCATATAGATGACACGTAAACTCCGTCATGACCACGTCAGCTCTATTAGTGTCAACTTGTGTTTTTTGTAAAGAAAATGAAAAAATGACTAACAATGTACATATTATATAACTTAAAGAACCTAAGTGGTACGAAAAAAACTTAAAGGACTAATTCATTACAATTAAATAACTTAAAGGACCTCTAGTATAATTTTGCCTATAACTTTCTATGAACCAAAAAAAATACCAAGATTCTGTTTCTATTTTCTACTCAATAATTCTCTCTCTCTCTCTCGCACTCTCTTTCGTATCTCTCTTCTCTCTCATTCTCTTTCTCTCTCGCTCTCTCTCTCTTCTATCTTCTTTCTTCTAATCTCATGACTTCTCTCTCCCTCTCCCTCTCTCAGTTTTCTTTATAATTTTCTATTTATATTATACTATATACGTGTTTTATCAATTCATTATATACATTATAAAGGAAATTATAGTAAACTTTTTATATTTATCCATGTGATGTCCAATGTCCACCAAACATTATAAGATAGAAAAAGTTGTTAAGTATTGTCATGTCTAATACTATACTGCCCAATCCCATACTTATTTGCTGCAAATTAAACGGGCTCTAAGTGAATAACAGAAAAACTTTGGCAAAAATATGACAAATAAATTAGAAGAAAATTGAGATCCCTTCTAGGGTAATTACAGAAAAATATTATTACCCATTTCGGGCTACCAAGTGATGAAATAAGGGTAGGCCGGTTACCTTTTCCACAAGAGATGGAATTGAGTGGTGATAAGATAATCCGGTATCTTGCCATCAAACTAGATGCATACTTATGTAATTCACATGTATAACAATTATATGATAAACCATGGTATGTATCTTTCAAAAATGTCAAATCTTATAACAATTTGTAACATACTTGATGGTCAATTCAAAGAATTGTTTTACATTACCAAAAAATTATTAGAAAAAATTGAATTAGCAACTGAATCAAAAAGAAGATTAGTAAATGAGTTTTTCTATAGTTTTTAGTCTCCCTAAATTTCAAAACGAAATTAGAGAAATACTTCACAATTTTTCATCTCTAATTTCTGTTTCTAATTTATTTTCTTCGAATAATGTTAACTTTGTATTTCGTAGGTGTTATTGATCGTGTCTTTAATACCTTTGGTGAGAGGGGCAACTTTTTGGATATCACTTAACTTGAGCATCACTGTGAGCATACACTATCCACCTTCCATGAAGAATTGTAGGGGCCATAAAATCATTTGCTACCAAAGTTAGATAAAAAATACACTAAAAGATAGAGTTGCTCTGAAACAGAGGTGTATTCTCGGTCATGTTGGCTTACGAGCTCCTACCTTTAATTCCTTAAATGTGTCACGATTGTCAAATTTGGAGATTGTTGTATTGCAAAGAATTTCGAAGAGCATGGCATCTCCTCGGGTTAAAAATTTCATTCTCACGAAAAGTACCATTGGATAGGATCCCAACTCGAAAGAATCTTTTTCGTATATATGAGAGTGACTTTGAAAGTTTTTGATAATAAATGTACCTAATGCATGACACATTAGTAGTCTGTTAATCTGTTTCTCACTTGAGATCTTACTCTGGGGGTATTTACGATGTCTTTAGTTGATTGGGAAAACGGATGGTGTTACCTCGGAACCCTAGTTTATTGTTAATATTACTAGGTCCCTTAGGATATCAACCTAAGAGTATGTCGGAATTAGCACTAAAATTGAAAGTATGACCTTAGGGGGGAAAGACATTCATACATTTAGCCCTTTATTAGCCTTCTGTGTTTATCTCTCTCCTCAAATAATTTCTCTCTCATCTTATACGATTTTGTCTATCATCTTGTTCCCACCAAAATAAGCCTAAAGATACGAAATACACCTATACGTACTCAAGTTAGTCAATCTTAGTTTGAAAAGTTAACTTTTTAGAGAGAGACTCCAACAAAATTAATAAAGGTTATAAAGTATACAAAATGATTATGTGAGTACAGTGGACTAAGTACCCTATATTTATATGGGGCCTGTGCAAAGCAACTAAATTGGATTTGATTGCTACTTAGGATAATGGAGACCCAAATGTTCTCCAATGGATACAATATAGACTAAATCAATAGGTAATTTTCATAGCTAAAATGCAAAATTTTCATAGGTACTATTCTTTTCACAAATTTACAAAAGACAACTTTGTACATTGGGAATTAATGTGGAATATATAAATCTCTGTAACATATCAGCCAAGTACCAACTACTAACCTAAATAAATCAATAGGTACGGGATAGATAGGGTAAATTAATTTATATAACGAATAATGCTATAATTAAACCCCTTCCTCTCTTGCCAAAAAAAAAATTGTCCTTTGTGGGATTAATGAAATTTTGAAAAATAATCCATTAGTCTTTTATTCTAAAGAAGAAAAGAATAAAACTACTGCTTACACTGTTCTTGATTCATAAATGGGTTTAACTCCTGACCCAACTTTTGTGAAATTTGGTCGTCATGTACATGAAGGATCTCTTTGTTAAAACAAATAGTGGATAAGTTAACAGATAGTGGATGAAATGATAGCGGATAAGCTAGTGGATAGTCGATAGCGGATTGAATCTAAAGTCTTTGGTAAACTAAGCGGTTCTTTTATAACCAAAATATTATATTAAAGGGGGCACCCCCAACTCTTACATAAACATGGAGCCTTGTTAAAATCTCTTTGGGCTAAAACCCCATAGGAAAAGACCCAATGACGAAAAAGTGTATCCCAGAAAGAATGAGACAAAAAGCCCATTACACCGATTTCAAACAGACAAGAAAGTTTCCTCACCAATAAGAAATCTTAAGATCGGAATTGCAATCTTCTATGCTTATGAACCAACTTCATGTTATAGACTTAACATGGTTAACAACCACCTGTAAATTAAAAACTTGACCTCTAAAGAGAGTGTGGTTCCGATGAAACTAGTACCCCAAGTGACAACCATTCAAAACAAATACTTCAATCTACAAGCCCAACCAAGAGCTCGGAAATGCTCGAAAACTACCATAGTATCTTAAAGTACTACCATGCCCAACCAATTCTTAATAGCAAGCCAAACTAATCCAAAACACCTACACACACAAATAAATGAGAAATTGACTCATCCTGTTCAAAATAAAAGAGGCGGCACGATCCATGAGGATCCTTGATAATTCCTTTAGAAATTTTAGTACCACGAGTTGGAAGCTTTCCCAACAACAATATCCAACCAAAAGTGGCCAAAAGAAAGTCCTGATCAACCCTCTTCTCAACAGACAAATCATGGCCCCAATCGAGATTCCAATACTAAATGTTATCAAGCTAATACTCGTGCTCCATGAGTTAGCGGTTGATAGCTAATTTAAATATAAAATAACATAAATAAATATTTGTAATTAATGCTTCAAAATGATAGAAAATATTCCTTTAATGAAGGACAGACGAGTAATTTAATTAAAAAATAAGGATAAAAATGAGATAAAAATAAAACATTAAAGCTATCAACTTAAACGCTAAGGCAAAGTAAAAAACACCACGTACTTCCACATTATTGCTTCGTTCAAAAACAGAAGAAAGTACACCAAATCCCTTATTGGGGAAAATGGGGTTGTGACTAACCCTCGAGCTATTAAGAAGGAAATCACTAGCTACTTCAAGTGCCTTTACTCTGAGGATAAATCAGTATGCCTTAAGTTGGATAAGTTTGATGGCTAGTGCCTCTCAATTGTGCAGTCACAAACCCTTGAGGCCCTATCGACTGAGGAGGCAATTAAAAATGTAGTGTGGACGTGAGAATCCTCTAGAGCTCGAGGGTGCGATTGTTTCAGTTTTGGTTTCTTTAAAAACATGTGGAGTATTGTATCGGAGGATTTCACCTAATCAGTGTTAGCTTCCTTTGAGTCAGGGAGTCTTCCCTGATCAATTAACACCATGTGGGACTCTCTAATTCCAAAGTTTACAGGGGTCTCAAATGTGGCTAGGTATAGACCTATAAGCATGGTTAGCAACATATACAAAGTCGTCTTGAAAATAATGGCTCTAAGATTGGAAAAAGGTGCTGCCAACTCTGGTGGGGGAACCCCAAAAGGATTTTGTTATTGGGAGAAAAATTTTGGATGGAAACCTTGTAGCAAACAAAGTCACCAGCCGGGCAAAAAGATGCAAGAAGGAAATCTCCCTACTAAAGCTGGACTTCCAGAAATCTTATGACACAATAAATGTGGACTTCCTTGACCATGTCCCGAACCTTATGGGGTTTGGGAATACCTGGAGGCTCTGAGTGAAGAGTTGCATATCTACAGCATTCATCTCTGTTCTAAACAACGGTTCCTCCATAAGCCAAATTAAAATGGGGCGGGGCTCCTACATGGCTAGCTGCCAAAATGTTCAATATCTTGATGAATCATGTTGTGCGCCTTGGGGAGTTCGTGGACTTAAAGGTTGGACCAAAGGAGGTCAACGCTCCACATATTGAATTCCCTGATGATACGTTGATGTTCTGTCCGACCAAGACCAAAAGGCTCATCAGCTTGCGTAGAATCATGGATTGCTTCCAACTGCTCTCTGGACTAAAAATAAACCTGGCCAAATTGGTCTTGATTGTCCTTCGTAGTTTGGATAATTGGGCTAGTAGCAGAGCGTCTAGGTTGGGGTGTCAGTCGGACTCGTTTCCAACCAAATACTTGGGTATCCCCCTTGGCGTTAACCTAAACAAGATTTTAACCTGGGAGCAAGTGCTCTCAAAGCTACAATAGCAACTGGCATATTGGAAAGCGAAGATTCTATCTAGAGCGAGTAGATTAGTGCTCATCAAGTCAGTACTTAATAACCTCTCTCTGTATTTTAGGAGCCTTTATAAGATCCCTGTTGGTGTTTCCAAAAAAACTTATCCAGCTACAACGCCGCTTCTTCTAGAAAGGCGACAATAAGGGTAGGGGCCTCCAGCTTATTAGGTGGTCTGCTATCTATAAACCAAAAAAGTTGTGGAGGCCTTAGGGTTGGAGACCTAACAATTAAGAATGTTGCTCTCTTGTTTCAATGGTGGTGGCAGTTCTTCGACGAAGGCAACCCCCTATTATTTAAATGGCGGTTTATGAAAGCTGGAGCAAGAGGGTGGAAGAAGGTAGGAAATACCAAGTTTTGTGGATCATTTCCACCCCCCTGGGGCACAAATTTCTACATGTCTTCTCAATTTCAGCCCAAAAGGATGCAACAATCACAAACATGGTGTTTTGGGATGGGCTGCAGTGAAATTAGAACTTGATGTGTAGAAAAATTCTATTCCAATGGGAACTAGAACAATTTGAGACTCTCATGAACATCCTAAAATAAGTGAACATGTCAAAACTTACAAGTGACAAAACATGGTAACACTTCAATTTAAAGGGAGAATTCCATGTCAAGTCTTTTGTCAAAGCATGGTGACACGGGAAATTTGAGAATGCGAACAACATAGTATTTTGGAAGGTTGTACAATTTGAATCTGCTCCGAAAAATTAAGGTATCATGTCCTTCTGCAACTCAGAAGTGGAGACCATCCAACATTTGCTTCTACACTGTCAGAACTCCTGACGTATCTGGGTAGGGGTCCTTGACTTGTGGAACTTACAAGTCCCTTTCACGGCAAATTGTGCACATTTTTTTATATTGTGATGTGATTCCTTTGAAGAATTTTTCCGCAAAAAGCTATGGATTGCATTATTGTAAGTGGTTCTGTGGTCATTGTGCAACATCGGGAATAGAGTGGTGTTTGATAAAACAAAAACGAATTGGAAGAAAGAACTCTTCCAAATCATATTAAGGGTAGGCTATTGGATGAAATGTTGGGAGACAAAGTGCCCGTGCAGCTCCAGTGACCTAGTTCAGAATCTAGAAGGGATGGCATCGTGGAAGAAAGGCAGAAAACATTGTAAGGCTTCTCATTGGCAGCCACCGCCGTTAAGAACTTGGAAATAGAATGTGGACGGCTCTCCTAAAGATAAGTCGGGCCTTTCCAGCATTGGTGGAGTGTTATGGGACGACAAATGGGGTATTCTAGCAAAATCTACTGTCTCAATTGGTGTAAGGGATTCTAACGAAGCAGAATTCATTGCAATAGTATTTGCCCTTGAACTTTCAATACAGAAGGAGTGGTTAAAGCAATGAAGTCTAATTTTGGAGTCAGACTCTAAGGTAGCGCTCGCCTGGGTAAAATTTCATGCCCATGGAACTTAAGGTTTACCTACAATAAACTGCTGAACTATCTCTGGATATTGAAGAATGTTTTTTTTTCGTTCATAGGACTAGAGAATCAAAGCATGTTTCTGACAGCCTCGCTAAGAAAGGTGCTTCCCTTGAGAAAGAATGTGTAGAGTGGCTCTTTGGGAGTGAGCTTACTCTCTAGCTGTGAGGAGTCTTAAGCTATATATCAAACTCTCATCATCTTGGACTAAGATTTTTGGTGAGGCACAACTTAAAAATGGTATCAAGTCAATCATCATCTTTCAACTTTTTGTGATGGAAAGGACAAAAATATTTGCTTTGTTTTTCGGAGAAACCTATAATATATTTGTTTCCTAAAGTTTTTTTTGTCAAAAGATTTGTTTCCTAAAGTTTATCATTGCTCTTGACAAAATTGAGTTCTAAGGCGACACATGGGATTTTATGTTGCTCTTCTGAGTGATCAGTCTCTGCCCATGAACCTATTGATTCAAAGAATTAATGAGTTGTGACTTGTGAATATAACAGAAGAATTGGATGGCTTTAGCTACTAGGATATGTCAAGCTAGCCACATAAATTTGTATTGCTGAGGAAGAGCCAATTAACATACATGTAAAAAAATGAACAGTTAATAATCCAAGTGCCTAAGCTTTCTATAATCCAAACCCTATTGAGGAAGATGGCATCCCCTGACTATGGAAATGGTGGTAGTCAACAGAGAAAACTTTATTCATTATTTTGTCAAGATCACAAAAGAAAAAATTGAGTCAAGGGGCACTCAAGGCCCATATTACCCGCTTCATAGAAGGCAATATACGTGCAGACATATTTTCCTCTTATAAATGGGGTTTATTTTATTTTGTTTGGTGGATAAGTATACCGATCAATTTTCACTGTAAAAGAGTTTTCTTTTTGAAAAGAATTTCTGATCACTAGATATATACCTCATTAATTTGTTTGGGTTAGGTCTATATTCCCCAAATATCAACGACTTCAAGAGCACCCTGCCATTAAAAAAAGGAACTTTTACTTAGCTTCTGAAGTGAATCATGTCTTATCTCTTTATCCATATATAAATAATATGGGTCAACTTACACTTTTTTGCCCAAATTTTTTAGTTTGACGAAATTGGTTAAACAACACTTTTGACAAATTTAGTCTTTCTACAATTCAAATGTTGTGAATTAGTTTTCATATTTTTTTATTTGCACTTTTGGTCCTTAGGTTATTTTTGAAAAACTTGGAGATGAAAAGTAAAATTTAACTTCAAGTATATGATGATCTATGAAATAGTTTCTATAAATTTTTTTTTTTCAAAAAGATACCATAGAAAATTGAAAGAAGAGACAATATATTAAAGAGAAAAGAGGAAGGCATGCATGGTGGTTGTTTTGTGATCGATCCACATCATAGTCTAATCAAGGTTGTGATCAATTAGCATATGGCTTTTGTGGGATGATTAGACAAACAGCCAATGGGTGAGCTAAGCTACACAAACCACACAACAATTTCCCTTATAAACACAATAGCACTAGTGGAAAATTGACTTTAGGATGCATCATTTAGCATCGGTTGTTTGAACAGCCGATGCTAAATATAGGCGCGGTGGCAATTTTGCAATTAACAGGAAGTTTTCAATTTTCACGCCTACATTTAGCATCGTTTGTTTATACAACCGATGCTAAATGTGTATGTCTAACACATTTAGCATCAGTTGTATAAACAACCGATGCTACATGTCCCTTTTATTTCTAAAATGACGCGTTCTTCCTCTCGTTCTCTCAGTCAGTGAAATTCTTCCTCTCGTTCTCTCACATTCACTCTCGTTTTTCCTCTCTTTCCAAAATCCAGCACCGTCACTCCGGTTCTCTCTCACTCGTCACTCTCGTTCTCTCACTCCTCCTCGTCGTCGTCCTCGTTGTCCTTGCCGTCACCGTTCGCCTCTCTCCGGTTTGATTAATTGCTTTTATAATCAAATTCTGAAACCCTATTTGTTCTTCAAATTTTCTGATTCGTCCTCTCTCTCAGGTTTGATTCGTCGTTCTGAAGCTCTCTTTGCATGAATCTCTCATACGCGGTGGCAGATTCTCTCTCAAGTTCCTTCGTCGTTGATTACAAAGTCTCGTGAAGCTCTCAGACGCAAAGTCCCTGTGCAACGAGACTTTGGCACTCTCTGCAGGTTAATCGAAGGTAGAGCTTCAATAACCCTATGTTAATTTCTTCTAATTTGTTGATATCAGATGAACCCTAATAATATTGAGTGTTGGATTACAGGTTCTGAAACCCCATAATAGGGACGATGAATGTAAAGGCGCTGGTGGGGAATTTGACGGAGAGGCTAAGAAGGAGAAGGTGAAGGAGAATGAGAATGATGGTGGTGCTGCTGGTGAAGAGAAGAAGAAACAGAAGGGTGGTGAGGGTGGAGGAGGAGGAGAGAATCAGAAGGGTGGTGAGGAAGGAAAAGTGAAATTTGATCAGCAGAATAAGATGGAGGTACAGCCACAACTTGCTGCTAATGGATATGGTTATGGGTATGGTTATTATGGGTATGAACCGGTTTACATTCAACAATTGCCTACTCATGAGATGTTTAGTGATCAAAATCCGAATACTTGTTCTGTTATGTGATGCTGTTTTGTTCCTTTATGTTTTTTGTTTCTAGGTTTGGCAGCTAGAGGATAGTTGCAAGGTTTGCTCTAGTAATTGTAGTTCAGTTCAGAATCTCTTTGATATTATTTTTAGTCTCACGCCTGCTTCATTTATTTGATTGTAATCTTGATGACATTAAAACAAAAATCTACACAATAGTCACTGGATCTATAAATACACCTCCATACTATCATACTGAAGCTGCAAAGAGTGTTGGTAAAATAGTCACTGGATCTATAAATACACCTCCAGTTTTAGTTTTAGTAAAATAGTCATTGGATCCAACTAATTCACTTTTCTTTGCGGGTACTCAAAAGTGAGAACTAGCTAAAAACAAATGCAATGGTAGAGAATTTGCCTAGTCAGAGAATGCTGGTATGCAACTAGCTACAATTAATACAGATTTATGATTGTATATATTTGAAGCATTTCTTTATTATGAATGTCTATATGTTGCAGCCGTGTGACATTCTTTTGTGGGCGTGCTGCGGTTTGTGCTCTTGGTGCTGTCATAGCTATAAGCATATTTGCTATGACAGAGCAGGTCACTTATGCCAGCCTCTCCTTTCTCTGTACTCTTATATCTCTTGCACATCTTTAGTAATTCTGGTAGGGGGATAGCATGCATTAGAAACAAGTATCTTGCACATGTTTAGTTGTTTTACTTGCGTTTATTAATGACATTCTAACGATTGTAGCAAAGAAACTTAGAAACAAGTATCTTGCACATGTTTTAAATTACAGTTTTGGACTGAGAGTTATGTACAGTGGTCCTTGGCACATACTTGGCAACAGTTCATAGGCAGGGGGCAGCAGTCTCGTGAGGTGCTACATCCTTCAATGGCCTCATGTGTTATGCCCTTCCTCAGGTTTTCTTTGACTTTTTCATTTTGTTTTGTTGTGTGGCATTTTGGTTTTGACTTTCTCTTAGTTTTATACTTAATAAATATTAATTTATTTATATTATTGTAAATCATAGGTAAAACTTATTGATTTATAACCTGGTGAGAATTATTTGGTTACTTATAGCAGCCTTGAACCAAGCAATCCTCGAGATGCTAATGTGAGTTCTTTCTTTGTTTATTGTTTCATTTAGAGTTTTTTCAGACATTCTTCCTAACATCAACTTTGTTCTTGCAGAGGGTTGTGATAAGATGTGAGGACTGGTAAACTGTTTATTGTTTTGTTATCTTGGCTATGAGTGTCATTCTATGTATTGGTGTGATTGAATTGATACTTTATAATGTTGTAAATTTTAGTATGTGAATGTGAGTTGCTTTGTGTTTCCAAGTCTGTTCATCTTATTTTCCTATATGAACCAGTGAATCGATCTTGGTTTTCTTTTTATTTATTTACATGTTGTCACTGACTTATCTGAAATTTCAAGGCTTTATCACCTTTCTCCTTGTCAATATTTGTCATTATTTCAAGCCTTAGATCAATTGTTACCCAACCAACATCTGCTTAGCTTAAAACACTTCAAATTAATTAATTAATGATGTGATCATGTACTGCTCCTCTTGTTTTTATGATATTGCTGAATTTAACTCCTCACATATCACATCATAAGTTCCCATTTCCATTCTAACACTAACAATTACTGAATTTAACTCCCTGAATGATCATCCTTCACCAAAACCCTTCTCAGTGGACCACTATTTGAACCAGATTTACTAACACTAACAACTTCACTAGTTGCTTCTGCTACACCTTCACTACAAGCAGCAAAAGCTGACTTTTGTTTCAGCCTCATCGGCTCATCCTTCTATTTGCTACAAATTATCACAACATTCATGTTTAGACTAGTTTTTCTTCCTTTGTTCCTACTAGATTTTTTGTACGTTCCTTTCCTGTTTCCTTTCCTTCTTTCTCAGTAGTACAGTTTATTTTGCTTTGCTTTCCTTTTGATTGTGCATGTTCTCTAATTCTGTACATCTGTAGCTTTATTTTGCTTTCCATGTTTGGGTGACTATTTGTTATTCTTTGCCTAATTCTTTTGATAAATTTTCCAATGGGATCAATCACTAGGAGAATATCAAAGGAGTGAACAAGTTGACAGCTATAGGAAAGGCTAGTCCCACTGTGAAGAGAATTGTAGTTGGAAATCCAATCAGAAATTTTGTTCAAGGAATTGAGTTTGCGTAAAAGCTGGGAAAGGAAAATGGAAGTCAAGAATAAAGAGACATCCGAAATTAAGAGAGGGCAAGTGTGATCTTGAGGTTTTAAATTGTAGCACAGTAAGTTTGATTGACTCTTTATTATTTTAAAGCCTTTGAATACCAGTAGATCACACACAAAGATACTATCTGATCTTGATGCATTATTCATTAAATTTTCTGGCTTATGGAATCCTACTGTGCAAACAGGAAGTTCTGTGTTTTTTTGTTTATTAATATTTTATAATTATTCTTTTACATTTTGACAGGAAGTAATGAAACACATAGATGCAGCACAATTGGCACATAAGGCTATGCAAGAGGTTGCTACTGAGAGTTTGCAGCAATGTCTAAGGTATGAAGCACAGAGAGGCAGCACAGATGGCAGTAACTGAAGCTATGCCACTGATTTCTACCGCTTGTTTCAGTTTCCTGTCAAGATTTGTCATTATATCAACATAGGATATTGTAGGCAAGGAAGTAATTGTAGGATAGTACATTTATGTAAAACTTTAGAGCTTCTCAGAGTTTTATTTGTATTTTTTCCCCAATTTATTGTGTTCTCTAAATGTAAGATATTAAGTTTAATGGAATTTGAAGTATTTTTATATATTTATGATGTGTTGATGATTGGAATGATATCTGTATATAACAGGTTCTTATAAATTAGTTGACTGATATGGATTAAAAAAAAAAATTAGACATTTAGCATCGGTTATTATATACAACCGATGCTAAATGTACTTGTAAGAGACATTTAGCATCGGGTATTCTATACACCCGATGCTAAATGTACTAGTAAGAGACATTTAGCATCGGGTATTCAATACAACTGATGCTAAAAGTGACTTTTAGCACCGATTAAATAACCGATGCTAAATGTCCCACTTTTAGCATCTTGGGATTTAGCATCGTCGGATAACCGATGCTAAATGTATTTTCTGCACTAGTGTAGTCTAAACACTTTAACGTGTATGTGGATTATGATGCGAGATAGGGACTCTTATTAGTGCGCATTTTTTATATTGGTGTGTTTGAGAGTTTTGAGGGGAGAAGTGGAGAGGATATAGGACTAATAGTGTAAAATATATAGTGATGGGGAGAAAAGTTATCCCCCTAAATCTCATTTTCCTAGTTTAGTTTTTGAGCATCTTTAAAATCTCCCAAATTTAGAGGGTTTTGGAGGAACTCAAAATAAACTATAAGAGGGGTTTGGGGGGTTAAGGGGGATAACTTTTGTTCCCATCACTAAATAGTTTACACTATTAGTCTCATGCGCTTCTCTCTTCACCCCTCCAAACCCCAAACATACCATATTAGAATGTGATACTAGTTAATTAGTTAGAGGAAGTGTTACTGTTGGATCGCGAGGGAAGCTCAAAACAACAAATAAATCTTCACATTAGGCAAAAACCTTAACATGTTAGGTATATAAGTCATTTTTCTTATATATTGTTCAACATTTCTATTTCCATCCAATATGAGATTCTTACTCACACTTAATACTCCAACAATCTACCCCTTAAGTGTGAGTCTAGATGTTGCTCCACCTCAAGCAGCAAATTTTTCATCAACCTACACTTGCAACATCGTTCATATTCATCGGCAGGATATGCCATCCAGCCTCCACAATGCTAGATAGGCTTTTGATACAAGGAGCCGGTCACCTTAACCATCGGCTCTGATAGCACTATTGGGTCACGAGGGGAGCCTAGAACACCAGGGAGATCTCTACATTGCGCCAAGAGCATATATATATATATATATATATATATATATATATATATATATATATATATATATATATATATATAAGTGGGATTTGACACAACTTCTTTCATCCAAAATTTTAAGACATTGGGTACCCTTCACTTATATATTGTTCAACATCTCCACTTTCCTCCAATGTGGGACTTCTTACTCACACTTGATACGATCCAACCGTTTGTTTATAGGATTCGTATCTTAAACTCCATACAAATTCCTTTAGCGTCTCTTGGCTCACCAACTGAGCTACCTAATTTGAACTCTTTATTAATGTACTTAAATTTATTGCAGTTGGGTATTAGTACACAATTGGCCAATTGCAAAGGCCATGGCAATAGATCAGATCGAAAATAATGTTGATGTAGATTGCTTCCTAGATTTCTACATGTTTTTAAATTTTCAATTTAGAATTAAATTATTCGATTAAACTTTAGATCAAATTTGTTCTGGACTGAGCTCGACTTCGGTCTGACCTCGAGAGACCATAATCGACAGCTCAGCCCGTCCACGACCAAGATAGACCTCTAGTGTATTACCTCCATGGGCACGGATCGCAATCCCTGCCATACTCGAACCAATGGTCAAGATTAAGCCATATCAAGCGGTACATAGCTAACCCACTCTCGCCCTCTCGTGCCCCAGGTAAGATCTCATATCTCATCTCAGCATATAATTCACCATACTGACTTGGGCGTCGGGGAGTGTGCAGGTACCACACCCACGTCAGTCAGTAACTCACCAACTCGAAGGGTATGTCAATCCATTCCGGTTCTATCTCAACTCAGATTCTACTCGAGGACAAAATTCTACTGTCCGACTCGTAAAAAATCGAACCAATTCAAACTGCATTGGTTTACATCGCTTTGATTTAAATTTCCTTTTAAGGAACCGAACTAAACAAACCAAATCACATCTTTTTTTTACTTTGCAATTTAGATAACTGTTTATTTAAAACCAAAAAAACCGCACTGCGAACCGATCTAATCTTACAACCATAGGGTTTGATTTTTACCTTGTGCTATATCCACTTGGTGTCCAGACTCCAGAGGGCATGGCTTATAGCAAAGTGACTTCTTAATGGGACCCTCTGGTCGCTCATGGAATCAGCATTTAGACCCCACCCATCATAGTGTATGCATCTACCCTTTGAAGATTTTTGCAGCCTCCATCGGTTTTGATTGGACCATTAGGTCATTGTAGGAAATGGCCTTTTTTTGTCTTCGTGCCTTCTTTGCATGTGTGGACATGTACATCACCTTCATCCCATCGGGGCCCACTTTAATTAATTAGATTAAAGACATGATATAGGAATTTAATCAAATTCAAGTTAATATATCAACCTAGTCAAAAGAAATTAATATCCACTCGTTGTAATATAATGACAGCATAATTGTTAAAAACATTACTATGGTGGAGAATAAATTGAAACGAACACTCTTGAACTCTTCCTTCTTTGAGGAAGAGACAAGTCTTGATTTTCAATATCTACAACCCAATTAAATTTTTAGAAACTACAAAAGTCAATGTATAATTTGTAGGAGTAACTATATACATTGAATCTCATAACTCTAATTTATTGTGACTGCAATTAATTAGTATCATCTATATGAGTAATAGGGTATGTTTGGGAGGGGGGTTTTGGGAGAGGAAGGGAGGGGAAGACATATTTTTCAATTTAGAATTGAGGAAACTATAAAATATCTCTAAACATAAATCAAGCGTGATAAAAAATGTTATATTGATATCTATTAACTTTTTCTTTTAATTTTTTTAAATCTTAAATACATATTAAAATATTGACTAATCTTTTTTAAGTCCCCACCTCCCTTCCCCTCGCAAAACCCCCTCCCAAACATTAGAGAATTTTATACAATTTGATCGAGATGGAAGTGTTAAATAAAATATATTTCATCACTTTGATATAACCTTCTATGCTACGTTGTGATTTGATCGTGTGATGAATGTGCGAATTGTAGTTCAATCTTGTTTGATCTAAACTGCAACTAAATTGCAAAAAAAAAAAAAAAACTTTTGATGAAATCGAGTTCCTAGTTTCGCTTCTTGCAGAAAAATGATTTAACCATTGTGCCATTTTAAGAAATTAGGAAATCTTAATCAATTCGCCAAACTAAGAAGCATATTGATTTAGTGATCAGTTAGATTAGCAATTGATTTCGAAATTCGATCTCTAAATTAGTCGTTACAAAAACCAACATTTTTTGTCCCTAAGTTGGTCACTAATAGAAAAACTTAGTAGTGTACTCTGTCTGATCTGTATTATAAGAAAATTTTGATGTGTTTGTTTACCCTAATTATAAAAAGAAAAAAGAAACTCATTTCAATGTGCTTTAATTGGTAGGATTCCTTTTATATCCCTATTTAATGTATAGTGGAATGAAATTTACCTCAGGGTTATGATATGAAATACTAGTGGTAAATATTTAGGTCCCTTATGGAAAAATATTTATTGAGAGAGGTCAACCGCTTAAATAGATCTCTGACGAATTAGTCTCCACAGTCTCCATGGAGGATACATTGGTTTACCAAAAAAAATATTGAATCAATTACTTCTCCTATATTTAATAATTTTTTTGACAATCTAATATTTAATGAAAATATATCTATAAATATTCCTAATTGAAGAAGATTGTCAAAAACTCATTGTTAATTTTTTAATTAAGATTACATTCAGAAATTAGCTAATTTCCCTAATAACCATGAGTATGTTTACTAAAGATTCATACAATGAATATAAAACATTTAATACTAAGGGTATATATTTAATCTCATTGGTCGTAATCTATAACTATTAATAAAGGGGATTATAAAAAACTGTCATTTTGGTGTCAGATTTTTCTGACCAAAATACCCTTATTGTAAGTATAAATTTCTAATAAATCATAACCACCCACTAACACACTCACATGAAAAACAAGCACTCCGTGGTTGTCTTTCCCCACTAGTTTCTATAATGTCACCTTATTTTAAAAAATCTAGGGCAATAAGATGAGTTTGTTTTTCGAAAATAAATCACTTCATTTCCCTATCAATTAAATCTAAAATTAATACATTATTTACAATGTTGAAGTTTATATTTGACAATTTATAATTTCTTACTAGTGGAGGTGATTGAGGAATTATTTAATTACACTTTTAAAAAACAATTTTCTGTTAAAAAAATAACTAAGAACAAATTTTCTCTTTATTAATTTTTTAAAAAACAAAAATGCATTTTTAAAAGTGTATTCAAGCAAGTCCTGAGTCTTTCTTTTTTTATTTTTCGTTTTTACTGTAACTCCGCTACGAGTTGCATTAATAGATATTTTGGTAGAATTATATTGATATTAAAATTTAAATATATGGGTAGAATTTTATGCTCTAGAAGAGCAATTCTATATTTTATTTAATGAAAATTTCATTTTATCATAAAGTACTTTCTAGTTAGTTGAGCTTCTTGAGTATATTAATTTATAAAATTCTTAATAACCAATATTCATGATATATTAATTTATATGTAAAAATAATACTTCTCCATTTTTCCTATTGTGTTGAATATTCATGATATATAATAAATGAGTTATATATTTTTTTAGCTCCAACTCCTTTATTTATTTTTTAGTACTAAAATTGAACTTGGGTTTTCTTAGGGCCTAATATAGTACGAAGTATCAGAATTAGTATAAGTGGAATATATACTTTTATAGGAATATAAAATAGAGTATAACCTATAGGTAAAGATGAAAAGGAAAAGCAATTAATATTTTCCATGTGTCGAAACCGATACGGTGTATGTCTTTATTAACTATCTTACATCATTTTTTTGTTTTTTATTAAAAAATTAGGGTAACTCTAATTAACTAGTGCGCCCGTCCCATTTCTCCTTTCCTTTGTAGTTTTTTAATAAAGGATTAAAATATGTTAGCATATTTGTGTAGCATAATTTTTTTAATAAAGGATTAAGTATATATTTTGTTTCCACACTTAATTCAAGTAGATTTAAACTACAGTTGAAATGATAATGAGTGTTGCATTCAATTGATAAGGAGTTGGCTCATTCTCCACAATGGTGTAGGTTCAACTCTCGCTGCCAGCGTAAAGACCCCTTTGGCTTTAGTGGATTATTTGTATGTACCTCTGTAAACGCTCTAAGAGCCTTAAGGTCTGCCTTAACCCTTGTGAGCCCCGAAGCCCAACTCACCTATATTTTATTGTAAAAAAGAAAACTACAGTTGAAATACGTCTAACTTATTATATATCTGCCTTTGATGTGTTGACTCAAGCATGGAGAATAACATATTAAGTCTGAATGTCTATATAAACTAATAATATTTTCCTGTAAAAAAAACTAATACTCCCTCCGTTCCTAATCTTTGGTACTTTTAACTTGTTACACATATATTAAAGTATCATTAATTTGTGTTGTTTAAGTACTAAAATGCCCCACTTGTAGTTGTATTGGGATAATTGAAGTTAAAGTAAAATAGTCTTGGGACAATTAATTCATGCATTGGAACTCTAAAAGGATAAATAAATATAGAAGGTATATTAGGAAAAATTAGGTGAATTGTACATTGGGTTTTTAAAAGTACCATTGTTTTGGAACAACAATAAAAGGCCAAAAGTACCAAAGATCAAGAACGGAGGGAGTAATATTTTAAATACTATTTTCCATTGTTTATATAGTACCATATACTCCAATCTATATTATCCTCTTTATTTAAAAAAAAAAAAAAGGAACAAGTGACAATACTAGTACGAATAAAAGGAGAATTGGAAGCAGTTAATTGGAAGCAGGTCACTCAACCCAAGAAGTATGGTGGGCTAGGTTTGCGTGATCTAACGAAGATGGATTCTGCTTGCAAGTTAAAGCTAACTTGGGCTTTACATCAAAAAGAAGATAAGCTAGCTTTGGTGTCGTGTCCTTAGTGGCAAGTATGAGCGTGATGGTCTCGCCCCTAATCCCGCATTAGCAAAACCAAATGATTCTCCTCTATGGAAGAAGATTATATCTTTATGGAATAAGGTTACAGATTATTGTTTCTGGGCTGTTGGAGATGGTCTGATAGTGTCGGTGTTGGATGACTGTTGGATCGCTCCAAACTGCAAGCTTAGCAATTTTGAGCACCGTCTGTTTGATGATTTGCGTCAGTTAAAGGTTAGCGATCTAAGGGATCAGTCTAGTTGGAATAGTACTCTTCTCAGGTCATGCTTGCCTTTTGAGTTGGTAAATCGAATTCTTTCCCTTCCTCCTCCTAATGAGGATAATGGGCATGATCAATGCTTTTGGATGGGCAAAGCTAATGGGCAATTTTCAGTTTCTAGCGCTTACCATATGCTTGGAGGAGAACTGGTTGATGATGAGTCTTTGGTGTGGAAAAAGATCTGGAAGTTGCAAGTTCCAGAGAGAGTTCGTAGTTTTATGTGGTTAATGGCTCATGATATTCTCCTCACAAATTATAGGAAAGCTCAGATGGGATTGAGGGACTCATATTGCTCGCATTGTGGAAATGTTGCTGAAAGTGTTTTACACGCCCTCCGTGATTGCCCACTAGCTTATTCTCTATGGATTTCTATTGTCAAAACTAATAAAAGAAGTGATTTTTTTAGGGGGGATTTGGCTCATTGGCTTAACTTCAATTTGCATCAAGAGAAGTGGGTCATTGGAGAGTTGTCTTGGGATTGTATTTGGGCCACGGCTTGCCACTTGCTTTGGTCTTGGAATAACAAGGAAGCGCATGAGATACACTTCGTGCGCCCTGTGAGACCATGGCGACATGTTTTAAAGCTCGTTGTTGAGTACAAGCAGGCCACCTCTGTTGCGAGATTCCCTTTTGCTCGCGAGAGTGTCCAAGTGGATGTGCGATGGTTGCCTCCGTCGAATGGGTGGTTTTGTTTGAACACGGATGGTGCTCTCAAGGCTTCGTCTCAGCGTGCGGGTTGTGGTGGACTGATTCGAGATCATGATGGAAACTGGTTGCGTGGATTTTCTAAATTTGTGAGGCATTGCAGCGCGATGATAGCAGAATTATGGGGAGTTTTTGAGGGGTTGAAGCTTTGTAGGGACAATCAATGGTCTATGGTTGTTGTTCAACTAGACGCCGAGGTGGTTGTTCGTATTTTTAGAGATCAAGTTGAGACTTGTGTTGCTGTTTGGAGCTTGATTCGGGAGATTAGGAGATTACCGCATCAGTTGGGAGAGGCTCGGTTTCTGCATGTGTATCGAGGGGCCAACAAGTGTGCTGATTTTTTGGCTATCATAGGATGTGCTCAATCTGAGCAATTGATGTATTATGAGCAGTGCCCCATTTCGATGAGTCACTTATTGCTCGTTGATAGACTTGGAGTCTCTACTCCTCGTGTTATTGTGTCATAGTTTGTTCTGTTTTGTTGGGGCTTAGCCCCCGTTGCTTACCAAAAAAAAAGGAGAATTCTATCATACTCATTGAATTTTGTAGGGTATGATATCTTGTAGACAAAATTGGTAAAACATTTAAATTAATTTTAAAATTATTAAATATAAAAAAATTAAGTGTGATTGATAATTGGATTTTTTATTCTTAAATATCATTCCCAACAAAACTCAACGAAATATCTAAATGTTCACCGAAAGAAAATTTATGATTTTTTTGCAAATATTTTAATACTCTGTCAATGTAAAATCAGTCATATTTCTTTGATTTTTTTTGTCTGCACATACCTATATGCATACAAAAAAAATAAAGATAGAATTGGAAGATAAGCTCTAAATTACATATGATTATGATGAGCCATGGCATGTCGACTAACAATGATGTATTATTCTCCTAGCAAGCATTCTCATCATCATGGTTGAAAGTTGAAAGTGGGTTTACGACGTGGGTCCCACCAGTTAAGCAAGGTAATTTTGTTGTTTAAATGGTGTTGGGTGGTAGTAGTATTTGCGCAATAAAAGCAGGAAAAGGAAAACCAAAAATCTTATCACCTCCACTTATCCTTTTCCATTGACCCCTTTATTATTATCTTTCATCTTTCACACAAAACCATAATAAATAAAATCACCTAGTGAAAACAAAAATAAATAAATTAAAAAAAGAGAAACAAAAAATGGCACTGTCACTATGGTCCCACCCACGTGTCAACCTCTACATGATTTGGAATCCCACGTGTCAACCTCTCAACGGCCTGAATTCCAGTTCACGTCATCATCAGGTACCCTCTTCCTCTCCATGCACCCTCAGTCACCTCATCAAAAGGCCCCAACCCTAACACACAAAATTCCCAAACTACCCTTAATCCCTCAACTCGTCGATAGACCATTGGATCTTCACATGAGGTTGCATGTACCTGATCACCACCACCCATTACCTTGCCGTACCAATATAAAAAACGAGGTTCACACACTCTGTGGGGTAACACAAATTACACAAACAAACTACAAACAAACGTTGTTACTATCATTAACATGTTCTTCTTCCTTTCTAGCCATAGCCAAAGAAATAACTCATCAATTCTCTGTTACTGAAAAAAAAAAATCATGGAGAGCACCGACTCATCTACTAGCTCTCAACAACCTAATCTACCACCTGGGTTTCGGTTTCACCCCACCGATGAAGAACTTGTTGTTCATTATCTTAAGAAAAAAACTGCTTCTGCTCCTCTTCCTGTTGCCATCATCGCTGAAGTTGATCTCTATAAGTTTGATCCTTGGGAATTACCAGGTACCTTTAATTCCACTCAATTATACAAAGTTTCAAACTTTACGTTCACTTTCCAATTGTGTCTCTCTTGTTTTCTTCTTTCATTTTACTATTACTCTAACACTTCAAATTGAAGACGTACTCTCTATATGTGATATTGATACACGTGGTTACATTCAATCACGTGTATCTATATATATAGGGTTGTAGTCTCAGACTCACAGATGTTGGCGTCTGTGTCGGTATTTTATAGTTTGATGAGTTATTGTTGGTGTCGTTATTTCCTGTTAGGGTTGTAGTCTCTGGTGTTAGTGTCTGTGTCGGTATTTTATAGTTTGACGGGTTTTGTGAATTTGCAGCTAAAGCGACGTTTGGGGAGCAAGAGTGGTATTTCTTTAGTCCACGAGACAGGAAGTATCCGAACGGGGCGAGGCCAAACAGGGCTGCAACATCTGGGTATTGGAAGGCAACTGGAACTGATAAGCCAGTTTTAACATCTGGTGGAACACAAAAAGTTGGAGTGAAGAAAGCTTTGGTTTTCTATGGAGGAAAACCACCAAGAGGAATCAAAACCAATTGGATCATGCATGAATATAGACTTGCTGATAACAAACCAAACAATAGACCTCCTGGTTGTGACTTGGGCAACAAGAAAAACTCTCTAAGGGTACATAATTTAATTATATTAGTACTTTTTCTTATATTTTCTATTTTGAATTTTTTAGTTTATATTTATTTATGGTTTTCTACTCTTCTATCTACGTAGCTTGATGATTGGGTTCTGTGCCGAATCTATCAGAAAAGTAACCCACATAGATCACCAGTGGAACATGAGAGAGAAGATTCAATGGATGATATGATAGGAGGTGTAGGTGTACCACCTTCAATAAACGTGGGACATATGAATACAAGGTATCATAATTTTTCAAAGATGTCAACAAGTTACACAAATGCATTGTTGGAAAATGATCATCACCAAAACTTATTAGAAGGAATGAATATGATGTCAAATTCAAAGCCAGATAATCAACTTCCTTTTGTATCACCAACAACTATGACTACATCTAATTCAAATGTTTCTGCTTCAAAGAGAACACTTTCTTCTCTTTATTGGAATGATGATGATGTGGCAGCAGCTGGTGGTAGTGGTACTGGTACTTCTTCATCTAATAAGAGGTTCAATTTGGAAAGTGATGCTAATAATCAAGAGAATAATGGAAGTAATGTTGCTAATGCTACATCTTTTGCAACACTTCTTAATCAAATTCCTCAAACACCTTCATTGCATCAACAAACAATGTTGGGTTCAATAAATGATGGGTTGCTTAGAACACCATTTCAAATTCAAGGAATGAATTGGTATGCTTAGCTCAATTATTATTAATTAATTTTTAGAAGGGTATAAGAAGAAGATATTATGTTATTGATGATGCAAAAAAGAGCAGGTCCTGCCAATTAGATTGTAAAGATTTTTAATGAGGTATTGAGATTTTGGATTGTTATTAGGAGATTTGGAAGCAAGTTAGAATTTAATCAATTAGATGGTCTCATCTCATCACAAACTTCTTCAGCCATTGGATATTGGAGACAGTTGCAGCAGATTGCAGGTGAGGCCATGGATATTTTTAGTTAAAATTAAATATAGCTTTATAGTTTATACATATATAGATATATAGATATTTGCTTGTTTTATTGGTATATAAATAAAAAAAATATATTGGTTCTAGCTCTTTATCTTCATGTACAAATGTTTCAGAAGGGAGGGAATTATTTCAGAAGGAGAGAATCATTAGTTATTTATTATATATTTTATATTTTATTTACATTGATTTAGGATACAATGTATAGATCATATAGTGTAGAATACGATCTAGTGATGCAAGAATTAAAAAGAAAATGATGACTATGGTTTGTTGTCAATGTATTGTGTACTTTAATTTCTCTAAGTGTTTGATATTGATTTATTTATTCTTCAATATTGGTTTTTTATATTAATTAATTATACGATGTTCTTGAGGTTCAGTTAGCACACAGTGGTAACTGGATTTTAGTTTGTTAAAGTGTAATAATAATACAAGGTATCAATTCTAGGTCACATCTTTGCATGTAGCTAGAAGGTTATTAGTCCTAGTCATATCTTATCTTTTTGCACAGAATCATTCCTTATGAATCTAAATGGGTTGGTACATTTTTATCACTAAATAAATAAACACATCTAAAGTATACAATATTAATTTGTTTGTTAAGAAATTATTTTCACCACTCCCTGTGCGATTTAAGAAGGCAGATCTAAATTTACTCATAATTAATAATATATTAATATTTTTCCTGCTAAAAAAAGTTTTATTAATTTTATTCCAACTGATCACATGCTCAACTTTGAAAAAGAATATTTTCTTATAACTTGTATTCTTTATTTGACAATATTAATTAGTATATTTTAATTGAAAAATTTGTTTAATTAACCAAAAATACTTATAAGCAATATAATTCATCATTTTTTTGCTTGATTTGTAAAATTGTTTACTAGAGCAAATAGCTACTGATGCCATGATCCCATGATTATCAGGAGTTAGTTTTGATGCTATCAATTTTTATTTCCTTAATTTCTACCTTCTAAAAATGACATTGGCTAGTACAACCCAAAATCTCAGGATAACTTACCCTTTATATTTTTATTTTTTTTACAACTACCCCTAATATACATTAATTTAAATTCACATAGATAATTTATTCATGCTTCATCTGCAGAAACTCTGACACTTTACCCTACCCAATCATGATCAATTTGACATGCGCACATCAAATTTCTATATGACATATATTTTTTGTCAGAGAATATTAAAGTATTTGTATGAATTGTTTAGTAACGACCAAATAGTCTTACAACTTTCAACTTCATGAATTACTTTTGATCCTAGAAGAGAAAAGTGACATATATAATAGGACAAGCTAAGAAGAGATCATAATGATAGGAAATCCACAATCACAATTCACACATGGTGTTTATAACACAAAAGGTTAATTTGTGATCACCGATCTAATTAGTTGCGGTTTGATACCGTCACGATTTTGAAATCGTTCGTGATTTTCTACAATATCAAGAATCGTGACTTGACCAACCGATACCGATACCTATGAGAACAGACAATCTCACATCAGCAAACCAATCAAAGAACACTTGATTTTGGATACATCTCTTTCTTGACAGATACCCCAGGTAGCTGGAATAACAATTTGTTTTATTTTTCAAACCTAATCTTCAATGAAGAATTGTAAGCTGGAGATAGTCAATAATAGACCATATGAATCATGAAAGGAAAAAACTTATATACTCAAGGAGAGTGTCGTCAGAAAAAAATAATAAAATAATAAATTAAATATAATATATATAGTTTTGTGCCCACACCACCACACCAATCTGAAAAGGGTATAAAGATATTTAAGTATGGGTGTCATTTTCATTTTCGTGGGAGTGATAAGACGTAATTAAGTATATTCCACCACTGAGAGGTCACAGAAATAGACAATAAAAGTCGACCTCACCAGCAAATAGCTTTCTTTCTGGCTTGACTCTAAGGGAGTAAGGGACCATTCTTTGATACCATCTAAAGGAATCATTATCCTAATACCACACAAAATTAATACCCCTTTTAATTGCATTCCTTTCTAAGGAAAGAATACAAATCAACTTTATAAAATTTAGCATGATTTGCGCTTAGTTTTGGAATACATATCATATGGATCAATATTGCACTATTATTATTGCTATTGGTATCTTGAGTTGTGCATGATGCGTTCACACTGCCTTTAATGTATCATATCTTATCTATCGATCAATTGTGCAAATATTTAATAAAAAATGGAAAAAGAAAGAGAAGGTGAGAGAGGGAGAGGCCCATAAACAAAGAGAAATGTTTTTGACTTAAATATCTTTTTCGTCCCTGCAAATATAGTGATTTTTTATTTTAGTCCCGGCAAAATTATTTTTTTAAAATAACTCTCTGCAAATATGAATGTTTACTATTTTAGTCCCTCCGTTAACTTTTCTGTTAAATAATGCTGATGTGTCAATATTTTGTCCAAAATGGCTTTTCCATGACATATATTTCCATTTCTATTTATTTAAAAAGTTGAGTCACTATTCTCTTCAACCTCCAACCTCCACTACTATTCCTCTTCAACTCTCACACACCATTTAAAGAAGTTCAACCTCCAACCTCCACCACCATTCCTCCACCACCATCACTATGGGATCTTGTAAAGAAATATAGATTGAAAAATCAAAGAACATAGGAGAATCAAATTCATAATTCACATCAATTACCTCTTCCCCGTACAAACACGAATCCTCAACCTCAATCTCCACGAACACCACCATGGCGAAGATTTTGTTGGTAATTGATGAAAGAGGAAAAGACAGAGAAAGAAAAGAAATACATAGTTGAAATTTTTATCACTTTGGTTAGTTTGGCTGTTGAAGAAAAGAAATATAGACTTTTTGGGATGCTTATGAAGCAGAACAATGGTTTGAATTTGCAAAAAGTTATCCACCTTCACGTAAGAATCTATGGAGTAAACTGAAGGATGGTGGTGGAGGAATGGTTGGTGGAGGTTAGAGGCTGAACTTCTTAAATGGTGTGAGAGAGTTGAGGAGGAATGGTGGTGGAGGTTGAGGTTGAAGACAATAGTGACTCTACATTTAAAATAAATAGAAATGAAAAAGCCAATTTGGACAAAAAGTTGACAGATAATTAGTTTTTAACAGAAAAGTTGATGGAGGGACTAAAATAGTAAACGTTCATATTTGCAGGGAGTTATTTAAAAAAAATAATTTTGTAGGGACTAAAATAGAAAATCGCTATATTTGCTGGGACGAAAAACATATTTAAGCCAATATTTTTTTACACCCAATGTTACACCTATACCGTATTCGTATATCATTTGCATACAATTTTGTTTTATTATTAATTTTTTTCTCTCTTCGAAATTTCAAACATACTAAAGCTGACTGTTTTTATACGGTGTAGATATAAGTTTTAAAATTAAGTTGTCAAAAAAAAAAAATAGTACTCTAAACAAAAGGAGAGCGGGAGAAAAACAATTCATGACACATATTTTGCCAAATAAAAAGTGGTTTAATTTACTTTTTTACATAACAAATTTAGGGTGATGAAACATTTTATCTTCTAATTATCTAGCCTTTAAATAATTTTGGCATGAATATAATCTTAAACCATGTAAAGTGTTGTGAACAATCGAAAAAAAAGTAGTCGAATTGAATGTGAAAATCAGTTGATTTTAACCTATGTACAAAAACTACTAGAAAAAGATGACGAACAAAAGTTAGAGACAAAAAAATTGGTCTCCATGGCGTCGCTGGCACTTATAGACAATGTTACAAATTTTTTGTTTTTCAAAACTTTTGTTGCTATTTAAACCTTATCAAGTAGTGAAATGATCCACCAATATAAAATGAGAGAAATTTTTATTGGAATTTAAAGTTTTAATAATATCATTTTCTATACCTCTCCATAAAGTTATCTTTCTCCCTATGAACTTCAATTACAACATCGATCACCAATGGTTAAAAAAATTTGCCTAAACTAAGAGACTAAATAATAAAGAATCAACTCAGTAGGAATTTTGGGATTAGTGGTGTTTTATGGGGGTCGGGGGAATGAACACATTTAAACATCGAGAAATTCTAAGACAAAGATAGTATTAATGTTTATCTCCACATCCTTTGAAATGATAAAGTGTGATCTAATGATCTGAGCATGAAATGGAAAGGAAAGCAAAGAGAGAATCACATTGTGCTATTTATATTGGGTTACAATAATTAACCAATCAGGTTAGTATCTAACTAGCTATGGTACTACGTTAACTAAGTGTGGTTAGTTTAGTTACGAGGCTTTTGCACTTCTATATTCTATCATTCCCCCTTCAAACTCAAGGTGGTTGAAGTTGTGCCACTTTGAGTTTGCTTCGAAGCTCATTTGAAGAGAGATGTTGAAAGCGTCTTAGTCAAAATATTCACAAGTTGTGTATAGGCCGAAAAACGTTGTACAACTAAGTGTCTGGCAGCAACCTTTTCACGTACAAAGTGTGTGTCTATCTCAAGATGTTTAGTACGAGGTGAAGTACCGGATTATGAGCAAGGTTCATGACACTAAGATTATCACAAAGTAAAGTGGGCTTATGGAACGGGACACAAAGCTCCTGCAACAATGATTGAAGCCATAGGAGATCCGCAGTTGCATTAGTCATTCCATAGTAGTCAGCTTCGGCACTAGAGCGTGCAACCAGTGTTTGCTTCTTGGACCCCCATAAGACAATATTAGGGCCAAGTAAAAGGCAAGAGCCCGATGTGGAGCACACCATAAATAAAGGCAGGAAGGAGCACTATACCATGAGTGATAGTGCCACTAAGATACCGTAATATGCGTTTAACCACCAACCAATGAGAGTCAAGTGGATTTGACGAAGATTCGCACATTTTGTTGACACTATAGGAAAGCTCCAATCTAGTCGAGGTGATGTATTGGAGGGCACCAACCATAGAGCAATACAAGTGAGGATCCTTGAATATATCTGTCCCAGGCTTGCTTAGTTTGGTTGTGGATAGCATAGGAGTGACAACACGCTTACAACCGGTCATATTTGCCTGATCAAGAAGATCCTTAATGTATTTTTGTTGTGTCAAGATGATGGACCCATTGGGTTGGTAGTCAACTTCAATACCCAAGAAGTATTTGGGCTTACCAAGATGTTTGAGAGAAAATGTGGCTTGAAGTTTATCAAGGACATCTTGAACAAGACGTGAGGAAGAGCCCGTAACAAGAATATCATCAACATATACCAAAATGTGTAATTGAATCCTGGTGTAGTGATAGATGAAGAGACAGGGATCACAACGACTTGCCTTGAAACCATTTGGATAAGAAACTTGTAGAGTTGTTCATACCAAGCTCTTGGCGCTTGTTTGAGTCCATAGAGTGACCTTTGAAGCTTGCAAACTTATGTTTTATCCTTGGCAACAAACCCGGGTGGTTGTATCATATAAATGTCCATGTTGTGTTTGAAATGAGGTAGTGCAAGTGTACACTGTCCAACAAGTAATATAGTAGAAATACAGTTCGTTCCCACGAGGATTAATGCTTAAATGGTGTTTAATTTGATTAACAAATTAGTGATGGTAACAAAAGTAAAAACACAAATATTTGGTAACATTCAAAACAATAAAAAGTAAAAGGGTAATAAAGATCAGATGATTGGAACAAGTTGAGATGCATTCACTTTCAGTAATTTCATTAAAATGCAATTAATGGTATGTTCAATGCTGCAGCTATAGGTGCCGCAGCAATAGATATATTTTCTCAAATACTTCACACTAGGGTTTTTGATAACTCTATTTTATATAGAGTTATTTATACAGTTAAACCTAAATAATTGTTTAGAATCAAGTAAATTATGTGTAAATATAATAGTATGAATAAAATAAACAACATTCAAGGTTTATACTCATGACTTAGCATTTTGTATATATATTGGTATGTTTGATGTGTTTGTTCAGTGCACCTGCAGTTGGTGCTTCTGCACCTGAAAACAAGCAGTGCATCTGCACTAGACGCAGCTGCACTAGATTACCACAGTGCAACCAGATTTAGTGCATCTGCACCATCCTGCACCAAAGACAGAATTACTCCACAATGGAAGCACCTCAATTCATACCATGGCATAAATATCTCTATGACATCATGCTTAGTCACAAGTCACATGGAGGCACATGGCAGGAGTGAACTTATTTAGCAATTCAGTAAGTTTCTTATCCTCAAAGATTAAACAAGGCACATGAGGATAAGCAATTCAGTAAGTTTCTTGAAGTTTTAAAACAATTACACATCAATGTTCCTTTAGTTGAAGCACTTCAGCAAATGCCTAATTATGCAAAATTTATGAAAGATGTGCTTTCAAAAAGAAGAAGATTAGGGGAGTTTGAAACAATTGCCATGTCAAAGGAATGCAGTCTAATCATGCAAAACAAAATTCCTAGGAAGTTGAAGGATCCTGGCAGCTTTACAATTCTATTCTCAATTGGAAAATTTTACACAGGTCATGCACTATGTGATTTCGGTGCAAGCATTAACTTGATGCCCAAATCCATATTTACACAACTTGGAATTGGAAATGTCATGCCTACAACTGTGACAGTTCAATTAGCTGATAGATCAATAGCATATCCAGAAGGAATCATAGAAGATATCTTGGTTAAAATTGACAAATTTGTGTTTCCTGCAGATTTTGTTATTTTTGATTTTGATGCAGATAAAGAAGTCCCAATCATCCTTGGAAGACCATTCTTGGCAACTGGAAAGACACTCATTGATGTGCAGAAAGGTAAACTAACCATGAGGGTGAATGATCAAGAGGTGAAATTCAATGTAATGAATGCCCTAAAATATCCTACTAAGGATATTGAGGAATGTTCAGTCATAGTGTCTCTAGATCAATTGATGCAGAAGCAATTCCACAAACAACATGATCATCTGAT
Organism: Astragalus glycyphyllos; assembly: GCA_963573325.1. NCBI lineage: Eukaryota > Viridiplantae > Streptophyta > Magnoliopsida > Fabales > Fabaceae > Astragalus > Astragalus glycyphyllos. The sequence continues at coordinate 31,838,864 of OY754311.1, read as the reverse complement.
CAATGCTCTAGCATTCAGTGCTCCTGCATTGATAAATGAAGAAATTGAAGAAAAGAATCCTCCACAAAATGAGCTTAAATTTTTTCAAGAAAAGGAGAATTGCTATCCCAAATGCTTATTGGTTGGGGCATGGGATCACTTGCTTCCCTATGCCAAATACATGGGATTTCTAACAAAAAGAAGAAAGAGGAAGGATGATATTTTCTTCTTGTCCTATTATCCACCCTAACTTGGGTTTTGAATGAATAGTCTAGCTAAAGACTATAAAATAAGCGCTACTGGGAGGCAACCTAGATTTTTAGGACTAATTGTGTTTTGTGTGTTTTTGTTTTTACTTCTGCAGGTGTGAATGAGTGGTCTTGTGCAGATGCTGTCAATTATGCAGAATTCTGATGCAGTAGCACTGTGTGTAGCTGCATTAGGGGCTGAAGATATCTGCTACAAGACTTAGTCAGACAGAAGACTCTTAAATCAAGCGCCTATGGGAGGCAACCCATGGTTTTGAAGTATTAATTATGTTAGTTTTAATTTATGTTTTGAAGTGTTTTGTATGAAAACAGGTTAAGAGAATTCCCAGTGCAGCTGCACTGCATGCACCTGCACTATCAAAATTTCAATGCTACTACATCAAACTCCACAACAGATGCAAATGTTGAGAAAAATGTTGTAGAGCAACCTGATGCAGGTGCACCAGATGCAACTGCATCCACCACTGATGTACCTGATGCAAGTGCAACTGGTGCAGATGCATTCAAACCTGAGGAGCCCAAAAAGAAGAGACAGAAGGTGAAGCATTCTGCAGTGAGGTCTAGCTCAAGGCTAAGGAGTGGGGCATCAAAACAGTAATTATATTTGAATGTTGTTCAATATTATGTTTAATTATGCTTTTGGATAATTATATTTTTGGATAATTATATTTTGCATTATGTTATTTTGTGAACTAATCCACCTCCCATGGTTTTTATTTCTAAAGAGCAGCGAGGACACTATTCAACTTTAAGTTGGGGGGAGAAGTTAACTGATTATATTATGCATATGTGTTTAACTATAGCATGTCTGTCTGCTTTGATATATGTTTGTTCATATGTGTGCTTGCTCTGATATATGTTTGTTTTTATGTGTGTCTACATGTTTAAATATGTGTTAGGATTTGATAGATTTGAAACATGATCAGCTTAAAAATCTTTTTCACAAACATAGAAAAATGTATTCTTTGAACTGATTTTTAATGATGAAAAGAATGAAAAAGAAAGAAGCCTTGTTTTTCCCAAATGACCACTGTTATTATTACTTTCACACATCAAAACTGAGTTTTTGAAAAAGAACTTTGCTATGTGAAGAATTATCTGATGCAAGAGGAATTTTTAGAAAACTAAGGTCAAAAACAAATTTTTACTAAAAATATAGAAGAGCATAAATAATTAAGTTTGGGGGAGTTTTCCATGAATACTAAGGCTGAGTATGAAAAGTTTAGAGTAGTCAATGCCATAGGATTACCATAATTACTACAAAGTGTTCAAAGTGTAAATTGCTATACTTGCCTGAGTCATAAAACTAGACCTGTTCCAATAGTGCATTTGATCTAAAAAGAAAAATTCAAGAAAAGAAAATAAAGAAAAAAAAATGAAAAGAAGATCAAAGAAAAAAGTATGCATAAGGAGGTCAGTGAGGAGGGCAGTATATGCTACAAAGTCTTGAAAGTAGTCTCAGTGCAGCTGCACTCACTGCACCTGCACTTCAGAAAAGTGATGCACCTGCACTCAATGCATCTGCATCAAGAAAAAAAAAAGAACAACCAAAAATAGGAATAGTGCATTGACTCAACAGTTTTGAAATACTCAAATCAAAGCCCTTTGTTGTGCTTAGAGCCCCCCAAGTCTTGAGGATGTTGTTAGTCTAGTCTATATTTTGAAAAATCTTTAGCTTGACCAAACGTGATCTAAACTTTTCAAAGGCTAAGAGAAACTTTTTACTTAGTTTTGGAACTAATTGAATCTCAGTGGGGCACACACACACACAAATGAGTTTTAATAGCTTTGGATGTTTTGGAATTCAAAGGCACAAAGACAAAAAAATTCTGAAAAAATGAAGTTCATAAGATGCATTTCTTGAAAATCATTCTTTGAAAAGATGTGAGTTGATCTGTTCTTCTTGATTATGAAAATCCTATTTGTGTTTTCTTTTTATCATTACTTGAGGACAAGCAATGGTTTAAGTTTGGGGGTGTGATAACTATATTTTATATAGAGTTATTTATACAGTTAAACCTAAATAATTGTTTAGAATCAAGTTAATTATGTGTTAAATATAATAGTATGAATAAAATAAACAACATTCAAGGTTTATACTCATGACTTAGCATTTTGTATATATATTGGTATGTTTGACGTGTTTGTTCAGTGCACCTGCAGTTGATGCATCTGCACCTGAAAACAAGCAGTGCATCTGCACTAGATGCAGCTGCACCAGATTACCACAGTGCAACCAGATTTAGTGCATTTGCACCATCCTGCACCAAAGACAGAATTACTCCACAATGGAAGCACCTCAATTCATACCATGGCATAAATATCTCTATGACATCATACTTAGTCACAAGTCACATGGAGGCACATGGCAACTTGCAAAAGGAGGCGCCTACCATATAAAGACCATCATGAAGATCCTTTCACATGGGACACTTGGCCATCCATAATTGGACCTCTCTTTGAGGATGAGTGTTGGACTCAATTGGCTTTATCAAGTTCTGAAAAGTAACCATGGTTAACTCCTCAAAGTTAACTTAATCTCTAAGCAAACCCTCACTTGAAGGAAAGCTCAAAGCCTATATAAAGACCTTCATTCTTCACTTGGAAAGATATCTCATCTCATCTTGTCCATCATCTTAGATAGTATTTTTATTTCACTTTTCTTTATAGTTTAAATTAGTTGTTAGTTTGTAAGAAGGTAGGGAAGGAATTGACGACTTCTCCCTTCACTTCTTCATAGAGTTAGCTAGTGCAAGGAATCAGTGCATCTGCATTGCTTGACAAACTTATGCAAGAGGTCATCAATCGGTGTAATCTCTACCCTATTGTCTTCTCTTGTAATTTCCTTTATATTACTGTTTTCTTTCATCCATCTTTGTCTTGCAATGCCTATTATGAGCTAAACTTTTTAGTTGAGAAGTTCTATCCTTATAATGATCTTTTGAGAAAGTTATTGTGTTTTTATATGGTGTATGCATTTTGGTTCTTGTGTTATACTACATCCATCTTATTTTAAGGTTGATCGCTTAGAATAAGTAGAGTTATATTCACAGACATGGTTTATGACTAGAAATCAAGAACTAATAAGGGTGAGTGTTTTAATAAAGTCTTTGTTAACTTGTTTAATAAAGAAATCTTTGTTAATTTCATGTTAAGTCCTAGACATAGGATAACATAGTCCTTAGGGTGATTCAGTGGGTACTTCAAAGGCAGGAGTGAACTTATTTAGCATGCCTGATAAGTCTTATTTTACTATGTTTTTAGCATTTCAATTAAATAAAAATTGTAGAATTTTAGTTTCACTTTGGAGCTATTTTACTACAAAATGTTGGTTTCTATTTTCAGGATCAAATAATGAAGGAATGGAAGAAATTCAGGTGATTAAAGGCAAAGAATAAAAGTTCAACGACCAAGGAGCAAAATCAAGCAAATAAAGCCAAGAATTAAGTGTTTACGCACGGTCCGTGCCTACTACACACATGGTCCGTGCTTACTGTTACAGAAAGTAGCTGAAAAGACTCAAGACACGCACGGTCCGTGCGCACCACAAGCATGGTCCGTGTGCACTGTACGTTGCAGAAGAGTTTGAAGACCACGCACGGTCCGTGCTCCCTGTGCCGAATCAGAATTTTACAAGTTTTACGGCACGCACGATTCGTGCACCCCAGCAGCATGGTCTGTGCACCTTTACCTGAAGCTAAAAATGTTACAAAACTTCCAATTCTTTTATTATGGCTTGTAATTCGAATTTAATCCTTTGTCTACTGATCCTAGGCTATAAATAGGACCTCATTTCAGCTGTAATGGTACCTTAGCATACTTGTAATCTCACTCCAAATTTTAATCTAAGTTCTTGCAATTTTCTTAAGCTTTTGCTCTTTTAATTTCATGTTCTTTACTTTCTTGCAATTTTAATTTCTGTTCTTTACATTTCCAGCACTTTACATTTCAGTTCTTTATCGCTTTGTTTAAATTCTTGTCATTTACATTCTGTTATTTATCTTTATGTCATTTTCTTTTATGTCATTCTCTTCTACTCCCTTGTCTACTATGATCATGTGTGAGTAGACTCCTTTAGTCTTGGGATTGTGGGACACAATCTAATGATGGGTCCCTAAACAAATCCAAGACTAAACTTTATCTTATTTAGAACTTGAATTTTAATCTAATTCCATAGAACTAAATTTTATAAAACAAATATCAAACGAAGTACCGAGAGGTGAAGTTTGATATTGGAACAAATGGAATTAGACAAGGCAAAGCAAAGCATGAGAATAGCATTGCTAGCCTTGGGACAATAAGGTTGTGCTTAATGGGTCTCTGCGATGATCAACCATGAGAATAGGTTTGATCATTGTTTCGAGACACATTCTTGCATTCCGAAAGGAAGCTTGAATTACACCAAAAGAATACCTTGTCCTTAAAAAAATTTCAAAATAAGATAGAGAATAGTTAAAGGGTTGTTTATTTCCATCATTGTGATCTAACCATGATCCCAAGGCATCTTTTATTCTGAATTTTACACAACAAAATACTCTTTTTATTAAAATCATTCCTTTCAGCTAATCAACATCAAAACTTAGATTAGTAATCGCAAAATACTCCCTGTGAATCGATACTTTCTATTACGCGATAGAACCGTGCACTTGCGGCCTATCAAGTTTTTGGCGCCGTTGCCGGGGAGTAGTGATATTAATCAACCTTTTGGTACCGGTTAGACTGAAAATTTTTGTTTTCTTTTATTTTGTTACTCTTTCTCTTCTTCTTTGAATGCGAAGAGCACACAGTTTCGGAGAAATTGTTGAACCAATTCCTGAAATCGAAAGATATCTTCACCAAAGAAGAAGAGAACTGCGAAATAACCAAAGAATGGCTGCTAATCCAAATCGTACTCTCAAAGAGTACGCTACGCCTTCTACGGCTGAGCCACATGCAGTTATTGTGCATCCTACTGTTGATACTAATAATTTTGAGCTTAAACCTTCTCTACTTTCTATGGTCCAGCAGAACCAATTTTCTGGTTCAGCTACTGAGGACCCAAATCTTCATCTTTCTATTTTTCTTGAATATTGTGGTACTCTCAAACTGAATGGAGTAACCCCTGAGGCCATAAGACTAAAGCTTTTCCCTTTTTCACTAAGGGATAGAGCTAGAGCATGGCTACATTCATTACCAAATGAGTCCGTTACTACATGGGATCAACTAAGGCAAGCATTCCTTGCTAGATTTTTTCCCCCAAGCAAAACTGTTCAATTGAGGAATCAAATCACACGATTCACTCAAAATTATGGGGAATCTCTTTATGATGCTTGGGAGCGTTTCAAATAAATGCTAAGGCTTTGCCCCCATCATGGACTAGAGAAATGGTTGATCATCCACACATTTTACAATGGATTGCTGTATGCTACAAAAATGACTGTGGATGCTGCTGCGGGTGGAGCTCTAATGAACAAGAACATTGAAGAGGCTTATGCACTGATTGAAGACATGGCTCAAAATCACTACCAGTGGACAAGTGAGAGAGCCATCACTGCTACACCTCCATCAAAGAAAGAGCCAGGTAAGTATGAAGTCTTTGCTCTTGATCATTTAGCTTCTAAGGTAGATGCATTGTTTGCTAAGTTTGATAAGCTGAGTGGAAATGTTGTTTCACCTTCTACTCCTTCTGTACCACCCTGTGAAATTTGTGGTGTTGTTGGCCACACTGGTGTTGAATGCCAACTAGGGATGTCTGTTAATGTGATTGAACAATCTAATGCTCAAAAGAGGATCCTTTTTCAAACACTTATAATTCCGGATGGAGGAATCATCCAAATTTTTCCTATAAAAATCCTCCATCCAACCCTTCTTTTCAACCAGCGGCTAGAACACCGCCCGGTTTTCAAAATTTTCAAAAAGTTCCTCAAAAATCCAACCTGGAAATTATGTTGGAAAACTTTGTGTTAACTCAAACTAAGCAAAATGAAGAGTTCAAAAATCAAACTTCTTTTTTGAATGATACTCTTATCAAGTTAACATCAAAGGTTGATTCCATAGCCACACACAACAAAATGCTTGAAAATCAAATCACTCAAGTGGCTCAACAAGTCGCTTCATCCTCTAGAACCACCGGTATCTTCCCTGGACAGCCAGAACCAAATCCTAAAGCCCAAATAAATACTGTCACCCTTAGGAGTGGAAAACAATTAGAGGAACCAAAGGGCACCAATGAGAAAAATGTGAGTGAGAAAGAAAATGAACAAAGTGAAGTGGTAGAAGAAGAGAAAGAAAAACCTTATGTCTCTCCACCACCATACAAACCACCCATACCCTTCCCCCAAAGATTGGCCAAATCCAAAGTTGAGGAACAATTTAAAAAATTAGTGGATCTTTTGAAAAAGCTCTACATAAACATTCCTTTCACTGAAGCTTTGTCTCAAATGCCAGCCATCTTATGCTAAATTTTTGAAAGAGATTTTGTCTAAAAAAAGAAAAATAGATGACAATGAGACAATAGCTTTGACAGAAGAATGTAGTGCTATCATACAAAATAAATTGCCTCCTAAGCTCAAAGATCCTGGAAGCTTTTCCATTCCATGTGTTATTGGTAGTGAGAGTATTGAGAGAGCCATGTGTGATCTAGGAGCTAGTGTGAGTTTAATGACCTTATCCATTTGTAAGAGACTAGGCATAGGTGAACTCAAACCCACAAAGATGTCTTTGCAATTAGCAGACCATTCCATCAAATACCCGGTTGGAATTTTAGAGGATGTTCCTATCAAGGTAGGACAATTGTATATACCGGCTGATTTTGTGGTGATGGAAATGGAAGAGGACTCCCAAGTTCCAATTCTCTTGGGGAGACCTTTCCTTGCTATAGCTGGGGCCATCATTGATGTTAAAAATGGTAAACTTTCTCTTAATGTGGGTAAGGAGAAAATTGAGTTTGATTTTGCTAACCTTATGAAAAGCCCTTCTCTGGAGGATTCCTGTTGCAGGGTTGATATAATAGACCATTGTGTGGAAGAATGCATTTTGGAGCCATATTCAAATGATGGGATGAAAACAGGTTTCATAAAAAGCAAGAATAAAAATGTGGCTGAGAAAACTCAAACTGATGACAAATTGTTGGATGAAAATCCTCCCATTAAAAACTTGGGCATTGAAGCCTTAGTTGCAGGAAAATTAGCACCTCTTGTGAAAGAAGATCTAGGTTGAAGTATTGAAAGACAAGCGTCAAGTTAGTGACGTTAAAAGAGCGCTGCGTGGGAGGCAACCCACGAGTTTACCTTTGTTTTGTTTTGTTGGAATAAGAAGAAAAGATACAAATGCTAGTCAATGTGAGCTTTCCTTACCCCTCTCTTGTGTTTTACATTTCAATACATTGAGGACAATGTTTGGTCCAAGCATGGGGGGTACTTCGTCGTTTCTTTTCAAGTAGTTAGTTTGTTGTGTTTGTTTTGAGTCTATTATCTTCTCCTCCCATGTGTCAAAACTTTGTGAAATCCTAAGCATATAGCATGTTTTTAAGGCCCTTCTTGGGAAAAAATTTCGAGTTTCATAGCAATTATCTAGGTGGGCTGGTTGGTTAAATAGTATAACTGTTTGTTTGTTGCTGCTTCTTGGATTTTCACACACACACACACAGTCTTAAGACAGGTTTTTGGTGTTAGTATCATTAAGGAAGATTGAGAAAGAAGCTCGTGATCTAGTTCTCTTGGTGACATTCACCGGATGCGTGGTTACTGGAGAAAAATGTTTGAGCTGGGGTATCATGTAGAAAAAAAAAGAAAAAAAAAGGAAGAAATAAATATAATAGAAAAAGAAAAAAAAGGAAAAAAAAACAAGAAAAAGTGGAAAAGTTTATTTTGAAATCAAAGAAATAAATTAGGATGAATGCTCAGCGTATAAGAACCCTCCTTTGAGACCCCGGTCTAGGAAATGAAGGACCCAAGCTTAAGAATACTAGGGAACTGGTTTTCTGCGCGGACATTGAACTCTAACTTGATGATTCTGGCACCTCAAACTTGTCTTGTATTTTACAAAAAGCCCAATTAGTGAGTCTCAAATTGATGAATAAGTGCTGAAGAATACCACCGGTTCGCTTAAGGTTTTTGTGTGAATTTGAAGGAATTTTCAAAGATTGGCCTAATGGATTTTATAGTCTTGCTTGAGGACAAGCAAAGATTCAAGCATGGGGGAGTTTGATAAGTCTTATTTTACTATGTTTTTAGCATTTGAATTAAATAAAAATTGTAGAATTTTAGTTTCACTTTGGAGCTATTTTACTACAAAATGTTGGTTTCTATTTTCAGGATCAAATAATGAAGGAATGGAAGAAATTCAGGTGATTAAAGGCAAAGAATAAAAGTTCAAGGACCAAGGAGCAAAATCAAGCAAATAAAGCCAAGAATTAAGTGTTCACGCACGGTCCGTGCCTACTACATGCATGGTCCGTGCTCACTGTTACAGAAAGTAGCTGAAAAGACTCAAGACACGCACGGTCCGTGCGCACCACAAGCATGGTCCGTGCGTACTGTACGTTGCAGAAGCTGGAGAGTTTGAAGACCACGCACAGTCCGTGCTCCCTACCTGCATGGTCCGTGCTCCCTGTGCTGAATCAGAATTTTACAAGTTTTACGGCACGCACGGTTCGTGCACCCCAGCAGCATGGTCCGTGCACCTTTATCTGAAGCTAAAATGGTGGCTATCTCTATACCAACCTTTTCGGCTTACCCTAATTGAGGAAGAAGGGCTCTATTTATAGTTGAGACTCATGATCCTAGGCAACCCTAATTTGGGAGGCGCCACTTGTCCTTTAATGAGCCCAAAAAAGTCCTTTTTACCCAAACTTTAAGGACATTAGCGAATATTCCCTATCTGGCACGCACACTCATGCCTGATGATTACTCACACCTGTCCATTCCTTGTTTTCCGTGTTCTTTGCAGCATTCTCTCTCATCTTGCGCAAATTGGCATTGCTGCCACATTAGGTGGTGCAGCAATTAGGCAAACACATTAAAACACACAATTGGGCACCAAAGTGCCAAATATAACAATTCCAAGCCTACACCTTAGATTACTCTTAAACTACCATTATTACAAAATAATTACAACAAATGCTTGAGAATTAACAATGATTTGAGCTTGAAATAAGAGGTAATAACCATCATAAATTATAGTTATCAGTCCTCCTATAAGAAACCATTAATAAAAGCATTATTAATATCAAGTTGTTGAATTTGCCATTATAAGTGAGCACTAGAGAAAGAAGGACCCATGTAGTAGTAGGTTTGACCACTGGAGAGAAAGTTTCACCATAGTCCTTTCCTAGTAATTGATTGTAGCCTTTGGCTACAAGTCATGCTTGTATTTATTTATGGTGTCATCCGGATTTTCCTTGATTCGAAACACCCACTTATACCCAATAGCTTTCCTATTAGGTGTAGAGGCATAAGAGTCCAAGTGTTGTTGGAAGTAAGGGCAGCATATTCGGTTTCCATGGCTGGAAGCCACTTTGGGTCGGTGAGGGCTTTTTTAACGGATATGGGTCCAAGCTGGGTAAGGAAAACTTTGGGCTTTAGGCTGCCTGTGTGTGCTCTTGTGACCATAGGATGGGTATTTGTAGGCGGTCGGGGTGCAGGATTCATGAGTGAAGGCGGGGCTTGGGTAATACGGGTTTGGTCATTAGAGAGATCAACACTAGAGGACTGAGGAGATGTAGGGGATGGGATGGTTGGGGAATCTGGGCCCGACGGTGTGGGGCTTGTGGGAGGACTCGGTTGGAGAGGTTCATTCATAGCGGGCTGAGCATTAGAGAGTATAGGTAAGGTTTGGGCTATACTTGATGGAGGAGATGTGGAGGGTGAGGATGGGGGTGTGGGGAACAAGTCATTGAAAGGGAATTTATGTTCATGGAAGATGACATCTTTGGATATGTATACACGACAGGTGGCACTAAGACATTTAAATCCTTTGTGTTGGGGTGATGGGCTAAGGTTGACACATTGGGCACTTTTGAATTGGAGTTTATGACGATTGTATGGGGTAAGAAGTGGGAAGCAAAAACAACCAAAGGATTTGAGATCTTTGTAGTTAGGGAGTTGGTTGGTAAGGGCTTGGTAGGGAGAGATGGTATTTGGTAATGTCGGTGTGGGTAGACGATTAATGAGTTGGACGGTCGTGGTAAAACTATTACCCCAATAATGCAAGGGCATAGAGACATGGGCAAGAAGGGATAGGCCCAATTCGGTTATGTGATAGTGTTTGCATTCAACGGTCCCATTTTTATGTGAGGTATGGGGACATGTAAAATGATGGATGATGCCAAGGTCAGTTAGGTGTGTAGTTAAGAGTTTATACTCTCCACTTTGGTGTACGCATCTACAAAGGCAAATATAATACGAACTAGGAATATGTAGAAGGTGGAGGGGAATTCCCTTATAGATCCATGTATATTAGTTCAAAAGGTGAGGTGTGTGTGGTTGTGGAAGGTGAGGCAAAGTGACGTTGATATTTACCGAGAGCACATGATTGACACAACTTAGAAATGTATTTATTTGATAGTTTCATATTACACAAATCCAAAACAAGGGAAACAGGCAATGATGCCATAAAAAATATTGGTCCTTACTACTACATGAATGGGGAGAAGTGTCATGTGCTACACTAGTAAGCAATAGTGGTGAGGCACTAGTGTTCCACTTATTCTTGGGTGTAGTGCAACACACTTGTGAAGTCAGTAAAGCTATGAAGGCCATCAGCACCAACTTGTCCAGTCAGCAAAGTATTTCTAGAGTCTTGTGATTTCACAATACATTTAGTAGTGTAATTCAAGAAAAACACCATTGTCAACAACAAAACGAGAAGCAGATAAAAGATTATGTGCAATTCCAGGCACATGTAGTAGGTTATTTAAGATAAAAGTTTGATTAGGTGCCAATTTGGAATGAAATTTTGCATAACCTATGGCACGGATTGGGGTACCAGCACCATTTCCAACTCATACATGTACATTTCCTCTATAAAGTGAGCTTTTGTGTAGGTTGTGTGCATCAGGTGTTAAGTGATGAGATGCTTCACTATCCATTTTCCGTGGTTTTGGTCTAATGAAGTAAGAGACAGCGTTAATACTTGAACTGTCAGTTGATGTTGAGGCTAGAAAGGCATTAACAGAATCAATATCAACAGCAGCTTTTACTGTTTGGTTTCAGCATTCTCTTGAGGTTGAGATGGTCCCTGAGAGGTAGGAGCAACGAAGTGTTCGTCAAACTGATACCAATAGTTAGCCACCGTTGTTGCTTCCACGACCTCTAGCATAGGAGTAAACATAGCGGATGTTAGGGTTGGTGTTTTGGTCATGACGATCAGTGTGCAGCCGTACAGAGGTTTGAGCGAAGTTAGCGGTGGTGTTTGTCACTGAGAGTTCCTGCTTGAATTTGTCAAACTGAGTCTCTTAAACCACGAGCAATGACTCCAGTTCAGTGAGATTCACATCATCACTCTTGCCATACATCATCATGAAAAAATGGTTGTACTCCTTTGGAAGACCGTTGAGGATAATGTCGCACAAGTCCGGATCGGAGATCGGAACACCAATCGTATTCAAAGAATCATCAAGCGATTGAAGACGTGAGGCGTATTCAGTGACAGATCGCATACCTTTCTTGGTTGATTTTTGTTCAGATTTGATCTGTCGAGCTTTAGCCTTGAGATGTGCATAATAATGGTTGTGAATCTTCTCCAAAAGCTTCCAAGAGTGCTAGAACCAGCCAGTTCTCGTACGCAACGGAGTTTTCACCGGCAAGTCGCGCCGCCTGGGAATCGTACTGTGATGGTACGACCGGGCTCACAAGGAATCGTTGAAGTTGGTGCATTTTCACCACACTTTCAATCTAATGATTCCACGGAAGAAAATTCCTGTCATCCAGTTTGATTGACAGTTTCGGTGCTTTCTTGAACTTGAAAGCTTCTTGCGACTCAGTTGAAGTTTCGCTTTCGCCGCTCTGTGTTGATTGTTCGGAAGCCATTTCGTAGTTCCGATGACTGAAGAGGATGATTTGGGGAGAAAATTAGGGATTTGAAAGTGAAATTAGCGGCGGAAGCGAAGGGATCGAAGTCGATGGATCGGGTTTTTTTGTCACATTTCGATTCATCAATCAATTGAGTTATAAGTATTGACACATGTCACCTTAATAATGCGTGAAGATTAATGAGCTGGAATAACCCATAATGAAAATTTAAATTTATGAATCTTTTCCAACATACAATTAAAGTGTAACTAAAGTGTTATAATTGACATTAATCCCATTGGTTAACCCCCATTTATTCATTAAATGATTTTTTTTGAAATTGTAGTTTTTCTTCTATTATTTTTGCAAACCGTATTTGATTTCCTTTCTTTTTTTTTTATTGAAATGGAAATTTTTTACTACTAATATTCAAATGATCGGGTTTTAATATTCCAATATAATAAGGAATGCAATTTTATTAATCATTTAAATTTGAAGCATACATGTGAGCTCTAAATAAATATTTTTACATCTTTTTTCATTTTTCTTCATTTTATCATGTAAAAATAATACTAATACTATAATAAATGCAGCAATTCGAATAAAGTTTATAACAATCATAAAATATTGGGTTAAATATGTTTTTAGTCCCTACAAAATTTCACTATTTTGTTTTTAATCACTATAAAAAATTTCATCAACTTTTAGTCCCTATAAAATTTCACAATTTTGTTTTAAGTCCCTATAAAATGTAAACTCGTGTATGCCTTTAGAATTTTGAATGATATTTTGCATACACGTTAAAGATATTAAAAATATCTCCCTCAAAAAATAAACTCAAAATTTGATTTCTAGGGTAATATTTCCTTTAATTTGTTTATCGAATCTTTTGCACTTAAAAAATTTACATTTAATTTATGCGTTGTTAAAAAATTCAAAGTTTTTCTAGAAGAGATGTTTATAATGTCCTCAACATGTATGCAAAACATCACTCAAAAATTCAATGGATATACACTAGTTGGCATTTATAGGGACTAAAAACAAAATTTTGAAATTTTATAGGGACTAAAAGTCGATGAAAAATTTCATAAGGACTAAAAACAAAATAGTGAAATTTTGTAGGGACTAAAAACATATTTAACCCTAAAATATTTGGTATAAATTATATTTTCATATAGCACATAATGGTAATTTTAATAAAATATTTAAACCCAGTAAATTAAAAAATAAACCTATTTCTATTCACACAATCAATCTTCTCCATCACTGATATGGAATGAATTGTAATTCAAATTCAAAATTGTCATACACATCTCAGTTCAATTAGAGGATAAATTTTCGCATTAATATCATTAACACTCCTTCCTAATATATCATTGGCAATTTTTTTGATTGAAACTTCGCATATGTGTTGTGCTAAAAGTGTGATAGTGCAAGTATACACTGTAACAAGTAATAAAGTGAAAGTAAAGTTCGTTCCTACGAGGATTAGCACTTAATCAAAGCTTAATTTAATCAACAAATTAGTGATGGTAAAAATAAAGTAAATGACACAAATATTTGGTAACATGCAACAATATTAAAAAGTATCAGGGTAACTGAGATCAGATATTTGGAACAAGTTGAGATGCATTCACTTTCAGTAATTTCATTAAAGTGTACAAAAATGCTATGTTAAGTGCTGCAGCACTAGGTGCTGCCGCAATTGCGTATTTTCTCAAATACTAGACACTCGGTTTTTTTCCTACTAGTTTATCTCTAGACCAGAAAGGAGTATTATCCTAGCCTGCTGAAGCACCCGCAGTGTTCACCTCATGGCTTATGCCTCCCCTATCTCTAGGGTTAAGACAAGGAACAACAATATCTCTATTATGCAACATATCATGTTATCTTGTGGGGTAAATTTACAAACCATCTCTGTGAATATAAATGCTACTTAGATTAGACGGCCAATCCTAATCTAAGATGGAAATAGTAGAAGCACACAAGATAAAGTACTCAACACTTAAACATAAACATTAATAACACAATAAATTCATTACATTCAGTTTTGCATCCCAACTACAAGAGTTTAGCTCATGTTGAGCTTTGACAACAAAGAAAATAACTTAAACATTAACATAAATGAAGAAGTCATGATAAGCTCAAGGAGAGAGTTTACACTACAATCTTTGAACGTGCGAATAGCTCCAATGAAGATCAAAGGAACAAACTCCAGCTCTCCAACGTAGCTTCTTCCAAGAGATGAAGCTTCAGTGTTGCTGCCGCAATCAAAATCCAGCAATTGATCTTTTGGGTAACTTGGAGAAGGCACGAAGCTTGAGGCTATCTCTATACCTCAAATTCGGCTTAACCTAATTCTGGGAATGTGGTCCTTTATATAGAGGAGGCTAGGGATGAGAGGTAACCCAAATTGGGGAGGCGCCTTTTGTCCTTTAATAAGGGCAAAAGGTCCTTTTTGCCCAAATCCCTAGGTCATCAGCGAATATTCCATGATTGGCACGCACACCCACGTCTGGAGACAGCTGACAGGTGTCCTTTCCTCAAATTCCGTGTTTCCTATTGCTTTCTCTCTCATGTTGTGTAATTTGGCATTGCTGCCACAATAAGTGCTGCAGCAATTAAAGAAACACATTAAACCACAATTTGGGCACCAAAGTGCCAATTATAATAAATTCAAGCTTACACCTTAAGCTACTCTAAACTAACATAATTACAACATTAATCACTATATTGCTTGAGAATTAACAATGATTTAAGCTTGAAATAAGATGCAATAACAACCATATTTGATTGTTATCAATATGCATGTGGACATTTCTCTGTCCACATTCAGGTTCATACAAACACATGATTAATTAGCAATATACCAATCATACATGCATGTAGACATCTATTAATAATGCAAAACAACATGTTTCTCAATGTCCAAAATCTTAGGTGTCTCACTCAGAGCTTTTCATGGGAAAGGATTTTAATTCACGTCGTATTTGGCAACTACAACAAGGAAAATTTCTACTTTTATACACATCAGCAACAAGAGCACATGTCAACGTAAATGAATGTTCGTAACCAAATTCAGTGTACACATGGATTGTGCAAATTAGAAGATATAAACACATTTAAAATATTATTGAATTCGTAACTTCTATATACTATAAACACTAATATACCTGTTACACAAATTTAGACTATCTTTATTAAGACTTAATTTTTGCCCATATTCGAAATCGAATTTAACATGTTTTAGACTATGATTTTAAATTTGTGCATTCAAATTCAAATTCAGAAGTACCAAATTTAAACTCCATTTAATGAGGAAAAAAAATCTCTGCCATTAATTATTGAAACTAACGAAATTTATATCTCATTAAATTTGATTTAATATTTAATATTTATACAACTTTTCGAAATCCATGACTCCACTCATACATAGTAAGAGAAAATGTAAGTTTCAAAAAATGTAAATAGACTTCTGCAATTCAACTCTTACTTTTTCGTGATTGGCTTATTGGCTTATTTTCATATTCTCTTCTCAATCCTCCCTTTCACTTTATTGTTTTACTTTCACTCATTTTTGTTTTCTGATTCTTTTTTCATTTCAAATGCATGGTTTTTTTATCTACCCGAGATTCACAGATGGAGGCAAAGAAGAGGAGGAGGAGGAGGAGGAGGAGGAGGAGGAGGAGGAGGAGGAAGAAGAGTCGTGTCGTGGGGATTATAAACTGGAATCAAATGCATGTTGGATTGCGGTATGCTACTTGGACGTTTGGATCACTGTGATATGCTAATTTATCTCATCTGTCCTCTTTTAGCGATTTCGACAATGCCTTTCTTACGTCGTCACTCATATGTATCATCATTGCTTATCGATCTTTATCTTTTATTTTTTATTTTTACAATTTTAGTTTTTGACATTAACGATGCTTCCTCTTTGTATGTTTGATTTTGTTTAATCACTTAGACCATGTCATGAATTTGACTTACTTTACTGAAATTTGCACGAATCAATAGATGGTTTGCATGATGATGTCTTCTCAATCCTCCCTCTCATGCGTTCAGATTTTGAATGTGTCTATATTTACTTATCAAGTTTTGTTTGCTTCATTTGAGATATTCATTGAAATGTTTATCCTCTTACTGTTAAAGACGTTTGGATTTTATTTTTCGCATGACACTATTAAAGCATCGATAATATGAAATAAGTCACGCTTTCACTTTGTTTTTTTTACTCAACTTCACTTTGTTTCTTGCATAAATACAATTCGATATTTTTTATGCCGCTCTCTTTTTGTCTCCTTACTGTGTGACATAGCAGTTGTTGATTAGGAGGTTGGAGTATGTGAAGCCTTTTTGCAAAGAAACGGAGTGGAGCACGCATGCTATAGGGTGGGCTATTTCTCTCATATTTTTAGTTGTTCTCTAAATTTTTGTGACTGAAATTTTACCATTTACTTCTATAGGGTGTATGTAAAAGAACGAAATTATATACAGATCAAATTTAAAGAAAATTTAGTCACAGTTTTTGACAAACTCCTTTTATTTAACATCTTGAGAACAGAGTTCTTGATACTATTTTGACCGGGAAAACTTAAAAATAATTGAAAACCTATTTAATGATAACACAATTAATAGCTTTCTTTTTAAACGTGAACATGAAATAAATGGAAAATACCGCATGTACCCTCATACTGAAATTACTGTTTTTAATTTATTTTATATTATCTTTATATCTTTATTGTTTAATACCATGTTAACAACATACAACTTCCCAATATATTTAAATAGTTAAATACTTTTTTTTAATTCATGTATTTTTGGTAGCAAATTGTTTATTTTTTGACAAAAGTAGCAAAAAAAAAATTGCTCATGTATGTTTGATCATTTTTGTATCTTACTAATCTAACAGTAGAATTATGTAACTTCCTATAATGTTTATACACTATGGTACCTTCGTATTACTATTTCTATCATAATATTTACACACTATTCTACTATTTATGTAACATACGGTGCGATCAAAAAGATATACTTTGTGTAACACCCTATTAAGTCTTCGATATTTAACGTTAGATTGAATTTAGTTAGCACCATTTCTTTATAATGATTCATTTTAGCCCATGAGTTCTCCGTAAGTGTGAAAATTTAGTCCATACGATATATACTCAGTACCTTTACGTCGTAAAAAAGAGCTTAATTGAAACACTAATATAACTGGTCTGTTCTAAATTGAAAATTTGTAAATGTCAAAGATTACAATGAATGCAATAGAAGTTTCATAATCTAAATGGTGTATTACCAAAAATTTTAAAGTAGGTTTCGAAAAAAATAAAATAATTTTTAATAAATTAAATGTCCTAACATAAGACATCGCCTTCGTTTTTGTTATTCTTTTTCGTAACTTAATAAATTTAGAGAACAAGTTTATAATATCCTATAGTGGTTATACAGTATCATATTTTTTCCATAACTGATATACTATGGTCTATGGAACATTGCTCCTGCTCCCCCGTGCATCGCACGGGTTGCATACTAGTAAATAATAATGTGATGATAATGATAAGCAAATGGGCTGAGTATTTAGCAAAGTTGAGTGATTTTCATTAAATGGGAAAGGCCCAAACCACAACAATCCAAAGATTGGACATCACTATACGACTCCACACAAACAGTAGTGGAGTCGAGTCTTAGCTTTAATGGTGCTAGTTGTAATATTTATGATAATCTTCCGAACTTCCTGAGAAAGGGTCGTACTGCGTACAACCCCCCTCTACTCGGTGGACACCCCATAATGGCGTGAAAAGACCAAAACACCCTTAATGAAAATTCTAATTTCTATTTTTTTTTAAAATTTCGAACTGGTTCTTCGCACGCTTGGCCGAACTAGTTCGCATCTGGATGCGTCGAGGCTGTTAAATTTCAGGCAGACACCCCTTTTCAGTTTTTAATAGGTTCGGCCAAGCGTGGGCCGAACCAGTTCGAATGTTGTTCCGCCGAACCCACCTGTGTTTGGTTTTTTTAAATTTTCCTTTAGAACAATAAATTAGCTAATTCGGAACGATGATTTAGTAAGTTTGAACGAACGTAACGATAAATTGAATACTTAACTATCGAATACTAATAAACACAACAAAAAACTAAACATATAAACATAAGTGGAATAATTCATACAATCCGTGCAAATTAATATCTAAACAATCCGGAAAATACAACAATAAAGGATGCCCATGATCCCTAAACACCACTACTCCCTCTCCCTCTGCTTGGAGACACAGCTAAACTTCCTAAGCCCCCGTGCCATAGGCCTAGTGAGTTGCTTCAGCCTGTCAAGAATAGTCCAGCCACGGGTCCCACGGGGATGCCCATGATCCCTAAGAACCCCCTCCAAGTCGTCATAGAGTTGCATAATCTCCAGCACACTCTATAATACAGAAAAAACCCATGTCATTGACAAAATAAAATAAAATAACAAATGATTTAATAACAATGTAAGACTGAAATAAAGGATCATACCTCTCTAACATCTGAAGTGTCAACGGGGTAGTTGTCGGGGCTAATGTATGGGTGGGATACCCTCCTATACCATGCACTGTACTCCTGAATAGTGTCAGGCATCCCATCCACCACCGAGACACCACAGGGGATAAGGTGCAAGTGGAATTCTATCCAGGCTTGATCAGCTTGCTCCTTTGTCACTACAGCCCGTCCACTAGGCCTAGGGTCCTCTGGGATGCCCTGAATCCAGCCAAACTGCCTCACCACTCGATCTGGGTTATAGACCAACATGCTCCCAGCATGATGCAGATGGCCCTTAAATAAGGCCAGGTTCTGAATAACTCTGTGGGGAGCAAGGCATCCAGGTGACCTCCTCTGACCTTAGATGATCCAGGGCTGCCCTGAAAGTTACCACTGACCCATCAGCCCTCTTGCAGTCCCACCTTTTAGCCTATGGCTGGTCTTTAGTGTACCCCTCAACCAACCATTTAGTGCCAAATACCTGCTCCTGGAAATGTTCAAAAATCCAGGCCTGTGATAAATAAAAAGCGGGTTAGGGATCCAACATATAATAATTTACATAAACTTATACCAACTGAAATATAAAATTAAATAAAGTCAAATACATACCTGAAGGAGAGTGGCAAATCCAGCAATTTGTGAAGTATTAGGAGAAGAGGCATCTGTCAGCTGCTGGTATAGGTGAGCTAGTGCCATAGTCCCCCAACGGTACTGACCAGTATGCTCCATCTCTCTGATCATGTACAAGTATGCAACCTTCACCTTGTTGCCAGACTTGTCACAAAATAGTGTACGACCAAGCAAAATCAGAAGGTAGCAATGAGCTGCATCCTCCCATCTCTCAGCTCTAGTGGCATCAATGTACACTTTCTTGAGCCAACTCAGCTTGACACTTGTACCTTTGGTAGGTACCTCAGCAAATGTCTCCTCCTCCGAAACCCCCATGTAGTCAACCGTCCACCGCTGCGCCTCAATCTTTGTTGGATCCACCATGTCATAAAATTCCCCGGTGATGGGGATATGGAGCAGTTGTGCCACATCATCCAAGGTGATAGTCATCTCACCAACTAGAAGGTGGAATGTGTTGGTCTTTCCGTGCCACCGCTCCACGAAAGCAGTAGCAAGGAAATGGTTGACTGTACCAAACCCCACATCATGAAGGGGCAACAGACCAGACTGAACAATGTAATCCATAATCTGAGGATGAATCTCAATATCCTTCATTGAATGATTATGAACTTTCTGCTTATGCCCATTCGTAGGACGCTCCTGCATTTTTCATTATAAAAAAAAATAATCAATAATTAGATACATGTAACAAATCAGACTTATTAATAACTTGAATTGTTAAGAAATTTGAAAACTTACCCGACCGTCCCATAATTTCCGAGCAACGTGAGACCCATAAGAATATAGGACAGATCGATCGTCTGACCCTCCAGAATAAGGGAAAGTAGATGATCTGTCAGGAGCAGTAGATGCCTCGGGCATGCCAGCGTCAGGCTGCGGAACATCAGCATTGGGAGCAAAAGTGGAAGGCCGCTGAGAAGTGGAAGGCCGAGACGTGGAAGGCCGCTGAGAAGTGGAACGCCGAGACGTGGAAGGCCGATGAAAAGTGGAAGGCCGCTGAGATGGAGAAGGCCGCTGAGAACTGGATCGGCGACCTTAAGATGGCCCTTCCACCTGAGCAGCCACAAAGTCACCAGCAGCATCAGTGTCTAGGTCATCATACTGTAATGTCTCATACACTAGAGCATCAACTGGAGGGTCATAGTTAGTCTCTATCTGTTTGCCACGTCCACCACGGCGTCCACGTACGCGTCTAGGATGCTGCAATTCCCTGCCACGGCGTACGGATGCAGTGGGACGAACCCTGTCGTCATCAGCCTCAGGCTCAGTCTCAGCTCGCCTCCGGCAAAGAGCACCTCCTCTAGTGTTAGCCATACTTAAAATAAGAAAAAACTCATCATTCAGCAACAATCAGGCTGGTTCAACGCACCCATGGCCGAACTGGTTCGGCACACGCGTGGTCGAACAGGTTCGGCGCACGCTGGGCCAAACCACCCCAAAACAGTTACAAAAATAGGGGGCTCGGCGCACGGCTAATCGAACCAGATCGGCCTCTGCTGCGCCGAACCACCCAAAACAGCAAAAAAAAAATCGCGAAGAGGAAGAAGAGGGAACATACCTATACTTCAATGGAAGGAAATGTGCGCTAATTGTTGATGGAAAACGAACGAAATTGATAGATTGAAGTTGAGGGGGTGTGGGTTCGGTGCTAGGGTGTGTTTTTGAGAGAATGAGAAAGTGAGGGGGGTGTGTGAGGGTGAGAGGGAATAGAAGAGGAAAAAAATTATTTTAAAATCAAGGGTATTTTCGGAATAAAGCTGGTTACGGAGTGTCCATCGAGTAGCTCCGGGGTTGTACGAAGTATGGGCCCTGAGAAATGCCTTTAACACTAATAGGCTTCTTGGGCTGGTTTCTTAGTTTGTTGGGCTTCTCTGGGCTTAGGCCTTGTTTTCTCATTAAAAAAAACAAATGGGTGATTGCTGGCTTGCAGCATGCCCCTTCGCCCCCATTTCAATTGTTGAGAAAATTTCATACAATTAAGGACCTTAGGTTAAAACACACCGCAAAGAAAGAAATAAGAAAGTATGCAATAACTTATGTGGTTTAGCACATCTTATCTATGGCTATAAAAATGTCTCAACAATTTTCAAATGAGATTATACGGCGATAGCAACCTAACACAAAATGCATATTGTTGAGAATTCAAGTGTGAGTGGTTAATCTCACATCGACTGGAGATGAATTGTATGAAAAATATATAAGAGATGAGATTCATATATATACCCATTGTACGTCCTAAGGTTTTGGGTGGAGATAGAGTGTTTAGGTCTCTTGGTGGTCTTGGTCGCTAGTTCATTGTTGCTCCCGATGCTTCCTCAGACTCCCCAACAAGTGGTATCAGAGCCATGGTTCGGCTTGGTGGGGAGAATGTTGGGAATCCAAATGTGAGTGGCTAGTTCCACATCGACTAGGAATGAGTTATATGAATGATATATATAAGGGAAGGGGCCCATATACCAATTGTCTTAAGGTTTTGGGTGGAGATGTAGTGTTCAAGTCTCTTAGTGGTCATAGTCGCTAGCTCGTTGTTGCTCTCGGTGCTACATACCCAAGACTCCCCAACACATAAGGATTGATATGTTTACAGGACTTTACTCTAATGTCTCAAGTACGTTGTTAGAGGTAATGAATTTTTTTGGGAGTTTCTTTAATAAAAAAAAACTCAGGTGTTTTTGCAATTTTCATGTATAGTTGTGAACATATTACTCATGTGACAAGTTATGCTCTTGAAATAATCACTAATAAAATTTCACACCGGCATTTACTCTAGAATTTAGACAAAAAAGGAATTATGATCCTGGGATATTGGGTAACTTGTTGCATTCTAAAAAAAAAGAATATGTGGAGAGACTTATTAATGTCTAGGATGGGGTTGGGAAAAGCTTTGTGGTGCTTAGCAGGTGACTTCTGTTGGGGAGTCAGGAGGAGCACCAGAAACAACAACGAGCTAGCCAATGAACCGGACCACCAACGCCACATCTCCACCCTTAAGGCATTAAGTATATGGGCCCCCTCTCTTATATATCCTTCATTTAGCTCATTTCTAGACGATGAGGGACTAACCACTCGCACTTGAAATCCCAACAATCTCCCCCGCAAGTGTGAGACACCCACATCGCTAGTCTTGATCTAAACTAAGATCCCTCTCATTCTGGTGCGTATTCAGTTCATTCACGTGTCTTTTCGTCTAGAAGCATGTCAGGAGTCGCTCATTGTCCATGCTCTACACCAGCAATCACTCCCCGCCCTCGTCAGCCTCAGGTGTGACATGGGACAAGTGAGAAATGGGAAAAGTAAATCGATCTCCTCTCCACTATGGTTGTGCGGTGGGCGATGAGACTGGCCATGTGATTGTTGAGTCATTACAAGAAAGGCTGGATTTACTAGCCATGACTTTCTAGCAGATTTATATCCGTCGGAACATTTTCGGCGGATTTAAGGGATTTCCGGTGGATTGGATCCCACGGAACATTTCCGGCGGATTTAAGAGACTTTCTGGCGGATTTATATTGAACGGTAAATTTTTGGCGGATTTGGATGAGATACCGGCGGATAAATTCGAAAAAAAAAACGATTTTTTTAAAAAAAGTAAGAATCCGTTGGTACCGTAATTTCCGGCGGATTTGCGGAAAAAGAGGGGAATTCCAAAATTCAAAATTCGCCGGAAACTACACCAATCCACCGCAAATCCCTATTTTCGAGGGATCATAAATCCGCCGGAAAATACACCAATCCGCCGGAAATTTTTCGGCCTGCCAAATCCACCAGAAATGGTTTTTTCGAGGGATTCAAAATCCGCCAGAAATCCACGAATCCGCCGGAAACTCCCAGCACCGACATAATCCGCCGGAAATCACATTTTTGAGGGATCCTGTATCCGCCGGTAACTCCCATTTGCGGCGGATTTCAAATTTTGAATTTTTGAATCCGCCGGAAACCCTATTTTCGGCGGATTTGTGAAGTGACCGTTACAGCCCCTCCTCCTCTATATAATACACGATTTCTTCTCTTCATTTCACAACTTTTTCACTTCTTCACATATAAAATTTCTCTCTTCTTCTCTCTACAAAATCTCTTCCTCTCTTTGACAGATTTCTTCCATCCAATGTATGTTTATAACATGATCATTTTTTTTGAGTTTATGTATTGTTTTAAATAAGGGTTTAGTTACTAATTGTGGTGTTGTTTGTTTAGGAGTTGTTTGAGTTTGGTTCCCTTTGATTTCTGTTCGGAGTTTGGAATAGCATCAAGCCAGAGTCTTCTCGTCACTACGGTTAGATATCCAAGATGTTAGTTGTTATATTTGATATTATTAGTTAAAATTTCTTCAATAGTTAAATAAAAAACTTTATAATAATTAGTTAATATATTAGTTAATAAATAAATACGAAATAAAATTAATGTTATTTTAATATGTTTTTAATTTTCGTTTAATAAATTTGAATAAATAAGTTAGTTAATATATTAGTTAATTTATTAATTTACTTTTTAATTTGTGTTTATATTTTTAATTTCTGTTAGTATATTTAATTTATGTTAATACGAAATAAAAAGAAAAATAAATTTTAATTTTATGTAAATATTTTAATTTCCGTTTGTTTTTTTAATTTTTGTTAATACAAAATGAAAATGAAAATAATTTTTAATTAATCAATGTTTATATTTTTTATATTTTGATATAAATGCGAATTATTATTGTCTTTTTTATTTATTTATTTTAAGATAAATACGAAATATTATATTTACTTTATTAAATCGTATATCAATATATATATATATATGTGTATTATTCACTTAATATATATGTATTATTCTTAATATATCAATATATATTTGAAAGGAATATTTGATAGTTTATTTCATTTACATTGAATAATTATATTAAATTTATTATTAACAAAAAATTTGATAGTTTGTTTAAAACATAATAATTTAAAATGAGTAATGCTAATAGAGTTATTAATATATAATAATAAAACAACATGTATTTTAATTATTGTTGTTATTATGTTATTATAATTATTTTATTTTTTTAATATATAGTTAAAATCGATTAATTGTTAGTTAAAAAAGTACAGTTTATTTAAAACAAAGTTAATATATAATAAAACAACATGTATTTTAATTATAGTTAATATATAATTAAACAAAGTTAATATATAATAAAACAACAGTTTATTTTTTTAATATATAATTAAACAAAGTTAATATATAATAAAATAACAGTTTATTTTTTTAATATATAGTTAATATATAATAAAACAACATGTATTTTAATTATTGTTGTTATTATGTATTTGATTAATTTTTAATTAAAAAAGTACAGTTTATTTAAAACCTAGTAATTTATTTAATGTTTACATTGTTAGTGTATGTAAATATGTTTATAGGTATATATATGTGCATGTATATATGCAATAGATATATGTAGATAACATTAATTTTTATTGAACTTTAGTACGTAGTTCCCCAAAACATGGATCGTAGTTGGATGTATGATCGATTGTTTCCTGGAAGAGCTGGTTTAAAGCGACGTTTTGTAGAAGGAGTAGAAGAGTTTATTTTTTGTGCTAAGCAAGCAGCATGAAGAATTTGCGCGACAAGGCGGAATTAGATGTCCGTGCTTGAAATGTTCATTTCAATTTATAAAAAATGATGATGAAGTCAGACTTGATTTGTACAATAATGGGTTTAGGCCAAATTATTTTATATGGAGTTGTCACGGCGAAGTAGCACTAGGGGTAGTTGTTCGTACAGTTAATGTTCCGGTTGAAGTAGTAGATCCCACAGCAAGTAATTATCCAGCGGCTACGACGTCTGGATGCGAAATTATTCAACCGTTAGAAGTTTATCAGGGAATGATATCTGATGCGGTTGGAGTAAATTTGGATTTTGTAGAGCCAGAATATGATGCTGAAGAAGTTCCAAATGAGGAAGCTCAAAGATTTTACATGTATTTAAGTGAGACAAATAATCCATTATTTGAAGGATCTAAAGACTCTAAATTATCAATGTGTGTTCCGTTGTTGGGTCTTAAGTCTCAGTTTAATGTTGCTGAGTTGTGCATGGAATATATGACCAAAATGATGTTGGATGCAACTCCCGTTAGAGGACTTTTGCCGCAGAGTTATTATGATGCTAAAAGATTGGTATCGAAACTTGGCTTGAAATCTAAAAGAATTGATTGTTGTGTCTCCGGTTGCATGCTCTATTATAACAATGAGTTTGGCATAAATGATGGAGAGTAGTCGGAATGCAAGATTTGTGGAGAGTCACGCTATCGTGCCAGCGGGAGAGGGATGAGTAGAGGCAAATTGGTTCCACGAAAAGCAATGTTCTATTTGCCGCTCATACCAAGGCTACAGAGGATGTTTACTTCAATGGAGACCGCGGGTAAAATGACGTGGCACCATCAAAATAGAAACAATTCTGGTGAATTACGTCACCCATCTGACGGTGAGGCTTGGAAGCATTTTGATCGTGTTCATCCAGATTTTGCCAGTGATCCACGGAATGTTTGGCTTGGTTTATGCTCTGATGGATTCACACCATATATTCAAGCCTCGGCAACACCGTACTCTTGATGGCCAATTATTGTTACCCCGTACAACCTTCCTCCAGAAATGTGTATGTCTAAACCATACATGTTTTTAAATGCAATTATTCCAGGGCCAAGTAATCCAACAGCTGGTATTGATATATATTTGCAACCTTTGATTGATGATCTAAAAAGACTGTGGAATGGTGTTTTAACTTATGATGCAGCACGCAAACAGAATTTTGTGATGAGGGCGGCTTTGATGTGGACGATTAATGACTTCCTTGCATATGGAATGTTGTCTGGTTAGGGGACACATGGTAAGATGGCATGTCCGATTTGCATGGTTGACACAAAGGCTTTTACTCTTAAATACGGAGGAAAGACTTCGTGGTTTGACTCACACCGTAGGTTCTTACCTATGGATCACCCTTTCCGAAAGCATAAATATGCATTTATCAAGGGAAATGTTGAAACAGATGGACCTCCTCGTATTTTGACACGGGAGGAAGTTTGGGAGAGTGTTAAGGATATACCTCCTGTGGAAGTTAAAGCGGGTGTTGTTTCTCGTCCAGAAGGCTATGGACAATGGCACAATTGGACAAAAAAAGTATTTTTTGGGAACTTCCCTATTGGAAAGATAATCTATTGAGACACAATCTCGATGTGATGCATATAGAGAAGAATTTTTTTGACAACATATTTAACACTGTCATGAACGTGAAAGGTAAAACGAAAGATAATGAGAAAGCTAGGAGGGACATAGATCATTATTGTAGACGGAAGGATTTGTTGTTGGTTGAGCAAGGTACTAGGACATTGAAACCTAAAGCGAATTATACTTTATCTACCGAACAAGTGAAAGCAGTTTATCGGTGGATAAAAGAGTTGAAAATGCCAGATGGTTATTCATCCAATTTATCTAGATGTGCGGATGTCGATAATGGGAGGTTGCATGGGATGAAGAGCCATGATTGTCATGTATTCATGGAGTGTTTACTTTCCATCGCTTTTAGTTCGTTGCCGACACACGTTTTGAATCCGCTTATTGAAATTAGTCAATACTTTAAGAATTTGTGTTCTGCAACGCTAAAAGTTGATGATCTTACAAAAATGGAACAAGACATCCCACTTATCTTATGCAAGTTGGAGAGAGTATTTCCGCCTGGTTTCTTTGATTCTATAGAGCATCTACCAGTGCATCTCGCATATGAAGCTAAACTTGGCGGACCTGTCCAATACCGATGGATGTATCCGTTTGAAAGGTCAGTTTATTAATTATCATAATCAATCTAGCAAAGAAAGAAGTTTATGTTTATTATATTAATTAACATATCGTTTTCTCTAGGTTCATGGGTGATTCCAAAGGATCGGTGAAAAACAAAGCTAGAGTTGAAGGATCGATATGTGCTTCTTACTTACACCGTGAAACAACCCATTTTTGTTCTTATTATTTCAAGAGTGAATTTGCTCCAAGAAGCAGTCGAAATGAAATGGATATTGATTGTCCTAGACATCATTTAGCTTTGTCTGTCTTTTGTCTACTTGGTCGTCCATCTGGAAAGGAGTCAATTCACTGGCTAACCGAAGCAGAGTTAAATTCAGCACATGTTCATGTGTTGATAAACTGTTCTGAGGTGCAACCATTCATTGAGTATGTATTCCTCAAACGTGCATTAATAATTACTACTATAAATCTACTAATCAATGTTGACGGTTGTGTAACAATTAATTATCTTTTTTTAATTAGGGAATTTTTGTCATCAGAGGAAGTAAGTGAAGATCAATCCTCTACTCATATTAGTGCACATTTTCCAATGTAGTTTAGGCAACATGTTTATGCCCTCCCACCAACTCCTACCAACCAACACTTGAGGAACTTATCCGACGGTCCTCGAAGATGTGTTAAAGAATGGCCCACATACTTTGTTAATGGTTACAAATTTCACACCAATGAATGGACACAGGGCAGAGAAACAATCAATAGTGGTGTTTGCATGAAGAGTGTCACTGAAGGAGGTGAAGATGATTTTTATGGTGTTGTTCAACACATATACGAACTTGCGTACCCCCATCTAGATTTTAGTTAGAAGGTAGTGGTTTTTTATTGTAATTGGTTTGATCCGTCTTCTCGAGGAACAAGGGTGAATCAAAAGTCAAATACAGTGGACATTAAAATGAGTAGTAGATATCGACTGTATGATCCGTTCCATTGCACAAAATGTGAGACAAGTCTATTATGTCCCTTATCCATCAACACGGACTGATAAGCGTGGTTGGTGTGTTGCATTTAAAACAAAGCCAAGAGGTCGCATTGAGACAAATGATGACACAGTGGAAGATGTGCCATATCAAATGGAGGAGATGGCTAATGTAAATGAAGTGATTCAAGTTGAACCCATCACTCGTTTATGTGATGAGCCAAACACCGGCAACGAAGTTGATGATGAAGAAGATGCTAATGAAGATGCAGCAGAGCACGTTGGTCCATCAAGAATTCATGACTCCTCTGATGATGATGATTTTGAGAATGAATATGATTCCAATTAGCTAGTACTTAATTTATGCATGTTTGTTGTATTTAATTTTATGGATATCATGATTTTATGTTTATTTAATAATAATTAATTAGTACAATTTATCTTTTGGTGTTTAAATTAATTAAGTCTCCTTTTTTAATATTTAAATCTATATATATATATATATATATATATATATATTTCTAGATATATACAGTCATATGGCTCACTCAGGATCCGAGTCTGATGATGATGACACATATGTTCCTCCACCTGCGGAGGATGTTGGCAGCAGTCGTAGGAGGAAGACTTCTACTCGCCTTGGGCGTCGTCAGCAACCCGCTCGTGTTGTTGTTCCTAGTGGCAGATATGTACCTCGACCTCAGACAGATGGAGCTTCTACTAGTGCACAGCCACTGAGGGTACCGAGGGCATAGCCCCAATAAATGTTGATGCTGATGGGATACGCACATATCACATTGACAATGAGGTGGTGAGGTATACGCCTGATGGCCGTATCATTTTGGAGGCCGTTGGTGACTCGTAAGTATAACATTTATTAGTAATTTATTATTCTCTTTGTCTTTTAATTATATTTAACTTTGGTGTAACAAAATTCATCTATTTTAATATTGAACAGGTTTCTTCCTTCAAAGAAAAGTGCAACTGCAATCGCACAAACAATTAAGGAGAATTTTAATAAAGGATGGAAGAATTGGACAGCTGTGAGGAAAGATGAACAGGCAATTGCGTCGATGTTAAATTCATTTTTAGTAAGTTTTAATTCTACAAAACCATTTTTAATTACTTTATTATTTATTTGTCTACAAAACATAATTGTATATTTTTAAAATAGGAAAAATGCACATGGTTGTCGGAGAAGCAGAAAGAAATGGTAAAAGTGTTCCATAAGCGATGTTCTCATCGCTATTCTGAATTATTAAGGACGGCACGATTAAATAACAAGTCGTCTTATATGTCAGATTCAGCATGGGATCGGCTGCAAGACTATTGGGGGACACCAAAATTTCAAGAATATTGTGAAAAGGCCAAAAAAAGCAGGGCTTCTAATAAAGGTCGCTGCACACACACAGGTGGAAGTGTTAATGCTGCAACCCATCATAGGCGTTTGGTAAATTTCTTACTTAATTAATTAATTATTATTTAACAAGTCATTAATTTTCATCTGTAATATTAATTAATAACATTATCTATAGGAGGCGATGCATCAAAGGCCAGTTACTTTGCCTGAGTTGTATTGCTACCTTCATGTACGGGAGGACACTGGTGAGTTTATTACTGATCAGGCAAGGGAGATTCAGGTAAACTAATTTTACAATTATATATATATATATATATATATATATATATTTATGTTTATCTTTAAATTATCATTATTTTATTAATAGTTATTCATTTCTTGGTTGTTATTTTTTCAGGAGAACTTTGAGGCGGGGATTGCTGAGTATCGTGAGTCTCAGCAGCAGAGTAGTGACGGTACAGAAGTTGATCCTGTGGAGGAGGCTAGAGCGGCTCGTGAAATCTGGGAGAAAGCAGTTGGTCCACGAAAGGGTAATCGCCTCGTAGGGTCTGGTGGCATTGGACCTTCTGCTTTCAAAGCAAGTGTTATTCCGAGTCTGTCAAGTTCTGGATCAGCTGGAAGTACTGCTCGCTCATATGCTCGTAGTACTTTGAATGTTGTGGCTGAATTGACCCAGCAGTTGAGCCGTGAGTTTGCCGAGCGCCAGGAGCAAAGTGCACTGGAAGTGCAGGAGCTTCGAGAGCGGACTAGGTTAGCTGAGGAGCGCATGGAGGAGCAGACTAGGATAAATGCAGAGCAGGCTAGGCGGTTGGAGGAGCAGGAAAAGTTAAATGCGGAGCAGGCAAGGCTAAACGAGGAGCGCTATCATTAGTTGTTGAGTCAGCTGTCTCAGCAGCAGTCCAGACCATCATCTTCACATATGTCATCCTACCAGTCACCACAGCAGCATTTTGGCGGTGCCTTTCAGCCATGGCCTCAGTACCCGCAGCAGTATCCACCCCAACAGCAGCCATACCAGCTATATCCACCCCAGCAGGTTCAGCACTCCCAGCAGCAATTCAACTCAAGTATCGATTTGAATAATATCGATCATATTAGTGCTTATCTTGCATCTGACGACGCCATAGGTGGCAGCTATTATAATCATAACGATGACTCTGACCAGCTCCCACCCCAGTAGCTTTCACTTGTGTTATTTTGTTGTTTGGATATTTAAGTTTTAATTTGTATTGGTTATGAATATTAATTTGCTTACTTTGTTGGGATCTTTTAGTTTCACTTGTTTAGATAATATATCGTTTTAAGATCGGATATTGATTTTGAATCGTATTTTTAATTTATTATTTTAATTTAATTATTAATTTTTATTTTACAATCAAAATAAAGTTTCATAATATTTTTAATTTAATGTAATAAATAATGTTATTAAATATATTACTAAATATATTTAATATTTTTATTAATTAATTTTACTAATAAAAAATATATTACTAAATTATTATATTTAATTCGTATATTTAATATTTAATTTATTAATAAATTCGTATATTTAATATTCTTATTAATAATTTTTTTAAAAATATATTATCAATTATTAAATCAATAATACTTTTATTATTAATTTTTTAAAATATATATTACTAAATTTATTATATTTAATATTTAATTTATTAATAACTTCGTATATTTAATATTTTTATTAATAATTTTTTTAAAAATATATTATATTAAATCAATAATATTTTTTTATTAAATAGATTTCTGGTTTTTTAAAAAAAATTGAAATATTTCCGGCGGATTTTTTCAAATTTCATTTTTTTTAAACTTTGGTATTTCCGGCGGATAATCCCTCGGAAATTTCCGACGGATTTTCCGAGGGACTAAAATCTGCCGGAAACCGTTTGCTACCACGGTTTTACCGGCAGATAAAATCCGCCGGAAAGTCCAAATTTTCGGCGGATTTTGGTCATTTCCGGCGGATTTTGCTCGCCAGAAAAACCAATTTTCTTGTAGTGAGTAGCGGTAAAGTTCAGAGGCTTGGCCAGCTGAATTTTTTTGGCTATCTCTATGGTTAGATACTAAGTATGACTGAGAGAGAGTGAGAGAGAGAGAGAGAGAGATTTTGAGTGTGAGGGCTTTTGATCGATGAAAGTTTTTTATGGTGTGAAACTATGAATCGTATTGGTTACTTTGGGTTTTTTACACTATTTTTCTTTTCTTTTTGATACCTTTTTGGAAGAAAAAAAAATTGTGTTAGATATAATTATGCAGTAGTGCTACTTTTCCTTCCTACAAGAATTAGGCATTTTTTACAATGTTATTAGTACGCAGTATCCACTGACTTTGCCAGTGATTGTTAATCTACGTCGAGAAACCTAGCTAGTAATGTGTTTACCCGATTTTCTTGGATTGTGTGGTTCTCCCCTTCCAAGAGAGCTTTTGTGACACCATAGACTTGAACTCGAGATCCTGATATGGTATTCAGACCAAGTTACCGCTTGGACCAATCCAATAACCACTCATATCTGAACTAGACATTGATGTTGTGTGTGATTTTGAGTGTAGTTATAACATTATTCTTTATTTTTAATTATTTATTTTTTGCACTGTGATTACATAAGTATTTTGACTGTAGCTATTTTTACAACTGGAAGTATTATATTGATCGCCAAATAACTCAACATTATTGACATAGTCCCCTACCTTCTATGAAGGATTTGAGAGTGCGTCTAATCATGTGCTAAAGCTATCCAAAGCAAAATACATTAAATTCAATACAACACGAAATTGCGGGGAGAATACAAGGTAAAGTCTTCCAAAAACACCAGTAACACCGAGATTTACAAAGACCCCAACTAAATGGAAATAATAAGAACAAAAAAGAAAACATACACCAAGAAGAAAAGCCTATAAGAATATAATAGACACAATCCAATCCCTTTCTTTCGGCGGCCTAGTCAAACCATGGTTCAGGAAGAAAAAAAACATAGACATGATCCTGCACCTAAGACTACTACATCATTATTGGTGCATCAGAAGAAAATCACCATATGTTGTTGTCTTGTTATTTCTTACTTTGAAGCACACCACCTTTTTGAATCAAATTAGCAAGCAAACTATACCAGGGAGTCACCACTACTACTTCTTTTGTAATGCTCAATAATCTTTGAATGCTTGCAGACCTAGATCATCCTATTAAGCGTTGATTCATGGCCAAATTGAGCTCTAGTATTAAATGTTATGACAGTATCACCAAATATATTATCGCCATATACATTATCACCAAATAACAAAATGGTTTCCTACTTCAAAATGTAAAATAGATTGGGTGGATGACAGCCAGAGCCTCCAATGCAAGTATGATAATATAGTGTAGCGCACCTATCCCACTCCTCATCAGAGATAGTCAACACACCAATTATCATTGTTCCCTAGAAGAGCAAGATCATATATAGGGTCTGATGTGTATTATGGCTTTGCTAATCCATGGGAAATCTTAGTACTGCACACCAGAGAGTTGTTGCTGCAACCTTACTATCCCTACAAAACAACAGCACTACACACCTGCAAAAGAAAAGCAAAAGGGGAATACCAATAGCTACCGGTTCGACTTGTTGGTACCACACTCCGATCATAAGCTTTCCAAGATCAGGAAGCACTCTGAGGGAAGAAAACTTGGACAGAATAATAAGGAAACCAACCAAGTAAAGCATAGCTAAAATAGAAACCAGAATAAAGAGAGCCTAAGGCAAGTACGCACAACACATGAGCAACAATTACACACCAAGGTTTACCGCACGGCTAAGGAACCTATGAACCAGCGGGGAACCCAAGTCAGACACCAATGACATTTAGAATCCCACTATGGATCATCCACTTGGGATGAAACTTCCTTGGCAAGGCCATCAGCTAGGGGTAGGAATAGATTGGGTCGAGATGGGCTTTGCAAGGCCTGAGTCTAGCTGCGTTGAAAGTGTCAAGCCTGAGTCTAGTCTGTGGCCTGTCATAGGCCTAACTTTTAGGCATGTCTTGGCCTTTATGAAAGCCTGGCAAGGGCTGAAAGTATATTTAAAAGCGTATTTCACATTTTATTTTACAAAAGCATACAATCCATAAGGATCCGTTTGGGAGTTTGGAGGGGAGGGGAGGGCTTAGAGAGGAGTGGAGTAGAGTGAAATATGTAGAAATGTTTCACCATAATTGAGAGAGCAATTTTGTAGACAATGATAAGAGAATGTTTATGCTTAATAAGTTTTTAATTTAAAGATTATCATAAAAGTGTGTAAATGATTTGAAGAATTTGCCTAAACCATCCAAAGCCCTCCTCTAGTACATTTTTTGAGTTCCTCCAAATTAGGAGGGTTTGGTTTTATGAAGAAAAGTAAATTCCCTAATCAAGTTGATGGTACATCCTTTCTTCTATTTGCCTTTCATTCTTCCTATTTTTTTCAAGTCCTCTACTCCCCTCCCCTCCAAACTCCCAAATAGACCCTAAATGATGTATGCTTTTGTAAATAAACTAATAAGCTAATAGATCGCGGAAATTAAAGTTCTATTTTATATGACATCTAACTTAAATTCTACTTTTTATTAATAAAATTAAATATGTTAAAAATTGATGTAGGTCAATATGTTTAAATTAACAAAAAAATATTAGCAAATTTATGATTTAACACGAATTACAAAATTTAGTAGATAAATAATAGTAATAAAAATATTATTTATTTTAACTTAAATAGGTCGGCCTGGTAGGCCTAAAAAACTTTTTCATTGGTTTGTAGTCTGGCATTTTTAGATAAATAGGCTTTTAAAAAAGCCTAAACCTTATCTGTTTATAAAAAAGGCTTGGGCTGGCCTGGTCTGACGTAGATTGGGTCGTAGGCTGGGCCGTAGACCCCTTTCAATCGGTCTGGCCTATTCCCACGCCTACCATCGGCAATTTCATTTGCTTCTCTAATTTTATGAGTTAAGGACTCGTTTCTCAAGATCGAGAGGAGATTCAACAGTTTATTACCATAAAGCGTAACTTCCAAGGGCATGCAGCTTTTACCAAGGAGAGCGCCACTCTTGAGTCTGATTCCAAAATCATGCTCCCCCGCTTCAGCCAATCTTTATCTAATGAGATCTCGACGGCAATGACAATCTCTAGGAATTTAGCCTCATTTGAATCCCAAACTCCCACTAAGGTGACAAATTTGGCAAGGATAACCCCTTTGTCATCTCATAGGACCCCTCTAATGCCTGTCGGACCAAGCTTCCCTCCACGAATCCATCTACATTCCATTTCCATGTTTTCAGGGAGGTGGTTCCCATGGAGACCATTGGCAGGGCATGGTTTTTTTTTCCCACGATGACACCCCTTCTAGATCAGCCACCAAGTCCCTCGGATTGTATGGGCACTTTGATTCCCAGCCTTTCATCCAAAGCCCACTTGTAATTTTATTGGGTAGACACTACAAGAAATTCGCTGATTTGCCACAGAAAAATCCGTCGCAAATGCAGGAAATTCCATCGCAAAATGACATTTGCGAAGGCATTTGCGACGGACAAAATTCCGTGGCAAAATCGCTCGTCGCAAACTGTTTGCGACGGATTTTTCCGTCGCAAATAAGCCCGTCACAAATCGGTCGCAAATGTCCGTCGCAAAGCCGTGGCAAATGTCCTTCGCAAATCCGTCGCAAATCTTTAAAAAAAATAAAAAAAATTAAATCATACTACTAAAAATTACAAAACAAAATCCATAATTCTACAAAACTACCAAATCAAAAAACAAAATCCAACTTGCAAATGATGTGATAACTGAGGAGATACAAGTCCAACTTCCAATAATAGTGAAGCATAAATATGTTCTATAATAATCATAATACATATTATTGATATCCATATTAGATTCTTGCTTGAAATTCAAAATAAAAATAAAAATGCATAACTTAACTAAGAAACAAAAGCTCAGATATTGCAGAAGTAACAACTTACTAATTGCAAGTTCATAACCGAATTTCTGTCTAATTGCATCCCTTGGACAAAGCAAATCATCTTTGAATAACACTAAACATGGTTGGGCCTATCCTTATTACAAGTTACAACCTGGAATAAGACAAAGGGAAAAATTAGCCAAAATAGAGATTCCATGCATTTATGTTTTATAGGATACAAGTTCTATGGCTACCGAAAATTCACATGTATCTCTGCATTCATAGGTATTGATCTAAGCAAATGGGATGGTGATTGAAAGCTTTGAACAAAGTGAATAAACTTTGAAAAATCATTCCAAGAAATTTAATTGAGGCTTATCCATATATAGTTTCTGTTCAACAAGAATACACACCGACATCCAAGATCATAAAAAATATAAAAAATCTGCTACCATTTGACAGGAGCTCGACTTATTGTAGTTGGAATTTAAAATACAAAAAACAGATGGTAAAAAAAGGAAACATTCATTTTCAAATGATGCTAGACACTGATAAGAGTGGAAATTCATGTGTTGTGACAAAAAAATATACAAACATGAGTTCATTTTGGCATCATTACTCCTTCTAATTTGTTCGTTGTTTGGATGATGTTAAGTGTGGAAATTCATGTGTTGACAATCAAAGCATGTAATAACAAGTCTGGTGTTTATTAAAACTCAACAAAAATATAAATATAAATAAAATAAATGCACAAAGCTGAATTACGTACCCGTTTAAAACTCATGTAATTTTGTTACTTAGAATGTTGCATCACAAATTTCCACCTCCTTAAGCTGGAAAAGCGGTAATATTATTCTTTGGATGCTCACACTATCTCAATCCACCAACCTTCGTGTAGAAGAAATGTCCTATAACCTTTGCATAACAACAATGTCAATAGTGAGGAAATAGCTACAAATTCAGGCAGAAATGAAATAGAACAGGGACATTGTCATTGTAAAAACTCGAATTTGTCTAACGTGCGTCAACTCTTCACGTGTGAACGGACAACTCGAATTAAACATCTACAAAAACAAAGTTGAATACGAATCACATGGTTAACCTAATACCTACAATATAATAACTACCTAGTAATCATCCTATAAAAGTTGAAAAATTCTATTACCTTCTTCCAATTATTAGTAATAGTTGTGGAGACAATGGTCATCATATTTATCATCACATAGTGGCCACAAGAATAATTATCATTTTGTTTCGGTACCTATAAATGAATATCAAATATCAAAATTGAATATAATTTACGGTAACTAGTATTTTCTTTTATCATTTAAAGTAACTAGTATAAAATGAAAATAAAAATTAATGTATTAAATACTTATTTAAGTGTCACCTAGTGAGGTTTTATTTTTCTTGAACCCTTCATCCTATTATATCCATCCATTGCTGCTCCCCGCATAAATAGGCAAGAAATTTAGCAAGTCAAGAACCTGAAAACACAAAAGAAGTTTGCATACAGATCCTTCAAACTGTATAATCTGTGATAACTGAAGTAACTTTAGAATAGAAAATGAAAAAGTGGCAAAAGAGAAGTTTCTGCAGGTGCTTACTCATTCATGTTCACTCCAAGGAGGCTTCCCTGTGAACATTTCAATGATTGTTCAACCCAAACTTCAAATTTCAAGAGTATTTCAATGGTTGCAATTGCAAATAACACTAACAATACAACTATGGCAGTGACACAAATAAATGAAAAAATATAGAGATACAATAATTATATCTCACTAAACATTCAAATGCAGAGAGTCGATAAAATGTCTGCATGATACGCGGACAGAGACCAGAAAATGTAAATTTTAGACGGGTTACTTAGAACTCACGTGCTTAATTAGCCATCCCAAAATCAGCAAGCTTAACAACCCCAGCGGAATCAACAAGCAAATTAGCCCCTTTGATGTCCCTATATAAATAAATGAAAAGAAAACAAACAAGTGATCAACAGGTCCAAATCTAAATTGAATTAAAAGTTCTGGAAAAAATAATCATTTTTCACCAAAAAAAAAATTATAGAAGCAAGTGGTTAATCCTGGGAACCTAATTATGAAGTAGGAGATTACTTACTATTTCACTGCCATAATACTGGACAATGTTGGGATGTTTAAGTTGGCTAAGAACTTTAATTTCCTGAAAAAAGTGAAAATAAGGTTAAAAAGAAAACATAATAACAAATCTTCATAGTTAATTTGGGGGGGTGGGGATAAACATTATTACCAACCCGGTCATAGCAAGAAGATGAATTATCTCCCCATGAACCTGCATTATCATAACTCATATACTCAATAATAATCAATATTCAATTAGTAGGGGACGAAATTCTATAAAGCATCTGATAATTCATCAATATAATCCCATGCCATCGAATTACAGGCCAGTATCCCACGCAATGGTTGAATAACCAGAAACTTTGAAACTTCTCTTTCCCAAGTTCATTTCCTACCATTCTGTCTCAAAATCTCTTTACTAGTGAACCTTCAAGTTCAACCACCATCTGCTTGGCCAGGGATGATACTTGCAGATGGCAATAGTAGGTTGACTTAAAAAATACAAAATTAATGAAGGAGATCATACCACAATTGCAACTAAATTTAACATAGGTAAGCAAAAGATTTTAATCCCAAAGAAAAATGTAAAATTGAGTTCATATCCTGTTGAATGAATTTATGCCTTCAAAATTTACAAAAAAATGCAACCGGTTGCATTCCTGTATTGTAAAAGGCTAATTAATGCTTTATGGAGCAGTATGAGAAGAAGCAAGAGGGTGGCACATTGCTCTTCACTCGAAGCTCCAAGATTACAATCAAAACAACCAAACAAAATGGGAGCATTTTATTCTCAAAGCCAAGATTTTTATACACTTGATGCTCATAAAACATACACTCTTTTATAACCAGACTAAAGAAAGACTATGTAAGTCAGTCTAGCAACACGAGTCTCAATCGCCTCAGCAAATAAGACATAAAGTTTGCTTCTATCACGAAAAAACTCCAAACGAGAATAAAATCCTAGCGAAGCATAATGGCCAGAGAGACAGAAAAGAGAAAAACCATAAGCATAATAAGATGTAAAAATTATTCACACAAACAGGTTCCATCAAAGGGATTTTAGAAAGAGAAACCCTGATCAAGGTTTTGACGAAGAGGATTATAACTAGCAAAAATAAATCAAAAAACCTAATCATCCATAACGATTAATTAAGAGTAAGAAATGTGGGAGATTTGAAGTGCTTACAGATGAGAAGAAAGGAGATGGTGGCGTTGGTTTGGTGGCTGGTTTGATGTTTGATTGCGCTGAGACAGGGAGAAGAAGAAGGAAAATGACGGAGGAGTCGTTGGTTCCGGCGCGGAGGTGGTTGATGGAGGCGCGGAGGTGAGGTGGATGTTGAGGGAGGCGCGGAGGTGAGGAGAGGAGAGGGAGAGTGTTAGGGTTTAGGAGAGTGAGAGTGAAAGAAAGAGTCGAGTACACTCCCTTCACTTAAATCTGGATTTTAACGTTTGCCACGGGCTTGCGACAGGATTCCCGTCACAAATTTGCTGCCTTTTTCAAGTCCGTCGCAAACGCCAGCGGGAAATTTCGCACCCCTACTTTTAACATATGCCGTCGCAAATCCGTGGCAAATTACTGATGGAATAAGCTCCGTCGCAAATGTTGGTGGCTAAAACAAGTTGATTCTCAACCTTTCATCCAAAAGCCCACTTGTAATTTTATTGGGTAGAGTTCTTGGACCCAATCCGCTTTTATATTGTCAAGCACCACTCCATTCCTAATATTCCAGATGGACCAAAGGATTCTGTAGTGTAATGAGATCCACAACTTCCTACAAAAAGCTCCTTCTACTAGTCCAACAACTTTCAATCCATTGTTCAGGGTATCAGTGACAGAGGTTTGAAGGTTCCACCATCCCAATGCACCCGTCCAAAGCCTCCGGAGAACTGACAATGTAGAAAGAGATGTTGGATAGATTCTTCCTCCAAATTACAAAGGGGCCGAGTGGCTTCATTTGCATTTACCAAGTTAAGCTTCAGTCTTTTTCTGTTGCTCAATTTGCCTTGTAGGATAAACCATACCAAGAGCTCGACCTGAGGTGGAGCAAGACCTCTCTGAACCACTCTTCTATTGTTCTCTTCAACATTTTTGCACCACCGAGCTTTGACAAAGAATTTAACTGAGAATTCCACCTTTATTGTATTGAAGTGACACCAAGTTATTACTCCACTAAATTAGTCCCCCATGCAATTGTTCCAAATTAGGTTAAATTAGTAATGGTACCCACAAAATTATTCATATTTTTTTATTATATTTAACTTTAGACATTTCTTGACAAAAAACTTTAGACATCTTATAATAATGAAAAAACATAAATTTAAGTTATTATATATTATATGATCATATAAAAAATCTTAGCAAAAATTGTGCAATGTTATGATTTATTCATACCACGACGTTGACTGTAATTTGTAACGCAACATCTGCAACGACGAAAATCATGAAACGTTTAACGCGACTGCAATCGTGATTGTGACTGCTATTTAAAACGTAAGATAAGGTTAAGAGCTCGTAATGATAATTAATGGTCATTAGAGAAAAAGACTACTAGGTGGCAGTGGGTTGGATCCAAAGAGTGGGCAAGGAAGGTGTTGGTTGTCACAAGCCAACTAAGATTTAAGATTGGATATATAGCTGTATAGCGCATTTTGTGATGAAAAAATGGTGTGTGCTGGACAAGAGAGGTAGCAGATATAATATGTGGAAGCTAATTCTCATCCATTATTATTAATATTAATTAATAATAATATAGCCTCCAATCAATAAATGCCAAGTGGACTTTATGGCCCATTGCCAGTTATCACCAACCTTTATTACCGTTCTGACTTAGCTCCAGCCAGCTCCAAAACGTGAGATATAAGGAAAATAGACCAATTTATTTATTTTTATTCCCAAGAAAAAAAGGAATCTTCTCCTCAACTCAACTCAAACAAACGTTCGAATTTCAAATGTGTGTCAAGCACTAGTAAATTGACCAAATACCAAGTACACCATCTTCCTTTAAATTAACACACTCTTTCAATTCCAATTCCAATTCAACAATTCCATTACCAAGTCTTCAATTTGGTCAAGTCAACCATTCCAAACCAATTAACCCTTTGAATATAAATCTCCACTTCCAAATAACTCCTCCAGTCCCAAATCAAATTCTTTTCATATTCATAGTTCGTGGGAAGAGAAAATGCAAGGCAATTTTCAGCAACAAAGTGAAGAAAGTTTACAACTTTCAATACCAAAGGTATCGATTTCTTCTGGGTACAAGAGTGAGAGTTACTTGGCTGTGTCTCAACGGTCTAGACCGGCTTGTACGTGTTTGAACCGGCCCGGTTCGGTTCGGTGTGCGAGACACGGTTATGTGGTGCCAGGAGAGAGATTGAAGAAGCGTGTGGCAAGTAAAGAGATATTAAGAAGAGCTTTGACGCCACCACCTCGACGTTTACGCCTTAGATGGTTGAATTTTAAGCCTACTCCTAGCAGGCTTTCTATCATGTCCATGGCTTCTTGATCTTTCTCTTTTTTTTTGGTGAATTTTTATTTGGATTTAATTGTACAAGTTTAACAATCCAATTAAATTAGATGGTTCTAATATATATTCTTTATTTATAAAGTTTTGATTTTTGCAATTGGGTGATAGTAATACTGATAGAGTGAAATTTTGTATCTGATTTGTCTTCCCTTGTTCTAATTGAACTGGTGATGTTTTAAGTTAGATAAAGTTGGTGATTTTTGCATCTATTTGTTCTGTTCTTATTTACCTGTATCTTGCTTTCTCACTTATAAAGAAGAGAAGGGTGAGAAAAGGAAATGAAAAGAGATGAGAATCTTTAGATTACTGATGATATTATCTCATGGCAATTGTATTTGAACTGGTATGTTAGGCTAATATGTTCTGTATAACACAAGACTGAATCTACTGGGAAATGAACATGTTGAAAATCTGAATACAACTCAAAAAGGAAATGTATTGATAGATTAACATTTAATACTTGAAACAACCAATCGGATTATTTCAATTAATAAAATTAAATCAAAATAATCAATGTCTAAAATAGGGAAAAACAAAACAAAACACGCTAACTTCATCGGTGAAGGGTTGGGAGGAAGGCAGTCAAACACATAGGATGAATTCCAATTCTCAAAGACATTGTTTTTGAAGACTCTCTATGTATGTTGGTTCCTATGCTTCGTTTGCCCAACACCATGATGAAAAGCCACTGTTTTTGTGGAAGTGTTGCTTCTCTACCTTTACGTTGGTGATTAATCTGATATATATATGAACACTACTTTTCCCCCATAAACAAGACATTTAATTTCGCGAAAGTCAAATTTCACTTATTCCATAAAATGAATTATACCAATGCTCCGAATGGGCAAAAATCATTTTACCATGGACAAATACTGGGATGAAGGATCACGAAGTTGGTTGTTTGCAGGAAGCTTCACAAATTATTTTGTTGTACTTACGATTAATTACGTACCAAAAGGAAATGGATGTTTGAAGAAACTTCTTTTATCGTGATCTGTTATTTTATCTTTTCCCATTTTATTAGATATTCACTTTTTTTCGTCCGTGTTAGTTTCTCTAAGTCAAAATTTACGGATTTAGATTCTCAGCATTAGAAGAGCAAAGTGTCATCCTACTCTTGGCCTTAGAGCTATGGGACACGAGTGTCCACTTTATACTTTAAGTTCAATTTCCATAATGACAAATTCGGTGTACTTTAAGTTCGATTTCCGCGGTGATAAATTCGGTGTAGATCAGTGTGGAATTTGCTTTTAAATTCGCAGTGATTCTCCATATAATAATTTTAAAAAAAAAAGAGCAAAGTATCGGTAAGTCAAAAATTAAAATGTCTTCAATCTTATATTAAATCTACGGTCTATTTGTTTTGGATTTAATTAACTTATGAAAACATCACTTTAAAAAACTGAACCTCGTTTAAGAATTCTGTGTGTTTGTCATCGAAAAATAATAAAAAATTGAAATTTGATTCCTTCTAATGAAAAGCTAATTTTAAATAGCTTCTGAGAAATAATCTAATTATAATATAATAAAAAAATGAAAATGGTATGCACGTCTTTTGGGTTTGGGTTGAGCTTAACTATTTTTTGTACTCAATCAATCTATGTTCATCTATTAACACACTAATTTCTAATCACTTTGTCTATAAAAAAAATCCATGCTCATCTACGGTACGGTTACTTAATTGGATATAACTCAAATGTGCTCGTGTCAGCAACTCAGCATAAACCATCATACGAGGCAAGAACTATTCCCTTCCCTTCATATGGATGAATCCTAGAGAATGGTCAATTAGGAGGAGGATTTCCCAACAAAAGTGACCATATTAGCTGGGATTAATCATAAGAACTACAGCAGAAGTCAAAGGTCAATTTAAGCATGAACATTTGACTCGCATTGTGGAATTGCAGTATAACACTTCCCCAACCACACACTCTTCATGACAACAATCAACGGTGATAACTCTGATTCCTCAACCTTTAGATAAATCACGCACATTGTATTAGCCGTTATGTTTTTCTGGTCAAACGATACATTGAATTTAGCATTGAGGTTAGAAGTATGGTACATGGCAGATAACATGTGATGAAGGTGAGAGTAGAGTAACACTTCATATAATTTTTGGCGTACTATCATGGAGTATTTTCAATAGTAAGTACGTTTTGATTTGTAG
The DNA here is from genome assembly GCA_963573325.1 of Astragalus glycyphyllos. NCBI lineage: Eukaryota > Viridiplantae > Streptophyta > Magnoliopsida > Fabales > Fabaceae > Astragalus > Astragalus glycyphyllos. The sequence continues at coordinate 31,795,670 of OY754311.1, read as the reverse complement.
TTTAATCTTTTAAATACACACTAGTTACTGCTAAGACTTGAGTACAGATAAATTATACTGCTGAGTTAACTGGATGTGGTGCAGGGGCTGGTCGTGGCTGTAATTTTGCGACTTCAGATTGTTGCAAACGCCTCAAGATATTGCTCTTGCATAAAATTTATGCCAAGTGCTGCAATTCGGTTCTGCAGAATTCATTGCAAGATTAGCAGCCTCATTTGCTCGACTGATAATTGGGTGGAAAACCATGCTTGAAATAGCAGGTTTCCACTGTGCGCTTATTTTCCCTTGATACCATCATTGATGTAATTCGTTTCAGTAGAAATCATTGCAAGATTAGCAGCATATTCCCCCACTAATAACTGGATGGAAAAAGTTGGAAACCCATGCTTGAAATAGCAGGTTTCCATGGTTTGGTTATTTTTCTCAGGCAGTGCATATGCTGTTAGAGCCTTGTGAACAACCTCCTCTTCTGCCTTTGCTTTCCCTCAGTCAAAATTTCCACCTCTTTTGAAATTAGAGCCATTGTTTTAGTACTGCTTAGAGGAATTAAAGCCAGTAGCACCAAAACCTGAATTCACAGCAAGGACCCTCGAATCACTGCCAGTATCAAAATTTGGGAACCGATTTAGATGTGTCTTTTTGCAGCACCAAAGAAAAATCCTTATCTGAGAGGAGAGGATCCATCAACATCATTTGAGATCTGATATAACCCTTCAAGAACAAGACGGATCTCATATCTTGCTCTCATATGTCTTTATACTTGAACTTATTGCTCCACAGGAACATGTAACAAAACATTTACAAGAAACGAGGTCTAGAAGTCTCAGGTTCATCCCACATTATTATTTTCAATTGAGTGAAATAGTCAGAAACATCAAGATCTCCACTACGAAATCTGTACAATTCTTTTTGAATATCATACTTATGTATGACATGAAAAAAGAGATTGTATAATTTTCATACTTCTTGTATGATAAGCTTGTTGCAAGTTTAAATACAAATTATCTATTAATCAAATTTATCAACAATTACAACGTATAATGGCTACAGGAAAGTTGATGTTACCTATTAACATATATGAATTTCAGAGGGGCGCAACATTATACACATATACAATCAGCTACTCCCATATTGTGCATTATATATCTATATCCAAATCAAGATCCAGTGCACAATGAACTTTACTCCTTTGCAGCAATCTGGTTGAGTAAAGTCAATTTTCATCCACTGCTTTTGATTATATATCTCTTCTTTTTACTCCTGGTAGATATAAGAAAAGATTGAAAACATACAAAAGCTATATAAATCCGTTTTCCCAAGTTTATCAAATATGTACGCAATACAAAGTAAGTTATTAGTTTCTCATGTACCTCAGATGTTGTGGATTGCACTTCTGTAGGCAAGGAAGAGCTTCTTGCTTCTGATTTTTCATTTGAATATCTATTGAGCACAAAAGCTCCATGTTAGAACCAATGCAGAGATTTTTAAAAGACTAATTCAGCAGGAAAAGCTGGGAAATTTATTGTTTAGGACTACTAAAATTAATCAGCCTCAACATTGCAAGAGCAAGCATAGCCAGAACACAATTGGTTAATTGGCAGTTCTTATTATTTTTTCCTTTTATTAGTTGATTCCAATATTATGGGATCATGTTTCTATTTGCTCTCTTGCATACTTGTGAATTCCTAGTGAAGAATCCGTGAAAACCCAGTTTCAAGATACAAGGACACTTCTATGCAGCAATTCATTCAAAATAAATTCAGATAGACGTACGTTGAGAGTATGGTCACCCAAATAAGCTCTACCATATCCACCCAAAGAAGTCTTTGCTCGACTGGTACTACACCGTAAGTAATGAGATGAGCAAATGGCCACAGCTTCCACCCTGCCTGTGTAAGCAAATTTAAGGAGACATTAAAAGCAAAGTTGCAAGAGAATTTTATTACTTATTGCTAAAAGAACTGTTTCACTGCAATAGATAAATAGGAAAAGCCTGAAGGTTTTCTTACGGTCAACATGGGAAAAAACGTTGCCTTCAATTCATTGAAAATATTGATCGGAGAATCAAAACGCAAGAACCCCACAACCGTATAATAAATGCTGTTCCAAACTGCTGACCATGCAGTTTGATCGAAGGCAACTTTGACAGGAACTACCCACCATCCTTTGTAAGGAAATAGCTCCTGGTTAAATGAGAAAGCTACTAAGTATATTACCATAAAGTTAGACATTTCAAGAATTATGAAAACAAGGAAAAAAATTGTCACTATGGACTACCTCGCAAAACTGATAATAATAATGAGAAAGGGAGCCATGTAGAGTAAAACCAACAAGTCCTGATCTGAACATCCGTGCACGGTCAAACTCAAAAAGAGGTTTTCCTTCAAAGCACTGCAATAATCAGGAGAAGCTAAGTCATGGTGCATTAAAAAAAAATCGCTTATCGACTAACTGAAATGAAGTGCACAGAAACTCACCTGTGCAATCCAGTCTCCTACAGAGTAAACAACCCCACTGATCACCATCTTGGCCAAAACTGGATTTGTCTTAAGAGCTTCTTCATAAGCAGACCAGTTGTGTTGAGGTGCATATCTTACTATCTCATAAAGTGTCCAGCCCTACATGGTATCAAGAAACACAAGTCCTATCAGATAAAAAACATCAACAGAAAAAATCAAATTTCAATGAACAACTATGTCATGTTTAAATAAGGCAATTTTGCATAACTAAACTTCTCACAAAACAATTGGAAAAATGTCAAAAGAATCCTACAACTACATCTCCTATAGGTTGAAATCAGTTTTTTTGTCATAATTCTTTGCATGAGTTTTCTTGTTTAACTTTCCAATAAACATCTGTAAGCTTTCAAGCACATAACGATTTTTTCTGAAGTGAAAAACTATAAACTCATTTCGATTAAGAAGTTTCAACAAGCTAGACGTTAATCCAAACACGACCTTAAAAGTATCACTCAGTTACAGTTTATCTCTAAAACTACCATCCAGCTACAGAACAGAATTGCAGTTTGTACATAAGCAGTGTTGAGTTGTTCTGACTTACATGCCAGTAATCACTATCAATGGTAAGAAGCTTGGTAAGAGCAAAAGTACCCGCAGCAAGCACAATACTAGCATTGATACTCCTATCTACAAGCTTCTCCACGTTATTCTCATTCTCATTCCCAACCAAACTCGAAGAAGAAGAAAACCCTTCCAATGATAATAAACCCTCATTTGCACCGAAACCACTCACTTGCGTACCTAATTCACCATCTCCACCTTCCATCTCCACATTGCTTATCACTACGCCTTCTTGCTGGTCCGTGATATCATTGCTCTGCACCGATATTACGTCGAATTCCTCCGCCGCCAACTTCGCTGCCACTACCGCACGTTTGTTTCTCGAGAGAAGCGGATTTCGTGAAACTCTCAACGCCGGAAAGTTTCGCGCCTTCGCGATGGATTTCCCGAGAGGAGATTTCGGTTTTGAGATTGACGGTAAGAGACTGTGCGGAGGTACGGCGTTGTAGACCGACGCCATAGCCGGCGTGGCTGAGTTGTGAGTTCTGAGTCGCCGAGTCACGAGTATGGGTGGCTGCGTTTTTTGAGCTGCGAAACGCGTGGGTTTATAGTCGTTTTGTGATTTGGTGTGTGTCGTTTGGTGTGGCTAAAGGTGAAAGTGCTGTTGTCGTTTGTGGTTTGAGTTTTGACTTGCGAACTGATTCGCTGTGAGAGAGGGGGTCGTAGGATGATTATGTGGGACGCGAGACAGGTGATTTTGTATTCTAGTAATTCAGTTCATGCAGAACGTGGACGACAATGAATGGTGTCTTGTGTCCACATGAAACAGCTAGATCAAGTGGATATCATAAAAATTGATAACAAAGTACACTTAGATAAAGTCCGCCACGCACACAAAATTGTCATCTTTGTAAAATCATTTTTGTTGCTTTCATAACATTTTGTATCCTCTCTGCTCACAAATGCAAAGATAATCACTCAAGTCAAGGGAGACTATAATGGACGGTAAAATAATCATTTAAGAGTTTTAACGCCGCTGGATTCGAATAAGGAAGTAACTTTATCATATAAGCAAGGAACTACCAGCAACTTGTGGAATCACGTTAATGCGAAGTCATGCTTAGGTGGTGGCTGGCACCAAGGAAGTAACTGAGAGTATGAATGAGATGGGAATTGTTGAGATAAATGACAACAATGCTGAAGATAGGGCTGCTGAGATAGGAGGAGATTCTACTGTCAAGCCGAAATGTACAAGGTCTATCATATGGAAGCACTTTACCAAAGGTGAAGGTACTGCAGCATGCAATAAATGCCACAAAACAGAGCTAATTTAAGCAGAAATTGGTTTGAAGGGAAATGAAGTTGGAAGAAACAAGTTCAATCGAGCAAAAAGAATGGAAACAACATTTTCAATTGTTCTGGTGGTGGAAAGTGAGGTATAGCGGAAGACATTCTGAATGTGATGATTCTCAAAATGATGACACACAATATTCGTTCAATTAAGCGACACTACTTATAAACAAAAGCAATCCAAAAAAATTTGAACAACAAAAATGAAGCTACGAATACATACGTGGCTACACGATTTGTTTCACAAACAATACCGAATCAAAACCTGAGGCAACACGTCACCTACTTACATGTTTTACTCACTACCTAACACCATTATTAACATTCAAGCCAAAATCTGGCAATGCAATTAACTGACACCTATTAGAAATTACTGTTTGCATGCATAGAAACAACTTAAAAGAGATGGCAAAACACAATATACATGTATTGCTAAAACAATCTAACGACTCCTATTAATTGGTGATACAATCAACTGCTTGTAACCATTGTACTAAACAGAAAGAACATGATAAGGAAATCGATCAAACTACTGAATAACATTCTAATTATACGTGTGATATGGCAAATAAGCATGAAGACTTTGTAGATGTTATATATATATGGATTGATTTATGTCATTTGGTCCCAATGTGCATTTATTTATGTGTTTTTTTTGACAAAAATTATCTATTTATGTGCTTTTGTTGTTGTGTTTTTTTCATTGCATTACATATTGCTAGTCGTTGTCTCATTTGTTTTTCATGAGAAGAGTTCAAGTTATTCCAAGAGTAACTTTTAGAAAGTTATTCTACATCCCAACCTTTGATTGGGATCTAATCCAATGATTACAATGATCCAAATCAAAGGTTAAGAAATAGAGTAACTTGAACCCTTCTCATTTTTCATTTCATTTGCTTATGTGTTTTTTTTTTCAGTGCAATTTTTTACTACATGTGATCCCTCTCAACAACAACATATGATCTCAATGCCCCTTTTTTTTTATGCATTTATTTACTGCCCATAATTAGAATCACTCTTCTCACTTTCTCTTTCGTGTGTTTATAGTACCATAATGGAGTTAGCTAAGGTTGAAGAAGATGAAGTTATTAAAGCTAAAATGTCTCCTTTTAAATCTACAAGACTCATCATCACACATGGACAAACTAAAGGATTGTCAAGAAATGAACTTAACTGTACACATTAGTGAGAGCTTGTTGCAAGAAAAAGAACACTGCCACCAAAGAGCTAGGGAGAGCAGCAGATTTGCTGATTCCATATTATGTCCAAAACAACATAATTATTTTTATTGTTTCAAATTTTCAATGTATGCATGGTTCAGGATTCTTTTTCTATTTGTATAGTAGGTGATGCAACAATGCTTAATTTTATTATTGATATGGGAATATGATCAGCTCTTTAACGTTGATTTTGGAATGAAAATCATAAAAAGTGCGAAGGAAGTTTTCTACTATTGAATAAACTAGAGCAGATAAACTTTTCCATAGGGTACAACAATGGATTCTCGAAGGTATGGAAACTCGAAGGAAGATGGAGAATGGCATCTTGTGCAGAGAAGGAAACAAAGAAGCGTACGTTCTCAGGGGAGAATGGACATAGCAGAAGTCAGATATGGAAACTCGAAGGAGACAATTTCATTCTACTTTTCTGACTTTCCAAATTCCCACGGAGCGAACAAGATGCTGAGGGCTTTTACTTTGTATGGCAATGCGGTGGAGGTTCACTACAAAAAAAACGCTTATTTGCGAGGGACATTAGCGAGGGAATAACATTCCCTCGCTAAAACTGACTTTAGCGAGGGAATTAGCGAGGGAATGTGATTCCCTCGCTAAAACTGACATTAGCGAGGGAATTAGCGAGGGAATTTGAAAATTTGACCGTTAGCGAGGGATTTAGCGAGGGAATTTGAAAAATTTCCGTCGCTAATTGTTTGGAGGGAAAATTCAGTCAAATTCACGCGAATCAAGGAAATTAGCGACGGAATTAGCGAGGGAATTAAAATCCCTCGCTAATTAAAGTGGTTTTAGCGACGGAACTCAAATTCCGTCGCTAAAACCACTTTAATTAGCGAGGGATTTTAATTCCCTCGCTAATTAAAGTGGTTTTAGCGACGGAATTTGAGTTCCGTCGCTAATTTTTTTAATTTTTTTTACTTAAATCTGTCACTCACTCACTCACTCACTCACTCTTCTTCTCTCCTCTTCACCCTTCCTCTTCCCTTCCTCTACTCTCCACCACCACCACCATCACCACCACACAACCAACCAACCACCCTCACTCTTCTTCTCTCCTCTTCACCCTTCCCTAACCCACCACCACACAACAACAACCACCACACAACAACCACCACCACACAACCACACAACAACAACAACCACCACCACACAACCACCACACAACAACCACCACCACACAACAACCACCACTCGCGACACCACCACCACCACCTTCTTTCCTCTTCCTCTCTTCTCTCTCTCTCTCTCTCTCTCTCTCTCTCTCTTACACAATTTCCACTTTCACTCTTCTTCTCTCCACCTTCTTCCACCACCACCACACCACCACCACCCACGAGACCACCACCACACCACCACCACCCACGAGACCACCACCACCACCACCACCTACGAATTTCTTTCCTCTTTCTCTCCACCTTTCACCACCACCACCACCACCACCACCACCTTTCACCACCACCACCACCACCACCACAACAACAACCACAAAATTAATAATATAATATAATAAAAAACTGATTTTAAAAATAATACAATAATAAATATAAAAAACAAACCATTTAAATTAAGACACGTGTCAGTCAGAATTTGAAAATTTGCACAAATTTTGAGGCAACATTAGCGAGGGAATTAGCGAGGGAAATGTCCCTCGCTAATTAGCGAGGGATTCAAATTCCCTCGCTAATTTCATTAGCGAGGAAGGTATTAGCGAGGGAACCGGTCCCTCGCTAATTCCCTCGCAAATGACCATTAGCGAGGGATTTTGGTCAGTTTGCGAGGGAAATTTCCCTCGCTAATCCCTGATTTTTTTGTAGTATTGCATACCACCAAAGAAGAACAAATGGGGGAAGAGGTTCGGCTTCGTTAGATTCACGGACGTAAACGAACCCAGAATCTTTGCGGTGAAATTAGACAACATCATCTTTGGTGCAAACAAAATTCATGTAAACCTTCCTAGGTTTGATAGGGAGAGAAATGAGGCAAAGGTGAGGCGTGAAGGGAAACAGCAGGATGGTCTACCAGCATCAAAGTTGGGCATTCGCAAAGTCTGGAGGGAGGTAACGGGGGGGAGTGGAGAAGTCAAGAAGAGTGGTGAGAAGCTTGTATCGAAGGAAGATAAGAATGGAGGAGTTGACGCAAGTGGTGGAAGAGGAAAGGCAGCTAATCATGTTGAGAAGAAGAATAATAGTGAAAGATGGAATACCAAGCATCACCAACCCGAACAGAAGATTGTGTACTTTAGGAAGAAAAACATTTGTGATGTGTGGTACAATACATCGAAAGAGGAGATGGTTTCGTTCAAGAAGATGTATGTTGGCGTGGTAAAAAACGCAGGATGTGCTCATATGGTTCAAGAATGGCTCAATATGCAAGGTTTCTTCTCGGTAAAGGTGACTCCAATGGGTGCCAACCTGTTCTCATGGAGGAGATGGAGGAGGGTATTATTCCTGCACTTATCTCAAATGCCAAGGATTGGATTTATGATAAGTTTGACGACATTCGAAGATGGAGCCCTGCAGAGGTTGATAATGAAAGAGTGGTGTGGGTGCGATGCCATGGTGTACCGGTCCATGCATGGAACAATGAATTTTTCTCAGCTATAGCCTGACAATTCGAAACCTTCTTGGGAGTTGATGAAAACTCAAGAAAGAAGAATTCGATGGATGTGGCAAGAATCCTTATTCGTACGAAAAGGTATGACGTATTCAACATGGTACAACATGCAAACATAAACGGATCAATGTTTCACATCAAAGTCTTGGAGGAATGGTGTGGTCCGATGCATTGGGATGGTTTAACACAAGCAAAAGGTTCAGTTAGCTCTGATTACAGTTCAGGCAATGACAACGACAGTGATGATAGGGATGGTCCACCATTGTTTAGGAACGACGAAGATATTGATGAAGACTCAGACGGTGATGAGGAAGACGATGAAGGCGAAAAGGCAATTATTCAGAAGGGCAAAACAGTAACTTTCGAAATAGCCACCAACAATGATGAGGCAGCTAGGGAAACGGAAGGTAATAATGACGGTTTAATTGGGGAGAGAATCAGTGCAGAGAATATAATGCCTGGAGATACAGGAAATGTTGGAATTGATACTAATACAGAGAGAGAGAGAGAGAGAGAGAGAGAGAGAGAGAGAGAGAGAGAGAGAGAAACTCTGCGCATTTGGAGCCACCACAAAGTCAAAAGGAGGAACATACAATTAATATTGGAGAAAACGTAGGATCAGGGATTTTGAAAGGGAATGATAAAATCATTGTTGAAAATATAGCCGAAGATTGTGGGTCAGGCATAATGGGAGTGGCAAATATTAATATGGAGTGTGTGGCTGACGGTGGGCCTAGCAGTGTTGGGGTCCAATCAGCAGCATTAGTTAATCAAATGGGTGGGCCTAATAATGTGAAAAAATCCAACAAACAAAAAAGAAAAATCACAAGGACAAGGTGGAGTGTGACACTAGAAACGGGGTAACTGTAGGAATTGTAAACGATGAAGCCAGGGGTTTGATTCATTCACTTGGAGACACACATGGTGATTCTGTTGCAACATTATCTTATGTTGTTAAGCGCAATCCTCCCAATCCGGGATTATCTCTTTCTATTAACAGTGGAGGTGAGGGAGCAGTTATTGGGGATGTATCTGTTGGTGACTCTGGGATCAGATTCTGTAATGAAAGGTTCTTGGCAGAACATGAGATTTCACTTGCAAATAAACTGTGGAGTTTTGCGAAGGAAAACTTAGGAGTTATCGGAAAAAGCGGGGATGAGGCATACTCAAGGAAAATTCATTCTCTGGAGGTCCGTGATCAGATGGCTAAGGGAAGGATGGGGAAGAAAAATGGGTCTCAATGAAGATTGCAACATTTAATATAAGAGGGTGGGGCGGCGCCGCAAAGAGAAGACGCCTAAAAAAATTAATAGTTGAGGAAAAGATTGACCTATGCATGATACAAGAAACAAAGAGTAGTGATCTCACGAGTAGAACGATTGGGAGTATTTGGTGCGACTCAGACTTTGATTGGATAAGCAAGAACGCGACAGGACAATCAGGAGGTTTGCTAAGCATCTGGAAGGTGGACCTCGTGGAGGTAATGTTTTCATCCATTTGTGTTATTTAGTGAATGTCTATTCGGCATGTAATATGTCTGGTAAGAGGAGATTGTGGGACAATTTAAGATGTTTGAAAGAACAATTTGAGGTGGGGGATTGGTGCATTGCAGGTGATTTCAATGTTGTGGTTTCGCGACATGAGAGAAGCGGGTGCTCGACTAGTTTTAATCAACTTGAGGCAAGGGAGTTTGTTGCCTTTGTGGAGGATATGGAGCTTTTTGATGTCCCGGCCCTAGGAAAGAAGTTCACGTGTTTCGGATCTGATAAGAGAGCTAGTAGGCTTGACAGAATTTTATTGACAGACGGGTTGATTTCAAGGTGGAACATAAGCGCACAGTGGATTGGGGATAGGGAAATATCTGACCATTGTCCAGTTTGGTTGATTACTTCGATGTTGAATTGGGGCCCTAAGCCGTTTAGATTTAATAACTCTTGGATGGAGCATGAGGAGTTTAAAAATTTTGTCCACGAGAGTTGGATGTCATTCCAAGTGGAAGGGAGGGATTCCTTTGTGTTGAAAGAAAAATTGAGAATGTTGAAAGAGAAATTAAAGGTGTGGAACCGCGAGGTCTTCGGCTACAAAGATTTGGAGATAGAAAACATTGTAAGAGACTTGAATGAGATCGAGAGGTTGTCTTCGGAAGGGGGTGGTCTTAATGAGGAGCAGAGAAAACGGCTAAATGATGAGTTTTGGATGGAACTACATGCGAAGGAAAGCCTCCTTGCGCAAAAATCAAGAGTAAGGTGCTTAGCGGAAGGAGATTCAAATAGTTTTTTCATGCATGCATCAAAGGTAATAGAAGAAGAACACAATTGTTGAAAGTGGAGGTGAATGGTGAGTGGGTAGATGATAACTCTATTTTATATAGAATTATTTATACAACTAAACCTAAATAATTGTTGAAATCAAGTATAAATTAAGTAAATATCATAGAAGAAATTAGATAAACAACATTAAAGGATAAAGCAAGTGGTCATTCACAATATTAAGCATGATGTCTAGATATTGGTATGTTTGATATGTTTGTGAGTATTTTCAGATAAGGCATCTACATTGGAAGAACACAATACACAAAGTAAAAGATTTCATCCAAATCATCCAGTGCACCTGCACTGCATGCACCTGCACTTGATGCAGCTGCACCATTCTGCGAATGGTAGAAAAAGGCCAACACCGGAAGCACCTCAAATCAAAAGAAGACAAAGGCACCGCCAAATGACATTATAGCTGATCCACAATCACATGGGGCACATGGAAACTTTATAAAAGAGACGCCCACAATGGATGACCACTTGAAGAAATCATTTCATGAACCATATGGCAAGCTCTAATTGGACCACTCTTGATATTTGAGTATGAAACTCAAATTGCTTTTTCAAAGGCTGAAAAGTAACCATGGTTGAGTTCTCAAGTTTACTTAGCCCTCAAGGAATTCACTTTTTGGAGGCTATATAAGGATCCCCACTTCTCACTTTGAAAATATAATCTCTTTTTCACATTTCTACACTTTTAGAATTTCTTGTACTTTTATTTTCAAGTTTTTAGTTCTAATTTCCTAGATAGTGGCAAGGAGAAAAGGAAGGAATTGACGACTTCTCCCTTCTCTTCTTCATAGATATAGAAAGAAGATCAGTGCACCTGCATTGCTTGATGCAAGAAAGCTTCAATATTGTAAACTCTACTTTGTTGTTCTTTCTTGATAATTTCCCTCACCTCAATATGTTTTATTCAATCTCTTTTCATCTTGCAATGTCTATCATGAGCTAATTTTATTTAGTTGAGATGTGCTAGTCTTATAATGATCTTTTAAGGAAGTTTAAGTGTCATTTGTGTGTTGTAAGCATTTTGATTCTTGTGTTATACTACATCCATCCTAATTTAAGGTTGATCGCTTAAATATAGGTAGAGTTATATTCACAGACATGGTTTATAACTAGAAATCAAGAATCAATAGGGGTAAGTGTTTAATAAAGCCTTTATTAACTTGTTTAATAAAAGAAGCTTGTTAATTCCATGTTAGTTCTAGAAATAGGATAACATAGCCCTTAGGATTAAATCAGCAAGTACTTCAAGGTCAAAAGTGAATTTATTTAGCACACCTAGACATAGGAAGCTTGTAAAACAACTTTTGAAATAGTAGCTGAAAAGCACACAACTGATGCAGCTGCATCCAGTGCACCTGCACCACACGAATGCACTTAACACTTAAAAGAGAGTTATTTGATGAAAGCATCTCAACTATATTTCTCCACTGATTTCCTCTCTATTGTTTATTGTCATTTTAACTTCATTTCAACTTCAACCAAAACCAAACATTCTGAATAGTGTAGTTGCACTAATTTGCATTTCTTTACAACAATATATAAGAGTTAATCCAATCTCCGTGGGTTCGATCTTATTATACTACTTGTTTGTGACTGTGTATACTTGCACACGTTTTTCACACACCAGTGGACGATGTGGGGGGTGTAAAGAAAGCGGTAAAAGATCATTTTGAAGCGAAGTTTAAAGAAGAGGATTATAATAGGCCTACATTTGATGGTGTCTATTTCAATCAAATAACAAGAAGAGATAAGGAATTTTTGATCGAGCCGTTTACCGAGGAGGAAGTTAAGGAAGTGGTATGGGAGTGTGATGGGAATAAGAGCTCGGGCCCGGATGGGTTCAATTTCAATTTCATCAAGAGTTGTTGGGATGTAATCTCTCCGGAAATCATGAAGTTTTTGACGAATTCCATAGACTAGCAAAGTTGCCAAAGGCGATAAGTGCATCTTTCCTAGCACTCATTCCCAAGACATGTAACCCGCAAGGGTTAGGGGAGTATCGACCAATTTCACTTATTGGTTGTTTGTATAAGATGCTTGCAAAGGTCTTGGCGGGAAGGATAAAAAAAGTGATGAAGGGTGTGATTTCAAACGGGAAAAGTGCTTTCCTTGCGGGGAGAAATACTTTAGACGACGTGATTGTTGTGAACGATTGGCTAAAAATGGAGGTGTTGGATGCGCACATGCTACTCTTCTAATTCAATCTCAGTTTTGGTTAATGGTAGCCCAACCGAGGAATTCGTGGCCCAAAAAGGTTTAAAACAGGGCGATACCCTCGCCCCGTTCTTGTTTCTAGTTGCGGCGGAAGGATTGACGGGTCTGGTAAGGATGGGGGTGGAATCTAATAACTTAAGCGGTTTCAAGGTAAGTGAGTCCCTCTCGGTTGAAGTACTACAATTTGCGGATGATATCATATTTTTTTGTGATGGCGGAGAAAAAAGTGTGTGGTGCTTGAAAGCAATACTCAGAAGCTTTGAGCTTGTTTCGGGCTTGAAGGTAATTTTGCAAAGAGTAACATAATTGGCATTAATATGGAGGAGTGGACAATGGAGGGGATATCCCAATTCCTATCGTGTAGATTGGGGTCAACTTCCTTCAAATTTCTTGGTGTCCCGGTTGGAGCAAACCCGAGGTTGTTGAGTACTTGGAAACCGGTTATTGATTCTATCAAGACAAGGCTCAATAGTTGGAAGAGTAGACAATTGTCCATCAGGGGTCGTGTTACACTTATAAATTCGATATTAGCTTCACTTCCATTGTATCTTTTCTCGTTTTACAAAGCCCCAAAAAAAGTGATTGAGGAGATTGTAAAGCTTCAAAGAAGATTTTTGTGGGGTGGCGACGAGGAGAATAAGAAGATGGCATGGGTGAATTGGGATAATGTTTGTACGCCAAAACACAAAGGTGGACTCGACATTAAAAATTTAGAAGTGTTTAATCTTGCTCTTCTTACAAAATGGAGATGGAGAATTTTGGTGGAGGAGGATAATCCTTTATGGAAAGAGATTTTGGTGACAAGATATGGATTAAATGGTAGATGGCCTAGCGTTAACGAGTATCAAAGAGGATGGGGAAAACATCTATATGGTGGAGGGATTTATGTCAATTGGGGGAAGGTAGTAACTTGGACAGCGGCTGGTTCGATGATGTTGTTAAACTTAAAATGGGGATGGGTAATAAGGTGCAATTTTGGAATGATAGGTGGCTGGGGAGAGACTGGTTTGCGGATTTATTTCCGACAGTTTACAGTTTATGCAGTAAAAAAAAGCTGTGGTTGAGGAGATGGGCTCATGGTCAGGGGGCGTTTGGCAATGGGATTGGGGATGGACTTCGGAGATGCTGCCAACGGAAGCACAGAATGTTGCGCAGCTGCAGGAGCTACTGCTCTCGGTTTCACCTGTTGAATTTACAGCAAATCGTTGGATATGGACTCTTAACTCTGTGCAGGGATTCTCGGTGAAAAACTGTTATTTTTGGCTGTGTGAGAATTCTGCAGGTGCTGGAAATTTCGTTGCAGATCAGATGCGAGACGTATGACCGAAGATTTGGAAGATCGATGCGTCATCAAAAGCGCTAATATTCGCGTGGAGAGTGATGCGTGACAGAACTGCTACAAGAGAAGCATTGTTCCGCAAAGGAACTCTACGGTCTCATGAAGATAAACGCTGTGCGCTTTGCTCCGATGAAGACGAGTCAGCCACACATCTTTTTCTCTATTGCAGCGTGGCAAAATCAGTTTGGCAGCATGTGTTTACATGGCTAGACACAACAGAAATTGTTGAGGAGGATTTGCCTTCTCATTTTGTGGCTTTCTGGAAATGGATCAAAGGAAAGAAACAGAAACGTGTTAAGCACTTAATTTGGTTGGCGGTTATATGGAACATTTGTTGACACAGAATAAAGTTATTTTCAAAGGGGAGACTGTTTCAATTCCGTTTCTGATTTCGGGTATCAAGGATTGTGCGTGGGGGTGGTTCAAGGCTAGGCGAGGAAGAGCTTGTGGGGTTGGGTGGTCGGATTTGTATAATTGCCCGTTGGGTTGTTTGTCCTCATTGTAATATCCTATCTGCAAGATCTATGTATTATGTAATGTAGTCGGGATACTCTTTTTCCCTCCCTAAGTCTTTTTTCCATTGGGTTTTGGCCCTCGGAGGTTTTAACGAAGCCCCTAGGTGTAAGGGGTTGGTGCACCCCCTTAATACAATCGCTTATCTAAAAAAAAATGTACACATTAGCGTTCTAACCGTCTCCTCTTAAACTAATTCTATTAGATGGAATAATGTGTCCCCTATATATATAATTGTTAAAAACTACTTGATCTATTAGTTTCTCTCGTGAACAAAATTGAGCACCAAAAATTGAATACTCATAAATCAATCTTTTTTTTTGTTGTAAGAACTCATAAATCAATCCTATGCATAAGACAATTAATGGATTTCAATCAAAAAAATTATTAAAAAATAAAAAATAGTGCCATGATGGCTGGGCAAAGGGTGTATGAAATGTGTGAATGTTCATTGCGGTACACCGCGAAGCACTGGATCTACTACGGGGCGCAACCACTGAACTCGATCACCAAACTCAGCATCACTGCACTGAACTGCACTCTGCACTGCAGTTCCTTCTTTCTCTAACTCCCATGGATCTCTGCTGATTCTACAGATCCAACATGGCCAACTTCCTCGCTCAGTTCCACACCATTAAGAATTCCTCCGATCGCCTCGTCATTTCAGGTAACTAACTTTCTTCACCTTTTTTTCCTTTATTTCTTCGCCCTGCAATTTGAGATCTGATCTCCTTTTCATCTCATCTACATTCAAACCATTTTCACGATGCACAATCGCGTACAAATGCTCCTTTTCTTACTTTCTCTATTTAAGGATCTATCTGTGAATTTTCAGTCGAGTTATTTAGGGATTTTAGTTCCGTCTATGTGATATTATGAATAATTGTCGATAGAAAAACATATCAATAAAATTTCTCCTAAAATCAAACTTAGTAATACTAGAATTTCAATGCTTCTCCTAAAATCAAACTTAGTAACTCTAAAATTTCAATGTATTGTGTTGATCAAATGCCTTGGAATGGAAACAGTGGATTCTGTTAGAGCAAACTTGAGAAAGGTTCATTGATAACTGGATAAAATGATCTCAACATGTTCTCACTGTTGTGACTGAATGAATTTGGTCAATGGTAGCTATAATTGTTAGTGATCTAGATGGGTGTGTACTTGTATTGATACTTCGTCAAAATGATTGTCAGTGGAGGACGTGAGTGACTTGTGGCCAACTGTCAAGCCTGCCTTTGAGGCGCGATTGCCCTTCAAAAGGGCGAGTTTGAATAACAAGACACGTAACCCTGTGTTGGTTGAGACATTGCCGGCTGAGTTCATATTAACTACTGATTCAAGACTCCGTAGCAGGTTCCCTCAGGAGCAGCTGCTGTTCTGGTTTCGGGAGCCGTATGCAACTGTTGTGCTTGTTACCTGTGAGGTAATTTGTATTTTTGTTGATTGCGTTTTTTTGGATTCTAGTGGAAAGGTGTAATGTTTTGATAACTTATCAGGTTAGATGAGGGAGATCCACTAGGACTTTTGAGTTTTGCCACAGCTTATAGCTTTCTGTTACAATGTCATTCATCTACTTTTTATGGACACAAGTAAATAGGATCAAGCTCTCTAAATTGAAAGCAATTAATTCTAGAGGGTAAAGGAAGAAATCTCAATCTTTGATCAGAAGATCAATGCTAATATTACATGCACATGCATAACGAACAATGTGTTCAAAGGCCGAGATTTCTTACTTTACCCTTTATACTGAAAGCTCACTTTAGAGGAGTCAAATTCAAGTAAATAACATGCAAAGCATATTGGTTCAATGCTTAGCAAGTGGAAAGTGATATTCTCACGAGTCAATACTTTACATGTAATTGCAGTACATTTCATAACAACAATCAGTTACGTTTTGATAGATAGAATTTGTATTGTCTTATCCCAATCCTTTTTGGGGAAAAATCCATCACAAGATATATTGGCATCTCTATTATAGACACATTCTAAGGTTTGCACTTAACTTTTCAGCTTTTGGATGCCTGGTTTCTCATATGATATCTCATAGCATTTTCTAGCACATGGGCTGAAATTTGATCCTACTCCATCCATTCATATTATTATGCTTGGTCCTACCACCAAATCCATAGAACTTTAACAAGAGGGGGCATATAAGGGAAAAACTCATTTTTTGGTTTGCATGTAACAACTTTAGCTTTGCAATATTTACTGCCATGATAGTTTCTATCAATGAATCCATTTTAGTTCATAGGATTTGTCTAAGCTTGTTTCCGCATTGATTTGCTTCTCCATTTGTTATTGGTTGTTGGTTCCAAAGCATAGACACCTTTGGTTTTAGACGCATCCCGTGTCGGACACATGATGCGGCACATATCAAACACCTTAGTTAGGTGTCTAATCACACCATTTTGGTCAGAAGAGATATCCGCATAAGTATGCCGTCTTTCATATGTAAGTCATAAGACATGTTCAATTTCTTTGGTCTCCCTTGTGCTCTTCCTTTCACATTTGGTTTCCATTTTCCAGTCGATGTCTCCCTCCCTCTCTGTCATCTCTGTTTGCGGTAAACATCTCCCTCTCTATCAGTACTCGGTGCTCCATTGATGTCTCAACTCCATTTGTGATCAATGTATGCTTTCAGACGATGTCTTAGTGCTTCACTTTAGTCTTAATTATCAATTATCAGTTTACATGTTTTTTAAATTATAACTCATTTTACTTTCTCTCTCTCTCTCTCTCTCTCTCTCTCTCTCTCTCTCTCTCTCGCGCGCGCGCGCGCACACACACACGTGTGTTATATGTTTGTGTGTGTGTGTAATATGATGTTGATCTTTAGACCATTTGGGAAAAAAATAAATTACAATTATTGAATTTTAAAATTGTTTCATTGAATTATCTTTGGTTTATAATCTTTTCTCATTGTTTAATTCAGATGTGGAATCTATTATGTAGTTTAACTCTTATTTTCTCTTCTCAGGATCTTGATGAGTTTAAAACCATACTTAAACCACGCCTGAAATTGATTGTCCAGAATGATGAAAGAGAATGGTTTATTGTATTTGTATCTAAAGCTCATCCAGCTAATGATCAGGCAAACAAAATGGCAAAGAAAGTGTATGCTAAACTTGAAGTTGAGTTTAGCTCTAGAAAACGAGAAAGGTAAACTTTCACAATAGAACTTGTGACAACTGCACTCTCCCTACCCAACATAAATTTGAATGACTTGTTGGATGACAATTTTCTAAATTATTTTTTCAACTCAAGGTTACGCGAACATTTTTCATATATATTACAGCATATTGTCAATCTATAAGAATCTTAACAAACATTTAATTGCACGCTGTTCCTATTATTTTGGATTTTATGTAGCAATAATTAATAGAAAATGATTTCTTAAGGAAATGAAAGAAATGAAAAGAAGTGGCAGAAAATATTAGGAGAAAAAACCAGAGATATTCTCTGAGAAAGTGATATGTTATGAAACTTACTATAGAATCTTCTGAGGGTTCTGATATTTATACAGTATTGGTTTCCTCTGTTCTAAGTGAGTTGTATGTAACTGACCGTGTCACGAACTGTCTGTATTGGACTAACAGCTAACTGCAGCAGCTCTATAACAATTATATCACATGCAGAAATATATCAACATAACGGAGGCTGCTCTATTTAACTCTAACAGCTAACTGGTGGAGGAGCACCTTAACAGAACAGAGATTACATGCGCAGTATAATCTACCAATAAAAAAAAGCTAAAACAGAGCTTGAAAGTTTAGCTTTAAGGGTAAATCTTATAATTGCTTTCTGTAGGGTCATCCTTCCATCATTTTGTCCTTCTACTTACCAGAAATGAAAGTCCATAAATATTGGGGAATCAACTGTTTATATTACACGTGCGTGGTTGGGAATTTGATGTAGAATTAGAAAGAATGATACACTCTAAGCAGTGATACTTACCAGAAATACTGATCACTCATGAGTAAAAAAGAGTGGTTATTCAAGTTTTTCCTTCTCCATTCATTCTAAGCCACAGGTCGTGTAGTTTAATTGCATTATTGATATTTGATAAAACTTATTTTCCTTCCCATTTGATGCTTTTAACACTGTCATCCTTATTTAGATGCTGCAAATATGATATGCATTTCCCTGAAGCAAGTTTTTGGGAAGATTTGGAATCAAAGATAATGGAATGCATCAGAAATACTCTAGATAGGCGTGTACAATTTTATGAGGATGAGATACGGAAGCTCAGTGAACAGCGTCTCATGCCAGTGTGGAACTTCTGTAACTTTTTCATTCTAAAGGTTGATTCCTTTCTTATGAATTGGGGGCTTAAGGGTGCGATAAATGGTCCTGAAAGCACAACCTTTGTTGTTTATTAGTTTCCCTTTCTACCCGTTTTGGGAGATTGAGGTTTCGTTTAACGAATTTGTATTCTCTACTCAGGAAAGTTTGGCTTTTATGTTTGAAATGGCCCATCTTCATGAAGATGCCTTGCGGGAATATGATGAACTAGAACTCTGTTATCTTGAAACAGGTACACAATGCCAATGTTTAGATTGACAGTATTGTGCTTTAGATGCCTCTATGGAACATTAGATCTTGTGTTAGGCAAAGAGATCTTTGATCAATGTAACTTGATGCAAATATAACTGGATGTAATGCAGTTAACATGACTGGAAAGCAAAGAGACTTTGGAGGGGAAGATAATGGTGATGATCAGGCAGCAATTCTTAATCCAGGAAACAAAGCATTGACCCAGATTGTTCAAGAGGATTCGTTTAGGGAGTTTGAATTCAGACAATATCTATTTGCCTGTCAATCAAAGGTTTGCCTTAGCTGAAGCATTTATATTACACAATACATGCTGCATACATTAGCAGCATAGTTAATTTAGATTGACGTGTTTTGTGTCTTCTTGGATGTTTATAAACTTGGCTGCCTCCTACTTGTGGAATTTGCTCTTATGATTTAAGATGGATTTTTACAGATCTGACTGAATTTAACCTCCTGCGTTTAAATTAAAATTTATACAAAATAATATGCATGAAGTTTCATATGCCCTTGGAGAGTTATTTGTTTTTCATTATTATCAGCATCACACTCCTTTGTTCAAGCGCTTTATATAAATCTCAAGGCAGGGTAGCTTGTAGCATCTTTAACACTAAGATACCATTGAATTTCCATAAAAGTTTTTCTCTTTTATTTTTTTTCGCGCAACTTGGAAGTTTTTTTGTGTCTTCTCCAACTGGATGAATCTGTGTTCATACACAAATCATGTTGTTGTAATTATATATGTGTTAGTGTTAGTGGTATATAAGAAGTTCTTTTTTTAATTAAGAAAATTTAACAAGTTCATTAATTAAATTTCTGGCCATCTGCTGGATAACCAATATATTTCATACATATTAAAATGTGCATTTCTGACCATATAAGAGGAATATATTAAAAGACTTAAAACTCGTGTTTGTCTATTCACTGTGTGAGAGAGATATATTAGGAGAAAAATAGAGGCAAAAACATTCACTTTCATATACCGTAAGTGTTCTTTCTTTCATCAATTTAATAAAGTTTTAATGGTTAAAGTTCCATTCCAAATCCAATATTGGTTCCTAAAGATTTTTTTACCCTTAAAATTGTAAGGTCTTGGACTCTTCGGGAACTATCTACTTGAGTTCTCATTGACATTTTGGGTTTGTGCTGCTCTCTGTTAGAATGGCAGTTATTTGTCTTATTATTATTATTACTATTATTATTATTATTATTAGGTTAATGTTAATATAAGATGAGGGTGTCTGAATTATTAATAGCAGTTTGTATTATTATTATGATTATTATTATGAAAAGTGTGGTTAGTATCTGCTGTAAGACAGTAACTGCTCTTTGGCAGTTTGTGTGTTAGACAGTAACTGCTATTTGGCAGTTTTGTTGTTGGACAGTTGGTATAAATAAGGAAAGGGGGATCATAGATGGGATCATCTTGGACATTGTAAAGGAATTGGTGGCCTTTATAGGCACTGGGAGAGACTAGAGGCTTTCATATGTCCTCTAGGAATTGTTGTATTCTGTGTGATTTATTTATAATTCAGATTCTGTCCTAGTCAATTTAAGGCAGAATTAATCAGTTTATTCTATAGAAAAGTTGGTTTCTATCACTCTCCTAAGGAATGCTTAATCAGGTCCTCGTGACATTCAATAACAAAAAATTTAGCCTTCTATGGTTTACTTTTTTACTGTCATTTTGCAGCTTTTGTTCAAGCTAAATCGTCCTATTGAGGTTGCATCACGGGGTTATTCATTCATAATAAGCTTCTCAAAATCCTTGGGATTGCATGAGGTAGTTGATTCTATGTTGTTCATAAATTCTCCTCACACGTGTATATCACTAAATTAGTTCAGTTTTAGTTTGAACTGTATATTTCTTGTTTTATTTATTCCATTTTGACTGATATATGATGTTTCTTCTCAGCGTATTCTACCTTTTTGTTTGCGTGAAGTTTGGGTGATAACTGCTTGCTTGGCTTTAATTGAAGCAACCACTTCCAACTATAGTGATGGGCTTGTGGCACCTGACATAGAAAAGGAGTTCTTCCGACTTCTGGGCGACCTATATTCTCTAGCTAGAGTAAAGGTATGATGCATGTCTCATGATGTTAATATATAGACTATCTATCTATTTTGGTTTGGTGATGTCTCAAATCCACCAGTGAGTTGTAAATGGAGTTGAATGAGAGACATTATTTTTCTCCTATTTTACTCCCCTATTTTGTCCGCTAGGATTGTTGCTTGTTACATTGATATCGCGTGCCATACAAATATAACTGCTGTTGCTTTATGAATTTTATATATGTTGGCAGTTTATGAGGCTTGCCTATTTAATTGGATATGGAACTGATATAGAAAGAAGTCCTGTCAATAGGTACATTTTCATACTTGGAAAGGCAATAAGCCTCTGCATTTTTTAATCTGATCAACTTTAATTCCATTCATGAATCATATAATTCAACTAGTTACATCACATTTGGTTTCATTCTCCTTGTTTGATAGCTGTTTCTTCCCTTTTGAGCAGTGCTTCCCTCAGCTTACTACCTTGGCCCAAACCAGCTATTTGGCCTTCAGTTCCTGCCGATGCATCAGCAAAGGTGCTTGAGAAAGAAAAGGTAACTTGTAATTCTCATGAGTATGACATCACATATTTTTTGTTATGTTTCCATATATATATATATATATATATATATGTAGAAAATAGGAATAGGAGACACGATATTGGTCACGCAATTTGGCAAATCTTTGCCTACGTCTGTGACTACAGAGCAGCTGTAGTTCTGTCTTATTAATTGTATGTTGAGTACAAGCACTAATGAGTTTAAATAGAGAAAACCTAACGGGCCTGGGCCGAATACATATAAAACTACTATTTACAACATATCTTAACACTCCCCCTCAAGCTGGAGCGTATAGATTGTAGGCATCCAGCTTGTCACATATGTAAGTTATCCTTGGTCCCCGAAGAGCTTTTGTGAAGATGTCTGCCAATTGATCATTAGAACCAACAAATGAAGTAGTAATGTCACCAGACACAATCTTCTCACGAACAAAATGACTATCAGTTTCAATGTGTTTGGTTCGCTCATGAAAGACTGGATTGGACGCAATATGTAGGGCTGCTTGATTATCATAGATGAGACTCATAGTGCCTATTTTACAAAAGCGTAACTCTTGGAGAAGATGTTTCAGTCATATAAGCTCTTGAGTGGTAAGTGCCATAGCTCGATATTCAGCCTCAGCGCTGGATCTGGCAACATTTTGTTTTTTACTTTTCCATGAAATTAGATTTCCACCAATAAGAACACAGTACCCAGATGTGGACCTTCTATCAAAGGGACAACCAGCCCAATCAGCATCTGTGTAAGCAACAACATTTGAATCACCTCTATCCGTGTAAACAAGACCTTTTCCAGGAGCTCCTTTGATGTACCTCAAGATTCTAACCACGGCATCCTAATGACTGTCACAAGGGAAATTTAGGAATTGACTCACCACACTAACAGCGTATGAAATATTTGGTCTCGTTATGGTCAAGTAATTCAACTTCCCAACTAGCCTCCTATATCTTCCTGGATCCGAAAAGGACTCCCCCTGATCCGGTAGGATCTTGACATTAGGATCCATAGGAGAGTCAATTGGCTTGCAATCCAGTATGCCGGTTTCTTCTAAGATATCCAAAGCATACTTTCTCTGAGAAATAGCAATGCCTGCCTTAGAATGCGCTACCTCAATGCCAAGAAAGTATCGTAACTTCCCAAGATCTTTGACCTGAAAGTGGTGGACTAGATGTTGTTTGAGTCCTGCAATTCCATCATGATCATCACCTGTAATAACAATATCATCGACATAGACAACCAGATAAATACATTTGTGAGAGGAAAACTTATAAAAGACAGAGTGATCAGCTTCACTCCGAATCATGCGATAGTAGTCTTGAACGACACTGCTGAATCTCCCAAACCATGCCCGAGGGGATTGTTTAAGACCATACAAGGCTTTGTGAAGTCGACAGACATACCCACGACACTCCCCCTGAGCAACGAAACCAGGTGGTTGCTCTAGATAAACTTCTTCTAGATCGCCGTGGAGAAATGCATTCTTGATGTCAAGTTGATACAATGGCCAATGTCGCATTGCAGCCATAGAAAGGAATAGACGAACAGAAGCCATTTTAGCCACCGGTGAGAAAGTATCACTGTAATCAAGACCAAAAACCTGAGTATAGCCCTTAGCCACGAGGCGGGCTTTCAGACGATCAATACCTCCATCTGGACCAACTTTGACAGTATATACCCAACGACACCCAACAATAGATTTACCAAGAGGAGGTGGCACAAGAGTCCATGTCTGGTTAGATTCTAAGGCTGTCATCTCATCAATCATAGCCTGTCGCCAACCTGCATGAGAAAGGGCTTCCTGCGTGGACTTAGGAATGGTGATGGAAGAAATAGCAGACACAAATGTATAATGTGAAGGTGATAAGCGGTGATAACTGAGGAAATTATAAATAGGATGAGGGTTACGGGTGGAACGTGTACCTTTACGCCGGGCAACAGGAGGGTTGTCTGACTCGGCAGGCGGATCCGGAGTAGGAGAGGAAATCGGGGCAGGAGATGAGTCACTAGGATCTTCTGGAGGAGGTGGGTCGATAGGAGGGAGACGAGCACGACGCTGATAAGTTTGCAAGGACGGAGGACTAGGAAGTTCCGTAGGAGAAGGGGGACCTATCTGATCAACGATGGGTGTGAGTGGAACTACCGGAACAAGATCAGGAATAGGTAATACTTGAGAGACAGACTCAGACGCAACGGGAGATGCAAAGAAGGGCGCATCTTCAAAGAATGTGACATCAGCAGACATGTAGAAGCGATGTGTGGAGGGACGGTAGCATCGATACCCTTTTTGAACTCTTGAATAGCCAAGGAAGACACACT
Organism: Astragalus glycyphyllos; assembly: GCA_963573325.1. Lineage (NCBI taxonomy): Eukaryota > Viridiplantae > Streptophyta > Magnoliopsida > Fabales > Fabaceae > Astragalus > Astragalus glycyphyllos. The sequence goes on along the minus strand of OY754311.1, from coordinate 31,771,577 downwards.
TAACTGCACGAGCAGACAATTTATCAAGTCCCGGGGTAAGATCATGAATCAAAAAAGTCGATCCGAAGACTCGAGGAGAGATACGGAACAAGGGTTCATCAGGGAACAATATGGAATGAGGAACCCTATTCTGGATAGCAGAGGATGACATTCTATTAATCAAGTGCCCTGCAGTGAGGACAGCATCCCCCCAAAACTTCAAAGGAACATTAGCATGAATAAGCAAAGTGCGTGCTGTTTCAATTATATGACGGTTCTTACGTTCAGCAATCCCATTTTGTTGTGGGTATGGGGACAAGATGATTGATGTATGACACCATTTTCAACCATAAAAGAATTAAATGATGCAGAAAAATACTCTTTCGCATTATCACTACATAAAGTACGAATAGAACAACCAAATTGATTTTTGATTTCCTTGAAGAAATTTTGAAAAACACTGAGAAGTTCAGATCTATCCTTAAGTAGGTAGATCCACGTACATCTAGAAAACTCATCAATAAAAGTGACAAAATATCTATGTCCTACAATTGAAGTGACTCGACTTGGTCCCCATACATCTGAGTGAACAACATCAAAAGGAGAACAAGCTTGTGTCTGAGTACTGCTAGGGAAGGAAGAACGAACGTGTTTCCCAAGCTGACAAGACTCACAATCTAATGATTGCAGGTGAGACAAATGAGGAACCATGACTTTGAACTTATTGAGACTTGGATGACCTAACCGACGATGAAGAAGACTTGGAGACTCTGTAGTAGAAGTGGAGGCAAGTGTAGATGAAGGCTGGATGGGCTGGAGGTAGTAAAGTCCATGTGACTCATATCCTGTACCAATCGTCCGCTTCGTACTCCGGTCCTGTATAACAAAATAATCATCATCAAAAGTTACAGAACATTTTAGACTTCGAGTCAGACGACTAACTGAAATTAAATTAAATGGGCAATTGGGAACAAGAAGAACATTGTCAAGGGGCAAGGATGGAAGAGGAGTTGCTTCACCAATGCCACTAGCTTTAACTTGTGATCCGTCGGCAACAGTAATATAATGTGGGGTGTTAGTTTGGAATATTTTGGATAAAAGAGATGGATTACCAGCCACGCAATCGGAAGCTCCAGTGTCCATAATCCAGGAGTCAACAGGTGATGATTGAGAGAAATAGACTGTAGAATTACCAAAATGAGCAACTATTGCCGATGATGAAGCTTGGGAAGCCTTATACTGCAGGAATGCCTTATACTCCTCATCAGAAAGAACATTTTGTTTAGTGTTTCTTTGTTCAGAATCATTAACCTGAGTCACATTTACTGATTTCTCTGGAAAGCCATGAAGGGAATAACACTTGTCTTCAGTATGACCAAGTCTCTTACAATAAATGCACTGAGGACAACCTCCAACACGACCTCCTCGACCACCCCCACGACTACGACCGCGGCCCCCACGACCTGCAAAATTAGAAACAAAAGCAGAGGACTCTATGCCTGTTTGGGATCCATTGCCCCGAGATCATTCTAGACTAGGAAGGCGTATGAGGCGTCTGATAAGATCTTCTGTTGAGGGAATATCTGATGCACAGAAAGAATGTTGCTCCGGACTGATTCATACTTTTGATGGAGACCATAAAGAACATAGATCATACACACATTATCTAGTTTCTCAAGCATTTTCTTCGGGTCAGTGTCGGTCACAAGAAGCTTGAACTCATTTTCTGCTGACTGAGCTTTATTAGCATAAGTTGTGATGTTGTCTTCTGTCATCTGAAGAGTGGATAAACTGTGAATAACACCATAGAGACGTTGGATATCATTAGAGTAGACATTCTTAGCCTTATGCCAAATATCATAACAAGTGGTGTATGAACGATAGTGGACAAGCAAGGAGGGTTCAATGGTTTGCCACAAAAGGGAGACTAATTGACAATCTGCTTGTTCCCAATTTGGACGCAGATCTTTTTCAATATCAGTAGAATTCTTAGTGAGGTGATCTGAGCGTTTTTGTCCAAGGAACCACATTTTGACGGAAGCCGACCAATTTAAATAATTATCACCAATAAGCTTCTCCGTTGTTATAGAGGGATTACCAGAGAAAACATAAGACACAAGATTCTTACCCGAAGATCCAGAGGTTGGTCCAGAAGTTGAAGTCATCTTTGAAAACAAGAGGAAATAAAAAAAAGCACTGTGAACAGTAACGCGTGAACAGCATCGATGAATAGTGGCGGGGTGAACAGTACCGATGAATAGTGCCGCGATGAACAGTACCGATGAATAGTGCGCCGATGAACAGTGACGATGAATAGTGCTGCGTGAACAGTGATGGCGGCGGCTAGGGTTTTTATGCGGAAGCGAGACTCCCAAGAACGAGTGCTCGTGATACCATGCCTACGTCTGCGACTACAGAGCAGCTGTAGTTCCATCTTATTAATTGTATAATTGTATGTTGAGTTCTTACTAATGAGTTTAAATAGAGAAAACCTAACGAGTCTGGGCCGAATACATATAAAACTACTATTTACAACGTATCTTAACAATATATATATATATATATATATATATATATATATATTAAACAAACAAGCTTTCGTACCTGTCCTGTATAAAGCTTTTTTCGTTTCTTTTGTTAAAGATTTCAGTTGAATGTTGAGAGTGAGACTGTAAGCAATGGAAGATGTAGTTATCCCATCCAGAGAGGATATAAATAATATTATACAGTATAAAACAATCACGATATTTCTTCTAGCTGTCCTGCCTGGCCTTCATCTGTTAGCAAAATGATTTTACTCAATGGGTCTGTTTATGATCACATGCTTGGGGAATACATCACAGCTCACAAATTATTGGAATTTGAAAAAAAATTCCGAGAAAATCCACACATTTTGCACCAGCCAAAAGCGCCAAAAAACAACACATGGCTTAGTTGTCAGTCAACATATAATGTTTCAGCTCCACTTAATTCTTGAATGGAAGCTCCTTGTCATTTCTCTTATTCCCTTTCTAAAACACTATTTAAATCAAAAAGAGAGAAAAAGTTGCTAGTTTCCATTCATAGAATGATAAGTTTGCCTAACGAAAAAAAGAAAGATAAAATTTGCACAAAAGATTTGTTGAGCACATGTATGTTTTAATATTACTATTTAGTTTCCCCTCAGATTTTTATCTTTCATGTTTAGCTTAAATAATGTATCATATCTGGGCAGTTGATTCTCCAAACAACTCCTAGAACCAAGTACTTTGGCATCCAGAGGAAACCTCTGCCTCTTGAACCTACTGTGCTTCTACGGGAGGCCAACAGGCGGAGAGCTTCACTTTCAGCTGGAAATATGTTTGAAATGTTTGACGGTCGCCAGGGTCCTATGGAAGGGTAATGAAATGATATTATATTGTTTGAGATGGACTCATGTTCAGCAACCTGTTCAGAAGTCCTATATTTTCTGCTCCAATTTATCAATCTGATTTATATGCTGACAGATCAGGTTTTGATGCATCCAGAAAGATGTCACCACAAAAAGTAGTTGCAAGTTCCATGCCACGCACTAATTCTTCACCAGGAAACTTCGAGAGCTCAGTTAACCGACCTATGAGGCTTGCTGAGATTCATATTGCTGCTGAACATGCTTTGAAGCAAACAATTTCTAATTCAGGACTATTGAAATCATTATCAACATCTGAGGAGTTTGAGGTATCATCATGAGCTGACGGATTTATGTGCATGTCTTAATTGTGTGCTTTATCATTTTTCCCTCCGGAAGACTACTTGACTAGTAAATGTTTGTGAATATCTAGTGCCTTTTAGACTGCATATTTGTTAACTTTCTTATGTGTTTGTCTCTTGTTATGGGCAGAAAAAGTATTTAGAGCTAACTAAAGGCGCTGCAGACAATTACCATCATTCCTGGTGGAAAAGACACGGAGTTGTCCTTGATGGTGAGATGGCTGCTGTTGCATTTAAGCATGGACATTTTGATCAAGCTGCCAAATCATATGAGAAGGTTTGTGCACTATATGCTGGTGAAGGATGGCAGGACTTGTTGGCTGAGGTCCTTCCGAATTTAGCCGAGTGTCAGAAGATACTTAATGATCAAGCTGGCTACTTACTATCCTGTGTGAGGTTACTTTCTCTTGATGAAGGATTATTTTTGACGAAGGAGCGTCAAGCTTTTCAATCAGAAGTTGTTCGTCTTGCTCATAGTGAAATGAAGGACCCTGTGCCTCTTGATGTATCATCATTAATTACATTTTCCGGAAATCCTGGGCCTCCATTGGAGTTATGCGATAGGGATCCTGGTGTCCTTTCGGTAACTGTTTGGAGTGGTTTTCCAGATGATATAACTCTTGACTCAATCAGTCTTACATTAATGGCAACACATAATGCAGATGAAGGTGTAAAGGTATCTGTTGCTAGGTATTATTAATCGGAGGTTTGTGGTTTTTGATTATTTATTCCCTGAATTACTCAATTTTCCTTTTTAATTCTAGGCATTGAAGAGTTCTACAGCTATTGTGTTACACCCTGGTCGGAATACTATTACCTTGGACCTACCACCTCAAAAACCAGGATCATATGTTCTTGGAGTTCTTACTGGGCAGATTGGGCAGTTGAGTTTCAGATCTCATGGCTTTTCAAAAGTTGGTCCTGCAGATAATGACGATGTTATGAGTTATGAAAAACCAGCTAAACCCATTTTGAAGGTAGCTTCTCTTCTAACAGGGTGAAAAGAATGGAATCCGACAATTCAGTAGAAGATTAAGAGTCTTGTTCATATGAAATTCTCATTCCTTCCTTTGATGTTTTCCTCTTGACCTTTCCTATGTAACTTCAATTAATTTTTTGTTAGGATTTGGTAAATATAATCCGTCATCCGTTTTCACTAGTTCTGTTTATCTTTGTATCAATAAAAGAGAGTTAGGGTCGGATATCTAATAATACCATTTATCTGCTTTTAGGTTTCCAAACCTAGAGCCCTTGTCGATCTTGATGCAGCTGTTTCATCCGCTTTGTTAATAAATGAAGACCAATGGGTTGGCATTTTAGTTCGGCCATTAAATTACTCCCTTAAAGCTGCTGTCTTGTATATTGATACTGGTCCAGGATTGGAGATCGAAGAGTCACACATAATTGAAATGGAAAGCCATGTTGGTCCATCTCAGATTGATGATGGCCAGATGCAGAAGGATGGTGCTCAAATACATTCTTTGAATTCTGAGAAAAAGTTTGAAGAATTGACCCTTCATGATGGTAAAATAGTGTTTCCAAATTGGGCAAGTGACACTCCTTCTATACTTTGGGTTCTGATTCATGCCATCAGTGACACGCTTAGCAGAGGATCGTCTTCAGGTAAAGACGGTGATGGAAAATCTTGATGGTTCCATACATGTGCATTTTATATTTGAACCACATGTACTTATTTTGGTTATTCTCTTCAGTTACAACAAGGAGAGAGAGTATTGTAGATGGAATGAGAACAATAGCTCTGAAACTTGAATTTGGAGCGTTCCACAATCAGATATTTGAAAGGTTTTTCCATTTCCATGATCCTTATGTTTTAATCATTATAATAGATCATACACCTGTTGAATTATAAGTGCCATGCATCTTTTTTATATACAGTTTCCTTTTCTGCCATTAGGTACATAATATTGATAATAATATGTTACCTTGTTATCCAGGACCCTAGCTGTGCATTTTACATATCCTTTCTATGTGAGGACACGTGTTACTGATAAATGTAATGATGGTACCCTGCTTCTGCAGGTATGGTTCCTTATTTTTTCGTAATTATTTAATTAACACTTGATTATGAACTATACTAGCCAACCATTTATATGAGCAGAATAAATGGGAGCCAAGGCACCATGTAGAATTAAAACACCTTCCCTTTCATTGCTTTCTGTGCTAAAATTGGAAATAACAAAATGCATTGATCACTATTTGAGGAGAAGAAAATAATATTTGATAGATTGAATTTGTAAATTTTAAAGGAGTTTTCAAATGTGTCACCATCATAAGAAATGGCTTACAACAAAGTATCAATGCCTCTATAACCATTTGGATGTGGTTTGAAGTTAGATCCTTCTGATCCTCATTCTTCCAAATAAATTTTCGTCACAAGGTTGGGCAAGCTTATTTCAAGCACAAAGGCCTCTTGTACGAGGGGACGAGTTAAACATGAAACAGCATCAGCTTCTGGGATGGTTTATGACACAACTCAGTTGGCAATAATATGCCAAAAGTCAGCTGATTTGAGCATTCTACTTGTTTGATTTATTATTAAGCATCTATAAAAGGTTTAACAATATTGTCTATGTATGCACTAAAACTTCTATGATTTCCTCTTTTATTTTATTCATATATTTGGTTGATAAGCGCCCACTGGTTCATGTGGCTTCTAGGTAATACTTCACTCAGAAGTAAAGGCTACATTGACCATACACGATACTTGGCTTGATCTACAAGATGGATTTGTTCATACTGGACAAACTGAGGGTAGACCTAATTCAAGTTTCTTTCCACTAATCATATCTCCCACTTCCAAAGCAGGGATTTTATTTAGTATCTGCCTAGACATGACAAATGCAGAAGGTAATTGCATTTGGCCAGAGATTAGTGAAACTATGTTATTCTTGCCTTTTAATATAGCACCAAATAATTTGAAAAGTGCCATAGATATCACAGCTACTATATAATAAATGCATAGCGACTCTAATTTTAACTGGAAGTGCTTTTCTGAAATTCTATTCATTTTTAGAGGTTTCTGGTTGGTTGACTTACTGTAATTCAAGTTTATTAATTTATGGCCAGCTGCAGCTGTCAACAACTCTTCTATTATGTTTTTCCTCTATAAGTAACCAGTTCCTTAGCAATCTTTCTGTATGTGCAAGAAAATATTCTTGTGTCTTAACCTGCAGTCCATGTTAAACATCAATGCTGTGGTTTCCAGTTTTTATTAGTTGCACGGGCACAACTGATCAGTGATTTAAATGATATGACCACTGCAGTACTCACATTTTCATTTCACTCATTGTGTTTTACCACAAGGTATTACTCGTTGGGAGTGTGGGGCATGTCAAAAGAATGTTTGTTTTTTAGTCGTGTATTTTTAAAACCTTTATTTAACTGATATGAATATAGCTATTAGCTAAGCATTTATGGCGTTTTCTTAGTTGACAATCTTGGTCATCATGGCCTAATTTACCTGTGTGACGTTTTTATCTCAATAGAACTACTTACCTACGAAAATAATTATAGCCTGATTTCTAATATTAATCGGCTGATTTCTTTCTTTTGTTTAAAAAAAAAGCAGAAGGTACCGGGGAGCAACCAGAAAGCATATTAAATATAAAATATGGAATTTCTGGTGATAGAACAATTGGAGCCCATCCTCCTTTCACAAATAGATCTACTGGAGTTGATGGTGCTGGACAGGAGTTGATCTTCAAGAGTGCAATTACTTTGCAAAGGCCTGTGCTTGATCCTTGCCTAGCCGTTGGTTTTCTTCCTCTCCCTTCAGATGGCCTAAGAGTTGGACAACTAGTTAAGATGCAATGGAGGGTGGAAAGGTTGAAAGATTTGGACGATAAAGAAATTTCTGAACAGAATGTAAGTCCCAGTAAACAACAGAGAAGAATATTTGCTACTTTTTCTACATTTTTATGATATCTTAGATCTCCAGTTTTTATGTCATCGAGGCAGTTGAGCGGCTTCACCTTATTTATTTGTGTGATTTTATTTCCTGTTTCTCCGCTAATGGTGTGTTTGGATTAGGAGAGAAAGAGGGAGGAGAGAGTGAGGGAAGAGAGAGTAAGGGAAGAAAGAGTGAGGGAAGAGAGAAAGAGCCCACTTCTCTCCACTTGTGGAGAGATTATAAAAAGCACTAAACTAATCTTTCCTCCCTCTCTCTTTCCTATTTCTCTCCTTAACCAAACATCCTAAAATCACTCTCTCTTCCCTCACTCTCTCTTCCCTCTTTCACCCCAAACAAACACACCCTAAGTGAAGACGCAATCACTTCCTTTCTGTGCCCTTCCTTAGGACCTAGTTACAGGATGCTTAAACAATTTTGGATGGTGAATACTTTGACAGAATTCTATTTGATTTGCTTGGAACAAATTGAGAGAGAGGACATAAATTAGAGGCTCTTTTTTTCTTTTGATAATAGAGGAATGGCTTTTTAAGGGGAGGACTTTTTATTTTTTCCCCACTTGTTTTTTCGAAGCAACTGAGCCACCAATGATTTTGATAGATGATAATTTTCATTTGTTCGGGGCCAACAAACAATGCAAGAAAGAAAAGTTATTTGTATAAACCTTTCATTGGCTCATCTTTGTGTGATCGATTTAGTTGGTCTATTATAAAAATCATTCTTTTTCTATTAGGTCTTTCCACATGATTCTCTTTAATTTGCCAAATATAGTAATAAACTTTTTTGTTCTTCCGATTCGTCCTTCAACAATTTTTTTGTCCAACCCTTCCCAAACTACAAAGCATGTGATTATTCTCGTATAATGATGTCAACACGGTGCATGTCTCTTATCTCTGTATTTTCATTGGAGAAACAAAAAGGCAAAATCGGTTATATATCTGGTTTCTGAAGCATTGTTTCAATCCTGAATCTGGATGAATGTTCTGCAAGTATTTTGTGATTCTCGTATACTCTTCATGTATGATGTATGATGTTTGATGCTATATTGTTTTAAATTTTGACAGGATGATGTGTTGTATGAGGTAAATGCAAATTCTGGAAATTGGATGATTGCTGGAAGGAAAAGAGGACATGTATCTCTCTCCACAAAAGAAGGTATATATTCGTTGGTAGTTTGTTTAGAAAAAACATCTTTTTAGGTAACTGTGAAGAACATATTTTGCATTAGATTATCATTTAGGAGTTATTACTTGCAATGTCGCTATGCCTTTATTGAGTTTTATTGATATTTAAATTTTTTTCTTGCCATGATAGGTGCAAGGATAATTATCTCAATATTATGCATGCCACTGGTGGCTGGTTATGTTCGTCCTCCTCTACTTGGGCTGCCAGAAATTGATGAGGCAAATATAAGGTGCAAACCTGCTGGGCCACATTTGATCTGTGTTTTGCCCCCAGCTCTCAACTCATCCTTCTGTGTTCCAGTTAATTCATGATTTTAGGCTGTTTTCTCACTCCAGCTTGATTGAGTTTGTGTTTCATAGGAAGTGATAATTTTTTTGTGGTTTCAGTGAAATAGGAAAATGTATCTTTTTGCCCATTGTTTTCATTTCATTGAAAAACTCCATAGTTGGATTTGTGTTGCTTATGGCTTTCAGGCAGGTATTTAGAGTGTGTTTGTACAGTGGAATTTTGTGCTCTTCCTTGTACGATAGATACAGAGACCATAACATTTTTGGGCTCTTTAAAAAATTATAGAAATTGGTATAGACATTGGAAACTTGTAATTTTTCCATTCTCTTTTAAACTTGACTAGAATTATCACCTGGCTTTTTCCATTCTCTTTATTTTCTTCTCCTCCACTGGCTTTTTCCATTACAATGAAATTTGACACATCAATCTTTGAAAACAATTTGGAATGGACTGCTTGTTAGAAAAACTATATTCTGTGATGCCAAATTCGATTTCAATGTCCCAGCATCGTGGACACGGATTAAAATATGTTTTCCCTGCGAAAATTGGCACAACTAGATAAATGAAAATTCAACGGCCGAATTGCCTTCGATCACTGGCAAAAAAATTTAAAAGCATTTACCAAGAACACAACAGCGGAGCATAACTATTTATAATGTCCAGTCAAATATCACGAGTATAATGTTACCACACTCTAAAAAAAGCCGACTGAGATTTGTTCAGAGGAGTACCACGGTATATTGGAGGAAAAAATGTTACAAAACTCTAAAAATAGGTCCCACCGAGATTTGAACTCGGGTTACTGGATTCAGAGTCCAATGTCCTGACCACTAGACCATGGGACCTAGTTATTGAACTGGTCTTAAATAAGATAAATATAATTTACTTGTAAGGAGATAGTGAAAAGGCAAACCCCAGCTTAATATGTTTCTGATCATGGGGTACCTTTAAGCCTTAATGCAATGGATTAATATATATGTAATGACATGCGAATTCTTTTCTCGTGGAGAAGCTAAGTTTTTTGGGTAACATTATTTGGTACATTATAACTAAGTTATGGCTATATTTTGCAATGATCATCTGCTAGCTTATAGCGGATAGCTTATAGCGGATCCGTTAGTTGTAAGTGTTTGACACAACTAGCTTTTAGTGTTTTTCCACTAACTCATTACTATAATTAAATTCCTCATTTATCCTCCATTAAATGAATTTCTCTCTCATTGTAAACATTAATTACAAATGTCTATTTGCGTAATTTTATTTTTATAAGCTACTTCAACCGCTAATTTTACCAAACATTTTAAATTCAATCCGCTACATCATTCGCTATAAGCTAGCTTATCTGTTATCCGCTACTTTTTGCCAAACAGAGCCTATATAGGCTATAGCACAAGCCAAACTGAATGAGTTTAAGTTAATGGAATATTATAGGACTTTATAAAATGCAATTGGTAATTTATGTTAAGGGTTAAAATGGAATCTCCTCAAGTAATGTGATAATAGGTCACACCAAATCCTACCTGAAAATTAAACATCACTTTGAATTGAAAACATACATTCAAACCTTCGATGTATGTTTGTATTCACAATTAAATGAAAATGCATCAAATACTTCTGTTCATTTTCGTGCTGGATTCGAACCAAGGGTCAGGAGGTTGAACTACAAAGTCCTAACCAACCAACCATCAGGAAATCAGCTATTGTAGCTTTTGAATGTGCCTCAGGATGTGACAAACATTAAAACCGACACACAACCAAACATGCTAATAGTCTTCATAGGTTAATTAATTCAAACTTTCAAACTTATGATAAAATAGATTCAAGTAGAACAATAGAAAGACTGAATGGTGGAAGAGCATATTTGCTTCAACTGATTAAAAATGTTCATATTTCAGACTTGGATCAAGACATGAAATCACATCAAGGGTCAAAAGTAAAATTTATTTTCAAAGTGATACACGATCAATACTATCGGTCCACAATATAAAAAGGGATTTTTTTTTTACCCCCACACCCTTCCCATCTACCCCCACATATTTTCGTATTGACATAAATACCCTTCACATAATTGACAAATTTTGACTTTTACAAGATTCTCTCTAGCATGGGACCCATAAAATCTAAAATCGTATTTACCTAATGGAAGGTAAATACGACTTGCATTTAATAACTAATAAATATGCATTAAATTGCAAGTCGTATATACGTCCCATGAAAGGTATATACGATTTGACTTTTTTTTAACCGTATTTATTAAAAAAAGTCAAATCATATATACGTATTTACGACGAGGCTCAAATTGTATATATCTATATACGATTTGAGAGAAATGTAAGTCGTATATACGTATTTACAATGAGGCTCAAATCGTATATACCTATATACGATTTGAGAGAAATGTAAGTCGTATATACCCTGTTGTGGGGATACATACGAAATTGAGATGCTGACGTCGTATATACCCTTGTTTATAGGTATATATGACTCGTAATTTTAATTTTTTTAATTAATTTTTAGTTTTGAAACAGATATTGGAGCGCCCGTAGAGTCACAGTTGGTTCCGTTCGACATCGATACTACGGAGTCATTCAGGACGGATAGGGTATATTTTTCGGTCTAATTTTTTTAATGAAGTTTGATAAATATTTAATTAATTAAGTACGTTACATTTATGTAGTTTGTAGATATTTTCTACACGTGAGGATGTGGAGGAGTGGGCTATAGCGGTTGGGAGGCACATTGGTGTTGTTGTTATCAAAGTTAGATCTGATAAAGCTGGTAAAAGGGGGACTAGAGATAAGATCATTTTCGGTTGTGAGAAGCAGGGGAAGTTTAGTAATGATTCTAGAGTCTTCGGTTCTAAGAGAAGAAGTTGTCCGTTTACTTTGAAAGCTACTTCTACACTACGTCATCGGGGTTGTGTTTACCTTGGATTTTGGTAAACACCGCTAGTTTGAAATTGCTTCTGCTTGCAGGATCAACTAGTAAATCCTAAGACCGTTTGTGTTTAAAGTTTTTCCAGAATTGCGCGTTTAAAAGTAAAAAGAAGAAGATAACCGTCGATTTCTCCGCGAAACCGTCAAATTACTCCAAATGAGGGAGGATAAAACAAAGAGAAAATTTGCATGAAACGTAAAGAAAAGGAAAATTAAAATTGCATTAATTTAAAGGGGTGGTGCACAAGATCATACATGCGTTCCTTGTACTCGTTTCTCAGTGCATGTCGGTACTTTGAGCGTGGGAACTTGGTATGAGAGATTGTGACCCGTTTTTCCTATGAGAAACTACTACGTGCTCTTGGTAACGGTTACTTGATCCTACTTCGACATCAGCCTCCAACTCCTTCTTGTCGAAATATCTGTCTTCAGCTTCTTCGACTTAGCCAAATCTGAGGTCGAAATCTACTTGATGTAACTTGATAGCTTAATTCATTTCAGTGTCGAAATTGATACTTGTCTCTTGAAATACAAGGTCAAACATTAAAAATAAATCAAACCTCGTTGACTGCATTTAATTTAGCCTGTCGAAATTACAGGCTAACAAATTGCCCCCTCAAAAATGTCTTTTTCGACAGGAGCTATGTGAATGGCAGAAAAAGAGTATTTTTGAAAATCCTTCTTCAGTCGAAGTAATGACGAAAACACTTGGGTTTTACTACTTAGATTTGAGATAGATCTTCTAAGGAAATTTATTTTTCCTAGTAATGACTGCAGTTCTTTTTTCGTCAAAGGAGCTTTCGTCTTGTTTAGATTGATTTCAATGCCTTTTTTGTGTACAACGAAACCCAAAAAGTCACCTGCACAAACACAGAAGGCACATTTAAGTGGATTCATTTTCAATCCATATTTTCTCATTCTTTCGAATGATTGTCGAAGATGGTCTATATGACCATTTCCTGAGGCAGATTTAATAACAATGTCATCTATGTATACTGATAACTCTATTTTATATAGAGTTATTTGTGCTTTTTCACTTAGATAAATGCCCAATATCAAGTCTATTATATGTTAAATATGTTAATATGAATAAAATAACAACATTTATGGTTTACAGATAAGAGAAGTCCATAACTTAGCATTTTATTGTATATTGGTATGTTTGATGTGTTTGTTCAGTGCAGCCGCAGTTTAGTGCAATTGCACCAGTTGATGCAACTGCACCAGGCAGTGCAATTGCACTTGGTGCAACTGCACCACTCTGTACCGAAGCAGCTCACAACCCCACATTGGAAGCACCTCAATTCTTACCATTGCCATAATGCTTAGTTGGATTGCTGCTTGCTCAGAAGTCACATGGGAACACATGGCCACTTGCAAAGGAGGCGCCTACAATCAAAAAGGCTTCACAAAAATCTATCTTACAAGACATGTGGCAACCATTTGTTGGACCACAAATTAAGGATGAGTGTTGAAAGCCAAGCTGATCTTCAACTTTTAAAAAGTAACCATGGTTTGGTTAACTTAACTCAGCAAGGAAACCTCAACATGAAGGAAATCTCCAAGGCTATAAATAGGACTCAAATTCCTCACTTGAAAATATTCCAAATTGTAGAGAATCATATCATATATCATATAATCTTTTTATTTTTATTTTAGTTTTTCTTAGTTTCAAAGTTTTATTTTCTTATAGTTTCATAGTGTTAGTTTGAGAGGAAGGTAAGAGGAAGTTTACAACTTCTATCTCCACTTCTTCAAGGAGCTAATAGGTGCAAGAAATTAGTTGAAAGCAAATATATGCAAGAGTTTTCCAATTGTTACTATTTTGAATCCTCTTGTAGTTTTTCCTATTGCAATATGTTTCCATTCAAATATATTTGCTTTATCATGTCCAACATGAGCTAAACTCTTTTGAGTTTGGATGTTCTAGCTTTCCAATGATCTTTTGAGGAAAGTTATTGTGTTTTCAAGTGGTGTGCACTTTAGTTCTTGTGTTTAAATTCTTAATCTTGTTTTAATATTGATCACTTAGAACAAGTAGAGTTATATTCACTTAATTGGCTTATAACTAGAAATCAAGAACTAAGTAAGGATAAGTGTTTAATAAAGCTTCTTATTAAACTTGTTTTAATAAAGTTAGCTTGTTAATTCCATGTTAATTCTTAGCTTAAGATTAACATAGTCCTTATAACAAAAGTGTAGAGATCTTAAGATACAAGAGTGTACTTACTTAAGCAACTTAGATTATCTGTAAGGGGGCGAGAGAGGCACTGACAACCCTACTCTTTACCGCAAAAAAAACAGGATCATATAGAGCTTGTAACGAAACTCTGACGAAAGTAGCTGACCAGCACACACTGATGCAACTGCACTAAGTGCAATTGCACCACAAGAAAACACAATATTCTCAAGAGTGATTTAGTTTGTGAAAACATCCCAACTCTCATTCTCAACTGATTTCTTACACAATTTACTTGCTTTCTGTTTATTTCTGTTTTCATTTCAACTTCAACCAAAACCCAAAATTTTGAATAGTGTAGTCACACTAGTTTGCCTTTCTTTACAAACAACACATAAGAGTTAATCCAATCTCTGTGGGTTCGATCTTTTATACTATAACTTGTGACTGTGTATACTTGCGCATAATGTTATCTATTTACACAACAGCAAGTTTTTGGCGCCGTTGCCGGGGATTGTCATTAATTTTTGTTGTTTTAAAGATAGTAGATTAGTGTTTATTTTTTATTTGTTTTGTTATTCTGGTATTTTGTTTTTCTGTGCAGAAACAGGTGCATTTACACCTAGTGCAACTACACTAGCTTATGCCCAGAGACAGATCTCCAGAATTTGATTTAAATCCAGAAATAGAAAGACAGTTTAGAAGGTTGCGTAGACTCCAGAAACAAAGACTTCAAAGTTGCAGCAATACCATGTCTCAACAAGGTGAAGGAGAAGGCTCAAGACCAGCCTCAGTCAGAGGTGGTCCTGGATCACAAGCAGATGCTGAAGCAGATCACAGAAATCAATTCATTCACATGGGACCAATAGGTATGATTAATGATAGAGATAGACCTATGAGAGATTATGCTATGTTTGATCATCAAAACATGCAAACCAGCATAGCAAGACCTCACATAGAGGCTGTCCATTTTGAATTTAAACCTATGATGTTTCAAATGTTACAAACAATTGGTCAATATGGTGGACATCCTCATGAGGATCCCCATGCGCATTTAAAACAGTTTTTAGAAATATGTAGTAACTTTATCATACCTGGTGTTAGTGAAGATGCATTTAGACTTAAGCTATTTCCATATTCTCTGAAAGATAAGGCTAAATCATGGTTAAATTCATTGGAGCCTAATTCTATTCATACATGGAATGAAATGGCTGAAAAGTTTTTGTCAAAATATTTCCCACCTATCAAAAATGCCAGAATGAGAAATGATATTACATCTTTTAGACAAAAAGAATCTGAATCATTGTTTGAAGCATGGGAAAGATGGAAAGAACTGTTAAGAAAATGTCCACACCATGGTCTTCCAGTTATTATTCAGATGGAAACATTTTATAATGGTTTGGAACCACAAACTAGAATAATGCTTGATGCATCATTTGGTGGTGTTTTGTTAAATCTGTCTTATAATGAAGCATGTGAATTGATTGATAGAATTGCTACTAATAGTTCTAGTTGGCCTACTGAGAGGGCAAGTACCCAAAAGAAATCATCAGGGGTACATGAAATTAGTGAAATATCAGCCCTATCTGCTCAAGTAGCCTCACTAGCAAACATGTTCAAAAACTTCACCACAACCAGTGCAACTGCATCTAGTGCAGCTGCACCAATTGAGAACACTGCAGCAGCAATAGAACAAGCCCCTCCAGGAGCTGTAAGTTGTGTTTATTGTGGAGGAGGTCACCTTTATGAAGAATGTCCTAGCAACCCTGTCTCTGTAAATTATGTAAGTTATGATAGGAATAACAACCCTTACTCCAATACCTATAATGCTGGTTGGAAGAACCATCCAAACTTCAGATGGAACAATACTAGTGCACCTGCACCAAGTGCAACTGCACCAACCATTCCACCAAGATTTCAATCTCAAAACTACCAAAGGCCACCACAACAACAACCTGCTACTTATAACTCCTTAGAAGGTTTGCTCAAATCTTTCATTAGTGAAACTAGAACAGCTAGGCAAGCCCAAGATGCATCAATCAAAAATTTGGAGAATCAGGTAGGTCAGTTAGCAACTGCCCTGTATCAGAGACCAACAGGTACATTACCCTCTAATACAGAAGCAACTCCATCTCAAAGGCCAGGTAAAGAACAAGTGAAAGCTATATCTCTCAGAAATGGGAAGGATCTAGCAGAACCTTATGAGAATGAATGTATAGGTAAGGGAGAAAAATATAAAAATGAAAAAAGTTCTCAAAATGCAGAAGCACCTGATGCATCTGCATCTCATGAAGTTCCAACTCCAAGGTTAGTTCCTGAATACCCTCCTCCTCCTTTTCCTCAAAGATTAAAAAAGGCACATGAGGAGAAGCAATTCAGTAAATTTTTAAATGTTCTAAAGCAATTGCATATTAATGTTCCCTTGATTGAAGCATTGCAACTAATGCCTAATTATGCTAAATTCATGAAAGATGTTCTTTCAAAAAGAAGAAGATTAGGTGAATTTGAAACAGTTGCTTTGTCCAAAGAATGTAGTTTGATTTTGCAAAACAAAATTCCAAGAAAATTAAAAGATCCAGGTAGCTTTACAATTCCATTTTCAATAGGTAATTATTATACAGGTCGTGCATTGTGTGATTTAGGAGCAAGCATCAACTTGATGCCTAAATCTGTCTTTACACAGTTGGGAATTGGACATGCTAAACCTACATCTTTAACATTGTCACTTGCAGACAGGTCAATAGCTTACCCAGAAGGAATCATTGAAGACATCTTGGTAAAGGTTGACAAATTTGTATTTCCTGTAGATTTTGTTATTCTAGACTTTGTTGCAGATGAAGAAGTACCAGTTATTCTTGGAAGGCCATTCTTAGCAACTGGGAAAACAGTGATTGATGTGCAAAAAGGAGAACTAACCATGAGAGTAAATGATCAAGAGGTGAAATTCAATGTAATGAATGCTCTGAATTATCCTGCAGAGGAAAGTGAAGAATGTTCAGCAATTATCTCTCTTGATCATTTGGTGCAAAAGCAGTTCAACAAGCAGTATGATCATCTTACCAGTGCACTTGCACCTGATGCAAATGCACTTCCTGAAGAAGAAATGTTGGAAAAAGACATACTACCAAAGGAAGAACCAACACCTAAGGTATGGGCTAGAACTTATGAATCTCTTAATTTAGAAGACCCTAACCTTAAACAAAATTTACCCTCAATTGAACAATCTCCCAAATTAGAATTGAAAGAACTGCCTCAACATTTAAAATATGCTTTCTTAGGAGAAAGTGATACACTCCCAGTTATCATTTCATCTGAGCTATCATTAGAACAGGAGAATGATCTCATTAGTACTTTGAAAAAGCATAAGAAAGCTATAGGTTGGCAAATGGCAGACATAAAAGGAATTAGCCCTTCAATTTGCATGCATAGGATAATTTTAGAAGAGAATTCTAAAAATTACATAGAAGGACAAAGAAGGCTAAATCCAATAATGAAAGAGGTTGTAAAGAAAGAAATAATTAAGTGGCTAGATGCTGGAATCATATACCCCATATCTGATAGTGCATGGGTTAGCCCTGTACAATGTGTTCCTAAAAAAGGGGGTGTGACAGTAATAGCCAATGAAAAGAATGAGTTGATACCAACTAGGACTGTCACAGGTTGGAGGATCTGTATGGATTACAGAAAACTCAATAAGGCCACAAAAAAGGATCACTTTCCTTTGCCTTTCATTGATCAAATGTTAGATAGGTTAGCAGGAAAAGAGTTTTATTGTTTCTTAGATGGTTATTCAGGTTACAATCAAATTGCAATAGAACCTAAGGATCAACAAAAAACTACTTTTACATGTCCCTATGGTACCTTTGCATTTAGAAGGATGCCTTTTGGACTTTGTAATGCACCTGCTACATTTCAAAGATGCATGATGTCTATATTTTCTGACTTCATTGAGCAATCAATGGAAGTTTTTATGGATGATTTTTCAGTTTTTGGAGAAACATTTCCATTATGTTTATCAAATTTAGAAAAAATTCTCCAAAGATGTGAAGACACCAACCTAGTACTCAATTGGGAGAAGTGCCATTTCATGGTACAAGAAGGCATTGTGCTTGGACATAAAATTTCAAAAAAAGGTCTTGAAGTGGATAAGGCCAAGATTGAGGTCATTGAGAAATTACCACCTCCATCAACTGTCAAAGGAATCAGAAGCTTCTTAGGCCATGCTGGCTTCTATAGAAGATTCATCAAAGATTTTTCAAAAATTTCTAAACCATTGTGTACTCTTTTACAATTAGATACACAATTTCACTTTGATGAACTCTGTATGGAAGCATTTCAAAAGCTTAAAAAGGCACTGGTAACTGCACCAGTGATAGTAACACCAGATTGGAGCAGGCCCTTTGAACTCATGTGTGATGCTAGTGACTTTGCAGTAGGAGCTGTCCTAGGGCAAAGGTATGACAAAATCTTTCACTCAATTTATTATGCTAGCAGAACACTTATTGAAGCTCAAATGAATTATACTGTGACAGAGAAAGAGTTATTAGCTGTTGTATTTGCATTTGATAAGTTTAGATCCTACTTGATTGGCACTAAAGTTATTGTTTATACTGACCATTCTGCCATCAAGTATTTGCTTGCAAAGAAGGATGCAAAACCAAGGCTAATTAGATGGGTTCTCCTCCTTCAAGAATTTGATCTTGAGATTAAAGACAAAAAGGGGGTGGAGAACCAAGTGGCTGACCATTTATCTAGATTAGAAAGTGAAAATGCAGGTACACAAGAAATCAAGGAGAATTTTCCAGATGAGAAGTTGTTGGCAATTACCAATAATACAATAAGTGCTTGTGCAATAAGTGCAATTGCACCAGCCAGTGCAATTACACCAAGTGCAACTGCACCATGGTATGCTGACATAGTCAATTTCCTTGTGAGTAGAATAATACCAAAGGACATGAGCTATCAACAAAGAAGGAGATTCTTCCACATAATCAAGCAATACTATTGGGATGAACCCTATCTGTATAAGATGTGTCCAGATCAAATAATGAGGAAATGCATTCCAGAATCAGAGCAGCAAGCAGTGCTTCTGCACTGTCATTCAGCACCATATGGAGGTCACTTTGGAAGCAACAGAACAGCAGCTAAAGTATTGCAGTCAGGTTATTTCTGGCCCACTTTATTTAAAGATGCTTATAACTGGGTCAAAACCTGTGACAAATGCCAAAGAAGTGGAAACATTTCTGAAAAACATGAAATGCCTAGAACTAATATTTTGGAAATTGAGCTTTTTGATGTTTGGGGCATGGATTTCATGGGTCCTTTTCCACCTTCTTTTGGCAACAATTGTTGATTATGTGTCCAAATGGGTAGAGGCAGTAGCATTACCAAATAATGATGCCAAATCAGTTAGCAAATTTCTTCAAAGAAACATTTTTACAAGATTTGGCACCCCAAGAGCAATCATCAATGATGAAGGCTCACATTTTTGCAATAAACTTATTGAAAAACTTCTTGCAAAATATGGGATCAAACACAAGATTGCTACAGCCTATCATCCACAAACAAGTGGACAAGCTGAATTATCTAATAGGGAAATTAAGAGAATGCTTGAAAAAATGGTTGGACCAACAAGAAAAGATTGGTCCTTACACTTAGATGAAGCATTATGGGCATACAGAACTGCATTTAAAACTCCATTAGGTATGTCCCCCTATAGGATAGTTTATGGCAAAGCATGCCATCTGCCTATTGAGTTAGAAAACAAGTCATATTGGGCTATTAAAAAGCTGAATTTTGATCTCACTAGGGCAGGAAAACAAAGGTTTTTCGAGCTTAATAAATTAGAAGAATTTAGGCATTTCTCTTATGAGAATGCAGAAATGTACAAAGCTAAAACCAAAGCATGGCATGATAAGAAGATCCAAAGGAGAGAACTTAGAGAAGGAGGATTGGTTCTGTTATACAATTCTAGGTTGAAATTGTTCCCTGGAAAATTAAAATCAAGGTGGTCAGGACCATTCAAATTAGTTAAAGTCTATCCTCATGGCGCAGTTGATCTTTATGATGCAGCCTCAAATACCACTTTCAAGGTAAATGGGCAAAGAGTGAAAATGTATTATGGTGAACATGTGGTGCAAGGTGAAAGCACCACTCATTTTGAAAATTCCTGAAACAAGGAAAAGTCAGGCTGAAAGACTCTTAAAACAAGCGCTTGATGGGAGGCAACCCATAAATTTTTGATAAATATTTAATATTTTGTGCAATTTGATGTTTTTCAAGTGTTTTGTAGATAAACAGGAATTGGTGCAACTGCACCAGGTGCAAATGCACCTATTTACTCATCAGGAGCAATTGCACCGAACCACTTTCCAGTGCTACTGCACCAACAATTTCAAAAAGGGAGGATGATTTTGATGAAGTGCCAGCGCAACACAACGTACTTCAGTTTAAATGGTGTGGATTCACCTAATCAGACACGTGTAGCCTTGCATGTTAGCCCACATAGCCTAACGGCTAGAAACATCCATCAAATCAACCTCCACTCATACCTTTACCTCATTTAAACCATCCCACTAAGCCAAAAAGTAACCGTTCACCACTTCTTTCAATACTCAAACAGTAACCACTTCTCACAATCTCTTCTCTCTCAGAAATTCCCAAATCAATTCACTGTCCATCTTCAACCTCTCAACATTTCAAAGCAAAAATCAAACCCCAATCTCTCAAAATGATACGCAAACAAGTAGCAACAAAGTCCTCTGGCAAAACTTCAGGTGCAGAGCCATCAAAGAAATCATCTGGTGCAACTGCATCAGTAACCGTCTCCATTGATGTGGCAAACCCACACTTCTGGGAGATGAAATTCTGGCCGGAACGTGGCTATAATCTGATGAGGGCACATCCCAACTTCTTAGCAACTGTTGATGCTCAACATTGGGATTTGTTCGTCCAACACAGGGCTTATTACTTGGAACAACTGGTGAGAGAGTTTTATGCTGGAATTCTGAATAGCAAGGGAGGTAAATCTCAAAACTTCTCTATTGTTAGGGGTAGAAAAATCTATTTTGATGAAAAGAGGCTGAATGATCATTATAATCTGTTATATAATGGCCCTAATTTTGATGAAAAAATGGAAACCTACGGGAAGAAACAAATGGAGATTATTAAATCACGGGTAGCAGTACCTAATGCACCATGGGAAAAGTTCACTCATACTGAGTTTAAGGTGAAAACCAAATATCTTATCCCAGAATTAGGAAACTGGCACATTTTCATAAACTGCTCCATTCTGCCCACTTCACACACTTACACAGTCTCTAAGGATAGATTGATCATTCTTGATTCAATCTTGACTGATGAGAATGTGAACATTGGAAAAATTATCAACAAGGAAATCTTAGATTGCTCAGACAAAACAGAAGGATTCCTTTATTTTCCATGTTTGATTACTGAACTGTGTATAAAGCAAGGGGTTCATATCACTGTTGAAGAACATCAGTACAGAAAATTTCCACCTGGAGCCTTATCTGCAGAGTTGAAAGAAAGAAAAATAGCAAGAGAACAACCAAACTTGGTGCAAGAGCATCTAGTGCAAAAGCACCAAGCTGTTTGGAAGTTCCAACAAGAACAGCATGAATGGCTACAACAAAGGCTTTTGGAAATTTCTCAATTACCCACAGTGTTAGACACCCCAGAATTTCCATCCTGGGTATTTGAAGAAGAAGAAGATAAAGAAAAAGAGGAGAGTGAAAAAGAAGAAAAGAAGAAGAAAGTATTGAAAAGAAAGAGGGAGACCAAAGGAAAAAGAAAAGGAAAGAAGAAAAAAGTGGAGGAAGTTCTGGATGAAGACTCGGAGGATACTGATGAAGACCCAGAAACTGTTAAAATAGTGAAAGAAATGGAGAGAAATGAAGATGAGGAAAGTGATGAAACTATATCTGATTTAGATTTGACCATGGAGGAAATGTTAAGGAAGAAGAAGGCTGCTAAAAAACAAGCAGAACCAATTCTCACTCCAGTAAACCCATCCAAGCAACAAACCCAAATCACCCCTGAACAAGAAAAATCCCCATCCATTTCACCAATTCAATCACCACAATACAAATCACCAACTCCAAAAGAACCAACACCACCAACACAACCAGAAACCACTCAAGCTGACACCATTGTTCCAACTAACTCCAATATTTTGAAAGCAAATGTGCAGGTTACTAATGAAGAACCAGGGGAGAAAACTGGAACAGGAGGTTCTGAAGTATCAGCAGCTGGTGCAACTGCATCTTATACTACTGCATCAAGTGCTGTTGCACCCCAGCATATTCCAACAGCATCTCTCTTCACATCAGATCAAGTGCAAAACACAATTGCAGTAGTGCTCAAAGAGCTAGCAGATAAAAGAAGAGAAGATTCTGCAACACTGCTTAAGGGAATTACTGAGGCAGCTGGGATTGCTCAAGAGACCCCAACAACAGGTGAAGCTGAGAAGGAGGTGGACAAATCTGGTAAAGAAGGAAAGGCTAAAGAACCAACTGATGTGCAAGCAAGGGAAGTGGAGGAAGGTCAAAAACAACAAGCCAAGGAGAAAGAAAGAGGTCAAAAATCAATCACTGAAGAGACTGCTGCAAAGGAGAAGCAACCACAAGAAGTTGCTGATCAGAGCAGTGCAGTTGCACTTGGTGCAACTGCACCAGCAGAAACAATTGGTGCTGATGCACCACCTGAACCAGAGAAGACAACAACAAAACCAACTGAGCTTGGAGCAACTGCATCCAAGGCAGCAGCAGCAAAGAGGCCAAAGAAATTACAAGTCAAACGTGCAGCAACGAGGGCTAGCAACAGACTCAGATCTGGAGCAAAACCCGAGTAATTTTAAATGTTTTTATTTTTCAAAACTTTATGAACTTATGTTATCTGTTTTGTTTTGAGTCCAACATGTATTAACCCCCCTCCCCCATTTTGAACAAATTTCTTTTGAAAACTCAACTTAAGAGCAGTGAGGACACTGCTCACTTTTAAGTTGGGGGGAGAGCACTCAAACTTTTAAATGCATGTGTTAGTCTATAATATGTATGTTTGTTTTAGTATTTATATGTGTTTTATTTATTTATATTGTGTTAATAAGTGTCATGTTAAGTATCATATTTTTACTAATTTTTTACAAAAATAAATAAACGTTTTAAAAAGATTTGATGAGTCTTGAAGCATGATCAGCTTATACCCTTTTTTTTCAAAAACTTAAAGAAAAATGCAATTTGTGAACTGATTTTTAATGATGAAACAAGAGAAAAAGAAAAAGCCTTGTTTTTTCCAAAGATAACCATTGTTATTATCACTTCAACACATCAAAACTGAATTTTGAAAAGAACCTTACTATGTGATAAGCTATCCGATGCAAGAGGGATTTTGAGAAAACTAAGGTCAAAAATAAATTTTTATTAAAAATATAGAAGAGCTTAAAGAATTAAGTTTGGGGGAATTTTTATGAATACAAAGGCTTAAGTATGAAAAACTTAGAGTAGTCAATGCATATAGGTTACCAAAAGAGCTCAAAATGAAAGAAAGCTTTATTGCCTGAGTCATAAACTGTACCTGTTCCAATAAGTGCATTTGGTCAGAAAAAGAAAAATTCAAAAAGAAAGAAAAAGAAGAAAAGAAGACAGAACTGACCAAAGGAAAAAAGTATGCATAAGGAGGACAGTGAGGAGGGCAATATTAGCTAGAAGTCTTGAAAAGAAAAATCAAGTGCAGTTGCACTAAGTGCAACTGCACCATCAAAAAGTTTAGTGCAATTGCACCAATACAAAAAAAAAAAAAATACCTAGTGCAATTGCACCTCAGAAAAACAATGCACTTGCACTCACTGCATTTGCATCAAGAAAAAGAACCTCCAGAAATACAAAAAATGCATTGACTCAACATTTTGAAATACTCTATCCAAGCCCTTTGTTGTGCTTAAGGCCCCCACTCTTGAGGACTTTGTTAGTCTACTCTATATTTTGAAACATCTTTGTTTTGACCGAACGTGATCTAAATTTTTCAAAGGCTAGGAGAAACTTGTTACTTAGTTTTGGAACTGATTGAATCTCAGTGGGACACACACTCACACAAATGAGTTTTAATAGCTTTGGATGTTTTGGAATTCAAAGGCACAAAAGACGAAAGTTCTGAAAAATGAAGTTCATGAGTTGCATTTATTGAAAAAAAAAAAACATTCTGTGAAAGTGATATGAGCTGATCTGTTCTTCTTGATTCTGGAAATCTTATTTGTGTTTTCTTTTTGTCATTGCTTGAGGACAAGCAACGATTTAAGTTTGGGGGTGTGATAACTCTATTTTATATAGAGTTATTTGTGCTTTTTCACTTAGATAAATGCCCAATATCAAGTCTATTATATGTTAAATATGTTAATATGAATAAAATAACAACATTTATGGTTTACAGATAAGAGAAGTCCATAACTTAGCATTTTATTGTATATTGGTATGTTTGATGTGTTTGTTCAGTGCAGCCGCAGTTTAGTGCAATTGCACCAGTTGATGCAACTGCACCAGGCAGTGCAATTGCACTTGGTGCAACTGCACCACTCTGTACCGAAGCAACTCATAACCCCACATTGGAAGCACCTCAATTCTTACCATTGCCATAATGCTTAGTTGGATTGCTGCTTGCTCAGAAGTCACATGGGAACACATGGCCACTTGCAAAGGAGGCGCCTACAATCAAAAAGGCTTCACAAAAATCTATCTTACAAGACATGTGGCAACCATTTGTTGGACCACAAATTAAGGATGAGTGTTGAAAGCCAAGCTGATCTTCAACTTTTAAAAAGTAACCATGGTTTGGTTAACTTAACTCAGCAAGGAAACCTCAACATGAAGGAAATCTCCAAGGCTATAAATAGGACTCAAATTCCTCACTTGAAAATATTCCAAATTGTAGAGAATCATATCATATATCATATAATCTTTTTATTTTTATTTTAGTTTTTCTTAGTTTCAAAGTTTTATTTTCTTATAGTTTCATAGTGTTAGTTTGAGAGGAAGGTAAGAGGAAGTTTACAACTTCTATCTCCACTTCTTCAAGGAGCTAATAGGTGCAAGAAATTAGTTGAAAGCAAATATATGCAAGAGTTTTCCAATTGTTACTATTTTGAATCCTCTTGTAGTTTTTCCTATTGCAATATGTTTCCATTCAAATATATTTGCTTTATCATGTCCAACATGAGCTAAACTCTTTTGAGTTTGGATGTTCTAGCTTTCCAATGATCTTTTGAGGAAAGTTATTGTGTTTTCAAGTGGTGTGCACTTTAGTTCTTGTGTTTAAATTCTTAATCTTGTTTTAATATTGATCACTTAGAACAAGTAGAGTTATATTCACTTAATTGGCTTATAACTAGAAATCAAGAACTAAGTAAGGATAAGTGTTTAATAAAGCTTCTTATTAAACTTGTTTTAATAAAGTTAGCTTGTTAATTCCATGTTAATTCTTAGCTTAAGATTAACATAGTCCTTACAACAAAAGTGTAGAGATCTTAAGATACAAGAGTGTACTTACTTAAGCAACTTAGATTATCTGTAAGGGGGCGAGAGAGGCACTGACAACCCTACTCTTTACCGCAAAAAAAACAGGATCATATAGAGCTTGTAACGAAACTCTGACGAAAGTAGCTGACCAGCACACACTGATGCAACTGCACTAAGTGCAATTGCACCACAAGAAAACACAATATTCTCAAGAGTGATTTAGTTTGTGAAAACATCCCAACTCTCATTCTCAACTGATTTCTTACACAATTTACTTGCTTTCTGTTTATTTCTGTTTTCATTTCAACTTCAACCAAAACCCAAAATTTTGAATAGTGTAGTCACACTAGTTTGCCTTTCTTTACAAACAACACATAAGAGTTAATCCAATCTCTGTGGGTTCGATCTTTTATACTATAACTTGTGACTGTGTATACTTGCGCATAATGTTATCTATTTACACAACACCATATACTTGCATAAATTTTTCAATAAAATCATGAAACATAGAATTCATTGCCCTTTGGTATGTTGCCCCAGCATTTTTAAGGCCAAATGGCATTACAACCCATTCATAGACCCCCAATGCCCCTGGGCATCGAAATGCTGTTTTTGACGTATCTTCTTCAGCAATATATATTTGGTTATATCCAGAATAACCATCAAGCATGCTTAGGTATTCGTAACCTGCAGCTGACTCTACTAGCATTTCTGCCACTGGCATGGCATACTCATCTTTAGGTGTAGCATTATTTAAATCTCTAAAATCTATACACACCCTAAGTGTACCATTTTTCTTAATTACAGGCACTATATTAGCAAGCCCTTCGACATACCTGGCAGTTCTGATGAACTTGCTCTTCAGTAACCTTTCTATTTCTGCCTTGATCTTTACCAAGGTTTCTGGTGCAAATCTTCTTGGCGTCTGCTTCACTGGCTTCTTTCCTGGTCGAATTGGTAGTCTGATTTCAACAACTTCTCGACTCAACCCTGGCATTTCATTGTAATCCCATGCAAAGCAGTCTTTGTACTCCTTCGGCAATTCAACAATCTGCGCCTTCAACTCTTGATCAATTTTAGCACTGATGTATGTTGGCCTTTTTTATTGAGCCATCTCCCAAATCAATTTCTTCTAAGGGATATTGTGCTTGGATCCTTTTGGCTGAACCCATTGGATCTTTTTCAAAACCTAAAGACTCATCATCATAGACGCAATCAAGCCTCTGGTTTTCGACAATGTTGTCTTTATTTTTATCTTCAGCGGCTTCATCAACTAATTGTTGTTGTAAGTCAGCTTCTAAAACCGCTTTTTGCTTATTTTCGGCCACATAGGCCGTAACTCTATCCCATACAGTGGGTTCATCCATAAATAACTATTTACGGTCCTTCCCACCCTGTAGGCTTGACATAGCCTTGTGGGTAGTTGTCTTCGTCAATGACCTCTCTATCCCAAATGAATCCATAGTTGGGAACAAGAATCACTGAGGTCCTCACATTATCTTGGCTTTCATAACCATGTTCAGAGGAAATGCATGGCGCAATGCTCGCCAGTTTCTTGTCGAAGGTTTTCTTGGTGATAGTATTCACTTCAGCCTTGAAATAGCTTTGATCACCCTCAATATTTTCAACTAGGCCATCTTCTCTCCAAATAATGAGCCTCTGGTGAACTGTCGAAGGAATTGCCCCCACAGCATGGATCCATTCCCTTCCCAACAGCATATTATAATTTGCCTTGGTTGAAATCACCATAAACATAGTTGGCCTTCTAATGCTTCCAACAGAAAGGTCAACTTCAATGGCTCCAAGAGAGTGGCCACTTTTACCTTCATAGTTGGTAAGGATTACGTTGTGTGTTTTCAGATCCGTTTCACACTTCCCAATCCTCTTCAGCATATGTTGTGGCATCAGGTTCACAGCAGCGCCACCATCAACCAAGATCTTGCTTACCCCAACATTGTTCACCTTTACTTCGATATACAAAGGTTTGAGATGATTCCTCATCCCACAATCAGGTCTCTCAAAGACAGCGTGTTGTTCTTCCACACAACCATTCTTGAGGACATAGTAACAGATGGGTTTGTAAGTGGTTTCTTCGTCGAAATCCTCTTCGACGTCGTTTACTTCCTAAACCACGTCATACTCAATCGGGAGGATTGAGACTACACCACACAAGACGTCGAACTCTGACCCAGAATCAGCGAAATCTAAGCCTATTTCTTCATCTATGTTGAGACCCTCTTTGATCACTGAAAGTGGTGGATATTCCATTTCAAGAGACTTTGAAGGTGTTTGTTTGCATTTCTCTTTGTTGGAATTTTCCACCTTGCTTGCAGCAGCAACTTTCTTCTGGCGTTGATACCTACGCCATTGAGTTCTCGTCATAGGGTTCTTCCCTTTGTAATTATTGTTATAGGCATACTTGTTAAATTCAGTTGCCTTATTTTGGTTAGTAGCACTAGTGCTGCCCCTGACCAATTTTGCCGGTTCTTGTTGATTTCCAACATCCTTTCCAGCATAATACACTGGGTAATACCCAGTGCTCTTTCCACCAGAATGCACCCATTTCTCGACAGGTGACTTTGCTGGAGGAACATAAGTCCTAATCTGACCTTTCTGAGGATTCCTTGTCGAAGTAAACTTATATTGGATCCCTCTGTCATTGTAACTGAACTTTGGCCTTTTGTCGACCCACTTTCCTTTACGTCTCAATTGAGGCTTGAATCCCTCAAGATTCTCGGTAGCCTCTTTGTCGAAGACAGCACTGCACCTAGGACAAAGCATGACTTCAGTATTGTTGATTTTGCAGCGATTGAGAAAATCAATCAATTCTTCTTCAGCCCTTGGATATACTATCTTCATCTTTTCAGCATACTGGTCATCAGTGACCATTTCGACATCAACCTTGTCGACAGCTTTCTCTGCCTTAGCATTTTCAGCAACATCTTCAGTGACCTCGACCACATTGAGATCAACTTCGACCAGCAATGCATCAGCTGTTGGCAAGGGATCAGTATCAATCTTCATTGGTGGCTTAGACTTGTCACCAAATTTCAGCCTTCCTTCGTTGATAGCATTTTGAACCAAATCCCTGAAAATGACACAACGGGAAGTGTTATGACCTAAGAAACCATGAAACTTACAAAAGCCTCTTTTCTGTCGTTGTTCTAATGGTGGAATCTTTAGGCCTTTAGGCATTAAGATTTGACCATCAGCCACAAGCAGATCAAATATTTCGTCACATTTAGATACATCATAAGTGTAAGTTTTTGCGACAAATTTATCATTCTTAGGTTCCACAAGATTTTTTCCATTAGAAGGTTTTAACAATTTGCAAGTATAAGGAGGTCCTGGTTTTAGTTCTGCAATGTTGACCTCTTCTTCCACATCTTCATAAGATATATCGTATTCTTGGTCACTGTCATTAGCTTCGACATAAGCAACCTTTTCTTTTTTACTTTGGAATCTACCAGTTCTGGCTTTTTCGGCTTTGAGTCTTTCGGCTTGTCGAACTCTATCAGCCAATTGTGCCATATCTCTTAAATGTAGTGTGTCTAGTTTCTTTCTTATAGTATAATCTAGACCACCAGCAGCCATTTCGACTAACTCATGCTCAGGCACTTGGGTAAACCACCTTGCTTTGAGTAGTCTAAATCTATTGAGATAATCATCAACAGATTCTGCCCCCTTGCGTCGAACGCTAGCTAGTTCTTTAAGACTAATTTTGCATTGGCCCATATAGAACTGCTCATGGAAGGCCTTTTCTAATTGATTCCAATTAAAAATTGAATTTGGAGGCAGTGTAGTGAACCATGTGAAGGCATTCTTAGTTAGAGAATTTGGAAAGTATTTCATCCTTAAATTCTCATTGTGTGCTAGATCGCCAGCCTCAGTCAAATAACGAGCCACGTGTTCGACAGTAGATTCACTGGTTTCTCCAGCGAACTTTGTGAACTTGGGAATTTTCCATCCCCTAGGCAGCTCTGTTTGTAAGGTGTATTCTGACAAGGGCGACACAAAATTAGGCCTATGTAAACCAAAGTTAAGGCCATTCTAGGCTAAAATAGTTTCGACCATATTAGCCAGATTGTTTTGTGCTCCAAAATTGTTTTGTTGCACTTGTCTGACCACTTCGTCAGCATTTTGGTTTCTATTCACCAACACAATTTCAGGGATTGCCTCTATCCTCATAGGCTCTTCGACAATTTGTTGTTGTCCTTGGTTTCCCTGATTCATAGGTATTGGAATGTTAGGTCTTTCAACAGGTACTTCGACAGGCCTGACATTCTGAATTTGGGGAATTTGCTGGTGATGTATGGGTGGAGTACCAAAGAAATCAGCAATTCTTCCCATTTGTGTTGCCAACATTTGGTAACTGTTATTAGTGTTTTGTATCAAAGGATTAAACACAGTACCAATTTGTTGTGTTAACATATTGACCATATCATGATTGCTATCATCCATTTGTTGGCATTATCCATTTGCTGTCTTAATGCCAATAAAGATGTTGTAGTCAAATTAGTTTGGGCATTTCGACTATGGATGCCCTCCGTCGAACTATGAATAGGAGAATACCCTGTACTTGCATTTTCTGCAAATGTAGACGAATTTGTCTGAAGGCCTGCCATCAATGCTGTTGGCATGCCATACGGTAAAGCCCTTCCACTCATAGTAAATGGCATATTTCCAATCATTGGATTTGCCATCAAAGGACTCGTTGGTCCTACTATTGATGGCACAGAAGCCATTGTATTAACATTTGTTAATGCTGCAGTGGTCATCATTGACACAGGAGTAATTATGGGAGAAGTTATAGCGGTTACTCCCATTGTTGTCGAAGAAGGCATAGCGACGGTTATGCCTGCGACATTTGCAGCGTTAACGTCACTAACTGACGCTTGTTCTTGTGTACTTTGTGCATTTGATGCAGAAGCATTACTTGTACTAGAGTGTGCCATCTCTGGAAGATGTTTACCACTCCTTAATTGCATGTACAGACAAACACAAAGATTAAGAATTTAACAAAAAACTTTTAAAATTAGCACAAACGTCCCACTGGGCGTGCCAATTTGTTTACCTTGGATTTTGGTAAACACCGCTAGTTTGAAATTGCTTCTGCTTGCAGGATCAACTAGTAAATCGTAAGACCGTTTGTGTTTAAAGTTTTTCCAGAATTGCGCGTTTAAAAGTAAAAAGAAGAAGATAACCGTCGATTTCTCCGCGAAACCGTCGAATTACTCCAAATGAGGGAGGATAAAACAAAGAGAAAATTTGCATGAAACGTAAAGAAAAGGAAAAGGCTTAAATGCACGTTACCCCCTGCAAATATCCCCATTTTCCATTTACCCCCCTGCAAAAATATTTTTTTAAAAAAAAACACCTTGCAAATATTAAACGTTTCTAGTTACCCCCCTCTGTTAACTTTTCTGTTAAAAAAATGATGTGGCAAACGGAACTGCCACGTGTCACCATATTATTGGATGGCTGCCACATCAGCAATGACATGGATGGCTGCCACGTCAACAATGACACATTGTTACTAAAAAATTAAGGAATTTGGGGGATATGGGTGTTGAACCCAATACCCTTTAGTTATACCCACTCACTATTACCATTGAACCACATCAATTCTTGTGAATGTTAAGCCAACTATTAATATATATCATATAAAAAACGATTCTGTAGCAGAATTCACCATCATCATCATCCTCAACAACAATAATAAACCCAGAAACTCAAATTGAAGATACGAAGAAATCCAAAAAACGAATTCAACGAAATCAAACTCATAAACGAAATCCCCAAATATCCAAAGTTTGGTGCTTAAACCTGCTGTTTCATAAATGGGTTTCATAAACGAAAAAACAGCAGGCAATATCTGTCATACCCTAATTTTGTCCGCCTAGGTTTAAAACCCTAATTTTCTGCAAAAATAAATAAATAAATTGAGAAGTGTGGTTTTATTTTGAAGAGTGAAGAGCATTGTGCATGCATTTTTGGGTTTTAAAAGTCATTCTAGGGCTTTTAAATTCATTGTTAGAGTGGAAATGCATTTGTTGTTAAAAAACAAGGTTTTTAGGGCAAAAGGGTATTTTGGTCATTGTCAAAAATAAGATAATTTCTCATCAAGAATCATTGTGCAATTTTAGAGAAATTTATTTGAGGCAAAACATTTTTGGTCATGTATGTATGTATGCGCATGCATGCATACATTGTGCACAAAATTTCAAAAAGGATCAATAGGGAATATTCTACAAAAATTTCAAGATGAGGTTTTTATGATATTTTTGGTCATGGTGATCTCATAAAATGGCATATTCCTAAGATTCCTAGTATGTGGCCTAAATTGGGTGTATTTTTGTACAATTATCCTAAGAAGAATAATAAAAAATGAAGGGATAATAGAATGGTCATATAATAGTACAATAGTACAAGATGACAACTTGCAAAACTTGGGCACCACTCTCCCTTGATATTTCGAATTCACCCCCCTTCATTTCCCTCTCATTTTGCATTTTTTTGTCCCTCATCATGTGTGTTTCAATCCTCACCCTCCATTCAAATTTTAAATGCAATCCTAGAGTGAGATGAGATGCACAATGACCTAAATACCCTTAAACCTAGTTGCTCTCTATATATACCTTAGAAACCTCATCTCACATGGACACCTTTTTTTTGGCCTCACAATTCATTCACAAAACCCTAGCACACAAACCTCTCCTCTCCTCTCCTCCTTTGGCCGAAATCACCAAACAACCATTCCCTCCTCCATTTTTCTTCATTTCACTTCCATTTTCCATCCCATATTAACTCCTACTTCATATATCTTCCTTCTCTCCTAATTTAATTCAAGCTTGCATCATCAAAGGGCATTTTTAAGCAAGCATTTCGTGGGTCTCATTGAAGTTTGGTGAAGATTCAAGTTGATTTGTGGTCTTGTTCTTCATATTAGTCATTCCTTAGCTTGGATTTGAGGTAAACTTCTTAAAACCTAGCATCATCTTCAACTTTTTTGCATCAAAATGTAGATATCATGTTTCTAATTTTGCATCCTACCATATTCATGCATTTTAGTGTTGGTATATTGTTGATTTGTTGATTATTGTTGGTGAGAGGTATCTCAAACATTTTGACAAGCACTTAGGGAGGCTTGGGTGTTTGAGATTGCTTCTCACCCTTGAATAAATTGTGATTTGTGTTGTTATCATTTTCCTTGTTGCATTTTGTGAAATAAAATTGTGTTAGGAAGCTATGAATGTTTTGCACCCTTAGCATAAAATAGGTTTAATCGAGTTTGATGCATTTCTTTATGCAATCTTGTTATTGAGGCTTGATTTTGAAGTTCCCATGTCCAAACATGTTGTTTGATTTTGCAAATATTCATTTTTCATGCCTTCTTATTTTCACAAAAAAATCAAAAAAAATATGAATAGTTGTTGATTTTGGTGTTTGATTGCTTGGATCTTGTGAATAAATGTTCCTAAGTCTTGTTAGTGTCATTGGCTCGCTTGATTTTGTGTATTTGTTGAATGAATTTGTTGTTTGGTTATGTTTTGGTTCGCAAGTTTCTAATAAGATAGGTTTTTTGTTATTTCTTTGTGAAAAGGGTTTACAATTGTGAGTAAAATGATCTCTCAAATTGTTTTGATGTTGCTTGTTAGTAACTTGTTTGCAAAATTACTCTATGTTGATGATTGGCAAGAGGACTCACACTTGTGCCTTAGGCACTTTCACTTTAAGTGATGAGGATTGCCTAAGATGATTCAATTTTCTTTGTGCAATTCTTGCTTGAAAATGCAAATGCTAGTTTTCTAACTTGATTAATCAATTTTGGTTACAAAAATGACTTGTTAATGCCCTCTTTTGGTCACTTTTGGTCTTGCAAATGTGATGTTCTTTCTAGGTCAATGTTATGCTTTAATGTTGATGATTTGGTAAAAGGACTAGACACTTATGCCTTTGTGCATTGTCTCAAATGTCAAGGATTACCAAAAGGGATTCAACCTTGTGTTTTTATCTTGTGTTGATGCCTAATTGAATTAAACTTTTGCATTATCTATTTGTGTGCCTATTCTTGTAACCTATTTGGTTAATGTTGATCTTACATATGCATGCCATTAGATGTTGATGACTAAGTGTCATTCTTGTGCTCAAATGTTGTAATTGGTAATGTTTATGCTTATGCTTACATTGTTGATTGCTTTGCTTGCAATTTGTTAAATGTTGCACTTTGGTTCTTGACTTGGAAATTGATTGAAGGTTCTACTTTCTTTTCCTTTTGGATGCCACGCCATCCCAACAAATCTTTTGTGACCAATTTCACCCTCAAACTCCCTTCTCCTTTCTTCAAATCAATCATTTTCTAAAGCTTTTCCAAACTCAATCTTTTCTCAAATTGTTTTCATAAGCCAATCAAATTCTTTCTAAGATCAACAATAAACCTTTTTGAAAACTCATAAGGAGGCAAGTCGGACGTACGGCCGGTGTTGTCTAGCGTCCTAAGATCAGAGCTGTACAGCTCAAACATCTTGGGATACTTATGAGAATTAAAACAAGTAATTAACAACTTGAACCCTATTTCAAAAAATGAGTAAGGAATCGAGTCGGATGTACATCCGGTCTTGGTTAGCGTCTTAAGGTTAGCGGGCTGTACAGTTCGTGCGAGCCTAAGATACTTGCTCAAATAAAAGCAACCAACCTCACAACAAATCTTTTTCTTCCCTAATCAAAAAAACATTTTCAATAAGTAGGGGGCACGTCGTCTGTACAGGCGGGGTTGTCTTTGTTCTAGGTCTAGTGGACTGTACAGTCTAGGACCGAAAACCCCTACAATAAAAAACACCAACACAAAGTTTCTCGACTAAGGAGAACTACGTAAGCTTTGAATTCTCCATCGCACCGAAAGATACGTAGGAGCGGGTCACATCCCGTCAAGCACACTTTTAAAAAATAATAAAAAGATTCTTCTTTTCCCCCGTTTTCAAAAACACTTTTCTCAAATAAAAAAAGAAGTAGAACGAATTGTTTCAAATCAACTCTGTCAAAACCGCACATCAAGTTAAAGGTTCCCTTTCGGTAGAAAGGAGGTGTGGGATGCTAATACCTTCCCCACACCTAACCGACCCCCGAACCTACATCTCTAGTTCTCAAAGGACCACCCGCCTTAAAAAAAGGACCCTTTTTCAATGTTTTGGTCCCTAAATAAAAAATGTTGATGGCGGCTTCACAAATTTTCACGTTGTACGATGAAAGGTCCAAACTGGATTTTTTTCGGGGTGCAACAATATCAGAGCATTGTTGATGAGAAAATGAAAGAGATTGAGCCTCTGCAAATGAAAGAGATTAAAGCTCGTCACTTTGTCAACGTTGTAGTTAATCTAACGAAGATTAACTACAAAGATTAATAATTCGACAAAGATTAATAATTCGACAAAAGATTAATAATTCGACAAAAGATCATCCTGCTGTTTAATAAATTACCATTGATTAACACACCAATTGACCAACAAAGATTAATAATTCGACAAAAGGGTTTCATAAACGAAATCAAACCCAGAAACTTTGGTGCTTGTTTCTGCGTTTTTGTTCCAATTTTTATGAAAAAACTATCTTTATTTACAACATAAATATATTAGAACGGTTTAGTATCACAAATATAGCATTGGTTTAGTGGTAATTCTCCTTGTTTGTGAGTTAGAGGTTGTGAGTTCAAGTCCTACCCCAACCATTTTCAAAATTTATTTTGAGTGTAACAGCACTGCCACGTGGCAGCTATCTACTGGTTGCTGGCGTGGCAGTGATGACATAGGGTGTTGACGTGGCGTTCCGTTTGCCACGTCCTTTTTTTTAACAGAAAAGTTAACAGAGGGGGTAACTAGAAACGTTTAATATTTGCAAGGTGTTTTTTTAAAAAAATATTTTTGCAGGGGGGTAAATGGAAAATGGGGATATTTGCAGGGGGGTAACGTGCATTTAAGCCAAAGGAAAATTAAAATTGCATTAATTTAAAGGGGTGGTGCACAAGATCATACATGCGTTCCTTGTACTCGTTTCTCAGTGCGTGTCGGTACTTTGAGCGTGGGAACTTGGTATGAGAGATTGTGACCCGTTTTTCTATGAGAAACTACTATTTATACAAATGGAAAATAACTGTACAAAGTTTAAAAAATGTAACTGCTACGTGCTCTTGGTAACGGTTACTTGATCCTACTTCGACATCAGCCTCCAACTCCTTCTTGTCGAAATATCTGTCTTCAGCTTCTTCGACTTAGCCAAATCTGAGGTCGAAATCTACTTGATGTAACTTGATAGCTTAATTCATTTCAGTGTCGAAATTGATACTTGTCTCTTGAAATACAAGGTCAAACTTTAAAAATAAATCAAACCTCGTTGACTGCATTTAATTTAGCCTGTCGAAATTACTGGCTAACAGGTTGGTGCGTGAAAGTTATGTGTGGTCGACACACCCATCCATTGCTTACTACCTCAGTTGGGTACACAGCTTTTGGTCGTTTGACCAAGCCGCAGAAGGCTATGGTTAATGAGCATGCTGATTTGGATGTTGCCCCGAAGGATTGCCTTATTGCTTTGCGAAGTCATTATCCGGGCAATGTCACTTCTCTCCCTCAAATATATAGGCAGCGCCACAAGCATCGGTCTTCTCGGAGGGGTCCTAGAACGGACATCCAGGAGTTGTTGAGATTGATTGAGTCACACAATTACTTATGTTGGAGCAGGAAGGTGGAGGTTTCTGATGTGGTCAGTGACATTATGTGGGCTCATCCCACTTCTATCAAGTTATTCCGGTTGTTTCCCAAAGACCAACAAATACAATCAACCTCTATTAGAGATTGTGGGAGTGACTAGTACGGAGTTATCTTTCTCGGTTGGGTTTGCCTATATTGCTCATGAACTTGGTATTCATTTCTCTTGGTATTGCAGCAACTTAAAGATTTATTTGACTTGCATGGGATTCAACGGGAGGTTTTTCTGACTGACAGAGATCTTGGCTGTATGGCTGGTATTCATGCTATCTTTCCTTCTGCTACTAATTTATTGTGTTCTTGGCATGTTACAAAGAATGTGAAAGCGAAAATAAAAGAGTTCGTGCATGTTGATCGGCAAAAGGACGGCATATCTCTTTGGCACAATATTATTGATTCAGCTGACGAGTCTGAGTACTTAGCTCAGTTGAAGATTTTTGAGGACTCCTGCGCCGATATTCCCGCTCTTATTAAATATGTGCACGACACATGGTTGAAACTGCATAAGGAGAGATTTATTTTGGCTTGGACTAACCATATCTCACACTTCGGTAATCAGACCACCAACAGGTATTTTGGCATTTAGTATATACGATTGTTTAAATATTTTTTTCGTTGTTTAAATTTTTTTGACACGTGTTTAGTATTTTTATCGTTGTTTAAATATTTTTGACACGTGTTTAGTATTTTTTTCGTTGTTTAAATATTTTTGGCACGTGTTTAGTATTTTTTTCGTTGTTTAAATATTTTTGACGCATGTTTAGTATTTTTATCGTTGTTTAAATATTTTTGACACGTGTTTAGTATTTTTTTCGTTGTTTAAATATTTTTGACACGTGTTTAGTATTTTTTTCGTTGTTTAAATATTTTTGACACGTGTTTAGTATTTTTATCGTTGTTTAAATATTTTTGACACGTGTTTAGTATATTTTTTTGACACGTGTTTAGTATTTTTATCGTTGTTTAAATATTTTTGACACGTGTTTAGTATTTTTTTCGTTGTTTAAATATTTTTGACACGTGTTTTAATTTTTTAAGAGCCGAATCAGCTCATTGGGCTTTGAAGAGACATTTGAAGACTTTTGAAGGTGAGTTGTCAAAGTGTTTTAAATCTATTCATGACATGCTTACACTTCACTTTGACAAAGTCATCGCCTCTTTTCAAAAAAGCATCAACCGCATCGAAGTAGCTTCGAATATTCCTTTGTTTAAGAAGCTTCACGGTCTTGTCTCTTTAAATGCTCTAGATTATATGGTGAAAGAGTTTGAGAAATCGACTTCTGGGGTTGGCCATGACAGAGGCAGATGTGGATGCATTATTCGGAAGACACATCTTCTTCCATGTGCTTGTGAGATAGGTGTCTATCATATCTCCGGTTCTTCTATTCCATTGGATGTTGTGGATGATCATTAGAAACAACTGAGTTTTGATTCTTTAGATGAAAAAACCTCCCAACAAAAATCCGATGTATGTAATATTTCTTATCAAATGGAGATGATATGGGCCAGATTTAATAAGATGACAGAGGATGAGAAATTTGTTTTGAAGAAACAATTAAATGAGCTTGCATTCCGTACCACTTCTTCAATGGTTCCACCACCATTCAAAGTCAAAACAAAAGGTGCACCAAAGAAGAATAAACAGAAATTGTATGATGCGAAAAGAGATTTATCTAGGTGGGAGCATGTAGATGAGAAGGTGAAACTCACTCAAGAATCTGGGACTTCTATCAAAAAATTATCACAGTTGAGTTCTTCCAAAAAAACATCTCAGCGGTCTTCTAAATTATCTCAGGGTGCCAATAAAAAAGTAACAAAGAAGGGAGAGATTTTAGTGAATTTACCGGATGTTCCTCATCATTTGCGGTCTTATGTGGAAAATATTGTTGATGTTAAGAATGATGGCAATTGTGGGTTTCGAGCGATTGGGGTTGGTCTCAATTTGGGTGAGGATAGTTGGCCTATCATTAGGCAAGATTTAATCAATGAGACAAAGGAAAGGGATGCACTGTATAGTTACATGTTTCGGAAGGACCGACTTGCAGAACTTCGAAAAGCATTGACTATTTAATACCACGGATTTCAGCAGCCGGATAAGTGGTTGACTTTGCCAGAGATGGGGTTCTTTATTGCAGCAAAGTATAATGTCGCCCTTGTTCAACTGTCTTTGAGTATGAGTT
Organism: Astragalus glycyphyllos; assembly: GCA_963573325.1. NCBI lineage: Eukaryota > Viridiplantae > Streptophyta > Magnoliopsida > Fabales > Fabaceae > Astragalus > Astragalus glycyphyllos. Next base: position 31,732,888 of record OY754311.1, on the reverse strand, counting down.
ATACTTATTTGCCTTTGAAAGGTATCTATTCTTCTTCGAAGTATAAACTCATATATATTCTGAACATTCGGGATTCACATTGGATGCATATTTCGATGTCTTCTGCCTGTCCGTTACCCCCCATTATTTCGATGTGGTCCCATAATCGATCAGAGAATTCTACTTCATGGTTGGATCCGTATACCGATCGTTTTGCCCTATGGCTGACTACAGCTCCTCCGGTGATTCCGACCGATGCGCCCACATGTGTAAACTTATCTGATGATTCGGACGATTTAGCCGGCCTACATTGACACTGTATATTTCTTGTATATATTTTACCACTTTTTTGTAACTATTATTATTTGTCCATGTCTACACCGTTGATTATCGTTCGAAGTGTCACCCTAACCGTTAAAATTAATGCAAATATTAATATGAAATTAGTAAAAATAAAAATAAAAATTCAAACCAAATCGTATATACCTAAGTGTGGGGTATATACGACTTGCATAATAACGAGTCGTATGCACCCCCACACCTATGTATATACGATTTGATGAACAAGGAGTCGTATACACCCCTATATACGACTTGTATTTTAACAAGTCGTATATACCTAACCATCATGTATATACGACTTATAATTTTAATCCACATCGTATTTACTTAATTTACGGTATACACGACTACGATTTTATTAAAGTCGTATATACCTATTGAAAGGTATATACGATCATGATCAAATTTGTTAAGGCCATTTTCGTCAAAAAAATTTATGTGGGGTAGATGGGAAAACTATGGGGGTAAAAAAAAACCCATATAAAAACAAACTGTGGGTGAGTGATTCTTTTGTGAGCCCAAAATATTAACATGAGCCATCTATGTTATTCTTTTATGGTAAAAAGCTTCGTTCAATTGCCAAAATTAATAATATTACAATTAAATTGATCAAACAGTGTACTCCCTCATTTCCAAAAATTTACTCCTTTATCTTTAATTAATTGTAACTATTAACTCATTTGGATTTCCAAGGACTTCTTGAAGCCAAATTTTTTTCTCTTTCCAACTTATTAAATTGTCCACCTATATATTCAGCCTATTTACCAGCAGCCTATTTTTCCATCAGTTCAACTTATAGAAATTCAACTTTTTTCAACTTGCTCGTAAGTTGAATTCAACTTATAAAGTTTCACACAAATTTGATTTAAAATTTACCCATTACAATTTGGAAAAGGAGTATATGCTGAGGCAAATGGAATGGTGGAAATTTATTTGAAGCGAATATTAGGAGTATACGGCCAGCATTCCAAGCTGATATACACGACTGCTTCTTTTTTTTAAAATTTTTATTACCAGCAGCCTTTTCATTTATGTGTGTGTGGGGCTTTATTAATTTATTAGCAGCAGCTTTTTCTTTACAAAGGGGTATTTTAGTAATTTGATATTGCAACTTTATGATTTCTTAATTTGTGTGAAAGAAGCCAAAAGAACCAAAGTTTTGGAACGGAGGGAGTATAAGCTTTCTCTTTTCCATGTTAGTAATAGAGTAACTCTAACAGTTAAACTAACCAAATCAACATTACAGACACTAGGTAGAATAGAAAATAGAAAGGCATCAAGCCAAAATCATAACATTCAAATAGTCAGTTTCTTCCTCTCATGGTCAAAGACTAGTTAGAAAAGATGAGATACCATATACAGACTATTTCTTTGGCCTTTTTAGGCACATTTCGAATGTAGGTGGTCTCAAAATTGTCCTTAACTCCTGAATTAGAAGTCAACTGACGATAAGCAAAAGATACAAGTCTGAATTGACCACAAAAGCAACCTTGTGGAATGGCTGACCAATAGATTTAGATTTGTGGTTAAGTAGTAACTATAGCTTTAAAAGGTAAAACTAAAGACTAAGCTTGCTTGGGTGCATTAATGATATTCTTGCCATTGATTAAACCTATTTGTTATTTGTACCTCTTGTAGCGTTTTTGGAACTAGAGTTTAGAAGAGAGAAAGAAAACCACCTGTTTTTTTTGTCAAAGTTGTATAGATCCATTAACTTGGGCAAGACCCAAACCAATAGAAAGCCAACTAGCCCAAACAAGGTGGAGCCCCAAAACCCATCCATTAACTCGGGTCAAGCAAGTGCAAGACATTAATGTCTAAAGCTGAAATAGTTTGGGTTGGTGACAAAAATTAATGGTCAAAATGACAAAAAAAAACCCTAAATCAGGCGAGACAACGACACAAAAATTAGCCATGGAGCAAAGGATAGCCATGCATCACTACTTTACAAAGATCTGAGGAGGATGGAGAGTGTAGTTGCCACAAAGAAGGCACTTTGAGTCAAGGCTGTGATGGTGTGGCCCACTAAATTTGATGTCTTCAAGAATTCCTCTTAACTCTTCTCTGGTGTTGTTACTTCTACCCATGTCAACAAGGGTTTGATTATCTTATTCAAAGATTGCCGAGGAGAGATGGAGGTTTCTACCAATGACCATGGCTTCACGAAGACTAAGTGTCTCATCTTGAATGTGGAGTTGTAAGTATTATTCCTCTCCCATCCGAGTTGATCTTCAGGTTGGGAGGGCCAGAGAGTAGAAACTCAGAACACTAAGTTTTGATATGGTAAAAGACATCCAGAGGGCTAGGGTTTCTCCGATTAAAAACAACATCATTGCGAGCCTTCCAGATGAACCAGAGAGAAAAGAAAAGCCAGGAGCTGAGATCCTTGGAGCTATCATTGTTAGGAGAATCTCTATTTAAAGTCTCAATCCAATGGTGAATACCAGATAATCACTCATATTTACAATTGGGTAAAGTGGTGGACACATCATCAATTTAATTGAACACACCAGTCTTCTAACGCAGAGTTAGAGCTGGGATAAGTTTTATGAGGGGGCTAAATATAAATGTTTAATTATACTTTTGGTCCCACAACTTTCTGCATCTGACATGTTTTGTCCCTCAATTTTACTTTTGGTGATTTTGTCCCCAATGCAATGATTTTTCATTGCATTTTTCGTCTCTAAAAATCATGAATTGTGAATTTTTTGTCTCTTATTTTGCCAAAATTCAATAATTTTAGGGACTAAAAGTCCAAATAATTCATGCTTTTTAGATACCAAAAATGCAATTAAAAGCTATGCAAAGTCCGGGACCAACATTGCCAAAAATTAGAAGTAGTAAGAACCAAAAATTCAATTAAACCTTTTCAAAACTAATATATTAAACAAGTAAATAGTAATTTTGGTCTTGGAATGTGTCAGACATTATTATAATAGACCTTGAATGTATCAAAATAACAAATACACCCCTAAATGTATCTTTTGTTATTGACTAAATCGAGCAACAAAAAATACATTTACGAACCAAAATGACTTACTAAAGAGACACCTAAGAATATGTTTGGAATTTTGTTACATTTGAGGACAACAATGATAATATCTCATATATTTAGGACCAAATAGTTGTTTAAACTTGGTAAATAAGTATAAAAAAAGTGACAATATCATTATTTTAAACTAGTTAATTTATTGTTGTACTTTTTATCTTCTTAGACTAATAAACTTGATTGAGGTAACTAAATAATATATCTTTGAGGTAGCTAGATATATAATATACCTAATTATTCTAATATATATATTTTTTGGGTAGCCAAAACTATCTCATTAACACACTACCCTCCGCCCATGTTCTAACACTTTTTTTAAAAGGAATCTTCCATAGGAACTAGCATGTCCTCTATTTGTAAATGTCAAGGGACTTGAGCATTATTTATTCTCAAAAACCAAATTAGGCACCGAAATTTTTGTCAGGCACTGAGATGGGTATTCACTCTTTTTTCAGAAAATAAAATATACACAGGTCAGCCCAAAAAATTCGCACTCGCATAGAATTGGGCTTGATTTTGGAATGCATAGTTGATTCAGGTTTTTCTTTTCCCCCTCCTCCTCTTTTCACTCTTTCACAGTTTCACCTCCTCTCACCACTCGAACACAGTGTCTTGATACCGAAATACAAAATTTGTCACTCGATATAGCCAGTATCAAGATATCAAGTGTGTGTACAAGGATTGAGAAGAGAGGGGTACAAGAGTGAGAAGAGAGGGGTACAAGAGTTTCCCTATTATTCAAGTGTTTTGACTCAACCTTATAAAGCTTATGGAGTCATGTAGTCCATTTTGTCATATTCCTAATCCCAAATCATGATTATTAAGACACTCGTTACAGAATCTTTTTCTTATATAATACTCCTACCACAAAGTTGTTACAGAATTTTTTTTTGGTAAATGGTTGTTACATAATTCATAGAGCTATGTGCAGGATCCGGAATTCATGCTATGGATTAATCTGAATACTATATAACCCTCGAATAAAATGTGATATCTACATTGAACCTAACAAAGGAACCCATGGTCTATTAAATGTTGAGTGCCAAATGGTCATCGACTCTGTGATGGCCTGACCCCATACTCTATCCAATCCTATAGACACACCCATACTCATCTTGTGTGTCAGGATTAGAGTAGCACATGCACCATGTGGTCCTCCCAAAGGTTGTCCTGCTACATAATAATAACGTCACCATAAACGTCAATGTTACAATTAAACAATTTTTATTATTCTATACTTAATCAGTGATTCAGATTCAGGAACCTCGTTAGTAGTAGCGTGGACAGAACTAACAGAAAAATCCAATTAACCACTTTGTCTTACAACTTGTTTTTTTTCTTTCTTGTAGTGAGTGTGACAGTAAAGCAAGAATTCTACATAAATTACGCGCGTATGTCATTGCACAATTAACGGACTAAAATTACTAACCAAGAATTAGTAAATTTGAAGATTATTATTACTCCTAAATTGATAGCACACAAATTTGGTTCACTACTAGCATTAGCAAAGCATTTAAGTTGTCTACAACTAACCACTATTTAAAGGTATGTGATGTAAACTTGCAACAAACTCGTCCAACACGTTGTTAAAGCTTCAACATCGAAAATCCCTTCTGATTGTGACTCTGCTTTCTCTTAACGGGCCACACGCCATCATTTCCAATTCACAATGTCCACAAAGTTGAAGGGTACTAAAAAGAAATATCACTACTAACTGCTTTTTTTCCCTCTATTCATTGCCATATTTCCTTCCAACTTTTTTTAAATAAATCCTTCCTCACATGGAGGGAAGAAGACACTTCACACCCCCATTTAATAAATAAGAAAGTGACATTTCCTCCTTCCTAGCCGGACCCTGTTCTTTTTACCTTCCAATTTCACCACAATCAAAGGCTTTTTTCTTCAATCAGTTTTTTCGCAGTTTTTCTTCAATATGTGACGTCAAAAAGTTGTTAGTTTGATTATTTCCCTTAGTCATCAAAATCGAATCCGACATTTTTACTTTGCGTGTAAAGTTTATAAGTAATTTGTCACTTCATCTACAAACATAAAAAATTAATCAAAATTCTGTATTAACAGAAAACATCTCTCGAGATAAAGCGCATTAACCACACACAAACATATATTATATAAGAGAATAATGTGTCTACATATATTACAAAAAAAAAAAAAAAACTAGCTAATGTACATGAAAAACCATCAGCACAATACATAAAAAAAATAAAAATAAAAACTGGTTCGACTTCGCCTCCCCAGCCATATAATTACCATTGGAGATTTCATTTTCATACTTTGGAATATATAAAAAAAAAAGTACTATATATATATATATATATATATATATATTTCTATATTAGATTTTTCTAAGTGAGTAAATAAATTTCCAAGTCAGCAAAATCTCCAATCCAAGCGAACCTCAGGTGGGCCATGTACATGCTGACTAGGCTTTCTAAACGAAACGATGTGGCTACTGGCCATGAAAGCGGTTACACGTTCAGAAACTCTAATATCTTCCATCTTCAATTCTTGCAATCTTAGCACATACTCCGGCACGTGCACTAGGTCCCACACAACTCCTACACCACCAGGTTTCATAACTCTAACCATCTCTGCCACCGCTCTCATCCTCTCCGCCGCCGCCTCCGCCGTTTTTTGTCCATATTCTCTCCCCACCGTATGCACAAACACACCAGAAACCACCACATCGAAGTAATTATCCGGAAACGGTAACCGCCGTGCATCTCCTTCTCGACACGTCACGTATTCTCCTACTCCTTCCATTTTCGCCGATCGAAGCGTCGACATCGTCGTTCGCTTTGATCGGTCAAGTCCAACCACTCTCCCCGAACTCCCTTCCTTTTTTAACTGCGTCGCGACGGCGTTGAGGAGAATTCCACGGCCGCAACAACCAAGGTCTAACGCGAGTTTCACGGATGACCAGTCGTTAACGGCGGAGACTATGCGTTGAGCCATATCGTAGTGAAGCGGAACGGCGGAGTAGAAGAAATTCGCGGCGGCGTAGAATAAGCAAAGAGCAGATAGAGCCGTCACGGAACCCGTGAAACCTGCCGCGAATCGCGCGACGGCGGCGCCGGCGAAAAATCTCTCAAAGATGAGACAGATTGGGTCAAAGTAAACAAGATAGAGAACTGATAAGACAGAGAAGAATATGGCAAAACATAAGAGGAAAATTAGGGTTTGCCATTGCTCCATTCCACAGATCGCATTCATTTGCGTCCATTCTTTGTTGTTGCTCGTTGATTTTCCCATCTTTCAGCTTCAGCGAGTAGCTGAATGAAGATTAGATTGGGATTTGTTCTTCTTCCTTTCTTTCTATCTACAATTTATAAGAAAATGTTAGAACTTAGAAGAACTATAATATAATAGAAAATAGAAAGCATGGTTAATTTGATTTCAGTGAATAAGAATGGATTACTTACGGTTAAGAAATGGAAGCTTAGGAATCAGATCCAATTTTTTAAATATGAAGAAAAAAGGTAGTGAGTGACAGACAGTGGATGATAGATGAGTCCCACTTTTTTTTGCGGTTCTGTTTGGACGCGTTTTGATTCGTCGTTTTGTGTGTGAGTAGTACAAAACGGCAACCTTGTTTTGCGTTTTACTTTAACACCTCCTCCTCCTACACTCCTCGTTGGTGGTGTGGTGCGTGTTAAGAACGTGATATATAGTGTGTACGGCGGTGTGTAAAGAAACAGAGAGAGAGAGAGAGTTTTGAAGGTTTTGAATGGGTTTACCGGTTAACCGGCTAAGAGGGTTTGAATGGAAAGTGGGAAAGGAACTAACTGTTTTGATCGGGTCTTTGTAACGTTGGTAGCCTGCAGCATCAGCTTTCCAAGATTGGTTAAGCTTAGCTGTGATTAATTACCATAATTTCATGGTCTTATATGGACTTTTTCTTTTCTGTGTGGGGGAAAAACAAGAGGTAACTGACTACTACTGTTTCCTTTCGAAGAAGAATTTCATTTATTGGGTGCGAATTTTTTTGGCTACATATTGGCCTATTGGGTGAGAATTTGATGTTTCTACCTTTCATGCTTGATTCGAGAATGTTACTCCATTATTCTATGTGATTTTATTGGAGGTGAATTATGACAAAATCGTCAAAATATCACCATCTGACTCATCCTCACAAATTTTCGTCTTTTTTTATTTTTAATTTTTTGACGAATTTTTTTTTATTTTTATAAACCAGTCCTTGTGCGTAACTACATGAACGAATTTGTTGGAGGCGGGAGAGATTAGAATGAGCGGAATAACTTCCTCTTAAAAGTTTTAACAAGTTGTATCGAAAGGCTGAATTTGACTCCTAGAAGAGGAAAATTAGGGTTTGCCATTGCGCATGTGGTTGAGTGAAAGGGACATCATTGGTGAAAATGTAGGCGTCCAGGGTTTGAACCCTGCTCACCCTCACTTTTAACAACTAACACACTAAATTCTAACCACTTTGCCTATAACAAAAGGCTGAATTTAAACCCAAAATTTTAATTAAGCTGAAAAGAACCCGAACTAGTGGCGGATCCAGAAATTTTAGTTAGTTGGGGCAAAAATATTCTATATGAAATTTGCGAAATTGACTTTTAGTCTTTATAAAAATTTCACTCACTTTTAGCATCGCATTTTCTTCCCTCAATGCTTTTAGTCCCTCATCGCATTTTCATTTGGATATTTTAATAGGATTTGTAAGCGCTATTAAAAGTCGTAACTGACTAAAACCATTGACACTGGGTTCAAGATCTTCCACTGCTAACAATAATTCAGTTTTTTCCATAGAAAAGTTGGTCATCTCAAACTATTTACTGGAAATCTATTGAAATGAGTGATGCTATCGTTCACATAAAGAAGCGGCTCGAGGTGGATTGCTGCTCAATTCTAGAGGCAGAGTTGTGATCTATTTATCATGGGTTGTAGTATACCTTGGGTCTTGGATACCACAACTTTGAGGTAAAATCAGATAGCTTTGTGACTATTGAGTTGCTTAGAGTTGATAATTCTGAGTTGCGCCCTTTGGATCAATTAATCAAATGGATTAAAAGCATCATGACTACTCATAACAAGATCGGCTGGAAGCACATATTGGGAGAGGCTAATAGACCTGCTGATCAGTTAGTAAAGGATAGCCTGGTGACATTGTTTTTTGTGTTTTGCTGATGTTTCTCCCTCTCTTACGGGCTTGTTTGAGAGTTTGGATGCAAGGGGAGGGGAAGGCTTGAAAAAATGGACGAATGAAGGACAAATGGAAGGAATGATCTACCATCAACTTCAATGGGAAGTTTATTTTTCTTTATAAAACCAAATCCCTTAAATTTGGAGAAACTCAAAAAATGAATTGGAAGAGGGTTTTGGAGGGTCTAAGAGGGCTTAGGAAATTTTTCCAAATCATACGCATCCTATTATAATAGTCATAAAATTAAAAATTTATTAATCCTAAGTATGCTCTTACTATTCTCTAAAAAACTACCCTTTCAATTAAGATAGAAAATATCTATACCTTTCTCTCTACTCCGCTCCCCTCCCCTCATACTCCCAAACATGCCCTAAGAGTCTTGTGAACGCCAATAAAAGAGAAGTTTTTGCCAAATTTGCGAACGCTATTGAGAGAGAAGAGGTAGCATTATATTTGGATTTTTTTTGAAGCAAGTATATTTGGATTTTTATTTAATTGTGATTATTAATTAGTAGTACACTAGCTAGTACTATTATTATGGATAAAATTATCTATGAGTGGATTGTTTTGCAGATTGGTATGACTTTCGGATGCAAATGCAAATTTACTTGCCATGTAAGACTTTTGGGATCACGGATTTATCTTCCTTAGACGAGGCCAGCCCACGTTATTTTGCATACGACATGTTTTCTTCAAATATTTAATTGATAAAGTCGTGGGATATTTATTGAACAACGTAATTGATAAAGTCTTCAATTAGACAATACATTTTTCTTTTTTTAATTTTGTTCTCTCTATTACACATATCAATGAATGACATTGAAATCAACTATTCTCATTTAATAAGACTAAAATTTTATCTTCTTTCCAAGATTGTCATTTTCATTAAATGATGATTTACACTACTAATTAATGACATTATTTTTAACCACACCACTTAAATAGGGGCATATTTGAGATTGCTCATTTAATACACCTTAAAAATTGTACTTTTTCTTATATTTTGGACCATCAAAACACACTTTTTTCTCTTATATTGTGAATCGGAGGGAGTAGTAGTTACTCAAATCCTTGAATTAATAAATTTTAATTATTATTTTGTAGCATATAATATCCTAAAACACAGTATATTGTTGGGATCTCATCCTTTATTTTAATTGCAAAACATAAAACAGAACAATACTAAATTGCATAAAAAACATAACAATATTAATTGCATTTTCATTTCTAATTGAATATATGATTTTTGAGATTTTTAAAATCAATACTTTTTTTTTAAATAAAGAGTCTCGCTAAAACTTTCTGATAATTTTTAAAATCAATAAACTTGTTCTTTTCACAAAAGTCAATTTACGACTACTTTTCTATCCTCACAAGTTGTTTTTGGATTGATATTTGATACAAATAATATAACTATTCTTGATGCTTCAGGTCGACTAGAGTCATTTGCATTGAATTATTTGGGGTAGGGTGCTTCTAAATCATGATTTTCTGACTAACCACTTCACTCTTAAGCTTACTAATTCATCATCAGTTGTGTTATTTAATACTAGAAGAATCTTTACAAGAGTCTCCCATAGGCTTAGACCATCAATTACGTGGAGTTAATTATTAGTATTACCAGATGGCGCCTCAGCTAAGTTGAGTGACAATTTTTGCAATTTTTCAAGCAAATTAAATTAATCATATTTATTTTTTTATTTTGATGTGGTAAAGCTGTCAAACTTTCATGAGACTGCTACTGTTACTTGCTTCAAATTCACAATAAGTAGTAAACACGTAACAAACTTTATAGATTTTTCTATTACTACCTTAATGATCTAAGCGACAAAGATGCCATGTAGTGTCCTTGAATATTATTCAAGCTTCACTAGATTACATGTTTCCTTTTTCTTCCTTCATCTATCTCATCGTAAGAAGAATATTCTGATATATATAAGTTGTATTACTTGGTAGAAATACAATAAATTACGCCCTTAAAACATGGTTTTGAAATTTGGTAAGTCAATACTACCAAGAGTCCAAATTTTGATACACCTATAATAATAAGTCAATACTATCAAATTCAAATCTCACTAAAGCAAACCAGATGTTTGCAAGTGTGCATTTCATTCCAAGAAATGCTGGCTATCAACACTCTTTTTTTTATTGAGTAAAATTCATATAGGTCTGTCTATTTTAATTTGTAAATAGATCCCACTAAAGTTAAGAGCCTACCTGTATTTTACTCGACCATAGAAACTTTTTCAAAGATCTAAAACATTGACCAGTAATAGAGTGTGAGTGTTTTTTTTGTAAAGGAGAGAGGGCCTAAGCCCAAAAAACAAAATACACGAAACACTACAGGGAGTAACAGCTCCACAAACATCGACTAACAACACCATAGTTGAAGAGATCCTCAACCTGACTACATTCCATAGTTGCTAACCCTTCAACACATTTATTCGCTTCTCTATATATAGTTGTGGCTAATCTCCACTTCCCAATCTTGTTGTAAGAGCTTCAAAATGTTGTCAAGAAGCCTGCGCCTCATGATACTCCCGAGCCCTCCTCCAGTAAGACTACTCACAACCGAAATAGAATTCATAGAAAGTTCAAAACCTTCTTAATTACCTTCTCATAAGCTAACCTGAGACCTTTAAAGAACCCTCAAAGCTCCGCCACAAAAGCGGTACAACTCTTCAAAGTCTTAGAGAAATCACGAATCCAAACCCATTAGAACCTTTCAATTAACCCCCACAACCACACATTATTATCCCTTTTACTAGCCCCATCAATGTAAAGGGATACAACCATGGCGGAAGTTAGCAAAAATCCTTCCATATCCTAAGGTGTGTTTGGTAGAAGAGAATGAGAGAATATAGAATCTTTTCTTTTCCCTCTTTCTATTGTTTGACTAATAGTAGTAGTTGATGATTGGTAGTTGAGATAAAAAAGTGTCCTTTAATCTCCTTAAACCCCTCTCTTAGAGGATCCTCAATGGAGAAACTCTCAATTGAGTTCTTAAATGAGTCTCACATGTACACATCACTTATTTATTATTTTTTAATATAGTACTTATATAAGAAATTCATCTCTCCAATCCAAAACTTCAACAAAATTTTACTAAATGAATCCCACTAGACATTTTTTATTGACTATTTATTGAAAAGTAAAAGTGTGAGTCCCTACAAAAGAGGAGAGAGAGGACTTCGTATTCAAGAACTTCATCCCAATAGGTACCCATTTTTTTCCTCCACAATTGGGTACCTATTAAAGCCCACTTCTTAAGAGATAAGAAGTCCCCATTGTGGATGCTCTTAGTGTATTATTTCTATAATATGCACACTTTACATAGTATATTTAACATTGCGATGTTGACTAAAAAACAATGTACTCCCTCCGTTCCTAATCTTTAGTACTTTTGGCCTCTTATTTTTATTCCAAAACAATGGTACTTTTAAAAATCCAATGTACAATGCACCAAATTTTTCCAGATATACCCTTTATATTTATTGAGTCTTTTAGAGTTTCAAAGTATGAATTAATTGTCTAAATACTCTTTTATTTTGATTTCGAATTATCCCAAGACAGTTACAAAGGGGGCATTTCAGTACTTAACTAATACAAATTAATGATATCTTAATTTGTGTGTAACAAATCAAAAATACCAAAGATTAGGAACGGAAAGAGTAATAAAAAAAGTTATAATTCAATATTTCTTGGCAATGAAAGAAATCATTTCAACTTCCCAAAAACTAATAATGGTTTGATAGAAGATACAATAGCAAGTTTGTGAGTTTATATTAGAATCGCAAATTACATTATTATATTTTAGTATGTGTTACACTCCTATTTTATTTAGCCCTCTTTTCCCCTCTTCCACTCTTTCTCTTCCTCTCTTTGGCTCTTTGCCTCTTTCACTCCTTCTCTTTCACTATTTGACTCTTTTCTCTTTCACAGATTCACTCATTCTCTTTAATTCTCTATTTGACTCTTTGTCTCTCTCCACTTTTTGGAACTCATAATCAAATATAACTATGTAAGTGGGGCATATTGGAAATTTTTACATCCACCAAGTTCAAGCCTTAGTACCACTAAATAAAGCTATCAAGAGAAGACATGCCGTTGGAAAGGAAATTCTCGCATCTATGCGCAATATTTCTAAGCTAAATGACAACAATATGCGAGTGGATAAAGCTAAAACTTACTAGTATATATATGACAATAGAAAATAAATCTCAGCTTATCATGCATGTCATTGCTAATCTTACATTTCAAACAATAATAACTTTCAATGCTATTTTTATGAAAAAGAAAGTGATATTTCTGTTTTAAATCATTAAGGTCGATTTATTTAAGCTTATAAAAAATATTTGAAGACTACATAAAATGTATTACCTATTACTCTATTACTAATAAAAAGATTAGTTTTGAGAAATATATGTATTACCTATTACTCTTTTTGGTTCGAACCATCGCTGGCTACTCACATAGTGTCTCAACGCTTTCAACGAAAGACTAATCTCTGTTTGTGCTTAGGATCAGCACTGTCCAACACCGAGTTTGTCTACTGCTAAAATCGAACCCAGGAGCGCACCGGATTGACCTCCAGTATTAAGCTACTAGCTAGACCAATGGTGTTGATTAACCCCACTTCGCCTCTCTCACCCCATAGTTTTAACCTACCTATTACTCTATTAATATAAAAAAATAAAAATATAGTTTTGAGAAATATATGTATTACCTGTTACTCTATTATTAACATTAAAATAACTTAGCTTTGAGAAGCTAGTATAGTATGTTCTTTTATCTTCTTTTTTTTTCCAATTATTCTTCTTCTTTAATATTTTATTATTTTGCATTTCGCCTTGATGAATATCTTTATTTTTTATAAATCAATATTTTGTATTTGAGTCCAAACAAGACATATTGTCGAAATAATTTATTAGATTTTGTATGTTTTTTTCATGAATTTTAATTAGGAAAACATTATAGGTTTATTGGTTTAATTCCATTAATTTTGATTCGATGTGAAACATTATACATTGTCAAAATAATAATTGTGTATATTTAATCTTTTAATGTCATTGTTTTTTATAAATTATGAACATGTAGCTTTTTAAGTCTTAACGAAGAAACATTACCCAATGGTACTATAATTAATTTCATTGCCTTCAAGAAATCAAAATGGAAAAACATTATATCATATTGTTATTATTATTTTATATCATATTGTTATTATTATTTAATACATTTTATCTTTGTAAATGTATCTGTTTCTTATAATTGAATATTTTGTATTTGAATCTCGATGAAAAATATTATATGTTGTCAGTATGTTTTTTATATTTTGTTGTTATGAACACAAAGAGCATGGAGATTCAAGACTTGGCACTTGGTCCAATTACAAAAGGAAGAGCAAAGAAGATTAAAGCACAATAACAATTGGAAGCTTAAATGATTAATTAATTTGCTTAATGATAGTAAATGTTCTAAAATTGTTCTTTTTTCTTTTAAATACTTCTATAATTAAGATTTCATAGAAATTTTAACATTTTCCTTTTTTATATTACATTAAAATTTTGAAAAAAATTATTTTTTTCCGATAATCGGATTGGTGAAAAACGAAAATTAATTTCGTGATATATTATGTAAATTGTGATGCTAGCAATTTTTTGAGGTTCTTTAGAGTCCAAAACAAAATTAGATGTCAAAAAAATAATAATTTTTCCTCAATAATCGGATTGCTAAAAAATGAAAATTAATTTCATAATAAATTATGTAAATTATGATGCTGGCCAGTGTGTTTTTGTGATGCTTTTTCAAATACTCAAAATTCATTCCTAAATATCGAAAAAAGTTCACCTGTTCGAATACGCAAAGTTTGTTCCTCAGTGACTGGTTTGGTGAAAAAAATAAATTCAAAAAAATATGTAAAGTACAATGTTAAGTAGTGTTTTTTTATGCTTTATTGTTTCCAAAAAATATCTACTATTCAAATGTCAAAAATTTGTGACTCAATAACCGATTTAGTGAAAAAATATATAATTTCATGATAAAATACGTAAAATGTAATGCTAAGCAGCATATTTTTGGGTACTTTAGTGTTTGAAAAAAAATTACTGTTCAAGTACTCAGAGTCCACTCCTCAATAACCGATTTAGTGAGAAATAATAATTTACCGTTCAAGTACTAGGAGTGAGGTCGTTTTAACCTATGTTTCAAAGGATTGCTTCAAAATCCATTGTCTGATGACTGCTGCACGTGTTCTTTAGAATAATGCGCAATCAGCCGCCTTCAATTTAGATGCTCTACCCTCATCGAGGCTGCCGTCCCATTCATAGGACTAACTCTTTTCATCATGAAGAAGTTGGCCAAAGTGCGCACAATCCTATTATTATGTAATGACTTTTTTTAGTGGCATGTACCTTCAAGACATTTTATCTTTGTTTTGTTTATTTTGCTCTATCTTCAAATCTTTGTTAGAACTTTTATTGCTATGGGAATTTAATATTTAGACATTTTGTGTCGCAACTTTTGTTTTTTTTTTTCGCCCCCGTGCACGACACGGGTAACACGGCTAGTAAATAGATAATCTTTGTTGCTTGAGTGCCTATACTTCTACTCTGTGGATGTAAATTATTTAATTAATTTAAGTAAAACAAATGATATCAACCATTTAATTACACACGCGTAAGTGTACATCTCAAGGCCTAAGATTTGGTTGTCAATAGCAAGACACATTATCCTTCAACCTTGTACCAGGTTTTTGTCGTTCAAACAAATGCCATTTGTGCATATCATAGAAGTAACACTTTTTTCGAAAGGGAAAAAATTAACGTTAAATTGGCGGGGGATCTGAAGGGTGTTTAAGAAAGGAAAGCAAGTGGGTCCCAAGAAGGAGAATAACGCGGCAATGAGGAGCAAAAGCCAAAAAAGTGATTCCGCATAAATTGAGGTGATGCTGTTTGGCTGGCACAATGCACTCATGTTGACGTTTGACACCATCCAACAAAGTCATGGTAATAGTTAAACCACACTCATTCACCGACACTTTCCTATTCCATTTCCATTGCGATTTTTTCCAATAACTGCTTTTAAAAAATAATAATATGTAACTAGGGATGGCAATGGGGCGGGGCGGGGGCGGGGGCGGGGAGTACTCTACCGCTCCCCGTCCCCGCCTCCCATATTGTCCCCCATCCCCATCCCCATTCCCCGCTTCGGGGAGTTTTCCTCCCCCATCCCCATTCCCGCGGATCCCCACGGTCCCCACGGGGACCCCAAAATTTATTCAAAGTTAGCAAAAATTAAAATTAAAATATAATAAAACTGAAAAAAATATATAAAATTTAGTCTTACCTTGATATTTTAATATTTAAAAAGTATAAAGGTAAGAATAAAAATATAAAACTTAGCACAATTTAATATTTTATTAGTATTTTTATTTAAAAACACAATAAAAGACTAAAAAATCTATTACTTAGAATATAATATATATCTATAATACAAACATTTATGTAATGTATTCGGGGGCGGGGTCTCCGCGGGGCGGGGATATAGACCCATCCCCATCCCCGAATTGACTGCGGGGGGATTTTCTCCTCCATCCCCATCTCCACGGGGGAAAATTCCCCGCCCACGGGGCCCCAAACGGGGCAATCCCCACGGGGATCCCCACTTGCGGGTAGAAATTGCCACCCCTATATGTAACTCTTGAGAAAAAATTTGATTTGAAATAGCTATCCGGCATCTAATCAAATTTCAATGGGATAAATTCAAGGGTGTGGTTGAGCGGTTAGGGCCATCATCTCTTAATCAAGTGTCGAGGGTTCGATTCTCGTTTTGGGTATGGAGCAGCTTTAAATCTCTGGGCCAGTCGTCCATTCTTCGAGGTGCTTCCAATCCAGCGAGGGGATTAGCATTGGCGGACCTATGTGTGTTTGAGGGGGTTCAAGTGAACCCCCTGAAAAAATAAAATTAGCACCGATACTCTAGGGAAAAAGGTTTTTGCATCCCTGAAAAATATATTTTGCACCTAAGTTCTTAGTTTTGCACCAAAGTTCATAATTTTGCACTACTCTAATGCACCACACTCACACAATCACTCACACTCTTATATTTTATTTTAAAAAAAATTCTCTATCTCTCTATCTCCTTGGATCCGTTCTTGTTCTTATTATCCTAATTTTGAATCTGTTAGTACTATTTAATTGGTAATTTGTGTTAGTGCTATTTAATTTATTTTGATTATTTTTGTCTATTTAATTTGAATTTTTTACCAACGACCGTTGATCTGAGTGGTAACTTGGAACTCATTGTAATGTCTCAGGTTCGAATTTTGGGTGCGGTAAAAACTCAGATGGGAGGGGAGCACCACACAGACGGACAAAGTCGGGTATACCGATGGCCAGCCAGGTCCCCCAGACTAGAATAGTCACCGACAAAGCCGGTAGATACTATGCACCAGTAATACGGTAACAAAAAAAGTCTATTTAATTTGAATTTGTTTTGTATTTTTTGAATATATTGATTTTTTTAGTGCTATTTAATTTGTATTTAGGAACTTATTAGTGCTATTTAATTTGTGTTGGTCTAGTGCAACACAAGTTGAACGTGATAAAGTCCTCTTTTGAAGCTGACACTAGTTTTGCCTGCTGCAACAGCAATTGTAGAAAGAGCTTTCTCTGCTATGAATATTGTGAAGAATAGATTGTGTAACCGAATGGGGGATACACGGATGAACGACTGTTTGGTGACATATATTGAGAGTGTATTCAATAAAATTGACTGAGCTTATTATTCAACGATTTCAGAATATGAAATCACGTAGAGGACAATTATGAAATGTATAGTTTATTTATTTAAATATATTTTAGTTGTTTTTAATTATATTTTTAGCAAATTGTGTATTTAAAAAATTTGACACCCCTAAACCCGGGGTCCTGGGTCCGCCACTGGGATTAGTCACTGCATTCGGCGGTGGATACCCTGGTCTCGACCAATTTTTTTTTCAAAGGGATTGGTCTCAACTGATGAAATTAGGGATCAAAGATTTTTTTGGGTAAACTAAGGTATTCTCTTCCTGTGAATGTAGAGATTAACCTCTCAAAGTATTGAGATTTATTTAAGGGGTTGATCTCTTTTTAATCATCTGGCCAATGATTGAACCTGAATCTTATGGTTAATAAGCCTAATTATCTACTACTTGTACTACGCCATATTGGTAATTCGGGACTACAGTTCAGTCTATATATATACTGACTCAAGGTTGATTATGAACTAAGTGGACAAACTAAAGTCAATCGAAATTGAGAATCAAACTAAGTTGTAGAAACTAGAAACAAAACCTCCATAGCTGGATGTAGTGGACCCAATATGACTCATTGACCATAACGTGGCGTCAGCAACCAAATGGTTGAATTTCAACGGAATCTAACATAGGGAATAATGTGTTCCCTGCTAGTAAATATAAGCGAGCTATTTTGGGATCACGATCGACTGCAGTCACAACATTCACAACCCAAATAATCATTAGATCAATGCATAGAGAGATCCTAGTTGTCCATCAATTTTTCTCAAAAATATAAAGAAAAATAATTTTGGAGATAGATAGAGTGCAGTGAATGCCGAGAATCCACAAAGATTAAATTATTTTGATATTAATCCCATCCGTTATTTTGATATTAATTATTTTCAAAGATTAAATTGAACATTCAAATTTTTGTTAGAAACAAAATTAAGTATTCAGTCAAATAAAAAATATTGATGAGATCCACAAAAATGCAATCTTGTCAAAATGGGAAGAACACTAGTATCGAAGTTGAAAACATGCAAAAGGACAAAATATTTTTCAGCTCTCTATTTGTTACTCTTTCCTTTGACTTTTTATTAAAAAAATAAGGCGCGATTGTTTGAAATAAATAAGAAACTCTGCATAAATATCAATTATGAGTTTGTATTTATTTATTTTACAAATATACTTTTATTATTGTTTATTACTACTTTTCAGTTGGTTTAATTATATAATATGAATGAATGGATAATAAACGCGTTAACTTTTCCAACGAATTTGATTTTTTCAAAGAATGTACCAAACAGTCTTTAGTTTGACAAACTACAATATTCTTTTCATTTTTCATATAGAAAAATAATCGAATACTAAGAATGAATGGTTTTCTTTAAAAAAAAAAAGAGAAGAATGAAAGATAAGAAAATTTGGATCTAAAGAAAGAATCAAAGAAATAGAAAACCTTGTATGAACTATAAAGCATCTAGCCGTTTTGCCAAACAAAGTCAATTAGCTTAATTTTTGTTTAAATAAAGTATGGCTTAATAATCTCAAAAAAAAAAAATATGGCTTAATCAAAGAGTAATTAGTTATCTTCCAACTCATAGCCTTGGCTGGATTAGGTTAGGTAGTCTATCAGTATCTCATGCCGTACATGTTGAAAACAATTTGGTAGTTACGACCGTATACAATACAATACAATTAATTAGAAATCCACACATGGCTACCTAAACCCACTTTATTTAATTTGATAAAATAAAAAAAAAAAACCTACTTTATTTAAGGTGCACCATGAATCATTCTTCACCAGTTAAATATTAAGTTGGCTATTTTGTCTTTACTACTTCTTTAATGAATTAATCTCTTGGGTATCTAAAATACATCAAACTAGTCTTTCAAAGTATCTAACATATACAATATTAGTTTTCTTTTTTTATTGCGAAAATTGAATTTATTGGAGGTGCAAGCGGTACTCCAACTCATTATATCAATATTTCATACAACAGTTTTGAAGCACTGCAAATGAGTAACTAAGTAGAATATACCTAAAACGAGGATGTTTACCCACCCTATGAATAAACCACTTTCGAGAAAACATTCTGATTTGTGACGTAATTAAATGGAAGTCTACTATTCCAGTGTTGAAAGATAAAAAAGACATGATGTTCATCTCCATTGATCATCGACTCTCAAAGCCAAAGATTTTCCTGTTGCGGTTGGTCTATCAATTAGTATGCATCATGCAAGGGTTAAGAATTTAGTTGGCACAAAAGTGCACCATAGGAATTATATGAGTATTTGAATCTAAGGAATTGGGATTTAACTCATTATTAATGCATCCAATGATAGACTTACATTGACTAAAAATAGTAGACTTTTGAATCCCCTGAAAAATAAAAAGTTTCAGACATATATTCTCTATAGGATTTTTATTTTTATCCTGAGTTTATAATTTTGCCCATAAATCATCTCTAGAATTTGTCTGTTAAGTAAAAAATTGAACCCTCAATTTAGTTTCTAAACATACACTTTCTTCTATTTGATCCTTAAAGCATATAAAATGACAGTTAGTCTCTACATTTTAGAAATTTGTTAAATTAGCATCTCAAATTATAAAAAATTTGTCTCATTAGCCTCCGTAAGGGAATAATTTAGTTTCTTAATTTTAATGACTCAAATAAGGATATTTAAAAAGAAAATTTAGAACAATATTGTGAAATTCTGTGAAGAAACAATTTTGATAATGGAAATTGCAAGTAGATTCTTGTATTGGGTTGTAATTTGTCTACCTCTGCAACAATTATATAAATAATCACATTTGCCATTGTATATTTTAAACATAGTTGAAATTAGATCAAGATTTTTACTTTTAAAAAAGAAAATAATCTTGGAATTTGTTGTTAGGCAAAAGTACATGAAGAAAACGATAAATGAATAAGATAGAGTTTTGACTCTAAGACACGATTACCATATTTGAAGATGACAAGGATCCAAGTGTGTTGAGGCAAACAATTTCGTCAATTACAATAGAAGGGTTAGGGGAGGATAAGAAGGAACGTGCATGCATGGAAGTATACCCATATTGCTTTGAAAGCAACCTTGCCATATGGGAATCGAACCTAACATTTTGACTTGTGTTCATGGCAACTTAATTCTAAGGTTTTGACTTTTCAGGTTGCCTACCACTAAAATTTCTCCATAAATTACAAGAATGTGTTTGGATGGAGCAAATTAAAATTCTAAGTAATTTGTATGCTTTAATTGATCAATTTCCTTAATTTATAATTTTTTTTAGATAGAATGACTGTTATATTCTTAATTTAAAATTGTGCCATTTTGTAAGTTTAAAAAATATGGAGCAAAAACTAAAGGGACTAGCTTGCAAATGTTTACATTTTATAGGGACCAAACTGCAAAATATGAAAATTTAAAGGATCAAACTATAAAATTAAAAAAATTATAGGGTCCAAACTGTATATTTTGAGAATTTGTAGGAACCAAACTATAAATTTTGAAAATTTATAGGGACTTATGTGCATATTTGAAAAATTCGTAGAACTACTTTAAGATTTATATTTTCTAAGGTAAAAAGGGAATTGCAAATTCTTAGCTTTTAGATGGTATTAGAAAATTCCCAAAAATTAGCTTGAACAAAATACCTTATGAAATCTCTTTTCTTTTTCAAATTCTCCCAACTTATTATCCAACCAAGATCTTTTTTTTTGAACCAAACAAGATCTTTCAAAACAAAGTATTTTAATTTCCCCAAAAATTACATTATCCTAAAAAATTGCATCATCCAAACAAACTCTAAGACTATGTCTTTTAGTCATCAATAAAATTTAAACGTTCAAAATCCAATTCCAAAAAATAAAGTAAAATTATTCAAAACTTGTTTTTGCAGAGAAAGATTAGAGCCTCATTAAAACCTTCTATTGCAAGGCCTCCTTAGGAGTCTCGTCCAAAAGTTTTTTTTTTGGTACATCAAAAGTTCTTAACGTATACATTCGGTAAAGAAGTGTTGTTTTAAAAAAAAGAGGATGACTTGTTCTAATATGTTTTTTTCATAGGCAAAGTGGTTAGAAATTAATGTGTTAGTAGTTAGAGGGGAGGAGGGAGTAGGGTTCGAACACTGTACGCCTACATTTTCACCAACGATGTCCCTTTCACTCAACCATTTGTTCTAATATGTGAATGTGTGTAGCAATCCCCTTAATCTTTTAATAATTTAATATTTAAAGGATTAATTTTAAAAAAATTAAAAATAAAAATCAATCTATGACTTTAAATTAAGATAAAAGTCACTCAAGTTAATTTGTCTATTAACGAAGGTAGTTTCATTTTTTTTGGACAATGATATCCATTATCTATACACATGCCAACCAACAAACTACAAGTTCTTCATACATCTTCCCCGAACCGGTACGATACTTATTTTCTGTGTTAACAAAAAAAGAGGGGTTTGGAACTTAATTTTCGGGCTGGTTCGGTATTAAACTCACAGACTATAATAGGGGTGTCTGGCCACTAACATAAGTTTGGAATTGAACTACCGAACTAGTTCGGACATAAAGTTTCAAACCCATCTGTTACTGGACAAAAACACATGTTTCGGTATAGGCAAAAAAAATAAACTAGTTTTACCTTTTAAAAAAATCATCCTAACAAAAATTAACTAATTTCAATGTTAGGATAGATTTAATGAGCAAATTGCCTTGTCTTAATACAGAGCCAAATAGAAATTCAACAACATATTCAAATAACCATCGATCTTTTGCTAAGTTTACGATACAATGGGGTTCTAGATCTAAGTTTAAAGAATTTCACTGTTGCAAGTATTCTGTGAATGGCTTGACCCAATCATTTGCTATGTCAGCCCCGTGTCTATTCCAGTAATAATCTGCTGGGGGTGCCTGACTTCCTTTCTTCATAAACACCTGTACAAAGTGGTTCCCTACGAAGCATATTTTGAACACGAGTACATTTTTGAAAGGTGCAACTTGAAATGGGAAAACTGTGAAGGATGCTTTAACAGACTAGCAAACAAGCACGACCTTGTATCTGTTTGCAATCAAATAAGCACATTCTGGGATAGTCATCCAATTCTCCAGTGCTTCCCTATGTTGGCACATCAACGACTTCATAACATAGGTGACTTTGCCTATCTTACAATACAGCTTACAATATAATTCGAAGTCTCACTTAACCTCTTCCAACAAATCATTCCTCACGATATTCCAATCATTCTCACCCCTACCAAGTGTTGCACCCCGAAAAATCCTTTGGAGGGATTTCTCTTCGCACAACATGAATTGGAGTCGCCACCAATATTTTTTTTTAGAGGTAAAACATTGAAAAAACCTTTCTTGAAAGACAATGGTCCTTGGAACCACGAGATTTGAGTTCGGGGGTCGGTTATGCATGGGGAAGGTACGAGCACCCCACACATCCTTTCTACTGAAAGGGAACCTCGATTTGACGTGTGATTTAAAAGGTTGATTTAAGAAATGCTTTGTTTTTATCTCTCTTTATCTCTCCTTACTTTATGGAAAAACTTAAGGAAAATTTAATCTTTTGCGCTTGACGGGAGGGCACCGTGCCTACGTATCCCGGGGAGGGAATCAAAGCAACGTAGTTCTTGTTTTCGAAAATTGTTTTGTTTTTAGAAATTGCCTTGTTTTGGAAAAGGGTTTGTTTTTTTTGAAAAGAAAATGGTTTTTATTTGTCGTGCTTGACGGGAATGTGACCCGCTCCTACGTATCTCCCAGTGCGATGGAGAATTCAAAGCTTACGTAGTTCTCGGTTGTCGAGAAAAGGTTTTTATTTTTTAGTTGTTTAATTGTGAAAATTGAATGTTCACAGTGATCAAACAACAAAGGTTTCGAGTGATCACCACTAGCATCCCATTATTGACGATCGTGCAAGCAAAGGCTTCGCATTATCCTCAACAAAGTTTTTAATTTGTGAAATGAGAGTTCTTTTGAAAAATGAGTGTTCATGATAATCAATTTAGCAAAGACTCCAAGTGATCACCACTAGCACCCCATTGTTGACAATCGTGCAAGCAAAGGCTTCGCATTATCCTCAACAAAGTTTGATTTGTGAAAAATAGTTTGAAATTGTTTTGAGAAGAAGTGAAGTTGTTTGTCAATGATTATGTAAATGCAAAAAAAAATGTTTTGAAGTTGGAACGTTACTAACGAGTAACAAGTTGTTCTTTGTATGCAACATGGTTTTGAAGTTTTGGAGAGTTACTAACGAGTAACAATTGGTGGAAATCAAAACAAGCAAATTGTGAACACCAATTCAACATTTTAATGCACCACAACAATTTAATGCATCAAGGCTCTAAGTGGCCTATCCTTTGCCAAAACTTCACAAGCTTCAAACAACAATTTACATTAAACTCAGAGCAAAGAAAGCATGATTAAACTTGAGGATGCATCAAGGTCATTGGAGACCAATCATGTGCGCAAATTCAATTGTTTATAGACCCCTTTTTGCTCACATTTCACAAGCACATCAAATGGGAATTGAATTTTTAAATGCTTACAAGCATAGGCATCAAGGTTGAAGTAACCTATCTCTTGCCAACTTAGCATAACCCAAGATCATTTGTGGATCATAAATGAACCAAAACCCAAATTCATTTTTCTCAAATCACAAACTTCACAATTAACAACATAGGTTTGAATATTTGCAAGTTTAATGGCCAATCATCAATTTATTTTAACAAGCCAACCAAATCAAGCAAGCGAGTGACATAACCAAAACATAGATGCATCTATTCACAAGATTCAACCATGATAACCAACAAAAATCATAAAACACATATTTATTTAAAACATGCGAAATTATTATCAAAGCCAATAACATTTTATTTCAACTAAAACAACAAAATCATGCATATAACCCCAAAATCAAAACATCAAAACAAAGATTCATGAGATTAAAATATGTACAAGCATAAAAATGAAGTTAAAAGAGAGGATCTACATTTTTGGAAGTGGAAATCTCACAAATATGCAAAAAATGATGACTTTATGCAAGGATTTACAAGAGAAGGGGTCTAAGAATCACATACCTTAAGATGAGCTCTAAATAAACACAATAGATGAAGAAACAATCAACCAAATCAACTTATCTTCAAGCTTGGTCTCCAATCTCCAAAAATTGACCCTTGATCTTGAACTTTTGTGTGATTTTATGAAGGATTGATGGTTAAAAATTAGTGTTTTAGGCTTGGAAAATGGATTGAATGTGTGTGGGTAGATGAGAAATGAAGAAGTGAGTTAGAGAGGAGGGAGAGGGGGTGGCGCATAAAATGGAGAGGAGGTGAGGAGGGTTTTGTGTGCTAGGGTTTGTGAGTGAATGATGAGGCCAAAGTCTCCTTTTCTTTGTGAGGTGAGGTTAATAGGGTATATATAGAAAGCAATTAGGTTTAAGGGTAGTTAGGTCATTGTGCACTAGTTGTGCTCTAGGATTTGATTTTAATTTTGAATCAAAGGCTAGGATTGAGGCTCACATGGATTGAGGATATTGAGAAAACACAAAATGAGAGAAATAGAGAGGGATAGGCGACATTGGGGGGCTCCTTGGTGACTAAGTTTTGCTAGTTGTCATCTTGTACTATTGTACTATTATATGACCATTCCATTATCCCTTCATTTTTGATTATTCTTCTTAGGATAATTGTACAAAAATACACCCAATTTAGGCCACATACTAGGAATCTTAGGAATATGCCATTTTATGTGATCACCATGACCAAAAATGTCATAAAAATCACATCTTGGAACTTTTTGTAGAATATTCCTTTTTGATGCCTTTTTTGAATTTGAATTTTGTGCACAATGTATGCATGCATGCGCATACATACATACATGACCAAAAATGTTTTGCTTCAAATAAATTTCTCTAAAATTGCACAATGATTGGGTTAGTGTCAAAGTGAGACATGTAGGTTGGGTGGGAGTGGAACTTGTAGATTGGGTTGGTTTATTTGTTTGTGACGGAGTAGAGTGAAACCTGTAACTTGGGTTTGTTTCTTTGGTAGCGGCGGGGTAGGAGTCCCACTTGTAACTATTGTTGGTTTCCTTTTCCTCCATTGTTAATCTAGAATTGAACCAAATGAGTATACTTGTATTTTCCCTATCCTCCACACATAACAATCCATATCCATCCTCCAAGCTTTCTGATAAACTTTTCTTTCAGCCTAAACATGCAACAACGTTTTCTACTCCCGGTTGGAACCAGATGAGCATACTTGTATTTTCCCGCTTTATCACAAACCAAGACGCAGTATTCTTTCCCTAACCTCCGCTTGTTGTTAGGCTGGGATATTACAATCACCATCCCAAGAGTCTGCGCGAACGTACTCATGCCAACAGGTCGTCATGAGTATTAAACACTTGATCGGTTTTGAACGAACTCGTATGGTCCACAACCATTAAGTCTCCTCCTACACCATTTTCTGTCATTTTATGACCCTAAAAAAGTACAAAAATCAAAGACAAAGGTTAAACAACAGATATTCTACATAATCTGCAAAACAACATGGTTCGGATCTTCTATTTTGAACTGGTACAGAAACGAAAGTTCGAACCATTTAAAAACAGACATCCCTTTAACAGGTACAATTTATTTTTTCCAAACTGGTTCATTAGTTTACGTCCAAACATTTAACCGTAGACATCCCTTTTAACAGGTACAGATATAAACTTCTGAAATTGTTTAGAAATTTATTTCCGAACCGAGCGCGGTTCAGAAAGTAAAAAAAGAACAATGGAGAGCCTCATCTTGAGAAAAAAAAAGGAAAGGGTCGGAAGGAATCCTACCCTAATGTGATGGCTACAATATGGATGGATGTTAGACTAGGTTAGGGTGTGGAGTGGAGAGATGTGAGATTTGTGGGTTTAGGAGGGGGTGTGTTGAAGGAGATGGGATAAAGAAGGAAGAAGGATAAAGAGGAAAATTCAAAATTTTGGCAGGGATATTTTTGTATTTTCATAAGGGGAGGGGAGTGTCTAATGAATAGGGAGGGGTTGTAGGAAGAACCAGCCCATATAAATAGCTGCTGAATTAAGGACATGGGTCAAACAAACACAAAAACAAATCAACAAAATAACGTTGGGTTTTTTTTTGTACCCCCACACTCTTCCCATCTACCCCCACAAGATTTTTTTGGACGAAAATACCCCTTAAAAATTGTCACCCCATATATATAAAACTTTAAAAAATTCAAATCGTATATACCTAAAAATAATGTAAATACGAAAACTAAAAATAAAACAAATCGTATATACCTTATGGGGGTGTATATACGACTTTGTAAAATACAAGTCGTATGTACCCCCCACACATACATATATACGACTTGTAAGATACCATAAGGTATATACGACTTTTTTGAAAAAAAATGTTGATCTAACGGTTAGGATTTGACTTCCAATGTTAATCAACGGTGTAGATTGCACGGATAGTATCAACGGTAGATATTCATTCACGAATTCTATAAATACCCACCCCCACCCTCATTCTTTTCACACCAAAATTTCACTCTCAATTACATTTCTCACACATCCAGAATGCAGATTTATCTAACACAACGGTTGCTGAGAATAGGCTATGCGGTATACATTATGGGGACAACATCACAATGAGAGAAGATGGGGTCTACTTTTGGAGTCCGAAGCCGGAGTTATGCCGAATCGACCGCGCCATGGGGTTTGATGGGTTGAAGGATAAAGTGTGGTCAAACGTTCACGTGATTGGGGACGACTGTGACGTCACTAGTATCACTTATCGGAAACCCGATCGTGGAGATGATCGCTGCATTTCCTACTCCTCCATGTCTATCAAGACCGACGAAGACGTGGCGAACATGTTCGACATTCATGACAGGCTTATGGGGTATAAGCCTTTGGAGCTGTACGTGGAAACACAACGGAGCGTGAATGAGATATTACGTCGTCTGCGAGCACCGGAGTATTAGGATTAGGGATTATGTTTTATCTTTTATGTAACTTTATTTTATCACATGCATGAAATGGACTGATATGTAACGTTGTTTTATCGCATGAATGAAATCGACTGACCGAAAATTGAAGGAAACTCGCAAGAAACGTAGAAACATAAAATAAAAGTACAAATAGAATCCAGAAAAGCCGACACATAAAATCCAACAACTGTGTAGAATACATAAAAGTGCAAACATCAAATAAAGTACAGAAAATGGCCTAGTCATCAAGCCCTAGCCTCTGCAACAAATGATAAAGCTCCGTGTACGTGGTGGTGCCCATACGGATATGTCCACGACGAAGCCCATTCCTAACCAAATCTGCCATACTGTGTGCCCACTCCTCAAGTGGTGATGGTGCTGGCTGTGCTGGTGGTGGTGCTGCTGCAGGTAAGAGCCTCGGAATCGACGCAATCACGTACTACTGCAAATAGCCTGGACCAACCTCACCCAACTCCTCAGCAACACGAGTAGTCACCAGAACGGCATGCACTAACGGCAAGTACTGCGCAATCTGCATGAGGACGTCTGCATGGGCCGGACAACCAGTAAGAGGGGTACGTGGGATGACCTGCATAAACCCAAACTGTCGCAGGCACCTATCAGACATGTAGGAAACTCTGATGTCTCCCCAGCTGGTGAAGCCCCTGTACAGTGAAATCGTCTCAAACTCTCTATCCCCCCGGAGCCCCTCAAATGGTCGCCAACACACATCATCGAAGGTCAGCCCATCAAGCAGCTGCCTATAATCTAAAAGCTTCACAGCGTCAGACTTCTTCTTCCTCCAGCGTCCACACAGCGGTCCCTCCGTCACACCACTCGACCTCCTCTCAACCAGGGTAGGAAAATACCATAAAATCCAGGCTTGAATTCCAATAATAAATAACAAAATGGTTAATTAAAAACAATTTATCAAAACTCAAAAAAATGAAAAAAATAATTTAAACTAAGTACCTGTAGTAGGCTCGCATAGCCCTCCTATCTGCATAGAAGAGTTCACACAGGAGTAGTTCAGTGCATCATACAT